>JARFIW010001719.1:2010138-3322777 GCA_036346225.1 Platerodrilus igneus | reverse complement strand
GTTTTGGTTGCACTCAAAAATATACTCGGCAAACAAAACGCGATTTAAGGAGCACATTTTAAATTCAAAAAGGTCATTATGAGAAATCACGTGTTGCTCATCATATTTATGAAACTAGCCATTCCATTAGATTAGAAAACTTTAGATTGCTTAAGTCGTTGTCCACACATTGGGAATAGAACGATTATCAAAGTATTAACATAGTTAAAAGTTAGCGTCGTGCATGAATGCAGGTAGAGAGCAATTAGGTCACAGATGTTTCCTTTACTGGTTAATCAAACTTCACTTGAGTACCGATAGGAACGCAGTACTTACATTTCAAGTGCGAACAACGGTTCAAGCATGATCACATTTTTACTATAAAGTAGGATGTTGTAGGGACATTTGTCAGTGCACAATTGTATTTGTACAGTTTTACTTCAGCCTAATTGGTGAGGAGAATATCCTCAGAAGTGAAAACAAGTTTTATTTGTAGTTTAACTGGCAGTTTAACAATTGTAAGTTAGCTTTTTCTACTGAAGATAATGACCACTTGTGGTCGAAATGCGCATTTAGAGGTTCCAATAAAATATAATTTGTGGTAAAGGGAGTTATACTTTTCGATTCATTAGGTCACAGGGTTTCTTTTGATATTTAATAATAGTTACTAAACGTAATTTGTAATCTTGGTTAAAACATACCACAACACAGTGAAGGTTTGATTTAAGAACTAATTTCTTTAAAAACGCACAAACTAAGGTACATCAACACGCGATATGATTATATCCAGTTTACTTAAAATAAGTTAGCCAAGAGCGAGTCGAGTTCGCACTATTAGGGTTTCGTACCAATACTACAGTGAGCAATCAATAAACCAAATTAAGCTGTTTTTTATTTTTATGTGTATTTAAATCTTGGTATATCCTATACTTAGAGATGAGTTTTAATTAGCACTAAAGGGTCTGAAAAATGCTAAGGCGCCGGGTACAGATAAGGTGCAAACAGAAACTGTAAAAGCCGTTGGGCAAGCAGTAACAGAACGCCTCTTCCTACTTGTAAGCTATATGTATGAGACAGGCGAGATACCCAAAGATTTCAAACGTAACATCATAGTAACTATAACAAAAAAGAAAGGGGCGGATTGATGTCAAAATTTTCGAACAATAAGTTTGACAGCACACGTGTCAAAAATATTAACTAAAATTGTACAAAGACAAATAGAAAAACGAGCCGAAGAAATACTAGGAGAAGATTAATTTGGGTTTTGGCGAAACAGGGGAACACGGGAGGCTATTTTAGCTCCGAGAGTGATAATGGAGAAAACAATAGAAAAAGGGAAAGCGTGTATACAGGGTGCCCACAATCTATCTCCGTATATGGGTAACTTTTTTATTATAGAAGATACAATATTGGTTAAATTAGCAAAGTTGAAGAGAAATTTACGAGTAGTATGATGCTTTTTTGAAAACTCACCTAGATGCTCAACTTTTTAGATATTTGAAAAAACTGAAATTTGCCATTTTCTTCAAACGCTAATAACTTTTAACGGTTTAACCTATAGAGAAAATAAAACTGCTTGTAAGGTAACTTTTACGTAGAATTCAATAGCGTATATGACAATTTTAATTGAAATGGGTTTTCAAGCTACAAACATAACCTCACTTTTTTTAAATGAAAACCATAGTTCAATATAACCCAAATGGAAAGGTTTTTCTTTTCTGATTACCCTGATGTAAGGGTTGATGTACTTATTTTCAGTAGTTTCTTCATAATAAAGAAAAAACGATTTATTTATTTGCGGACATCAAGGAGTCCATGGATACATATTACAAACAAACAAAATGTGTAAAAATCAATAATGGAAACACAAGTTTATTGTAACTAAATTTATTATAAACTAAGAAGAATAAAATACTTAAAAAATAAACTATCCATACAATATAAATAACTTAATCAAAGGAAACAAAAATTAATTAATGCGAATATGCCCACTCCTACATTAACATATGCTCAAAATGACCTCCATTAGCTTGCAAACACATTTCGCACCTTTTAATTAGGTTTTGGTGCACCTTATTTAACGTTTGTGGTTTTATACTTGTAATAGCTGCTGTAATACTATCTTTGAGTTGCTCAATGTTATTGGATTTTTTAGCATACACTACATCCTTTACAGTACCCCAAAGAAAAAAATCCAGTGGCGATAGTTCTGGTGAGCTTGCCGGCCATGGAACAGGACCTGCATTGCCAATCCAATTTGGAAAACTATTATCAAGATATTCAGAAACGGATTGAGCATTGTGAGCAGGTGCACCGTCATGCTGAAAATATTTTAAGTTTTGCAGTAAATGAAGTGGCAAATTATCTAGCATTTCTTGCAATTCGTTTTGTAGAAAATTCAAATAGTGTACACCATTTAAATTATAATTATAGAAGAAAGGCCCAAGTATTTTATTACCAAAATGGCACACCACACATTTATCCAAAATTGATGTTGATCCCTCCTTTCTTCTGTTAAATGGGGATTTTCCGGACTCCAGTAAACTGTATTTTTTCTGTTAAACATGCCTTTGTTAGTAAATTTTGCTTCGTCGGTAAATATAATAGTGTGACTAAAACCAGGATTATTATTTGTTTCATTAAGAAACCACCTACAAAACTGTTGTCTTCTCTCACAATCACCATGATACAGTGTATTGCTAACATGGGTTTTGTATGGTTTGTAGCGGTTTTGTTTTAAAACTAGGCGAGCTTTTTCTGTAGAAGTAGCGCACTCAATTGCAGTTTCTCGGGTGGACGCTGTTGGCTTAAAATTTATGTAGGCTAACACACGTTCTTCATCATCAGTTTTGAATTTTCTTTTATCAGTACTGGGTTTTGTAAAAGCACCAAACCTTTTTAAATTGTTTTCTAATTTAGAAAACAATCGTTTATCTGGCTGCCTTCTTTCCAAATATCTTTCATAATACATATCACCAGCAGCATCACAATTTCTGTTACAGGCATAGTAACAATATAGCATGTCATTTTTTCAGTCGTTTGTATACATTCTCTATTATAATCAAATAAATTTAAAAGTATTCTACACAAAATTTGCAACCCAGAGCAAATAAACACTTTAACTAATAATATCTGACAAATGCCAGTTGTTTTTGTTTATTTAAAATATGTATCCATGGACTCCTTGATGTCCGCAAATAAATAAATCGTTTTTCTTTATTATGAAGAAACTACTGAAAATAAGTACATCAACCCTTACATCACGGTAATCAGAAAAGAAAAACCTTTCCATTTGGGTTATATTGAACTATGGTTTCCATTTAAAAAAAGTGAGGTTATGTTTGTAGCTTGAAAACCCATTTCCAATTAAAATTGTCTTATACGCTATTGAATTCTACGTAAAAAGTTACCTTACAAGCAGTTTTTATTTTCTCTATAGGTTAAACCGTTAAAAAGTTATTAGCGTTTGAAGAAAATGGCAAATTTCAGTTTTTTCAAATAACTAAAAAAATTGAGCATCTAGGTGAGTTTTCAAAAAAGCATCATACTACTCGTAAATTTCTCTTCAACTTTGCTAATTTAACCAACATTGTATCTTCTATAATAAAAAAGTTACCCATATACGGAGATAGATTGTGGGCACCCTGTATAGGGTTTGTAGATCTGGAAAAAGCATTCGACAATGTAAAGTGGAAAAAAATGTTCAAATACTTAAAAAGATTGGAATGAGTTATGGGGATAGACGAATAGTACATAACTTATACAAAGAGCAAACAGCAGGAATAGAATTAGAGCAGGAACGTAGAGAAAGGGGTGAGACAGGGATGTGCCCTATCCCCATTAATTTTTAACTTGTACACTGAAGAGGCAATGAATACCGTCAAATGCAGGAAGGCATTTGGAATTACTATACAAGGACAAAAAATTGATATGCTTAGATTTGCAGATGATATAGCGGTATTAGCATCTAGCAAGAAAGAGTTAGAAGCTGCTCTTAGAGAAATGGAAACCGTTCTAACAGAGAGATACCGTATGAAAATTAACAAAAATAAAACTAAAGTACTAGCATGCAAAGCAGGGAAAAATAAATCAAAAACAAGAATACAAATAGGTAACAATAACTTACAAGAGGTTAAGGATTTCTGCTACCTAGGAAGCCAAATAACGCAAGATGGGAAAAGCGCAAAAGATATAAAACAAAGATTAGCACAAGGTCGTGCTACATTTAACAAGAAAAAGCAACTACTGTGTTCAAAGACAACAAACATAGAAACAAGGAACAGATTGCTTAAAACATATGTGTGTGGAGCACAGCACTGTACGGCTGTGAAACCTGGACAGCGGAAGAAGTGGAAAAGAAAATAGTAGAAGCATTTGAAATGTGGTGCTACAGACAAATGATGAAGATATCATGGACAGACAAAATTAAGAACAAAGAGGTACTAAATATGGTAGAGAAGAAAATAAATATGTGGAAAATGGTAAAAAATAAAAGAGATAGAATGATAGGTCACATACTACGGCATGAGAGAATAGTGCGGAATATAATAGAAGCAGAGATAGGAAAAAAGAGAAGTAGAGGTAGACCTAGGTTAGACTATTGCACACAGATAGTGAAAGATGTAGGCTGTAGGAATTTCAGGGAAATGTGTAGGCTCGCTCAGAATAGAAATCAACGGAGGTACGCATCCAACCAGTCCCCAGATGGTTAGACTAATGACGAAAAAAATAACTGTACTTAAATATGATCATTATTATAAGAAATTACAGGTATTGGTTGGGCAATATTCTCGAATAATATTAATTGTGTGAAAGGATTTACTGGAAAACTATTAATTCGGCAAATGTCTAAGTGCTTAACCCCCTGCACATACCACTGAATCTTGGTGAAATAAGGCATATAATTAGAAAACAATAGAAGGGGAACCGAGCTGTATATAGGCTGTGTGAGAATTTCAGGGAACTGTGTAAGTTAGCTCAAAGCATAAATAAGTGGAGGTACGTGTCCAACCAGTTTTGAGACGGAAAACCTATCGACGAAAAAATAAATGCACATAAATCTGATGATTATTATAATCAACTACAGGTGTTAGTTGTGAAATATCTACAACTAATGTTGGCTGTGCGAAAAGATATCTTGGAAAAAATATTAAATCGGCAATAGTTCAAATGCTGGGGGAATTTGCAGCCACAGGCTGCTTACCCCCCTTCACAACCACTGAATGTCGGAGAAATAGGGTATATAATTGTAAAACAATCGAAGAGGACCGAACTGGACCTACCAAGAAAGAACGGCACCTGTGATCAAACACAACAAACATAGAAACAAGAAGAAAATTGTTGAAAGCATATGTATGGAGCACAGCACAGTATGCATATGAAATACGGGCAGTGGGAAAAGCAGACAAAAAAAACGGTAGCAGACTTTTGAAATGTTATGCTTCGGATGTATGAGGATCATAGCATGGACAGACAAAGTTAATAACCAACAGGTTATAGAAATAGTAGGGGAATAAAGATAAGTGGATAAAAAAATAGGAGAAATAGAAGAGCAGAAAACGTTCTAAGGCATTTTTGAGGAATAGTATGGAATATATTACAAGCAGAGATAGGAAAAAGGAGGTAGATGTAGACCTACATCAGATAGTGATATATGCAGACTGTGCAAATTTCAGGGAAATGTGTAGATTAGTTCAGAATAGGAAACAATGCGGGTACGCGTCTAACCAGTTTCAGAATTAAAAACCTAATGATGACGATTTAAATCTTATCCAAATTTGATTGTGATAACTGAAAAATGAATATATTGTCCCACATTGTACTGGTACATTATTAGTAAATACTTGTCTATTACTTTGTTTAAAAATTTTTTTCCCAGTAACTATTACACTATTAAAAAACCTGCAGTTTTCCGATAATCTATGACTGAATAGCTACTATCCCTATTAAAATCAAAATTTTAGCTTTGGAAATGTACGAGAAAAGCGGGGCGGTAATTTTTGGCACATTTTGAGCTATATCATGAAAGTTACTGGACCGAAAATTATAAAAAAATAATTTTGGAAGTCTTTTAGAATCCTCTTTAAAATGATACCTCACACGATATATTTATTAAAATTTTCTTTCTTTTGACCGAATTACCCTCACCATTTTAATCTAAAAATATTTTTTTCCATTTTTTGATTGTCGATATATGTGTGCGCCATAAAGACCTAGCATTGTGCCAAATTTCAAATTCCTACGTTACATAGTTTTCGAGAAAACCCTCTGTGACAGCCGGACAGGAGAGTGATCTTATAAAGGGTTCCATTATACCCTAAAAATTACTTGACATGCAACCTATGGTGTGGCCTTAACGATATTGTTACACTTGGGGTGAATCATTAAAGAACGGACTCTTATTCTACTAAATTACCCCAAAACAAACTTTACTTATAGGTGCCATTTGGATACTCTAAAGGAACATAACTAAAATTTAACTATATTTAAATTTAGGAGATTACACACACAGTTAACCAGTATGCTTATAACTAAAGATAAGGTAAATAAATACATTGGGCTACTTAGCTGTAAATTCCTTGGTAGGAGTGACATCAGTTGTTGATGAACGATAGGGGAGGCTATTGCTTACCGCCATCTACTATAGATAGGGATCGACACGCCAGGCTCACGGTAATACCACTCGGTAGGTGTTCACAGCCGTTATGGCCCGGTAGGTGTTTGCAACAAAACTGCCCCGAGAGGTGGTCCTTATAAATCTCTACTAAAATTAACAGAATCGACACATAAGACACCTACCAGTAATTTTGTAACGAAACACGAATCAACGTTGCAATCGGATAGAAATCTCGTAACGCATAATATATCCGTCCAAGACTGTTACATCACCGAATTTCACGTACCAAAACGTAACGTAGTAACACACATGATGTCTGCATAAATCTGCCTCTAGGTCACGATTATTAAGTTCAGAGAACTTGAATAATAGGAACCACCTATCTTGGCTGATGCGTAGATGTTCAAGAGACTGAAGTGAAAACTTCTATACTCGCGGTAATTGTTAAGTCCCACTTGGAATTTTATTCAAAATTACAAGTAAATATCTGTAAAAGGAGTGGCCTTGCCGCGTGCCCATATTAAAGAACAACATATTTTCGAAAACTTTACCAATAAGGTCATTATATACAAAAATCATACGATTCGCAGGATGTGCCAAGGTTGAATAATATCCTTGTTATTTGAAACATCAAATTTCTGATCGCTGGCTGTGACTAGCATGCAGTAAACTAACAGCTGGATCCTCACAGACATTACAAAGAAATGAAAGGAATTTATTTTCTTAACGGCACATACTCGAGGACAAATAGACCACTAGAAACAATAAATCGGGCGAACTTGAAATAATAATAAGAAACGATAGAAAATTGAACTAAAGGATGTGAATAGGTTACACAGTGTGTGGCATACAACGAATGAAATATAGTGTTGCTTAATAAGGTGCCATCTCAAAATCTTGTTTTGAATTTGGAATCTCAAATTTTCGTATTTCGTGAAATACTTTTATTAATATGAGGGCCACTGGAAAATTTACGGAATCTAGTACACCTTGTATTGCCTACGTCCTACAAGTGTGATATTAGTAAAATTTAATATTATTTTAACTTATATCAGTTAACAATTCGATTTTAAACATAGCACTTTCGTTTTAACAAAATTGAATAAATATTTGTGTGTAAAAATGGAAATTTTGAAACGTGACTATCGAATAATGATTTTGTATGATTTTTGATACGGTTTGACAGCACGGCAATCTATGGAAAAACTATATATGGGGATGAAATACATTTGATGACGATGTTCACGAAGGTCGTCGTCTATCTCTGGTGTCGCAAAGAATCGATGCAGTGCGTGACATAATTTTAGCAGATCGGCATGTGACATATTATGAGATATTAACATCGTTAGGCATTGCGGTTAAACAAATACATACGGTTTCGCACGATTAGCTACGTGTCGATAGATTGCTCACAATGTGAAAGATCTCCAAAACACGTATCAAATGGTGTAAGCGTATGATAAAAAAATGCAATGGTGGTCGTTCAAATTTTGTATATAACATCGTAGCAGATAACGAATCATGGATTCGTTCATATGAGCCTGAAACTAAACATACCATAAAAGGCGAATATTTTGGGAAGCATCCAAACGATTTACGTAATGTCATGTGCTTTTTAATATTTCCCGCGAATTTTAGCAGTGACCTTCGTAGTTTTGCTATTGATTCTTAATTAGAGAGTAATTCAAATTAAGCAATAATTCAAAATTTCATGTTATAATGAATAACTTAGTATTATACAATGGTATCGAGATGTTCCCTAGTGGCTCGTAAAACATTTCTAATAGGTTTTTTTTTCATAACTCATACAAAACTGAACCGGTATAATTGAACACATCCAAGAATTTCTATAGGACTCTGTAAATAGATTGCTGATGTAGATATCATTCATGGTAGTCTTGTGGCGAATAAAATTTTTTTAATTATTCCTTAAAATCTACCAGCACTTCAAGTGTATAAATTCAATGTTAAATATTGCACATGAATTAAAATTAACGGCAAAACATGACTACTGAATTGTTAGTTTATAACAAATAATTTCATAGCCTTGAACAATAATATGAAGTGATTATGATTTTCAATTATATCTAGCAATAACGCACTGCAGGAATTTTGAAAGTAAAATATTTCCTTCAATAATAGCAGACCAGTTGTGCGTTGATCGACTACAAAACCCGCGTGTAAGTATGAAGATAATGTAACACTGTGTGTAATAAAGACTTGCCAGTATCCAGCTGCTGTCGTAAACGGTAGGTAGTGCTTGTAGTTTAGGGAAAGGAATAATAATAGAGCAAAACTGGGGCTTCTGGTATCACAGTCACTGCGTTTTGCCCTTTCTCCCCACCACCACTGAAGTCACAGATGTCATTTTGACAGCTGTCACTTTGAAAGCCGTTACTTTGACAATCCGCCATTACGAAAGCTGTCGCTTTAACAGCTGTCACTTTGACAAACCGCCATTTTTTTACGTCACTTTGACAATCCGCTATTTCTTTCTTACTTCACGATTTTTGACTTACCTACTTTTGCTCCATCCTGTATATACATTTCCACATAGCTACGTCACACACTTCTTAGGGGAAAAATGCTATTGGATCGAGGTTCGAATTGGAGCCGCCTGCATGCAAAGCAGATAGGTTCCCTATCTACTATCCCACTAATTAGTACCTAACCCCAAATTTTATGTATAGACTTTCCATGCATATTTTTATTAACGAGTACCACTAAAGTCACATAATTCTTAAAACGTGCGCGCTACACGTCTGCATCGATAAAGAGACACTTTTAGACTGAATAATTTGAGGCTTAACTTTCTTTTAATTACTCCACTTTGCCACGTAATTACGGATATCATTTTTTGTCATTTTTTACTTCCACATTAGATAAGATAAGATAAGATAAGATATTTATTCATGCTTTAAAATAAAAACAATTTTTTGCATAGGTCAATATTACAATACAAATATGTGTCAAGTGTTAATAGAAATATAAACTATAAACAAGAAATGACATATTTCAAAGCTTTGCAGACACAAAAAATAACATGGTTATAATGTAATTTATGTTATGAACATTAAAATCACAATTCATGTATTCTTCAAATGAGTAGTACTTTTGATGTAGCAAAAAGGTTTTGATTTTGTTTTTGAACTCATTCCTTGACAATGATTTAGTGACATGTGGTAGACAATTAAAGAACTTGTATGAATAATAATTAAAAGAATGTCTTGAGACTTGTAATCTAGAAAATGGAACACGAAAAAGATTATTGTTTCTTGTATCATGTTGGTGAGATGTAAGAAAGGCCACAGGTTGTGAATTATACGATTTGTGCATAAATAGCAGGCATTCTAAGATGTATAAACATGGAAATGTAAGAATCCCAAACTGGAGAAAATACGACCTACAATCGGCTCTATAGCTAAGTCCGGCCATAATTCTAACTACTTTGCGTTGTAGTCCAAATAGTCTTTTTGTATAAGAGGAGTGCCCCCAGACTAAAATAGCATATAGAAGGTGGCTTTGAAAAAGCGAATAATATGCAATCAAAACGATATTCGTGGAGGCATAGTGTTTTAAATTACGAATACAAAAAATTGCGCTATTTAGTTTAGAAGCAATAACATTTATATGTTGATCCCATTTCAAGGAACTATCAACATATACACCTAGAAATTTAACAAATTTAGGGTTTATATAAGAATGGTTTTTTAAAGCAAATAACATTTGTTGGCATTTGTTTTCATTAATACTTAATTTATTAGAAGTGAACCAAGAGGTAGCCGAGAAATGGGTGATAACTAGTTTATTGAAAAGATCATTAAGTGAATTAGAGCAATTGACTAAAGTGGTGTCGTCAGCAAATAAAATTGAGTTAGTTAATGTTACAGATGATGGTAAATCATTAATATATATCAAAAACAAAACGGGTCCCAATATTGATCCTTGTGGTACACCATATTTTATATTTTTAATCTCAGAATTATTATTGTTAAAAGTTACAAATTGTTGTCGATTGCTCAGATAGGATTTAATCAGTGAACAGCTATTATGATCAAATTTGTAGTATTCTAATTTTTTTAAAAGAATATCATGAATAACACAATCAAAGGCCTTGCTTAAATCGAAAAAGGTAGCCATACAAAATCTCCTCTTTCAAAACTAGCTGTTACTTCATTTACAAGTTCTAAAATAGCTAGAGTTGTAGATTTATTTAATCTAAAGCCAAATTGTTCAATGCAGAAAATATTATTTAATTCGAAGTGTACTGTGATTTGATTGCAGAGAACTTTTCGTAAATTTTAGAGATAACGGGCAGTAATGAAATTGGACGATAATTCGACAATGAATTTGGGTCACCAGCTTTAAATAAGGGTATTACCTTCGCCAATTTTAAACAGTCTGGGAAAATGTGGTTTTCAATGGAAGAGTTTATTAAATTAGTTATAGGTGAGATTAAAATATTTTTACAGAATTTAATTATTTCAGAGGATAACTCGTAAGCATCGCTACATTTACTAGTTTTAAGAGAATCGATTATTTTCCTAACATCCAAATATGACACTGGTTTGAAAGAGAAAGTATTATAAGTCTGATGCCCTTTATTAGTTAGATTAAGCATGGGATCATGACCATTAAAATTATTCAGTGCAATAATATTTTCTGCTACAGAGGTAAAGAAATTGTTAAAATCATCAACAGTCAAATTAGGGACAGTATTGATTTTGTTGTTTGGTCTCTTTAGGTTAATGATTTGCCATATGGCTTTCGCTGGATTTTTGGACTTTTTTATTATTTTTTCAGAATTAAATTTAATTTTTGACATGTGTATGGACTGACGATATTGTGTTCTAAAATTATTCACTAATAATTTATTCTCAGTAGTAGGACACTGGATCCAGGTATCATACAAATCTTGTAATTTCTTGCGCATATCATAAAGTTTTTTGGTAAACCAGGGATTCTGACAAGTTTTAGAATTTTTGATAACTTGTAATGGAAAACATTTCTTAAAGATGTTATTAATTGTGGAGAGAAATTTATTGAAATCTGGTACATTATTTTCACTAATGACATTCCATTCTACTTGTTCTAACTGCCTATAGAAAATAAACTTATTTTTTTTCAGATATATTACGAAACAGTTTAGCAGGTGGTGTGCAAATATTGTTTCTTATAATGGTTTGGAAGTGAAATCCCAAATGGTCAGATAAAACACTGTTGTGGGTATTCAGCATATAGGAACTACAGTTTGTAAATAAATTATCGAGACAGTTATTGAGCCTTGTTTTGAAAGTAACAGTTAAGTTTAGTCGAAAAGATTGACATAGGTCAGTTAATAATTTAGCGTTTTTATCATTCAAATTAAACCGAACATTAAAATCTCCACAAATCACAATAGACTTAGAATAATCAACTCGATTGAGAATTTTGTTTAAGGTGGCCAGGAATATTTTGAAGTCCCCAAGTGGGGACCGGTAAATGTTAACTATGATAGTGTTTAAAGATTTAATCAGTACTGCTGAAATTTCACAGTGAATTTCCAGGGATAAAGTAGTTAATTTATTCAGTACACAATAATGATCCTTAAGAATATTTTGTAATAGGATACAAGAGCCACCATGTATTTTTGTAGTTCTTGAGAAATTGGAAGCTATGAAATATCCCTCGAGGTAGAATGTCGATATTTCAATATCACAAAGCCAGTGTTCCTTCCCCTCAACGGCTTCCACACTTATACATCCACATTTAACCTTCTACCCATTGTCATCCGCACTTTTACTTTCCCATTGTTACTTCAACCAAAAGGATTTCGCATTATTACTTCCACATTCTACCTTCCATATTTTACATCCGTATTTTTATGTCACAAACACCATCTTTCGGCTACATAATCCTTTACTTTTTAATGTAGTACCACCTAATAATAAAAACGCAATAAAGATATTAAAATTTATTAAACGTGCCATCTACATCTTTGACAATAGATAAAACAAACTTTATTATAATTTCATCAAATAGCATCCACTGTGATATCGGGAGTCGAGAATATTCAATCTTCTAAATAATTGTGTGAGCGATTATCTCAAACCCAGATCTTCTAAGTATTGGTTGGGATGGCAAATAACTATTTCTAATAACGTCAAATAATTCGCATTGCTGCTATCATTAAATAAATACTTACACGCCTTTCGTTGTCCAAAACGATATTAACTCGCTCTTCATTTGTTGTATTTTCAGCTACATTTGTTACATCATCTGAAAGTTTTTGATAAAAAACTGGGAATCCTCTACAATTGAATTCCTCCATTTTATAATATATTATATCTCGCAAACTTAATAGCTCGAAGCACTCACACTCCTTCAAACAATAGCATGTTTTTCTCGATTTTAAATTTTCGTCTTCAAAGTTGTTTTACCGTCAAAATATAGTATTGTTCATTAATCTAGAAAAGTCTTTATCAAATGAACTTACCGCACGAGTTCTTAGTCCATTTAGTCGAATGTGTTTTAGGTCTTGGCCAAATTGTCTAATTTTAAATTCTAATTTAAAATTGCATAACTCCCTCCATTCGAAGTAGTCCATTTTTATAGAACAGTTTGCACACATTCCAGTACAGCAAGAACTTGAACGACGAGTTAAAAACCACGGTATAAAGCAACTCAACTTCTACGGCCCGGTGGTGACAATTTGGTTTAAAGTCACCTAAAGTATAACTTGTCTTGCCAATAATTTGTGGAAGTCTAGTTGGGCACCACTTTTAACAACAGCACCAGCAAAATCCATTTTTTTAGCTTAAACTTCTATTTCACACTATTTAATAGATTGAAGACCTACATATTCTCCTTTTTCTTTATATAACGGTGGGTAGGCATGCGTTGTTAAATCTTATATATTTATTTTCACTTTCACATTCCACCAAATGCCTTCGGCACTTTTACTTCCACATTCTACCTTACTCAGCGTTACACATATTTAAATCTCACATTCTACCTTTCACCGGGCATAAATTTTGCTGGTGTTAACGTTACAAGAGATGTAACGGTGCTGGAATTAGACCTCCACAAATGAGTTGGTAGGACAAACTATACGTTAGGTGACTTTAAATCAAATTCTCGCCACCACGTAGTGGAAGTTGGGTTTGTTTTATACGGTGATCTTCAACTCGTCTGCTGTACTAGAATGTGTGCAAACTATGTTGAATAAATGAACTACTTCGAATGGAGAAGTTCTACAATTTTTAATTGGAATTTAAAATTAGACAATTTACCCCCCAGGCTTGAAACACATAAGACTAAATGAACTAAGAACTCGTGAAGTAAGTTCATTTGATACAGACTTTTTCAAATTAACAAACAATGCTATATTGGGGCGATAAAACAACTTTGAAGACAAAAATTGGTTCTATTTAACAAATTGAGAAGGGCAGAAATATTGTTTTGAATAAGTACGAGTACTTTAAGGTATTAAATTTGCGAGAAATAAAATATTATAAAATGTAGGAATTAAATTGTACAGGATTCCCAGATTTTTATGAAAAATTTGCAGATGATGTAGCAAATGTAGTTGGAAATACAACAGATGAAGAGCCGGTCAACGTCGGTTTGGACAGCGAGAATCGTGTAAGTATTTATTTAATGATCGCAGCAATGCGAATTATTTGACGTTATTGGAAATAATTATTTGCCATCCTAACCAATACTTAGAAGATGTGGGTGTGAGACAAATGCTCACGCAATTATTTAGAAGATTGGAGCTTCCCGATTCCGGATATCCCGGTGAATGCTATTTGATAAAATTATAATAGTGTTTGTTTTATTTATTTTCAAAGATATAGATGGCATATTTAATCAATTTTAATATCTTTATTGCGTTTATATTGTTAGATGGTACTACATTAAAAAAGTAAAGAGTAAGGTTGTCGAAAGATGGAGTCTGTGACGTAAAAGTGCGGAAGTAAAAATTTGAAAGTACAAGTGCAAAAAACATTGGGTGGAAGATAAAATATGTGCAGTAGAATGTGGAAGTAAAAGTGCGGATGACGTCGGGTGGAAGGTAAAATGTGAAAGTAAGAGTGCGAAAAGCATTGGGTGGAGAGTAGAATGTGGAAGGAAAGATGCGAAAGGCGTTGGGTGAAACGTAGAATGCGAAAGGAAGAGTGTGGAAGTAAAAATGACAAAAAATGATGTCCGTAATTATGTGGAAAAGTGAAGAAATTAAAAGAAAGTTAAATCTCTAATTCTTCAGTCTAAAAGTGTCTGTTGACCGATGCAGACGTCTAGCACGTACCTTTTAAGAATTATGTGACTTAGTGGTGTTCGTTAATAAAAATATACAGGGTAAGTCTACATATAAAATTTGAGGTTCGTGCTTTTAAGTTAATCTTTATATTAAAAATAGAATCTGTACATTCAACAATACTAAGGGATGTACAAGCAATCATATCTATCGACTTGGTGGTATAATAGATAGGGCATTCGCTTTGCATACAGGCGGCTCTGGTACGAACCCTGTTCCAATAAAACTTTGTTCTCTAAGAAGTGTGACGTAGCTATGTGGAAATGTATATACGGGATGGAGCAAAATTGAATATATAGTGTCAAAATTCGTGACAAGAAAAAATGCCGAATTGTCAAAGTGACATCTGTCAAAGTGACAGCGGTGAAAGTGTAAGCTATGACGTCGGTGCTGGCAGGGAGAAAGTTCAAAGTGCAGTGGCGGTAATACCAGAAGCCCCAGTTTGCCCTACTAGAATATGTGGAAAAAGAAAAATTAAATAACTCGCACTAATGCACTTTTGCCCGAATCGGTTCAAGAGTTCTACCTTCCCTCGTTCACGTTCAAATATCAAGTCCCCTCACACACGCGAACATTGTTCGTTTTGTTTCTCGGTGCGTGCGTTGACGCCTCATTTAAATAAATGGTAATTCCGGATAATGAAATATTTGACAATGTAACCATAGTGCGTAAACAGTTCTAATAAGGAATAACTTATTTAATAAAATTTATTATAGTTTTAATTACACGTTAACTAACAAACCCGATAAACGTTTTATAAATAAAAAAAGTATTTGATGAAATACCCCATTTGAACAATAAAATTTAAAATAATTCAGAAACTACTAACTTTAGGCACATGGGATATCTAGGAAATCAATTTACATTGAAACTACTTTTTGATATTGATAATGAGTTAGCCATTTAATAAAACAGAAAAATAATATATTTACGTTTTGACTTAAACTGTACGCAATTTTTGCAGTAATGAAAAACTATGATACTACAAAACCGCATTAATAATATACACAAGCAACGAATGCAAAAGATTAATTTTATATTTTTATGTTAATAATATACAGGACGTATGATTCTTTGATAATAATCGGTCATATCGTCTAATATACTGCAGATAATCAAGTACAAGTTGATATTGTCTTAATTGAAAAAACGAAGAGATTCCAAATTTACATTAAACACACCATCATCCGTTTAAAAAAAATCATAAATTTGATCTGATATCATGTTAGGGAACGCCCTAAACATGTCTATACATCAAATGTACAGCATAAGGTTGCCAAAAACGTTTATACTAACATTTTTCGTATTTTCTATAAAACAGTTATTGCCTTTGCTACAAAAGTTGATCACGTTTTATATTATGATAGAGTATTCAATCTGTAAGAATAAAACGAAGACGATAGTTAATTATAATGAGTCAAACGGTGTCAAGCAATACAATTTGTCTAATTTAATACATTAAGGATGGATAATTTATGCACGATACAAACATAAGCAGCACCCTTAATCTCTGAAAATCAACTCAGTAAAATTTGTAGTCGCTACAATGTAATAAAAGTGCTTACGAATAGACGTGTAAGGATAAAAGAAAAGATAGTAAAGAAGAAAGACCCAGCGGCAAGTAAACAAATCGACAAAATACAGCAAAAATGAAGAAGGAAAAGCTAGATAAAATGGAAAAGAACTGCAAAGAAGGTACAACAAAGAAAAAGATCAAGATGTTTTATGCTTTCTTACTGTCTCAATATGAATTTGAAAAACCGGTGCGGTACTAAAAACATCTGCTGAATTTATCACTAACGCCATAGATATTTCATATCTTAACGGCATATCAAACGTTTTTTCCAACTATTAAATCAAATAAGTTTTATGATACTGGTTACACAGAATAACATTAATAGTAAATTTCCTCAGTTGGTTAATATTGTAAGCCAAAAACATCTTTAGAGAAGAAAAAGAAAAGTAATAAATTTTCTAGTAGCTCATGAATAAAACACGAAAACGCTCGATATAAACTGGTCGTTTTAGGGTTGTATTGAGTATGACACTTCCGCTTTGAAAGAATAAATAAAGCAGCCGGTAAGGAGAGAAAATAGCTTGCTTTCTACCCTTATATGAAAAGACAATCTCGAGTTATCTTTCAGCATTCAGCGTTCTTTATCCTTAAATCTTAGACTTTTATTCAGTGAAGATTTAATGTAGTGCGACGAATAGCAAGCAGCAGCAAACATCAGCATGTCAAATATTAATGGCGAAGCTTTAAGTTACACGCCATGACTTGTAAAACAAGTAGGGGTGCATACGTTACGTTACAGGTTTTTAATGCTTGTAAAAAGTATGAACATCCAGTTTAAATTGAAAGGGTGCTTTACTGTTGTCAAAAAGAACCACATGTTCAACATGGGTTTCCTTTTTACGACAAAAAGTATTGATTGTATGCATTTAAAAAAGTTTAAAACGAAGTAACATTATTATGAAGTGTGCGAGTTTTTGGTGAAGAAGTTCCCTACTTTATTTCTTAAATGAACCGCATTTAAAAACTACACACAAGTAATTTCAATTTGTTCGGAAATTCACTGTGCAGTATAATTACAAGAAACCATACTTGCACACTAACATATAAATTTGATGTACCTTTTTTTATTTTTTCAGTAGAATATATTGCTTTATTCTTATGGTGTTAAAGTTACAATGCGCCATAGCTATGCAATTCCTTACAAAGCTGTGAGGACAAGGATAAACTAACAAAATTCATGGTGGAAGTTTGTAACGTTCCTTTGAAATGCTTATAATCATATTTCATTTTAATAGTTTCTGTACTGGTAAATCGTACCAATAGGGTTAGGGTTATTTCCTTTAAGAAATGCAATTTTAGTCTACATGCAGTTTTGATCTAAGGAAGGATCATTTTTGTATCTTACATTGTTCATACTCAAAGGTTGTCAAATTCATAATGGCGGTTTGTACTCTAAATTATTGCAGTTTCATGATTTCATTTGTTTTGATCAATAATGTAAAACGTTGGCGCCTATCACATCATCATCTTGGAACGAAAAAGGTTCACATACTAAATTATGTTGATACAGAAAATAATAAATCCCATCTCGATGGTTCAAGTTAATGTTTCAGTAAGATAATTTTACATATGTAAGATAGAGATAAGAACAAACGTAATTCCAATTTGCATCTTAATTTATTTGTCAGAATTCTACCGAAGATAATCTTGAATTCTTTTATGAAGGGAAGGTTTTTCTGTTGAACACTTCGTCAAGACTATTGAAAAAGATAACATGCAAACTTGAGTAGATATACTTCACCTTCGAATGATGAAGTAACCAACTGATTATTGTGATTAGTTCATAGAGTTCGGAATTATATCCTACCAGGTTGTTGAATTTTACTTTTACGAGAATTTGTGTCATTCAGTAGACAACTTCATGTTGGAGAAGCATGTTACTTAAGAACATCCAATTTAGTGTAACAAAATTCCGGAAGTTCTAGTAGGATTTGGTTAAAACAAATTGAATCCCTGAGATAATATATTTTAGTTGGTTTTCAAAAGGTATCTATATCCAAAGAGTTCTCAGGTATTTATAATAACTCTTCTGAAACTCTCAGTAACCGTAAATTAATGTACATTTTTAACTATATAAGCTTATAGACGTACCCATAGTACTCTCTTGTTATTAGTTTAAAAAAATTAGAAAGTAATTTTGTTGGTCGAAAACGTTTCCCATTAAGATAAATAATTTTTGATATACATTTGGCTTTTGTTTAAGAATGTTTATATGTACTTGTGCTGAAAACGTAACTGTACAATACAATAGAATTTTATACACTGCGTTTTCCCAATTAATGTAAATGTAATAGTTTCCAGCCTCGATATAATAAAAGATGTTGCAATTACCTAAAGACGTGATTAATATACAGCTAAATTAGCATTTGACTTTGATGACCGTTTTTCGTTCAAACAGCAGTTCTATATAGTTATAATTAGTGCCTTATCAATACGTTCATTTTAGGTTTGTTTTAAATTAGTGTACTCGATTATTCCTCGTGTGAATTTTAAGTCTGAATCACTTTCCTGATGTCGGACTTTGGTATACTCTTGTTACTCCTCACGTTTTTCCTAAGAACTCCCGTTTTTCTAGATTAGGTGGAGTCCAAGCTAATTCCCGATTAAGACTGCTATCTCTCACACGATGGTGTTCCAGGACCCTCTTCAAACACTTCCCACTGAGTTAGTGATCACCATTCTTGTAGGCGCAGTCGAAGTTTTCGATACTTGTATCGAAATACAGAATTTTAGTGAGGTACTTCACCGAGTTTTTATGTGAATTACTGCCTAGATTTTCTGGGACCAAAACTGTACATAACAAGTTAATGCATGTTCCGGGTTTGAACCGTATAACATTAGACACTAACAAAGTCGATGTTTCGCCCGTTGTAAGGAACTTTATCAGGTAAAACGTCAACTTTATTAGTGTCTAATATTACACGTTGTAAATCAGGAACGCGTATTGTTATTAATCAGGTAATCAGGAGTTCATGGTAGGAAATTGACTAAAAAAGAATAAAAAGAAAAAGTTTGCAATAGGGGGGGTTATATGTAACTTACTTTAAGAAGTGCATCAAAATAACTGACAACGGCTCTGAAAAACATACTCACTTCTTCTTAATCTTCTTTGGGAATGAAACCACTCATAGTTTTTAAAATCTATTTTATTTACGTTTCGATCCATGACCTTCAAGTTTGACGTTTATGACATAAATTGAAGGTTACTTTGATTTATTGATGTTTGAAATATTTGGTTTGAGTACACTAAGCAAAAAATTTTAAAGTTTAAAAGAATGATTGCCTTCAATTTGTGTTGCAACCTGGGATTGACTTTCCTAACGTAGCCAATACGCTTAACGTGAAATCAGCTGATTAATTTTTATTGGTGAATTTTATATAAATTCAATAATTTGGAAAACATTTTTTAACATGTTTCTATTTATACAATTGAGAGATTTCTGATTTTATGTCTTATTTTACCGAGATTCAGTGAAGGGGGGGGTTAAGCAACCTGTGGCTACCAAGATCCCCCAACATTTATAATATGCCGAAATAATGGTTTTCTAGTTAATATGCTTATTGTTATGTAATTAGTTATTGTATGTATAAATAGACATCATGTATGTATGCTGTATTTCATGTTAATATCGCAAGGAAAACCCAGGAAAAACTTGCAATGCTACCTAGATATTGTGGGCATTTGATCTTCATTTGTTATTTCTTTTAGTAATGGAATCCATTGTTTACTGAAAATCACGGATTCGTTTGCAACGCAGTTATTTTATGTAGGGTTATATAGGCAGCTTCTTTGATTTTGCGTTTTTGGTGGTTTTCTTCTTTGTCGATAATTTTGCATCTTCCCATTTTATTTTATGACTGGAGTCCCATGCATGTTGGCAAATCATGGATTTTTCAAATTTTCTATTTTTATATATGATTTATGTTCTCTTAATCGAACTTCAAATGGTCTGAAGTTTCTCCTATATAAAACTTATTACATTCGCACGGTATTTTATAAATACAGTTTTTGAATTTTGTATTGCGTTTTTGGGTTTTGTTTTTGTTAATTGTGCTCTTAGTGTATTGTTGGTTCTAAATACTGTTTTAATTCTAAATTTGTTTCCTATTCTTTGAATTTTTCGGAGAATCCTTTTATGTATGGTATTGAGAGCATTTTGTGGTGATATATATATATATATATATATATATATATATATTTATATATATATATATATATATATATATATATATATATATACACCATATATATATATATATATATATATATATATATATACCACAAAATGCTCTCAATATACATAAAAGGATTCTCCGAAAAATTCAAAGAATAGGAAACAAATTTAGAATTAAAACAGTATTTAGAACCAACAATTCACTAATAGCACAATTAACAAAACAAAACCCAAAACGCAATAAAAATTCAAAAACTGTATTTACAAAATACCGTGCGAATGTAATAAGTTTTATATAGGAGAACTTCCAGACCATTTGAAGTTCGATTAAGAGAACATAAATCATATATAAAATAGAAAATTTGAAAATCCATGATTTGCCAACATGCATGGGACTCAGTCATAAACAAAATGGGAAGATGCAAAAATTATCGACAAAGAAGAAACCACCAAAACGCAAAATCAAAGAAGCTGCTATATAACCCTACATAAAAAATAACTGCGTTGTCAAACGAATCCGTGACTTTCAGTAAACAATGGATTCCATTACTAAAAGAAATAACAAAAAAATAACAAATGAAGATCAAATGCCCACAATATCTAGGTAGCATTGCAAGTTTTTCCTGGGTTTTCCTTGCGATATTAACATGAAATACAGCATACATACATGATTTCTATTTATACATACTAACTAGTTACATAACAATAAGCATATTAACTAGAAAACCATTATTTCGGCAAATTATAAATGTTGGGGATCTTGGTAGCCACAGGTTGCTTAACCCCTTCACTGAATCTCGGTAAAATAAGACATAAAATCAGAAATCTCTCAATTGTATAAATAGAAACATGTTAAAAATGTTTTCCAAATTATTGAATTTATATAAAATTCACCAATAAAAATTAATCAGCTGATTTCACGTTAGCGTATTGGCTACCATAGGAAAGTCGATCCCAGGTCGCAACACAAATTGAAGGCAATCATTCTTTAAACTTTAAAAATTTTGCTTAGTGTACTCAATCCAAATATTTCAAACATCAATAAATCAAAGTAACCTTCAATTTATGTCATAAACGTCAAACTTGAAGTTTTATTATTTTGACAACGATCCTAGGTCATGGATCGAAACGTAAATAAAATAGATTTTAAAAACTATGAGTGGTTTCATTCCCAAAGAAGATTAAGAAGAATGCTAAACAAACCACAACAAACATACAGGGAGTATATACTCACTTCTTCTCATGAAAAAGCAGATACTTGGAGATACTCATACGTGAACCTTTTTAATGCACGGTACTGTCCAGAGGATAAGCCCCTACATGTGACTTTCCAATGCTTCATCCCAAAGTACTACATTGGTCAAGAGGCGGTTTTTATTTACCTAGAAATTTTGAATTTTGACGAATCCTTGCTGTTCCAAGCAAAGTGGAGAACTTTAACGTGAATGACAACACACACAAACGGGACCTACATTTTATCTCTCATTCAAACGAGGGCGTATTTTTGTCAAAAATGCCCGTATTTCGTATAACATTTTTCAAACGGTCCGTTGCGGAAATCGAACCCCGGACCTTGGGCTTGGTAGTCAGACGCGAACCACTAAGTCACAAGGCCGCCTAATATTTTTAACCTCGGTACGAACCTGGTAAATTTTACAGTATAGTAAAAAATTAAAGCATACGAGAATTCTGCAACAAAGTCCTCAGGGTAGGTTCGGCCTGTGTTTGCTTGGCAATAGCGAATAATTGGCTGCAAGTTAGTTAAATTTTCAGTTTTTTTTTCAATCAATTGCAAAATAAAAACGATTGCCTACAATAACCAATATTTTATTCAACACCACATTCATACCATGAATATATTTACAACTGAGAAGCTTCTCTCAATTAGGAGAATAATATATGCATTAATATTAATATCAAATCTATACAAAAAATGTGTTTGCTTGAACCTTTGACAGCAGACAACATAGTGCTGTACTAATTAGTAATGCCGTAATAAATTTAAAGTTGTAATTATATAAAAACGGTAAACGTTTGCAGTAAAGGAGCTCATTTACTAAACATGAGGTTACGTTACATGTAATTAAATTCATGAAATAAATAATAGCAGTGCTTGAGGGTTAACGCCAAATAAATTGATTCCAGATATTCAAGTAAATAACATGAACACTTTCTTGAATAATTATAAAATAGGTGCATTGCTAATTAGTTTGCTTGCTAAAAAAAGTTAATTGTACGTTACAACATCAACTCGATATAAACAAGAATTACTACCAGCGACGTTTAACAATATTAAACAATCTCAACCCGCTAAACTGTTTGTTTACTATAAAAATGTCGGTTAAGTTACAATTGCGAACTGTTACTGTAAACTAAATTCGAGAATAACTCGTCCAATCGCCCTTGAACCCGCTACGTACGTTATCATAAATATCTGTACTAAGCATGTCGACATCATCAACATCTGGCTGCAACACCTAGCATGTCACGACTCAAATCTTCTGGGGCCCCAAGATGGATGTTCGTAAACTTACTTATGAAATTTGATTAAGATCGCTGGCGTCTTTGAAGGATGTTGATCCGCCACGGATATTTAGGAATACGAACCGCTGTTTGTAAAATTTGGCGTTCCAAGAATTCTGGTTGATTGAGCCTCCTACCGTAATCAAACAATTACGATCGAACATTCACTAAATCAAATTCATAATCATCAATTTAGAGTACAATTTGAAGCATTTAGCTGCATAGAAAAACAATCCTACTTAAAATAAAAGTTTGAATCGCACCCGTTTCTTCCCAAGTACAAAATTATGGAAGACTGAGCCTTTGAACCACCATTCTGATTAACGGCTGTTCCAAAAATAGATCAAGAAACCCGGCGGTCGGCGGAAAAAACATTAAAATACTGACTACCTTCTAATTCATAATCGTTATTTATACGCCGACCTACAACTAGGGTTGCCTACTAACCTTACTATTCTGTTGGAAAAATAAAAATAAACTCGTTACATTGGCGAACAACGTGGGACCCGGCTAGTTCAGTCGGTAGAGTATGAGACTTAATCTCAGGGTCGTGAGTTCGAGTTCCAAAGCGTTGGGCGTTATTGTAGCAGTTTTTATTTTTAGCCCCACGATGTTGGGCTAATGTATCGACTTTTTTTTAAAATTCGACTAGGAATTTAAAGGGACTTGAACTTTTTATGCGCATTGGATGGAACTATAAAAACTTGCTGCGCGTGCGGCTAACTTGACTATTATCCCATGGAAGATCATGAATAGGGTAGGGTTGAAATAAACTTAGTTACACGGAAAACTAAATAAAATGAAGTTGGATGCCACTATATCTAGCAAGTATTAAAAAAAAAGTGATTTGAGGGTAGATACAGACACCTTATCAGAGAGGATGATTTATAATATTTAATTTACCCTTTTTAGAAAATGGAATGTTGAAAAATCAGAAGACATCTATTAGACAATAAATAAATTTTATCTAACAAAGAAAATTAAATAAATTCACATTCGTTACAGATATAAAAAAAATGATTAGTTAAACAACATTTTGTTTCTTATGATTTAAATGAGCATCAGATCTGATAATTACGTACAAACTTAAGCGAAACTGTAATTCAAATTATTTTACAATAGTTATTACTGAAAATTTCAAATATATAAGATTTGGAGCAATTATTACTTTCAAGAAAAAGTATACTCTAAATAAAAAATTTAAATAGTCAACATAACATTATTATTTTCGACCGTGGGGTGCCGAGTCTTACAGATTGAAACGATTAAAATTGTTCTTGGCGGCTCAAAATATAGCCTTGTGGAAAAGGGGGTTGCTAAAATAATTATCAGACCCTTTTGGGGTCCAGCAAAACTCACTCACGCTTAACCATTGGGTGCTGGCGGCTACCTTTAGTCTGGTCAGGCACAGGTTCCAGCTGGATAATAAAAGGCTTTGTCCCCAGACTGATGAACGTGATGGATACGCTCTAGGATGTTTAAAAGTGGTGGTCGGCTAGAGGTTACATGAAGATTAGCAAAGTGATTTCCGCTCCTACGGCCTATTGTCTGGCTATTTCATGATAGTGGTTGGCACTATAAGGTCTTTGCGGTTGTTGGCCCTAGTGGGGGGTTTGCGCATCTACGACTTTCTAACCTGTTTGCCTCGATGATGAAGTGGAAGATACGGAATATTCAGAAAATTACTTGCAAGGACAGTTCAAGCAAGAGAAGTCTTATCTGATCAAATGTTTAATGTCTACGTGTGTATGAAACAAGTTGAAAACCATGAGGTATTTCTTAAACAATAAGGTGTTTACACGGGCTTTTAGGCGATTAAATTACTTTTTATGACTTTACAACTAGGTTTCATAAGAGCTGAATTGTTTTCTACAAAATTGTGGGTACAAAATGTTGAACTAAGCCTTGTAATTGAACCAAATTAGAAAATAACAACACGTTGTTTTCTATATCGGACCGAGAACTTAATAAAAATTGAAAATTGACTTAATTTTGGAAACAATACTCTTGGTAAATTTTTTTCTGTTCTTTCTTGCCTGTATAGTTTTCTAATGTGATTCAACTAACAACTTTTTCTTTACAAACAAAAAAAAATTGTTATACCATGTCCAAACTCATGTCTTCTCGTGAATTGAACTTTAAGCGAGTCTTCGATGCGGTACGCAGAGAGTTTCGTTTGCAGGCAACCCCATATACCAGGATACGCTACAGAGTAAAATAATGATTGTAATCACAAGTAGAAAATTTGACCGCACAAGCCGAAGGCGAGTGCAGCAATTCCTACAAGTGAAAAAAATTAGTTTATTCAAGAGCTTCATACAAAATTTTTTCTACGTACGATGATATATTTACTAATTTTAATTTATTTAGTAACACTAATATGGAATGTACAATTTTGGGCATTATTAATTTGTAGTGAAGACAAAGATAAAGTACTATTAGTATATAAATTGTTAACATTTAATGAGTTTATAGAAATCATCTTTAGTTGTATTAATACGTATTGAATAGTTATTAGGGATGTGAATCTTTTCGCGATTTGAATTTGAATTGGTTTCTGCTAAAATTTGTGTGGTAAAATACATTTTATTTCGACTCGAGTCATCTATGTAACCCTTCGCAATTGTGCTAGATTTCCATCAACAGTGATTCTTTAGTTGGATTAAATCACAACCAGAATCCGTCAATAGACACGTGAAATGATGTAGGAATGCATGTGCAGCGTAGCTTTTGTGTTAGATAAATTCAGATATGCTGGTATAAGTGAAGGATCTTTGAAAAGGTATTTTATACCTATACAACCTGAGTTTTAGATTTTCCATTTCTATACTGCAAAAAGACACGACCAGTTTTGACGTTGATGGATCGTCCATTCTCAAACGTTTCGTCAATTGCATTACATCGACGCTGAACATGCGTTTTATATCTGATACTGTGATAATTAAAACAGTTCTAACACTATTAAAATCTTCACACTTCATTTTATATAATTCCTCCCCCCGCTGAGCATTCGGAATTCCGAATATTAAAGCAACCTAAAACCTGATACCAACAATAGGTTTGCATTAAAATTTCACGTTGCTAATAATATACTTTATGCATAAGATAATCATTATCATGAGCTTGTAACAAAAACTTATAGATTTCGTGTCGGGAAAATGCTTTGGATTTTTGGGCCTATATCCAATTAATTTATTTTTCAAATATGTAATAAGTTTTAAGTATGTCCATATCGTTATTAACCATTAGGGTGCATTTCGTTACGTGTTAGGTGAATTAAGCCGTAACCCACCCTTTTCAACTATTGGATAACCAATTTCCATTTCTGTATTTAATATCTACTATTTTTTGTATTAAAAGTAAAGTATCCGGCCTTGAGTAGATTATAAATTAGTAGTAGTATTGTAGGCTTTATAAATTTGTTAAGATACCCTCGGGGACTTTTTATTGTTCTCGGGAATGCACTGTCAACACGCATTATCAAAGTGCCGAGGTTGTCTATCCTAATTGGTTGTAGAGCATCAGCCAATTTGAATGAGCCAATCCCCAGGAGTAATGAATGCTGTAACAATGAAGGCGTACATGAACTCCAATTGATTACTTCTTGTTTGGAATTTGATAAAACGCAATTGTGATTTTCGAAGTGCCGTTCTCGTGGGTGCCTTCGATATAGTGCTCGTTATCTATCCAACACCTCTTACATTTCCCTTAGAGTATTACCTTTCACCACGGGCAAACACCATGTCAAAAATCTAAAGAAGTCCGAACAGCTGTAAACCCTGAGATGAACTCGTCACCGACGACTGAACAGTGAGTGTTATAATTTTAAAATTTGTCTGTAGAAATTTGCATTATTTGAACAATAATATTTAATTAAGTAAGGATAGAACACGTAATAACTTCGGTTTGGAATAGGTCGATCATAGGATTGAAAGACTTTCACATTTTGAATTTCGATTTTAAGTAAACTGATAATACCCTTTCTGTAAAGCTAGTGTTGCCTTTTGTAATACACCTGTTCATAAAATAATTATATACTTTTAAATACTACTCCCACGATTTGTCAGGCACAACTGCAGTAGCCGCTTTAACTATATCTAAGAGTGTGCAGGTGAATGTCTCGTCACTATCACCAGCCATCACTTGTACTACTCCTATTAACGAGAGGTTTGACAGTTTAAAGGAGGAACTGAGTGACATATAGCGAAGCATTTAAAGCATTGCAAATATTTTAAGTTGCAAGACTGTTTTTTAATATAATTGTGTGAAAAAATTAACCACTACGACACTTTTTTCACACTTTTTGATCGCAGGTAGCACATACTTTACGAACAAAAATTAATAAAAAATTGCGAGTTTTATAACGGATATAATACAACTACCATTGCAAGATTCTTATTCTAGACTTGTTTCCATAGAAACGGATGTAGAAAAGTTGAATTGTAAAATCCAGTGTGAAAAATTTTTCGTACTAGTGGCAATACGAAGAAGTACGCAGAAAAATTTACGAAAAATTTGACGTTTATTGTAAATTAATGTTTACTGCTGATATTGAAATAAAATGTACATGATGAAGATGAAAAATTATTTAAATTCCTATAAGGAAAACAATTCAATAAAATTTGGTTTGCTATTTGATTATTGATAATTGCTTTTGCGAACATTATATACATCACAATTTTGAATTCACTAATGACACTAGTTGACGTAATGGAGTAAGACGTTGAACAGGTTGCACGTTGGGAATTGTATACTCTATCAATAATTCTCTTAGCTTTTCTAATTCTATTATGCACATACTCTCTGTTATATAACATTCCTCTACTGCACTGGACTTCCATCCTTCATGCTGTTTCAATGCGAGTATATCAAAATCAAAATTAACGAGAATGGTCGCAGAACTTCTGCGGAAGCAATGGCGGGTTACATAAGGGCGTTTTAAATACTCTGTTTTTTTTGGGGTATTTTCCCAAATTCATTTATAGTCACTGTTACATATAGTCCTGTTACATAGTTTAGGAAGAACCTGATGTATTTTGTAGGTGGTTGAAGTGAAAGCATATTTTTGATAATAGAAAACCAGTTTTCTTTCCCAGCAAGTAGTGTAAAAATACGTTGCACATGCGTCTTTGAATTTGATACCTTAACAAATTACGTTCATTTGAATATCATCTAACGTTAATTTCATCAATTCTCCATGAAGTAAAGCACCGGCAACTCCCATTAATACAACCGGCACTCATTAATTTATTAGTATAACATTATAAAATAAACCCATATATACCAGCATCATTAAACATTTTTCATTTTGGGCTTGAATCATAAACTTATGTATTGTTTTTATGATTAAGGTACTTTTCAATATGGAGTATAACGAAAATACTGTCGAAAACTTTTACATTGTTTAGCATAATACGCTAACATTACATTCTCGGTTCTGCTGGCAATGATTTTGTTCAGTATGTAAAGTTTCACAAAACTTGTATTTCATAAGATAACGTTGACAAGATTTTTGGGACAGCAACTACAAACGTACCTTTTTAACTGAGTGACATTTGGTGGAGTACTTGAAAACGCATCCAAATTACTTCATATTCTTCTTTGTCCATTGTCACTTAGTTTCATTCAAAGCTTGAAATTGCATAAGTTACTACAATTTACATGACATAGCTAGTCTTTATGTTTCAATTGGTCTCGTTTTGTAATGATACCTTATCCGCATTAGTATTACATACAGTTTTATGAACTTGACTTACATTTTAGGGTTAAGGTTAGACTATTAAAAACTATTAAAAAAAATTAAACTTTGTCACAGTGATCTATAAGCGAAGCGTCTTAGCCCAAAGAAAAACCCTTTTATCGTTGCTTTTTATTAAATTCGAAGGGTGGCGTAAGTCACGATCATTTAGGCCTCAAAACAGACCTGTTGTGCTACCTTATTAGAGTCAGCCTGGTCTTTAATCACTCAGCCATCTGTTATTGCAGAAGAACTTAATGCCAAACCAAAGCGTGTATCTAATTCTGATCGTGTCGGAACAAGGTCCCTCCAACTTGGATCCTCGAAGTTTGGCGATAGCTAGACAGGTACACAAAATCTGCGCCGTTGTCTTCTCGTCATATTCACAAGTAGTTCCCCGGCACGCCCAGTCTGTGCAGGTATTTCTTTACTTTGAAATGTTCACTCGAAATGCCTACTGTTAGGCGTAATTTTGCCTCAGCAAGCGTGTACAAAATTTTTTGTTTTAGTCGAAGGAGACGCAATTAATATTTTTGTCTGTCGGCAGTTTGTCATTCTTGCTCACCTCTCACAATAGCGGTAATGAGATCCTAAGTTAATCATGGTAAAAAGCACGAATTGCGATGTGGAAGCAGATGGTTCAAGTATAAAAAAAAACTAGCCCGACTCTTATTTTGTCAATACATCAGCCTGCCCGTTTCCGAATGTCCTTTGGCCCAAACAGTTCAAGGACGTTAGTATTGAGACGAGTTACAAAGTGCAGTGGCACTAATGTACCACATTTGAAAGGATCTTCTACGTGTTTAGGACTATTAAAGCTACCCCGCTCTCGCTGGACGTACGTATAGTTTTATTTTGGATTTAGCGTGCCCAAAAGTATTAGCACTCTGCATAATCGTTATGACCTCTGCTTGAAACAGTTGCATGCGTGTCTTATGCTACGTTTTCATGAAGGTCAAAGTCTTCTGAAAAGATGCCCGCACCTATCTTCATTTGCGTCAAATCCATAAATGAATATGAATATATCGGCTGGAGTTGTGTCGTAAGGGTAGACATGCATACTCTGGATTGTTTCCTGATTATCACAATAGGAGTAATTGTATCAAAATCTCCAGAGCGGCAGTGCATAAGATAGTTTCCAAGGCGGCTGTAGGTGTAGATTTCATTACTCTCTTAATACTTATGCAAGCCGCTAGTCTTTGAACATGTGTATATTCTTTCTTCGTATTAGTCTTTCTATATCTGAGACACCAAATCACAGTAAGGCAGCGCCTGATGAGATACCCCAAAGTCTGTACTGTCAGAACATTACGCTAGCTTTAGAAGTTTTTGTTTCAAAGTGTTCAGCCCAGTTCAGCTTCTTCTAAACGCGGTAAGGAGTTTGGAAAAAATGGTAATCTAGTTACCAATACCATCCTTTTATTGGTAAACAGAACCAGCTGTATTTTGTTTGGGTTGATAGATAAGGAGTCTCCATGCACCATTCGTCAATTGACTTCGGTTCTGTTTAAATCGGGTTGCACACCTCTGGCTCAAATTTGCCTAGTCGACACAACTATGTTACCTGCATAACCTACCGTGCAGAGACCTGTCTAGTTAAAAAGGTGAAGTACGCTGTCAACTAACTATGTTCTATAGTAGTGGTGACAGGAGGCCTCACCGAGGACATCCTATACTTAATGTTGATGTTACCCACAGTAAGATGTACCCTGCGACAGCATAGCAGTAACTGAATTAGCTGCCGAAATGTAATATCTAACTTTACGTTCTCGCGTTACATTGTCAACACTTTCAAAGATGGTTTCGCTAAACGTGCCTTCAATATAATGAATGTGCCTAAAATTAAAACAAGTCCTTAATTTTTGCAAGCATTCAGAACACACTATGTGTAGTTGGGTTAAGAAGAAAATTTTTCTTAATTTTCTTTGGGCATTAAATCACTCATAATTGTTAAAACCATCTTTATTTACGTTTCGATCTATGACCTATGAGTGGTTTAATGCCCAAAGAAGATTAAAAAAAACACACCACAACAAACGTACAGGGTATTTACAAGAAAATTTTGTTTTGGTATCCCCTAAAAATTTTTTATTAAGTTTGTAGCACGCGTTTTCTGACTTCATTTAATAAATTTTATCCGTTGAAAAATCCTTTAAAAATTTTGCAAACTGTAGAAGAATAATTCAAATAATTACTTTAAATTGGTAAAAAGGTCATACACAAAATTTTCATTCAAACAAAATTACGTCGCATTGGCTACATCACCTTTATATAGAATCGATATTCGAAACATACGACTAAAGACAAGGGTTTCTAACATTTTGTAAGCTACTAAAAACCTTATTCGGTTCGTTATGAGAAGATTGGCTTGGATTTGGATTTTGTACTTAACGTTTATTGTATCATTTGCGGTGCTCTAATGTAACGAGAGCAGACTGATCTGACCAAACACCGAAGTAAGGGAAGTAGTTGAAAGCCGAGAATTAGTTGCGTGAGCCACACAATAGTCTCATAAAAGCTCGTACATTTTGCTTTGTCGGATTTGAAGTTCATTTAATGGGCATTAAACATGAAAAGCTATATCTAAGAATAATAGCACAATTATTAGACAATTTAAGAAACATGTATTCAGAAGGGATTCCTTAGATATGTCCACAGGATTTTACTCACATACAAATCAGCAAAAATACGGCAAAACTAAATTGTTAAAATGAATGTTAAAACTCAAAAATTTTCTTCAAGTATAGTATACGTAGAATCCGATTGTAAATTTTCATATGCTTACAAACATGTTATAAGAGAAATATTCAAATTTCATGTTTCAATTACATACAGACTATCAAAAATGGTATAAATGGAGAAGAATGGCGGGCTTCCTATTCTAACTATAAAATACTGGTAAGACCACTTGTGTCATCTTATTGCGATCGTGAGGGGACATTGTTACGGCTGAGAGCGTCGTTAAGCTATTAAATTATAACGCCGGGAATCCCGTAACAAATTAAGAGTGCACCAGCTAACTACAGCAGTGAGATGGGGATGTTAAAATGATCGAACTATGTTGCTATAAACGCTTATCCTGAAAACCGTTTTTGCATTGTCTTAATTAATGGGCGCCAACTCGTCTGGTCTAGGGTACGATCCTCTGAAAGACGAGTTTTCTTAGTAGATCCTGATTATGTAGGCCTCCTGGTGGAATGAAATTCTTTTCACCACCAATCTATATTCTAAACACACAAAACAAACACTTTCGGCTCACTATGTCACGTAAATCTATTTCACCACAGCAGTTATAACATTTTCTTGTAAACAGGTGCAAACAACTTTTACATTACATAAATTTTACACAGTTACTTCCTAAAATAAACTCTTTTTCGATCAAGCGGACGTTTCCTAATCTCATTAATGTATATCTTAACGAACTTAATTCATAAACGTCACCAACAAAAACAGAAAATAGTTAATAAAACTTACAGCTTGAATGTCAGTATACATAAAGATTTCCATTGAGCTAAGCTTGAGTTCACTTTGCGACGGGTATATTAATTTCCAACTTATATTTGTTTGAAACCAATCTGTCCAAATTTCTACTTTTGTTGTCGGGTCGTTGTCGATTTGATCCGCAGTTGAACGTTGGCTAATCCCGTTTCTTCGACGTCCCTATAAACGATTACCCAAACATATCGTCTCGTCACTGGCTCGCGAGTAATTAAATTCAGTAGTCTGTAAGATGTTACATTGGAAACATTTAAGGTCGATATTATTACTATATCTGGTGGCACAGTCTGTAACATATTCGTTAAATTGCACTTATGCCATCGGCTCTATCTAGATTATTAAAATATATTGTAACAATATTACTTTTATAATATCTCTGTAGCTACATTTATTTCTCGGTAACTTAAAATTTAATCATGTCTACTGAAAGACATAAAAGGCTTTCCTAACTATGAGGTAATTATATGGAAACATGAATAATGACAATCTCACTGTTGTTTAAGCAGTAATTATCATAAAAGCTTTCTTATAATAACATGACTGTGGTATGAAAATTTACTGCTTCAATTAGTTTGTTTACCTCAAACTATGGTAATTACACCTAATTGCGTCTTCGTATTCGGATTCGTAATGTGTAACATTGAAATCTTTTTTCCTTTGCCAGTGACCTGAGCTACGTTCAATTATGTATTGTACATAAAATAATTGTCGGATTTCGTGGTTTAATTTCATTGCCCGAATCCCCTTTACAAAAACTAAAAACAATTGAAATGGCATGCTTAAATAACAATACTGTTTGTAGAATCATTATATACAGGATACATACCCGTGGATTTGTTCCATTTCAAATTAATTTTTTCCTTTCCTATCTGGTTTCTATCTGAAGTAACCCGAACACGTTACAAAGTGTTATCGTATTGTATGAAAATATTATATTTAGTGTACATAATTGGTAAAATATAAAGAGTGTTTGTTACGGTAACTTTCTGAAATACAGATATTCTGCATTAAATTACAATTACCTTAATTAAAACCACTAATATAAACCCCTTCTTATGTTATTCTCCCAAATAATCCAAACTTAACCAATATTCAAATATTAAAACCGTCCTGCATAAAAATGTTCTTCAATACGTGAAATATATCCTATAACCATTTATCAATTCGTTAAAAACAAACAAGCATTTGCTTTAATTCGTTGAAATATTTGCTAAGGTAAACCACTTCTAAAACCTCGAAGCTTGCCTTTAGCAATTCTTCGTAAAACATTCTAACCGCCGCTTGTTATTTCAACAGTCAATTCGTTAAAACAAGCAAACATATTGCTTATAATAGATTCTTTAAAAAGATTAAGTACTTTAATGGTTGGTTATTGGCGCGTTTACCGTGGAATTCTACTTCATTATATCTACAACTGATCCGTCGCTCAAATTTTATGGGCAATATATTAAGTTATTCCGGGTATATAGTAACGTGGATCGATAATCATACAAAGGTCTAATCTTTTCTACAAAGTCAGGCAACCTACTTGCTTAGCCGTGTTTCTGGCGGTATAACTTGCAGGAATGTTTTAAAATGTATTTTGGTTTCCATGAGAGCAACGAAATTCAATGGAATTAGTTATCGTATTTTGCTTTCTTTAATTGCTTGCATTCTACAAACGGTTTTCGCCGTTGCCGTCTAGTATAATAATTTTCGCTTGCCTTCTCAGAATATTCTACACCAATATCGGTGGGAATGAGTTTATGTTTTTCTTCTATGGTTTCAAAGCTGTATATATACAAGTTCAACTTTGAAAAAGGTTTCTTATTTATTCAACGTCGCTCTTACTCCTTTATTATTTCTACGATACTTCTGTTATACAACGTCCTGTGACCGTTGTAAAGTCTCGCTTTTAAAATGCGTTTGTGCTAGTACAGTTAAATTAATTGTTCCAGCACCCAGCCGTATACAAATATAGCCGCATTTCCTAAGATGGTACCAAAAAGAAAATAGCTCCAGGTACGATATATTTTTCTGTTTACTTTATTTTGTGTTCCTGTTTTGGAAGGTAGATTCTTCTTTTGATTGATACCGCAATAAATTGCAGACCGACGTTAACGCATGCTCACAAACACGAACAATTATGTACTTATTCGTAAAACTTGTTATTTAAAATTTTAATGCGTTGGAGCGCTTTTCCACATGGTCTTGCTTCTCAATCCAACAATTATTATAAATAGAATTCAAAAATTTATACAAGTCGACTAATGTGACGGAACACCATCGTGCACAAACTATACGCAACATCTTTCTTAAGTAAAACTTTCTCTAAAATCTTAGATAAATTATGCTCTAAAAAGCTTTGGTATTAATCTTCACCAAGTTCAAGTAGAAGAAATTAAAGTCTAATAAAGCGATTGCTAATGGTCGCAAATAAAATATTGGTAGAAAATTGGTCTTGGGAATGATCCTGTTAAAAAGGGTTAATTAGTTATTTTGTTTCTAGAAAAACCAGCATAATCATTATTCGGCACCAGTTGTTACGTGCAGTTCCTGCACTCGTATTTTTTCTGCTCCATACCTAACTAAATTTTACATTCCATACTGTATCGACGGTCATATGAGTATCCATTAATAATTTCGACGACTTTCTAAAATGAAACATTTACTCAATCAATACCTTGTGGGTTTTATTAGTACATCAAATCATAATTAAAATGCTGCAAATCTATTTTATTTCAATATGGCATTAAATCTGTAATTTTATTAGAATATTTAGTATAATTTAAAGTGCTTCAATGATATGCTTGAATTATTTACAAGTATTATCTCCAGTTTTATATATAAAATGGGTTTTCTACATATGCGATTAGCGAGTTTGAATTTGACAGTTTCTTTATCTACATATGGATGTTTATTTGAAAACACCATACAATGCAATAGAATATAAACTATCAATTAGGCTTCCCGATTTCAGTTGTTCGCTCTGAGTTTTCTAATGTTGCGGAGTCGAGTATTCGTTGTCGAACTGTTATTTTAGATCCATCTTACGACATCATGATGGGACGGAAAAAGTACGAAGTCAAGCTATTACGTTTATGAATTTCTTTTGTTAGTAAAGCTGACTAGAAATGATTATTGCTTACCGTAAATTTTTTTACTATTTTGGTGGAACGTATTGGAACAATAGAGATTATTGACGAATCGTAGGAAATCCCTGTTGAGCTTCTACAATATTTTTCTTTTAGGCCATTATGTTGACGCATTCTACTACCGAACAATTACAACCATTCCTGAAGGACTGCATTCTTATTTTGGGCAGAAGTGTAAAAGATTGCATTCAGCAGTGAAAACGCTACGCAAATGCGTTTCAACGTTATCACAAGTCGTCAAGGAATTTTCATCTGCAAGTTGAGAGTTTGGTATAAAAATTTATTTACAACTCCACCTATATTCAAGCTGTTTTAAAGAGAATTCGATAACAATATTTTTTATTCGTATTCGGTTTTATTGTGTAGTTCACCTATTCAGTTTCTACTTATAAAATTCTATTTTCTCTCTATATAAAATTTAGAGCACACTAATTTTAAATGCGGTGTATTTACATAATTTCTTTTTAGCTGCTATTTCGTTCAGAAAATGTTTTCCTCATTATTTATGGACAATATGTAAGTATATTTGAATTTGTATGTCTACTTTTGATGGCAAATGTTTAAAAATTGTATTAAGTATGTATATATAAGTACCGTAAGTTGGAAAATATATAGATCTTGACGAGTTATCAAGAAAAGTTAGATAACAGTTTCCTGTAAACCCACCCGTTTCCATTATACAGGGCGATGAAGTGATATTGAAAAATACATGTTTTTTAGAATATTTTCATTTAGGGTAGAGACTTTAACTTGAAAATAGGTACACGTTACTTGTTTACTAATACAAATTATTACACTTCATTTCGACAAAATAAGATAATCCACTGGCATAGAATAAGAGGAGTTATCAGATATGACGAATTATAATCGAGTTAAGAAATTTGTAAATCGTAAACTATTTAAAAATTCTGTTTGAGCACCTTAAAACTAAAAACCTGGGATATTATTTGGTAATTTATTGAATATGTATTTTATAGTGTTATTATGATAAAAAATTTAAAACGAAGTAGATGTGTCATTACGCTAGCATTTTTTGTCTTGTAATTTAAGAATTGCATATGTTAAACTATTTTTTATTTACCTTATATATTGTAACACAATATTTATCCAAAAATTTTGGTAAAAATAAGAATTAAGAAACACTAAAGGGTTTTCAGTATGTCTTTCAAAACTAATTAATGCTTGTTAGATACAGTGGCATCCAACTTAAAATTACATTTTCTTTTTATTCAACTAAGCAAATTCAGTCTTGACCCACCTGAAACTCTCCCGTAGAGTAATAGCCACGTTAACCGAAAGCATAGTTTTTTTTTACTTTATATCTTTAAAGTAAAAACTGTAACAAATGATCCCGGTTTTTTAAATTAGCTTTTATTATTAAGCATTATGCGGTTTTAGTTCCCAGCAATGTTTCGGGGAAATTAATTATTATTATGTATTTTGCGGCGTACACTTTTTGTACGCTTCAAAATACAGATACGTCGTTGATTCAACCAATGAGAACGCGTAACGAAAAAAGTGATATTTTTGACATAGAAAAAGTCAGTCGCCATGAGGCAATCTAGGCGTAACTAACATACGAGGGCTATTTTTTTTTCAAGGTCCGATCGGTCGCGAAATAAAAACTCCCGTAACAATCGGATGAACCAGTGCGCAGATGTGTTATGCAGCGTCACTAGTATGGCTGTCAATCGCGTCGCGTCACTTCCGTTTAGTTGTGTTCACGTAGGTAGCACGTAAACGTGTCTACAACAATAGCATCTCCCGCCAAGTGTGAAGTTCGTGCGGTAATTCGATTCCTTCGGGTTGAGGGGTGTAATGCAGCCGAAATTCATCGACGAATAAGTACTGTGTACGGTGAAACTTCAATGAGTGACAGCAAAGTGCGACAATGGTGCAGAAACTTTAAAGCAGGACGTACAGATGTTCACGATGCAGGCGGTCAGGGAAGGAAGTCAGTGTCAACAAAGACACTCCTACAGTCTTTTCAATGGGAAGTGTTTGGTCATCCACCATACAGCCCGGACTTGGCTCCATCTGATTTTCACCTGTTTACTCACATGAAACGCTGGTTAGGAGGACAACATTTTGGCACAAACATTGAGCTGCAAACCAGCGTACAAACATGGCTAAACACACAGGCGGCTACGTTCTACAACGAGGGTATTGGGAAGTTGGTACCACACTACGACAAATGTCTAAATCTGAGTGGCGACTATGTAGAAAAATAGAGTAATTATGTAAGTACTTGTTACAAATAAATAATTTTTGATTTGTACTGTGGTTTTTATTTTGCGACCGATCGGACCTTCGAAAAAAAATAGTCCTCGTATATTGAGAATTATGTAGTGCCTTAGCGTGTGGAGTTCACTTCGTCCATTTCTACATGATTCCTTGCCTTTCTATCTTTGTCGTGCTCCTTTTAATGTCGTAGGTACATACGAACTCTGTCAAATAAATTTGCATATACAAAAGGATTTTGTCCAGAATGCACCATTCATGTTTAAACCCGCCACCTATTCAAGTCAGTTAAGTTGTAAAACTCATATACAACAAACAGAAATGTATGTTTAAGCGAGTTTTACAAGTGGCGGCTTTAATCTTAAACATGACTTTTTGACCTTATAATGATGGAAACTGAAGACGAAATATTTATTAATGATGATTTAGATATATTATACAGGGTGTTTTTTTTAAGTGGGAGGTCACCTGTATATGGAAGACCAATGGTAGAAGGAAGCTGAAAATTTGCACTAGGAAGGTTATCGAATGTGCCCTACACGTCTAAAATAATTTCGAAACGTTAGCACTTCCGGTTATACCGGAAGTCGGTATTACTATCGTTATTTTAAATAGAACACCCTGTATATTTATACATTTTCGAATTCCATGTCGAATTTTATGTGAACTTTTATAATACAACCATACCTCTATCTAATGCCATTTTCGAGATATTTTGACTTTTAGTAGATTTTTGACATTTGCACGCAGTCACATAAATTGGAATAACTAGAAAGTAAACGAACTTACAAAATTGTTTTTTTGCAATCATATTAATAATACTTGATATTATCTCTACGTGCAAAGAAAATCTGCTTGCAATGTACAGGGTGCTACAAAATTCATTTTATAATTTGACTAATAAAATGTCAAATATTCCGTTTCTTTTAAATGGAACCTACCATATTTTGTTATATTAATCGATTCTATGGAAAAAAATACCTTAGGTATGTAATTACAACCATCCATTTATTGTAAGCCGTTTTTGAGTTATTTGCATTAAAAGAGAAAATGCGCTAGTTCAGTAACATAATAACATTTGCTACTATCAAGCAGCTTTTGTCCGATACATTAACAAAAGAATAATTGGTTATTTTTACGAAACGTCAAATGTAGATAATTCTACGCAGGTTGCAATTCCTGTACTCTAGTTATTTGTAATGGCTAATCGAAACTTTACAAATCAAGATTATCTCGAAATGATAATTATTTATGGCGAATGCAACAGAATTCTTCAAAGAACTTGCGATGTCTTTCATCAAAAATTTCCTGAAAAGCCAGCTTCGGTTGTTAGGCTTCTTAAAACTATTCTTGAAAACTGTGCGAATAATGGATCATTTATTACAAAGAAGAACAGGACCAGCACCGTGACGGAGGAAGTAATTGGAGTTACTAACGTATTGGCATATTTTCATGCAGCAGAGCTTCACTAAATAATGCTGTGCAGGATATAGGAATGAGCCGTAGTTCCATATACAATATTTTGAAGGCAAATAATTTTAAAGTCGGTCACTTTATCCTGTTCAGCACCTTAAGGAAACCAATTTCGAAAGAAGGATGTTGTTTTGCGAATTTGTATTACTTAGAACGCAAGAGGATGAACAGTTTTTGAAAAATATTATTTGGAGCGATGAAGCAAAGTTTACGAAAAACGGAGTGTTTAACCGACATAATTCACACCATTGTTCCCAGAAAATCCTCACCAAGCATACATAACAAATTTTCAGGAAATATGGTCTTTTAACGTTTATTGTGCTATTAGAGATTCGCGAATTGTATGTGTAGTGTTTTACCAGGAAAATTTAAACGGTAAAGTACATATTGTTTTAGTAACTCTTTTTCTTCTCGATGAACACTTTATACAGGGGAACGATATTTAGAAACTGTGCGTGGAGAAATTGTAGCATATTTAAACAACCTCCCACCTGAACGAAGTACGCAAAATATTTTACCAGCACGACGGTGTTACTGCGCACAATAGAAACGTTGTAACCGAGTACTTACATGCCTTGTTTGAAGACCAATTTATAGCTAATATCGGACCTCACTTATGGCCACCCCGATCACCCGATCTCACTCCTTGGATTTTTTTTTATGGGTTATGTAAAAGATACGGTCTTCTCCTACGCTCCTATACTACTGGGGAAGATTGCAAAAGACGAGTATTAAATGCTCTAAATTCTTTAACTCCAGAGCAAATACAAAAGGCAACAAATGAAGAGTTTAAAAGAGGCATTTTAAAATGCTTGGATCAAAATGGCCGCCAAATAGAACATTTATAAACAACCTCTTATGTTTTTATTTATTTTTCTTTAGGTAAAATATTGTTAGATGAAATACATTGTTCAATGTTTGTGTAGCTTTTAAACATTATTTTTCAAAAAATGTTCTTGCGCTGCCATTTTTGGCAACTAAAATGTGCAAAAGCATATCCTGCTTTCTAAGTACAAAGATATTAATTCCGTAGAATTGATTAATATAACAAAATATTTGATGAAAAATATCGCCAGTTCTTCGAAGAAATCTATTATATTCACCATAAATAATTATCATTTTGAGATAATCTTGATTTGTAAAGTTTCGATTAACCCTCATAAATAACTACAGTACAGGAATTGCAACCTGCGTAAAATTATCTACATTTGACGTTTCGTAAAAATAACCAATTATTCTTTTGTTAATGTATCGGACAAAAGCTACTTGATAGTAGCAAATGTTATTATGTTACTGAACTAGCGCATTTTCTCTTTTAATGCAAATAACTCAAAAACGGCTTACAATAAATGGATTGTTGTAATTACATACCTAAGGTATTTTTTTCCCATAAAATCGATTAATATAACAAAATATGGTAGGTTCCATTTAAAAAAAACGGAATATTTGACATTTTATTAGTCAAATTATAAAATGAATTTTGTAGCACCCTGTACATTGCAATTAGATTTTCTTTGCACGTAGAAATAACATCAAGTATTATTAATATGATTGCAAAAAACAATTTTGTAAGTTCGTTCACTTTCTAGTTATTCCAATTTATGTGACTGCGTGCAAATGTCAAAAATCTACTAAAAGTCAAAATATCTCGAAAACGGCATTAGATAGAAGTATGGTTGTGTTATAAAAGTTCACATAAAATTCGACATGGAATTCGAAAATGTATAAATATACAGGGTGTTCTATTTAAAATAACGATAGTAATACCGACTTCCGGTATAACCCAAAGTACTAACGTATCGAAATTATTTTAGACGTGTAGGGCACATTCGATAACCTCCTAGTGCAAATTTTCAGCTTCCTTGTACCATTGGTCTTCCATATACAGGTGACCTCCCACTTAAAAAAACACCCTGTATATAATAGATTTCGGATTTTCAAAACGATTTTACGATCGCACTGATTATTTTGCAGACATGGATTATTTAGCAGTTTTTTTAAGAAATTTTCGCATAACCAAACCGTTTTAGAGCAAACGGCCAGAATTAAAATTCTCCCCTAGCTTTACCCAAGTTTGTAATTTTTCAGTTAAAGAAGTTCTGTCTATTTGTTTGTTTTCTATAATGGGCGAATATTACGCAATTATATTGAATAAATGTTATTTTTCATTACCAGCGAAATTTGCAGCTCGTGGACGCATTTTAGATAATTATTGATTACTTGACAGTAGTGAACGTTAATTTTTATCTTTTTTTTTTTTATCTTTCAGATAAAGTTCAATGGCAGTCGGTGAATGGCTTGATCTCAAATAAAATAAACAATATAAACGTGAAAGCTGACTCTACAAAAACTGATTTTTAATAAAAATGTAAAATTTCTTAACTTTCTGCAATGTTGTCAAATTATAGGCGCTCTTTACTAAACTACATAGACTCATTGTGGGGTGCACAACAAACAGTAATTTATAATAAAACCAGCTTAGCTAAAATACAGTGCATTTGGTCCGTAGATATACGAATCGGCATATGTATTTCAGTGTGGCAAACGCCGTAATCAAGGATTCATTAATTAGCTTTACCGTAAATTAATTATTTAGAATAACTAAAAGATAAGCCTTGCTTATTTAATTTACTTACTCATTTTCTAAATTATTTAAATAATAATCATCATCATTGGGTCTTCAGTCCTGAAACAGGTGAGACGCGTACCCTCATTATTTCCTATTCTGAACTAACCTACACATTTTCCTGAAATTTGCATAGTCTGCATCTATCACTATCTGATCTAGGTCTACATCTACCTCATTTTTCATATCTTTGCTTGTAATATATCCCATACTATTCCCCAAAAATGCCTTAGAACGTATTCTGCCCTTCTATTTCTCCTATTCTTTTCCACAGATATCTTTATTCCTCTACTATTTCTATAACCTATTTGTTATTAACTTTGTATGTCCTTGCTATCATCCTCATACATCTAAAGCACAAAATTTCAAAAGTCTGCTACCGTTTTTCTGTTTGCTTTTCCTACTGCCCGTATTTCATAGGCATACTGTGCTGTGCTCCACACATATGCTTTCAACAATTTTCTTCTTGTTTCTATGTTTGTTGTCTTTGATCATAGGCGCTGTTCTTTCTTGTTAGGTGCAGTTCGGTCCCCTTCTATTGTTTTACAATTATATACCCTATTTTTCTGATACTCAGTGGTTGTGAAGGGGGTAAGCAGCCTGTGGCTGCCAAGTTCCCGCAGCACTTGAACTATTGCTGATTTAATATTTTTCCAACATATCTTTTCGCACAGTCGACATTAGTTGCAGATATTTCGCAGCCAACAACTAGTTATTTATACTAATCATCAAATTTATCTGCGCTTATTTTATCTTTGTCATTAGGTTTTCTGTCTCAAAACTGGTTGGACACGTACCTGTACTTATTTATATTCGAAGCTAGCTTACACTGGGCGGCTCCGTGGCGTAGTTGGTATGCGTGTGACTACTACGCCCAAGTTCCAGAGTTCGAATCCCGACACGGTCCGCTTGAAAAATGTTAGGCGAGCATTTTTCACAAAAATACGCCCTCGTTCGGATAAGAGGTAAATGGAGGTCCCGTGTGTGAGTGTTGTCACGCACGTTAAAGATCCCTACCTTGCTTAGAACAGCAAGGGTTCGGCAAAATTCAAAATTTTTCAGGTAAAAAAAACTCTGGAGCATTGGAAAATCACATGTAAGGTATGTGCAGGGGGTTAAGCAGCCTGTGGCTACCAAGATCCCCCAACACTTAGACATTTGGCGAATTAATAGTTTTCCAGTAAATCCTTTCACACAATTAATATTATACAAGAATATTGCACAAACAATATCTGTAGTTTCTTATAATATTCAACATGTTTAAGTACAGTTATTTTTTTCGTCATTAGTTTATCCATCTTGGGACTGATTGGATGCGTACCTCCATTGATTTCTATTCTGAGCTAGCCTACACATTTCCCTGAAATTCCTACAGCCTACATATTTCACTATCTGTGTGCAATAGTCTAACCTAGGTCTACCTCTACTTCTCTTTTTTCTTATTTCTGCACCTCTACTTCTCCTTTTTCCTATCTCTGCTTCTAATATATTCCGCACTATTCCCTCATGCCGTATGTGGCCTATCATCCTATCTCTCCTATTTTTTACCGTTTTTCACATATTTCTTTCTTACCCTACCAATTTTAATACCACTTTGTTCTTAACTTTGTCTATGATATCTTCATCATTCGTCTGTAGCACCACATTTCAGAGGTTTCTACTTTCTTCTTGTTCGCTTCTCCTACTGTCCAGGCTTCACAGCCGTACAGTGCTGTGCTCCATGCATATGTTTTAAGCAATCTTTTCCTTGTTTCTATGTTTGTGGTCTTTGAACACAGTAGTTGCTTTTTCTTGTTAAATGTAGCATGACCTTGTGCTAATCTTTTTTTATATTTTTTACGCTTTTCCCATCTTGCGTTATTTGGCTTCCTAGGTAGCAGAAATCGTTAACTTCTTGTAAGTTCTTGTTACCTATTTGTCCTCTTGTTTTTGATTTATTTTCCCCTCCTTTGCAAACTAGTACTTTAGTTTTATTTTTGTGAATTTTCATACCGTATCTCCCTGTTAGAATCGTTTCCATTTCATTAAAAGCAGCTTCTAACTCTTCCTTGCTAGATGCTAATACCGCTATATCATCTGCAAATCTAAGCATATCAATTTTGTGTCCTTGCATAGTAATTCCAAATGCCTTCCTGAATTTGACTGTATTCATTGCCTTTTCAATGTACAAGTTAAAAATTAATGGGTATAGGGCACATACCCGTCCCACTCCTTTCCTAATGTTTACTTCTCTACGTTCCTGCTCTAATTCTATTACTGCTGTTTGCTCTTTGTATAAGCTATGTACAATTCATCTATCCCTATAACTCATTCCAATCTTTTTAAGTATTTCGAGCATTTTTCTCCATTTTCCAGATCTACAAACCCTATATACACGCTTTCCCCTTTTGCTATTGTTTTCCCCATTTTCACCCTCAGAGCTAAAATAGATTCCCGTGTTCCCCTGTTTCACCTAAACCCATTAATCTTCTGTTAGTATTTCTTCAGCTCGTTTTTCCATTCATTTAAATACTATTGATTGTAAATTCACGCGAAACCGATTACGCCCTCTGCGTAGGCACGCTATGAACTATATTACCTGTTACCTGTATAACTTATTGCATTTAGAACAGGCTTTTCAATCTGAACTATTTTCAACGCTGGCGGTTTCCCTGTAGCAATTGCCGACCTATTAAAACTGACACTTTCACTAAGTTGTGCGTGAAGATTAATAAGGTTTGTACTATAGGCACAACTTTCATGATAGATACTTCTCGCAGAGCAAGCGCTTGAGCGATTCCATAACAGAAATGCATGTCCACCATTTTACTTTCGGCAAATTTAACTATTTCCAATGAAAAATAATCACCAAAAGTACGGCTGTATGAAGTAGAAATGATTAATAAAGTTTGACAGTTTTCAAGTTATGTAGGAAAATAAAATTGTAATGTAAAATTGTTTTTCAAGACATATCTTCTTTAGCAAATAACAAATGATTAATTAAGTTTGTCAACTATCAACTTGTATAAGAAAACAAAATTCGAATGTAATTGTTTTTCAAAGAATAAAGTTTGGATAATCCTAAAAACAGTTTGAACTTTTTACTTTTTGTTTTGCAATTTTTGGTATTGATCAGAATAACTCAGTGGTGGTATCTCGAAAATCAAACAATTACCAAGGCATCAATTGCTATAATTTTTTTATTTCTTTGTATATCAACTATCTCATACTTGTTGTATTTCGAATTCTGAACAACTTGTAGAAAACAGTGCAACGTATCAAAAATCTTCAAGAAACGTATTTACTGTAAACTATACTAATGTGTTTATTCAATTTGAATAATTAATAGAGTTTCTCAACTATTAAGATGAATATGATAATATGCATATGTAATGTAAGTTAAACTTTAGTAAAAGCAATATATTTCAATGTTTGGTACCAAGGTTAATGTTGTATAAAGATGAGTCCCATAATACCTTTCTACGGATCTTATAAAGTTTGTTAATGTGATGACACAAATGTTGATCTCAATGTGGTGTTTGTTTTTTCCCGAGGATTTCTACATGATATAGGGCGTCTTTTAGTTTACGCGTAAAGAGTTGTGGCGTTTTCCGTAAATTTAATCTATGACCACTCTCAAGCTCTACTCTAAGCTGAAGCTCAAAGTAATCTGAAGTCTTATCTAGGGTTTCTTTATTTCAAATGCCGTTTAACAACTTGTTCTACCTTGTTCTATCTCATGTGTTATAATATAAATAAAACACATCAGTACTGCGTTTGATTATGTCCTAGTGAATAGTTATTCCAGAATTAGTATTGGAAAAAAATGCAATAGACGACCACATTCATGTATATTCTCTTACTGTGAAGTTCAACTTAGATCGCCAGCATTCATTTGGAGTATATATCTCTATGTTTATGCACGACAATAACTAGGACAATCTACTTTATTTTTTAGATATTAGATCGTATGAAATATGGTTCATCTATACAAGAATAAATTGTTACAAACCATGTATTTGTAACACAAACAAGTTCTCATATTGAAATTTTTCGTCTCATTTCCGAGTATATACAAATATACTGAGAATCTAGTTATAATAAGCATGACAAAAACATTACAGCAGAATACAACGTTTGCTGAAAACATAATTAATTTTTGCGGTTTATATAAAAGGCTCAGTTCGCTTATTGTAAATAAAGGGTCTTATATATTCCCTCGCTTCTCATAAAGAATTCCAGTAGCGGTTTAACATATCTACTTTCTATTTTAATTAAAAAGTCGTAGGTATATTGATCCTTACATTGGACAAATAAATTGTTATTCTAGTGTATGAATCTGGCAACAAAACTTTAATTACAAATTATAGATTCAATTTTATATTGTCGTCACTGCTTAACTTGGCAGTATAGTATACGCGACCCATCTTTATTTTTGAACCTTTTTATTAAAATTAGGTCAGCTGAATCGAATTTACATCAATTGTCGGCATTTCGACTTCAACAAAGTGTTTAATAAAATAAATCACAAAATTTTGCTTGAAAAATTGCCCGATACCGATGTACACGGGGTTCTTCTCCACGGGTTTTTATACATATTAAAAATAGATCGGAAACTGTTTCTATTAGCAGCTACTTATCTAAACTGCCTTTAACTACTTTAGAAGTTCACCAGGGTTCGTACTTGGTAATATAATTTACATTTTACACAAATAATACAAGGATAGCTCAATGGAAAGACGTTTAGACTGTAAAGTAGTGTTTATTCAACGAATTTAAAAGAAGTCCATTAACATTGAGGCACGAGTCCCACTTGTGGACTAATCTGCTAGTAAAATTTTTGCGCCCGTTTGCGGCACCATTAATATAACAGCAATCTCTACCTCCGCATCCAAATTGAACCGTCGTCCTTTAATGATTGTTTTAATGAGCCAAACATAGGATAATCGAATGGGGAGAAGTCGGGACTGTAATCAGGATGTAGTAAAACTTCCCCATTTAATATGACGAAGTAGATCTTGAATGGTCTACGCTACATGGAGTCGAGCATTATAATGCACAAAAACAACACCATTTGTGAATATCCGGAGACATTTATTCCCGATGCTGGCACGTAGGCTGTTAAGGTGACTGCATAGCGCTCAGCGTTAATGTTGACACCGGGTTCTTTAAAATACAAGAACAGCACACCCTGGTAATAAAAAATACGGTCACAGTACTTTTCCTATCGAAGGTTGATCGAAATTTTTTTATCTTCGGAGATTAGACATGCTTCCACTGCATATTTTGACGTTTCCATCGTAGTGATAAGATAACACTAAGACATCACCGGTAACAATTAGGCGTAGAAAAGCATTACCTTGTTGATAGTGCATCAAAAGTTGTATTGATATAGTCAAACGCAATTTCTTCTGTTGATCAGTAAGCAATCGTGGGATCCACTGTGATATGAACAAAGCCTTCGACTGTGTCGATCACTCCCTTTTAACTGATAAATTGGAGCGAATTCGCTTTAAGACTAATAATATTCAATTTATTAAAACATACATACCTGAATAATAGAATGCAAACGGTATATTATAACGAGATGTATTCATATAAATTAGTCGTTCCTTTCGGTGTGTCTCAGGGTTCAATACTTGGGCCGCTCCTTTTTTGTGTCTTATAAATGATCTACCTAAATTCATTCGCAATACAGATATTATTGTTTATGCAGACGATACGAGTCTTTTTCATCGCGGTGATAATATTCAAAACTTATCATACCTAAGTAATGTAGCTTTAAATGCAGCCCAAGATTGGTTCAATCATAACAAGCTTTGCTTAAATAAGCACAAAATAGATCAAATATTTTTTTCTCTTAAAAATAACCTTGTAAGGATCATTCTCTGAAATTCTTAGGGTAACTCTTGATTCAACCCTAAATTGGGATATACATTGCGATAATCTAAGCAAAATTCTTTGCAAATCTATTTATTTTATTAAATCTTTAAAGAATTCTTTATCTTTCGATGTTTTAAAGTCGTGTTACTTTGCAATGTTTCAGTGTCATATGGCTTATGCAATTAAGGTTTAGGGTAATTGCTCCGAGAGCAAACGTGTTTTTCGACTACAACGACATGTCATACGTATTTTGGCAAATAATGGGTATCGCCATGATTATCGTAGTTACTTTATAAAATTCCAAATTCTTACTTTCCCATGTTTATATATTTTTCAATACTTAATATATATTTTCAATGCTTAATATATATAAAAAAAAAACATGTAGGTAGGTATTCTATGCATACTGATTTTCACAGTATTAATGCTCGTAAAAACAACTTAGTAGTTTCGTTTCATAGACTAACAAGAAGTAGATTTGGTATAAACTACTTTGACTGTATATTCTTTAATGCTTTGCATTCTACTAGTAAAGAGTTGCCTCTTAATAGATTTAAAAAGGTTTTAAAAAAATTCATCTTAGACAATGCGTTTTATCGTACCAAAGAATTCCTAGGTAATACCAAAAAATTATGTGCCTAAGCCGTTTTTTTAATCGATGTTGACTAAATGTGATTCATATATATGATTTATACATGTTAAAAAAACAATAAACAATAAGAATCTTTACAATAGCCAAGACTATGAATGATGGAACGAACAGTTCCCACGCTGATTTTCAACATTTGATAAAGTTCACTACCTTTGATGCGTGTATTTGCGGGCACACAGTTTCTTCGGATGCTGTAAGCGTGCAGATCCGAAACGGGCCAAATCTTTAGTAGATTCTCTTCAGTGTAGAAATTTATTGCACCATTCAATCACTGCCGTATGAGAAAAACTATAGTCACAATTTAGGACTTTCCTTCTCTCATGATTTCCATCCTTCAACCCTTCCTTCCACCCTTCAACGGCCAAACTGAATAGCGACACGCAGATTATTTTTGGACGGATTTTCTATCGTATATTTCATTTTTAATTCACTCGTAACACTTAGAAAAAGGTAAACTGCAGATATTTTTCACAGATGCGTCAGTACTACTTACATAAACAATATGCACAAATGAATTCCGTTGTCATAGAAACGAAATCATGGCTACGCTCTACGCTGACAGATGTATTTCTATTGAACTATCTATGTGTATTAGTCGTTGTTTAAGATATGGCGAATGTCAAAAATTTAACTCAGATCCTCAAAGACTGTACTACAGCACTACTTTATTTCATATCACGACTTTCAAAGCTTTAAATAAGAACTAGTATTATAATCCATTAGAATCCATTAGAACTGAACTCCAATATTCATGACAGCAATTTATACACTCATTCAATTGTACTAATTATTTCGAGAACATGCCACAAATTATGCAAATAACATCTCGAATGTACTTATTTTAATCTAAATAACTATTAAACGTAAAACTTTTGTACCTGTCAATCAAGTGTATCTGAACGATATGCAAAATGGTTGGAGAACCGATATCCTTGCATATTATTTGCATAATTGACTTTTCCGATTTCATACACTTGAAATGAGCATTCAATGGGAATGGCATTTATTCATTTGTCCCGTTCAGGTAACTATTTCTTTAGGTAGGGAAACCCGTGGATATATAAATGCAAAAATATACTTGGTGAGGAAACACATGTTCGCTTCATAAATAAACTGTGTTATTTAACGAACCCATCATGTCAACCAGTAATCTACCTAATTGATTTACTATTTAGAAATTCACTTCTAACAATTTAATTTATCAACACTATGAAGAACAAAATAGTATCAGAGAAATTAACTTCTGCTTCAAGATCTTTTTTTTTCTGTTGTTTCTATAGTTAAATATTTATCAAAATTCGTATTAAATATTTATTCATAAAATTTAATATTTACCTGTGGCAACAGTTTGGTATTTATGATAAAGTAATGGGTTATAAAATTGCCTCATGCCTTTTGTTTACGTATCTTAGGAATAACGACCTTGTTCTCCAGACGAGAAATTTTAAAATGTTATTTCAATTAATGATAACTACAATTTTGAGAGAAGATTAACTACTTTTGGTTACTAGATATTTTTAAGCTAGGGAAATCTAAACCCTTATTCAATAGCATTACTTAGGGCCGGTTTAATAATAAAATTTGAGTGCTTATTTAAAAGTCCCTTTAAGTTAAAAATGTGTTTCATAATCCTAACAGAGACTTTAACCACAACTAAAAGCTGCTTAAGTTAAATGGCCATATATTGATCCTTTCTCTTCCTAAAGGAGGTTTTAAAATTAAACATGAGTTCTGAAACAATTGTCAATTTGTCACTGATTTGTAATCATTTTGAAACTTGTTTAATTATTGTAATTGATAGTTTAAAACTTCTTTCAGTTTATTAAAGAAGCTTTTAATGTTTGATTATAAAACCGACTGTTAATTATTTTAAGTTCTAATTGAGCTATGAACTTGATTTAATAATCCTATGTTTAGGTTTAAAGCATAAGTTTTCACATTATTTGCAATTATTTAATTTATTAAGACAATCTGTTACAAAGAGTACACTACAATAGTATATTACATATCCCGCCCAGAGGGCGTAATAGTATTGCACAAACAATAATATTAATTGAATCGCTTTACAAAATAAGCATACAAATTAATTATAACTATGCTTATCTTAAAACCATCTAAATGTTTTAAGTTTTAAGGCAAATCCAATTAATGAATCATATAACGCTTGTGCTTTACCGAAAATAAATATCAGATGAAAAAGGAAAGAAAATAATTTGAAACAGCTAGCAATATTATTGATTCACCCTGTACAATGGATTTCACGAATAGCTAATTGTAATTGAACATAATATTTCAATTCTTTTGGTTTTAGAAAGTATAATTTCAATTAGGGCAGTTAAAATAATTAAAGCAATAAAAATTGAACTGTTTTAAAATATATTAATACAAGTTAATACAATGTGAAGATAAGGCATGAATCATAATAAGATCAGCAATAAATATCGATGAAAGGAAAGTTCCATAAATCATACAATGTAATAAATACAGGCGTTATGTCATAGACCCAAACCACGAAATTAGGAAGTTATTTATACATATTAGAAAGAGCTGGCTAAGATTCATAGATTAATTTAAACCACAAAACGGGTAAACCTAATACTTAGTTCAATAAACTTACATGGGTTAAGCATGTTATTCAAAGAAAGCTTTAACGTTAGAAAGTATATAATCACGAAACAACTAATATGGATATTCTGTATCATAATTATTCCAAATATAAAAGTGTTTTCACCCATTTGTAATTAAATAAATTAAATACAACGCTAAATAGTTGCAATATTAGGAAACCCTAGACATACTGTAATGATAATACAATGTTGAGAAAAAACGCAGACAAAACGACTGGAATAAAATTCAGAGAATTAATTACAACGTTAAATACAAAGTCGCAAGATTTCAATGTATTTATATAGAATAATCACAGTCGCGTAGCTTTTGCTTGATACTATCATCTAGTTTACGCTAGCTTCGCATGGTAGGAAAGTTCAGACAATGACATAATTGCCCTCTTAAAACCAAAAGAAGTGGAAAGCAAATGACAAGCAATTACACCTGACAGAAAAACGAAATTAATTAATTACTTACAAGCCATAGACATTGACAGATGTGCGGGTAAACCAATAAAAGTTGGTTTGTCGTCAAACACCCCTTTGATTATGGAATAATAAATAGGTGTTCCACGTGGTGACCACGGATTCTCGACATAACCTACAATATTAACAAATATTGAAACAGTTTGATTCCCAGCAAAGTTAATTTGAAATTAAATACCCCATGATTAAATAAATTAGTCTTGGCTTCAATGGGCTTTTGGTCAGTCACTTGATGATGGTGTAATTGTAAGTCAATCTTTAGTAGAATTAGATGTTGTTTTTGATGACATTTATGTATGATGGTTGCTGTGTAAAGTATTGCTAAATGTATAGTGTTACATCATTAACAGTATAAGACCGGGACATTGTAAGTTTAACTGCCACTGATTGTGATATTTAATGAAAACATTTTGATGCATTAAGAATGAACTCAAAATGAATTTTATTACTTGGTTTTGTTGTATACATTTGGGTACAGGAATATCTCCAAGTTGCTAACCTGAATATTTAAAATTGTCATATATACTTATTCACAGGAATGATGAAACAATGTTATTACACAATAGATTTAAGTTAGGTAAGTTGAGATATTGTGTCGTTTATTCAAACATCCAGGTGACCTTTTGTAAAGGAAATTCATTTTACCAAGAGGGCACCTTGTAATTAAAATCGCCTGGATTGCTCGTCATTCAGAGAGAATCTTACTAGACTAGACGAAGTTGTCGTCCATAAACTTGACTGATTGAAAACCTTACTAGATAAGTGTTGTTAGTAACGTAGCTTAAAACTGCATTAAATAAAATTTTGATTATTATTATATTATATTATATGCAATAGAGTCACACTCCCGCACTGACGTAGTTAGCCGGTGCATCTTTTTTGTTACGGGATTCCTGTCCTTTTGGGCAATTCCACATTTAATAAGTTAACGCTTTAAACACCTGTAACAATCCTTTATATTAAGGCATTTCACAAGGCTAAAACACTAATGATATTATTGTATTCCAAGTCGTGAATCTAAATCCTTTTCAATAACATATTTATTTAGCGGAGTCCGTTGTTTACCTACAACATTAAACAAGGAACACGGATAGAAGAAACGGTAGAGGGAATAGAAAGGGAATCGACGGGAAAACTTCACACACTAAAGCACTACGAACGAATATCTTACTTTGTCAAAAACCGACATCAAAGCTGAAAACCAAAATTGATTTACCTATTCCAGGCAACAATACTGGTCTTCATCAAATACAGACAGGCATACATGCAACATCAACATCTTCGCTGACATCATCAACATCCCCCACTCATTCCAGTAGACCGGCAATCCAATTTCTAACCGGACGGCAATTCCTGACACAATATGTACCATTTTAACTTAATCACCTACCTTCACTACCTATGTTCCAACCAAACAATCCCCGAAACTACCATCCATTTAATTTATCCATACCCACTGACAACACACTTTCAATTAAATCTGAAAACCGACCTACAAATAAACTCGTTCTCCCCAGTTTCCAGCATACATTTCCTAGTGTCCCACCACCCGCAAAAGTACAACTTGTTTGTAAGGAAATACTCTTAACAAAACCACAAATTCGTTAACCAGCAGTAGCATATTCCCACACTCATTACCTCACATTCATAAACCAATACCTCGTAGCACAAACCGCATTTTGTCTACAATATGGATTGACTACACCAAGCAGTAGGGGTATCAACACACCAACCGGTGAACTACACACGAAACTCCCATGATCTTATAACTGCATAATATACATTTCATTCACATTTATGATATATCTGAATATTTTTTTAGCACGTACAACTAGGAATGATTTATATGTATGCATGTAGTATTCTATATATAAACTTTTTTCGTTACCATCTCTTGAACTATATCATCTTTTAAATTCTATTCAATATTAATCAAAGGATTTCTGCCCATTTTAAATTCATTTTACTAGGTCTTCGAAACACCAGATGTATACAATACTCAGAACAAATATAAAATTTTACTAAATTATATATAAATAAGAACAAAATCTATATTGTAGCGCCAATTGGTCTGCTTTTGACTATAATAATTATATTAGAACGCAAACGAATAGTTTGAATACAAAAGATAATGGGTAGACACCCTGTGGCGTCACGTCTTCAAATAAATATGATTGACAGGTCCTGCGGGGCGGGATCACTGGATTGACAGGTACAAGGCTTTTACATATAAGGGTTATTTAGATTACAATAAGAAATCTCACGAATGTTATTAGCATAATTTCTGGAATGTTTGCGAAATAATTAGTACAAATAAATGTGTATAAATTTGAGGTAATATATGTTGCAAGTCATTTCTAAATGCAACTTTAATTGTAATACTAGTTCTGATCGAGCTTTGATCACAATGTTACTTCAGAAAATAAGTTATGATCAAAGTGTTGCCTACGATATGTTGTAATTTAAAGCTTTAAAATACGTGACATAAAATACTATGTATTGTCGATATAAATTACTCTGCTGTTGATATAAATCGCTCTATTCGATATAAAACAAAGAGAAAAAATCAATGACCGGTTTCGCTGTGGTTGCAGCTTATCAGATTGGTGCATTTCTTTTTGCAAAACAACCAACAAAGTTCTTGAATTATACACGAATTATGGTGTATTAATAAGTGCAAAAGATTTCCATCCTTTTCTAAACAAGACAAAATTATTTGTTACTATAAAGCAAGAGACGCATTAGTTTCTGTCGATCAACTTCTCGATTAACATTACGTGTAGTTTCTTAGAAAGTCCGCTAGTGTTATAATGGGCAATCGATCATTTGTTGTATTTCCACCCTAGTTGTCTTAGACTAGTTATAAAATTTTGTCTGGCAATGCCATCTTTACTATTCTATGGGAGAGTTAAAGAAGTCACCGATAGCTAGTTGTTGATATTCAAGTATACAGGGCGAATGGAAACCTTTTGCACTTATTAATACACCATAATTCGTGTATAATTCAATAACTTTGTTGGTTATTTTGCAAAAATAAATGCACCAATCTGATGAGCTGCAACCACAGGGTAACCGGTCATTGTTTTTTTTTCTCTTTATAAAACAACCAAAAATTTAATTTTTGTTCACTATGCTTGAACTACTTTTTAAACCAGACAAAATTATTTGTTAAGAAGATATAATCGTAGTTTAAGAAGATAATACTTGTACTGTTAAGCGACTAGCTGAACGTAAATTACTGTGGGAGCTTTCAAAAATTTTATTGTAGCTGTTGAGAAGGCTTGTATAACCAGTTTGTTATTGCAAATAGAGTTTTCGTTACAATATCATTACATGTTATCAGAAAACCATTTATAAATGCCCAAATTCAGTCTACAACAATTATTTTAAAGTGACGAGATTGATGTTTCACGGTAACAAGATGTTCATAAAAGTTGGCAGTTCTATACGGTGTTGCCAACAATTTCTTTTGCCAATGGGAATATTGGTGCATCTTTCATTAAATATATTAGAATTTAAACTAAACATTGGGAATGTAGCATTTTATCTAGTTGTGACGTCATCGTAAAGTTAAAGCGAATGGACTATAGTACCGAGTAAAATTATAACAGCATTCGTGCTGTTTCGATTAGAAAACATCTATATAATTGGCATGATGGTACTATTCACACAAATTACTCCCGAGTAATAGTAGATGCGTTTCTCCTGGGGATAATTCAAATCTCGTACCAAAGATCCTGTTGCGTCAAAGAAGGCGGTGGAATCACGATCTAAACTGACTATATGAAAGTAAATTTAGATAAATGTTGGATGTGCTTTGCTTCGAAGTCTTGTCTGAGATTTCATGCTTCAAATTATTTTTTCGAATTCTGCGAAGGGTTCTGACAACGTATCTGTTGAATTACATAAGTACCCTCACTTTAAATAACGTAATTGGTCGATTTTGAATAAGTGATACAATTTAAAAAGGTATTTTTGTTTTGTTTTCAAAACTGTAAACGAAATAAATTTTCTAACTTTAATTTTTATTTTTCAAATTCTGTAGATACTTCTTTATTACATTCCAATAAGTATTGTTGGTTAAAAGATACTCACTTTTCTTTTCAACACTACAAACAGCAAATTTTACCAACTAATTGTTTTTAAATATTGTGAAGAGTTCTGTGAAAACATGTATGGTGTTATGTAGATACCCTTACTCCTCTATAATGTACCTGGTCCTTTTTAAATATGTGATCGTTTAAAAAATATTTTCTTTTGTTTTAAAGAGTGTAACCGACAAATTTTACTAAGTTACAAAATTTTTGCAAATTTCGCGAAGAGTTGTGACAATAAATGTATAAGGATATGTAGATGCCTATTTACTAAAAACAATGTACGTTGCAGTTTTTCAATACACGCTATTGTTTATATGATAATCTAACAACAACGTAGAACGGTGTAGAATAGAAATGGATAAAGCCATTAGCGAACAATGGAATGAATGACAGCTACAATGATCGAATATAATCGGAAGATTCGAGAAGGTTCGTTGGCTTCTGATATGATATGGAAGTTATACGGTTTTCCATTAAGGCCGTTATTATAAAGTACACAAAAATATTTTTTTGCTACAAACTAATTATATCTTTATTTCAATATAAAGTTAAAACTCTACCATTAAATGTGAAACACGACATATATGATAAATGTTCGCAGCTACTGTTCTTACAAGCGGTCATTTTTTTGAGGGAACTATTCAATACACTTCCACATATTTCATGACTTTTAGATTACGAATTTCAGACCTGATGTTGTCTTTTAACTGATTAACTGTTGTTGGATCATTTGAGTAGGCCTTATTCTTCACGTAGTCTCACAGAAAATAATGGATTCAAATCGTAAGATCTCGGCGGCCAGTGGAAGTTTGCATTGTGAGAAATCATATATTCAGGAAATTTTGAAGAAAGTAACATAATTATTTTCAGACTGGTACAGGGCCGCGTTACCCTAGTGGTGTGTTTAAAGAACACAGGAAGCACATCAAAAAGGCGTCAATATTTGGTAAGTGGAGTGATGGAAAATGTTTTTAATAAAACTATATGTCTGTTACAAGTCTATTTTTACTGTTGCATATACAACAAAAGTAAAAGAAAAAATTAATTAGTGCAAGTGGGTTGTGCAAAGTGCGAATATAACGACCTCACTTGTAAATACTCCCTGTATGTTTGTTGTGGTTTGTTTAGCATTTTTCTTAATCTTCTTTGAGAAGTAAACCACTCATTGTTTTTAAAATCATCTTTATTTACGTTTCGATCCGTGACCTAGGATCGTTGTCAAAATAATAAAAACTTAAAGTTTGACATTTATGACATAAATTGAAGGTGACTTTGATTTATTGATGTTCGATATATTTGGTTTGAGTACATTAGGTGAAAATTTTAAAGTTTAAAAGAATGATTGCCTTCAATTTGTATTGCGGCCTGGGACCGACTTTTTAGGTAGCCAGCTTAACGTGAAATCAGATGATTAATTTTTATTGATAATTTCAAATAAATTCAATAATTTGAGGTTTGGAAAAATTTTTTAACATGTTTCTATTTATACGGATATTTATATGGTTATTAAAAAAGTGTGTGATTACGTTACCGTAAGGTCATGGATCGAAACGTAAATAAAGATGATTTTAAAACTACGAGTGGTTTACTTTCCAAAGAAGATTAAGAAAAATAACTACCTCGTTTAAACGGTATAAGGTACTGTAACGAAGTCGCCAGATCGCGGCATAGTTATTTGTAGTACAATACATCAGCTTTCATTCGCCGCACGTCTAGAAATCCTAATCGCTATCAACCGACAAAGGAGCAGCTATTGGATACCGCCGTCAAAGAAAGTTGTCTGTATCTTATCAATTGTCGGTCGATTTCTAGTCCCCCAGATCTTTTTAGAAGCTACCGTAGGTTATACCGGGTGTAACAAAATAAGTGTAAAACATTTCAGGGGGTGATTCCTCATCGTAAAAGAGATAGGGTCTTTCATATAAAGAAACTTCATTGGAGCATCCCTTGTTAAGATACAGCCCCTTAAAGGGTGTACATAAAATTTGTTTTCATTTTTACAAACACTAAAAAGTTACAAAATTGAAATTAAGGCGACATTTTTAACTATCAAAAATACACTTACTCAGTAATTTATTTGGTTTACCCCATGGTTGTAAGGGGTGGAAAACACAACCCCTAAAATTTATTTCCAATGTAATTTTTTGTCTTATTATTTGATTGCCATTTAAAAATTTATTTCCAATAGCTTATTTCATTCTAAACAAAAAATGTCTCTTGAATTTTTTGCCCAAAATTAACCAGTTCGCAGAAAAAAATTATTTTACAAACAACTACAGAGATACATCGTCATAAGACGAAAATGCGAAACTAATTTATCTAGTAGGCCGCTATTAGTGATGGTGACAATTAAATTGTTATCACGCTGTCGGTTTGTAAATTTTTGAAATTGAATTAATAATTGTGTGTCGTTGTCCTGTTCTTAATTTGTTAGTTTAATAATTCACTTGTTATTAAAATGGCATTCACAAATGCAGAAATGGCTGATATGAATTACGTTTACGGTCTGTCGCAGAGTAATGGGTTAGAAGCTTGTAGAAGGTATGCTGAAATGCATCCTCAACGGCAGCTTCCTTCGCATAGAATATTTGCCCAACTTCATCAACGATTATGAGAATATGGTTCATTCGAAAAAAGAACGCAGGATTGTGGTCACCATCGAGAAGTTAGAACACCACAGTTTGAAGAAGCAGTACTTAATTTGGTCGAAGAACAACCCACTAGCAGTACTAGAAAGATTGCTTTCGAGTTAAATGTTGATCATATGACGGTACTTCGAATTTTAAAGGAACAACTCTTATACCCCTACCATCTACAACGAGTACAGGCACTGTTACCGCGAGATTTGCCAAATCGTCTTGAATTTTCCAATTGGATGCTGGAAATGATTAGAAGAAATCCTGACTTTCTGAAGACGATCGAATTCACAGACGAATGTACTTTCTCTCGGGACAAGATTATTAATTTTCATAATAACCGCATATGGGCTGATGAAAACCCTCACGCTATTGTCCAAGCTAACCATCAAGAACATTTTTGTCTTAACGTGTGGGTCGGAATTATTGTGGATTATTTAATTGGCCCTCATTTTCTACCTCCTCAATTTTTAAGAGAAGTGCATCCAGCACTGCGGGAGGAAGTTCCTTGTGGTATCAGAAGGGTTATGTTTTTTATGCATGATGGGGCTCCCGCCCATTTTAGTCAAGCAGCACGTTAACATTTAACTCAAACATACCCAAACCATTGGATAGGTCGAGGAGGACCACAGAATTGGCCCGCTCGATCCCCAGATTTGAATCCTCTCGAATTCTCTACTTGGGGCCATTTACAGAGTTTGGTTTATTCTACTCCTGTTCGCGATGTAGAGGACTTAAGAAACCGCATCATCGATGCGTGCAGGGTAATTAGAGAGACTCCAGGAATATTTGAGCGAATGCGTGGCTCGATGCGTCGACGTCTAAACGCATGTGTAATGACTGAAGGTGGACATATTGAACATTTACTATGATTTCTACATGTTGTATGTTTTGTTATTGATAAATTAGTTTTGTTTATTCATCTTTAATCATACTTTGAGGCAGGTAGTAAGTACAAAATAACAATAATAATCCAGTTCGCATTTATGACGATGTATCTGTGTAGTTGTTTGTAAAATAATTTTTTTCTGCAAACTGGTTAATTTTGGGCAAAAAATTCAAGAGACATTTTTTGTTTAGAATGAAATAAGCTATTGGAAATAAATTTTTAAATGGCAAACAAATAATAAGACAAAAGTTACATTAGAAATAAATTTTAGGGGATGCGTTTTCCACCCCTTACAATCATGGGGTAAACCAAATAAATTACAGAGTAAGTGTATTTTTGATAGTAAAAAATGTCACCTTAATTTCAATTTTGTAACTTTTTTAGTGTTTGTAAAAAAATGAAAAACAAATTTTATGTACCTCCTTTAAGGGGCTGTATCTTAACAAGGGATGCTCCAATGAAGTTTCTTTATATGAAAGACCCTATCTCTTTTAAGATGAGGAATCACCCCCTGAAATGTTTTACACTTATTTTGTTACACCCGGTATACAGAAGTACATTAGTGGTAAACAGGGAATACGGTTTCGATAGTAAGTCACGTGAACATCAGAAATAAATATTGAAAATAAATTTAGTTGTTATTTGTTAATCGATATAAATTACTTGCAGTGAAATATGAATGGTAGAAATTAAAAAATGTAAATATCAATTAAGTTAAATAAATTAACAAAATCTTGTGAAATTGAAGTTACGCAGGCGCTACAGTACTGAGGTGACAGACTATTCAGCTTATAAAAATTATGAAGGGTAAAAGACTCCCCGGCGTTCTATAAAAAGAAGAGGGTGGTCAAAAAACCATAAAAAAGAGAAAATGCGATTTTCAAATATATGAAAACTGAAGAATCGGAGTCGTCTACGAGCTACGAAGTTAGCGCTACCTTTCAAGTAAGTGAGAGTAGTGAGGGAAGGGTTTGTGAGACTAAAGCTAATGTTCCATCATACTATTCATGATGCCCGCACGGATAGTTCTGACATATACCCTTTACTTATTTCACAAACTATTGAGTGACGATTCAGGTAAATGGCTAGAAACACTTTCACTTACAAAGAGGCAACTTTTGGTTGAAATTAGTTCTATTCAAGTTAAAGGATGCACATATCAAGAAAATAAGAAGGGCAGAAAATTCTCCGATAATTTTTATTCGGACACTTTGGTAAAAGGTGCAACATGCGAAATGAATGTAGAAAGATTGTGTATTTTGCTTTTATTGCAAGTTATTTACTTCAAAAAACAATACTTTCACGGAAACTGGTACACATGACTGCCAACAATTATTTCATCTGTTATCGCGCCATGAAGAAAGCAAACTTCGCAATAATAATTTTAAAACATTTGCAAATCTGTCACTTGTTTTAAAGAGCAAAATCACAATTGATAACCAAGAACAAAAACTTTTTGATGGGGGAAAAAAGCACTGGCATGATGAAATACTGCGAATTGTGTATGTTATACAATTTCTAGTTATGTAAAATTTAGCTTTTCGCGGAGGATCAAATCAGTTATTTGAACAAAGCAACGAAACTTTTTTAAAAGCAATAGAAACTATATTAAATTTTGATGCAACGTTATATGAACATAATCGTAGGATTCAAACATCTAAAGAAACGAACAAATACAGGCCTACATATTTAGGTGACACGATTCAAAATGAGATTATAGCTTTGATAACAAATGGAATGAAAAAGCATGTATTAAAGTTACTAGAAGGTGCTAAATATTACTCAATAATTTTAGACTGCACACTAGACAAAGGTCACCACGAACAATTAAGAGCTATAGTACGTTTTGTTGATTTGAATTTTCAAACAAAGACTATAAATTCCTGACCATTTCCTAGGTATATGCAGAATATTTAACTCAACATACGAAATCTATTTCAAGACCTTAATCAAAATTTAGAATCTCTAAATATAGATCCAAGAAGTATTCGTAGTCAATGATACGATAATGGGTCAAACATGAAAGGGAAGCACAATCGGCTGCAATAAGAATTTTAGATTCTAATCCTACAGCGTTTTTTGTTCCATGCGCATCTCACAGTTTAAATTTGGTCGTAAATGATGCAGCTTACATAACGAACTGTTGATTTTTTGTATCGTTCAGGAACCTTTTTACATCTTCAACACAACGTTGGGAGGTTTTGAAGAAACATAACAATAACTTCACATTAAAACCATTATCCGATGCACCCACTGAGGAACGATTTAGATACAATATGTGAAACATTAATCACGATCTTAGGTGACAACGGCAGACACTAAAACTCGTCACAAGGCAGTATGTGGAAAAAATTCGAACTTTTAAATTTATATACTTTATAGTAATTTGGTAAAATCATAAAGCTTTTGTTTGATCATACTACTTTTAAATCGACAACTTGTAGGCTTAAGACTAGATGTTCTTTCATTCGTAAAATTAAATCTACATGTTATAGTAAAATTCAAGTTTAACAGATAACGTTATTTTGAATAATATACGGTCGTGAGGATAAACAGTCAGTCGTATTCATTTTATAATAATCATGAATAGAGATACCCAAAGATTTCAAACGTAAATAGTAACTATACAAAAAAAAGAAGTGCGGATAGATTTGAAAATTTTCGAACAATAAGTTTGGCAGCACACGCGCCAAAAATATTAACTAGAATCGTACAAAAGCGAATGGAAAAACGAGCGGAAGAAATACTAGAAGAAAATCAATTTGGGTTTAGGCGAAACAGGGGAACACGGTAGGCTATTTTAGCTCTGAGGGTGATAATGTAGAAAACAATAGAAAACAGGGAAAGCGTGTATATAGGGTTTGTAAATATGGAAAAAGTATTCGACAAAATAAAATAGAAAAAAAATGTTCGAAATACTCAAAAAAGCTTGGAATGAATTTAGGAATAGACGGATAGTACATAGCTTATACAGAGCAAAGCAGGAACATAGAGTAGTAAATATTATGAAAGGGGTGAGACAGAGATATGCCCTATCACCGTTAATTTTTAACTTGTACATTGAAGAGGCAATGAATACTGTCAAGTGCAGGAAGACATTTGAAATTACTATGCAGGGACAAAAGATTGATATGCTTAGATTTGCAGATGATATAGCGGTATTAGCATCTAGCAAAGAAGAGATAGAAGCTGCTCTTAATGAAATGGAAACAGTTCTAACAGAGAGATACGGCATGGAAATTGACAGAAATAAAACTAAAGTACCAGTATGCAAAGGAGGGGAAAATAAATCAAAAACTAGACTACAAATAGGTAACGAGAACTTGCAAGAGGTTAAGGATTTCTGCTACCTAGAAAGCCAAATAAAGCAAGATGGAAAAAGCGCAAGATATAAAACAAGGATTAGCACAAGGTCGTGCTACATTTGAAAAGAAAAAGCAACTACCATGTTTTAAAGACAACAAATAATAAAACAAGGAAAAAATTGCTTAAAACATATGTGTGGAGCACAGTATCGTACGGCTGTGAAGCCTGGACAGTAGGAGAAGCGGACAAGAAAAAGGTAGAAGCCTTTGAAATGTGGTGCTACAGACGTATGATGAAGATATCATGGACAGACAAAGTTAAGAACAAAAATGTTGTATAAATGGAAGAAGAAGAAAGAAATATGTGAAAAACAGTAAAAAATAAGAGAGCGGATGATAGGTCACATACTAAGGCATGAGAGAATAGTGCGGAATACATTAAAAGCAGAGATAGAAAAAAGAGAAGTAGAGGTAGACCTGTTAGACTATTGCACACAGATAGTAAAAGATGCAGGCTGTGCAAATTTCAGGGAAATGTGTAGGTTAGTTAAGAATAGGAAACAATGAGGGCACGCGTTTAACCAGTTCCAGGACTGAAGACCTAGTGATGACGACAAAACACGTATTGAAACATTTTTAATAGCAACTATATAATCAACCATTTCATGAAATATTTGGTTTTACAAACCATTTCCTAAATTGTTTCTACAGGTAATTAAAAAATGTACAATAATGCATTGCTTACTTAATGTAAAAGTAAGAACATTAAATTGGAAAGGCGTTAAATTTACTTTTCGTCTTTTATATAAATCAATAAATTAAAACACATACTTTTTACGGTAAGATAACTAAGATAACTAAGTTACATCTGGGGGAGACGAAAGAGATTATGTATGCATTCCAGTAATTTTTATTCTAAAAAAAGATAACTTTAATTATTATTGTACCATGTTAAATTATAATTAAAACATAGTCACTCGAACATAAAACTTGTAAGAGTGGGAATAGGATAGGACCCTAAGATGAATTTGTGTAAGAAAATGAAATATCCACACGTGCTAACAAAAAACTGTTTAATTATGTCTGAATATATATTACCATCATTAACCTTACGATGGGCTGTTAGGTATTGATGCCAGTTGAACTTTTTAACATCATTCCAATTTTTAAGCAACACAAATGAATTAAAGTATATTACGTACGACCTTATCATATTGATATCAAACGCAAATGTGATCTAAAAACTCTGAAAACTCGCATAAAAATAGAAATTTGAAAAGTGCATCCAAGAGATTTACGAAGCTGTAAATATACATTGCTGCAGGAAAAAAGTCACGTTACAATATTGCAGAGCGCTTTGCACTATTGAATAAAATAATAGCGTATTTCAAACGAAAACAAACAGCTGACAGTTTCAAAGAATTTGATCTTCTTGAAACGGATGTCGCATTTTGTTTACTGGAAGGTGTTAGACGTCGATAGAAAAATGCCTATTTTGATTATCAACATAAAGATTTGGTGGAAAATGATCCAAAAAAGAATTTTAAACGGAATTTTTGTTTAAGTATTTTAGATACGACCATTAATTTACTGCAAGAACGATTTGCACTACTTAATGAGCATTTCCATTACTTTGCGTTTTTATACAGCATATCGGAATTTAAAAAAATTCTGAATCAGATTTGAAGAACACTGTCTAGACTTAGAAGTAATATTTACTGACAAGAATGAGAAAGATGTCAATGGAATAGAACTATTCGAGAAATGAATACCCCTTTTAGTTGTAGTTTAGAAAATAACAGTGGTTCCTTTGACGTTTTACGTTATTTAGTACAAAATAATCTACAAAGTTATTTGCCTAATACACTAATTGCACTAAGAATAATTTTGACGTTACCTGTTTCAGTTGCTCCAGCTAAGAAGTCGTTCTGTAAACTTAGCTTGGTCAAGGACCACCATAGGACTACAACCGCTTCGTGAGCGTTTAATTGACCGACAATAATAGCTTTGAGTCAGAAATCCTGGATGCAGTAAATATTCATATAGTTATGTCTAAAAGTTTTCTGAAATTAGAGCTCGGTGTGTAAAACTTTTATAAATCGTGTTTCTTATTACCATAAATAATTATTGGTCTTCTTTAAGTTGATGTTTATTTAATGGTTAATTAACCTTTAATTTGCTATTATATTTACTAATATAAAAGTATTTTTCTATTAACCTTGTACATGCTTGGTACGTGCAACACAATACATTTTGAACAGACAGCTAAAGCCCACAGCGTGGCCTTGAACTGGTGTGGTATGTAACGCCGTCTTGTTTAAAAAAATCAGCCATGCCCAAAGCATCAACTTCCAACCAAAAAAAAAGGCAAGTCAACATCGTTCGATAACGGATTTCTTAAATGAAACGATTATTCGTATGTCGTTTTCAAAAAAAGACGGAACAATGGTGCACCAAATTCAAAAACCGCACCAAACTGTCAGTCGCTACGAATAGGGTGGTTTGTAGACTATTTTTCTAGAGTTTTTCGAGTCCTAAATGCAGAAATTATGCTTAATATCATAGCCTCATGTTAAAATTGGGTCTTGTCGTTCAGATTGGTTATTTTGAAAAAGTGAAATTATTTCTAGTTACAGAAAGTACGGCGTTGTTGATAGTATGCTGGTTTTGATTGTTGTTAGTTGGACTTTGTAAACTTTTAGACCACGATTTTTATGTAAACTACGGTACAAACAGGTTTGTGATATGCCTAATTCCTGTGATCGTTTGAAATTGACAAACTATGGTTTTCTGCCACATTTTCAGATACAGTGCATTTACATTTCCAATGCTCCACCCAAAGGTACTACATTGGCCAGGAGGCGAGTTTTTTGTTGCCTGGAAATTTAGAATTTTGCCGAACCCTTGCCATTCCAGACAAGGTAGGGATCTTTAACGTGCGTGACAACACTCACACACGGGACCTCCATTTAACCTCTCATCCGAACGAGGGCGTAATTTTTGTGAAAAATGCTCACCTGCCATTTTTCAAGCAGTCGGCCGTGTCGGGATTCGAACCCAGGACCTTGGGATCCGTAGTCTTACGCGTTTCAGATACAGCGGTTATGTTTTTATTTGTTCTTGCTGGGCGTACACAAGTTGCATCTCTACACGTTCGAATTTTTTGATTACCGAGCGAACAGGTTCGAAGGCAGTGTAAACTTCACGAATTGTTTCTACGTAATTTGCAATGTGTTTATAGTAAATCTTCACAATGCCAATGAGTGGTCAAGTGTATATCGCTTTATTTTTATTAACCGTATAATTTTTACTACTGAATCGTCAGACAACTACCGCTGCCAACTTAATACATGAAAAATGGTATTAAGTTTATTGTGACGCCCTTTTTAAAGATCTACATATAAACCGTACGATCAGACAGTTAATTCAGTCTAGTCTTGATCCATACATAAATTGAAATAAATTGTTCATTGGAATCGTTAAAATAAACACGCTTACTGTTTATGCAAATTATAATATGTCGACTAGCGCTTGAATAAAATGACGTAATTATTAACAGTGATAACGGCATTTCAGTACACTAGGAATTATCTGTAAATATTTATGAATAATCAGACCTGTACTGGACCTAATAATGAAGTGTGGATATGCCTTTAAGTAGTGCTGAGAACGTTTAAGTATTTACATCTAATGTGATTACTGGTTACCCATAATAAACGAGATTTTTTGAAAACATTGCTTAGTTTTTAAGATTATTTATACCAGTATTATGTAGTTGGTACTAAACAACTAGCTTTGCGTCTTTCAAAAAGTAGGTTGTTGCATGGATATTTACTTTCAATGAGAATATTGTGCTCAATATCGAATACGCTAGCCGGTATTGTTAGTTTTAAAATAAATAATGCATTCATCAAAATACTTGAATTCGAACGTTTTAATATTAAAACAAGTTTTGTTTGACATGATTGCTAGGAAACCATAAAAACTTGTCAAGTTGGCAACACGTATTAAAATTGAATGCATTTATATTTTAAATTCATATGCAGCTTCAATACGGTTCTGCAGAACTAATTAAAAACTAGAATGTCCTTTTTTCTTAAAATATTGCCATCTTTTAGTAAGGCGATATATTACTGCATCAAGGTAATTTTTCAAATGAAATTTGATAATTATAATATTTATACAAGAAGTAAGCAAAAAGTTAATGAATCTATCTACAAAAACACGTCGCTTACTTTTAGCAAAACATTTCATAAATTAACAAAATTACATAATATTAATGTCCAAGAATGTATAAATAAATACCTGTTCGATATTGGCGTCCTTAGACGGGGATGTAAGAGGAGTTTCCACGGTATCTTGTCGACCTTCTTTAGTCTTCCCTTCTTGCGAACAATCCACATCATCTTCCACAGTATCCCGTAATTTCACTATGATCGCAATTTTGATGCACTTAAAAGCACGTTAACTACAGACGAGTTGTTTCCACCACACGGTTACTAACTATATAGCGTATAATACCTTAAAAGGGTACGTCTCGATGAAATCCTTACATGCAACAACTAAGCACTTAGAGGTATAACGAGGTGGAACATATTTGCTACATAATTTAAAATTAAACAAGTGTTACAGCTATGTTGACTACCATACGAAATCTGTAAGCAGAGAAAAGGTTTACGATACGTACACGTACAACCCACAACGAATACTAAAAGCAGAATAATAAAAGACTGCTTGCCGTGCAGAGTGCATACAGTGAAGATGTATGTTAGGCAAAGCGTATCCGAACTACAAGAACAGGTGGGATGAGAAGTAACCTATACTCTTGTAAAAGTGTTTTATGCGAACTTTAACAAGATTTTACGACGCTATTAACCCATAAAAACTCTGTTATAGCCCCACGCCATCATTTAAACGACCGGGCATAAATTCACATTTCATATAATCAGTAGGTTATTAAACGGCCCACAATAAATATTTAATTTAATGATTGAGGCATTTTACTGTTTAATTATCGTTTTCGATTTTGACTAAATGAATAGCGATGTACTTTAATCACGTGAAGGTATTTAATAATTATTTCCAAAACAATTCTAGTTCACAAACAAATTAATTGTAGAATTGTAGAGTAATTATTGTTACCAACATAATAATACTAAAAATTCTATGAAGTTATAATATAATTTAGAATATTTTCTCAACGGGCGCTGTTACTTTTTTTGTATACTGTTTTAAGTATCGAAAATGTCCTTGGCAGCCAAAATACTGTCTTTTTATTATTTTTTAAGAATGCTTTTTACTGTGAGGAACAGTATAGTGGCTGCCATGGCGGCATATTAAAAAATTCAGCCTGTCCATTTTCATCACATACACTCAGGAATACGATACAAAGAGAAGGTGAACAAAAATAAAAAACAAACAAAGTTGCAGCGCTCGCAAAGGAAAAACATGCTTTATAAGAATGATTTTTTCCGTGCGAGTGCTGTAACTGTTTTTATATACTGTTCCCTGTTCTGATATTTCTTGTATTACGTACATGGGTGTGTGTACATGAAAATAGATAGGCTAATTTTTTGCAAAATGTTTTATTTTGGTGTCCGAGAGTATTTTTATATTTTGGACAAGTTTTTGAGGAGTATTTACTTCCGTGCGAGCACTGGCACATATTTCCTGTTTTCTTTATTATTCTAATTCCTTTGGTGTCGTGTTCCTGCGCACGTGTAGATGAGAATGGAAATGCTGAATTTTTGAAAATGCCCTTGGCAGTCAAATATTGTCTTATTATTTTTAATATCATCATCAAAGATGATTGAATGCAGTTTTCAACTATGTCTATCTACCTGAATGAACTTTTTCAATATAATCTTTCCTCATGCTTTTCTCACATTAGAATATCTCAATAATGCCTTCACCCTATCTTTCATTTCATCTGGACATCTTATTTCATAATCTATACCTCCCTCTACATCTACTTCATCCTCAAATTGATTAATATTCAAACAGTCTCCTTCGACTTCAATACTTTTCTCATCATCCCATTTAATATATCCTCCCTTTACATCTATTACTTTTCCTTCGGCATTTATCTTTAATCCCAACTTATCAATTATGTCCATATCAAATATCACATCTATCCTTAACCCTGGTACTACTATAAATTCGTTTTCAAACTTCATCTTTCCCACTTCACATTCCAGAATTACCATCTTATTCACACTTGCAAATCTATTGCTATTCGGTACTTTAAAATTAAATTTTCTAACAAGCATCATCCTCTCCATTAACTTTTCCCGTTTAACAAAATCTTCAGACACTAACGAAGCTTCTGCTCCCGTATCAATGAGTATTTTACTTATATTATTTTCCACTTTTAGTCTAATTATCGGTAATAAGCTTTTGTTCAAATCATCTTTCACTTCACATTTTATATATTCGCGCTGATGTTCGTATCCATTAATTCTTAAGGACTTGCTTGGTTTATCCCCATTCAAAAATCCTGATTCGACGTAGATGGTCTTGCCTGACTGGTAGTTTCAATGTTGATTTGGTTTGTTCTGCTTGGTTGTGCCGGTTGTTCCTTAGGTTGTTGTTGTCGTGCATACTGATTATGTTCCTGTCGTGGTTCGTTTGCTCCGTTTCTCTCCTTGGCGTGTTTCCTGTATTCCAATTTCGTCTAAAATTATTTCTATAAAAATTTCCTCTAGAATTTCCCCTATTTCTTTGATAATTTGGTCTATTATTCTCAGTGCTCCTTTGCATTCTAACCACATTTTCTTGTTGCCTTTGCATCCTACCTTCCGCTACACTACTTTGTCCCAACTGATCACAACGTTGTAAATATTCCAGGAATATCTCTCTATCCACTATATTTTGAATCGTAACATAGTGTCTTACCTCTTCTCCAAAATGTCCTGTTAAATACTTTATAATTTGTCTTTCTTCCATCGGAGGATCTAATTGCTTTGCTACACTAAATTTTTGTATGGCATATAACTCTCGTGTCATTCCTAAGTTCTGATTATATTTTCCCATAATTAAATTATCGCTCGCTTTGTACTGCTGGTTGTCCCCCCAGAAGTGTCTTAAAAATCTAACTTCAAATTCCTGAAATGTTCCTATCTCATTTTCTATCAAGTGAAACCAAATTTCCGCGCCGTTGATTCTTGTGTTAATTTTCTTATATTATTTAAAAATATTTTTGGATTCATCATGTTGTCTCCGTAAAATTTTGAATATTGCTCAACTGATATTTCCGGTCTATTTATCCTAATGTATTGCCCCTTATTCCTACCAAAATTTTCGAAGTCTGATTTTAAATTACCTAATTCTCTATTTACATCATTAAATCCTATCTCACAATTTCCTTGAATTTCTAGCATCTTTATACCTAAACCTGTAATCCTAGCATTAGTTTCCTTTTTACACGTTTTCTGATCTAATTTAACTTTCCAAACTTCGTCCCTAACTTTATCTACATCGTCCATGATTCTAATAAATTTATTCTGAAATTGTACCTGCATTTCCGCGATTGTTTGATTAGTTTCTTTTAATCCGTCGCTTATATTTTTTATTTCAGCACCTAACTTTTTTCCATTTTCATTTATCTGCATCTTGATGGCCTCTTCGCTTTTTTAATTCCTAAATTTCTTTTGTGGTGTTCTCGCCCTTACGATTGGGTCGCCATTCTTTTTGCTGATATCGAAATAGCGTTTTTTGGATTTTAAGCCCCTACGATGAATGTCATTCTTTTTGCTGTGATATGCCCCTTACTAGCCCCACGATTGATGCGCAATTCTTTTTGCTATGCTAAGAAATAGCGTTTTTGGATTTTAAGCCCCTACGATGGGTGTCATTCTTTTTGCTATGATATCGCCCTTACGATTGGACGTTATTAATATTGATATGAAATTCCTATTAAACCCCACGATTGGACGTTATTTATGGTTTCCTGAAAGCCAGCAAAAATATCTTTTTAATTACTTTTAAGTACCTTCGAATGTTCTAAGATGCTTTCCCTGTTTTCAAATTCTCAAATGACCTTTTTGTTGACTCTTTCAGACATACAATATATAACAAATATTAAAATTGAAATAGTCTTTACCTAATAAAATATTTAAGATCGCTAACCTGCGTTTTTCTTTCCTTGTCACTGGAATTGCCTCAGAGTATCTGTGTTCAGCATCCCTTGCTACATTCGTTCTACTTATTGCTTGTGGTTGCCCTCGGATTCCATGAGTGTCCTTACTGTTGTTTAATTGGTCGTATTTTCCGACGTATTTTTTTATTTTTCCTTTTAGAGGTAATTTTAGAAATATATTCAGATATTTAATTTAGATGTGGGACGATATTGACTTCGATTAGCATTAAGATATTAACTTAGATCTGTATCAAGATATTGATTTAGATCAGTATCAGGATATTGATTTAGAGCCCCAAATTGTAAAATATTTTTATTTAATAGTTTAACTTATGTCTATGTGTAGATCGGCTATTATTCGTTGCACAAATTTGGCACTTTCAAATTTTTTACTTATACTAAATTATAAACTTTTCACTAATTAATACTGTCACGTAAATTTCTACTGCACACTGACGTGATGCCCTGTTATAAATGAACTAAATATTTATTCATTCACCATTGTATTTATAAGACCTCCTATCAGTGCTTTAATTGGGGCGCGTCGCATGTTTATTGATAATCTCCGCCTATCTCTGTAGTACCTTGGTAATTCTCAAATTTCCTGGTTTTAATTGTTGTTCCTACCATCCATCCCACACGTAGGCATTCAATATATCATAGCATCTTCTTAAAATTTCCAAATATTGTTTTTATTCTGCTACGTATTTTATATTTGTCGTTTAAAAGTCTAAAACTTATCGTACAATTAACCGTCTGGTGTTTATTTCTTATTAAAATATGTTGATTTTCTAAACAAATGTACTATTACACGTATTGAATGACGTATTAGAATGTGTTTTCATATACATGCGTTGATATTTTCGAAGAAATTATTAAATATCCAAAATGCCAGTTTATCTATCTTTCCGGATAATGTATTTATATTGATGCAATTAGTTGCGTTTAAAACCTTATCTTACAACATATTACACGATGTATACATTATTATTTTCGATAAATGGTATCGGATTATTGCAAAATGAGCTTTTCTTATGCATTAAATCAAATTTACTATATATACAGTGTGCTCGCGATTGACTTTTTCTAAAATAGTCGATTTAGTACTATAATATTAGGAATTATTTGGTTTTCTTAAAATTAAAATTATTTATATCTATCCTACGACCCCTATGACTTAATCCACCCTTAAACTACCCTCTTATCATAGCCTTATATACAGGATGTAACAGTTTCATGTCATTAACTTTCAGGGTTAATAGGAAATTATAAAGCAAGTAAAGTTTCTTAGACAATATAAGCTCTAGAAAAATTAGCTAGCGAAATACGAAGCACACAACCTTGCCAAAAACGGTTTTTCTCCACTTTGTGAAATCAGATCTTTATTAGTGATATTAATGCATTAATCGACTATAATCTAATTTGCTAAACTAAAACAATAACCTGACTAAACTAGTAGATAAATTTACACTGCTGCTGAATTTAACTAAAATTCTTGTCATTTAAAGGTAGGTGATTGGGGATTTTACAACAAGGAATGACTGAGATGAATGGTATTGAAAATATTTCCTGGTTCGAATGTGTAGCGCTGCGAACATCCCAATCCTTTGACCTGCCGCTACGTGCTGTTAACCAGTGACCTTGGGTTGCATTCAGCTTAACGTCCTGATTCAGAGTTTTCCCCTTTATTATATCTGTTACTCGTAATATCTGATTCATACGTTAGATTTCCTATTCGGTTTGTTTAGTGAAATGTTTAGTGAATCGCTTTATAAATCTCTCAGTAGATCTCTTAGAGAATTTCTCAGTTTCCTTAGATTCCTTAGAGCCCTAAGTCAAAGATCATGTTTACCTTAATTAAAATTTGGACTTACGTCTTATGTAGACGGCGAACTTGTATATGTGAACGTGTACTTGTACTTAAAATTTTTAATTATTAAATTTCACTTAAAATCGTGGTTTAATTTCACACTTGAACTTTGCGTAGTATTTTTGTTCAAACTAGCACAGTTTGTGTTTCAGTTATCGAGAGACTGACCATTAACACCTTGGTGTAATATATAAAAGCAATCCCTTCTACGTGCTGTCATTGGCTTGATCGTGCATTATCTTTGTTGAGGCGTTGCACTTGTCTAATCATGTAAGCCTTCGGATTTTACATAGAGTTACCTATCCTAAATTTTGCTGCAATATTCCCAACTCACGTAGGCATCAAAGCTTTACATTATGGAGTTCTTTGGCTATGGTACTTTGTACCGTTCAGTATAATGTTTTTGTATTTTGTATAAGGAAATAGCCATTACATTTAATCTTGCACGTACGCCAAAACGTATGGTTACATATTTTGTTTTCCTCATATGCCGGATTTTATCGAATTTGTCGATTTTACTTTTAAAAGATCACGTAGGTAAATTTTATAATGAGATTCTTTAAAAGATGACGTAAATTAGATGTGTTTATTTACTTCTTACGTTCTGAAATATGCTTGTTTTGAAAACCTGTTTGTTGCGAACACGCATGATTATTTTCTTACGTTAATGCGTCGAGTTTAAAAAAATTCGTTTCATGTTTGTTTGACTTTAGATATTCCTAATTTGTATTTATTCAAAGTTTCTGAATATATTACTGTTTCTAAAATGAATTCGATTGCGTCTAGAGTTATTTATTCTACTAAATGTGGTTATATTATTAAAGAATAAGCTTCCTTTCATTGACTAAAGTTAGTTGTAGATTTTATACAGTGTGTTTGATATTTGCTATTTGCATAATTAACAAATTGTGTACTTTTTATGATTTAAATGTTTAGTTTCCTTGACTTTGGTGTTGTTTACATAAAGTATACTACCCTTGTGACCCTATATACCCCTAAATAACCCTATTATCATAGCAATGAATATATATATATATATATATATATATGTGTGTAAAATATTTCAAGCCTTCTGCGTGCGTCGATAGACCTAAGTAGAGGGAGTAAGTAAGAGGTTACTGTAACTTGTTGTTCAGAGATATAGAAGAACGTAAGAAGCTTTCATGATGTGTAGTCGCTTAGCTTGATTTATATTTAAATAAACCTTTCTTTAAACTTGATGTTGTTTATTGCATTACAATATATATATATATATATATATATATATATATATATATACACAAAACATATAAAGCAAGTTGAATTTTTGGATTTGTAAGTCAATGGACTAGATTTAATTTTATTGATATTTTAATTTTTTCTTGCTATCATCATCCATCATAATAGGAAGAAAAAATTAAATGTATCAATAAAATCAAGTCTAGTCGATTGACCTACAAACCGAAGAATTGAACTTGCTTATTATAATCAAGAAGGTCAAGAACAATATTATTGTGATCAGAGGTCATGGAGGAGCCATATAGCAGCATCTCATAAATATCCAACGTCGTAAACCCGAGAAGATTCGAAAAAATTTAAGAAAAAGCGCAATTATGTGATATTTATTTGGAAGTACAAATGTATAAAAACCGTGATTCAAAAGAGTTTTCATTCTTATTACATAACTTCATGACAAAGGAATTGTGTTTTAAGATAAGAATAACGGCATTTACTATGTTCTGCGCATAAACAAGTGCTTTTCAAGGAGTTTCATCCACATTTTATTATGGAAGCATTGCATTTAGAGAAGTACTGAATTGTGTATAAAATACGTATAAATGCATGGACATATTCTAAAACATTTCAAACAAGCGTTTTTCAAAAGATTGCAAATGCTCAATTGATAAGAAGCTACGTGTATAATATTTCAATTTTTCTTTTTATTTAATAACAAATTTATGACAAAAACGTATTAAGTTTTGCTGTAGTCTAAAGTAGGCGTCGCCGTGGATCAATGTAGTAAGCATAAGACTACGGATCCCAAGGTCCCGGGTTCAAATCCCGACACGGCCGACTGCTTGAAAAATGGCAGGTGAGCATTTTTCACAAAATTATGCCCTCGTTCGGATGAGAGGTTAAATGGAGGTCCCGTGTGTGAGTGTTGTCATGCACGTTAAAGATCCCTACCTTGCCTGGAACGACAAGGGTTCGGCAAAATTCTAAATTTCCAGGCAACAAAAAACTCGCCTCCTGGCCAATGTAGTACCTACAGGTGGAGCATTGGAAATGTAAATGAACTGTAGTCTAAAGTACAATGTAGTACCTTCGGGTGGAGCATTGGGGACGTGGTCGCAACTATAGCGGCCCTTATTCAAATTATAATGTAGTCTAAAGTTTAAATTTATGTAACATAAATTACTCTGCTGTTGACATATATTTGATATAAATTAATCATAGTGATCAGTGCTTCATATATAAATTAATTGTAGTGCTTCCACATTAAGTTAATTAGAAGATTAGCATTGTAGTGTTAAAAAGATTATACTTGTACCGTTAGTTAAAGCTCGGACAGTAAATTATTGTTTGAGCTATTAGAAATTTTATAGTATTACGAGTATAACAATAAAGAATTGTTGTTGTTGCAAATAGACGTTGTTTTTCATTACCGTGTTAGTATGATTAAGGGTATTTTAAATATAAGTTAAACGATATTAAACTTTAATAAATTTAATATAGATGTTTTTCTAGTCAATTTGTTATCTATAAAATCATAAATTCCAAAATTTAATAAATTCGTTTACAAATTATAAATAAAATTGTTTCTGCTTTAACTATTTAAAACTTAAAAAATAATGCACTCTCTCAAAAGTCCTTCAAGATAGGTGGTTACGTCGAAAATCTTCATTTTTTTGGATTTACAATATCAAACCAAATTAATTTTTAAAAGTTTATAATTAAAAATAATATGTTGTGTAGTTATATTATGTAATAAAATAAAAATCTAAATATGTTAACGTTCATTTTAATTTTTCAATAATGCAGAATTAATTTTAGTTGTAATTTGTTAAGGAATTTATTGAATTTTTAAATGGTATCACATAGATAACAAATTGACTATAGAAATCATTATATTAACTTTATCACAGTTTAGTATCATTTAACTTATATTAAAAATACCCTAAATATTATTAATACAATAATCCCTTATAATTAATTATTTACTAAAATAATGTGTGGATCGTTTTTTAACGCGTAACATAACTTATGTTTTGTTTGTTGAAATACTGATAAATATTTAATATATTTAGTGCTATGCTAATAACACTACAATCCCGTGTTATGCAACAGATTGAAATAGGAATATGTTCAAATGACATTTTTTGTTCAAGTCGACTTTCACTAGTTGTTTACGTTAATTAGACTAGTTATAAATTGCAGTTTTGTTAAATAATTATTCAATCTTTTTGCACATTATAAGTGACAGTATATTAATTTTCCAGAACTGGTAAATTTTCATCAAATTATTCTCAAAATACAGAACTGGAACATATTCTAGAGTTTTTGTTTTGATAATTAATTATCCATTACCTACCATTTGCGAGAAGAAAAACTAGTAGCCCAAACCATTAAGATTACATAAGGTTTTTATTGATGTGGAGATACATGTTTATGATTTAATCTTAAAACCACTTAATTTTAATGTTAAAATGAGTAACTGAAAATATTAAAAAAATTGATAATAAAAAAGTCTGGATAAATAGATAATGGGTTTTGCCATCCACGACCAGAGACCAAATCTCATGAAAATCTTTAAGCAATATTAGGAAGAACAATGTCAAAGGGTTAAAACATTTTATAAAAACATTATATCAAGATGTTGTTCGTACAGAATGAAGAAAAATAAAGATTGATGAAGATAAAATATCGTATCGTATTGTATCGTATGCATGCAGTAATGCTATACTCCAATTAACAAATGCATTAAATGTTCCGCTCATAAATAAGAGCAAGTTTGAATAAAAAAATTTTATTGGTTAGGCAGGTTCACAAATAACTACGCTAAACTTGGAATCCTTTTGACGTGGGAATCAAGATTATGTACATTTTGTATTATGCAATCAAGGTTCGTAAAAAATCTGATTACTGCGGTTATACGTTAAACAGAGTATAGTCGTACTACTTCTTAAACATGCCCAAATGTCACAATGTTGCAGGTTGATTTTCCTTTAGTTCTTCACGCTAACCATCAAATGCTTTTGGTACAACAGCTGATTTTTAAGGATCTTTTAAAACTCATCAGTCAGCAAAGTGTACAAAACTGAATTCTTTGAACTAACAAAATACAGTGGCTTGGATTGGAGCATCATCGCCAAAAGGTGAGGTAAGCTTATTGGTACAGCGTTGTACAAATAATAATCAGCTTCGAAAATCGTAATAAAACATAGAACAAAAGTGTTGAAAATTGAAATAGTTTTTTCTTCAATTTTCAAGGTTAAATAATCCTAACAAATAAAATACGTTTTAAGTACAATTGCTGTCAAAAATAGTAAAACTTCACGTGAGAAATGACAAGATACATATAGCAAAACTAGAGTTCCCTCTTCGCAATGCAAATCGAGCAACTCTCGTACAGAGGTAAAAATATGTTAACAGGCCATTTTTGTTTATATAGAAAAAAAGACCAACTTAAGAAGAGACTGGGTATCGACAGAAATAGAGAAAATGAATGAAAGGGGCAAAGGTTTTCGAAGATGGGCAAACAAAGTACAAAAAATAATAAGAAAAATGTAACAAAATAGTAAAACTGGAAAAACATAATGATAACCATTAACATTTATAAATAAATAAAGTCTATAGGTACTGAAAGAATAATAAAAACGGATGCTAAAATTAAAAATAAATACAAATGTGACCAGCACCGACATGATAGAGATATAGAAGTATTCACAAAAATTAATAATACGCAGACAGACTTACAATGTTCAAAGAAAAGCTTTAAAAAGTTATAAAAAATATTTAAAAAGGCAAAGCTGGCGATGATAGGGTACAAATAAAATTGAACGAGAAAGAAGAGAAAACTGAAATCTGAAAGCTCTGCAAAGAAGTATTGAAACAAAATTCCTACTTAAAATATTAATACAGAGAGAAGGTAGGTGAACATAGCAAGAATACTTATATTTAAGAGAAAAAAAGTGCAACTTTATTAGACTAGTATCCGAACATAAATGACCCTACAAAAAATAAAACAAACAAACACATTGTCCTTGTAAGTATAAGTAAAGTATTTGATGGAATCTTCTGATTTTAATACACGCAATGAAGAAGTTTAGTTATTTCTAGTAACATTATCATCATCATAATGATGTCTATTCTACAATAGCTACCATAGTTTTAGTGCAAATACTAATTCTTTGCCACTTTGACGTCTTAACATTGAATACCATAGAACCGTACAGATAATACAAAAATCTGTTTTTGCCGACTGAAAATAATTGCTTTAGTTGCGTATACTATTTTCGGGTGGAATATGCATGGCATATGAGTTTATTATGGTGGTGTCAATTATGATCAGCCAGCCAAATCATAATTAAGCTAAAACTTATTAGAATATAAAAATTATGTATAATTATGTACAAGGTTGTTTTTTAAATAGCCGGTTTGTTAATCGACAAATCATTTTTATAGTTACCTGATATGCAAATATAATCATGTGTATTTTAATTTTGTACTTCTAAATGTCATTTCTAATAAACAAATTATAATAAATTAAAATTTCCTCTTTGAAGCCATTTTTTTGTTTTGCTATAAAAATGTATCTTTCTGGAACAATTCGTTCTATTAAACTTATAAAACCGATTAAAAAACTTATCTAAAATAGGTTCCAATATTGGTACAGACATAAATGCAAAATAACAAATATCTGTTGCAAAATAGTCCCAAAACGTGATATTTTAGGGTAAAAGAGATAAATAATTTTAACTTTCTCTAAACTAAGAATTATATGGGTGCAAGTACAACTGACTGCCAACTTTTAAAATACGAAATTTGAACAATACGGTGGAAGTAGCAGATGTAACGTATATACTTCGCTAGAAGAACAGTCGCATAAAACCTGCTCGAAAAGAAAGATTATTGTTTTTTGGAGGTGGATTAATTCTGAGAGTTTAGCGAGATATTTCACAAGATGGAAATTTGCAAATATTTACGAATAAATTTAATTTTGTAACAAAGAAGAAAATACAGAAGCAAATGTGCAATTTTCGATAAAGACAAAACAGCTGTCAAATAGACTGCATAACTTTAGCAAATTGAAATAACTATGTTAAAATGAATAACGGGTTTATGCACAAAATAACCAGCTCACGCATTCGCAAACAGATAAAGAATCATATAGTGGTTTTTGTAGGATTTTATGAAGGCAAACAATTTACATACATTTTGGTTAAAAGTATGAAATTACGAGATTAAATTGTACAATGGAAGTGCTCACAAAATTCGATCAAAGAATAGCAAAATCCGTATACGGACAAACAATCCACTGCTTTGGTGATCTAAAATGAACAGAACCCTTAAATTTGTTTGTCCACAAAGCACCTCACGAAACCGATAGTTTGTTTTTCGGTTATACTGGTTTAATCTAGAGGATCGAAAAGAGTTAACGCTGAATGGTATACAACAATTTGCTTGCCAGCAAACCAATATCGCATCATTCTCCATTACAACAATGCAAGTAATGTTTAAAATACACGTCAAAATTTGCTTAAAGTATACTGTGTACTTTTCTGCACTACTATTAGTGAGGAAAATTTTTGATCTGTATTTAGGATATCCGTTTCCAGGGAAACAAATGCAGAACAGTTAACTTTCAATGTGTTGCATAAAAATAATATTCAAAACTATCAAACCCAGTAAAGACATTTTTATGTTCATTCTTGAATTGTATTCTGTAATCCTGAGAATAAGAACCCGACTTTGACATTGCATAACAAATATAAATATCTTAATTCCCATGGAATGACGAAATCATATCTAGATGTTAATATTTTGAAATAAGGAAGGTGGTAGCGATCATTGAAATTTGTAAGTCTGACATTTTATATTGCAAACCTACTATAAGTGAATTATAAAATCACATCAACTTAATAAAGATCTTATTTTTAAACACAATAGCACGCGTATAAGTTTCATACACTTAATTTTTTCATCTCGGAAATGACTAACAACAGAAATATTTCAGAAATATGTAAGTTATCTTAAGAGAAATCCAAATAACTCAAACGGTGTCTATTTTTAAAAAAAAATACCACAATCAAGCCGAATTTATTGGCGCAAATATTTTTTTTTTAAATACACCTTATCTAAGATAGAAGTAACATCTACAAAAAAAACAAAAACACCAACTCAATGAATGAGGTGAACGAGTCCGAAGTAATATTGCAGAACTTTGTATATATAAAAATTGTATTTTGAAGACTTTCCATCCATTCCGAATGAACCTGCACCTTGAAGAAGTTCTAGATTACTAGAACGGGTGGAATCGCATCCGCGTTCCAGTGATTTAAAGAGCCAAACTACAGGTCCGACCAAAGGAATAGGGGTCGTTAGTAAGGAACCACACTAAGACAGGTTCCAAAAGAGGGCAGTTGCTATTTCGCTACTTAGATTGGCAGAAACCATAGAGGGTCGGTATGATATTCTAAAACACACTAGCGTGATGTGGCAGGCAACGGGAAACTACCACATTATCTCCCAAGTACACAGCGTACTTAAATTGTAACAAACATGATGGCATTCTCTGAGGTAAAAGATTCCGGAGGTAAAATATTTCCCCATTCGGATGTCCGGGAAGGGACTCCTTCGGAAGATGTGATCAGAAAATTTAGAAAAAGAATCGGGAACATTCTGCGAGTCGGAGCGTGAAACGTCAGAAGTATGAAGCAAGTAGGTAAGCTAGAAAACTTAAAAATTGAAATAGTAGGAATCAGCGAAGTTTGGTAGTCAGAGGCGGGGAATTTTTGGAGTAGAGACTTTAGGGTTATTCACACAGGATCAGAGAAACGAAATTCTGGAGTGGGGTTAGTTATGCAAAAAACGATAGGGCACTGCGTAGAAAACTACTTACAAAAGAACGTAAGAGTACTCCTAGTTAGATTAGAATCTAAACCGGTAAATACAGTAATTATACAAGTATACATGCCCACCTCTAACCACAGTGAGGAAGAGGCAGAAGTGACTTACAAAGATATCGAAGACATATACGTAAAAGCACATGAAAATTTAATAATTACGGGGGATTTTAATGCAGTGGTAGGTGAGGGTAGGGAACAAGCGGCAGTAGGTTTATTTGGTTTAGGTACGAGAAACGACAGGGGAAATGCGTTGGTAGAATTTTGTGACAAAACAATTTAACCGTCACAAATACATTATTTCAACATCATGCTAGAAGACGATACGTTGTTACATTCCAAATTTGGAAATGTACATTGTTAAATATGTGAGTAAACTCCCGCGAATATTTTCAAATAAACTTGTTAATTTCCGCCATTCCGGACAGTTGCATTTACACAAAAAAAATGCGCAGGCGCGGAGCGAATGGCGTAAATGCGCGGTGTGTAATACGACGCGATTAGCCACGAGACTTCGAAGCCGAAAACAGCTATCTGTGTTGCGTGTCTGTCTTTTCTCTTTTTTAGGATGTAGGTTCCTTTATCTTTATCTTCGAGTACCTTTACCTGTATCCTTGTTGCCTTACCTACGAACGAACGAAAGAGGGACGACTAAATTTGGACTCAACAATGAGGTGATGGACCCACAAAGAGATGGCCCTAAGATTTAACTGCAAGGCGCGTGCGTTTTAAGTGAGTGCATTGCTTTATTTATATAATAGATTAAGAATTGTATCACTTAAAACGCGCCTTGCAGTTAAATTTTAAGGTCATTTCCTTGTGGGTCCATCACGCCATTGTTGAGTCCAAATTTAATCGTCCTTCTTTCGTTCGTTCGTAGGTAAGGCAACAAGGATACAGGTAAAGGTACTCGAAGATAAAGATAAAAGGGAACCTACATCCTAAAAAAAAGAAAAGACAGACACGCAACACAGGTAGCTGTTTTCGGTTTCGAAGTCTCGTGGCTAATCGTGTCGTATTACACACCGCGCACTTGCGCCATTCGCTCCGCACCTGCGCATTCTTTTGCGCAAACTCAACTGTTCGGAATGGCGGAAATTAACAAGTTTATTTGAAAATATTCGCTGGAGTTTACTCACATATTTAACAATGTACATTTCCAAATTTGGAATGTAACAACATCTAGAAGATGCTAGAAGATATAGGAAGATATCAAATAAATTACATTCTTTTTATTCTTTTATTCTTATTATTATGAAAGCCGCTCTTAAATTTAAAAATTTGAAAGAAAGGACTCGAAAAGGGCACTTCGACTTGAAAACTAGAAGATAAAGATATACACAAAAAATTTGAAAAAACAAATAAATTGCTAAAGATATGGGAAAATTTCAGATACTAAGGAAGTAGAAACAGAATGGAATAACATTATATACAGCTTAGACATGGCGGCCAGAGATATTCTGGGGTATACACAAAAAGAAAATAAGAAAGCATGGATAACAAAGGATATCCTGAACTTAATACAAGAAAGACGAAAATGCAAAAATAGATCAGACGAAACAGGAAAACAGCGATACAAAGCCATAAAATCTGGAATTATTCGCAAATGCAGGAAAGCTAAAGAACAATGCAAAGAAGTACAAACTAAGATGGAAATAAGAAAGACAGACGAAGCATACCAAACTAATTGGAATTAATTTTAGGGATATAAAACCGTATAGCAAACATAAAAGATACACGAGAGGAAACGTTATTATAGAAAATGTAGAGAAAGTGGTTAGATGAGAGGAATATATAGGGAATTTATATGCAGGAGAGGAACTAACAGCATTAGAACAGGAATTAGACATTGAAAAGGATGATTTGGGATATCATACACTTAGAGATGAGTTTGAATTAGCATTAAAGGGTTTGAAAAATGGTAAGGTGCCGGGCACAGATAAGATGCAACCAGAAACTCTAAAAGCCGCTGGACAAGCAGTAACAGAACGTCTCTTCCAACTTGTACGCTATATGTATGAGACAGACGAGATACCCAAAGATTTCAAACGTAATATCATAGTCGTTATACCAAAAAAGAGAAGCACGGATAGATGTGAAAATTTTCGAACAATAAGTTTGACAGTACACGTATATAAAATACTAACTAGAATTGTACAAAGAAGAATGTATGAAATACTAGACGAAGATGGATTTGGGTTTAGGCGAAACACGGGAACACGAGAGGCTATTTTAGCCCTGACGGCGATAATGGAGAAAACAATAGAAAAAAGGGAAAGCGTGTATATGGGGTATGTAGATCTGGGAAAAGCATTCGACAATGTAAAATGGAAAAAAATGTTCGAAATACTCAAAAAGATTGGAATGAGTTATAGGGATGGACGGATAATACATAGCTTATATAAAAGGCAAACAGTAGTAATAGAATTAGAGCAGGAACGTAAGGAAGTAAATATTAGGAAAGGTGTGAGACGGGGAATGTGCTCTATACCATTAATTTTTAACTTGTACAGCAAGAAAGTTGGAATTATTGTGCAGGGACAAAAGATTGATATGCTTAGATTTGCAGATGATATAGTGGTGTTAACATCTAGCAAGGCAGAGTTAGAAACTGCTCTTAATGAAATGGAAACAGTTCTACCAAAGAGATAAGGTATGAAAATTAACAAAAATAAAACTCGAGTACTAGTATGCAAGAGGTTAAGGAGTTCTGCTACCTAGGAAGTGAAATAGCGGGAGTTGGGAAGTACAAAAGATATAAAACAAAGATTAACACAAAGTCGTGTTACATTTAAAAAGAAAAAACCCCTACTGTGTTCAAAGACAACAAACATAGAAACAACGAAGATATTGCTTAAAACATATGTGTAGAGCACGGCACTGTACGGCTATGAAACTTGGACAGTAGGAGAAGCGGACAGCAAAAAGATAGAAATCTTTGAAATGTGGTGCTACAGACGAATGATGAAAATATCATGGCCACACAAAGTTAAGAACAAAGCTGTGCTATAAATGGTAGGCCAAGCAAGAAATATGTGGAAAACAGCAAAAAATATGAGAGATAAGATGATAGGCCACATATTAAAGCATACGGGAAAAGTGCGGATTATTTTACAAGCAGAGATAGGAAAAAAGAGAGGAAGAAGTAGACCTAGGTTGGACTTGTACAGATAGTTAAAGATGTAGGCTGTGGGAATTTCAGGGAAATGTGTAAATTAGCTCAGAATAAAAATCAATGGAGGTTCGTGTCCAACCAGTTTCAAGAGGGAAAACCTAATGACGAAACAAATAATTGTACTTAAACCTGATAATTATTATAAGCAACTACACGTATTGGTTTTGCAATATTCTCAACTAATGTTAATTGTGCGAAAGCATTTACTGGGAAACTATTAATGCGGCAAATGTCTAAGTGTTGGGCGTTCTTGCAGCCACAGGCTGCTTAACCCCTTCAAATAATACTGAACCTCGGTAAAATAAGACATATAATAAGGAAAGAATAGAAGGGTAACCGAGCTGTATCTAGGCTGTGGAAATTTCAGGACTGCGTAGGCTAGCTCAGAATAGAAATAAGTGGTGGTACGCGTCCAACCAGCTTCAATGCGATAAACCTTGTTCAAGAGCTGGGGGATCTTGGTAGCCGCAAGCTGGTTAACCTCGTTCACATACCACTGAATATCGGGAAAATAGGGTATATATTTGTAAAACAATAGAAAGGCAATCGAACTGCTTCTAACAAGAAAGAGCAGCGACTATGTTCGAAGACAACAACCATAGAAACAAGGAGAAAAATGTTCAAAGCATATGTCGAAAATAAAAAAAAAAAATAGGAGATATAGAAGGGCAGGATACGTTCTAAAGCATGTTTGGGGAATAGTGCGGGATATACTACAAGCAGCTATAGAAAAAAGAGAAGTAGATGTAAGCTTAGATCAGAATATTGCGCGCAGATGGTGAAAGATACAGACTGGAAATTTCAAGGAAATGAGTAGGTTAGCTCAGAAAAGAAAACAATGGGAATACGCGTCTAATCAGCTCCAGGAATGAAGACCTAATGGTGATGATAAAGCTTTCCATAGTGGTTGCTAAAAACCGAAGAACGTTTCATACAAATAAGCTAAGATACCGCATTTTTAGCTTAAGAGGATAGTACAAACAACTGACACTAAACATAAGCATAAAAAAGTTGGTTTCTTTTCTAACTAAAATTAAAAATTTTAAAGTGACTCAAAAGACTTGTAAACATGATTATATAACTATTATAAAGAAGAAATATCATTTTATTGATCTTCATTAAGTAATAAATTCTGAAAAGCATAAACATGCTTCACTTTCATAGTTTCCGTGCTGGGATTTTGAATAATTAACCAGTAGAATGTAGTAGCCACATTGTAGAAGCAGTAATAGCTGGTGTAAGGGTATAATTTGTTCCGCCAACGAACTAAAAACTTAATACAACCGAAGATAATAGCAGCCGAGCGTACACTAGAAAATTACAACGTTAATTAAGAGGGGTAAATAGCTTAGGGACGTCGACGCAGTAAAAATTACACGATTGAAAAATACCTGTTAATGAAGCTATCTACAAATTACAGATCTGAAACAGATCGAAATGTAATTAATTCGGTTGTAAGATTAAAAGCAGTGCAACAACTCAATTAATTAAGCGCCAATTTACGTATAGGGTATTTTGCATAATTAAAGAAAATTAGTTGCTTTATTATTATTAACAAATGTCGAGCGTGGGTTCATTCGGTTTGTGTGACAGGCGCGATTGCTCCACTATTTTGCAGCTAATAACAGTTTATTACAAGATTGCGGATGGGGCTTCATCAGAGTTAAACTGATTACGGTTTCTGTTCATTAGTAATGTATGGGCGTTTGCTCCAATTCAAAATTAAATTAAACTAACTGGCATTTGTTCCGCTAATAGGATGCAATTCGACTACATACACGGAAGAGAATGGCTATATTGAATTACATTAGTTGAAATTTGCATAGGAAGATGGGTTTCGTTCATCAATAACCATTCTGATTATGTTAATTTTATGCACGAGGGTTGTAAATAATGTTATAAAGCTGTTAATTGTTAAAGTTAGCAATAAATTTCTTAATTATACACTAACATATAAATTATTAAAAATTTATACTGAAAGCGTATACAAATATATAAATCAGCGTCATTGAACACATACGACAGACGACGACTACGCTGCCACACATATTATTGGTGATTCAAGGTTACGTAATTACAGCATATGATAAAGATTTTACTTAATAAATATCATATATATATATCGAGATATATATATATCATATATATGTTAGACATTTATTAAGCATAGGAAACGTGTTTGTGAAATCATACCTTGTATTTAAAGGTACTTCGAATTGACGCATTTCATAAATCGAACTAGTTATTAGAAGAATGTTATCCTAAATAGAACGGCTATCAGTAGTTTGTGTAACCATACCTCTGAAAAGAGTTCACGATCAGTAGCTAAACCAATTGAGGGATCGATTTAGCCGTTCAAATTGCATTAGATGTATGTCAAAACAATATCAATTTTACTGTAAAGCTTGGTCCGTTGTATAACGATTTTCTAATTAAATGTCCTGCATTTAATAACAAAAGGACGCGTTTTCAATTGAAAACGTATTAAGTTTAAACCATTAAAACAGATATCATTCGGGCAAAAAAAGCGTAATTAATGACCCAGTTCGAGAATAGACCGGGGCGTTGATAATATACATAGCAAATCAATGACGAAAGTTATCGAACCTGCGGGAGACTCCTAGAAATGAATTACGTCAGAGGGATTTGACATATAAAATTCAATCCGAACAATGATTAAATCAGCGTCGATTGAAACATCGAAGCGAGACTACGTTGCCTTTATTGGTATACAGGTTACGTAATTAAATTCGTAAAGATTCATATATATATATATATATATATATATATATATATATATATATATATATATATATATATATTTGGCACAGATAATTATTTAAAACACATTAAAATGGAAAATAGACAATTAAAACTATCACAAGAGAGAATTTACTTAAAGATACGGAAACTAAATGGTAGATTAATAAAAGCATGGTTTTTGGAATAGGTCAATTTGTATGAAAAGTGGATTTTTTTAAACATAAGTTAACTGAAGATGAAGCTTTGATATTAATTTATGAAGATTGGAAGAATAAACGCTGACAAAATCAAAAACAAACTACGGAAAAATGCTCAACGATAAAAATTAAATCAATTTATTTAAATATTTTGAGTGATTTATAGAGACTCATTTGATAATTTAAGTTTCAGGGTAAGATTTGTGTGTACAACTCAATTTAATTTAATTTTAAGGGTTTCTGGCACACCTACGTACAAGATTTGTCATTACACAAGGTTCAGTTACGTTTAACGCGGTTTCAAGAGGAAAGGATATTGAATATTACTTCTAAAGGTAATTGGTGTACATATTAACTATAAGAAAGGGGTAATTAAGAAGTTGTTAATGATGATAATCATGTGTTAAAGATTTGTTTAGAATAAGTGAGAGAAGGAGATATTCTAGACTCTTAATTGTAGCATATAAGATATGTGTTGTAAGAGAAAGTTGTTGTGGATGCATTACTTTTGTATTTGAAAGATCGTTTGTAAGAGCAGTATTTCGTATCATTATACTTATATAATCACAATGGTTTCATTAATTCTAGAAGATAAGAATCCAGAAAAAGAATCAGAAAGCTAGCAAAAATAATTAGAAGATGAGCAATTAGAATCTTCATTCACCACCTCACTTTTATTGACGCCCAACGTCGGGCAACCATCATTCATCATCCACGGCACTTTTATTGACGCCCAACGTCGGGCAATTCATTCATCATCACAGCACTTTTATTGGTATCTAGCATGGAACAATCATCATTCATCATCACAGCAATATATATATATATATATATATATATATATATATATATATATATAGCTGTGACCCGCCTATACGTTGAGATGCTACAAATTAATGCCGCGACTTTGGTACATCCAAATTGTATTAAGGAGAATGCAATAGAAAATACAAATCACTATCTTACCGTGTCCTTTTCCTTGCCTGGCTACTTTAGCCAGGTAAAAATTGGTTCTGGTCCTTTAAAAGGCAATAAAACCATAAACCGATCTGCATCGTTTCTAGAATAAGTTTTAACAAACGTCTTTTCACACAATACGTTTACGAATTAGCGTTTCTTCTATAAGATCCACATAAGCACACAACGAAGTAGAAATAGTTTCTAAACAACCTACTTTTCCAGTCACAATCCAACCAAATTTGGTGCGAATGGCCACCGATTCGTCTTGTTGGCCGATCCGAGATTCATTCAACAAAATTTGTGCGAAAATGTCTGCTCCTAACAACAAATCAATTTTCGCAGGTTCAAAAAACTTTTGATCAGCTAATTGTAATCCATCGATATGATCCCAATGGCGTTTCGATAAAGGTGTGGCCGGCAGTTGACCACATATTTCCTGTAAAACAAAAATACTAAATTGAAATTGAATTGAGTTTCAGCCTGATTACAAGAATGAATAGGACACGATAAGCTACCACTGATAGTAGACGCATTCAATCCCAAACCTTGAATTTTTGCTAAGCTTTTATGCTTCTGCGAAAAAGCCTTTGACGACACTTTTCTGTCAATAAATTTGACATACTCCCATTATCTAAGAGTGCCCTAACAGTAGTAGCTTTCCAAAACCATCGATAATCGCTACCTGAGCAGTAGCTAACAAAGTTGTTGTATTACCAACTGAACGAGAAAAGAATGAACTAACTTCAGGCCTATGTATCGAAAACGAAGAAGCTTCACTTGTTTCATTCCCTTCAACCACTTTTTTTTGCATGATCCGCTGATGTAGTAGGAGAGGTATTTGCATTCTCAAAATGCAACAATGTGTGGTGTGATTTAGGACATTTTTTACAAACAACCTTTGATTGGCAAATTTCTACACGATGCGAACTACACAAACAATTTAAACAGAGATTATTCTTTTTAACGAAATCAAATCGTTCCTGACTGGATTTACCAAGGAACTTTTTGCAACCATAAATCAAGTGCGAGTTATTACACACTATGCATTTGTTAGGTGACGTCGTAGATACAAACGTCCCACGAGTTGAAGTTTGTCTATTCCAAGTTGAAGGCTCACTTTTACTTTTAGTCGCAAAGTTGACGGTTTTTGGTGCTTTTTGAGACATCAAATCGGTTGTCTCTAAAGCCTTACACGATTGATCTAAGAACGCTCTTAATTCTTCAAAACGTGGTATTTCACTTATGTTTTGCATTTCGAAACGTTTGGCGGTGTTTGATTCTAACCTTTGTAATAGCCAATTGAAAAGAACAAAATCAAACAGATCGACATTTACAAAAGTTTTTAAAGCGCCAGAGCTTTCAACGAATACGTTTAATAACGACCGTAAGCTGTCCGACGTAGCAGAATTCAATTTGGGAGTCTTTTCCGTGCAATTTAAATAATTTGAAACAATTAATCTTTTACTTTCATAGCGATCTATAATAATTTTTAGGGCAATACCGTAATTTGCGTCACAGACCGATAAATGTTTTAAGTGTTGTTTAGATTTGTCATCTAAACTGTTTAACAAAAAATAGAATTTTTCAATAGGAGAAAGTTTCTGACTTGAATCGATCAAAGTACGAAACGAATTGTAATATGATTCAAAATCTTCAATTTTCCCATTAAAATTTATTAATGAAATTGTCGGCAAGCGTATGTTTTTTGTGGCTGACTGTGAATTATCCACCAATGATGCTACAGGCACTTTAGTTTCAAACTGCCTTTGACATTGAGTGAACCGTGCTCTAATCTGCAAGAAGTATTTATCCAAATTAATTCGAATACCCAAAATTTCTTCGATACAATCATCGTCTAAGATGCATTCTATATACAATTTGTCAAAATCTGATATAATCTGCGAAATTAGTTGCATACTAACTTCAATTTGAGCACAAGTATCACCGGTCCCATCTAAATTAGACAATGCATTTTGTAATGCTATCAATCTACTTAACGCAGCTTTAACTTGAAAAATCAACCTTCCTGTTGTAACTACCATGGTGAGAGGGTTTAATACCACCTAAAGCAACAAAGCGGCAACTACAAGCTTTAAAATTCTATAGGAAAAGGTCGTTATTCTGACCACCCAAAAAAGTATGTCTGAGCAATAAATGACAAGTACCGTTTCTACAAACAATACAATGCCACTGTAAAATGCATGTGCACGAAATTGAAATTGAAAAATGACTAAATCTTCTAAAATGGAATAACAACAACAAGGCCTGTAAAAATACCGCACAGGCAAAGATAACAAATGAATAACTACGTCGCAACCATAAACCACGTGTCTTTTACCGAAACGTTTAAGAATTCACTACCCCGACCGTATACCTGTTCCACAAGCTCACAAAAATGCTATTCAGTACCGTTACTATTTATCTCAATTAAATTCTCGAATAGAACTTCAACATAAAATAAATAGTATTCAAAACGTAAATTTACTTAGATTGCAAAACAAATCAAACAAATTGTTCTAAGAACTTCTAAGCAAATGTCTATACAGTTTAAAACAATAATGAATTTATAGCACCCTCCCAATCAAAAAACAAAGGAATTGGGGCGTGAAATTCAATTTAACAAAAGGAATTCAATCCGCTCGCAGGCCAAAATGTTGGATCAAAGGATGTATCATGCATTACTTAAAATAAACAGTTACTTTGAATTCCTCTAATGATGATGTGGACTGTAATTAGGTTAACTGTATAGCCAGCTTAACGGCACTATTTTATTGTCAATGAGCACTCAGAATATGAAACTAGTTTGTCACTTCCGGTGGTTCAAACATGACAACACAACACCCTCGACGGCTGCCGGTTTTAAGTCCTATCATGATTTTTAAAGGCAGGGGTTAACAAAAATCAAGAAAAGAGAGGGACAGAAGCCCGAACACCTACAACAAAACAAAACACGACGGGTGAAAGTACACGGGTTATAAGGAATCCACTATACAGAACTTGAATGCTACGTGATCGAAAACATCATTCAATAAGCTATTATCAAATTCATACTGGAGAAAGTCCAAAGTATGGACAATAACCTATAGCATGTCTTAAACTTTGACCGAAGGACGCGGATAACCAATGATGTCAGATGGTGGCGTTGTTTTAAATACCCCACGAATTTGATAAACAGTCGTATTTCTTCAACCAGAGCACGCTTCAGAGCAGTTCAAATTAGAAAATTACGTAGAGTGAACATAGAAAAATTAAATAATTATATTTCGTGAAGTCGTGATAGAAAAGTTTTGTGGCTACCAAGATCCCCAACACTTAGACATTTGCCGATATAATGGTTTTCCAGTAAATCCTTTCACACACTTAACATTATTCGAGAATATTGCCCAACCAATTCTTGTAGTTACTTATAATAATCATGATGTTTAAGCACAGTTATCTTTTCGTCATTAGTTTATCCATCTTGGGATTGGTTGGATGCGTACCTCCATTGATTTCTATTCTGGGCTAGCCTACACATCTCCCTGAAACCTCTACAGCCTACATCTTTTACTATCTGTGTGCAGTAGTCTAATCTAGGTCTGCCTCTTCTTCTCTTTTTTCCTATCTCTGCTTCTAATATATTCCGCACTATTCCCTCATGCCGTAGTATGTGGCCTATCATCCTATCTCTCCTATTTTTTACCGTTTTCCACATATTTCTTTCTTCCCTACCATTTTTAGTACCTCTTCGTTCTTAACTTTGTCTGTCCATGATATCTTCATCATACGCCTGTAGCACCACATTTCAAAGGCTTCTACCTTTTCTTGTCCGCTTCTCCTATTGTCCAGGCTTCACAGCCGTACAGTGCTGTGCTCCACACATATGTTTTAAGCAATCTTTTCCTTGTTTCTATGTTTGTGGTCTTTGAGCACAGTAGTTGCTTTTTCTTGTTAAATGTAGCACGACCTTGTGCTAATCTTTGTTTTATATCTTTTGTGCTTTTCCCATCTTGCGTTATTTGGCTTCCTAGGTAGCAGAAATCCTTAACCTCTTGTAAGTTCGTGTTAGATACTTGTATTCTTGTTTTGATTTATTTTCCCACCTTTGCAAACTAGAACTTTAGTTTTAGTTTTGTTAATTTTCATACCATATCTCTCTGTCAGAACCGTTTCCATTTCATTAAGAGCAGCTTCTAACTCTTCCTTGCTAGACGCTAATACCGCTATATCATCTGCAAATCTAAGCATATCAATTTTTGTCCCTGCATAGTAATTCCAAATGTCTTCCTGCATTTGACAGTATTCATTGCCTCTTCTATGTACAAGTTAAAGATCAATGGGGATAGGGCACATCCCTGTCTCACCCTTTCCTAATGTTTACTTCTCTACGTTCCTGCTCTAATTCTATTACTGCTGTTTGCTCTTTGTATAAGCTATGTACTATTCGTCTATCCCTATAACTCATTCCAATCTTTTGAGTATTTCAAACATTTTTTCCAATTTACATTGTCGAATGCTTTTCCAGATCTACAAACCCTATATACATGCTTTCCCTTTTCTATTGTTTTCTCCATTATCACTCTCAGAGCTAAAATAGCCTCCCGTGTTCCCCTGTTTCGCCTAAACCCAAATTGGTCTTCTCTAGTATTTCTTCAGCTCGTTTTTCCATTCGTCTTTGCACAATTCTAGTTAATATTTTTGACACGTGTGCTGTCAAACTTATTGTTCGAAAATTTTCACATCTATCCGCGCCTTTCTTTTTGGTATAGTTACTATGATGCTACGTTTGAAATCTTTGGGTATCTCGCCTGTCTCATACATATAGCTTACAAGTTGGAAGAGACGTTCTGTTACTGCTTGTCCAGCGGCTTTAGAGTTTCTGCTTGCACCTTATCTGTACCCGGCGCCTTACCATTTTTCAGACTCTTTAATGCTAATTCAAACTCGTCTCGAAGTATAGGATATCCCAAGTCATCATTTTCAATGTCTGATTCCTGTTCTAATGCAGTTAGTTCCTCTCCTGCATATAAATTCCTATATATTCTTGCCATCTACTCACTTTCTCTACGTTTTCTATAATGACGTTTCCTTGTGCGTCCCTTATATTTTTACTATACGGTTTTATATCCTAAAATTCATTCTGCTTAATTTGTATGCTTCGTCTGTCTTTCCTATTTCCATCTTAGTTTGTACCTCTTTGCACTTTTCATCAATCCATTGTTATTTAGCTTTCCTGCATTTTCGAATAATTTCCCATTTTATGGCTTTGTATCTTTGTTTTCCTGTTTCGTCTGATTTATTTTGTATTTTCGTCTTTCTTCTATTAAATTCACGATATCCTTTGTTATCCATGGTTTCTTATTTTCTTTTTGTGTATACCCCAGAATATCTCTGGCCGCCATGTCTAGGCTGGATTTAATTTTATTCCATTCTATTTCTACTTCCTTAGTTTCAGATATTTTCCCGATATCATTCAGCAATTCATTTGACTTTTTTTCGAATCTTACTTGAATATCTTTATCTTTTAGTTTCTCTAAGTCCAAGTGCCTTTTTCCGTTCCTTTTTTTCAGATTTTTAAATTTAAGTGCGGCCTTCATAATTACGATGTTGTGGTCCGTATCTATATCTGCTTCTGGGTAGCTTCTACAGTCTTTTACTTGATTCCTAAACCGTTGTCTAACAAGAATGTAATCTATTTGATATCTTCCTATATCTCCTGGCATCTTCCACGTATATCGTCTTCTAGCATGATGTTGAAATAATGTGTTTGTGATGATTAAATTGTTCTTGTCGCAAAATTCTACCAGCCTATTTCCTGTCGTTTCTCGTGCCTAAGCCAAATAAACCTACTACCGCTCCTTCCCTACCCTCACCTACCACGGCATTAAAATCCCCCGTAATTATTAAATTTTCATGTCCTTTTACGTATCTTAATATGTCTTCGATATCTTTGTAGATGGCTTCTACCTCTTCGTCACTGTAGCTAGAGGTGGACATGTATACTTGTATTATTACTGTGTTTACCGGTTTAGATTCTAATCTAACCATGAGTACTCTTTCGTTCTTTTGTAAGTAATTTTCTACACAGTATCCTATCATTTTCCGCATAACTATCCCCACACCCAAATTTCCTTCCTCTGCTCCTGTATGAATTACCCTGAAGTCTCCACTCCAAAAATCCCCTGCCTCTGGCCACCGAACTTCGCTGATCCCTACTATGTCTAGTGATAACCTATTCATTTCGATTTTTAGGTTCTCTAGCTTACCTACTTGCTTCATACTTCTAACATTCCACGCTCCGACTCGCAGAATGTTCCCTACTCTTATTTTTAACTTTCCGATCGCATCCTCCGAAGTAGTCCCCTCCCGGAGATCCGAATGGGGACTATTTTAACTCCGGAATCTTTTACCCCAGAGAATGCCATCATGTTTGTATCAATTTAAGTACGCTGTGTACTTGGGAGATTAATGTGGTGGTTTCCGTTGCCTTCCACATCGCGGTAGTGTGTCTTAGACTGCCATACCGACCCCTATGGTCTCTGCCAATCTAAGTACCGAAAGAGCCGCTGCCCTCTTTCGGGGACCTGTCTTAGTCTGGTTCCTCACTAACGACCCTACTACTTTGGTTGGACCTGTAGTTTGGCTCTTTAGCTCATTAGAACACGCAAGCCATTTCACCTGTTCTAGTAATTTAGAACTTCGGCAAGGTGCAGGTCCATTCGAAATGGACAAACAATTTAAACAGAGATTATTCTTTTTAACGAAATCAAATCGTTCCTGACTGGATTTACCAAGGAACTTTTTGCAACCATAAATCAAGTGCGAGTTATTACACACTATGCATTTGTTAGGTGACGTAGTAGATACAAACGTCCCACGAGTTGAAGTTTGTCTATTCCAAGTTGAAGGCTCACTTTTACTTTTAGTCGCAAAGTTGACGGTTTTTGGTGCTTTTTGAGACATCAAATCGGTTGTCTCTAAAGCCTTACACGATTGATCTAAGAACGCTCTTAATTCTTCAAAACGTGGTATTTCACTTATGTTTTGCATTTCGAAACGTTTGGCGGTGTTTGATTCTAACCTTTGTAATAGCCAATTGAAAAGAACAAAATCAAACAGATCGACATTTACAAAAGTTTTTAAAGCGCCAGAGCTTTCAACGAATACGTTTAATAACGACCGTAAGCTGTCCGACGTAGCAGAATTCAATTTGGGAGTCTTTTCCGTGCAATTTAAATAATTTGAAACAATTAATCTTTTACTTTCATAGCGATCTATAATAATTTTTAGGGCAATACCGTAATTTGCGTCACAGACCGATAAATGTTTTAAGTGTTGTTTAGATTTGTCATCTAAACTGTTTAACAAAAAATAGAATTTTTCAATAGGAGAAAGTTTCTGACTTGAATCGATCAAAGTACGAAACGAATTGTAATATGATTCAAAATCTTCAATTTTCCCATTAAAATTTATTAATGAAATTGTCGGCAAGCGTATGTTTTTTGTGGCTGACTGTGAATTATCCACCAATGATGCTACAGGCACTTTAGTTTCAAACTGCCTTTGACATTGAGTGAACCGTGCTCTAATCTGCAAGAAGTATTTATCCAAATTAATTCGAATACCCAAAATTTCTTCGATACAATCATCGTCTAAGATGCATTCTATATACAATTTGTCAAAATCTGATATAATCTGCGAAATTAGTTGCATACTAACTTCAATTTGAGCACAAGTATCACCGGTCCCATCTAAATTAGACAATGCATTTTGTAATGCTATCAATCTACTTAACGCAGCTTTAACTTGAAAAATCAACCTTCCTGTTGTAACTACCATGGTGAGAGGGTTTAATACCACCTAAAGCAACAAAGCGGCAACTACAAGCTTTAAAATTCTATAGGAAAAGGTCGTTATTCTGACCACCCAAAAAAGTATGTCTGAGCAATAAATGACAAGTACCGTTTCTACAAACAATACAATGCCACTGTAAAATGCATGTGCACGAAATTGAAATTGAAAAATGACTAAATCTTCTAAAATGGAATAACAACAACAAGGCCTGTAAAAATACCGCACAGGCAAAGATAACAAATGAATAACTACGTCGCAACCATAAACCACGTGTCTTTTACCGAAACGTTTAAGAATTCACTACCCCGACCGTATACCTGTTCCACAAGCTCACAAAATGCTATTCAGTACCGTTACTATTTATCTCAATTAAATTCTCGAATAGAACTTCAACATAAAATAAATAGTATTCAAAACGTAAATTTACTTAGATTGCAAAACAAATCAAACAAATTGTTCTAAGAACTTCTAAGCAAATGTCTATACAGTTTAAAACAATAATGAATTTATAGCACCCTCCCAATCAAAAAACAAAGGAATTGGGGCGCGAAATTCAATTTCACAAAAGGAATTCAATCCGCTCGCAGGCCAAAATGTTGGATCAAAGGATGTATCATGCATTACTTAAAATAAACAGTTACTTTGAATTCCTCTAATGATGATGTGGACTGTAATTAGGTTAACTGTATAGCCAGCTTAACGGCACTATTTTATTGTCAATGAGCACTCAGAATATGAAACTAGTTTGTCACTTCCGGTGGTTCAAACATGACAACACAACACCCTCGACGGCTGCCGGTTTTAAGTCCTATCATGATTTTTAAAGGCAGGGGTTAACAAAATCAAGAAAAGAGAGGACAGAAGCCCGAACACCTACAACAAAACAAAACACGACGGGTGAAAGTACACGGGTTATAAGGAATCCACTATACAGAACTTGAATGCTACGTGATCGAAAACATCATTCAATAAGCTATTATCAAATTCATACTGGAGAAAGTCCAAAGTATGGACAATAACCTATAGCATGTCTTAAACTTTGACCGAAGGACGCGGATAACCAATGATGTCAGATGGTGGCGTTGTTTTAAATACCCCACGAATTTGATAAACAGTCGTATTTCTTCAACCAGAGCACGCTTCAGAGCAGTTCAAATTAGAAAATTACGTAGAGTGAACATAGAAAAATTAAATAATTATATTTCGTGGAAGTCGTGATAGAAAAGTTTTGAAATTAATAGTGAAAATACACGAGAGAAGTTTACCGTTAACTGAAAAACCTAAGTGAAAGTTTATTAATTAAACATAATTTTAATATTTATAATTTAGGGCTCTAGGTAAAAATCTAAATTAGGACATCTAAATTGGTACATAAATCTAAATTTGTAAATAAATTCGAATTTAAATATACATCGATCTAAATTTGCATAAAAACATTGGTTTGAATCTACGCATGGGAGCACTAAAACGGAGGATTGTTCTAAGCGTTGAATGGGTATTTGGCCAAGCGGTACTATAAAATCAACAAGTGAACTCAACTGAAAACAATCCAGGAGTACTGGTCAACAGCACGCACCAGCGGATCCAAGAATAGGGAAAACAAAGACACGCAAGAAACTACAGGTCAGAACAAGATTTGTAATAAAAATATATACACGTAAGATATTTAAAGTAAATGATCATACACTTGGAAAAGCCTTAATAAATGATTTTCTTATTCGTAAATATTTCCAAGTATAAAGATATCAATTTGATTATCCTTACAAAATATAGTCTAGTGAGTAATAAATAGCAAATGACTCAAGTAACATGGAAAAAGCCTTGACTAATACAAAGACATTATTCCTTTTACGTAAATTTTCACGTATAAAGATTTTGATATCTTTACTAAATATTATGGTATAAGGTATAAAAATGTGAAAATTCAGTAAAAGGAAAAGCATTGAACGTTCAAGGCTTTTTCTAATAGTATAAGAGCATTTTTGCTGCTTTATAACTTTACATAAATATCAGTATAATTTATGTAAAGGTCATAAGAATCTTTTATACTGATTTTATTTAATGATCATAATATCTATTAGACGGTCATAGATTTTTTCCAATAGTACAAGAGTCATTTTGTAGCTTAAACTCACTAAAGAGACCTATAATTGGTACATTAATCATTTACTGATCAGTAAAGATAGGGAAAATGTTAGATAAAGAGGGTTAAATTCTTTGTTATCGTAACGTCATACCCTCTAATAAGATGAAATAATAACTTAGACTTTTATGCAAAGTCCAAATGATCATTTCAAATCAAGCTAGTAATTGGAAGATGGAAAATATAAGGTCTTAAACAGGACTCGAACCTGCATCTTGGTCTTTCGCGGACCATGCGTTTTCCAATTACGTCACCAAGATCGATAACAACAATTGGAAAATTTCCAAATCCGAATTGTGTACACAAACATAGATCTTTCTCAATTTGAAATGATCGTTTGTGCTTTGCATAAAAATCTAAATTACTATTTCATCGTATTAATTGTAATACGTTAGTATTTATCAACTTACCTTGTGTAATTATATATATATATATATATATATATATATATATATATATATATATTGCTGTGATAAGGGGTTGCTTAAGGGTGCACGTTATAGTAAAGGTCGTTCGGGAATGAATAATTAGAATAGGCAGCAGAAAACTGTACTTATTTAAGGAAATAATTAAGAAATAGACATAGTTTGTAGATAGTAAGTAGTCAACACCCTGTATATAGAGTAGAGATAAATTTTGGGCGACGCAGGTAAACATAGGAAGACGCATAGTTGGCGTAGGAATGAGAAATACATTCATTAAGTAGATAGTAAATATTAAATACCCTGTAGATAAAGTTTAGTTAAATTAGGTAAAACAAATAAGGATATTTTTCAGTGGAGGCACGCGTAATAAATGATAAAGTGTAATTAGACACGCATTAAGAAAAAGAGTTCCAGACAATTAAAGTAATACGGGTATAGAAATAAAGTTTCAGGTAGTTAATATAAATGCATACAAAGATCTAATCATTTGATAAGAGAAAGGATTAAAAATTGCGTGAATTACATGTAAACATGGAAATTTAAAATCGGGTTGCATCAGTTGTTTATAGAAAAGCAAGTAATCTATCAAAATACAGCATGGTGATATGAAAGACAGCTGTGGACAGGTGGTGATTATGAGGAAATGTAGAGCATTGCATCAGAAACGGCTCAATATGTAATTATTTGATTGGTCAGAGACAAGCGACGAGTTCTAGACCAAACCCACGCATGGAGCGGGGATTCGAGATTATATTAGCAAGCACCTTGATGGGAAAGTCAGTTTTGAACTCAATGAAGGCCGAAGTGCATTGCCATTAAATAAAGTAATACGCAACAAGTATAAAAGTGAAAAATAATATGAGTGCTAATATGAAGATAATTACCGTTTAAACGTAAGTACGTTTTTAATGAATTTATTGTAAACTAAGACATAAACATAATAGGGTTTCAAGGTCTGAGGGAAATAGACTAGAATTCAGATGTTAAGAAAAAAATACAGTAATACAATTTAAATGTCAAGGTAAAAGGAAGAATAATACAATCTTGAAGTACAGGGGTGAAACAAACTACTATTTTAAGTCTGGGGCAAGAATGATAAATTTGGAGAATTGAAATAAATTGGGTATATAATTTAATGGTGGTGATTCATAGTGTAATAATTTGAATGGAATCCAGAATTGGGGAAGATCATTTTTAGTGGAAGCGTCGATGTGGAAGAGATAAGACCAGGTCAGATTTTCAGTTATAAGACGTTTGTTTTTCTATACGAATTTTTATTTTATTTTTAATATTGAATTTGCTAAATGCTTGTGAAAAGTCAACAAAAGAAGTTGCATACGTATTGAATGAGTAATAGAAAACAGGTATAGAATATTCTACATTTGTTGGTAAAGATCTTAATTTTCTTTGATGACTTTGGGGTTTTGAGTAAATGATTGTTAATAAATGAGATTTATAAAATTAACTGATTGAAAAGTGTATTTCGAATAATTTCAAAAGCTGTACATAACATATTGGTTCTATTATACAAAATCTAAATTTACTGAATTTTATAATTGCAAATAAATGCTAGCCGAGGTCATAAGTTTAAATAGTACAAAAGGCGGAGCCACCAGTTGAGCAGGAAAGTGATAAGTCGCAAGGCGGTAACGTATCGAATTTTGCCATTGGTAGATAGAGTTGTTTACAGATAAAGTCCAGTTGATAGCGATATTAAGAAAACAGCTGGAAGAGGAAATAATTACACTTAATCGTGAATATTAAAATGGTGGTCCAATAATTTAGAGTACGTAGAAAATAAATAATGCAACACAAAGTCGGGGCATGATAATTCTACGAATAGCATAGCAATAAAGAGGCAGACCAACGAAGGGGTTTGAGTATCCAATATTATAGCAATATATATATATATACATATATATATATATATAGCTGTGATAAGGGGTTGTTTAGGGGTGTATTGAGTAGCAAGGGTCGTGTAGTAACAATAAATAGCAAGAGAAATCAGAAAACTGCATTTATTCAGCAGAAAAATAGGTAATTCGTATATTATGTAAATAGCAAGCATTTAACACTCTGTATATAAACCGTAATTAACTTTAAACGATGAAAGTAAGCATATCTTACAACAATAAAACACGTATTTAGCAGAAAAATAGGTAATTCATACATTATGTAAATAACAAGCATTCAACACTCTGTATATAGGCTGTTATTAATTTTAAGTAATGCCATTAAGAATATCTTTCAACAATAGAACGTGTATTCAGAAGAGAAATAATCGTACATGTAATTAAACACGTGTTGAGAAGTGTTCTAATTAGTTTTAAAACAAATACGCAGTAGAGTAGATAAAAACTAACAAAGCTTTATGCAATTACGCGGAAACAATAAGCGCTTTGATAAGAAAACGCAATTTCAAAGACGCATAAATACACAAACGAAAACAGCATTAGAGTTACATCATTTATTTTGTACAATTATCCAAAAAGGCGATATCTACACAAAACAACGTATGGCAAAGATAACTATTAATAAGGTATCAATAGCATAAACACCAATACATGGGAATCCGAATGAATTACATCAGAAACCACTTCAAAATGCAGGGAATGTTGAAGGCAGGGCCTGGTTGATTGAGATAATCTGCAAAACTGCTTGAAAACCCAGCCCACATGTAGTGGGAAGAGACTATTTAACACAGAGCAGTGATAACACAACACAGTTGACAACTGATGCACGTCGAAGCTGCGACACTGTTAACCAGAAATCTACGCGTAAAATAAATAAAGTATAATAGAATATCAAGTTTATGTTACAGTGATAATAGTGCAACAATTATGAAGAGTTTTTGCCGTTTTTTTTTTTATAGAAAACGGCTTCAAATCTGAGTCGACAATAATATTGCACACTTCAAATTTGCGTCGACAATAATCGTGGACATTTCTAGTCTGTGTCGACCATAATATTTCAAGTATATGTCGACAATAATAATTCAAGCCCGGATATTTCAAGTCTGTGGACAATAATACTTCTGGTGCATTTCTGAATATTTCAAGTCTGTGTCGACCATAATACAGTATTGCCCGAAATAAACAGTACTGAAATTGTAATTGTTTTGTATATTTAAAAAATACATCTTATTGACACTTTATTATATGTTCTAAATGTGCACCTCCTCGTTCGAGACAGACTTCATAACGATGTTCTAAGTTTCTGGTCATGTTATTGAATAAGGGTTGTCTCAGGGCTGCGAAGAAGACTCTAACGGCATCCTTTAATTCATCGATGGTTTGTGGTGCCCGTTTGAAAACGGCATTTTAGCCATGCCCCAAATGTATGCGTCTGGAGGTGTGAGGTCTGGAGAATGTGAAGGATAAGGAAGTCAGTAAATCGTGATATGAATTTGCTTGGAAAATGTTCTTGAAGAAATTGACGAATTGCGGCAGCAGTATGGCAAGTTGCCCCGTCCTGCTGAAAAATTGGTTTCGAAATGCCAAGTTACGTGCACGACAGAATTGACGTAGATCAGGGATAAATCGTGTTAAAATTTGTCTGTACCTCTGTTGATTAAGTGTGACTTGCCTACCATTCTCTTCGATAAAGTACGGACCAATGATTCCGTGTCCGGAAACAGCACACCAGACACTCACTTTTTCACTATGTAAAGGAACCTCTTGAACCTCATCGGGTCTGGCAAAGCCCAGAAATCGATTTGTGCGACGATTCACATAGCCTGACAAGTGAAAATGTGCTTCGTCTGAAAACCAAACATTTTTCAAAAATTCAGGATTTTCATACTGTAACGCGAGAATTCTGGCGTAATATTCCACTCTACTGCGATAATCCCGAGGATGTAGTTGTTGATGTACCTGAATCACATACGAAAATGTACCCAGCTCCTTCAGGATTCTTTGAAAAGAAGTTCTTTTTAAATCAAGTTGTAACGCTGTCCTTGCCTGGCTGACTTTCGGATTTTCTAAGATTTGCTCAAAAACACGTTCATGGTTATTGTCGTTGTTAACTGTCATGGGACGCCCCGAGTTTCCTTTTCGTTGGCACAATACACTACCTGTATTTCTAAACTTTTCAATAACCTTCAAAATTAAACCTTTGTGTGAATTGATCAGACACGTATAGCAAACTTGCACCATTACGTCGGCCGATTCCGTATGAACGAAAATAATGCTCTACCAGAAACACTTTCTCCTCTGTACTTAACACCATTTTTAACAATTAGGCCCTACTAATTACTTGTTTGAGGTTTACTTGACAGGTCTATACTAGCTAACTTGAGTGTGACAGCGCACGCATAAAAACACCGCCAATTTAGTTTCAGTACTGTTTATTTCGGGCAATACTGTATTTCAAGTCAGTGACGATAATAATATTTCAAATTTCTGGTATATAGAAGTACTAATTCTAAGTGGATTCTCAAGTGGATTCTAAGGGGACAATTCTAATCGAATTTTGGTACAATTCTGGTACAATTCTAAGCTGCGTCGAAAGCATTTAAGGGAAGAGATTCAAAGAATTTGCAGACAAATACAAAAATAAAAAAGCACGAGGTAAATTTTGGAAACCGAGGGGTAGCTGTACTCAAATATTTGGTACAACTAAGCAGAGCATTGGTAGACTATGGAAGACAACAAAGGGGTGTTGATCCGCAACCCGAACAACACATCACAGGTCAGATCTATTTAATTTTATATTTTTCAATTTAAATTTTAATACTGAATTTATTCAATTTATCCAAACTTGTAATGAAGTCGACAAGAAACATTTGTATACGTTAAACAAATCATTAAAGAGGTCTAGAACCTTCCAGATTTTTTTGTAAAGAGGTAGTTTTTGGTGACTTTAGATTGAATTCAAAGTATATAAATTTTGGGATAAATGATACATATGATATTGATTGATTGAGGAGTGTATTTAAAGAATTTCAAAAATTGTAAATAATATCTCTTTTCATTATATGAAATTAATTGACTTCGTTTTATCAATGCAAATAGGAAATCATAAAGGGGTGAAAAGAGAAAATTGATCATCGTAACGTTGTGCACTCTGTGTAGATTAAAAAGGGCTAGCCGTGGCATAATAATAAAATTAGTAAGATTGAAGTGAGAACACAGAGCGGTGGCGTTAAGTAAAAACGTTCAGAACACTGAGTACGGCGTTATCATATCAATATATATATATATATATATATATATATATATATATAGATCTGTTGGTTTCTTGGGATGCACTCGTTCGTAAAATAAGAACTATAATGTCAAATTGTAACGTTTATTCTGACGTTTCGGCATGAATATTTTTGCCTTAATCATAGAATAATTACCATGACTTAAAGAACTTCTACATTTAAAAACTAATACATAAATTACAGTTATAACTTTTGACAATTATGAAAACAATAACATAATTGTCAAAAGTTATAACTGTAATTTATGTATTAGTTTTTAAATGTAGAAGTTCTTTAAGTCATGGTAATTATTCTATGATTAAGGCATATATAATATTCATGCCAAACGTCAGAATATAACGTTATATTTGAACATTATTTTAGATTCTTATTTTACAGAACGAGTGCATCCCAAGAAACCGAACAGATCTATATTATTACTACCGTTCGAGAAACTACTATTTATATCATATGTCATATATATATGATATATACCTATCATATATATCTGTTGTATATAGCGAAGCCATTATTTTAGATTACTTTTTATTACATTGTAACAGAATCAGTAAGCCGAACATCCTTTGTTCTAGGAAAACTTGCATCATGTTTATCAAATGTCATATTCTTGAAATTACCTTCCCACACTTATCTTTTTGTAAACTTAATCTTTTAGTCATGTCTTTACTTTGTAACAACCACAATTAGGTTTCCTGCAGATGTCCTAGAACTCAGGGAAGTTTTGGCTTACCACTATTAAACATACACTTTTATCGCCTGCCACAACCTTCGGCAGAAACCCCATTTCATGTTATCAGCAATTATAAAAGACGAAGCACCAGAATCAGTCAGTCAGTCAATAAGTCAGTCAGTCTGTGTATGGTCCTAGTTCATCCATTGTTCTGGAGCAAGTCGGCTCAGAGCCAACCATCAAAATGGTAACCTAGTCTTTTATAGTTGATGAAGCATTTTAGTACAGATGGTCACGTAAGTAATTCCTTAACTCTTTTACTGCTTTGCTTTTATTACATGTCATTTAGCTTTAAGTTTATTTATTGTTTATTAAATATTGTTGTTTATTTCCATCTTATCATTACGCTTATTTCCTATCATCGTTTCACAAGAATGTCTTGTTCCAAAACCCCATCGCGGTTCCCAAAGAGCCCTCTCGATCCCAAGGTCCAAGACCCGAATTAAGTACCACCTCTCGCTACGAAAGACTCTACCTAGCTACGCCAAAAGCATATCTAACAATCAACAAAAGTGTACTTAACAATATATAATAGTAACATCATTTATCCAAGAGTTTTGATAAAGAATACGAATTAATAAACGCTAAAGGGTTTTTTGTATCTGCCTTTCAAAATTAATTAATATTTGTTAGATATAGTGGCGTTCAACTTAAACTTACATTTTCCTTTATTCTACTAAGCACATTAAGCCCCGACTCACCTCTAGCTCTCCCTTGGGGTAATACCCAAGTTAGCCGAGGCATACAGTTGTTTGGACGTTTATTTTTAAAGAGTAAAACTGTAATAATATCTAGTTTATCGCTTTTATTTTTAGTGTTACCGACTTGAATTTTAGGGCGTTTTAAATAGCATTTTGGATGCAACAAAAGAGTACAGAGATTTTGAAATAACTGTATATTTCAATACGTTTGGAATCAACCAAGTTAAATTGGTTACAACTTTTGTACTTTTAATGTTAGAGATGAGAATTTTTTAGCTCATTTTGAGCACTCCAATATAATCAAATACTTTGGAAAAAGTTAATATTTCACTGTTTGGCGTTGAGTGTGAAGCCCGCACCAATCACATTAAAATGCTCATACCGCTTTTGTTTTAAGATCTGACTCTGTAATTATTAGAAGACATTTTAGGAGTAAGAAAATCACAAACGACATTTTGAAAAATTTAAAATTTGCGTATGTTGGTACTAAGAGCAGTTGACAATGACCAATTCAAATTGCTTATATATTTTCCCGTAACAATAGACAGTTTAATTTTAGAGGATATTAGGGATCATATTGGAAACAATAAAATATAATTGACTTTAAAATGTGCACCCTATTTTGTAGTGAAAACAAGGGACTATTTTAACAAACAGGTTAATAGAGAAGTTACTAAATCAAAGGAAAAATATAATTTTTTAAATCTTCGTACAAAGTGTTGAAATTATGTATAAATTAAAGATTGTCATCTAAGGATTTGGTTTTGCTTAACGTCTAGGTCTGACTGGCACAATAGTTTTCCTATTACCAAGATGCAAAGTTGTTATTTGGAATATTGACTGTTGCTCTAAAAATATGCCGCTATCTAGATTAATAAGATACATTGTTTACTTACTCTTGGAAAGAAAACAGATGATGTCTTATTTTGTGTAAACTTTGATGTTAATTTGTACTGCACTAATATTAAATTCTACAGATTTTGAAGTTTCAACGATTGGGTATTCAATTTCTTTATTAAAATTGTTAGTAAACAGATCGATATTACTTATTTATAATAATCTTGATGTTATGCAACTGTTTTATATTCACGGTCAACTATTATTAACACATCTAAATTTTATATCAAATATTAATATTTAATTTTAATTATTATTTCTTTTTTGTTTAATATGACGGTAGCAGGAAAATTTTTGTACATTATACGTTGGGAAAACAGTTTTTCAGGCGAGTCCGAAGGACCTATCAGGAAAAATTCTTGTTTTCCGCTTTATAATGTGAATAACTATTATTACAAATTGAAAATCCCCCATTAGGACGTTTCGAAAAACTTATACCAACTTCAATATCGTTATTTACAATGTTATCCCATCTCTTTGAAGACATATTAGAACACTAACTAACTTCAATAAGAAGAGGAATTTTAATTATATTTTTAAATTTTTGACTAGTATTGCTTCAGTAGTTCTTTTGCAATACAGCTTATTTATAGCTTCTAAGAAGTTATTTTGTATTAGAACAAGCTTCGGTCATGTTAAAAGCCGCGAATTCTTAACAGGGTAGGAATCTAAAGCAGCAGAAATCTATTAGATGTTATGGAAAATTAAGTGTTATTTAATTTTGTACTTCCTGTAAAGCTTTTCTCCCAATAATAATTTAAGAAAAAAATGTTACATTAATATTAAAAGTTATTTCATAATTAAACGTTGTTTTAACATTTAATAAGCGACTGCTTCTAAAGAAAATAACTAACTTTGTCAATAATGTAGTGATTACTATAAATTACTTCGAGGAAGTGTAGACAGATACTAGACGTAATATGTTTTAACAAATCTGTTCCACCAATGTTACACCACTATTATGATCAATTACCACACAGCACAAGAGATCTTGAAGCACAATACAAAGATCACCGCGATCTTTTTGATACGACAATTAACGCGATAAAATGAAAGGTTTCTATCACCAATACGCACGACCTCATACTGTGCGGGTAAATAGAACAGGCTGCCAAGTTCGCTACAAGACGCCGACGCAGGAATACTCATGCGCCTGTAGATTATTAAAAACGAACCGCCACAACAGAGCTTAAAGCATTTTATAAATACCCACCAACTTCCCCAGCTTATAAAATGGAAAAAAGTTATGTCAGAAATGCCACTTCGGAGTGAGCTATTTATTCCAACAAGAAGGCAAATTACTGAGGATCTGAATCGCATTTGATTACAGGATGTGGTCTTAAATAATTAAAAGAATTTCCAAAGTCGACGATACGTAATACTAATTTAATCAAAAGGTAAAATTATGTATTAATAAGGGGAAACGACATTTTTATAAATAAGTAATCAAAAGAACTGTAAATGTGCGTGACAGACACTCCTTGTGTTGGATCAAAGGATGTATCATGCATTTCTTAACATTAACACTTACTTTGAACTCGTCTAATTAGAATGTGGACTGTAATTAGGTTAACTGTACAGCGAGGTTTAACGGCACTATAGCATTGTCAATCAGCACTCACGACACGAAAACTGGTCTGTCACCTCCGGTGGTTCAAACATGACAACACAACACCCTTGTCGGCTGCTGGTTTTAAGTCTTTTCATGATAGTTACAGGAAGGGGTTGACAATGATCAAGAAGAGAGGGACAGGAGCCCGAACATCCCGCCTACCAAAATAAATATAACTTTATTTTTATCAAAGTAAACAACTAATATGAAACGATACTAACTAACTTATAAGGAACTAAACTAAATAGCTATATAATATCTAACCCTATGAGCTTGTTGCACAATACACCAACAATTATTGTTCCAAGGGCAAAGGGCAAAGCTTTAGCACAGGTCTTTTAAGAGTCCCATGTGCCGTTCTCACAGTTGCAACGCGAACAACGTTATCTTTACCAGTATGTAGTTGAATGATTCTACCCAATCTCCATTGAAGAGGCGGAGAATTGGGTTCTTGAATCAACACTAAGCTATTAAGTTTTAGTGATTCCCCTGAAGCAAACCATTTTGATTTTTGCTGAAGCGTATGAAGGTACTCTGATTGCCATCGCTTCCAGAAACTTTGCTGTAACCGCTGAACTAGTTGCCAACGATTTAAACGATTAATCGGTACCTCAGAAACGTCCGTATCTGGAATGACAGAAATAGGTTCGATGGTTAAAAAATGACTTGGGGTCAAACAAGATAAATCGTTAGGATCCGAATTAAGCGGACCTAATGGACGGGGGGGGGGGGCGTCGCCGTGGATCAATGTAGTAAGCGTAAGACTACGGATCCCAAGGTCCCGGGTTCAAATCCCGACACGGCCGACTGCTTGAAAAATGGCAGGTGAGCATTTTTCACAAATATTACGCCCTCGTTCGGATGAGAGGTTAAATGGAGGTCCCGTGTGTGAGTGTTGTCACGCACGTTAAAGATCCCTACCTTGCCTGGAACGGCAAGGGTTCGGCAAAATTCTAAATTTCCAGGCAACAAAAAACTCGCCTCCTGGCCAATGTAGTACCTTCGGGTGGAGCATTGGAAATGTAAATGAACGGACCTAATGGACGGGAGTTCAAAAGTGCTTCAATTTGCACTATAACCGTATTAAATTCTTCATAAGTCAATTTTTGCTCACCAACTACCCGAAATAGGTGAGTTTTGACAGATTTAATTCCCGCCTCCCATAGCCCACCGAAGTGCGGAGCAGAAGGGGGGTTGAACGACCACTCAATATTTTCTGCGTGTGCGGATTGTTCTAACAGTTCGCAAATTTTGGCTTCAGCACCTACAAAGTTGGTACCACAGTCGCTGTACATGTGGATACACCTTCCGCGTCTAGAAATAAATCGACGGAAAGCGGCTAAAAATGCTTCTGACGACAAATCTGAAACCAATTCCAAATGCACTGCCTTAGTGCTGAAACAAACAAAGAGACAAATATATGCCTTTAAGGTTTTGGCTCCTCGAACCCGACCCATTGTTATGAAAAAGGGCCCCAAAATCTACGCCAGTATGACGAAATGCTTTTCCAGGAGTCACTCGCGGAGTAGGTAAATCTCCATAGAAGGCACAATAAAAGTAGGATTGACCTTAAAACAAGGAATACATGCACGTAGACACTGTCTTATGGCTCTCCTAGCAGACAAAATCCAAAAATGCTGTTGTAATAATGACTGGGTTGTACGATTACCACAATGTAAATTTTTAATATGGCAATCCTGTATAATAAGAGTTGTTAGACGATGGAGCCGAGGGAGAAGTAAAGGATATTTTGCATCATGTGAGATGCCCGAATGTTTTAACCGACCGCCCACCCTGAGGAGTCCCTGGTAATCTACGAAGGGAGTAAGAGAACGGAGTTGTTTGCTAACTAAATGTCCCTTGTTCAATTTTTCCAAAGCTTCCGCAAATGCACCGTTTTAAACATGTTTCACTAACAATTCTAACGCTGATGTTCTTTCTCGAAGGGTAATCGCACCAGTTAATTTTCCATTAGGTGATTTGAGGTTGAACACAAAACGGCGGCAGTGACTAATTATTTTTAAAATCTTTTGCAAATCGGAGAATGTATCTAACAAAGAAGTCAAAACGTGATCTGAGGGTTCGATGGCAATCAACACGACTTTTGCTTCGGCAGAACTTTGTGACAATTCTGATGATGAATTATCAAGAAATGGTTGTTTAGGCCATTCTTCCAAAGGTAATTTTAACCACACAGGACCCGCCCACCATAGCAGGTGATCGATAAGTTCAGTTGCAGAAAGGCCCCTAGAGGCACAATCGGCAGGGTTGTCTTGTGATTTGACATGCTTCCAATTAGAGGGTGCAACCAGCGATTGAACATGTGCAACTCTATTTGCGACAAAAGTTTTCCATTTATTAGATGGCGATTTTAACCATGAAAGTGTTATTGTAGAATCCGACCAAGCAAAGATGCTAGTAAATTCTAACTGAAAATATGTTTTTTCACATACTCTACGAGATTTGCAGTAGAACTGCTGCGCACAACTCTAACCGTGGCAACGAAACCTTGTTTATGGGCGCAACTTTACTTTTGCACAAACAAAATACACGAAAATATTATCATTTTGTCAAAACAACGAAAATAAACAACAGATGCATAACCTGCTTCTGAGGCATCGCAAAGGCGTGTAACTCGATGCTCTTTAAGTCTTTACAAATCAACTGACGAGAAATTTTCAACTCGGATAAGAATGGAAGTTGCAACAAATACTTGTCCCATTGACGAATAAGTTTTCGGGAGGCTGGACGTCCCAATTGATTCTCAAAGTCCATAAACGCTGAACGAAATGTTTAATAAAAATGTAACAGGAGTTAAGAAACCTAGGGATCGAAAATTCTCGCTAATGTCGAGAGAACGTTCCTTTTGTACAAGGACGCTCACTAATTTGTATATCGTATGAAAAATGTCTAAATCGGAACACCATTTGAGTCCTAACACCTTAACTAGCGGAATTTGTTCTTGACTAAACGTCAGCGGTGGTTGTTCGATTTGTGAACTGGGTATATTTGACAAGACAAGGGTGGAATTACTATTCCATTTTCTAAGTTCAAATCCACCAAGCTTACATAATTCAGTCAGTTCTTGAACTAGCAAGTTGGCTTCTTCAACAGTTTCACAACCACTGATGATGTCATCTACATATGAGTTGGACGATAAAACAAGTGAAGCGCGTTGGTAACGAACCGCTTCCAATCTGGCTAATTCTTGGATTGTACGAAGAGCAAGAAAAGGAGAAGCCTTTATCCCATAAGTAACGGTGTTCAATCGGTAATCAACAAGAGGATCCGATGAATCAAATCTCCACAAAATACGTTGGAAATCTCGATGTTCTGGTATAATCTCGATCTGGCGATACATTTGTTTGATATCTGCCGTGAAAGCAATGTTGTGAATCCGAAACTGCAATAGAAGTTCAAAAATATCCTTTTGTAGTGATTTTCCCTGTAACAACGTGTCATTTAGTGAAAGACCGTCTGAGGTTTTTGCACTTGCATCGAACACAACTCTTAATTTAGTTGTTGTGGTCTCTGGCTTTATTACCGCATGATGCGGAATGCAATAAACAGGACTACTATCCAACGAAAGAATAGGTACAGGACTCATGTGCCCTGTGTTTATGTAATCTTGCATGAAAAGATTGTATGACGCTCGTAAATGCGAGTCATTCTGCAAACGTCTTTCCAACCCCAAAAAACGACGTAAAGCGATTGCACGAGAATCAATAAAGATCGGTTCTGGTCCTTTAAAAGGCAATGAAACCATAAACCGACCTGCTTCGTTTCTAGAATAAGTATCGACAAACGTCTTTTCACACAATACGTTTTCTGCATTTTCTTGTACCTGAGCAGGAACACTTTCCAGCTCCCAAAAACGAAGTAGCGTGTCTTCTATTGGTTCCACATAAGCACACAACGAAGTAGAAATAGTTTCTGAACAACCTACTTTTCCAGTCACAATCCAACCAAATTTGGTGCGAATGGCCACCGGTTCGTCTTGTTGTCCGATCCGAGATTCATTTAACAAAATTTGTGCGAAAATGTCTGCTCCTAACAACAAATCAATTTTCGCAGGTTCAAAAAACCTCTTTTATCAGCTAATTGTAATCCATCGATATGATCCCAACGGCGTTTTGATAAAGGTGTGGCCGGTAGTTGACCACATATTTCCTGTAAAACAAAAAATTCTAAATTGAAATTGGATTGAGTTTCAGCTTGATTACACGAATGAATACGACACGATAAGCTACCACTGATAGTAGACGCATTCAAGCCCAAACCTTGTACTTTTGCTAAGCTTTTATGCTTCTGCAAAAAAAAAGCCTTTGACGACACTTTTCTGTCATGAAATTTGACATACTCCCATTATCTAAGAGTGCCCTAACGGTTTGTAGCTTTCCAAAACCATCGATAATCGCTACCTGAGCAGTAGCTAACAAAGTTGTTGCATTAGCAACTGAACGAGAAAAGAATGAACTAACTTCAGCCCTCTGCATCGACAACGAAGAAGCTTCACTTGTTTCATTCCCTTCAACCATTTTTTGTGTATGATCTGCTGATGTAGTAGGAGCAGTATTTGCATTCTCAAAATGCAACAATGTGTGGTGTGGTTTACGACATTTTTTACAAACAACCTTTGACTGGCAAATTTCTACACGATGCGAACTACACAAACAATTTAAACAGAGATTATTCTTTTTAACGAAATCAAATCGTTCCTGACTGGATTTACCAAGGAACTTTTTGCAACCATAAATCAAGTGCGACTCATTACACACTATGCATTTGTTAGGTGACGTCGTAGATACAAACGTCCCACGAGTTGAATTTTGTCTATTCCAATTTGAAGACTCACTTTTACTTTTAGTCGCAAAGTTGACGGTTTTCGGTGCTTTTTGAGACATCAAATCATTTATCTCTAAAGCCTTACACGATTGATCTAAGAACGCTCTTAATCCTTCAAAACGTGGTATTTCACTAGTATTCTGCATTTCGAAACGTTTGGCGGTGTCTGAATCTAACCTTTGTAATAGCCAATTGAAAAGAACAAAATCTAACAGATCGACATTTTCAAAAGTTTTTAAAGCACTGTAGCTTTCAACGAATACATTCAATAAAGACCTCAAACTGTCGGAAGTCGCACAATTCAATTTGGGAGCCTTTTCCATGCAATTTAAATAATTTGTAACAATTAATCTTTTATTTTCATAGCGATCTATAATAATTTTTTAGGGCAATTCCGTAATTTGCGTCACAGACCGATAAATGTTTAACGAGTTGTTTAGATTTATCATCTAAGCTGTTTAACAAAAAAAAGAACTTTTCAGTAGGAGAAAGTTTTTGATTTGAATCAATTAAACTCCGAAAAGCATTGTAATATGATTCAAAATCTTCAATTTTCCCATTAAAATTTATTAATGGAATTGCCGGCAAGCGTATGTTGTTTGTGGCCGCGTGTGAATTATCTACCAATGATGCTAGAGGCACTTTAGTTTCCAACTGCCTCTGACATTCAGTAAACCTTGCTCTAATCTGCAAGAAATATTTATCTAAGCTAATTCGAATACCCGAAATTTCTTCAATACATTCATCGTGTAAGATGCATTCTGTATACAATTTGTCAAAATCTGATATAATCTGCAACGTTAATTCCATACTTGCTTCAATTTGCGCAAACGTATCACCGGTCCCATCTAAATTAGACAATGCGTTTTGCAAAGCTATCAATCTACTTAACGCCGATTTACCTTGAAAAATCAACCTTTCTGTGGTAACTACCATTATGAAAGGGTCAGATATCGCCTGAGGCAACAAAGCCGCAACTACAAAGTTTTTAAATTCTATAGAAAAGGGTTGTTTTTACGACCCCCCAACGAAGTGATGTTTGAGCAATAAATGACAAGTACCGTTTCTACCAACAATACAATGCCACTGTAAAATGCATGTGCACGAAACTGAAATTGAACGAAGCCTAAATCTTCTAAAAGGAATTACAACAAGGTTTGTAAAAATACTGCAGGCAAAGATAACAAAGAATAACTACGCTGCAACCATAAATAAACACGTGTTTTTAACCCGAACGTTAAGAATTTGCTACCCCGATGGTATATGTGTCACAAGCTCACAAAAATGCTATTTTGTACCGTTATTATTTATTTTAATTAAATTCTCGAATAGAACTTGAACATAAAATAAATAGTATTCAACACGAAAATTTACTTAGATTGCAAACCAAATCAAACCAATAGTTCTAAGAACTTCTAAGCAAATGTCTATACAGTTTAACGCAGTAATGAATTTATATCACCCTCCCAATCAAAAACAAACGAAATCAAGGAATAAGAGCGTGAAATTCAATTTAACAAAAGGAATTCAATCCGGAAGAAGGCTCAAAATGTTGGATCAAAGGATGTATCATGCATTTCTTAACATTAACACTTACTTTGAACTCGTCTAATTAGAATGTGGACTGTAATTAGGTTAACTGTACAGCGAGGTTTAACGGCACTATAGCATTGTCAATCAGCACTCACGACACGAAAACTGGTCTGTCACCTCCGGTGGTTCAAACATGACAACACAACACCCTTGTCGGCTGCTGGTTTTAAGTCTTTTCATGATAGTTACAGGAAGGGGTTGACAATGATCAAGAAGAGAGGGACAGGAGCCCGAACACCTTGTATAATTAAACTGATGCCAAAAAAAATTATGAACAGTAGTAAAACCCATTGAAATTTTAAGTTACTTTTATTCTCTTGTTGCGTACAAAATGTGTTCCAAGATTCCCTAAACATCAAATTAGTAGCATCAAAAACAAAAAGTTATAAATGCTTTACATTAATTAATATCAATTAAACGTCTAGTATCAACCGCATTGCAACATTAACTTTATTCAAAATTTCCTTTTACCTATATCGGATACACGAAGCACGGCCTAAAGCGATATAAAATTCAAAATTCTAACATCAAAACCAAAAAATTATAAACAATTTAATTCGCTAAGTGGTGGTCCCTACTTAGCAATCAAAACAGTAAGTTCACTCAAAATCTTTTTGCTGTAGAGATTGGAGAGGCCGAAAATACTTCCGCCTGTAATTGCAATTCATTCCTGCTATTGCTTCTAGTCTAGATCCTCCGAAAATTAAAACAGACATTTTATTTTAAAGATTTTTTCACTGGTTTAAAGACATGTATGTAGAATGTATTTTCTTGAGAATTCATTTGTGGTAGAATTTTTACCTGGGAATCAACCCTCCATTTTACCCAAAAATTGTAACTCCTTCCCGAAGCATTCTGGGCATGTAACGTATGATTTCTCATACAGATAATAAAAATGTAAAGTAGTTTAAATTCCAAATATCTTTCACGATAGCATGTCGTAAAGTCTTGAACTGTCACGAGAATACATTCGGTAACTAACGTTTCTAGATTTCAATTCTGCAGATCTCATTTTATAATCAAAAACATATGCTTTTTATTTAATGACAAAATACAATATATCTAAACACAAAAAATAGTATGCACGAAGCTTAAAGATAACGTGCATTTGGTTCTGTACACGATTTATATTTGTAAATTTCCCAATTATAGTCATCGGTCTTCGGTGGCGTAATTGGTAAATGCGCAAGTACGGGAAAAGTGAGATGCAGTCAAATCCTGTCCAATACCTTATACTTTCCTTCTTTCAATTACTAGCTCGATTTGAAATGATCATCTGGGCTTTGCATAAAAGTATAAGTTATTATTTCCTCTTATTCACTATAATATATATATATATATATATATATATATATATATATACATATTGCTATGATAAGGGGGTTATTTAGTGGTGTATTGAGTCGTAAGGGTCGCGTACTAACAGTAAATAGCAATAGGAATCAGAAAACTGCATTTATTTAGCATGAAAAATAAATAATTCGCACATTATGTCAATAGCAAACATTTAACACCATATATAAAGATCGCAATTAACTTTAATCAATGCCAGTAAGCATATCTTTCAATAATAGAACACATATTCAGCAGAGAGATAATTATACATGCAATTAAACTACTTCAAGAAGCGTTCAATAAGTTTATAAAATAGAATAGAAGAATAGAATAGAAATACGCATGGAATAAGATAAAACCTAGTAAGTCTTCACGTAATTAAGCATGTGATAAAGAAAGAATAATAAAGCGCTTTGATAAGAAACGCACTTTCAAAATAAGTTTGATATAAGATATAAACAGAAACATGTGAATTTACATCACTCATGTTACATCAGTTATTTGTTCAATTCCCAAAAACCTTTATCTACACAAACAACAGCCATAAGCTAAATTAAATTTCCAGTAATAATAACAAAACAAGCGGTCAAAGATCGTGAAATAATAGATACGAGCATAATACGTAATCCTAGAATAATTTCATCAGAAATAAAGCTTGTAAACTCCTAGGAATATCCCAAAACAACCATGGTTGGTTACGAGACTTTGTAAGACGGTTCTGATAAACCAATCAAAATTTAGATAGCGAAAACTATATAATGCCCAGAGTTGATAAGGAGGCCTGCATCACTGTTACTCGAAAATTTACGCGTCGAAATATATTTCAAATTAAATTATTAAATTTTGTGAAAAGTGGTGTTGTATATTATTTGATGACGAATTACATTGAAGATATATGAAAAAGCTTTCGCCGTTTGATGAAAACGTGAGTAGAAATTTGTTAATTAATTTAAATTAAATGTTTATAATAATGTAGGGCTCTAAGTGGTATCCAGAAGGATCTGAGTTGTATCTAAGTGTGGTATTCAGAAATCCAAGTTGTATCTAAGTGGAGAGGTTTAAGGTGTATCTAGGTTGTATCTAAGTTGACAGATCTAAATTGTATCTAAATTGGGATATCTAAGTTGAAAAATCCAAGTAAAGCACGAGGTGAATTTTGGAAACAAGTATTAACAATACTGAATAAAATTATTGGTTCACACATTATTACATCGGCGTGCGGCGTTATCATATCAATATATATATATATATATATATATATATATATAATATATGGTATTCGAAGAATTATCATGCCCCTACGTTGAGCTGCATTATTTATTTTGCTATGAATTCTAAATTATTGGACCACCATTTTAATATTCACGATTAAGTGTAATTATCTCCTCCTCCAGCTGTTTTCTTAATGTTGCTATCAACTGGACTTTATCTTTAAACAACTCTATCTACCAATGGCAAAATTCGATACGTTACCGCCTTGCGGGTTATCACTTTCCTATTCAACTTGTGGCTCCGCCTTTGTACTATTTAAATCTTATGACCTCGGCTAGCATTTATTAGCAATTATAAAATTCAGTAAATTTAGATTCTATATAATGAAACCAATATGTTATGTACAGCTTTTGAAATTATTTGTAATACATTTCTTATAAATTTCATTTATTAACAACCATTTAGTATGTACTCAAAAACCCAAAGTCACCAAAGAAAATTTATTACCTTTACCAACAAAGTGTAGAATATTCTAAACCTGTTTTCATATTACTCATTCAATGCGTATGCAACCTCTTTTGTTGACTTCTTCACAAGCATATCATATTTAGCAAATTCAATATTAAAATAAAATAAAATTCATATAGAAAAACAAATGTCTTATAACTAAAAATCTGACCTGGTTTTATCTTTTCACATCGACGCTTCCAATAAAAATGATCTTCCCAATTCTGGATTCCATTCAAATTATTACACTATGGATCACCACCATTAAATTATATACCCCAATTTATTTCAATTCTTCAAACTTAGACTTTTATCATTCTTGCCCCGGACTTAAAATTGTAGTTTGTTTCACCCCGGTACTTCAAGATTGTATTATTCTTCTTTTCCCCTTTGACATTTAAATTGCATTACTGTATTTCTTAACATCAGAATCCTAGTCTATTTCCCTCAGACCTCGAAACCCTATTATTTTTATGTCTTAGTTTACAATAAATTCATTAAAAACGTACTTACGTTTAAACGGTAATTATCTTCATATTTGCACTTATTTTATTTCTCACTTTTATACTTCTTGCGTATTACTTTATTTAATGGCAATGCACTTCGGCCTTCATTGAGTTCAAAACTGACTTTCTTATCAAGGTGCTTGCTAATATAATCTCGAATTCCCACTCCATCCGTGGGTTTGGTCTAGAACTCGTCGCTTGTCTCTGACCAATCAAATAATTTTATTTGGATCAGTTTCTGATGTAATGCTTCACGTTTTCCCATAATCACAACCTGCCCGCAGCTGTCTTTTATTATCAACATGCTGTATTTTGATAGATTACTTGCTTTTCTATAAATAACTGATGCAACCCGACTTTAAATTTCCATGTTTACATGCGATTCACGCAATTTTTAATCATTTCTCTTATCAAAATGGTTAGATCTTTCTACGCATTTATATTAACTACCTGAAACTCTATTTCTATATCCGTATTAATTTAATCGTCTGGAACTCTTCTTCTAAATGCGTGTCTAATTACACTTTATCATTCATTTCCCAATATACGCTGCCTCCACTGAAAAATATCCTTATTTGTTTTACCTAAATTAACTAAACTTTATCTACAGGGTATTTAATATTTACTATCTACTTAATACATGTATTTCTCATTCCTACGCCAACTATGAGTCTTCCTATGTTTACCTGCGTCGCCCAAAAACTATCTCTACTCTATATACAGGGTGTTGACTACTTACTATCCACAAACTATGTCTATTTCTTAATTATCTCCTTAAATAAGTGTAGTTTTCTGCTGACTATTCTAATTACTCATTCCCGAACGACCTTTACTACAACGTGCACCCTTTAAGCAACCCCTTATCACAGCATAATATATATATACACACACACACACACACACACACAGACACAGCATATGGTCTAAGGGCGTTGTAGATAAAATTCGTCCTACACGAATATAAAGCTATTGTTAAAAAAGGCGTTGCCCCCTTAATATCACATAAATTACAACTAAAAACGCCTTCGATCGGTATAAATAATAAAAGATATTTTTTGTGATTCCAGTGAAAAATTATTCACCTAGGATACGATCATATTATGATTTAGTACGAAACTTGATCACATACTTACTAATATAAAATACTTTTTAACTAAATGTTAATATTTTGAAACAGCTGTAACTTATTCGCATTTTCATATGTTCACTTCATAAAAATTTGTATTTTTTATCGATCAACATTTTCTTAACATGTATATATTATGAGTTTTATGAAAATATTGCAAAGCATTTATTTACTAACTATATACTATATACTATATATATATATATATATATATATATATATATATATATATATCTGTGATATTGAAATCGAGCCCCACGCTTTGAGCGACATTATCCAAGGTACTTGAAATTATTATGCAATGTCAGCTTTTAGAACACTTGAGACAAATAACCTACTGCCATCCATTCAATCTGAATTTCGTAAAGGACATAGTAGCTACAACATTAACTAAAATTTGTGATGATATTTGTATCAACATAGACAGATCTAAATTTACATTTTTAGTCTGGTCTTTAGCAAAGCCTTCGATATGCTGGTACACGCATTTTTAATAATGAAACTAACGAGCTATGGTTGTGATAATCCAGCATCAAATCTTATTTATAAATATCTATGTAGAAGAAAACAACAAACAAAGTTACACGATGTAATTACATGCGGGATGCCCATCTTATTATTTTATCTTATTAACTATATATATATATATATATATATATATATATATATATATATTGCTGCGAAGCTTCCGTTTGTTTGAAGCCCCACGCTTGGGAAGCCATTATTGTTGCGAGCTCTACCTGGAACAAGTAGGTTAATTGGTGCCCCCACACTTTGAGCGTCATTATTGCTGCGAACTTCTCCTTGGTTAGCCCTACAAAATTACCTAAAATAAATTCAAGTTCTACAATTGGGTCGTCATAGTTGCTCTGAAATCCTCAAATTGCCACGGCTTCTCAGCTGTTCTCTAAAAATATCACCCTACTATTCAAAAAAAAAAAATTCGACTACCAAAATTACATCACACTTTATTGTAACATCATATCACTACCCAAAAATCTTTGTCTTAACATTCTTAATCCACACCTCGGATATCTAACAACCATCTTCAAATTTAAATGTCATTTTAAAAATACAATAATTTCAAATTTTGTCTACTTAAATCTATAATTATTAAAACTAACTGGGCTTATCTCTAAATGTTATTTTAAAACCCCCAGGTCTAATACGAGCTCATAGTAAAAACCTTTCTGTACCTAAGTGCTAATTACTGCACTGAAAAATTCCCAAAAACCCGTTTACTTTGTACAAAAGCCAATATTACACACTCATTTTATAATACATAATTTTACATAAATATATTTTCAAATACTTCCTTATTAAAGGGAAATAATCAATTCTTATGTCCATAAAATTTAACAAAATTCACCCAAAAAGCACGAAATGTCATAACACCAAACAATCAAAAAGTTTTTATGAAATTCAGTTACCTGGAATGTAGCACAACCAGATTTCTGCCCTGAAACCATCTCTGACGTAGTCCCCGTTAATGACTGTACGTACAGGAATCACCCCAAGTTGACTCACACCATCAGGAGCAGCCATCGTCTACCCAGATTCACGACTGTTATTTTAACCTTGCACCAACTTGTGCATATTTAATTTATTGTAATTAAAATCTCTAACTCACTATTCGCGTAACTCATTTGCTATTGTAGTTCGAAGCTTGGGTGAAGATTAAAAGAGAAAAATTTACCGCCTCCTCTTGGTTTATATAGACTCAAAAATGCCCCCCGAATCGTTTTACACCACTCCACTGAACACGCTTTCTTGGTAACTTTTGTTAAACGGTCTACCGATTCCACAAACCCATGCACAAAACAACACCTTACCATCGTTCAATTCTACAAACCCAGCCATTAACCTTCCGCTATTCACGGTAAAATTGGCAGCCGTTTGCCAACCGTCTCGAATATCTCAGAATTTTCAATCACAAACAAATATTTTATTCCGAAACCCTCATTAAAATCTCCAACGGCTATCAAATTCGTCGAAGTTCCCCGTCAACTGACACCAACACAAGTATCCAAAACACGCCTCTCTCATATGCGTATATACGGTCACCTCTCTCTAACCTGCATCCAAAATGTTGTCCTTTGTCTTGCACCCTTCCTCAATTTTCTATGTCAGTTATCCGTTTCTTGTATCCTTGTCTAACCTGTATATATTTGCCTTTATCACCGATGTTTACAAGTTCTATTCTACCCAACCAATCTACACTCTATCGTCTTTCTCGTTCTTATATACATAGTCTAACAGTCCTACTCTGTCTGTAGCCTTTTACCGTACTTCTCATCTCCCTTTCAAACCGATGTCTTATGAAAATACGCTGTATCTCAGTCTTGCTTATCTACCTTCAAAATTTCCTCGTCTTACAGACGTTTCAATGTCAATGGCAACTAACCATATGGTATCTTTCATTCCTTGCTACCGCATACCAAAACACAATCCTTATTTTTATTTTATGGATACATTTTTGTATGTAACCTTCTACACCCTATCTAACATAGACCTGCTGTTCATATTTAGCAGGCGGCTCCGTGGCGTAGTGGTATGTGTGTGACTACTACGCCCAAGGTCCCGGGTTCGAATCCCGACACGGTCCGCTTGAAAAATGTTAGGCGAGCATTTTTCGCAAAAATACACCCTCGTTCGGATGAGAGGTAAAATGGAGGTCCCGTGTGTGAGTGTTGTCACGCACGTTAAAAATCCCTACTTTGCTTGGAACAGCAAGGATTCGGCAAAATTCAAAATTTTCCAGGTAAAAAAAACCTCGCTTCCTGGCCAATGTAGTACCTTCGGGTGGAGCATTGGATAATCAAATGTAATGTTCATATTTAGCGATCTTTTACCTAGAAACTTTGATACTTGTTTACAGGTTTTTAAACTAATACGCGAATGTATTTACAATGCTAAACTTTACTGGAAGTGTTTCGTTCACTGCACGTTCTTTCTTAGACAATCATTACCGTTAACTTGATTTTTGACGACACTTTTATATCTTATGCTATTATAAACCTTTACAAAGTTATAGATGTTCTAGCTTCATATTACCCTACACTAAGTTATGTACACAAATAGAATAATTACACTTTGAATATCAATTACTTGATACCACTAAAGAATTCACCCTCTTAAATTATTAATTTTCATGCCACGAAATGAAGCGCTTTCCTATTAATAACTTTGCGTGGTACTTATACATTTAAATGCACTTGTTTACCTTACGGAATTACACTTCCTATATCTAATAATTGTAATTAATCTTTACTCTAACCCAAAAATGAAGCAAAATTAAACTTAAAGCTTATTTTAAATTATAAATTCCTATGCTATAGCTTTAAAAAACGTTTTAAATTATTAATTGCCTTATATATACATGGTGTATCCTGCTATAAACATTTATCTGAACTATCTACCATCGGTTCTAACCTATAAATCAACAGATATATATATATATATATATATATATATATATATATATATATATATATTACTCATATTTAGACCAGGGTAGAAAATTAAATAATCACATCAAATAATTTTAATCACCGTGTATAAGGAATTTCATTAAATAATACGCGTTATTAAAACCATGAAGCATAAATAAACTCGGTTGTTTCAGTAAAAATAAGAAATTTAAATTATTTATAAGACGAAGCAGTAGTGAAAAGCTCTGCGTGTAATGTAATTATTCCTAAACAAAGAGAAATTACGTGCAAAGTTTATATTAATTAACCCTATTTTAAGTAACCGGTAGTAAAACAAAGTGTACGTATAATAATTAATATTTAAGTTGTATTCGCTAAAAATGAAAAGGATAGAAATCAATTTTAATTGGAGTTAATTAAACCGTTAGTAACATATAATACCTATAGAAACTTGTAAAAACCCAAGATTAAAATACCACGGAATAAGGCTCTGAGAATTAATATTATATTTGAACACCTGCGTAGTTTAAATGTCACATTCGGCGTAAAGTTTGCAGATAATTAATGTTTCAAAGAATCTTGGGGAAAACGTCGCATAATAGTTACGAGAATTGCTAAAGCTGGTTATTTCACACTCCATGTGGACTAAAATAATCGATAATAAAGAATATCAATTTGCACCAATACGAACAGGTTAGAGAAGGAAAGAGAAAATGCGTCAAGCAAAGACACATATTGTAAAAGGCGGGATTTAAGCAACGTCACGAGGGTCACAATTGGTTAAAAATAGGATGCAAATATCAGAGGTAGAACAACAATTTCTGTACAAAATCAATTAGTTTTTCTCGGACATGCTTGCGTGCCGTGTGGAAATTTTCTGAGATTTAAAAGGGGCGAGTGAAAATTCGTAAAAATCGACGCGTGAGCGGCAGACTGGGAACATGGCATGAGAAATTCCTTAGAATTACCCGTTTTGGGGAACAGACCGACAGACAGGCTTTTTGCTATATATACCGAGATGAAGATAAACAAGCTCTCTTAGACTCTTAGACTTTTGACGATTCGATGCGTTAAAAGCTCGTACATACGCGACTTGATTGAAGATATTAAACCGTGCATTTTAGTTTGATTAAATAATTTAAAGTTTGCTAGTATATTTTAGTGATTCAAAATAGCTTGTTATTTACGTGCTAACATGAATGTACTTCAGTGCACTTAGATACAAGGTAATAAAATTTAGTTTCACTGTACCAATCAGCAAAATTTACAACGACGAATGTATACACAAAAGTAGGCAGTTTTGGCGTATATATAGGTGACAGAAGCATGAATTTCTTTGCTATTTTTCGGGGGTGTTAATAATTAAATGGTTCAAATACGTGTCTGGATCCATGAAACAAGGGTCAGATAAACACAGATGAGTTCCGGAAAGGCCCAGAAACGACTTTGAATGGATGGTGATGGAGAAAACTTTAAAAGCGTAGAGAATCAGAAGCCGTAAATATAATCCTGTTGAATGGTGTGATTAACTAAAGAAACGATACTTTGAAGCTATGAGGACAGTAACCTTCAGGTAAATTATACTATTTTGTTTGACATTTTTGTGTGTATTGAATGACTTTATAATTGATTTACTTTAAATGGACATTAGTGAAATTGTTCTAACCATAAAAGTTTAATTTTAAGATGAAATTTGCTTGTTTAAGTAGAAAGGGGTATTTTGTTTTTATGTTCGGGAATATGATGAAAATTTGGGTATGTCTTTGAGCTCAATTAGACAAACCTGGTTAATTAACGTAAAGGGGTGGTAGATGCTCCCTTTATACTCAGACTCCGGTCTGCTTATATTGTTATATTAATTAGTAGGCATCCAACAAGGACTTTAATTCTGGATGCACATTAAAATGATAATAAAATTAATCTTGAAATTTTTTTGAAAACTGAATTTTATGCTGAAATTTAATTTGAAAATTTAATGTATTCTGAATATTGATGTAAATAGAGTTAACGTTGATGTTTGTGGTAGGAATGTGTTTGTTTTTTATGTATGAGGATGAAAGCTATCTAGAGGAGCAGCCGAGGCGATTAACAGAAGAGAAGTCAACGGACCAGGTGATTTAAAAGGTTTCACAGCATTCTTGACGCCCAAACTGTGGGGCTCGAATGTTTTTTTTTGAAAGGGCCAGTACCTGCAGATATGAGAAGATTCACAGCATTCTATATATATATATATATATATATATAGAGAAATGGCTACGAGTTCAGGAGCAGAAGAAAATTGACGCTGACAAAGTAGATGATCGATACACTTCTAATATCAAGTACTATTTACTGACAACCCAATTGTAGGGCTTATTCAATAGGTCCAACATCATGGCATAATTAATATAGCACCCAATTCGTGAGGCATATCTTTGTTTTCTGGCGTCAATATCAACGGCAATATATATTGACTGTAGAACGAAAAAATCCAAGAAAATGATTATCTTTAGCATTAGTATGGGATGCCACAACAATAGTATATGTGTTAAATAAGAACAGATAATACACGTCACGATTAACTGGAACGATAATTAGGTCATAAAACTCCACGATTTAAGACATGAATTGGGTTTTCCAAGAAACCTTACATTATTATGTTCTACACTATTCGAGTAAGCTTCTAGAAATAGCTAAATTTGCATATAAAGGAAGCGTTTATTCATTGGGATTCATTCATTGATTAGATTTCATTCATGCGAGTACAAAATGTTATTTTAACCACAAGCTGTTGCTATAGTATTTGAGTATGTAGTAAACATACTGTAATTTAACCAAGTTGCGAGGTTGTAATGAATAAAGAAGCGATGTTTTAAACGTAACTTATAAATAAAAATGGAATTTATTAATTACGATGAAGAGGCAAAATTTCTCAATATAAAGCTATTTTAATAAAATAATCGAAGGGAAGATTTAACCAAAAATGTACTTTGGTGTTTGCTGTTTGAAATAAGAATTTTTTTATGGAAAATCTTGCAAGCTAGTTTGGAAATCAATTTAAAATAAGATTTTTAATTAATTTAATTTTAATTTTTAATTAATTTTAATTGTAAATAAATGACGCACCACGACTGACCTACTTTGCCTGTAGGTAATATTGAGTTTCATTTTCTTTATTTCTTGATAGATGAGAAATTTTGGTGTTAGATTTTAGGTTTTCATCCACGACGTAGTCGGCAATCCCGGCATGCTGAATAACAAATGACCATGACACTTTACCTATGCGTTTCGTTCTTATAGAAAGGCTCAACAGGACAGTAGATACAATAGCCTGGTAATCAAACCGATCTATGTGAAGTACAGCATATCCAGTTCACATTTTGTCCTTTCATGTCATTGAATCTGGCATATCAAATTTTGAAAAAAATTTGGCTCAATTGTTTTACCAAACCCAGAGAGTTAATGTCGTTAGGGTTGTCTTTTATATTTTGGGATTGCGTTAAACTAGTGCTGTCATTTGCAACTGACGTTTCTATCGTAAAGTTTGATATTTTTGATGGTATACGTTGCTCGGAACGCTATTTGTGCTGTTTACAGTAATTTGAAAAATTCATCTCGGCTAAATATAGAATTAAATCGTGAACATTTTCAAGCAATTGTTTTTTACAACTTTACATGAGGATTAACCCAACAGTGCATCGATGAACTTTTTGTAATGAAGCACCACGAAGAACTATTGTTTATTGATGGTATGACAACTTTAATCGTGGCTGTACTTTGGTTAAAAGAAGTATTTCGTGATCGTCCAAAATAGTTTGTTGTTTTGGAAAATATTGACGTCATGCGTGAACTGATACTTCGAGATGATCATGTCACATATTGTAAGATTGAGACAATCTTAAGCATTAGTGGCATCGGCATATATTCAATATCACAAGGTCATCAAAAACATTTGTTTGCGTTAGATCTTACAGAATTGGATAATGGCTGAAAAACGGGCTCGTGCGAATGGTTCAAAGAAATGAAACAAAAATACGATTGCGGTGCTTCCAAATACGTCTACGACATAGTATTAGGCGATGAATCGTGAATCTACGCGCATGGACACGAAAGTGAACAGCAGTTGACTGTAGGGGTCTTTCAAAACAAATCAAATTCAACAAAATTTGTTCACGCACGAAGCACTTCGAAACCTTTGGATAAAAACTGGACGTCGCAACCACTCCTTTAGAGAAACGTAGAATGATCAATTCTGAATGGTATAAAACCATTTGTTTGCCAGTAGTCTACGTAACAGTATAGAAAACCAACAGCTTAAGACGGATAATTCAGCACCACAACAATTCGAGCTCTAACAAATTGGCTCGCACAAGTGAGTTTTTGAGCACTTAAAATGTCGATTTGATGGGTCATCCGCGATATAGTCCTGATTTGACACCCAACGACTTCCTATATACCCGCAAATCAAGAATACAATGCGAGAGGCAACGTTTTTTTTTATAACTAAAGAAGCGGTCAATGCATGTTTTATAGGGGTGCCTCAATTGGAGTAGTTCAAACTGATGCAAATGTGTATTGATCTACATAGGGAATACTTTTAAAAACAATCAAATTACTTTGTTTATAAAATTGTTATTGATCTCAGATCCCGAAATATAAAAACAACTGGTAATTGTTCCATAAGTAATAAATAAACAAAAGCATCCTGTCGATGCGTTTGGTTCTTATGGTGTTCATCAAAACATGAATAGTAACAGTTTGTAATCAACCACAGACGTCTGTGGGAAGTACAGCATTACGTAGGTCACATTTCGTGCCCTTATGCCGTTAAATCTGGCATCCCAGATGTTTGCAATCATCGGCAAGGTAGAGGTCCGGCTTAACCAACTCTCCATAGCCAAAGGGTAATATAAAATCGGAATAAAGTAACGAATCCGTAAGTAATAAACAAAGAAGAAGTTTAAACGGCAAAAAGCTATAAAAGGTGAGTTTTCGGTTGATATTCTTTTTTAATAGCGTGTGGAACTCGCACAGATAAATAAATATTTCAGGCAACTTTTTTTTATTAAAAGTCAAAAACAAGAGAGAAACAGCCTTTTAAAGTTCAATTAAATTGACAGGCCAATCCTAGCTATTGTTGACAAAGGTTTTACAAACAACGCATGAATACGTATCCATTAGAAAAATTACAAATTCAACAATGCAAAATGTCACCATTGACGTAGCCGCATTTTTATTCAACATGATTGTTGCTTAGACATTTGTATTATGACCGAGTAGAGATTATTGTACAATCACACGAAACAATAAATAAAATGTCTACACAAGCGAATTCATAAAAAGTACATAATACCGACCACGCAGCAAACTGGGAAGTACAAACCTAGAAATTATTGCAAACGTTATTGGTTGTGTAATGAAAGAAATTGTTTCCGCTTGCAACAGTGCTCTGATTGTTACAAACGGTACGGCTTTATGCCTTAGTTGATGTGCCATTCGATAGTAGAAGGTCAAAAACCTAGCTAGTAAGTTATTTTCACTGATCAAAGTTATTAGTGTTTAAGAATACATTATATACAATTATTACAATTCATCCCTACCTCTACATACAAGTTGAAATTCACGTGATGTAACTCTTTATCTAAGGTTAAACGAGGTTTTTGGTTAAAAAATTTTTTTGTTAAAAGTTGGAGGTAAGAGTGCTCTAACTACGAGAAGTATATGAGGTAGTGTAACTTGATACTTTAGTAAATTCTGAACATTTCATGTAATTTGCTTTGCTCTGCTTATTTATGTTGCCTTATTATTGGTATTTATTGTGAATTTTTGTATTTGTATAAATTTTGTGTAATTTAATATACCAATTGAGTCGGACAGAGTTTATATTCTACTCACTGAATAACCGTGGTAGTTGTCTTTTATTTAGGTAAAAAATTCGGCGACTGTAAGATAGAGGAAATGGCTACGAGTTCAGGAGCAGAAAAAATTGACGCTGACAAAGTAGATGATCGATACACTTCTAATATCAAGTACTATTTACTGACAACCCAATTGTGGGGCTTATTCAATAGGTCCAACATCATGGCATAATAATATAGCACCCAATTCGTGAGGCATATCTTTGTTTTCTGGCGTCAATATCAACGGCAATATATATTGACTGTAGAACGAAAAAATCCAAGAAAATGATTATCTTTAGCATTAGTATGCGATGCCACAACAATAGTATATGTGTTAAATAAGAACAGATAATACACGATTAACTGGAACGATAATTAGGTCATAGAACTCCACGATTTAAGACATGAATTGGGTTTTCCAAGAAACCTTACATTATTATGTTCTACACTATTCGAGTAAGCTTCTAGAAATAGCTAAATTTGTATATAAAGGAAGCGTTTATTCATTGGGATTCATTCATTGATTAGATTTCATTCATGCGAGTACAAAATGTTATTTTAACCACAAGCTGTTGCTATAGTATTTGAGTATGTAGTAAACATACTGTAATTTAACCAAGGTGCGAGGTTGTAATGAATAAAGAAGCGATGTTTTAAACGTAACTTATAAATAAAAATGGAATTTATTAATTACGATGAAGAAGCAAAATTTCTCAATACAAAGCTATTTTAATAAAATAATCGAAGGGAAGATTTAACCAAAAATGTACTTTGGTATATTCTGTTTGAAATAAGAATTTTTTTATGGAAAATCTTGCAAGCTAGTTTGGAAATCAATTTAAAATAAGATTTTTAATTAATTTAATTTTAATTTTTAATTAATTTTAATTGTAAATAAATGACGCACCACGACTGACCTACTTTGCCTGTAGGTAATATTGAGTTTCATTTTCTTTATTTCTTGATAGATGAGAAATTTTGGTGTTAGATTTTAGGTTTTCATCCACGACGTAGTCGGCAATCCCGGAATGCTGAATAACAAATGACCATGACACTTTACCTATGCGTTTCGTTCTTATAGAAAGGCTCAACAGGACAGTAGATACAATAGCCTGGTAATCAAACCGATCTATGTGAAGTACAGCATATCCATTTTGTCCTTTCATGTCATAGAACCTGGCATATCAAATTTTGAAGAAAATTCGGCTCAATTGTTTTTACCAAACCCAGAGAGTAAATGTCATTAGGGTTGTCTTTTATATTTTGGGATTGCGTTAAACTAGTGCTGTCATTTGCAACTGACGTTTCTATCGTAAAGTTTGATATTTTCGATGGTATACGTTGCTCGGAACGCTATTTGTGCTGTTTACAGTAATTTGAAAAATTCATCTCGGCTAAATATAGAATTAAATCGTGAACATTTTCAAGCAATTGTTTTTTACAACTTTACATGAGGATTAACCAAACAGTGCATCGATGAACTTTTGGTAATGAAGCACCACGAAGAACTATTGTTTATTGATGGTATGACAACTTTAATCGTGGCTGTACTTTGGTTAAAAGAAGTATTTCGTGATCGTCCAAAATAGTTTGTTGTTTTTGGAAAATATTGACGTCATGCGTGAACTGATACTTCGAGATGATCATGTCACATATTGTAAGATTGAGACAATCTTAAGCATTAGTGGCATCGGCATATATTCAATATCACAAGGTCATCAAAAACATTTGTTTGCGTTAGATCTTACAGAATTGGATAATGGCTGAAAAACGGGCTCGTGCGAATGGTTCAAAGAAATGAAACAAAAATACGATTGCGGTGCTTCCAAATACGTCTACGACATAGTATTAGGCGATGAATCGTGAATCTACGCGCATGGACACGAAAGTGAACAGCAGTTGACTGTAGGGGTCTTTCAAAACGAATCAAATTCAACAAAATTTGTTCACGCACGAAGCACTTCGAAACCTTTGGAGAAAAACTGGACGTCGCAACCAAACGTAGAATGATCAATTCTGAATGGTATAATACCATTTGTTAGCCAGTAGTCTACCGTAACAGTATAGAAAACCAACAGCTTAAGACGGATAATTCAGCACCACAACAATTCGAGCTCTAACCAATTGGCTCGCACAAGTGAGTTCTTGAGCACTTAAAATGTCGATTTGATGGGTCATCCGCGATATAGTCCTGATTTGACACCCAATGACTTCCTATATACCCGCAAATCAAGAATACAATGCGAGAGGCAACGTTTTTTTTCGATAACTAAAGAAGCGGTCAATGCATGTTTTATAGGGGTGCCTCAATTGGAGTAGTTCAAACTGATGCAAATGTGTATTGATCTACATAGGGAATACTTTTAAAAACAATCAAATTACTTTGTTTATAAAAATTGTTATTAATCTCAGATCCCGAAATATAAAAAAAACTGGTAATTGTTCCATAAGTAATAAATAAACAAGAGCATCCTGTCGATGCGTTTGGTTCTTATGGTGTTCATCAAAACATGAATAGTAACAGTTTGTAATCAACCACAGACGTCTGTGGGAAGTACAGCATTACGTAGGTCACATTTCGTGCCCTTATGTCGTTAAATCTGACATCGCAGATGTTTGCAATCATCGGCAAGGTAGAGGTCCGGCTTAACCAACTCTCCATAGCCAAAGGGTAATATAAAATCGGAATAAAGTAACGAATCCGTAAGTAATAAACAAACAAGAAGTTTAAACGGCAAAAAGCTATACAGGGTGAGTTTAAAGTTAATACTCTTTTTTAATAGCGTGTGGAACTCACACAGATAAATAAATATTTCAAGCAACTTTTTTTTATTAAAAGTCAAAAACAAGAGAGAAACAGCCTTTTAAAGTTCAATTAAATTGACAGGCCAATCCTAGCTATTGTTGACAAAGGTTTTACAAACAACGCATGAATACGTATCCATTAGAAAAATTACAAATTCAACAATGCAAAATGTCACCATTGACGTAGCCACATTTTTATTCAACATGATTGTTGCTTAGACATTTGTATTATGCCCGAGTAGAGATTATTGTACAATCACACGAAACAATAAATAAAATGTCTACACAAGCGAATTCATAAAAAGTACATAATACCGGCCACGCAGCAAACTGGGAAGTACAAACCTAGAAATTATTGCAAACGTTATTGGTTGTGTAATGAAAGAAATTGCTTCCGCTTGCAACAGTGCTCTGATTGTTACAAACGGTACGGCTTTATGCCTTAGTTGATGTGCCATTCGATAGTAGAAGGTCAAAAACCTAGCTAGTAAATTATTTTCACTGATCAAAGTTATTAGTGTTTAAGAATACATTATATACAATTATTACAATTCATCCCTACCTCTACATACAAGTTGAAATTCACGTGATGTAACTCTTTATCTAAGGTTACAGACATAGTACTGTACATTAATCGACGTGGGAGAAATACTCATAGCGCGAATATTCCCGGGTTAAGAATGGCACATAAGTATATCAATAATGAACTAGTTGATGTCATTAATTTACTGAGTGTTGTCAAAATAACGCGGGTGCATCGCGTTTGTACGCCAATCGTTTCCTTAACCGGATTCATCCCTATCTTCAAGCATTTGCGAATCTTGTTCCAAGAGCTAGGGAAACTGTAAGTTTACAGAAGCATCGTAGAGGACACGCAAGACGACCAAGGCACCCTAGAAATGTTCAGCATGAGGAACACATTCTCGATTTAGTGCATGAGGATCCAACAACAAGCACTCGTGTAATCGCTTCCCAGATTCAAGATCTTCCACGTGCAGTCGAGTTTTGTAACCGGCTTTTAGAGCAAAGTCCCAACAATAACAACTTACTAAGAAGGATTTTGGTGAAGGATAAAGCAATGTTTACCCGCAATGGAATTAATTAATTTCCGCAACACGTGTTTGGGGTGTCGAGAATCCTAGACCTGTACGAAGAGCTAGTTTTCAAGAACGTTTTTCCGTTAATGTGTGGACAGGCATTGTAAATGGCAGATTAACAGAACCATTTATTTTACCAAATCGTTTAAATGGCGACTACTACCACCGTTTTTTAAGAGGCATTCTTCGGGATTTGCAGGAAGACATGTGGTGGTTATTGCACGATGGGGCACCGGCTGATTTTAGGTGTTCGAGAATTGTTGAACGAACAATTTCCTAACCAGTGGATCGGTCGTGTGATCACCAAGGTCGCCGGATCCATATCCTTTGGATTTTTTTCTTGCAGAGGGTAGTTAACAATATGGTTGATACACGTGAAGAATTGACAGCACGAATCGAAAACGCATTCCAAATAATTCGCGGAAGGCCCTTATCTCTATTACGAGCACGCACACAAACATGACTATGACGACGTACGCGTATTGTGTCGACCAAAATGGGGACAACTTTGAACACTTTCTGTAAGAAATTGTTTTCAACACTAGCTAGGACCGGCCTCACAATTTAATAGATCTTTAAAGGGCTGTTTCTCTCATTTTTGAGTTTTGGTAAAAAAAAGTTACTCGAAATATTTGTTTATCTATGCGAGTTCTACTCGCTGTTAAAAAGTCTCAACTTATAACTCATCCTGTATATGAAAATTGGTCTAAATCGTTAATGTTTCAAGCTATTCCTCATGTTGTAGTTATTTATACTAAATGACTTTCGTATAATGTAAATATTATTAATTTCTATCATTTGCATTTATAGCCTTTATACATTATACAATTTTTCTATTTCGATTTTTAATATACAGTCGACATTTTCGGTTTTATAGTATGAAAAGATTGCTTATAGAAGAAAGTCTAAGAAGATCCAATGAATTCGTTTACAAATTCAGTTTTGCGACTTCTCTTATAAAAACAACTGAATAAATGTGTAATAGAAATTTTAAAAAAATATCTTTAACAATGGTTAATCGTGTAGATGTAAACTAGATGCAGCTAACAGTGAAGACATTGTAATTACAATTTCATTTTCTAATACAATAAAATATAAGTACATGCGCCTCACTTGGCTGATTTACATTACAATAAGAGTTTTTTTATATCCTATTTCATAGTGTATAAATAATCGAACAAGTTTTTACAGTTAGTCGTAAAAACTTCCTGAATTCAAACCAACAGGATTTGTATTACGACGAATTTTTTGGTCGTAAAGCTTTTCGCACTAAAAAACTATATTGCCCTTTTTCTATGCTAAATAATTTATGACGTTTATAAAATATAAGTATTTTAATTATCCACAGATATGTAGGTTAATTACGTCTAGGGGCATATATTTAATTTGCACAAATTAGTGAGTTTTTGATTGATCAACAACGTGGGTAGGAACATAAAACATATAATTAAACAATTCGATGCTAATCTATTATCAAACGAGTTTGTTAAATAATATATTGATATCAATGTAAACTAGTATAAGGTTTGGTAATAATTTCCTTGAAACTGTGCCGTGACAACGTACTATTAAATATTTATTTATTACAAAACTAAACACTTCTAATTGAACGGAGTGGAAAACATTTAAACTAACGACAGAATATAAAACCACAGAAAAAGTGTAATTTTTTTAACTTCCACGTTTAATTACCTTCTAGGAATAAAGTACACCAGGATATTCTTTTCCGCCTTCTTTTGTATCCCTACAAAACCTTTAACTACAATTTGCTCCGACAGGGCATAACCGCTAATAGAAACAGTACTATTATTGGAAAAAATTAGTAATTTATAGTGGAACGTTTTATTATATAATGCTACATTTGTTATAATGCAAATTATGCATACTAAGTCACTACCGAATCGCAAAATATTTTGGAAGTGATTTTCGTTTGTAAGGTACCTCTGGAACATCTCTGATTAGGTTCCACGAGCAATATGGGGTTTACTTCCCTTGGTATCGGTTTTCATAATACATAATCTCTTGGCGAAACATTTCACCGTGTTCGTTGTTAAGTTTAATCTTTATAAGGTGTATTCTATCTTTATATTTCTTTCGTTTAGTTGTTTCCGTTTCTATAGATGTCATAGAGTGGAGTAGTTTCTATAAAGATATTGATTAGGGTATTACGAGATAAGTATAGACCCACCTTGATTTCTCTCAGAAATTAACCATAGATGTAGTTTTTCCGTATTAGAAATAAATACTTCTGGAGACTTCCGAACTAACTCTGAACGCTTAACTTCAGCGGGTTTTTATAAATACGAAAATTTCAGGCGCCATTAGACAAAGATTTAACATAAGCAAGACAGCGTTACTAAAGAGAGTGTAGGAACTTTAGTAACGATTATACGCACGTAAAGCACATAGGCTAACATTGTTAAGTTTATGCAATATTATTTCAGAATGAAAAAATAGTTATACGTTAAACATCGAATTGATCATAGGTTGCATCTGAATAAGGAATACACCTTTAAATCAAATTTTAATCTTAAAGTTACCATCTTAATAAATTGTTACGTTAGTAAATTTAATAAAAAATCTGAAGGAAGAAATAAATGTATATCTATTAAACTAAAGATTATTCTCTTGTTATTACAGGTATTTACAATTCTAAATTAAGTTTTCTTTAAGTAATGTTAACTGAAGATGGAATTTATGTCAAGTTATAATGTTACATTAAAAATGTCTTATGAATGTATTTAATAAAACTTTTTTTATCATATCATATTCAGATCTGAGTACGATGTACATACAAGCATCAGTGGATCTTAAAAAATGTTAGTTATTCTTTATAGCATAGAATTTTTAAATAAACACGTGAGATCTTAAAATAGACTTCAAATAGTTTATACTACTTTTAGTGTTTAATCAGGTGAAAAACTGATCGTTGTTTACATTTCTTATAGAAAATAATTATTGACTTAAGTCCGAGTAATAAGGCGTACATGTTTTTGTAATTAACCAAGTTCTAATTATTGTGGAGGTTTTAATTGCATAAATTTGTAGAATAAAATATTTCATATAAATAATTAAAAGGTTTGACTTACCGAAGACTACGGTATTAATTCATAATAACAACAAGAATATGTTACCAAGCTATACAATTTATCTTGATTATCAGCGTCCTCTTGTGATTGTAGTATTACAAAAGCAAGACATCTAATCGAACAGCTGTAGTGTTGGCAATAGTCGAACTGGAATTTACGTCAAATCATCAATATCCGATATTTTAATTAAATACTGTTGAATCCATTATATCGCAGCATCTCTCAATTTACAGTAGTCGCTCCAGTACAATTTTTAAGTTTAAAAAGTGTTAAAAGTGTCAAATACCATCGAAGATTAATGTAGATTAAATAACAGCATAAATGGTATCATGATAGTTGTGCTATAATAACTAAGGTCAATTAATTATATATTAGAAAGATATATTTTACAAATCATATCGTCGAATTTATAACATCATTGACAAAAATTCGAAAGAACTTTTAGAAAAGGCTATGCAGAGGTCGCACTTCAACTGGCAGTTTACAAAAAAGCTATCTACACTATAGCGAGCGTTCAAAACTGAACGTGCGGTTTGGTTATAAAAGAAATAACTAGTTATATATATATATATATATATAATGTGTGGACAGGCATTGTAAATGACAGATTAACAGAACCATTTATTTTACCAAATCGTTTAAATGGCGACTACTACCACCACCGTTTTTTAAGAGGCATTCTTCGGGATTTGCAGGAAGACATGTCGTTATTGCACGATGGGGCACCGGCTCATTTTAGGTGTTCGAGAATTGTTGAACGAACAATTTCCTAACCAGTGGATCGGTCGTGTGATCACCAAGGTCGCCGGATCCATATCCTTTGGATTTTTTTTCTTGCAGAGGGTAGTTAACAATATGGTTGATACACGTGAAGAATTGACCGCAAGAATCGAAAACGCATTCCAAATAATTCGCGGAAGGCCCTTATCTCTATTACGAGCACGCACACAAACATGACTATGCTGTACGCGTTTTGTGTCGACCAAAATGGGGACAACTTTGAACACTTTCTGTAAGAAATTGTTGTCAACACTAGCTAGGACCGGTCTCACAATTTAATTGATCTTTAAAGGGCTGTTTCTCTCTTATTTTTGAGTTTTGGTAAAAAAAAGTTACTCGAAATATTTGTTTATCTATGCGAGTTCTACTCGCTGTTAAAAAGTCACAACTTATAACTCATCCTGTATATGAAAATTTGTATAAATCGTGAATGTTTCAAGCTATTCCTCATGTTGTAGTTATTTATACTAAATGACTTTCGTATAATGTAAATATTATTAATTTCTATCATTTGTATTTATAGCCTTTATACATTATACAAATTTTCTATTTCGATTTTTAATATACAGTCGAACATTTTCGGTTTTATAGTATGAAAAGATTGCTTATAGAAGAAAGTTTAAGAAGATCCAATGAATTCGTTTACAAATTCAGTTTTGCGACTTCTCTTATAAAAACAACTGAATAAATGTGTAATAGAAATTTTAAAAAAGTATCTTTAACGATGGTTAATCGTGTAGATGTAAACTAGATGCAGCTAACAGTGAAGACATTGTAATTACAATTTCATTTTCTAATACAATAAAATATAAGTACATGCGCCTCACTTGGCTGATTTACATTACAATAAGAGTTTTTTTATATCCTATTTCATAGTGTATAAATAATCGAACAAGTTTTACAGTTAGTCGTAAAACTTCCTGAATTCAAACCAACAGGATTTGTATTACGACGAATTTTTTGGTCGTAAAGCTTTTCGCACTAAAAACTATATTGCCCTTTTTCTATGCTAAATAATTTATGACGTTTATAAAATATAAGTATTTTAATTATCCACAGATATGTAGGTTAATTACGTCTAGGGCATATATTTAATTTGCACAAATTAGTGAGTTTTGATTGATCAACAACGTGGGTAGGAACATAAAACATATAATTAAACAATTCGATGCTAATCTATTATCAAACGAGTTTGTTAAATAATATATTGATATCAATGTAAACTAGTATAAGGTTTGGTAATAATTTCCTTGAAACTGTGCCGTGACAACGTACTATTAAATATTTATTTATTACAAAACTAAACACTTCTAATTGAACGGAGTGGAAAACATTTAAACTAACGACAGAATATAAAACCACAGAAAAGTGTAATTTTTAACTTCCACGTTTAATTACCTTCTAGGAATAAAGTACACCAGGATATTCTTTTCCGCCTTCTTTTGTATCCCTACAAAACCTTTAACTACAATTTGCTCCGACAGGGCATAACCGCTAATAGAAACAGTACTATTATTGGAAAAAATTAGTAATTTATAGTGGAACGTTTTATTATATAATGCTACATTTGTTATAATGCAAATTATGCATACTAAGTCACTACCGAATCGCAAAATATTTTGGAAGTGATTTTCGATTGTAAGGTACCTCTGGAACATCTCTGATTAGGTTCCACGAGCAATATGGGGTTTACTTCCCTTGGTATCGGTTTTCATAATACATAATCTCTTGGCGAAACATTTCACCGTGTTCGTTGTTAAGTTTAATCTTTATAAGGTGTATTCTATCTTTATATTTCTTTCGTTTAGTTGTTTCCGTTTCTATAGATGTCATAGAGTGGAGTAGTTTCTATAAAGATATTGATTAGGGTATTACGAGATAAGTATTTTTTTTTTTTTTTTTTTTTTTTTTTTTTTTTTTTTGGGGGGGGGGGGGGGGGGGGGGGGGGGGGGGAAAAAAAAAAAAAAAAAAAAAAAAAAAAAAAAAAAAAAAAAAGGAATACACCTTTAAATCAAATTTTAATCTTAAAGTTACCATCTTAATAAATTGTTACGTTAGTAAATTTAATAAACAATCATAAGAAAGAAATACATGTATATCTATTAAATTAAAGATTATTCTCTTCTTCTTACAGATATCTACAATTCTAAATTAAGTTTTCTTTAAGTAATGTTAACTGAAGAAGGAATTTATGTCAAGTTATAATGTTACATTAAAAATGTCTTATGAATGTATTTAATAAAAGTTTTTTTATTATATCATATTCAGATCTGAGTACGATGTACATATAATCATCAGTGGATCTTAAAAAATGTTAGTTATTTCTTATAGCATAAAATTTTCAAATAAACACGTGAGATCTTAAAATAGACTTCAAATAATTTATACTACTTTTAGTGTTTAATCAGGTGAAAAACTGATCGTTGTTTACATTTCTTATAGAAAATAATCATTGACTTAAGTCCGAGTAATAAAGCGTACATGTATGTTTTTGTAATTAACCAAGTTCTAATTATTGTGGAGGTTTTAATTACATAAATTTGTAGAATAAAATACTTCGTATAAATAATTAAAGGTTTGACTTACCGAAGACTACGGTATTAATTCATAATAACAACAAAAATATGTTACCAAGCTAAACAATTTATCTTGATTATCAGTGTCTTCTTGTGATTGTAGTATTACAAAAGCAAGACATCTAATCGAACAGCTGTAGTGTTGGCAATAGTCGAACTGGAATTTACGTCAAATCATCAATATCCGATATTTTAATTAAATACTGTTGAATCCATTATATCGCAGCATCTCTCAATTTACAGTAGTCGCTCCAGTACAATTTTTAAGTTTAAAAAGTGTTAAAAGTGTCAAATACCATCGAAGATTAATGTAGATTAAATAACAGCATAAATGGTATCATGATAGTTGTGCTATAATAACTAAGGTCAATTAATTATATATTAGAAAGATATATTTTACAAATCATATCGTCGAATTTATAACATCATTGACAAAAAATTCGAAAGAACTTTTTAGAAAAGGCTATGCAGAGGTCGCACTTCAACTGGCAGTTTACAAAAAAAGCTATCTACACTATAGCGAGCGTTCAAAACTGAACGTGCGGTTTGGTTATAAAAGAAATAACTAGTTATATATATATATATATATATATATATATATATATATTATGCTTTGATAAGGGGTTATTTAAGGGTGTATTTTATAGTAAAGGTCGTGCAGGAATCAGAAATTATAATAGGAAACAGAAAACTGCATTTATTTAATAGAAAAGTGAGTAATTAGGATAGTTTGTAAATAGTAAGCAGTCAACACCCTGTATATAGAGTCTAAGTAGTTTTAAGCGACGCAAATAGCCACAGGAAGACGCATAGTTAGCATAGAAATGAGTAATACATGCATTAAGTAGATAACAAATATTTAACACCCTGTAGATGGAGTTTTAGTTAATTTAGGTAATGCAAATAACGATATTTTTCAGTGGAAGCACGCGTATTTATAAGTAAGCACAATAAAGTGTAATTAACACGCATTCAAAAGAATTCCAGTCAGTTATGATAATACGGAGATAAGAAATAAAGTTTCAAGAAGCATAGTGTAAATGCGTACAAACAATTAGCCATTTTGATAAGTAAAGGTGATTAAAAATTGCGTAAATAAACAAGCCTATATAAAAATTAAAAGTCGAATTGCATCAGTTGTTTGTGTACAACATGGAAAAGCGATTATATTGCTCAAAACACCGCATGTCTGATAACGAGGCAGTTGCGGGCAAACAACAATTACTTGAAGACAGAGAATGTTACATCAGAAACTACTTTAAATGCAAAGACTTGATTGGTTAAAATTAGCGACGGGCTTGTAGGCCATGCCCACAGACGGAGTAGGAGATCAATCATATATTAACAGCGACAATGATAACAAAGTCAGTTTTCAACTCAACAAAGGCCGAGGTGCGTCACTTTGAACCTAAGTGTAACACGTAAGAATAATTTAAAAGTGAAAATTGTTTAAGTGCGACGAAGATAAAAATTACGATTGCCGATTAAACGTAAGTAGATTTTGGGGAATTTACTTAAACTAAAACATAATAATAATAGGGCTCTAAGTTTGGGGAGAATGATGATCCAATTCCGAGTCCGGGGAGAATAAATAAATTCTAAGTCTGGGGAGATTGGTGAGAATAAATTCTGAGTCTGGTGAGAAGAAATAATAAGTCTAAATGAGACGACAATAATGTGGGGTGCATAAGTCTAAGTTTAATAATGGTAGTCCAGAGGGTGATGACAATAATTTAAATGCAATGGTTCAAGCGTGTGGATAGACAATATTTCGAATGGGTATATAATAATTCTGAATTGGGGGAGAATAATTTTGATCCAAATGGATGGTATAATGCATGGAAAATACTAGTTGATGCGTCGATAATTTTGGTTGCGGGAAGGAAATAACGAAGAAAACAGACCAGGTTAGATTTTTAGTGAATTTTAGTGAATTTGCTCAATATAAATTAATGTGACGGAGTCAACAAAACAACGAACTTGCATACGGTTAGAGGTTTTGGTGACTTTAGATTGATTAAAAAGTATATGATTTTTGAGATAAATGAGATTTACAACATTAATTAATTGAAAAGTGTATTTTAATAATTTTCAAAAACCTGTACATAATATTTGTTTTCATTATATGGAATTGAATTAACTTCATTTTATAATTCAAAATAAAACCTAGTCGAGGTCAAAAGATAAAATTAGTGGGAGTGTAATTTGATAATTTTAATAGAGAGGAGGAGTCAAGTAGAATACGCCATTGATATCAAAGAAGGCCTTATCGTATCAAGTTTTGTTATTGGTCGACACAAGGTCGGTTCAAGATAAAATCCTGTTAGTTCCAGGAGGGAGTTCATAGCATAAATATTTGACGGCCCAACGTCGGGGCTCGATAATTCCAGTTCCTGTTTATTCATAGCAATGTATATATATATATATTATATATATATATATATATATATATATATATATATATATATATGGGTCACGAGAAGTCATTGAACCCCAAATTCTAAAAATAAATTCCACCAAAATTGAATCCAACAAAACGGAAATTTCCGTAAATTCAAGGTTACACCCTGAAAATACAAGCGTACTTTTATTCATTAAAATTTAATGCAAAAACGCAAATTGCGCGTGTATAAATAATCACCCTGTATGATATAAACTTATTGTAAATAAATAACAAGTAACGTAAGTCGTATATGTAAAAAAATAATTAATTGTAAGATATCGTAAAACGCATTAAATGCGAAAGTAAAACGCATCATTTTAAGATAAATACAAAGCGAGTGTTTTCTATAAAAACGCAACCCGTTTTGCATTAAAAAGCAATTAAAGTTTAAATTAATTTACCCGTGGATTATAGCAATCTATTCTAAATAAAGAATTTTCTAGAATATAAAACAATGAGTCATTTGGATTTAAAACTACCTAAAAAATCATTAATAAATACACATTTGTTCCAAGAAGCAGCTTGAACATTGAATAAATAGTAAAATCCTGGGATAACCCATAAAAATTGATTATCTTTTACATTAGTATACGACGCCACAATAATAGTATATGTGAGAGCCGGACAAAAACACGCGTCATGGATACCTGGAACCAGATAATTAGGTCATAAAACTCGACAATATCAAATGCTAATGAGGATTTCCAAGAAAATTACATAAGATATGCGTTTAAATATTTAGAATGGAATCACGGTCATTCCAGAACATTCTAATGAATAAAGAAGTGATATTTTTAAACGCAAATACATACAAAAATGGATTTATTAATTACCATGAAGATGCAAAATTCTTCAATATAAAGCTATTTTAAAAATTTTATTAAATAATCGAAAGGAAAATTTAACCAAAAATGTACTTTGGTAACTGCTGTTTGGACAGAGGACTTTAATCTTGTAAGCTGATTTGGACATCAATTTAAAAATACGAAGATTTTAATTACGAGGGGTGGTTTTGTGGATTCTGCACGTATTAATTTTAGATTTATTTTCAACTGACATTAGAGTATTTGTATCAAATTTAAGTAAGTCCTAACAATTTTTTTATGTAAAGGATTTTTTTACCAGGAGTTTGTGCTCAGAGTTAGAAATACTTACCTTTTAATAGATTATCTATCAAGAATTTTTTGCCAAATCAAATCTTACAAGCGTGGAAATAAGTTTAATTCTGTAAAATTAAAATAAGGTAAGGAACAAATGTTTTATTTATATAACAATTACTTCTTAGAAATTATTTTATGTTTGAAAGAAACAATGTTGCAAATGCTTTTGTATGAGAGAAACTATTTCATATTGTATAAATGTTTTGTAATATTGTTGTATTGTATTTCATTTTGAAAACTCCATTAATTCGGTTGAGCTAGCCAAGCAAAGTTAAAAACGAAGGTAAGTGAACAATTTTAATTTTACAAATTGCTATATCTGTATCACAATACTCTTTCAGCAGCGCATCAAAGCGGGCCTTATCACAGCACTCTTTTAGCGGCGACTCAACCTGTGGCACGATTTATTCGTCTGTAAATGAAAGTTTCTTGTCGCGTAGTATTTGTTATTGGAGTTTACTCTTTCTTTTATGATATCTAATTAATTTCCAGCATGACTAACACAGTGAGAGAAGTTCGTGAAAGTTTGAGAGCTGAGGGAGTGAAAATTGGTTCTCAGAAAAGTGTTTATATGGAAGAAGCGAATAAGAAAAATCCAGAGGCCAAAAGTGTAGGAGAGACCGAATAATCAAAAATGATGGCTCTTTTATTAAGTCTAAATCAAAATATGAAAGAAATGTGTGAAAAGAATGAGAAAGGCATGCAAGAAATGAAAGAGAATATAAAGGAAATGAAAGAGAATATAAAAGACATGAGTGCGAGATCTGATAAAAATACTAAGGAATTACGAGCAGAATTTGGAGAGATCACAGCAAAATTGGGGAAAGTTTAAGAGTAGAAAGTGACAAGAATGAAAGGAAATTTAAAGAGATTAGTGAAAGAATAACCTTGGGTTTAGAGGAAACTAACGAACCCATTGAAGAAATAAAATTTGAAGTTAGGATTTAAATCATGTTAAAGAAGAAATTGTTCAAGTAAAGTCAAATCAGGAAGCAAGTGAGAAAGAAACTTATGGCAAAATTAAAATTAATTCATTAAAGTTAATTCATGTAGGGGAACCGATGAGATGGAGTCCAACAACTATAAAACTTTTAAATTCAAGTTTACAAGTTTTCTATTCGTACAGACCACTGATGCGTTAAATTTCTTTTAAAAATGTATACAAACAGATCATAGCGTGTCAATTAAGTTGTTTGAATGTCTTACGTTAGTAAAGTTGTGATTATATTACATAGGCAAAAACAGTACGATACCAGGGCTACATATGAGACATTTTAAAGTGAAATTTGAGACTAACTAAATGTTGTGTTCTATTTTAGTACCTAATATTCTTTCAAATGCAATACAGAATTTACCATGGCCCATAAAGCAAATCTAAATTAGTAACAGACGTACAAGAAGCGACTAACCTTAATAGTAAAGTAAATTAGTACAGCAAGCTGCAAAAAAAGATTTAAAATTGATAAATCCTTACTAAGTCAACATCTAGCTACCAAAACAGTTACGCAAGGTAGGTTTGTCCAAAGCATTTGAAGATGATTTAACCGAAACGATCAAAATTTTATCAGGCCCAGGTTGTATTCGAAATTTCTGCATTCCTAATAAATTAATGTCAAAACTCAGACCAATTTGAAAAAATGTCGTTAAAAATACCACTGGTAGTCTTTTGATTTACATAGAGTAATGTATAATAGATTTAAAATGCAAGACAAAATATAATACATAAATTCAACCAGGCCGATTTTTCATATTTGAAAGGCCAGGAAAGTGAACACAAGTGTTTTGGCATATATCTCTGCTTCAGGAATCAGGAACGCTTCTGACACCATGAAATGGGGCAAAACAAGTACTTTAGCTGGAACATTTGCGCAACACTTGGTCTACAAAATCTGAGAAAGACTGGATGATGACAATAATTTTCAATAAATGCTTACTAAATTCGTGTTATAGTTGTTGGCCACTTTAATCATTTGGACAAAGGGAGAAATCGAAATGGTAATTACAGTATACACACAGCCCTACTCAAATTGCAGGCACACACAACTAACTGATGTGCTAAAGTCATTGGATAAAAGTTTTTTATTTCACTAAAATTAAAATGCAATCAGGCACTCTTAGATTGGGAAACGAGCAATCAAAGAAAATTGACCAAAAGCGAATTTTGTAATCCTTTATGTGATGCCTGTCTGGCATCAGAAAATTTGTTACGCTTTATTTTAAAGCTATTAAGAAATATGTTAATTAATTTAGAATTAGTAATTTTTTAAAATTTGGAAAAATTCCCGTTAAATAGTGCAATTTTTGACACTGTTAAACCCCGGTATTAGTAACGTTCGCACTAGTCTTGACGTCAGTTGCTTATCTTTGCAATTGTAAGCGCTGACGTAGGGTTCTGTTGTGAGAAAGAGTTCATCTTCCCACGAACGCAGGCGGAAGTACGTCATTTTCGGTTGGAGGGGGAGACATTTAAGGCGAGAACTGCCACTTAGCTCGTCAAGCTTATAGTGCCAATTCCCGTGAAAACAGACTTATCGTACAGATTTCCGTGAAGACAGACTTATTGTTCCGAGTTCCGAGAAGTTTACCGTTTAACGAGTAGTGTTGGCGTGAGTGCGTTCCGTTCCAATCTTTTACCTCATCCTTATCGCCCTACCAGCCGGAATCAGCGCAGCAAACCACAACAGGACAAGAGTAGAAAGGACCGCCCCCTGAGGTCATCGGTCATCAACGCCCATGTAGATTTCGGGGTAAATGTTTTTAAAAAACTTTGTCATTTGCCCGAGGGTTTAGTGGGAGGGTTGAACGTGATAAATTAAGGAAAAAAACTGTAAAATTTGCATTTTTATCAAGAAGAATATATTTCCACAACATACATGAGTATTGAAAAAACAGCTAATTTATCTAGTTAGAAGATAAATTAAAACAAGAAGTAAAATAGATATACCTTGTAAAAATATTCATAACGTCCAGTAGTCAAATTGAGCAAATCTGTAGATGACTTTACTAATAAAAAGAAACGACAACCGTATTTATGCCTTACGTAAAAAATATGTAGCTAGGAAAGAATAGATAATTCAGAAAATTTATTTTTAATAGAAGTAAACATAAAAGTATTGCAACTGAGAATGGCACGCAAAATATCGAAAAATATGAGGAACACAATCCTAATATAATTAATTGATATTAGAGAAAAGGATACGAGTAGAAAAACATATAATAAGGGGCTTTATAGGTATGATTAAAGATTTAAAAAAAATACAAATAGTTTACCAAGACATGTGGGTAATTAACAATTTATTTATGAAATAAACGGCCGGTATAGAAATAGATAATGAAGTAACCAAATAAAAAATCAGCAAGAGTGTTACATGGATGTGCTTAATTACCAATTTGTTACCTTGCAAAAAGCGCAAGTTGTAACATTATTTTGTAATGTTAACTAATAAACAGATTAATTAATTAATTAAAATTCATTAACTTGCATAACTTATAGACAAGAATTCAATAATAAATTATTTTATAGTTTAGTTAGCATCCCTCATAAAAGACCAGGTTTACAAATAGCTTAAGGCTAAACTATTATAAATTCCAGCGGCTTTCATCATAATTTAAAGCTCTACCCTTGTAAATCAAATACAATAACCCTTTTAAAAGCTTATCTCGGTTACAGATTGACGAATCTGATAAAATTAAATTAAATAGTACCTTTTAACGTAAATAAAGAAAAGCAATTTTCTGTTTGAAAAGCTTAATTTTCTTAATAATTTCTTTGATTGATAAGGGTTATAGAAAACGAAATATTGAAAATAGCGAAACTATTTTTCCAATTTGATTTGTTCAAAGATTGCTAGTAATTTTAAGTAGTCTGGAGACATCCATTGTATTTAAAATCCATTTCGGCTCAAGTGGGTTGACCGGTCTTTTGTTAATAGCAGACAACTGTCGCCATAGGTATGGTCCACATTTCAATAATTAAGAAATTCTTAGAAGATACAATATATTTAAACCCTTAGAAAAATAATTGCTTCCGTGACCCTCATCTCAAAAGGGGTTGGATTTGGTTTCTAAAATCCTGTTTTTGTGGGAGGTTCTGTTCAGTCATTGGATAACAGAAAATGACGTAAATAATGCTTAGAGTAGGAATTAATCTATATAACTTAAGGCTTTAGCCAAAAGAGGGAGATTTTCCAATAGGACGGTCCGTGGTTAAGAGGTAGAAACGTAGCCACAGAAGTTCGCGGGTAGCGTTCTCCGGCATCACAGATATGATATTTCACTTAGTATCACGATAGGAAATTGGACAGGAGTAATCAACTCTTCCAGTTCGCGAGGGTTATGCCCGTATGTTCGCGGATTTATAGTGATACAAGGTAAATAATAAAAAGCTTGTAGGCGTGTGACGCACAAGTTAAGTGATATTGTCAATAAGATCCTGCCGGGTTCGTGTGCCATTCAATTATTTAAAAATTACAAGCTACAAGAGCAACAAGCGAGATTCTCTCCCTCAATTTAAGAGCTGTTCTACGTTGGAAGACAATGCATCAAACAATGGACAATTTTTAGTAAGTAAGTTTTTATAGTTAAGTAGCATGACCCATTTTTAGTTAATTTATTTGTTAGGACGTTTTGGCCATAAACCGTAGGATTAATTTAGTGTAAGATTTATAATATAAGTTTTCGTTCATATACAAGTGTTTGAGAATTACTTATGTACGCAAAATTTTCATAATTCCATATTCACCTATTCAATTAAATTTCTAAATTAAAATCAATGAATGTAAGAGGTTCACGTTTATTGCTCTGTTAATTAAATTTGCCGTTGATTAAGTCAATAGTTTTTTTATTATTTTTTATATCATGGAAGTTGCATAAGTAGTAAAAAAGTGAGGAATTGATTAAAAAGAACAATTGTCCTCCTTGGGATGACAAGTCTCTCAAGGTTTTGCACGAACATTTGGACATTCTCGACTTGTCTGGCGCCCTTGGTAATTGTCATTAAGCCACAATACTTATGAAAGGTAAGTGCCAAATCTTTTTGTAGTATATTATAAATTAATTTAACCCTTTCTGCAAAATTTTAACCCTCTATATGATCCACCACCTTCCGCTAGCTAGTGCCGGTGACCTCCCTTTAATTTTTGTTATACAGGCCGCCCCCATTTATAATTTTACTGGAAAATACATACTTAGTAGCTTTTCCGCCTGTAACAAAGTAATAAATAAAACAAAAGAAATGGTAGGTAAAAGTACAGTCAATCAAGCATTGAAAATTTAAATACTGAAGTATGGAGATAATATTGTAATACTGACAGAAATTTATAAGGAACTAAAAATAGAACTAAATAAGAGGAAAATGGTAGTACATGCAGACTTAGGCATGAAACCTAAGAATTCCAAAACAAAAATAAAGAGACTTAGTAAATAGCAGAAAGCTGAAAGTAAATTTAAGGTAGGTCAGACAGACTAGAAAAATAAAGGTGTTTTGTAACTTAGGATACAAGATCACAAATGGCAATAGAAATAAAAAGAGTGTAAAACGTCTATCAGCCCCAAGAAGAAAATGGTTTGTGACGCGCGACGTAATACTAAAAAGTAGGGTAGCTCTAAGTATTAGAAAAACACTTGAAAGCCTTTGTTTCAAACGAAATAGTATACATCTGTGAAACACACAAACAAAACAAAGAAGAAGATAAAAGGTTAGAAGCTGTAGTAGAGAGCGGAGCATAAGGCATAAGTTGTAGAAGAAGGCAAAGACTAAACTATATAGAGTACAGAGCTGCCTCAAAACCAAACTTGAAGTTGTGACTAAGGAAGAGATACGCTGCAGTTTCATCTAATACCTTACATTAACATAGTGTTTATTCGGTGATACTATTTACTTTTAAATTATTTTTTGAAGCATGTCTTACTATCGGAACTAGGACTCGTGATGGGATTCAAATATAAGTGCTAACAAAAAAAATCTTCAGGTTAGTGGGTTAATACAACGACTATCTTTTCAAGCATCTGTGCTCAGGCCCTGCAGTTTGCATACAAGAAATCTAAAATGCACGGTTCTGAATTGCTTAAAGAATTGACACACTCTTTTACGTTGATTGATCCGTAGAGTAGCAATAACTTCTTTTCTAATGAATACTATCTACATATTTTATAACGAAACAAGCACTTCATTTGCCATTTGAAATTTTATAGCGTAACAAGCTACTACGTACTAAAAATGTCATAAAAATAAACGCTCGCATATATCCGAAGGTTTGAAAAAGAAGAGTATACGGAGCGCCACGTCAGATAAAACATTGATTTTAAATTCAAAGGGCTTGCGGTAGCGGACAATAAAACCGGCAACGGTGATGTCTGCAAAGATTGAACCGATTACGAACGCCGCATCCGAATAGCTCTTAAATAAATTATCACCCTGTAGGGTAAGGCCGTAATACAATACATAAATGACAACCGAGACAAAATTTCTTGTATATATGCCAAGGATTTCCCCTTTTATATCCCGCTCTAAACGACTTCAACTTAATTTCCAGTCGCTCGGAAACAAAGCTAAATTGATATTAACAGAGAAGTTATGGCAACAATAAGCGATTTGTTACTGAACGCTCCATTAGTTTGCGGAGAATTTCCGTGTCATTTGTCGCCATAAGCAGCCATCGGGGAAAAAATTGGATAATGGAGATTCCTTTGTTTGCTTCGTTACTTGCTTTATTACATGATCCTGCACAAGACATAAAACATCACCCCTGCATAAAAGGTTAAATTCGATCTTCGTTTATATACGGTTAATAGTTTTATTTAAAGGGAATTTTGATCAAATCCATTTAACCAATCAAAATGTATCGAGAGATTCTTAAAGAAACTGATCGTAACGCTGGATAGCAGTTGTCTACTATATATCAAATATAATGGTAAACTAGTTACGGAGACCTTTGTGTACAATTTTGACTAACAACTTCACATAAGTTTAGACAGTGTTATTTGTCGGTAAGTTACAGATATCGCGTTCACTTTTGACAAGAATTTTGTGAAGATATAACCCTCCTTTGGTTTAAGTTATACCTAAACCTTCCTTTCTAACTTTGCTTTGCCTGGCTAGGGCGACGGAAATGTTAGAGTTTTCAAAATCAAATCAAACAGCAATGTCGCAAAGCACTTATTAAGTATGCAATATTTTCTCTCTTAGAACATTTACAACATCGTTTCTTTCAAACATAAACTTATTTACTTAAAAATGTTTATCACATTATTTTGCTTACAATTTACAGAACTAAAATCTCTTCTCTTATGGATAGTTTACCTGGTTTTAATTCCCACGCTTGTAAGGTTTGTTTGGTCAAAAAAATCATTGACAGATAATTCTATTAAAAGGTAAGAGTGTTTTGAACTCTGAACACAAACTTTCCTGATAAAGACCCTTACAAAAATAAAATGATTAGGACTTACTCTATCTTAAACTAAATGACAAATACTCAAATATCAGCTACAAACACTGGTTTTTTTTTAAAAACTATACTACCAAAATCCACGATGCGCGTTTTTTATCCAATTCGTAATTAAATAACTTCTTATTTTAAAGTGACGTCCAAATCAGCTTACAATATTTTCATATCATTTACATCTCCATTTGGAAACCAATGTGCATCCTTGGTTTGATTATTTAATAATATTTTAAATAGTTTTTTATATCGAAGCATTTCCCACCTTCATTGTATATGACAAGATCAAATAATTGCATTTAAAAATTTTCATATTTATGTGAAGGTTACGTTTAACTTTACTTCTTTATTCACTGTTCCATGGTAAATATTAATTACAGCATGCGCATTGCATACTTTAAAATAGCTTCGAAATTCTTTTCTCAATGTGACAATTTCGCGATTGCATTTATAAATGAATCTATTTAATACAGGCTTCCTTATATACAAAATTATTTATTTTCTAGACTATACTAGTGTCTACGTGATTTCATTCCCAATAAGACACGCCTATCTGGCGTAATTGTTGGGGACTTTCTCATTAGCGTTCAAATTGTCGCGTTTTATTACCTCGTTATCGCGTTCCACTTATTAGTGACGTACACGGCCCGTCCTTGTTTAACCGCCAAGATTATTGTGGGTTCGCATACTAATCCAGTAATTGCGAAAAGTAATAAATAATTTTTATTACATTTTATGGATTTTCTTAATGTTCCGGTCGCTTCTTAGAATAAGTGTTTATTTATTAATTAGGTCATACGAAATTCACGTATTTCTTCCTAATTCCTTTCGTCTATTCCAGAAAACTCTTTATTTAAAATAAATTTATGTTAGTCAATTGATATGATTAATTTAAGACTTTATAATGCATATTAGTTGCATTTTTATAGAAAATATTTGCTTTCACGGTAAAAACGTTTTAATACTACCCTTAAATTAAGACACAAATTTATTTATTTTTATGCACGGAAAGGGCATTTTCTTTTATTACTAACAAATAGCTTTTGTATTTATCTTAAAATGATCGATTTGAATTCGCATTTAATGCGTTTTAAGATTACCTTAAAAATAATTATTTTTACATATACAGCTTACATTATTTGTTATGTATTTAGAATACGCTTATATCATACACGCACAATTGCATTTTTTCTTGGCAGTTTAAATAATAAAAGTACGCTTTAATTATACAGGACGTAACCATAAATTTACGGAAATTTCTATTTTTTCCGAATTATTTTATATTTAGTGGAATTTATTTGTAGAATTTCGGTATTAATGACCTCTCGTAACCCCTTATCACGTCAATATATATTATAGTGGTTTTAAAAGATCAAAAATAAATATAAACGAAGCAATTTCAAAACACCCTGTATAAATGAACAACCAGAAAGTACGTGCGAAGATTATAATAGTTAGTTCATTTTTAAGTATCAGGTATTAACGAAAACTTATAAATAATTAATGAAATTTAAGTAGGTTTCCAAAGAAATTAAATGGTAGAAGCCAATACCATTAATTTATTAATTAATTTGAATTTAATTGAACGATTATTGCTGTATAATATGCATAAAAGCGTTTAAAAACCCGGTAATACCAAGATGAGACGCGTTGCATACGTACAAATATATCAGTAGGGTTTGAAATAAGTGGAATATCCAACTCGTAGAAATGTTATTTAAAATGTTACGATTGAACACCTGCGTATTTTCTAAAGGTCAAGTTCTGCTAAAAATTTGTAGATAGCAAATGGTTACAGAGAATGTCGGATAAACCGTTGCTTATATTCACGGGAAATGCTAATGAGGGGGTTATTTAACTCACGTAGAGAGTCCACGTGAGGTAGACAGCGCACAAACTAGGATATCGATTTTTCAACCACTCAAGCAAGGTTAGAATGAGACGGAGAAAACGTATAAGCATGCGGCCACAATAGTATAGGAGGGATTTGAGAAACGTCATTAAGTCTACGATTGGTCGAGATGTTAGTTCGACTTGATATAGACACGAGGATAGTGTAGTGTGATTTTCTTAAAAATTTATAACGAGGTACGGAAATTCGCGGATTTGAAAATCGGGGTTGAGTGCAAAATTGTGGGAATGTGTGTGGTGTGCAGTGGATTTCGAATAACCGTGGCCAGGAGGTGGCAAGTGAAAGATATAAATAGTTTAGGAGAATAATATTAAAGCCCTTATTATTTCGATCGTCCCAAAAGCACGTATGAAAGTTAACACGAGTTGTAAGTATTAACAAATAATTTAAAGTGTATTGCTTAGTGGTAGCCTCTAAATTAATTAAACCGCGGTTAGTGTGCCGATATTACTTATTTTAATTGAGGTATCACCTATAATTTTTATCAACTCGTGTCGGGACATTAAATAACGTAGATTACTTTGAAAGAAGTATAGTTGAAATGAAATTTGGAATTTGGTTACACCGAGAAGGCGGAGTTGGCGGATCCAGTAATTGCGAGAACGACCTGCCGACCAGATAGAAAAATTACATGGCATCATCTACAGAGCGAAGATCTTCTAGAAATTTCCAGGTAACGATTTAAATTTGTGATTCCTATAAACTGTAAACATTGGGGTGGCGTATGAGTGTTTTCCAAGGTAGTGTGAATTATTTACGTATTGAACAGAATATGTGTAAATAACTTTATCACGATATTCAACTAGAAATTGAAGGTGTTTATAAAACTTTTAAACGTTCCATCAGAACGTGAAATTTTGTGAAGATTACATGGCTTTGTTTTTTTTATTTTAAGAGTATGCACAGTAGAGGGGCATACATTATGCAGAATTAGAATGGGTTATTATGAGCTCACCATACCCCACAGTTTACTTAGATTATTAAAATAAATAAATAAATTATAAAGAAGGAATTTTAGAGAAGGTATTATTGAAGGTCCATTTACTCCGAGTACATTTTATGTGTTTGATGATTTTAAAATTAAATAAAGGACATTACAAAATAAAATTTACTGAAGTGTGACGTGAACTATAAAATGAGACTGAATTGCATTTGTAAATAGGAATAAATAAAAGATTGTATGTTTGTTGTATTTTGTGGTTTTATTGGGAGTGTGCGTGAATGATAGAATTTATGAATGAATATAGCTATCCAAAAAGAGGTCCAAATGAGCTAGCCGGAAGCAGTTGAAGAAGGCCATTCAACCGAGGAAGAGAGGAAAACGGGTAAGAATAATTTTTTTGAATTATTAAATTTTTGGAAATTTTTCTATTTTCGAATTTGAAAATTTTATATTATTTTCGAAAATAATTTTGTTGGTGAGGATTACACCCGAGTTCCACGGCAATATATATATTGATGCGATAAAGAGGTTACAAAAGGTCATTGAGCACCACATTCTGTGAGAAAAAGCTGAGAAAAATAAAATTTTCCAATATTTAATTTTTACCCTGTAAAATACTCTCGCAAGATTCCTTTGACACATAAAGTGAAATCCCATGTAAAATAACACATTTTAAGTACATATAGTGTTGAGATATACCATTTAAGAATAAAGCCCAATTTTAAAACACGTCTAATTCATGAAAATGCAAAAACATTCATTGATTGTGTTAATATAAAAGCCATCTATAAATATTTATATTTTAAAACAAGTTTTATGCATTTATGCAGACTGAAAAGACCGTAAAACGAGTATAATGTAAAGATTCATCCACTTTAAGAATAGTAAATAATCTCAATGTCAAGTTATCTTCTTTAAAATATATCATTTAAAGCAAGTTCTAGCCGGCGAAAATATAAACATCCGCACTTTTCTAAAAATGTAAATTCAATAATGCATTCATCCTTTTTAGAAATATTAGTCAATAAACGTTATTTAATTCAAAACGTTATAACGCAATTGCGAATTTCCAATGCGAAGTAGTTTACTTTCAAAGAAGCCATTTTTGGGATAGTTCTAGAATCCATTATATTTACGTTACCAAGCTAGTTACCTTGTTTCAATGAATATACGTTAAATCGTGGAATGCGATAACACCGGAAAAGACTATAAAATCAGTTAAGATAACGTTTTAATGGCTGTATATTACAGAATCTCGTAAGGAAAGAAAGATAATCAACTATCAGCTTCATTCATTAATAAAAGTTAGGAAAGATTTATGGTCGCAATAAATTTTAAATTGATATGGTGATATGTCATTAAAAGATAACAACACGCGAAACTGTGGTTCATTGTTACATCATGGGATGACCCATACTTCCTAAAATGCAATCAGAAGGTTCGAGGCCTATTATATTGTTACGTGTTACGGTATTCTGCGCGGACAACAACGGACTCAGAACAGTAAATAGTGAAAATTGCCTATAGCGAATACCACAACAAAACACAGGGACAGAATCAAACTCCAAAAGAATCAGAGTTCGGGCTAGCTCAAAAAGTCAGAGAGTGGGGTGGGTGACCTAGAAAGAAAAAAATTGAAAACCTCTAACAAAAAAATTTACATTACGCACATGAAGGAAAACATCAATGCCAAAAAAACATTTACAAACGTCGAAAATACACAGTTTTGTAATCATTCGTTACAACGTGATGTACATAAAGAGTCAATTTACATTTAAAATAGCATATCTTACTATCTGAACTTAAGAATACCTATAATATGTTCCAACTCTAAATATGTACAAGAAATATCGAAATAATAATGTAGTAAATAAAGAGTTGTTGTAGGAAATGCATCTCGTAATATTAAAATTTTAAACAGTCCGTTGTTGACGTTCACATTAATTTATACAGTAAAAAAAAACCAGTAGAAAAGCGCTCTAAATGCATTAAAATTTTTAAACAGCAAACTAAATACATAATGGTTCGGTTTGTGAGCGTACGTTAACATCGGTCTGCAATATCAACAAAATGTCTATCTGCCAAAACAGTAGTACAAAATAAAGCAAGCAGAAAAATGCATTGTTGGAACTATCTTCTTTGTGGTACCATCTCAGGAGATGCAGCTGAGGCTGCAACAACATAACTATACTGTACTAGCACAAACGCATTTTAAAAGCGCGACTTTACAACGTTCAAAGGACGTTGTATAACAGTAATAAAAAGAAGTCGAATACTAAAGAGCAGTTGAATAAGTAAAGAAACCTTTTTCAAAGTTGGAGTTGTATTTATACAGCTTTGAAAACATGGAAGGAAAATATAATACCATTCCCATCGATATTGGTGTAGAATATTCTGAGAAGGCAATCGAAAATATATACAAGGGCAAAAACCTTCCTAGAATTAAGAAAACAAAATATGATAATTAATTCCATTGAATTTGGTTGTTCCAAGGGAAAGGAAACTACCTATTAAAATATTTCTGCGAGTTATGCAAATAACAACACAGCTAAGCAAATCAAGTTGCCTGCCTTTTTTGAACAGAATAGAGATTTGTATGATTATCGATCCACGCTACAAATATTTCCGGAATAACTTAATGAGTAGGAACGTTACTAGCCATAAAACTTGAGCAACGAACACGGGCAGATATAACAAAATAGAATTTCAGGAAACACGAGCAAATAACAAACACATTTAAGTATTTAATCTTTCCAAAGAACCTATTTAGAAGTAGTTTTAACGATCACCAAATATAACAAGCAACAGTTACCATATTTTACGAAGAATTGCTAAAGCGAACTGCTAGGTTTTAGAAGTGGTTTTACGATAGCAAACATTTCGACGAATAAATATTTGAAATAACAAAAGCGTATTTCAAGGAAGTGTTTGATTGTTTTAACGAATAGCTATTAGACAACAAGCAGCGGTTTTAATATTTGACTATTGAATTTGTTATTATTTGAGAACATAAAAGATTTAGATTAGCGTTTTCAATTAGGGTTGTTGCAATTTCCTGTAGAATCTCGATATTTTAGAAAGTTACCGTAACAATATAAACAAGGAAGTTAAGGAGAGCGAATCAATCAAGATTTGAACATAAGTACTCCGACAATCGATAATTGATAGATAGTGAATGGAATGCGACGATGATTAATTTATTGCTCCAATCTAAATAATAAGTTATCTTGGTGCAAGGTCACCGGATATTTTAATCTATTAAAAATAAAAGTACTTTTGAAAACAGATACTTCAACGTATGAAGATTACAAATGGAACTAGCAATTTTTCGACGCAGTTAATTCTAATAGAAACGATCTTTGGATAGCGATAGAAATGAGAATACCAGCACAAATTTGATAATCCAAAACGCAAGCATACCTTTGTCTTAAACCTAATGAAACAATTCATGTATTATTAAGTAGATTAAGCTAGTATACTCTTATCTCACCAACTTCATTCTTTCCAATGCGCAAACACCAAAAACAACTAAACCTCAAACTCAAACATCGTAGTACAAAATTAATACCTCACTGTGGATACTACCACTCCGACAACTACCTAATAATTCTTAATGTAAATGAAACAGTATCTTACATAACTTTCATTTCTTTAATTTCCTCACCCAAGATATTTAAAAAGCAGAAAACAATCTACTACCCTATTCTCCAACTTCATCCTCAGCACTATCTTCAGAATCCACTTCGACATATGGTTTCAAATCTTTAATGCGCCACTTGTCTGATATATATTCATCCGAATTTTGAAATCTTTTCTTAATTTGATCAAAAAAAAAATTTTGGTGCCAACTTAGCGGCAAACTTATCTCTAGCACTAGAGAGTACCTTATTAGCTCTCCACACATTATCATCAACATTAGAGGAAATGTTTCTTTTCCTTAAATTGTATTGCTTGCTTGAACATTCATGTACTACATGAAATTTCCGACGAACATCCTCAAAAATTTGAAACATACCCTGACGATCAGAAGCATATAACGGCCTACTGCCAGGAACAATTTCTACATCTTGCTGTGGTTCCAATTCTCTACCATAAAATTTACCACTGAGCGGAACATAACAACCAAATATTAAAAAGTTAGGGGAATATTTCGTAGCCGGATATTTTGCCGAATTGATAACAAACTGATACATAGTAACTCTAAATCCCATGTATCATGCTTACTAATATACGAACGAATCGCTATACTAATAGTCTTACTAATACGTTCAATAAAATTGCACTGTGATGAGTAAACAGTAGTGTACAAAATTTTTTGCATTTCATACTTATCACATGTAGCCCTAAAAATTCCACCTGATAACTGCTCACCATTATCACAAATAATAAACTGAGGGATCCCAGATACTAAGAACACTTTTTCTTCTAGAAATTTTCAATAACATGTACCTTCGTACTTTGAAGTGGGTGCAATAAAATAAACCTTGAAAACCAATTACCGTAAAATTTTCCTGAAGTTGGAGTATTACGGGAAAAATTTAGAAAAATTCAAAAAAAGGTGGAGCCTGCAATTTATTAAACAAGTTCTCCACAAAAACCAATCAGTACCAAGACTAACCACAACTCAACACTCTGGCGAATACTCTCGTTCTACTCATAACTAAACTGCCGAAACAAATAAAAGTGCCATAAAACGCATAAATTTGGTAGAATGACAGACTCTTCTACGAGCCTCACCTAGACTAATAAAAAAAAAATTATATCATCACCGATCTCAAAAGAATCATGCTAAACTGCTAGAGCGATAAACTCACCTCCAGTCTCGTCTAAACTAACGTACTGTTGAGCGACCAGCACTTCACGAGTCTCGTCTAGACTAGCGTACTGCTGAATGGCCAACCCTCCACGACAAGTCCCGCCTAGACTAAATAAAACTAAACATGATGCGTTGAATGGTGATGAAAAAAAAATTAAAAAACTGCTGGCAAAACCAAATCGTGCCTATGCTCAAAAGTAATCCTCAAACGTTATGGTGACAGTAAAATTTAATGTACCGGATTAACAAACAGTCTCATACGCTTCAGTCGACCAAAAAGATGAGCTAATTTAGACTGTACTCTTTTAAAAGTTGAATCAGATAGACTTCCTTTTCTTAATTATATCATTTATAGGTGATACTAACGAAAAAATTTTAATAAACCAACGATGCCAATTCCAAATTGTAACAGAAAGATGGAAAAAATATTTGGAACAAAATCGAGCCCCACGTTTGCGGCGCTATTTTGTATGACAACTTTCCCTATTCCGAAGAAGTGTTACCGAAATATGGCACTGAAACGGATATTGAAAGCCAAAACGTGGGAAATAGGAAAGCATCATGCTCGCGGTCCAACTAGAGGTCTATTCCTAGCGGAGAGCATGAGCTGGGTCGTGAAACTAACACATTAAAAAACAAACGGAATAGGGCGCCACTACGTTACTGGAGAACGGAAAAGATTTCAAGGGAAACGTAAAAGTCCCAAGATAGCCCAAAAATACGGTTGATAAACAACCCGTACGCAAGTACCAAACTAATAATGTACCTATAAGAAAGACATGATTAATAAATAAATAAGAAACGCCATTTGTGTCTCGAACTAAAATAAGTGACAAGTCAAAAATATAAATGTTATTTATCAATAATTTATTTTTATAACGAAACACAACGTTGTTTTTATCTATCTGCATCACCTGCTCTTTTGTATGACTCTGGATTTATAGTTTTGTAAACAGAATCCTTCACTTTGCTATCTCCAAGCACAAATAATTTGATCTCAAACCTTTTTAACTTTTCTACTGGTCCAAAAATATTCAAAAAAATTTTAACTAGTGAAATTGTTTCTATACCAATTTACTTCTTTCAAAAATCAATACCATGTAAATAAACAAAGATAATAGACAACTTAATTTTTATTTAATTAGTTTCTTTTTCTTTTATTTAAATGTATTTACATAAGTAGGGAAAAGTTTTCAGATATATATTTAAGAGAAAAATATAAACTATTCTCTTTAGTTTCAAAAATCTCATAATGATCTCATCGTATAAACCTAATTTATCACAACATCAAAATATGCAATTGGAGAATCGTTAGTACTATTTGTTTTTAAATTTCCTTTCGTGACTTACATTAAAACTTGGCATAAATTACTGTTTATGAGATTAATTAGAGCAAGTAGGACTGTACACTTCTTAAGAGTTTTATTGAGAAATTACAATGAGTAGAGTTTAATACACATTTAGGAAAATAATAAAACATCGCGTCTTCACAGAAGTTCGTCAGTGAGTGCTAAATATAATTCCATTTACACCTTGAAGAGTGCCTTCGAACAAATAATCTTCAGAGGTGCGATAAATAAAACGTATTAAATATAAAACTATCAGATTAAAGTACTTAACAACTACTATATCAGATCTGAACTAGCTTTCAGCAGAACAAACTATTTACAGTGTCGTCTGAAAATATTTAACGGAAATTTTAATAATGAAAATACAGAAGAATCAACGTTGCTAATTCTAATTTACATTTTTAATAAACTACAAATACTTGCAAATTCTATGATTAACACAAGTGTTGAAAACTTTTAAAACATCATAAACTTGTTAGTTAAAAATAATTCTGAATAGAAAATTTGTAGACAATTTTTAGGTTATATCCAAACATAAAGAATGAGCTTGCTCAAAGCTCCTAATTAAATCTGACAACTATTTGAAATAATGATGAATCGCATCTCATCCCTAAGATTTTCTAGTCCGCAAAAAATTGTGTTTCTGATTACTACTTGTAATCGCTATACCAAAGATGAACAATAATATTGAAAGGTAAGAAACTTACCTCTTTTGTAAACAAACAACTAGTCAATGTTTACAAAAGATAAGCGCCTGATGACCAACTGGTTTATGTCCTAAGGCAGTTCAACCATCAACACCAGATGCCGACAAAATACGAAAATAACTGTGACGTCGCTACAAATTAATTTTCAACTTTCTTAAAAATCAAAATACTTCCACGTACATTTTATCACTTAAAATATCCTTCAAGTGAATTAGAATTCAAAGCACTACAAAATCATTCCATTCTTCTAACATCTGCAACTTTTATTTTGAAGTATCATTATGCATATTCTTAAACTGGTTTTTCTTTTAATGAGTTACGCCATAAATTTTTTAAATTATTTAAAAATCAGTAAAAGTGGATTAGAAGTGTGTAAATCAACTAGTAACATTTAGTACAGGTATTCTAATAATTTCTATAAATTTTTTAAGTGCACATAAATGTATGAAATTTGTAGATAGGAGATATTTCTTGAAAAATATTTTCCTTGTGCAATAATAACGTACACTACATTTGATTTCATGCTTCACGCGAAGGTACTACATTGGTCAGGAAGCGAGTTTTTTGCCTGAGAAATTTTGAATTTTACCTGACCCTTGCTGTTTCAAGTAAGGTGGAAAACTTTAACGTGTGTGACAACACACACACGGGACCTCCAGTTACGTCATCCGAACGAGGGCGTATTTTTGTGAAAAATGTTCGCCTGACATTCTTCAAGTAGACCGCGTCGAGATCGAACCCGGGACCTTGGGCATAGCAGGCACACGCATACGAACTATGCCACGGGCCGCCTTATTATAATGACCTACTTCCAACCTAATTAAGTAATTGTATTTTTCAGACAAAATGTCTGGGTTGCTAAAATATATTATGGGGCGATCACGCCGCATGTTGGAGCGTGCTTAAATTTTGAAAAAGAAGAGAACTCGAGACCTATACCTGCAGTTCTATTAAATTTGCCAGAATGCGGACAAAACAAAGGTAAATGAGTTTTAGAAATATTATTTGGACATGAGCTAATCTGGATATTTGTAGAGAATAGATAGAACGTGGATGGATTAGGTAAACAGACTCGCACAGTTATAGACTACGAAATGCTGCGGTATTCTTAGGAAAAAAGTTCTGTAACTACCATCAATTGAAAAAGAAGTTTGTCTGTACCAAATGATTACAAATATCTGATTTCTAAAAACAATTGTATTGATGATACAGAATGTGCTATAGCCGAAAAACAATCACATTCATTGAGACAGAAATCTCGTTCAGTAGCTGATTTTATCATTTTCACCAGTTCTGTGGATAAAACTTTGGAGGGTGTGGCACCTCCAACTGCAGAAGAAAATACTTAGGTATTAAACACAACTGATGATGTTGATTCTATAAACGAGACTGATACTTTGTCCAGTTCTTACCAGTCTTCGACTTCTGCCTCTGATGAATCGGATAACGAAACGTTTATTTCTGCCAATCAAGTGCAAGAAGTTGCTTATTTTAGAGATATGAATGTAGGCATAAGACGCAGAAAGACAAGTGTCCCAAGTGAATGGAAGAAAAAAAACAATAAAATGTTGAGAATGGAAGGTAAGCATTTGGGTTACAGAAAGCCAAAGGAGGGGAAAATGGAGCACGATGCAAACAAACCTTCTAGACAGTTAAGACAAACTTGCGCTTCAAGATTTTGGCAGAAAAGTACAGTTAGGAATTGTAATAAAGTAACAGAAGAGGTTCGTAGGAAAATCTATGACCATTTTTGGCATACTCTCAATTGGGATCAACGATAAGTTTGTGTTAGCAATGTGACTAAAAATACTTCTAAAAATGAATCAAGACTTTCTGGGACTTTATATTACATCCTGCCGCTTAACACGTCCTCTGCTCAAAAAGTGCAAGTGTACAGAAATATAATTCTGAATACGCTTTGCTTAGGAACTTTTTACTGTGCAATCTTGGGTTAAACGGTCCAATTTTGGTACTTTGCCTGTAAGGAAATTCAGAATCAATCGCGACTTCAAACTCCTAGACGAGGCACATAAAGAAAATCATTAACATTAAACAATTTTTTAAATAACATCCCCAAACTTCCTTCACTTTATAACAGAAAAGATGTCACAAAAGTCTTCTTAGAACCGTTTTTTCAATCCATGACAGATTTATACAATTCCTACAACAATTTTTGTACTGAAAATGAAAAGCCGACGGTTTGTCGATTCACGTTTGACAGGGCAACCCGTGACAAACAATATCTTCCTATTTGTTATAAAAAAAAAGACGTGCGATATCTGCGTTGGTCACTCAACAGATAATATAGATGGCAGTGACTACCAAACTCATTTAACTCGTAAGAACCGAACAAGGCAAGAAAAAGAACACGTATATCAAAAGCCACAGCTCGTGATTCTATTCTTCTAACAATGGACTTGCAAGCTGTTAAAGTCTGTTCATATTTGATGGAAAGTGCTCTCTATTTCAAAATAAAATGAGCGTGCTACAACTTTACTATATATAATTTAACAACTCACCATGCCACATGCTACTGGTTTGCTGAAGCTGCAACTGATTTAATAGCCAGTACGTTCACCAGTTTTATCATCGATTATTAGAAAAACATTGTTGCCTAAACAGCTACAAGTTGCACTTATCAGAAACGGAATAATATCTTAAGTAATGCATTGCTAAACTTTTGTGTACAACATAATACAAACGTGGTGCAAAAGTTTTTGAAACCGGGCCACACTTAAATGGAGCGTGGACTAGGTGCATGATGCAATTGAAAGAAAACTTAAACACCGAACAATTAATTTGCCAACTGATTACATTCCTGTAACCACAGAAGCACGTAAACATCCTTGCCCTTATGAAGTTGTGGACGTTCAGTATAATTTTGTCAAAAATTATATTAATTCATCAACATAGCGATACTCAAGTTTAAGGCCGGGTCGTAAAGCAGGAAATCCAACAGTTGTGGATATTCGAGTCATAAAACACAATGCTGATTATGCAACAATTAACGTAAAACAATTTTTGATGGAGTGTGAACAAATTTGCCTAGAAGATCTAAAAAGGTTCCCGATGAAGTCAGCTACGGGAGTTTGCATAATGCTCCACTTCCTATTTCCTCCACAAAATTTAAACACCTGCAACAGTTAAAGTGAGTTCTACCATCGGACTGCCACATGTTTTATGATAATCTGCTTTTTAAATAGTGTTGATTATTAAGTTATAATTATTTTTATTAGTTGCAGCAATAAAACTTTGGTTTTGATTATCACTTCATTTAAAATCATGATGTATGTGTTAACTCAAAATAGTATAAATAATTAATTATGTTGACGGAAATTTCTCTTAACTGTAAAAAGTCTATAAAACCGCCTTTTTTCTCCGTGTCTTCGCCCACAATGTATATTTTTAGAGATAAGTTTCCATAATATTTATATCGAAACCATACAACGTTAAATCACGTGGTGAAACTTTTTCTTCCTGTGTAAAATATGCTATGGTATTTCATCATCGATATCAGAACTAAATTAACTAGCATGTCTCTCTCAAAGGCAATCGTGTATTAATAAAATCAGGAACACCCACCTCTTCTATGCGAACCTCCGAGACGCATCTTCATTGTTTGAAGGGCTGCACGAAAGTCTCAGATCCCCACAATTGCAAACTACACAAGGCTTCCTAGCTAAAACGACGCGCAGGACAGCCAACCTAAGATCAAATATCAGAGAAGAGTAAATAAATTTCGAGTACGTATAATACTTGCGCCTAAAGGTAGACAACACACACTACTCTAATATTACCACCTTAAAATAATTAAACGTCAAATACTCAAACTACGCAAATATTAGAATAAAAATATTACTGAACCAAAGTACGGACAATAACGAAACCGAACGAGTGCGTGTTAATAAGCACAACGGAAACAAATGGGGAATAGACGTGGAGACTATTTCGTAATAAATATGCAAACTTAACCTGAGGAAATGTTATTATGGACTAATAAAGGATTATCATTAGCCCAAAAGAAATACAGGCACTCAGGAAGTGATTGTCGACGATGGTGGCGAAGCTGGTGTTTTTCCACGACTCATTGTGGTACGACGTGGATCCGCTGACAAGACCTAGCTAGCTGACTGCGTTGGCGCGGTGGTGTTCTGCGTCAGGTGTCAGCGAGTAATATGGGGCCAGAATGTAATTACCAACCTTGTAAAAGAATAGAAGGATTTTGTGTCACCAGGACACACATCACTGGCTGTGTAATTATAAGTAATAGAATGCTGACAGAATAAAAATTACCGACGGGGTAGTGTTTGAACTGGGATAACAATCACCAGCGCTGTAATGAGAGAGTAATATGTTAACCAGAATAACAATCACTGGATGTGTGTAGAGTAATTTAATTAGTGTAAGCTTGTAGGTAGCGTAATACTAGATTGCTTGAATATCAATCACAAGCGTGCTAGTAGCTACCGTTCCTTAGATAAAAATCGACAGTTTGAATTTTTTGCTCGATTCGTGCTGACTATATCACCGCGCCGGAGCTGAACACATAACATACTAAAGAATTGCAGTTGACTATATCAAAGTACACGAGCTGAAAACAGAACAAAAACAAAGAATCGCGAGAAATTCCAACTCATTTTTTGTGGTACCCAAAAATCAGCACGCTCATTGGTCAAACTAAATTGGAGATTCTTTTACAATCGAAAAGTGAATAACACAATTCCCTTGGTTAAAGACATCATTAACCTTTTTCAACACAGGAGGCATAGGAAATGGAAGTATATAAATATAATTGTAAATTCTTCGAAAGACATTTGTTAGTGCTCACAATAGCCTACAAAACCTCCAGCGAACAGTGCTCTCCATAGCCTGCTATACTTCGGCGCGCAATGCTCTCCATAGCCTGCGTATTCTCAGACGGTGACGCTGTCCGCCGCCGTACCTAGGGCACGTCATTATAATTCATCAATCAATAGTCAACTGACTATCTATGGACGTTAAGTTCCGTTCCATACTTCACCGACACGTCGTTATTGTGATTGCGTCTGTTAACTCTACCTGCGAAACGACACCCCCGTAAAGATCAACGGCAATGCATTCGACGGGGCTTAAGGCACCACTACCACGAAGTCGTCCGAAAAGTTCCGAAGACAACCGAAGACTTCTGAACCCCTCTATGCTTGTATATATGTTCAATTAGTAGTTTTAATTTCATATCATAATTCTTTATAACTTAACGTTGTCCCGCAAGTAAAACACGAAGCCTTCCGAAGAGTTCCGAAGACCTCCAAAGACGTCTGGACCTCTTCAAACTGTAAATATATTCTAACTATCGTTGTTCAAGTTCTCACTGGTTATAAGCAAATTCCGAAACCTTTCGAAGAGTTCCGAAGACTACCGAAGACGTCCGAACTGCTCAAACTATTAAATCTTTCAATTTCACTTTTATTTTTATGTATTTATGAAACCTATAATTAATTTTACTTATACATATTAAAGAAATAATCAAGCCAAGACTACATGCTGTCAGACGCCGCCCACTCGAACGATAACAAGTGGCGTCCAACGTGAGAAAATTTTGCTAACAGCGCGCTTGCAAGAACCGTCAACATGCCCGAGACGAAAAGTCCAACGACATCACATGTCCAGCCAGACACCAACCAGCCGCCTTCAACCCAAGAGATCACACAACCACCAACATTTCTGGAACTGCAACAACCCAGTGGCGCTCAACAACCACAACCAACCAACAAATTGGTCACAATCAAGGCGCTCGCGGAAGACCTGTACCACGTCGCCACAGCCTCCTTCGAAGCAGAAAAACCTACATTCTCTGGCACCCTTCTGGATGATCCCGCAGAATTCCTTCAACAGATGGAAACGATGGACGCGGATGTACATACAACAGCCGCTCAATTCCGAGGCCAAGCGGCCACATGATGGGAAGCATACGCGATGTTCTAACCCACCTACAGCGAATTCAAAAGGTTCTTTCTGGACAAGTACGACAATCCAACCATCAGAGCCAAAGTAACTTCCGAGTACTATGGACAGAAACAGTTAGCGTCTCAATCAGTAGTCGCCTTCCTCGGCACTAAGGCGAAGCAAGCACACCGCCTAAAGCTAGACATCAACCGAAACATGGAGCTGTTCACGGATTTCCTCCTACCGACACAGGAATCCAATTCAGTGCCACATGCCAACAACAATATGGAAAATGGTCTCCCATCTCACAAAAATCGAAGAAAACGTGAAAGAGGCAACAATAAGGACGATCAATCCCACGCCAGTAACCAGATTTCCAGGGACAACGGAGCAGCTACCAAGATGCGCATTCTGTCCACAACGACACTGGCACCGAGATTGTCCAACCAGGAACTCAGGAAACGACACTCCGGCCGAGCCGCGCTAACACACCGCCCGGCCGGACAAAACGAACTGGCGCGACTAAACATCACCCACGATAATCCACTACCAAGGATCCCCGTCAAGATAACCTTCGACGCATTACTAGTTACAGTAGCATTAACGTGCATGATTAGGGAAGATCAAATATACGCAGATTCACGAGTAGAACCCTATCATGCCTCTGCCTATCTAGCCGAAGCAGGGTCAGAAATGTCAATCAAAGGCAAGTTCCGCACGCCATTCGCCCTTGGAAAAGTGACGGACTACGAAACCTTCTTGGTAGTAGCAAACCTCGTTGAGGATATCATTCTGGGTGAATCTTGGCTTCAACACCAGAAAGTGGCGATGGATTACAAACAAGGCTCCATACATTTCGGAGCACATAACCGTAAGACGCTCCACTGGAACGAAACATGCAGACCACGAGCTAACCACGCAGCCCTCGTCGATCTGCCCACTTATGCGCAAGGCGCACAAGCAGAAAGGCATACCTGTGGGCGGATGTCCCAAGAAGAGGTACCCTTTCAATCTCAACTATCCCACCAAGCAGCAAACGACCATGGAAAGGTCCAACGTCGCCACACAACGATGACTCCCGTCGCCGCCAACAAACCACCCACGTCAACTGCAACTAACCAGTTGGGAGACGAATTCTTGTCCAGCAGTCTTCGAGAAGAAGTCTAACCAGTGATAGATAGGTCAGCCCAACCAACTACCACAGCCAGCACAAGTCTATTATCACAGCGAAAACGCAAACTCCGCCACAGGCTCAAATATTTTGACAACAAGGACCCCGCCGCTTCCTCGCAACAACCTAGCTACGCTACACTCCTCCGCGAGGGGGAATGTCGACTATATTAAAGTACACGAGCTGAAAACAGAACAAACCAACGAATCGCGAGAAATTCCAACTCATTTTTTGTGGTACCCAAAAATCAGCACGCTCATGGGTCAAACTAAATTTGGAGATTATTTTACAATCGAAAAGTGAAAACACAATTCCATTGGTTAAAGACATCATTAACGTTTTTCAACACAAGAAGCATAGGAAATGGAAGTGTATAAATATAATTGCAAATTCTTTGAAAGACACTCGTTAGTGCTCACCATAGCCTGCGTATTCTTCAACGGTGACGTTGTCCAACGGGGTACCTAGGGCACGTCATTAGAATTCATCAATCAATAGTCAACAAACTACGTATGGACGTTAAGCTCCGTTCCATACTTCACCGGTAAGTCGTTATTGTGATTGAGTCTGTCAACTCTACCTCCGAAACGACACCCCCGTAGGATTCAACGGCAACCCACTCGACGAGGCTTAAGGCACCACTACCACGAAGCCGTTCGAAGGGTTCAGAAAAGTATCGAAGACTTCAAAACCTCTCTATGCTTGTATATATGTTCAATAAGTAGTTTTAATTTCATATCATAACTCTTTGTAACTTAACATTGTCCCGCAAGTAAAACAAGTAAAACACGACGCCTTCCGAAGAGTTCCGAAGACCTCCGAAGACGTCTGGACCTCTTCAAACTGTAAATATTTTCTAACTATCGTTTCTATAGTTCTCACTAGGCCTCATAAGCAAATTCCGAAGTCTTTCAAAGAGCTCCGAAGACTACCGAAGATGTCCGAACTGCTCAAACTGTTAAAATCTTTCAATTTCACTTTTATTTTTATGTATTTATGAAACTTATAACTAATTTTGCTTATACATATTAAACAAATAATCAAGCCAAGCCTACATGCTTTCAGACACCGCCCACTCGAACGATAACATTCGGAGCTGTTTATATGTTTTCCACCTGATTGCAGGCGTGGTTATAGTATCGGGGCAAAATGAATTACGTTCGCCTGAGTTTTTACGTGGTAATAAAAATTTTAATATCTGGTAAAAAAGTGCAATAAATTGAGCAGTCAACATCATTAAGAAAAGAGGGCACTACATTAATAAAATTATAACTTCAAAAATTTTTAATATTTTTCCTTCGGATTACAAAACAAAAAAAGTTTAAGATAGCGATGCAATTTGCAATTAGAGGTGTAGCAATAATTTCTACATTTCAAACAGGTTAACAAAATTACGAAGCTACAAGATGAATATTTACATAGCAATTAGCGAATACATTTGTATTTTATTATTATTACTGCTTCAAAGGAAGATCAAAACACGTTCTTCCTTTTAATGATTTTATTGGTTTACTAATAATTTAAAAAGACGATTACAACAACCGGTATAAGTAATTTTAAAATTAAAAAAAGAATACTGAATTTAGCAGATAATTATATCTTTTTATGGACAACATAAATGGCGTTTCTTTATCCGAGTTGAGAATTTACAAACACCCGCTTATATGGAAGCAAAGACAATTTGTTCGTGCAACCGTCCATTAGCATACAATATACTCCTTACGTTCCACTCTCGTACGCAGCTGAAATCGTCGAGGAAACTTTCTATAAGGGAACAGCGCAATAAAACACCAAGCCGACTTATCGTACTACAAAGAACTCAACTGTGATTTTATCGTTCGATTTATTAGTTCTCTGCAAGTAGCGCCTTAAAAACTAAATGTGTCATCTGTATGTATATGAGAATAGCCGAGAATGGAATGGCAAATCTCGCGAGCAGTAAAACATAAAGGCGAAGATACGACACTGAGAGCATTGTAATAGAGATCTAGAGATGTTTACATTAAATCCTCACTGCCAATATTCCAGTAATACTAGTAAATTTCATGGCTCAAAAAAGAGTTTCAAAATTACTTTTATGACTACTGAGAAAGAAACAGAAACAGAACGAGAAAATGTCGAGTGAAACAAACAGATGTCAACGTGAATGACCTAAAACATTTACAAACGCGAATTACGACCGCTTTTTGAATTTATGGTCCGTTTGGATGTCCCATAAACAATGGAAAATCGATGTAATGTATGCTTTTATGGAAACGTAGTAAATTTTTATTATAGAATTAAGCAACATTTTTATAATAAATCGAAACCACTAACCCAATAACCATAAATAATTTATTGCTGGGTATTTTACACCTTCTGTTTAGTTTTAGCCGATACATAACTAACTAACATATTCTGTTGTAATAAAGTTTGCAAAAAGTGCACGAGCATGGGCAGAAAATTGTCAAGCGTACAAGGTGTTTTTTTTAAGAGGTACTCGTCTGTATGCGGAACAGCAATGTTCGAAGAATCTGTGACATTAAAGTCGGGTTATCGAAGGTATTCCACAAAATACGCAGACGTCATTACCCACAGGCGTAAATACCGGGGGAGATGATAGGCCTCGGATTCGAGACTTTGGGGAGCCTTAAAATTCGTCAAATCGTTGATTAATATTTCAATCAACAGTCAAACGTTAAGATTTGTAACCAAAACTGCAAAAAATATTATATTGATTGTATCCTTTATCCGTTCTCAACGTCTAATATAAGAATTTAACACGATATCTATATAAAACTTTTTTATCAACTGTTGCTCATGAATTTGACTTACAGGTAGGGTATCTATACGTCCCGGTTTTCAGGATTTTGTCCCGGTTTTAACATTGTTGTTCCGGTGCCCCGACAGATACTTTCGGGGTAGTAATTTGTCCCGGTTTTGTGATCCATACGATGCAAAAATCAAGAGTGCCGTCAAATTGGATATAAGCACAGTAAATGCTATAATAACTTGTGTAATTAATATAAGAAATAAAGTGTTTTGAAGGAAATACAAAGTAATAAGATTGTGTTAACTGCAGCAAAGCGTTCTGCAAAATATTCGTGGTACAATACTGAATAAATGGGTACCACATTTAATAAACTTCATATGTTCGATCTCTTTGTCGCACGTTCGCGTGGTTATTTTTAAGTTATTTTAAATTTGTAGTTGTAAATCTAATAGTAAAACTGCCATCCATTGTTTCCTTATATCCTGTCGTAAAAATTCCTTGTGCATGTGTAAATAAGTGGGACTAAGGGTAGCAGTGAACAAACACTCATCGATATCGAAGCAGGACAGTCGGTTTTTCGTTCGGTAACGTGAGTTAGTCATAGTGCCGCTGAATGTGAATTTATTTGTTAAATAAATCCCTAAAAAACACAGTGCAAGTGCAACGTAACACGTACTATATCTCCAATACAGTCCACTTAGTTGAGGAGCAAGGAACTGCAGCTTAGCACAACAAAAACCGCGGAGGGAAGTCGATATATAAATTTATAAGACCCCCGCGCTGAACAAATGGGCCTTCATCACCGGATTATTTAATTAATTAATTAGTTCCTATCCTTTAAGCTCCTTATTTATACTAAAATTTAATAATTGTCGTAGTTTGAGTATGTTTACACGTGTTACAGAGAGAATATAAATCCTGCTTACACATTTAATGGTAGAAACATCTGGTTATAACGGTAGATTTTACAATATATCACTTATCCCTTGTTGCAAAGATTAGTGGTCGAACAGTTTACTTTAGGTAAACTAAATTTATGAGGGGTTATTGTATTGTAAATCTTTACCTTATTTGTCGTCTCAAATTGGAGGAACCATTCGGGTTTATGCAACTTGTATAACAAAGGGGTTGGAATTTATTTGAAACGTTAAACGTTTTTGTCTGGCGAGCACTGTAATTAGTTGCATTTGTCTATTAATAATATAATTTCGTATATTAATTAGTTGTAGCGTATTTGAATACGCATTGTTTTTACATTAATTTTTATTGTCGTTCATTAATCATTAATCAAATATGGTTATTTCAATTGATAAAGCTATTCTTGAAGCTAGATTTGTAGTTAAAAGGTTGGATCATATATACAGTAAAATTAACCAACCGGAAAACGTATCGATTGCTTTAATTAGAACATCGATTAAAAGTGTAGAGCAAATTGAAACCCATTTCAAGTCTTTTTGCAAGGATATTTTCTTTGATGAAGAGAATGAACAATTGGATGAATTCTCGGCCCTTAGAGTGAAAATCGATGATTATCTATTAGATATTCGTATTATCGCTGAACAATGCGAATTAGATCGGTAGAAAATAAGCCAAAGGTGGAAAATATAAATAATTCTTTGACCGTGAATAGAGCGCTACGCTTGAAACATCTTTCTGTCCCGCGGTTCTCGGGACGCATTTCGGATTTTGAGAGTTATAATGCAATTTGTAAGCGGTTGATTCACGATAATGTCGGTTTGTCCCCTGTGAAAAAATTTTGCCATCTCGATACACTAGATGAGTCGTCGCGAGCCTTAATAAAACACTTGCCATTAAATGATTATGCATACGAGGAAGTATAAAAAATCATTACTAATCGTTTTCAGTCCAAGAGGTTATTACTTTCAACATATTTTAATGCTCTTGAAAAATGCCCTAAGGTCAGTTCCTCAGACTCGCATACGGAACTCCGGCAATTAATTAGTTGTTTTGATGAAAATATATTCGCGTTAAAGCAGATGGAAATAGATTTATTAGATTTCATGTTGGTTAATTTGTTATCAAAAAAATTAGATATAAACATTTTAAAGCGTTTTCGAATTAGGAAATAGTGACGAGATTCCCTCGTTCAAAGTTTTAAGATCGTACATCGAAAAACAATGTAAAGTGTTGGAAATAAATGACATTGCTTCAGGAACATGCTTGAAATCTCGAGATTCCGTGAAACAAAGGGAAATGCTCGTTAGCACTTCGGCTAAAACTTCTTTAGTTAGTACCACCAATGATGGTAAAAATTGTAGTTTATGTCAAGCTGTGCATCCTATTTATAGATGTAAGCAGTTTCTCGATAAAACCCCTCAGAAAAGAATTGAGGTGGTAAAGCTTAAAAATCTTTGTATCAAATGTTTAAATACTTCACATTCGATAAAAAGATGTACATTAGATTGGTCGTGTAGAAAATGTCATCAGTCACACAATTCGTTACTCCACTTCGATAAACGAGAAAAATCGATGTCTCCACGCAGACAAACTCATCGTCAAAGGTCCGCGTATCCTCGGAGAGCGGCGCCTAGACTTACTGCTATTAGTAGACCTAGTGAAGACAATCTGTCGTCGTCGGTTGTGCATGAACAACCTGCCACTAGCTCGTTGATTTCGACGTCATTAGAACACACAACCACGCTGTTAGCTACGGCAATGGTGTCGGTGCTTGATTATACAGGAAACTTGCAACCTGTTCGTGTAATATTAGATAACGAATCCATGGAAAGTTTTATGACTGAAAGGTGCCGTCAGAAATTAGGTTTAAGGAAACGGAGAGCCAATGATGTCACTGTTCAAGGACTTGGCTTGAATTCGTCGCTGGTGTCTGGTGCACTATCGTGTGTAGTCAGCCCCTCGGGAGCACGGTCTCCAGCATATGAAATTGAGCGTTATATTTTACCTAACATTTGTAATCAATTACCTTCGTCGTCGATAGGGGTCAAGGAATGGTCGCATACTCGAGGTTTGGCGTTAGCTGATCCTAATTTTAATATTCCTGGTAAAATTGACATGCTACTCGGAGCGGAAATCTTCGCTCAGGTTTTGTTGAACGAATCTCGTTGGGGTGTCGCTAACGAACCAGTTGCTATTAAAACAACCTTTGGTTGGGTTTTAACGGGAAAGGTCGTTTCACCGAATAGTTCTATTACGTCGTTGTGTGCTTTCGTTGAGCCCTTAGACAGCGACATTTGTCGATTTTGGGAATTGGAAAATATTCCCTTCAAGAAACACATTTCTCCTGAAGAAGAAAAGTGTAAAAATCAATTTGTGGAAAATTATAGACGTAACAAGGACGGTCGTTTTGTAGTGTCCTTGCCCTTTAAAATTTCTGAACCCTCATTTGTGGGTACAAGGTCGATTTGTATTAAAAGATTTTTGTCGTTAGAACGTCGTTTGCTAAAAAATCCTGAATTGTATTCGGATTATAAAAAATTTATGGAGGATTATTTGACAAGCGGTCACATGGTTCAAGTGAAATCGCCTGAAAATTTGCCGGTTCATGAGAAAATGTATTACATTCCCCATCATGCTGTACATAAGCGTGATAGCACTACCACCAAATTGCGTGTGGTTTTCGATGCTTCGTGTCCGGATCAATCTGGAAATTCGCTAAATGATAGCTTGGCTATTGGCCCTGCTCTGCAAAAGGACATTGCAGTTTTGTTATTGCACTTTCGTGTACATCCTATCATAATTACAGCTGACATCAAACAAATGTATCGGCAGATTTTGGTTAAAGATACTCATCGTGATTATCAACGTATCGTCTGGAGATCCTATTATGGACTTTAAATTAAATACTGTAACTTATGGAGTCTCGTCGTCGCCTTTTTTGGCCTTGCGTACTGTTCAAGAATTGGCAAGGTTAGAATCGATTAATTTTCCTTTCGCATCATCGGCATTGGCGAGCGATACCTATGTTGATGACTTAGTCACTGGATGCAATTCGATTAAAGCTGCTAATCAATTGATTGCTGAATTGAATAGTATATGCACTAGTGGTGGTTTTCAGTTAAGAAAATGGAGTAGTAATTGCTCGGAAGTGATGTCCAACTTGAGGGAGTCCCTGTCCAGTTCGGACGCAATTACATTTCAAGATAAAAATAGTGGTTTAATAAAAATTTTGGGCCTTTCGTGGCGCGCTCTTTGATCCTCTCAGCTTGATAGCGCCTTTAGTACTTTTCGCTAAACGTTTAGTTCAAGATCTTTGGCTTTTAGGTCTCGGTTGGGACCAAGAGCCGCCATTGGAAGTCGTACAAAAATGGAAACATTGGTTGGGTGAATTGCCAGCGGTTTCGAATATTGAGATTTCGCGTCGCATTGTATGCCATAATTTTAAAAAGATGGAGTTGCATGGGTTCTGTGATGCTTCTGAAGCGGGATATGCAGCTGTCATCTATTTTCGTTCGTTCGATTTACAAGGTAATATTACCATGTCATTAGTATGCGCAAAATCGAAGGTTGCTCCTACTAATCACGTTTCATTGCCCCGTCTCGAATTGTGTGCTGCCGTACTCTTGGCAGATTTAGTAGATTTCGTCAAAAATACTTATACAGATATTTTATCCTTTAGTAATATTTTCGCGTGGTCAGATTCTACTGTTGTTTTGTTTTGGATTCGGTCTTCCTCGCATAAGCGGAATACATTCGTTAGCAATCGCATTTCGCATATTCAAGAACGTATTCCTCCATCTTCATGGTTTCATGTTAAGTCCCAGGATAACCCTGCGGATTGTGCCTCACTTTTGGCTTCAGAGTTGGTGCATCATCCATTATGGTGGACAGGACCTTCCTCGTTAGTGCGTCGTAATGAAGAATGGCCAGAAACGTCGCTGCCAAAACTTATCGACTCATCTCAGATGGACGTCGAATATCGTACTCTGTCGTTAACAGTCATTATGTCTGAGAATTTCTTGGATTTGTTGTTGGATAAATTTTCAAAACTGCAGAAAATGTATTCGTCATTTCATTCGTAATGTTCAATGTCCAGCAGATTTGCGTTTAAAATATTCTGAAGGTTTGTCTCTAACTCATCAGCAAGAGGCTGTACATTTATTGATTAAAAAAGTTCAAACAAATGTTTTTGCCCAAGACATTGCAAATATTAAAACTGGAAAACTTGTTAGTAAACAACTTCGTAGCCTTAGTCCGTTTCTAGATAGTCGTGATTTGTTGAGGGTGGGCGGTCGCCTACGTAATTCTGAGTTGTCGCATGATGCAAAATTTCCAATTTTGCTTCCTCGGTTGCATCGGTTGACTGAAATTATTATATTAGATTGTCATGAAAGACATTTACATCCTGGAAATCGAACAACTCAATTTTTACTAACTCAAAATTATTGGATCTTGTTCGCAAAGAGGGCTATTCGACAATGTTTGAAATCCTGCATTTGTTGTTTTCGTGTAAACCCCGCGGCTTTATGCCCCCCTATGGGGGATTTACCAGCTTCTAGGTTAACTCCAGGTAAGGCGTTTTTACATACGGGAGTCGACTTTGGTGGACCTTTCTCTGTCACGATGAATCGATGTCGTGGCGCAAAATCATTGAAGGCGTATATTTGCTTATTTATTTGTTTCAGCACTAAATCCATCCATTTGGAACTAGTGTCTAACTTGTCGACAGACGCTTTCTTGGGTGCTTTACGTCGATTTATTGCTCGAAGAGGCAAATGTATTCAAATCCATTGTGATAATGGTACTAATTTCGTTGGGGCCTCACGTGAAATCTCTCAATTGATGCGCCATTCGACAGGCGTTGAGGGAATCGAATTTGTGTTTAATCCTCCTGCTGCTCCTCATTTTGGTGGGTTGTGGGACGCCGGAATTAAATCAGTAAAATCCCATTTAAAAAGAATTATCGGTGAACAAATTTTGTCGTTTGAAGAATTCTCGACGGTATTGATTCAAATCGAAGCGGTTCTCAACTCACGTCCACTATGCGCACTGAGTTGCGAACCGCATGACTTTTCGTATTTGACCCCGGGTCAATTTCTTAATGTTGAACCAGTCTCGGTGTTACCAGATCCAGATTTGTTGTCCATAAACCCCTCTCGTTTGAATCGCTGGCAACTGTTGCAGCAAATGCAACAAGGGTTTTGGAAGAAATGGAGTGCTGAATACCTGCACACGTTGCAGCAGAAAGGTAAGTGGTCGAGGAATTCCGCTACCCTACCTATTGATTCGCTTGTCCTCTTAAAAGAAGAAAATAACCCCCTCTAAAGTGGCGTTTAGGAAGAGTAGTAGATGTTCATCCTGGTAGGGACGGTATCGTTCGGGTAGCTACCGTCAAGACAGCTCAAGGGTTAGTTAAACACCCCCTAGTGAAACTATGTTTACTGCCAGTTACTTAATATTTAATGGTATGTACACATATATTCACTTATATAAGTTTGTCGGTTAGGTTTCTTAGTTAATAGCTCTAATTATTTTTAAATATAAAATAAGTTAGTTCATACTTATTTTGGTGGGCGGGATATTCGGTCTCTTTGTCGCACGTTCGCGTGGTTAATTTTAAGTTATTTTAAATTTGTAGTTGTAAATCTAATAGTAAAACTGTCATCCCTTGTTCCCTTATATAATAATAATAATAGGGTTTTATTTCTTACCTTTCATGAAATATATGTGACAATTAATAATAATATACATAAATAATATACACAGTAAGGTATGAAAACCGATGGTGATCAGATAGCTTCCTACTGAAGGAGAAAGCCCTGCTCTACCCACCACCGCGTTTGAATATCGCGTAGCAGAATTCACAAACCGTTTTGTTGATAACACTTACTAAGTTATGGTTGAATATTATCCAATTTTGTGAACACTTCTGTCGCAATGCAAGCTATATCTTAAGCAATTGTTTCAATTATACAATATATTCCTATTTATATAAGAAAGCACAACGTTATGATAAGCTGACTGAAGCAACACAACCCAAATAAGTAACTAATTAAAACAAATAAAAAATATATATATATTAAGGCTAGTTTTGAAGTTTGAGCCATAGCATCACATTATTCCGAAACGTACCGACCGTCATTTCTTTATAAGTGAGTGGTATTGTATTGTAAACCTTGGTTATATGATATGTAAATGAACGTTTATATAATTCCGTGCGATGTCGAGGTATACTCAAAAGGAATCTGTGGCGTAAATTTAAATGATGTAGGTCGGTACGGAAACTAATTTTGTTATAAAGATATGGAGGTGATTTTAGCTGAACAATTTTGTGAATAAATACAGCCGCGTGCAAGAAACGTCGTTTGTCCATACTAAGCCAGTTAGTTTCCTTGAGTTTGTACGTTATGCGGTCTCGCCGTCGGATACCGTGCACCAATCTCAGACAAGAGTTTTGCACCAATTGGATCTTCCTAGCCGTTGCCACATCAATGCACGGTCCATAAAGAACATCGCAATAGTTGAAATGCGAAAGCACTAATGATTCGCATAGCATTTTCTTGATATCCTTGTTTAGAGATCGTCTATTATCATAAATTAATTTTAAACCGCAATACGATTTGCGTAGGCAAAGATTTATGTGTTCTCTAAATCTAAAATCTTTATCCAAAACAACACCTAAATTTTTGTACGAATCCCTAATAGGAATTGCCATATTTTTAACTTTAATGCTTATTTTTTGTAGAGCTGCAGTTCTATTAATATCGGAACCAAAGACTAAAACCGCCGACTTTAAGGGATTGATACTAAGTGAATGTAGTTCAGCCAACTCTGTTAACCGATTTAGATCTTCGTCGTAAAAATTCCTTGTGCATGTGTAAATAAGTGGGACTAAGGGTAGCAGTGAACAAACACTCTCTCATCGATATCGAAGCAGAACAGTCGGTTTTTCGTTCGGTAACGTGAGTTCGTCATAGTGCCGCTGAATGTGAATTTATTTGTTAAACCCCTAAAAAACACAGTGCAAGTGCAAAGGAACACGTACTATAATCTTCAATACAGTCCACTTAGTTGAGGAGCAAGGAACTGCATCTTAGAACAACAAAAAACCGCGGAGGTAAGTCGATATATAAATGTATTAGACCCCCCGCGCTGAACATCATATGTGTAAGTAGGATCAGCCTTGGTATACAGAAGGCCTCATTCGGATATTCATTCTTTGAGAGAGGCAATAATAGTTGCCGAATGTGCGTTAATTACTGACAAGAGTTGACTAACGTAGGAAAAATTTCTTCAACAGACTAGCTAGGTAGGGCTCGGGGAGGGTGACGTTCAAAATGGGAAATTATTTGAAATTATTTACTATAATTTGTTCTTCTGTACTGCTGTTTTTCTGAGAAATGCCTTTCGATAAATTATTCTATTTCAAAATTTTCAAACTCTGGATTAGAGATTCCAAGACCTTGGCTACGGTACTCTACAATCCATGACAATTGATATTATCAACCATGCTAGCTTTTTCGTAATAAGAATTTTAAACATCAAGAATGGTCGTCGACGTAACGGGCGCGGAATTGAAAGGTCCGGGATAGCTCTGTAGAGTTTGAAATGATCAAATTAGACGATATGATGACCTAAAACGAGCAAGACGCGCGAATCATAAACCAAGGTATTACCAAGCTAATTTCTCACGGAATAATATATACTATCGTAATAATAATTTCAGAACAAGCACAAACCATGACTATTGAGTCAACAGACAAACAGATCGACAAGAGACGACAAGACCAGATACTTGAAACTCCACTTCACGCACAGAAACTCTCATAACCAATACAAATGTGAGAAATACAGACCGATTTGAAACAAACAATGATGAGATTACCTGAACAAGGCATAATCGTACATATGCACAGTTAACAAACCAACCAGGTTCGTCGTATCAGACAAATATCTTATAAAATGCATTTATTGTTCTAATTTAGGTTTTAGTTTATGTTGTGATATTAGAGTTAAGTCGTCGTTCATCATCATTATTTTGTATATATTACCATTAGTTCAATTTCATTAAAAGCAAATTTGCATTATTCAAAACATTGGTTATATTAAAGAGAATTTATTTCATGGGAAACGCTCATAATTCGATCATAATAAATCTAGTAAATTGAAAATAACAGAGATAAATTTTAATCTGTACATATATTGGTACAAAATAACGTGTTATTTTACATGTAGTGTAGCACACATTGCATTTAACTTCGATTCACAAGGCAAAAGTACAAATATTCTGCTAATTTTCAAGTCAGGTGTATTAAAAGTCCGTTATTATCGTGTTATTCCGAAATGAGGCTATAAAGGTGAAAATTATATACAACATGAATCTTTAAAAGGTTTATTAAATATTCTTATTTGTCTGAGAATTTTAAATTTTCCACAATTAAGCATAATATGAATAGGAGGAGACCGTACATCCTAAAGCAGAATTTGTTATGTCACATACAAATGAAAATAAGCCTACAGCACGCCAGTGTGCATAAAAATTAATTAAAATTAGTGAAATTTAAATAAAAGTTAAATGTTAACAAATGAAGTTAGAAAATTCAACGAAACGCTGTTTAATTAAACAAAAGGGTAAGAATTTATACAAATTTTATACAGCTTTTTGGATTGGCACTTAACTTCTGGTACGATGTTAAATTTTGGTTTTGGTCGTACTGCAAATAATTTTGGATTCGTAATAATTGTGGTTCGATATTAATTTTGGTTTAAATACGAGATAATTTTGGTCTGTTACTTAAATTTTGGTTTAAATTTTAGATTGATACTTAAATTTTGGTTTGCTAATAAATTTGAATTCTACAATTTTGATTTGATCGATGCCATTGCAATTCTACAAATTTAAATATTACGAAATACTCAATATTCTACATTATGAATATTACGCCTAGGAGGACACCATTGATAAAAAGATACTGGTGCTAGGCAGAACATAATCCACACTAACGTTTACTCCGCTGATCAAGATATCAAGAACAACAGCTGATTGCAGATCAGAGATTTACTCTATTTTATATTTAAAGAACGTTAATATAATATTGTAGTACTCTTAAAAGTATTGATAAATTTTGAATACCAATTGTTTTATATTAGGTGAATTTTACGCTGATTTGACTCAAATATTAATATTGTTTGGGGAAGTTTTTGTGTACAAACAATTTTCAGAACTTTGACCAAAAGTTTTCAAGTATGGCAAATTATAAGTAACGAAGAAGACGAAACCAGTCGTATCACTTCAAATTTATAACACCTGAATATTGAACTGTGCGATAACTTGTTTAACAACATTAAATTATATTCTCTTATACATATTGGTGCTCATCATAATATTAATCATTAATAACTTATTTAACTGCACATTTGATTCTAATGTATATATTTTAGGCTCATTAAAAATTTTGATTATCGCGTATTTAGCGTTCACTTATACAAAACGAACAACCTACGGATTCCACAAATTAAGCAGAAAAGTTTTTCAAATCTATCGGCAGAAAGCTAGCACAAAGGCACTTGTTTGTAAGTATGTTCATATCTATTGCAAAATCTGTAACAACCCCGTTCACCGCAATATATATAATTTTGTATGATTCTTTTTAAATTAAATTGTACATGTTAAGTGAATTAACCCGTAACATGCGGTTTTCAATTACTGGATAACCAGTTTCCATTTCTTATATTTAATAAATCTATTATTTTTCTGTATAAAAGAAAAGTGTTTCCCCTTTATTTCCTGGATCCGGTTCTGTTTATTCTATAAATTATTGATTATATTGTGAGATTAGAATAATTTTAATAGGTATAAACGCGATAAGATGCTCTTGAAGATTTTTATCGCTCTCTGGAACTCTACTGTGAACACACATTATTGAAACGTCGAAGTTCTCTATTCCAATTGGTTGTAGGACATCAGTCAATTTTAATAAACCAATCCCGGGAAATGACGAATGAGTGTTGAAACGATGAATAATCTTCATAAACTTAAATTGATTACTTCGAAAGGGCATCTGCGTTATCGGGATGTATTATGGCTTGTGTTGAGTTGTAGTGCTCGTTTATCTCTCCAATCTCCCTATCTTTCTCTTAGGGCACTATCGGTAAGTACCACGTCATAAATCTGCTGAGAACTGAACAACGAAAATATGAGAAACTGATCCTGCTGTAAGAAGACATAATTGTAAGTGATAATCTGTTATAGCTCTCATATAGAAATTTGCATGATTAAACTATAAAATTTACTAGGTAGGTGTTCAAACGATTGTAGCTACGTCCACAGATTAAAGATATTTATTTTGTAGACCCATTTAATTTGTTTATCGTACTATCAACGTCTTAAATAATCCAAACGTTTGGCCTATAATTTGGGCCTCTACCATTCCAGTTATTCATATAAGTACAGCGTTCATTTATTGTAAACACGCTATTACTGCATTACAACATTAATAGTACGATAATAAAATAAAAAATTTTTAACATGTGGACATGAATGTTCAAAAATCAAAAATAAAATTAAAGATATAATGTTTAAGGTTATTACTACACGTTAAAAAACTTGTTTACATTAAAACTCAGAGGAACATAATTCATTTGGCGTGGACCACGATAACCACGCCTGCAATAAGAGGGGGGAGGGGGAAAATATAAACAGCTAGAATTGACCGGGTATTCTCAGTCCTTGTCGATTTTGATCCAAGGAACAAAAACATACTAGCACGCTTGTGATGGTTATCCGAGCCCCTAATATTACGCTATGTACGAGCTACGCTAATTAAATCACACACAACCGGTGATTGTTATTGTGGATAACACATTACTCTTTCATTACAGTGCAGGTGATTGTTATCCCAGCTCGAACACTACGTCGTCGGTGATTTTTATACCGGCAGCCCTCTATTATTTATCATTACACAGCCAGTGATGTTTATCTTGGTGGCACAAAATCATTCTATTCTTTTACACGATCAGTAACTCCATTCTGACCACATCTTACGCGCTAACATCTGGAAACGCAGAGCGCCAACGCCGTCAGCCAGCTAGATCTTGTCTGCGGATCCATGTTGTATCACAAAAAGTCGCGGGAGCACTAGCTCCGCTACCGTCGCCAACAGCCACTTGCTAAATGTCTGTATCTTCTTTTGGGCTACTAATAATTCCTAATTAGTCCATAATAACGTTTCCTTTAAGTTTGTATATTTATTGCGAAATAGACTCCACGTCTATTACCTGTTTGTTCTCGTTGTGCTTATTAATATGCACTCATGTTAATCTTGCATTTATATTGTAATTAGCTTAGCATTTGTTTTTGTTCGTACTTATTAATGCGCACCCGTGTTAATCCTGTTCATACTACATTTGTCTTTAACTGTTTTAATGCGGTTATTACCTGTATATTTGTGCTTCTATTATATGTAAGGATAGACAACCGCTTGTTCTTGTTTGTGCCCATTAACACGCTCGCATGTTAATCATGTAAATATCCATATTTTATTAATTTGCTTTATAGATATAAGGAATATTTGAACCTTTGTTCTTGTTTGTGCTCAATAATACGCAGTCGTGTTAATCCTGTAAATATTCATGCTTTATTCTCATTTATTGTCTTAAGACGGTTGCTATATGTATATATGTTTGTGCTCTTATATATGGGGATATATGAACGTTCTTGTTTCTGCTTATTAACACGCCTTCGTGTTAAGCTCGTAAAGGTTCTTATTAGCCGTTTTCATTAATCGACTTACTGTACTTTTCTATAGAAGTATTTGTTCTTGCTTGTGCTTTTATTAACACGTATACACGTTAATTTTGTTAATAATTAATTATAGTGTTGTATATTAATTGCAAGTACTATAAAAATATGTTTTTTGCTTGTGTATAGATAGACATATGTTGGATCCTGCACGATACCACCACTCACCCTGGTAACAAGGTGAAGAATAATGATGGTTCATCATGTAAGATGGTTACAACACTGGCCCCGCGGTGAGATCTACATATCACTAATCGACTTGTACTAATTGAATCCTTCTGCTTATAAACACTCCCTTTTTAACTTTCACCAAATTAAATAATATGTTCAGTAATTAATTATTGCTAGTTTTTTGTTACTTTGTGTTGTACTATGGATTTTTAGAAGCTTACAATATTTATAGTCGGTTAATAACCAATTAACTCATTTTAAAACGCCATATTTGAATGGCTATTTTCAAGTAGTTAAGCGCGATTGAAGCGAATCTAGATTTTCTGTAAAGCTTTTTAATGTTATTGCATTTTAATCTCTATTCCAAATTTGTTTAAAAATATTGTCATTGTATCAATGGAAATTTGTGGCATTCAAAATTTCATATTAAGTTGTTTCATCCTCAGCAGAATATTCTAAGGATTTTTTAGCGTCATAAGGTGGCGTAACTTGACTCTGCCTTAAGATCCCTTGCTTTTAAAAAGTAAATTGCAAAGATGCATTTTGCATTTACTTATCAGTTCCTACGTTATACAGAGCCCCACATTGCTAATCTAAATCAACCGTTAACTTTTAGCGTTAACGAATTGTTCTGTGTCTCGTTGTCAGTGGAGGCTTGCCCGTTGATTTTTACTAGAGTAATTTTTTCTCTTATAGATAAACAATAATAATTATAATTATCATTCAGACTGATCTATAAGATAGTTCTAGTTGTATTCATTTAATATACAACTAGCATTACCATGCTTTTTTAACTTACTATTCCGCAAAAATATAGTCGTTTATAATCGCACTTTAGACATTTGCAATACCTGTAAAGAAATAGTAAATACTTAAGTTTATTTTAAAATTGAGTTTGGATTTTAATAATGTAATCAACTCAGTTTCTTTAATATCTAAATTTACTGTCAATGACATTTGCACTTACAGCATACTGTAGAAGTTGCGTAAAGGTTTATGTATCATTCGATGTTGCAGCGCCTTCTTGCTAAATCAACGGCACACACGATATTGGAATTAGCTTAACATTCTAACAACCGTATTCTAAAGTATTTAATTGTCGGTGAAATTGATATGCCTAAAATTCACCTTCCTTTAAATTTTGTCCATTCTGTATCCTACTTAGATGTAACTGCCCTATAGCATTTAGTTTGTTCATTGAATATATAAATTTGAAGCATATTTCTTTTAAGACTTATTAGAAAATTATTCGGTGTTAGTTAGAATCTATATCATTATCTCGGTGTTGGTTAAAATTAAACGCTCCACGTTGATAAACGCAAATGAGATAACACGAGCACACTGACAAAGAAAGCGATTTAATAACCAGCAGAAGAAATGCTGTGAGTGAGTGAATCAAGCATGCTTGATAAAATCACTGCGTGGTGGAAGAAAATAGTCACTGAATGGGCCATAATAATTAATTAGTGCTCAGCATAGATGTGAATACACGTCTGCTTTTCGATAGTGATTAGTAGAAAATGCAATTTTATTAACTCTAAATAACATTTTTTTCAGCTGAAACAAGGTTTACTTTAATTGTGGAGATGTATATTTAACGTGCTTAATCAAAATATTAAAATTTATTTACGTTCGATATGCAGAAAAAAAGGAGTCCTACGACTCTTGAAGCTTTTATAAGTTCTGTGTGGATCATTTATTTGAAGATACGTTCGTAAGAAGTTTTAAAACAGAATGTTTGAAGTTGTATACGGTTCGTTGTTAGCCTCCTAAAACAGTAGAAGATATGCTGTATTCGTCTTCGACAAAGTTCTGCAGAAGTTCGATAAGGTATCTAAAATTTTGTTTGTTTTGGAACGGATTAATCAAGATGAATTATAAACTGAAAATTAATTTGCCCGTTGTGGATGCTTTGGTCGTCTAATATGATAAAAATTAATAGTTGTGAAGATTTAACTGTCCAGTCTGATTAATTTAGTTTTGTTTTTAATGGAAATTTTGTTCTTTTTGTATTTAGTGATAATGCATAAACATAACTTATCTTGAATTGTTATAATTAGAAAACCTAGATGTCATTTTGTTCAGAAACATATTTGCATATAACGTAATCGTTTCAACGTGTGTAACCTTTTTATATATTATAAATTGTTCATTATAAGTCTTAATATTAATACTTTATACGTGAAGTATGCGCTTCTTGATTAACAAATTTTAGAGAACGTAAACAGATGTGAACAAATACCAGTACTGATGTTTGGCCTATATTTAAATCCAAATTATTAAATTTTGATATTGTTTCTAAGTGAATCTAATTTTAAATGAAGTTGAATTATTTTTAAATGAATTTGAATTTAATAATTAAAAGTGAACTTGATTAATCGAACTATTAACCTGTAAATAAGAATATTGACTGTATCATTATGACGTTTAGTTGGATTGGTCTTTTATTTATATCCGAAAAGGATATATAAAGTATAATTTTTGAGAAGTTCATAACTTACGTAAAAGAGTAATAGCAATACGATTAAAAGACATGTTATACATTTGTGTTATGAGAAGTGTAATTACAATTTATAACTTGTACTTTTGAACGAACACTAATAGTGTCTCGAAAGATAAATTTATTTATGCGACTTTCTTTTCAGAATCTACACTGACACCAAGTTATAGTATGTTGGTACTCGAACTGTTTTGAATATATTTGTAGTACATTATTGATAATTTATTTATGGGTTTTGAGCTTAATTGTTAGAAAGTTTCTGCATCTGCCACCTGTCAAATTAAGTTTTAATCATGTTTGAAGATGCGGTGACGCCCTTTTTCTTCTAAAATTTTGGGTTACAATATTCGACCCATTCCTAAACTCATGCTCTCTCGTGAAATGAACCTCTAGTTAGTCGGTACGGTAAGTAGAATAATTTTGTCTATTCGCAGTAAAATCCATATTCTTGTTAACCCCATATTACACTAGCACTCACATAATGAGGCCAAAATCATATTATAGTATAATTAGTGAGGCATAAGTAAACCGTTGGTGACTGCATATTCTCTATGACGCATTGGCATGATGGTTTTCGTGCGGTTGACTGTACCCTAATACTGTCTGCATATTCTGTTTGGCAATCTATCCTAATAGTAATGCACTGTGTATTATATATAAAACACCCTTTCAAACTGGAAACAACGATGACAAAAGCTTTTAGTTATAAACGGCCTATGCATCTTTTAAGTTTAAGTAAGGTTGTAGAAAAATAAAAGGAAATAATCAACTCGAAAAATCTTAAGAAGAAGTTACATTCGGAATATGAATGGCTTATGTAGCAGTTATTTACTTCAGCTTTACAAATGTTAAGACACAAAATAGAAATAAAGAAATTTTAGAAACATTTTCAATAAGTATTTTCAAAAACTGCAATATTACAAGTGGCAAAGAAAATAAATCTCACCTCAAATGAAGTTTTTGAAAAATATAAAATTTTGTATCGAGAACATTTTGTTCTCAAATTAACTCACGTTCCCAAGACATGAAAAAACTTAATTTTCTATCACTAGTAAACATTTTACAGTTTGATTGCTATAACAAAAACTTTCCATCAAAACTAAGTAATTTAAACATGTGCTATATAAACTTCTTCAATGACACAAATCATCATCATCATTAGGTTTTCCAGTCCTAGAACTGGTTGGACGCGTAATTTCATTGTTCTCTATTCTGAGCTAACCTACACATTCCCTGCAATACCCACAGCCCACATCTTTCACTATTTGTGTGCAATCGTCTACTTTCGGTCTGCCCCTACATCTCCTTTTTTCTCTGCTTCTAATATAAGCCGCGCTATTCCGTCATGCCTTATGTATCTTATCATCCTATTTTTACTGTATTCCACATATTTCCTTCTTCCCTTACCATTTCTAGTACCTTTTTAATCATATGTCTGTAGCATCACACTTCTTCTTTTTCCTGTTCTCTTTTCCTACTGTACACGTTTGACAGCCGCATAGTGTTGTGCTCCACGTATATGCTTTCAGTAATCTTTTCATTGTTTCTGTTTGTTCTCTTCGAACGTGGCAGCTGCTTTTTCTTGTTATATTCAGCACGGTCGTGTGCTAATCTTTTTCTTTTTATATCTTCTGCACTTTCCCTTTCTATTGTTTTCTAAAAATATACCCTTGTTGGAGAAACAATGAGAAAATTTACAATAATCGTGAAACCCCAGGATATTTCCTTAGAGTAAGTAGACTGAGACTTGGGGGGTAGTGTTGCGATAAAATACTCTTAGCGGTAAATCCAACAAAGACCATGCACTTACCTTAATGTTCATACTGTTGGCTTCTACGGAAGTAGTTAGCAGCATCGAAACCAGAAGTCTCCGCCGACGGAATTATGTAGAAGCACAGTGACACACACACACACCAAAAAATATATATTGTTTTAATACATGACCGCACGGGCCGAATGCTTCTAAACGAGTGCACAAAACCAGTGCTAGATAATACCGCCTGGTTTATCGCAAATCAAAACTTTGACGGTTTAAAATGAACAACATTGAAATTAAGAGTAGCGTTCTAACACAATTTTGAACAACCCTATTTCAACGATACGGTAATGGGGTTAAACAACCTGACGGCTACCAAGATTGCCCGCCACTTAGACACTTGCCGAATCAATAGTTCTTCAAACAATCAACATATGTTGAGCATATTGCAAAACCAACACCTTTGCTTGTATACGATGATCATCAAAATTTAAGCGCGGCTTTCATAATTACTTTGTTGTAGTCAGTGTCTGTATCTGCTTCTGGGTAGCTTCTGCAGGCTTTTGCTTGGTTGCTAAATCGTTTCCAAACAAGAATGTCATCTATTGATATTTCCCTGGCAATTTAAACATGTATCGTCTTCTAGCATAGTGTTGTAATAATGTGCTTGTGATGATTAAATTGCTTTTGTCAAAAAATTCTACCAGCCTATTTCCCCTGTCGTTTCTCGTGCCTAAACCAACTATCGCTCCTTTCCTACCCTCGCTTAACAGTGTATTAAAATTTCCTAAATTTGCATGTCCTTTTACGAATCTTAGTATATCTTAGATATCTTTGAAGATCGCTTCTACCTCCTCCGCACTGTAGCTAGAGGCGGGCATGTATATTTTGTATTATTACTGTATTTATCGGTTTAGATTTTATTCTAACCTTGAGTACTCTTTCGTCGTTTTGTAAGTAGTTTTCTACAGTGTCGTATATTTTTCCGCATAGCTACCCCCTCACTCGAATTTCCTTCCTCTGATCCTGTATGAATTACTCAAAAGTTTCCACTTCAAAAATCCCCCATCATTGGTCACCGAAACATCGCTAATCTCTATTATGTCTTATGCTAACCTATTCATTTCAATTTTCAAATTCTCGAGCAAACCTATATGTTTCATGCTTCTTACATTCCACGCTTCGAGTCACAAAATGTCTCCGGCTCATCCTTTCAACTTACTGATCACATCATCCAAAGTAGTTCCTTCTCGGAGATCCGAATGGGGACTATTTTAACTGATATGCGTGTGACTACTACGCCCAAGGTCACGGGTTCGAATCCCGACACGGTCCGCTTAAAAAATGTTAGGCGAGCATTTTTCACAAAAATGTGCCCCCGTTCGGATGAAAGGTAAAATGTAGGTCCCGTGGGTGAGTGTTGTTACGCACGTTAAAGATCTCTACCATACTTGGAACAGCAAGAGTTCGACAAAATTAAAAAGTTTGCAGGCAAAAAAGACTCGCTTCCTGGTCAAAGTAGTACCTGCCGTTGGAGCATTAGAAAATCAAATGTAGGGACTATTTTATCTAAGGAGTCTTGTACACAGAGAATGCTATTGTCTTAAATAACAATTTAGGTACGCTGTGTACTTGGGAGGTAATGTCATGATTTTCCGTTGCCTTTCACATCGCAGTGGCGTGCCTTAGATACCCGACCCCTATGATCTCCGCCACTTTAAATACCGAAAGAGCTGATGCCCTCTTTCAAAAACCTGTCTTAGTCTGGTTCCTCACTGAAAACGCCACTAATTTGGTTAAACCTATAGTTCGGCTCTTTAGCTCATTGAAACGCGCAAGCTATTCTACCTGTTCTAGTATTCTAGAACTTCTTCAAGGTGCACGTCCGTTAAGAACGGCAATTACACACAATGTTTGAAAAATGAACTGTAACTAATTTAAATACTTCCTGTATGTTTGTTGTGGTTTGTTTTGTATTCTTCTTAATCTTCTTTGGGAATTAAACCACTCATAGTTTTTAAATTCATCTTTATTTACGTTTCGATCCATGACCTAGGATCGTTGTCAAAATAATAAAAACTTCAAGTTTGACATTAATGACATAAATTGAAGGTGACTTTGATTTATTGATGTTTGAAATATTTGGTTTGAGTATACTAAGCAAAAATTTTAAAGTTTAAAAGAATGATTGCCTTCAATTTGTGTTGCGACCTGGGATCGACTTTCTTTAGGTAGCCAATGCGCTTAACGTGAAATCAGCTGATTAATTTTTATTGGTGAATTTTATATAAATTCAATAACTTGAAAATTGGAAAACAATGTTTTCGTGAAATCAGCTGATTAATTTTTATTGGTGAATAAAAATTAATCAGCTGATTTCACGTTAAGCGTATTGGCTACCTAAAGAAAGTCGATCCCAGGTCGCAACACAAATTGAAGGCAATCATTCTTTTAAACTTTAAAATTTTTGCTTAGTATACTCAAACCAAATATTTCAAACATCAATAAATCAAAGTCACCTTCAATTTATGTCATTAATGTCAAACTTAAAGTTTTTATTATTTTGACAACGATCCTAGGTCATGGATCGAAACGTAAATAAAGATGAATTTAAAAACTATGAGTGGTTTAATTCCCAAAGAAGATTAAGAAGAATGTAACTAATTTATGCGGAAGAACAACATAAAGATATGCACTCACAAAAATTAATAAATATTTAAATAAAAACAAACTTTTTAGAAAATTTACAAATTATTATGCCAAATAATGACTAGTGTTTCAGTAGAGAGAATCTTTTCGTTTGAAAAGAATTAAACTCATTTTACAAAAAGGAAAGACAATATCAAATTTGTAAAAAATTTCGATAAAAACTACGTTTAAACGAATTAACACATAATACAAGGCCGTTTTACGATGATGTCATTGACAGTTTGCAAATACGAAAGAAAAAAAACTTTATTTTTATGACAAAAAATGGGAGAGTTCTACTCGTATTATTTGCTTAAAACTTATTCGAGTTTTTTGTAATTTAATATATGTATTTTGTTCAATATGTATTTGTAAGGGATGAAAAACGGTTTATTCTATGTATCGTTTTGAAAAAGGAGCCTTTACATAAACTGTTTCACCTGTTCTTGAGGTCACATTCCGTCACCGCAAGTTATAATTTTTAAGCGTATTGTAATTTGAATTTAATGGATATACAAGCTTTTACGTGCGTTTGTTTTGCACATTTTGTATTTAAATTCATTGGTTGCAACTGCTTAAAACACAATATATCAACTCAGGTAAAATATTTATAGTGAACTGGAAAGCACACCTGTATAAACTACTGAAGCTGGCGGTTTATCTGTATCACCGATAGGATAAATATCGATTTTAGTGATACTTTTTTCAATTTATTGGAATGATGGGATATACTAGCAACATAGAGGTCAGTTTATACAAGTCACGTTGAAAGGTTGTCTCAATAACTGTTCATATTTTGTAACAAAACAGTATCTAAATCATATACATAGGTTTATCGAACTCGTCCAAATATAATCCACGTAATTCTTGATAACGTTAATTACTGTAAGCGATTTGGAAATATTAAACGATAAGAGTATGGTTAATCGGAAGCACGTGTTTAGTATAGAAATTTGTATATTTGCCGTTTGTAAACAACTCATTGGAATTTGTATTAGAACATACACTCAATAGAGATAAACCATGTTTTTATAAAATATTGTAAGGAACTTCTATTTACTGTTCGTTATTCAGTCCAATATACGCTTGATTATTCATAATTATTTACGCAGAAACGTAATGTACTGAGATGTTGCTACAGAGATAACATGATAATTATTAACAATGTTCACTACACTAATTAATATCTTACCTAAAACGACGATTACACTATATTTATTACTAAAATCGACTGTAATTTATCTACACAAGTACTAAATTTATATAGGCAATTAAACGTACTTATTTTACCAATCGATTCAATAATACAGTTCATAATACTTGCGGGTTAAACTAAATTTCTGTCAGGCCGTATGGTTTATATACTTAATTGAAGCTTCCACGTGTTACCAAAAATTACGAGGCCTTTGTAGATTCTTTCTTTGTAAGCTTTATATTGACTTTTTACATATAACCGTGTAGCTGTCAATGAATCTGTTGCTAGTTTAATGACTTTATCTGCTGCAATTATAGATTCTTCGGCGCCAATATGAAATAGTTTTGATAGCACAATCGCTTCTACTATGTTGCTTCAATGTAAATATATAATTAATTAGCATATGCCATTATTTTGCAACTATCAAAGGTTTACAAAAAGAGATCAATATTTGCACGAACACAACCGTTGTGTTTCTAATGAACCTGCCGTAACTTCGATAAAATCTATCGACTACTATGTCGTGAAAGGATTGTTTAAGATGCCGCTTAAAAGAAATGCTTAATGTCAGAATTACTTCAATATTTTAGTGCTAAGATACTTTGAATCGGTTTTATAACATGTGCTTTGTGAATTCTCCAGAAAATTTGAAGCACACACACACACGCACGCACGTACGTACACACGCACGCACGCACGCGCTTCTTTTTATATAAGCTTTATGTCCACGAATAAAACAAACTGAAGGTTTCCTGTTGCTGTGACTTTCTACCATTCCACCTGTATGGTCTTTTTGTTAATAATTATTCCCGTGCGTGGACGTAATTTTTATTTATGGTAAGAAATATTTTTTCTTGGAATCTCATAGTTTGTAACGTAAAAGAACCAACAAACCTTAAAACTATAAGAAATAGACAATTACACTAAAACGATACTGAATAAAATCGCTAGTAATTATTAATTTCAGAACAACATTAGCATATACAAATAATAAAACATATTGCCTGAAACATCACATCAAGAATAGTAAAGAACTATTAAAAACTAACCCTTAACAATTACAAAAGCACAAAAATAGTATATTATGACACAAGTTTAAAAGTGAGCCTTTAAACCACGCAGCAAGGGAGTGTCCTCTTACTTGTTGCAAGTACTTTAAAGGCACTTATAAACGTGTACCATACAGTATTTTTTAATATACCTAAAGTACTGCTTGAAAAATAAATCTATACTTGAAACTAGCATTCAAATTTTTTCAACAAATATACATTTCATGAAGTCAGGTGTAACGCTCGCGCGTTACTTAAGTACACATGAGCCAATGCTACTAGAAGGGCTTATCAAAGGAAAAGGAGGAGGGCTCCTGATAACTGTGAACATGAGAGGCGACTCGTTAAAGACAAAAAGAAGGTACCTTAAGGAGACCATAAAGCAAAGTCAGAGGTGATGTTGGACGAAACTTTGCAGTGAAATTAATGACGATACATGGAGACTTGGCTACAAAATTACTGCTTAAAAACTCAAAAGATACCCTGGAAGCGTTATTCCCGCGGGGTACAGTGGAGGAAGAAGTTCCCAGGGATTTAGAGGGTGAACATGGCGACAACCCTCTTTTATGCAGATGAGATGACTTTGGCTGCCAAAATACTCAAACCCAAGGAAAGCACCAGGTATGGATGGCATACCGGTCGAAGCTGTAAGGGTCGTGGTGGGTACCATGCCCGGAATCACACTAAATGTAATGAACGAGATCTTAGTGAATGGCTGCTTTTCAAGAAGGGCAAAAACGCAAAAGTAGTCCTTATTAAGAAGCCCGGGAACCCGCAAGAATCCATCTTCGTACCGGCCTATATGTTTAATAGATAGGGTAGCGAAGATGACGGAGCATTTGATTAACGAGAGATTGAAGGGGGAAATTGAGGAGAAGAATGGCATCTCTAGCATTCAGTTTGGGTTTAGAGAGGGCCGGTCAACCTTGGACGCATTGGAAGAGGTGGTGGGATACGCCAGGCAGACCATGATGGGTAAATGGCGCACCCGAGAGCTGTGTCTGATTGTGGCGCTGGACGTACAAAACGCGCTTAACACTGCAAAGTGGGGAGTAATTAAGAATGCTCTCCGGCAACTGGGTGATAGGTAGCTACCTTCATGATAGATCGGTAACATTTTACCAGAATAGTGGAGTTACGATTACGCTGCCGGTAACATCTGGAGTGCCCCAAGGCTCGGTGCTGGGTCCCACGCTCTGAAATGTCATGTATGACAGTGTGTTGAAATTGAAGTTACCAGGCAATGCCAAACTTGTTGCTTTCGCAGATGATCTGGCGTTAGTGACTGTTGCGAAAAATGAAGACACATTAGAGGACGTAACCAAACAGGCAATAGGCGCTGTCGAGAGGAGGATGACGGAGAATGGGTTAACCATAGTACTCCATAAAACCGAGGCCGTGCTGATAGCAGGAAGGAGAAAACTTAAACCAATTAAAATAGAGGCGGGTGGAATGGAGCTAAGGCCGCAAGAATATGTCAGGTACCTAGGCGTCACACTAGATAGAAGTTTGTCTTTTAAGCTCCAGCAGAACAGGGGATAGTAAAATGCGATCATGCATATATCGCTTTAACAACCATGCCCCTCAAGCACCCTGAAGTAATACCTTACGGTGGTTCCAGGGTGCTCTGTCACTAGAAGGAAGGAGGAAAGGAGTTTAGTAGGTATCCCAGCTAGTTAGGTGTGTTCCACACTTCTCCGGCAATCGATGCATTGAGCCAGCCGAAGAGTAGGCTATAAAAGCTTCTCCTAACCCAGGAAAAAAAAGGTTGTAGAAATAGATTGATATAATTTATTTACTTAGGTCAATGACCTTTCGAAAAACATCACACTGATTTATAGAAGGGTAAGTAGTTTACATTGTATAAAGAGGCTATTTCAATATGGTATTAAATTAGGACAAATAAATAAAACCCAAAAAGCACCCAGTACATTATTATACAAACAGCAATAACTACTTTACTCTTCGTATTAAATTAGAAAATTTACCGATAAAAGCCAAGGACACCACTTTTCACAATATTTGTACAAATTCGTAAGGGGTTCAGAATACCATAGAATCGTAGAACGTCAAAAAATTAACGCGTTGACACGAACAGAACATTTTTGACCTCGACCATACGACAGCTTTAGACGCATATAGTGTGAGAACGGAATTTTTAAAAGAAAGGAGAAAATGGACTATAACCATTAAGTTCGGAACGAAATGATGATTTAATAAATGCGAATGTTAGGGCATAGGCTCTTCGACATGTGGCTGACGACGATTTAGTGGATAATGAGGTCAGAAAGCTTAAGCACCGGTGTTAAGCGTGCAATTTAAATTGCATCGATGGTGCATCAAAAGATGATAAGCGGGTTTTACTTTGCAACTTAACATTGGAATTCAAAAAGCTGGAATAGGGGAACTCAAGTACCGATGAAGTAGAAATGTGAATTAGTGGAGTTACCTGGAAATCCTACGATTTTTAAACCGAGTACTGTTTTAACTTTTCTTGTTTTTTTTTTGTTTACGCTTGATAAATATGTACGCGTAAACTTGTAACATATAAGTTGTAATTGGTTCGTAGAGGCGCGTATGTAGTCAACCATTGCTGGTAGGTGTTCCGCAGGGATTAAAGCCACTGTTATATACACTATATACCTTTTCAATTACAAGTACTTGTACCTATAGCAACATACATTGCTATGCTGATTATACTCAACTGTATACTTCATTTGGGGAAAATGAATTCGTAACTGCAACATATTGTTTTAATCAGGATTTGGCAGCTTTAGTTGATTATTTATCAAAGTATTATCTTACAGTAGATCCGTCTAAAACTGAACTTCTACTTTTTGGGCCTAAACATTTAAGACAAATATCTTTCTAGCTGTAATATAGACATTGTTCTGGAAAAAGAAATACTAAAAGATAGCAATCAAGTTCGAAATTTACGGTTGATCATGGACACTGAACTAACATTTACTTCTCACGTAAACCGCTGTCTTCAGTGAGCATATAACTCGCTCAAAAGTATTTATGCAAACAGGAAAGTTCTAATTAAGGAAGTTAAAATCCTTCTTTATGATACCTTGGTTCTATCTCATTTTAATTTCTGTGACATCATATATGTCCTATTTCTAAACTATTTCAACAAAACACGAATACAGAAAATGCAAAAATCATGTTTACGTTTAATTTTCGGGGTTCGTAAGTACCAACGAATATCTTTTAAAATAACCGAAATTGGGCGGTTGAGTATGCATTCGCGACGCCATCTCCATGCTGCATGCTTGTATCATAGAATAATATTTTTTAAGTCTTTTCAATACTTATATAAACGTATACGTTACCGAACTGATGTTTGTGCTCTAAATATAAGGTTCAAATGAGCGTTGACATCGCCGAAGCATAAAAATGAATTCTTTAAAAAATGCTTTAGTTATCAAATTGTTAATATATATAATAATCTAGATTTGAAATTAAAATCGCTTCCTTTGAACACTTTTACGTATGCTAGTTAGTAACCACGACACTTAGACGGTATTTCAAACAACTGAAAACTACCAATATAAATATAATTGCCTTTCGGTATATTAGTTTATTAATGCTTTTTGAAACTATTTATAAGAAAACTCTAAGTTTATGTTCGCTACTCTGCTGTGGCTATCTTGCTTAACTTAATGCAAGGTGTAGTGGAAGAACAGCACCCTCTTCTTCTTAAGAGATAACTGAATCATACGTCGAGGTTGTCCCATTAATTACTCTAAAGTTAACGTGCGTGTATTTCCTTTGTATATGGGATAATAGATATTATTATATTATTGGAAAGGGGTTTGAAACTTTTGAAACGTTAAGAAAGACGTGCGTATTAATGAAAACGCATGCTTTATTGCTGGGATGTATTTGCTAGTCAATTTCTTTGTGAAAAGCTAGTATTTGCGATATACATTGAAATGGTTCAAAGCAGAAGTTGGTATGCGCTGTCTTTCTATGTATTGTTGATAAGGGCATTTAAAAAATAGAATCTAAAATGCCATATAAATCAATCTAGGAAACTAGAACAATTGAATGGTAGTATTATTTACGGATAAATATTTGTTTTTAAGGAGTTCTTTTAATAATACCTTAGTTAATTTTTAGGTTAATGCATGTATATTTTTGGAATTACTGCTAATGTAGTTTAAGCTTAGATAGAATTTTATTTGAAGTTATTTATAAGATAGGAAAAGGTGATCATTGTGAAAGAATATCCAACTATCCCAGTGATGAAGTCATATTTGAGAAAGATCTTTATTTTGAAAATTGCTTTAATTCGACAGAAAGTTACAGAATGTTTTTAAGGTACGATAACGAAAGGTAAAAGAGGAGGCGACGAGATTATAGAACATCGAAAACAAGGGAAACTATCCCGAATATATGTCCTCCGTGTAGCGAGAATATTGAACGAACTACTAGGATAAGACGGTTTGGTGCCCTTTGTTTTTGACAACTAGTAGTCTTTCACGGTAAGTGATACTTGTAAAGCAGTTTGGTATTTCAGCTATTTTACATGTTTAAAATTATTATTTTTTATAATTTTTTCCATAGGAATCCACTCTCGCACCGGTGCACTAGTGCGATAAAGTTCCATATTGAAATATTTAACCTTGACAAATAAATAAAAAGTAGTTGTTGATGTTGTTGTTTAACAACCGTTAAAACACTAGTATGTTAAAGTACTATTTACGTACGTTAATCAGTTTGTTATATAGATATTGTGATGCAGATATATTCAACAGTGTTATCTGACACGAGGAACATAAATACTAATATTGGAAATAGTAAACGTTCAGTATAAAAAATAGAACTTTGCGCGTGTATAGCGCTAATACATTTTTTTGTTAAATAATAACATCCTATCTAAACGCACAAGTGCGTCTTTTCAATATGGAACAAAAATTAAAAAACCACATGTGCGTTATCAAAACGGAATGCGTTAAAATAGCATTATATAAAAAGAAAAAAATGACTACTGTCATCAAGTAACGACCAAACTGTATTATTTTCGTCAATCAGAGGGGAAGTTAAAATGTAACTGGTCATTGAAAGTATTGAACAATGGCATTGCTCTACAAATTATATTTTTACTCCAAAATACACTTATCTAAAAAACAAAATAATCATCACTAAATAAATTCAACAGCGCTTACCTACATGTTCTTTCTATACATAAAATAACTTTTAAAAAATTCCTCAATTGGTCCTACTGGACAGATTACGCGCTAACAGTCCGCAACAGTTTAGAAACGTTTTTTAAAGAACTAAAGTCCAATCACAACCGCCAATCATGAACTGAAGCTATAAACAATTATTTTTCGCCAGTTGATGAAAGTTTAGCTCGAGTTATTTTTAAGAAACTAAATACAGAGTTAAAGAAATGTTTGGAAACGCCTGATTTTCTCGAAAACGGGTTGTCAGAAATGTACAATAATTAGAATGTGGGGGTTCGGGGATATGGCGATTTCTTGTTATTTACACTGTTGTCAGATTGATCGCTTTAACGAAAACATGAGTTACTTTGGTATTTTAAATGTAACACTCCGTATAGTGGAATTTTGGAATCTCTCCTTCAATACGAGCTCAACCATATGTCACACTTCAACTTGAAGTAGTTGGAGGTTTTTAATAAATAAATCTTTCTTGGGCCTTTTTTTATATAAGGTTTCACGTTTTATTTTACTATTTAATTTTTAGAGAATTTTTGAACTCAGAATGGGAAAGTTCTCCTTTATCATTTTCGATTTAAATTTTACGTGTAAATCCCACGAAGACTAGGTTCTCACGCAATTCAGCCCGTGGAAGCACGAAAATTGTGAAAGGGACTATAGGTTGGTGAGAACTACGTTTCTTAAAGGAGGGACTTGACTATTGCCGCGGAGGATCACGGACGTGCGTGTTGAAGTTCCGAGTTCGGCAAAGTTATTTCCTTTCTTATTGCCTTTTCTTATACTATAAAATTATCTTGGTTTCGTCGAAGAGGACAGCTGGAGTGCATCGAGGAAATCCTCGCCGAAGAACCACGAGCCTATGATTTACCCATGAGACGTAAAACGCAACGGGGCTTTTAGTAATCCACCCGGTAAGGTTTTGTTACGATTTTGTATACTACCCGCCGCGCCAGTTAGACAACCCAATTGTGGGCGTAAAATTTTACGTCAACATTATGCAGAACTGACTTGCGGGAATTTAATTTTAAATATTGTTGGTAGGTTATTACGTAAGAATACTACATCTTTGAGTGACAACCAGATTTGAAGTAGTTAATTATAGCAGGCAGTGATTTTGACATTTCTTAACAATGAACGAAGTTGTGAACTGAAAATGTCGATAGTTTGAAGTGTTTTTAAGAGTTATGCAAAAAAAAACTTGGTTCTCTAAGTTGGTTCTTAATGAAAAAAACTAAATTACTCTTTTGATGATGAGAGGATATGGTGATAAAACAAGATCTTGTAGTGATGTAGCAGACTTGTTTAGAGATATTTTACCCACTCGATCTCCTATTCATAAGACTACGGTACGAAAATTGTAAAGCAATTTGAATTTAAGTGAGAATGTAAAATATGAAAATCGAATAGGTCGACCAAAATGTATTACGAATGACAACAAAACTTTGTATTTTATGCAGAGCTTCATTGAGAATCCGCATACCTCGTCACATAGAGCTGCACAAGTAAATGATGTCGGTCATTTTTCAATCTTAAACGTATTAAATAAAAATTCATGTGAACCATACAATCACTTACTGCAAGAATTAAATGAAGACGATTTCGACCATAGATTAAAATTTAGTGAGACAACCGATGGAAAATTTAGTTAAGAGTCTATGTTTTTCCGAGGAAACAACCTTTATACTTTGTGGCAAAGTAAATAACGTAATCTAAGGTATTGGAGTGACGTAAATCCATACTGGATGCAAGAAGATCATACCAAAAGACCACAGAAGTTAAATGTATGGTCGGGTATAGTCAGTTAATAGAGCCGTTCTTAATCGCAATAAATATAACGTCAGATAAGTACGAAATACTGCTTAGGAACGACATTGTATCTGCATTAAGAAACTTATTTGGAGCCAATTTTAATCAGATAACCGTTTCAGTAAGAGAGCACCAGCTCATTTGGTTTCAATCGGCATTATTTAGACGAGGTATTTCCAGGACAACAAATAGATGGACGAGGAAGTATTGAATGGCCTCCGTGTTCACCATATTTCAATTCTAAAAATTATTTTTATTGGGGACATGTAAAATTAAGTTTATAAAACTAAACCTGCAAGTCTTGCAGAGTTACAGCAAGGAATTATTGATGAATCTCTGTTGATTCGAAGCAAATTTTGGGGAAATGTAGTAGACGCATTTTACCATCGATTATGGTACTGACAAATTACCAATGAAGCACATTTTGAACACTTGATAAAAAAAATTGTTGGTACTATTTACTTTCTGTTATGAATCAAAACCCTTCAACACTTTAGTAATCTTTCAATTGGTATCTTGTAATTTCGCCGAATCTAATTTACATTTACATATAATATGGCATATAGTTGAACCCGTTTCAAGAGTCAATTCCAAAATTGGAACACCAAACACGATGTTGGATTAAAGCAAAAACCCAAAGTTACCTATAGGTTCGAAAAAACGGTCAATCTGGCAACCGTGCCAATAACAAAAAAGGAAACTCCATATCCTTAACCCTTGCAAGGTAACAGGGGTTGTGGGTCACTCCAGAGAGATTTCAAAAGAAGCCAGAGCAGGGCACGTTACATCCTGTCTGTTCTTGTTCTGATTAGTGTCCTTCCTCCCTGAGGTCTTCCTATTGTTAGTATATTCACGACTCTCCCACAAGTTGTTTACCCGTTTATTCTCACCCTGGGGTTACCAGTCACCCTAGTTATCCTATTAAGTTGGTTTCTTTGTTGTCTGTTAGTATTGCTGAGAGTTATGGATCACTTCTGTAATATATGTTTAGCGACTTTGTGAGAAGTGTTTTGGATGAAGAAGGGGCATCTGAAATGTATGACAGCTCGTCTGAAACTGAGGATAATATCGAACTTCATTCAGGCACAGAGTCAGAACAAGAAGCGCTGTCAGACGAAGAAGGAAATGACAAAGTTACACCACTTGCTGGGTCTATAAAAGGTAAGAATGGACACATTTGGTCATTAGAAGTTCCACAACGGAATATAAAAGTACCTTTTGCTAAAAATAACACTAAAAATATTTTGACTCAAATCGATGCTTTCCATTTATTGGTTTCGCATTATTTAATTGATAGTATGGTAAATTATGCAAACCACGAAATTGATATCAGAAAAGTGAAATACACAGATTAAAGATACACAAAAAATACCGATGCTTTAGAAATGTACGCACTAGGCTATCATATTTGTCAGGACAAAAAAAGACAGAGAAAATGTTCACACGATCGTCGGAATATAAATGTATTATAAGTGAGAAGAGATTCAAATTTCTCATTATTTGCATTAGATTTCATAATAAACATCTTCGTGATCGTAGTGACAAATGTGTACCCTTTCGTGAGACAGGACATATTTTTATTTCCAACTATTGCAAAAATTACAGTTCACATATGTATACATGTATACTACGATCGATGAGCAGCTTTTAGGGTTTAGAGGAAAATGCCCTTTAGGGTATATACCCGATAAATACGGTATAAAAATTTTACGGTCTTACTACATGATAGATGCGTTACCATATGTAGGCAAAGAAAATAGAGATACCTTATAGCCACTTGCCACATGTTACGTGAAGTCTCTAATAACATCACTTCAAGGCACTAATAGAAACAAAACGATGGATAAACTAGTTCACATCCGTCCCGCTTGCTGATTTATTACTAAAAAAGCACAGGCTAACGATGGTAGGCGGTATGCGTGCGAATAAGAGAGAAATCCCTCCGTCATTTTTGCCTAATAGAAAAAAAATATTTTCTTCGCAATTTGCATTTGACAAAGAAAAAAGAATAATGTCATTTTCACACAAAAAGGGGAAGTCTGTGATTCTTCTGTCGACTATGCATAGAGGGTCATATGTAAACCAGGTTACAAAAAACCCCAGATATTATAGATTTCTATAACTCCACAAAAGGTGGAGTAGATACATTTGATAAAATGGTTCATAACTGTTCGACAGCAAAAGGAACTCGGCGATGGCCTTTGCGATTTTTTTTTAATGCTAGCCTAAGCAGGCATCAATGTCAAGCGACGACTGCAAGGAAACCTACATCGACAGCTGAGAGAAAGTATTCGAAAATTCATTGGTCTTCAAGAGCCAGAAGAAGTCCCAAAACCATCGACGAAGCTTAGTAAAGCAGGCCAGATGTGTTCTATGTATTGGAGAAAAGGTGGGAAAAGTGAAAACAGTTTGTGTAATGTGCAGAAATGCAGTGTGTGTCGAACATCGACGTGGCATTTAAGACTGTTGCATATAATTTTCTTTTAATTTAAATTGGTTGTATATTAAATACGTTCCCCTAGTTGTACTTAATAAAATATACTATTCGATTTTGATATTACAAGATTTCTTCATTTAATTTGCTAATAAAATATATGGGGTGACATGTCACCCCTGTTACCTTAATAAAGTGGCTCATCCATGTTGCCTTCGTAGGGTTAAACCGCTATACGCCCAATTTAGTGCATTTGAGACAATCCGTTTTCGAAAAAAATTAGGTGTTTCCAGACTTTTCTTCCGCTCTGTATTGTCACTAAGTCTAAATTTATTAATCGGATTTTTCCAAACACATATTTAAGCTAAAATCTTGAACAAAACTTAAAAATCATACAAGTATGATCTCTTTAATAATTCGACTGTTAGTTTTACAATAGAAGCTTGTTGTATACTTCGTGATCGTTTTCTAGAACTTACAATTTGCAGTAAGGCTTTAAACAATAAATAAAAAAATTATATTTCAACATAAATACACGTTCATAATAGTATTAAACTTTTATGGACTTACCTTATCGTCTTCTCCTTCACTATCACACTGCAAATAATAAAAATATATTAGGAAACAAAATAAACAAAAATCACATGTACACAATATTTAAAACAGCTTTTCATATTATAAGGTTTTTATAGCAATGTAAACTTGAGATAACAGATTTTATTAGTTTAGCAAGATTAAATTTTCGAATTGGAGTCAACTTGGAGATAGTAAAAAAGAAAAAAAATTTAATTGCATTCACTGGTAAACTAAAGTGAATCCCATGCATGATGCTTATTGGAGTGAAAAAAGGAAGAGCAATAACACTGATCGACAAAAATCAATTTTTTTGTTGTAACATAAAACTGAATTGTATATTGTAGATAGAACCTATGTAAATACGAAAATAGTTCAAAAAAGTTGTTACATTAAACAAATCACATGTAAAACCGTACCATTTAAGATTTATTGAAAAAATAATTTTACAAGATTTTTAACCATGTGTATCGACTATATTTATAATTTATATTAAGTTGACAACAAAGAAAAAGGCAAACATCAAAAATATTTGTTTGAAACATGCTAACTCTATTTTTTCCTTTTATGGGGTTACATATTAAAGCGGGCTACTGCTACCGCGTTTTTTAATTTAAAAACAAGTAATAACAATAGTCTTTATTACTGACTGTTCTCAAGTCTAATTAACAGTATATGCCTTATTTATAGATGTTTTCAGTCCAATTAACAATGAAGCACTATCACACTAATGCTATTTACAAGCACTAATATCTTCTTAAACTAACTTCTTTACCATAGGTCCATTAACAACACTAACACAACTATTATTCAATCCAAGCTCTATCTATTTATGTATACTACAAGCTGCATGTACAATAGACACGTTTAGCTCATATAACATTTATGTATATACACTCAAAGGTCAACTACATTCACTATACACGATATAATTTATATTAGACATTCAAGTATAGACTAACTCTTACATTCATAAGCGGCCTTATATATACCCTGCATTAAAGATATGACTCATTATCTAGTATTTTCTAGAAGGATTCTCGAATCCTGAAGAATACGCTGTGCCCCGGGCGTTTGTATGTTTGACGGGTTGCCTAATAGTGGATCGCAACAATATTTTCTCTTCAAACGCCAATAGTAATCAGCCACCATGGCGGGATCCCATCGTTATGGTGCCGAATTTCCAGTATCCTGATACCTTGATGGAACCTTTCACCCTGCTTGTCGCTGACAGCGCCCGAATTCTTAGGAAGAAATGATAGATGGAAATGGAGAAAGTGAATTTTTAAAGACATTCGTCCATCGAGTGATTTGTAGGAATCTAAAAATTCATTAACCAGTTGTTCGTAGTTTGCATCCATATAGTTGTCTAAAAATCCCCACTCCTACAAATGAGTTCCAAGCTCTGAGTTCGTGCATGATGAATTTTTCTATAAAAGTAACATAAACCAGCAATTTTTGTAATTTGAGGCCCAATAAATGGCCCTCTTTTAGTTTAGGGTCACTTAACCGGGGAAGGACCTGTCTTACGTATTTAAATCCTTCGCGCTCTTTATTCACAGCCTTTATAAAGTTTTTCACCAGTCCACGTTTAATGCGAAGACGAGACGAATATTTTTTGGATCTATAAAGGGCACATAAATTAACATTCCAATATCCTGGTTGAAATTCACTCCTTTCAGGTCAAATCTTCGTAACATAATGTCCATTCACTGTATGACTGTCCCACAAACAAAGAAAACGGCAATATTTTCTAAATCCTCTCTGAAGCCTCATTGAAATTTCTATAACTTTTAAATTCCCACACACCTACCATTTGTACGATTGTAGTTTATTTCATCTAAAAGTATGCGTATATTTTGATACGTTTCTTTCATTATCACCGAATGTGCAACTAGTATAGGTGGTTTTTAATTTCCATTATGTAATACACACAGACTTCAAACTATATTTTGATGGGTCTATGAACAAGCGCCACACACAGGGAGAATGCTCAATATTGATCTCTTGCAACAAACAATCGATCACAATACACGCATATGAAGATTTTTGCATACTGTAAACACATAAAATCGTAGCGTTTCTTTTCTTAAAGGTCATAATTTTCTTTCTTGGGCTAGTAAGTTACTCTTCTGACGACGAAAACCAAGAAGTTCTGCCTATTGTTTTGACAACTCCAAATCACGTACTAAATCAATTAACTCCCTTTGAACAATCAAATGTGGCTCGCCAAAACTGAGACCTGGAGTAAAAGTAAGGTCGGTGCACTGGGCTTGGGAGCTGCTTGATGATACATTATTATCGTCATTATCTCCCAAAGCAATCTTAAAGCGCAGCCGGTACTGATAAGTCTGCATTGTGAGAAAAAGGTCTTATGGCAGAAGGCAGATCCGGATATTCGCGCTTTTCCTTTTGGGAATGACCTTCAGTCTCTGTCATGCAAAAATAGCAATCATCAAAATGATTGATGGATTCCCGCTATTACTATTGGAACTAACTACAAAGGCATACTTTTTCTACCTCCTTTCATCCACTTCACCAATGGCACGCTACAGCTGACACAGAACACATGGGGAGTCCACTGCTTGTCTTGATCTCAGATTAAAACACGAAAATACATTTTCAAAAAAAGTCTGGCATACGATTTCACAAAAAATTCTCCACAGATATAACGAAACTTTCAAGGGGAAATTTTGGAACCGTGACGTGTTTCTCTTGACATTTTCGTCGTTAAAAAATTCTTAACCACACAATTCGAAACTCACAAAAGACTGAATAAGAGAATAACTTTACTGTAATAAACCTTCCATTCTAGGTTATTTTTCTGTTTTAAAATGCACCCCTTTTACATGACCCCTCATAAAATTTATCACCCGCCTATATAAAAAAGGTCTAATGAGCCCATTGAAAAGTATTCGTATTAGGAATTTATGAATAGTTTTTCTATTGTTAGAAATGTACTAGCATTATGAAAATAATGGGCTAAACTGTATTGCAAAAAAACGTATCCGTCAGCGTAATGATCTGAAAACTTTAACAAATACTAGCCTACATAAAAACGATTTTACTTTTTAAAACGAAAAACAAATTCCTTTCTTAAGAAGTTCTCACACAGTACCTAATAAAATTGCCCGCCTTTGGCTTTTCCAGAAATAAAAGCAATTTTTAGAGTGAATGTATTTTTCTTTCCGTTTGCCAAATTACGGTTTCTATAAAATAATGCGGATGCAAGAAAAAAATTGAGTTGTTGCCCAGACTCCGATGGGGTAACAACTCGCGTATTCAGACCACCGCCTTCGGGCGTTCAAAGGTGAGCAGCGGAACGGTGACGTCCTGAGGGAGTTCTCCAGATATGCGGGGTGCCGAGGAATGGGTACACAAGTGAAGTCGTCAGGGATGCACATCCGTCAGTCCTGTTTAGACGAGCTACCTGACGATGGAGCGGCCTGTGGCGAGTAGTCAGTCCTGTTAGGCGAAAACCACAGGCCAGTGGACCCAGGATCCGGAATACTGTGTAGTAGGAGGACGACTAAGGGGAAGATCCGGGAAACTGCTCACTGCACCAAATCAAGAGGATTCCAGGAGCAGGTCTTCTGGTATCCAGACCTACATATATATTTATTTATTATATAAGAAGATTAACCTGTTAAACAACACAAAAACTCATGGAATCAAAACATCAACAAGCCGAAAAACTCCCAAGAGTTATATGGCCTTTAAAACGACACTGAGAGTGTCGCGTCAAGCTTCTGTAGTAAAAAAAATTCTTAAAATGCAATTTTCAGTGTATTCCTTTGTATGTGAATTGTGTTAAGCACAAAACATTTCTGAAACTATAGGTTTTCATAACTGAATGTTATTGTAATTATTTTACAATAGCAGACATTTTTCGGTAACACCATTCAACTGAAAGCCTGTTTTGATCCCGTTTGAATTAATAGTGTACGACACAACTGTTACCATTCATCGACAGCGCCGTTTTTTTTAAATTGCCATCTTTTATACATGGTGAGTACGTATCTTAACTGTGTACTAATTGTAACCTTCCTCCGTAGTAAAGTTGAAAAGAAACGACTACAATCGATTTTATTTGTATCTCTTAAAATGTATCGTGCTAGTTGCCGAACTTCTACTTTCTTGTATTGCTGGTTGTCTATCTACTATTTAATATACTTATTAAATGGTTAATGAGTTAGCTACTTTCGCACAGTAACAACAAGAGAAATGTGTGACGTCCCTTAGAAATAATTATAATCACACTTCATTTTAATGGTTTCTGTATAACTGAAGTCCACCAACAGGATTATGCTATTCCCTTTACAAATATAAGTTTAGGTTTCTATAAATTTTAATCTAAGAGAAAATTATTTTGTATCATATTTGATCTATAGTCAAAGATTATAAAATTCATGTCAGTTTTTAAAGGTTAGAGGTAATGTCATCATGATAATTAATTCAGCCTGATTTTATTTTGTCTATAAAAAATTAATGGCGCCAAGACGCTCTCATCGTCTGAGAACTAAGACAGGTTCTGGTCATAAACAGTTTTGTTACGTTTGCAAATAAATTTTGCTGTAACATTCCGCAAATCTCAAAAGCCAGACGTACTTTTATAGCCATCTATAAAATTTATTATGTAGTTTCGATTCAATTCTGTACTTCCACACTTAGTAGTGTTGGTGTTTTATCGCCTGATGGCGGTTTTATTTACTTTTGCCATGGTACAGAGATTGTTTCGAAATTATATCATTATAATAGCTTCGATTATTTCATAGGGTTCTTGGAAACTATTTCACTCTGATGAAGCTTAACAAGCCGAAACCGTCGGTCAGTGGATGTTTCCTCCCCTGTGAAGTAATAAAGCTAATGTTTTGATGATGGCTATATAACTACTAGCCCGATTTGTATTTGTCAATAGCTCTTATTATTTTCATAAGAGTTTGTTTACAGATACATCTTACTTTATATATTATTTCTTATTGCGGACTGCAAATAACTTGTCTTTTATATATATTATAGTGGTTTTAAAGGAACAAACAGAAATTACGTGCGAAATTTATATTAATTAATTCAAGTTTTAAGTAACGGGTATTAATCAAATTGTACAAATAATAATTAAAAATTTAATAGCTTTGCAAAGAATTAAATGGCAGAAGCCAATGCCATGCATTTATTAATTTAATTGGAGTTAATTGAACAATTATTGATATATAATAAGCATAAAAGCCTGTAAAAACCCAAGGTGAAACGCGTTGCTAACGAACGAATATATCAAGAGGGTTAAAATACCATGAAACGAAGCTCGGAGAATTGTATTTAAAATGTTCATTACGATCGAACACCTGCAAACTTTTAAATGTCAAGTTCTAATAAATTTGAGCAGATAAACATGCAGATTCTATGTATATTGAAAACGGTTGAATGTTTTAGCATGAAATACTAAACAGGGGTTATTTAAAGTCATGTCGCCAGTCCACGTGTGTTTAGACAGCAGATAGTCAAGAATATCGATTTTGTACCACTCAGACCAGGGTAGAAAGGGACAGAGAAAACGCATAAGTAAGAGACACTAATAGGGATTTGTGAAGCGTCACTAAGTCTACGATTGGTCGAGATGTTAGTTTGATTTGAAACAAGCACGAGGATAGTGGAGCGTGATATTCTTGAAACTTTATAAACGAGGTATTGAAATTCGCGGATTTGAAAATGGAGTGGAGTGCAAAATTGCGAGAATGTGTGGTGTTAACAGGGATTTCGCGTTAAGCAGGTAGGGAGAGGTTACAGTCCGAGTGTATAAATGCTTTTTGAGAACGTGGTGAGGGCCCTTAAGTTTTCGATCGCTCCAAACAACGTATCTAAGTATCACTAGTTGTAAGTATTACTAAATCAGTTAAATTATATTACAAGGTGATAGTCTCTTAATTAAATACGCGGTTAAGTGTGCCGAAAGTACAGTTTAATAGAGATATCATCTATAATTATAATCAACTCGTGACGGGACATTAAGTAACGTGGTTTGAAGCATCTAATTAATGAAGAAATAATTTTAAATGGAATTTGGATTTGGTTACACCGGGGAGGCCGCGTTTGCAGTTCAATTTAGATGGAGTTTTTCTAGTAACAGCTAGAAACGACCTGCAGAACGGATCAAAGAAATAGACGGCATCATTCACAAAGCAGAGATCTACTATAAATTTTCAGGTAACGATTTAAATTGTGACTTTATAAACTGTGAATATTGGGAGAAAGTATGAGAGTGAAATTCCAAGGTAGTGTGTATTATTTACGTATTGAACTTAATACGTGTAAAAACTTTATTATGGTATTTAACTAAAAAGTTGAAGGTGTCTATAAAGCTTTTAAACGTTCCCTCAGAACGTAAAATTTTTGTGAAGAGTACATGGCTTTGCTTTGTTATTTGTTTTAAAAGTATGCAAATGCATAATTAGCTGGGTTATTTTGAGCTCACCCTACTCCCAAAGTTTTGTTAGAGTAAAATGAATAAATAAATTATAAAGAAGGAATTTTAGAGAAGGTATTACTCAAGGACCATTTACTCCGGGTACAATTTATGTGTTTAATGAGTTAAAAATAAAATACTGGACATTATAAAATAAGGTTTTTCTGAAGTGTAACGTGATAAATGGAATATGGACGATATTGTATTTCATTTGTAAATAGTTATAAATAAAAGCTTGTATGTTGGTTGTATTTGAGGTTTTATTGCTAGTGTGTGTGTATGATTGAGAATATGCGAGTGAATCTAGATACCCAAGAGGAGATCCGAATGAGCTAGCCGGAAGCAGTTGAAGAAGGCCGTTCAACCGAGGAAAAGAGGTAAACGGGCAAGGATAATATTTTTTTGGATTAGTTAATTTTTGAAAATTTGTTTATTGTCGAGTATGAAAATTTTATAAAAATTTCGAAAATAATTTATGGTTGGTAAGCATCTTACCCGAGTTCCACGGCCAATTCAGGAGCTGAGGCGATTCTTATAACGAGGGGAAACACAGCAATATATATATATATATATATATATATATATATATCATATATTGCTATGATAAGGGGTTGTTTAAGGGTGTACTTTATAGTAAAGGTCGTTTAGAAATGAAAAATTACCATAGGCAGCAGAAAACTGCATTTATTTAGTAAAGAATTGAGAAATGGAGATAGTCTGTAAATAGTAAGCAGTCAACACCCTGTATATAAAGTATAAGTAGTTTTAAGCGACGTAAATAAACATAGGAAAACGCATAGTTAGCGTAGGAATAAGGAAGACATGCATTAGGTAAATAGGAGATATTTAACACCATGTAGATAGAGTTTTAGTTAATTTAGGTAAGGCGAGTAATGATATTTTTGTAAGTAAACATAATAAAGTGTAATTGAACACGCATTCAAAAGAGTTCCAAACAATTAGGTTAATACGAAGATAAGAAATAGAGCTTCGAGAAGCATAGGGTAAATGCGTACAAGTAGTTAAGAACTTTGATAAAGAGAGGTGATTAAAAATTGCGTAAACAACATGGAAAAGCAATTAGATTCATCAAAACACCGCATGTTTGATAACAAGGCACCTGCGACCAGGCCACAATTATTTGAAAGCATAGAAAATTACATCAGAAACTACTGTAAATGCCAAGATTTGATTGGTGAAAATTAGCGACGAGTTTGTAGACCATACCCACTGACGGAGTAGGAGGTCAATGATATATTAACAGGAACAGTGATAAAGAAGTCAGTTTTCAACTCAACAAAGGCCGAGGTGCGCCACTCTGAGACAAAGTGAGATACGTAATAATAATTTAAAGTGAAAAATTGTATAAGTGCGAAGATGAAAATTACGAATGCCGATTAAACGTAAGTAGATTTTAGGGAATTTATTTAGACTAAAGCACAATAATAATAGGACTTCTGAGTCCGGGGAGAATAGATGGTATTCTAAGCTTGGGAAAATTGATAAGAAGTAATACGTCTGAATGAGATGACAATAAATAGGGGTGCATAAGTATAAGTTAATAATGGTAGTCCAGAGAGTGATGGCAATAATTTAAATGCAATGGTTCAAGCGTGTGGATAGACAATATTTCGAATGGGCATGTAATAATCCTGAATTGGGGGAAAATAAATTTTATTCAAATGGATGGCTTAATGCGTGGGAAATACTAGCTGATTATGGATGCGTCAATACGAAGAAAATAGACCAGGTCAGATTTTTAGTTATAAGACATTTTTTTCTATTTTTTTATTTGAATATTGAATTTGCTTAATATAAATGAATGTGAAAAAGTCAAGAAAAAGAGGACTTGCATACGTATAAAGTGCGTGATATGATAAGAGGTTTTGAACGTTTCACACTTCTTTTTTTTTTTATAAAAATAATAGGTTTTTTTGGTGACTTTGGGTTTGATTAAAAAGTAGATGATTTTTGATAAATGAGATTTACAACATTAATGAATTGAAAAGTGTATTTTAAATAATTTACAAAAACTGTACCTAATATTTGTTTCATGATATAGAATCGAATTAACTGAATTTTATAATTCCAAATAAATGTTAGTCGAGGTCATAAGATAAAGTTAATGGGAGTAATTTGTTAATTATACAATCAAGGAGGAGCTATAAGTTGAATACGAAATTGATAACGAGTAAGGCGGTAACGTATCAAATTTTATTATTGGTCGACAAGGTTGGTTCAAGATAAAATCCAGTCAAGTTCCCGGAGGGAGTTTATAGCAATATTTATATCACAGCCCAACGTCGGAGAACGATAATTTCAATTCTTGTTTATACATAGCAATATATATATATATATATATATATATATATATATATAAAAGTTAGATAGGAAAAGACGACACGAAGTAGGTCCAATTTTATTCATCCGTCGGAAGCTTACCGGCATCGGTTGGCTTTAAAGAGTAGATTCGTTCTTCGAAAGAGAATCCGTTTATAACATTCAAACGCTCAACATACCGCTTCGGTAGGTTAAGTACCTTGGTTAGAGGGTTGCGGGCAAGGCAAAGTAGGATAATCCTCTGCCAAGCGGCTCAGTTCTATTTTAGGGACTTGTTGGTTCGCACATATTCAACCCTGGTGTTGGAAAGTTGTTGAGATAGTTGGAGGAAATAAAATTTAATTAAATAGACGCTGTATCTATACTAGAGTGAAAGTTAGTATATAAACCCATATATGAACGCAACGTAATTACAAGTACTCTGTGTTTAGATTAAGTTTTTAGTTAGTAGATTTACCGCATATTAGACTTTTAACACTGGTTTAAGAATGTACTGTATATTTCTAATGAAAAAGTGTGTGTTATAGATTTTAAAATATCGTATTAAATTTTGTAAATACTGTATATTTGGTTTTTCCATTATTGTAAACGATATAGTTGCAGCTTTGCCATAATAAATTGTTTTGTGATTATTTAGAAGCGTAATTCAGTATTTTCAGGTTAAACATTTAGGAATTTTCTTTGCAGTTAGCAGTCTTAAAGAGGTCTACGTATTTTTTTAGGTTTGTTTTGATTTAGAACAATCTTGGTTTTAATGAATTTTCAGGTTTATTGTAAGCCAGAATCTCTCTCCTGATCTCAGATTTTGGCACCCGCTTGTTAATCATCCTAGGGCTTTTCCCTAGCAACCCTGAGAGATTAGGTGCGTCCAATGTATTTCCCGATCAAGACCACATTTCATACCAGATAGCGTTTTGGAACCCTCGCCAAACACTTACACCACCCCTCCCACTGAGTTAATCGTCAACCAATACTTTTGTTGTACAGCGGAGGTTTTCGGTATTTTACAGAGACGAGATTTTTAGCGTAGTACTTCACCAAATGTTTTGTGAATTACCTGCTAGATATTGTGAAGACCAAAAACTGTACGTAACAAATGGTTAAATGTATATTCACAAAAGAAAATATTATAATTGCATTTATACAAGAATAACGGCAAAAACATAGGCAAATAAAGAAAAATAAAACATACATTAATGTTCAATGTTTTTCATAAAATAAAATTGGAACTTTCTGAATAATCTTTAAGTCGATATAAAGCAAACGAACATACGATTCGCTTCATTTTGTATAGCAAAATTATAAACATACATATCAAGAATAGAACAATCATCGGTTAAAACATATTTATTGAATTTGGTTCTTTTGTTAACAAATTAAACATTGTAAAAGTAAAAACGAACCCGAGCACTGACTTTTGAAGTTCATCTCTTCTTCTTTGTAATTTGCAGCACTCAGATCGATCTTTTACCGAAAACTTCTATAATAATGATAATCTATAATGTGTCGAATTTTTACTCACTCCTCTCCAACGCTCAATACTCCTGAATAAGACGAACGAAATTCACCAAAATTTGCATAATGAAGTAACTAAGAATTTTGTCATTAAAAGCTAACTATTTCCCTCAAATGAATGAATGCTCCAATACAAACAAACCCGCAATTATTAAAATGCAATAAAATGATAAGAAATATTTTTCATAGTTTTCTATAAAACAGTAAGAAAGAAAGAGACATCGAACAATAACTCTGTGCGTTAGAAGAGTATAAACAACGCTTTTGCGATACTCATAAATTATATCGACCGCGGCAAAGTGACACTAATTAGATCGTCAAAACGCGAAAACGATGTAAATTGTTACATCAGCGGTGACTAAGATTCGAGAATAAATCGGGGAAATTCTGGAAAATGTATAGAGATAATTTTTGTGTATATACCAGATTTGAATAAAAACGAGGATTCATTCTTTCCTAAACCAAACATTATGTAACATTCATTCGTTTTTACGAAATCGACCCTGTATGTTTGAATAAAGATTTGACCGTATAAGTTTAAGAAATTTACTGTACAAGATGCAATATGTACTTGTGCATAATTATGAAGCATGATCAATGTTAAACGATCTTCTACACAAGTAATGCACATGCGAAGGCTGTGGCTGAGTTTAATCGATTGAAAGTGAAAGCACTTTGAAAACTGATAGAGATTTAATATGGAACCAGGACGCTTTTAATAACGTTAATTGCGTTGCAAATGAGATGTTGACAAGTGCTTTATTTTGTTAAGTATAAATTATGATTATTTGTTAATTGATAAGAATATTTGAATATTATGTAATTTAAATTAGAATAAGTTCTCAATTTTATTAATTGTGAATCGGATAATTACAAGCAAATTTTGAGGTCGAAGTTCAAAGCACTTTGACCTATAATAAGTTATCTGTGGAACATCATTGACCAATAATACGCACTAGTGGGGTAGTAAAATTATACACTTATAAATTAAAGATGATTTTGTACCTGTTAACAAAGATTAGGTAAGGAATATTGTAGTAATAATTTAGGAATAATTTTATGTATGAACTTAAGCTGTAAACTGTTCTATATTTTATTGTATGAAAGAAAAATGTTTTGAGTGTATAGGTGTTTCTTGAGATTGCCGTTTCATTTCGTTTTGTAAATTTCACAGTATAATTTCCGTTGAGCTAGCCAGGCAAAGAAAAGAAACGGAAGTGAAGATAGTAATTTCATATTTACTGGTTGCATCCTCATTAATACAGTTCGCTGTACCTAAGTCACATTAATTAGTGGCGCTCTTACTCACAGAGGTTGTCGCAGCTATTAGCATATATATTGCTGTGACAAGACCCCGTGTTGGATGTCACTAAAAGAGTGCTGTGGTAAGGCCGTACGTTGTGGTGCCACTAAAAGAGCGATATGAAAATATTTTTGCGTTAGATGCGTCTCTGAAAGAGTGCTGTGAAAAGAATAATTCTGGTTTGTAAACTTGAACTTGTTCACTTACCTTCCTTTCTAATTTTTCACTTTGCCTGGCTAGCTCAACGAAATTTACGGAGTTTTCAAAATGAAATAAAACGCAGCACTATCACAAAGCATTTATACAATATGAAACATCTTCTTTCATACAAAACCATTTACAACATCGTTTTCTTGATACATAAAATAATTTCTAAGAAGTTTTTGTTACAAACAAAAATATTGTTGCTTACATTATTTTACATTTACAGAATTAAACTTATTCTTTTGAGGATCTTTCACCTGGTTATAAATTATTTCCACGCTGCTAGATTTATTTTGACCAAAAAAATTCTTGACATATAATCTATTAAAGGTCAGACTATATCGAATTCTGAACACAAACTCCTGGTAAAAAAAATCCCTCACAAGAAAAAAACCTATTAGGATTATCTTAAACCAGATCCAAATACTCTAATATCAGTTAAAAATAAATCTAACAGTGATACTTGCAAAATCCACAAAATGCTTCTCGAAATTAAAAATCTTTTTTTAAATTGATCTTCAAATCGGTTTACAAGTTTTTCCAAATTAAAATTCCTGATTTCCAACAGCAATTACCAAAGTACCTTTTTAGGTTAAATCTTCTTTTCAATTATTTAATACATCTTTAAAAATAGCTTTATATTAAAAAATGTGCCTTTTCTTGGTAATTAATAATGCCATTTTTGTATGTAATTTGGGTTTAAAAACATCATTTCAATATTCATTGCAACCTCGCAACTATGCTTTACGACATATTTCTATATAACGCAACGGCTAGCGCTTTAAAATAACATTTCTTGATCTACATTTAAGCATTGACTGCATCCGATCACATTTAATGAATGATTCTCTTCGAAATGATAAGCGCTCCTTTATATTTAAATTGTTCATTTTTTAGAATTTCACCAGTATAATCTCGAACATTATGATGTAAGGTTTCCCAGAATACCCAATTAGCGTATAAAATTTCAACATTTTATTACCTTCTTATCCGTTCTAGGTATCCGTGACGCGTTCTTTATCCTTGTTTCTCATATACGATTATTGCGGCGTTGCATACTAATGCAAAAGATAATCGATTATTCCAGGGATTTTGCAGGTTTTTTCGATGTTCAAGATGGTTTTTGGAATGAAAAGGTTTATTTAATGAGTTTATACGTAGTTTTAAATACCGATGACTCATATTCTAGAAAGTTCTTTTATTTAGAATCAATTGCTACAATCCACGGGTTAATTAATTTACTTTGATTGCTTTTTAATGCAAAAGGGTTTGCATTTTATAGTAAATACACGAAATTATTTATATTTATGCTAAATGGATAAAGCTATATGCAGCAAATTTTATCAAAAATGTATAGATTTGCATTCGCATCGAAATGCGTTTTATGGTATCTTACAATTTACTTACTTGCTATTTATTTACAATATGCTTATATCATACAGGCTGATTATTTATACACGCGCAATCTGTTTTTTTTTGCATTTACATCAATAAATAAAGGTACGCTTGTATTATACAGGGCGTAACCATGAATGTACGGAAAATTCCATTTGTTCCGGATTCTATTATATTTTCGTGGGATTTATTTTTAGAATTAGGGTCAATGACCTCTCGTGACCCTTATCACGTCATTATATATATATATATATTGCTGGTGGGTTGAGTCATAGGGATCGTGGAATAGACGAAGGAGGCTTTCCTAATAGCAGGGGCACATAATTGCAGATATTGGGAGAGTGAATGGGTCATTGTAAGTATTGTTAGTTGAGAGCACACTCCAAGAGTAATTGCGAGCAAATATGGGATTTGAAAATGTAATGAGGTGCATGGAAGTTGAATCGGCGGGAGACCTATATGAATTGGCTGGATAAGTGTTCGGCGGGTGCGTTGAATATATCGTCGTTTACGCGGGCTAAGTTGTGCATTGTTTGAAGGTCGTACGTGATAGGAGGGTGTTGCATTTGTTCAAAAATCCAATTTTTAACTGGGAGGTGGACAGACACCAGATTTGTTTCTATTTATATTGGAATAAGCAAATAACAAGGATGCGTGATTTGATGAACGAAAATTCATGGGATTCCTAAAGTAAAGGTAATGTTATGTAAATGAATACGTGAGAACTTGAGCGTTCTTCCAAGTAATTAAACTAAAAATTGGTAAAGTTTCCGAAATAACACAAAAGATAAAACAATTGGTGTCGCCCAACACGTGGAATCAACGAATGGCAAACAAAAAGGCAAGCCCTATAAATACGATAACAATTGAACAACGAGTTGGTGTACATTTGAAACTGGGCAGTCACTATACTCAAAAGTGCTAAATTATTCACGCAAACAGTTAAATAAAAGTAAAGTGAAAATCATTTTTATAAGAGTGTAAAAATTGTGTAAGCAAGCCGTTCTATTACAGACGTAAGTATACCAGATTTAGTGAAATTATACAATCTTTAAAAATAAATAAAACAGAGCTCTTGGGTACAGTTTTGGATACGGCTTTTGAATACGAGTCTGGACACGAGTCAGGACACGACTCTGGAGATTACTGCCTGTTAAATTAATTTGGTAATCACTGACATGGTAAATATTCTATTACTGTGATGGAAAACCTTTTATTAGAATAAACTTATAACGATTTGGATAGTATTTTGGTTGGATGTCGATTTTCAAATTCGACTCAAAACATTCAGACTGGACACGAAAACTCTTGGGGATGCAGAGAAGCTACTGAACCACTCCAGGTTAGATATTTGGTTTATTTCTGTAAACTGTTTTAATTCAATAATAATTCAAAAATGTAAGAGTCGACAAAACCGGGGTTTCTTTGATAAATTTATAAAAGGCAATAGGCCTCTTGAAACGTTTCAAAAGGTCTCTCAATACAACAAAAAGCTCGTGTTGCTGGCTTCATTTTCTCAAAATCTGACAAATTGTAAATATTCTGAAAAAAGGGAAGATATTTAAAAAGGTTGTAAATATTTAATCACTATACTGTGTATTGTAGAATTGCTTTATCTAATTGAATCAGCCAGTTGAGGCAAAGAGATTTATAAATTAACATTTTTACAAGTGCTTGATTAATATAAAGAAAATAACACAGCATTTTATGCACGACCCAATCGTGGGTGCCGCCCAAATCGTGGGGCGAGAATAACAAAGGTTTTTATTTTTCCTACAGGAAGATAACACGAGATTTTATGGTCTGCCGAAGTCGTGGGGCCTAATATAGGGGTATAACACAGCATTTTATATACGCCCAAGCCGTGGGGCAAAAATATCATAGCATTTTATGACGCTCATCGTAGGGGCTGGTGAAGTTCACAGCAATATATATATATATATATATATATATATATATATATATATATTAAAATGTCTAAGGGAGCTACTAAGAGTTATAAGGGTTGGTTAGTACAAGGTAGTATATGCCAAACAAAAATAATCCACATATTTGATCACTTAAACCTAAAAATATATGTTTGCCGTATTTTATGTATACTAAAATACCATGCAAATATAGTAGTTGAAATTAAGTGCCAAAAGGCAATTTTAAAATGACTAAGTGGCGTAGTAAGATGTGAAATGCTCAAGGGTTTATACCGAGTTGAATTTTTAAAAGCCTTTGAAAGTACATTTGCCGTCCAAAAGCCGGATGCGTCTATGAATGTTCAGTATCAACATGCATCCAGGGTCAAGTGTAATTTATTTTGGTTTCATTTTCGATAGCATCAACTTTTGGACAATATTTGTAAACTCAAAATTATTAGTTATAACAACGTAAAATGTGATTGGTGGAATGTAAAGATTTAGGACATATTTTAGAATTTAATGTGATTATGAAATTGTACAAAAGACATGGACTATGGTATGTGCGACACGAACTTAGTTATTTGTTATGGACTTTAAGATGTAGTAGGCTAGTAGAGAGTTAACATGGTCGCCTTAGAGAGTAAACAAAGTGATTATTTTTCGAAGCAATTTTGTAAAAGACGTGTTTTGAGATTATTTTTCGAACAAATTTTGTAATAGACGTGTTTTCAGAACGGTGCTAATTTGTATTCAAATATTTTGAAAAGAAAATAAAAGTAATCATTTTTAAAATGAGTTTAATTGAAAAGTGGTAAAGAAACAAGCGGAAGTATAAAGGAATATTAGTGATTGTGCGACGATTAGAAATTGGATTTGGAGAGTGGTCTTAAAGGTAGCGGGTCAGCGAGTGGTTATACAGATTAGGAGTTGGATATTGGAGCGGGTTAAAGGCAGCAGGAGTATTGAGCGGAAACACAGATACGAGTTGGATATTGGAGCGGGTTAAAGGCAGCAGGAGCATTGAGCGGAAACAAAGATACGAGTTGGATATTGGAGCGGGTTAAAGGCAGCAGAAGCATTGAGCGGAAACAAGGATTTGAAGTGGAGATTAGTACAGAGGAAGTTATAGCACTAGTTTTTCTAAATTCTAAATTTGGGTTAATCATTTCAGATATTGGGGAACAGTAAATAGTCGAGGACACCTGGAAGCAGCACGGAAATTCAACAGCATCATTGTGAAGACGTATACGGTAATTAGGATTTTGTGCCAGGATTCAGCAAGGCATCGACGGAGTATAGACCAGGTGAGTTTTAAAATCATATTTTTAATACGTCAAAATTTAGTCATATAAAATTTGGTTGTAATTTAATTTGGCACATAGTAACTTTGATATAATTAGAAATTTTGGCATATACTAAAGTAGAGTAGCAATTTTAGTAGTAAAACGAAAGGGTGCACGTTGGTTGGACTTAACACAACTACTTATAACGGAAACCCACTATAAGCAGTTGAATAACCTGAGATTAAGAGTTTTAAATAGTCGAGGCATTACATTAAATAGTTTATAAAAGAACCAACCAAACGGTGCAAGTACAAGGGGCGTGCATTAGGTGTGCACATTTTACAAAAGTATAAAATAAAGGGTATAATATAGGTGAAACACACAAAAGTAGAGGGGTGGTGTATATAATACGTGGCAAACCCAACGTGGGGCTGAGAAAAGGCTAGATTGAGTTGAAATTAGACAGGAATAGCAGTAGGATACAGGATCCAGAGATTAGGTGGGGCCCGCAGTTTTTTCTTTAGTTTTCAGGCATACGAGTTCAAAGACAGGCTGCAGAGATGACGGACCCAGCAATGAAACGGAATTGAAGCAGACAACACGACACATAACGATGAAATTAGGACACAAGACATAGAGCTGGACGCAGGCGGAGACATACAGGAGACGGAGGCAAGGCAGACTGACCCGGAGGTGACAGACATGAACACGGACCAGCCGACGGCACCAGAGGTAAGGGTAGAAAAAGCCGACGGAACCCAGGACATCATGAGATTCCTAATGGGTATGCAAGACAAAATTGAATCTTTACGTACGGAACAAAAAGAGTCGCAGACAAATTTAACGAACAAATTTGAAACGTCACAGATGGAACAAAAAGAGGCGAATACGCAGTTGACTAATAAAATAACGACTTTACAAACGACTTTAACAAACCAAATTGAAGATTCACACACCGAACTGAGAAACGAGTTTAGGACGGCACACGCGGAACTGACGGCCAAACTGAATTATACACAGGACTATCTACTCACGCAAATACAAAACGTAAAGGACGACATAAGGACTGAGGTACATGAAAAGATTGACAGAATAGATGACAAATTTGAAAACACGCGGGTACAGATTCAAGGAGACTTGAACGCGACAAAAACGGACCTACGGACTGAAATTAAGACACGCGTAGAGACAGTTGAGGAGACAATGGTCAGTGGTTTTACGACGTTACATTCCGAAATTCAAACGTGCGACAAAAGACATTTGACAAATTACAGAAATTTAGGACAAACCTTAGAGACGATACAGACCGAAAATTTGAACGCTAAGACACAACTGGACGACAAAGTCACTGTAGTAGAAAACCGGGTAGGACACGACGTGAGACAAATACATGAAAAATTGGACGACCTAGAACGACGGCGCATAGGACTGGACTACGGACAGCACATCAAATTGAACCGGGACGCACTACCTAAATTTGAAGGACGGAAGACAGAACAGCCGATGGGATTTCTAGATAGACTGGACGAGATCGTCGAATCGGAAAATGAAAGAACAAAGTTACAGATAGTAGGGGCGACATTGACAGGGAACGCGGAAAAGTGGCACAATATCATACGCCGACAGTACGACACCTACGCAGAATTTCGACGACTATTTATGGAACAGTTCTGGAGCAACACGCACCAGACAGACATACGTACAAATTTGATTACGGGACACTACAATCGGACACACGGGACTCGCGAAGAATATGCAATAGACAAATACAACCAGGCACAGCACTTGACACCAAAGTTGGGAGAGGACGACATCATACTACTACTTGCGGGCCACATGGAGCCGGAAATGACTAAGATGGTTGTTGTCCATAATGTTAAAACACTGCGGGAATTTTTAAGCGTTATGAGGAATTTCGATTTGGCAACGGCACTGGAGGCAAAAACACGGATTAGTCAATGGGATCAAAACGGGGGTTATAGGGATGACAACCGACGACATATGTACCACGAACAGCGACCCAACCATAGACAGGACAATTTCCATCACGAACATCGACCCAACAACCGACAGGACTATTTTAACCATGGACCCCGAAATCACTGGGGACACGACGGAAACAGGAGACCATACTACAATAGGGAACACCGGGAGAACGACATACGAAGACAAAACAGGTACCAGCGCGACGACAACGCGGATGACGGTCGAAATACAGGGGGCGGTACACAGAACGGATATAGCCGGACGGACAGGGACGCGAATGTCCACCATATAACGACCAGCGCAAGGACTCAGGACACCGATCAAATTGAAGTGGTGCAGATACACGAGGCACCCTCCGAAAAAAAACGCCAAATTTTGGACGAACGAATGTGTAGGATTAAAGGTCGACGTGGTTTATAGTTTGAAGGACTTGTTGTTAAATAATTATAATTTGAATAAAAGAACCTTTTGTTCATTAATATTAGTTTAAATGAGTGTTTATATGTTGCTTTAGTTGATAGTGGTTCACAGTTGTCGCTGGTAGCTGAGAGGGTAGTGATAAAACATGCGGAATTTTTAAAAGAAAGAATAGAAGCGATTGATGGGGTTAATTTATGGTCGGCTATGAATAAAAAGTTAACTACGATTTATAGGATCATCCGTGTACCGATATTTGTAGGGGAAAAAATGCAGGAGAGGCAGAATTTTTAATTACAAAGGGGTTGCATATAGATTTCATATTAGGAATGGATTTTATAGAGGATTTTGGAGTGAATATAGATGGTAAGGATAGGTCGATTCGAATTTTTGATAAAGATAAGTTATGGATGGTGTCTACGGTTAGTGAGGAATATAGGAATGGAGATAATATAGATAAGTCGGGATTAGGAATGGAAAGGACAAGTGATGATAGACAGGTTAAAGTACGGTTATGTAATATGTTTGTGAGATTAATTAAGGATGAACAGATTGGAAGAGTGAGTATTGAGATAAAGGCGAAGCTAGAAGAATTATTTGATAAATATGTAAGGTTATTTAATGAAGAGCCAAGATTGGCGAGGCGATACATGCATAAGTTAGAGGTCACGGAAGACAACGGGTTTAATACAAAGGTGTATCCAATTCCGTTTGCTATTAGAAATAGGGTTAAAGCCGAGATTAACAAGATGTTACGAGATGGAATAATAGAACCAGCGAAAACTCAATATGTGAACCCGGTAGTTATTGTTCCTAAACCCAATAAAAGGGATATAAGGATTTGTTTGGATGCGAGAAAGTTGAATTCGATTACGAAACCGCAGTATGAACAACCGCAGGGGTTGGATAATTTGTTGTACAAAGTGTACGAGATGAAAGTTTTCAGTAAGCTAGATTTAAAAAATTCATTTTGGTTAATTCCGTTGCATGAAGACAGTAAGAAGTTTACAGGGTTTAGCATTGAAGGAGATTTACATGTTTTCTGTGGTTCCGTTTGGGTTAAGTAGTTCTTCCGCAGCACTGGTAAGGGCCATGCAGAAGCTGTTTAACGAGTATGAATGTTTCTGTTCGCACTATGTGGATGATTTGTTGATCTTTTCAAGGACTGAGCAAGAACACTTGGAGCATATAGAAAAGGTGATCCAGAGGCTGGACGAAGGGGGTTTGAAGTTGAACGTGGAGAAATGCGAGTTGTTCAAGAACAAAGTTACATATTTAGGGTTTGAAATCAGTGAGAATGGGATGAAAATTTGTAATAAAAGGTTGGACGAGTTGAAAAGATTGCTCAACCAAAGAACGTGAGAGGATTACGAGGATTCTTAGGGTTCTAAATTATTATAAACGATTTATACCGCGATATTCCGAGTTGTGTGTGCCGTTGGTGAGATTATTGAAGAAAATGAAAGATGGAAATGGACTGCTGAGCGAGAGAAGGCGTTCCAGGATTTAAAAAGTGCATTTTATAAAGAGTTGTCATTAAAATATCCAAATTTCAAAGACGAATTTATTTTAAGAACGGATGCGTCGAAATATGCGATAGGGGCTGAGTTGGTGCAGATCCAGGACGGAGCTGAGGTACCAATTGTATTTATCTCGAGGGTATTAAAAGACTGCGAAACCAGATATGCAACGGCAGAGAAGGAAATGTTGGCGATCGTATATGCAGTGAAAAAGTTGCGTTTTTATCTGCTAGGTAACAAATTTTTAATAGAATCCGACAACACGGTGGTAACATTTATGAAGAAAAGGAGTTTCTAAACAGCAGGTTGTACAGATGGGCGTTAGTATTACAGGAATACGATTTCGAAATCAAGCACAAACCAGGCAAGGAGAATGTGACGGCGGATTTTCTAAGCAGACCGCAAGTGGAAAAAAATAAAGACGTGAAGGATTGTTTAGTTGCTCTGCAGGAGTTCAGGGATGTTGGTCGGTGGACAAATGCCAAGTTAATGGAAACGCAAAGGCATAGTGAGGTGAGCTCGATCCGCGAGAGATTAACAAGCGAGAATGTGGAGGAGTACCGTGGATTTACCATCGTAGGGCAGTTCGTAGTAAAAGAATAGGTGAGGCAGAGCTGGTAGTGGTATCCAGAGACGCGGCTGTGGAGATTATAGATGAAATTCATTTAAATTTTGGACATATAGGTATAAGAAAAACATTTTTGGTATTCCGGGAGGCATTTTATGCACGGAACGATATCGCAGTGGTGAAGGAAAGGGTTAATCGTTGCAAAATTTGTATCTTAGGGAAAGACAAGAACGTGGTGTTGCAGAATGTACCGATGAGTGTGAGCGTGAGCAGACCATTGGAATTGGTAGCTATTGATTACTTAAGCAACCTGATTACGAGTGAACGGGGGTATCGGCACATATTAGTAATGGTGGATGTTTTTTCAAAATTTGTTAAATTATTTCCGGCAAGGCGAAGCAACACGGTGCATGCTTTACAGTCGATTAAAGAATTTGGAAGCCAGGTAGGGAGAATGGAAAGGATTTTGGTAGACAACGCAACTTATTTTAACAACCAAAGATTTAGGAACGGGTTAAATCGAGCGCACATTAAGGTGTCATTTAGCAGTATACGGCATCCGAAAGCAAATCCATGCGAACGATATATACGGGAGGTAATCAAATATCTACGGTTAGCAACGCAAGAGCACCATAATAGATGGGTTAGATATCTGCCGCAGATTGAAAACTTCATGAATTGTGTACCGAGTTCAGTGACAAAAACGTGTCCGATAACATTGATTCGGAGGATTATACCAGCTAGGCCATAGAGGGAAGAAGTCGAGGTACAAGACATCACAGAGTTGTTGGGAAGTGTTAGACGTAGGATCGAAAGGATGCAGCGTAGGGATATCGAGCGAAGGTGTAGCAGGATCAAAAAAAGGACAACTTTTGAAATAGGAGATATGGTGGTGGTGAAAAGGTTAAGAGTTTCGAACCGCGACAGGAACATTTGCGTGAAGTTGTTGTTTCCTTATGAAGGGCCGTACAAGATTACGCGTATTTTTGCGGAAGGAAATACATTTGAATTAGTTACTATGACAGGGGAATATCGTGGGCGTTTTCACTTGGAAAATCTATTCCCATATAAGGTTGTACAGGAAGAGGGTTTAGTAGAATAGTTTGTTATATAGTTCATGCAACGGAAAGTTTAGTTTTGTTTTAGTTTATAAGTTAGGTTAGTATGTAGCATAGTTAGACAGACCTGTCGAGAATTAAAAATAGGGGTTGAATAATTAAAATATGTAGGAATCCGAAAAGGGGTTTGTGTAGAAAGGTAAGAGGGGTTTTGATTTTAAATAAAACTAGAAATTATGCACACCAGGAAAGAGTAAAGCCGACGCAATTTCCAATTTCATTCAAAATCAGTGGGGCCAATAAAATGTCTAAGGGAGCTACTAAGAGTTGTAAGGGTTGGTTAGTACAAGGTAGTATATGCCAAACAAAAATAATCCACATATTTGATCACTTAAACCTAAAAATATATGTTTGCCGTATTTTATGTATACTAAAATACCATGCAAATATAGTAGTTGAAATTAAGTGCCAAAAGGCAATTTTAAAATGACTAAGTGGCGTAGTAAGATGTGAAATGCTCAAGGGTTTATACCGAGTTGAATTTTAAAAGCCTTTGAAAGTACTTTTGCCGTCCAAAAGCCGGATGCGTCTATGAATGTTCACTATCAACATGCATCCAGGGTCAAGTGTAATTTATTTTGGTTTCATTTTCGATAGCATCAACTTTTGGACAATATTTGTAAACTCAAAATTATTAGTTATAACAACGTAAAATGTGATTGGTGGAATGTAAAGATTTAGGACATATTTTAGAATTTAATGTGATTATGAAATTGTACAAAAGACATGGACTATGGTATGTGCGACACGAACTTAGTTATTTGTTATGGACTTTAAGATGTAGTAGGCTAGTAGAGAGTTAACATGGTCGCCTTAGAGAGTAAACAAAGTGATTATTTTTCGAAGCAATTTTGTAAAAGACGTGTTTTGAGATTATTTTTCGAACAAATTTTGTAATAGACGTGTTTTCAGAACGGTGCTAATTTGTATTCAAATATTTTGAAAAAGAAAATAAAAGTAATCATTTTTAAAAATGAGTTTAATTGAAAAGTGGTAAAGAAACAAGCGGAAGTATAAAGGGAATATTAGTGATTGTGCGACGATTAGAAATTGGATTTGGAGAGTGGTCTTAAAGGTAGCGGGTCAGCGAGTGGTTATACAGATTAGGAGTTGGATATTGGAGCGGGTTAAAGGCAGCAGGAGTATTGAGCGGAAACACAGATACGAGTTGGATATTGGAGCGGGTTAAAGGCAGCAGGAGCATTGAGCGGAAACAAAGATACGAGTTGGATATTGGAGCGGGTTAAAGGCAGCAGAAGCATTGAGCGGAAACAAGGATTTGAAGTGGAGATTAGTACAGAGGAAGTTATAGCACTAGTTTTTCTAAATTCTAAATTTGGGTTAATCATTTCAGATATTGGGGAACAGTAAATAGTCGAGGACACCTGGAAGCAGCACGGAAATTCAACAGCATCATTGTGAAGACGTATACGGTAATTAGGATTTTGTGCCAGGATTCAGCAAGGCATCGACGGAGTATAGACCAGGTGAGTTTTAAAATCATATTTTTAATACGTCAAAATTTAGTCATATAAAATTTGGTTGTAATTTAATTTGGCACATAGTAACTTGGATATAATTAGAAATTTTGGCATATACTAAAGTAGAGTAGCAATTTTAGTAGTAAAACGAAAGGGTGCACGTTGGTTGGATTTAACACAACTACTTATAACGGAAACCCACTATAAGCAGTTGAATAACCTGAGATTAAGAGTTTTAAATAGTCGAGGCATTACATTAAATAGTTTATAAAAGAACCAACCAAACGGTGCAAGTACAAGGGCGTGCATTAGGTGTGCACATTTACAAAAGTATAAAATAAAGGGTATAATATAGGTGAAACACACAAAAGTAGAGGGTGGTGTATATAATAATATATATATATATATATATATATATATATATATATATATATATATATATAGTTAGGATGTCATCTGTCAGGTTCAAACATTAAACAGACGCAAACCAAGTGAGATATTCCTATTTGATTTTTACTTCCGGATGCGCTTGCCCAGTGTAGAGTACATGTCATTTACCAACTTATACCTGTGAAATAAACAGAAACTGCAATAATCGACAAATTGAACGCTTGTACCCAGATAACAATATTTATTAATCGATAAAGCGGCATGTGCTAATCTTCATAAAATAAATTAAAATTATATTCAAAAATTCTCTAAGGTTGTAAAGTTTAACTCCCTAATCTAAACAATTCCTTATTAAATTATACAACAAGCAATAAATTAATTATTAAACTACTACTTCAATACATACGTAATCCTAAATCTTTCCAAAATGCGCTTTGATAGATTTCTAAAAAGCAATTCTAAATGCGAGGTACTTGTATAAACGTATTGTCCTCGAAATTGGTCGTAACTTAATCTTCTACAGAGCGGGATCTTTTCAAAAATAGTGAGCGTCACGCTCGTGAGTTTGTTACAATTGAATGAGTGTTGCGACGCAAGAATAGAAATGCAACATGCGAAAAATATATCATAAGTTAGTTGGGAACAGGATGATTTAATTTTAACTTTTCAATGAACTAATTTCGATCCTTTAGACATTTAATTTCGAGGGCTTTTGTTTTCGGGAACTGCATCCGCATGCAGAAGGGTCATTTTATGCAACCGCACGAGCGGGTTGGATAACGTTGGTTTAGCGCTGATACCCAGAGTGGTCTGCAGATTCAATTGAATCGGCCCGAACCAATTAAATGTGGAGGTAGGTACAACAACGCCTATTCTGGAAACAAAACCAGCATCTAATCAGAAAGGAGTATTCCTCTGGACTTCTAATTTGCTTGAATATTCAAACCATTACATAAGCCTTTACACTATTTTTTGCTGTGTATATTTTGGAAATTGCTATACTATTCTCTTGTTAATACTTAGTTTATCGCAACATTTTTTTTTTAGCCAATAAGTAAACTACGGTTAGGCAGGTTGTGGCCATCAACTCTTTAGATTAATAATGTAATGTAGTAGTTTCGTTTATTTTTTTTTTATATCAAAAATTGTCTGTTTCTAGTTTAATGAATAAACTATATTTAAATGATAATTAAAGTTTGAAGTTTAGGTTGGATATTTAAAGTACTAACTTTTCACAATTAGTTTCACCTCTATAATTTAACTTGTTCAATAGCCGTTTGTAGGGCACCCTAGTTTTTGTTACTTCCAGTCAATCCATTTGTTTAATATTTTTTAAAATTTAAAATAAGCACAATTAACCCAGTCGTAAACGGGAAGGTTGCCGAAAACAAGTAACTTTTAGACAAAAGATTTAGATTTGGAAGCACTGCCTCCAAAAGTGGCAACAAAAGAAAACTAAATGTCGTGGCGCCCGTTACTTCAATAGCAGTAAGTATATGCAAGGAAGCGGGAGCTCAATAACATCTAAACATTTGTAAATTAATTTTTTATTAGTCGTGTAATTTACATACGCGCGTGCATGCACACACCACACGCCCCCTCATTCCACACGTAACTATAATACCTTGGAGATTGGTGGTAGTGCTTCATAATGCAGTGAGGTTTACCTTGTCGATATCGAATCTCCAGCCCTTGTCGTACCTATTTGTTCCAGTATTTTCCAGTATTGTAGGATATAGTAACAAACTCCGCTGTAAAGCTGTTATAAAACAGGATTCAGACCTTCGGCCCGAGTATACGTAGTTAGAGGAACAATACATAGTAGTATTCTAGCGTAGCAAATGCCGTAATACTAGAATTCATTAACTGGCGTACCTCAACTTAATTATCTAGATGGAACAAAAGATGTGCCTAGTTTGTCACTAACATGGTCATTTTGGAGATGATATAAATAATACCGTTTGTGCAATATCCTACGCCCTCTATACGGGCAAGTAATACACTACTGTATTATACCTGTCGTTGTAATAACTGTCATTTGTAGTAGGTAAAGCTAATCCCACCTAACTTAAATTGTTTATAACTATCTTGTTAATATTTTTAAGATGCATTAGGATGCTAAAAATGCAACTGGTTTCAATGTTGAGCATTTGTTGTACTGAATTTCAAGTACCACCGATTTAGTGGAAATTTGAAATCTAAAAACACTCATAATCTCGGCTATTTCGCAGAGATGGTACAAAATTGATACTAATGGTTTTAGTTAATTTTGAGTATTTCCAGCAACAAAAATTTTCGAAAAATAAACATTTTTGTACTTACGATATATCCTTTTCCTGAACTACATCGGCTGCTAGCCTGTAAAAGAAAAAGATGTTAATAAACGTAAGGAGTTAAAAGGCGTGGCTTAATTACATACAATAATAATAAAAACTGACATAAATGGCGTTATTACGCTGATGCTACAATGGTTGAACGATCGTAGATAACACTATGCAAGGTACACGAAAACAATGTTAGTATATACAGCTATTTAAAAAATATATATAACTATTTGACAGATTCAATAGCAATTTCAAATGAGACTTAAAAATGCTGCATCTTTCAAAATGCCCATTTAGTGAGTCAGATCGTTTACTCTTATCGCTAGTTGAACTAATGTAGTTTTTGTAATCTTGCAAAATATATAAAAATGAAAATCGCGAAGTTACTAAATCCTAACAAGGAAATCATCAGAAAAATTAAGAACAGAATTTCTAACACCCTACAAATCGTAGCATGTAACGCAGGAATCTACATAAAGTTAGTGCATTAAAAGATTTAAAACGAAAGATCAGTAGGTTAGAGAAAATAATGATGGAAAGAAGAAAAAAACTTTTGGTCAACGGATTATAGATTAATTTCTACAGTATTAAGTACAGACAGGGAAGAGTAGAATTTGTAATGAACAGATAAAATTTTATAAACAACACAGTGATAGGATATATAAAGAAATTGATAGAATACATAAAAGAGATATAATTTAATAATAAAGGAAGATTGAAACACTAAAGTCGTAAAAGAAACGAGGCTAAAATTGTAGAGGTACATGAATTGGGAGAAATAAATGATGTATACCGATTAGTAAGTTGTGCACTAAGTATAAACTGGTAATTGCAAACATCTGTTCAAAAATAACAACAGAGATTATATACGTAAAACAAACCAAAAAAAGAAAGTCGGTAGGTTGACTACTTCTTGGTGAAGCAAGGATTTAAAAATAAAAGGCAAGAACGTATTTAAGAACGGTGTGGTTAATTAATAATAACTTAGCTATGATGACATGTCAGCTAAGGTTTAAAAATGTGATACAAAGATCAAGATTAAACAAGTGGAACATATAGAAGTTGCAAACAGAGGAGGTGAGGAAAAATTTCTAGAACCATATTGCAAACGGGTTAATAGCAAAGGATATGCGAAAAATGTTTAACAGAAGAGTTAATCATTAAACAAAGAATTTATACTGCAACAAAAAAAACCTTAGCAGAACCATACGTGTTGGTCGAAAAACTTGGATAAAAGAGAACATGCACTCACCGACATGGAAATTGCAACACCAAGAAGGGTTGGGAATTTTTTGACTAAACTTGGCAGATATGTTTAACTACCCAACGGTAATAATTGATTAAAATTTCGTTGCGATAGATCACGTGGTACTGGTATACCTGACACTTCTGTAATTTCTTTTTAGCATTATTATCCGGCGTATTTCTTGCAAGTTTTGGTTGAATTTTGTGTCGTATTTGTTAAACTTGAGTCGATTTTCGTGTTTTAGAAGTCATGATTATGCCTAGAGTGCGGCAACATGGAAATTACCGCCAGTTGAGCAAATTCGACAGAGATCGAATGGTTGGGTTGCATGAAGGTGGTTTTTCGTTCAGGAAAATTTCAAATCACCTTGACCGGAACCAATCCACAGTTATGCGTTGTTATCAATTATGAACTAGGGATGGCCAAGAATGTCGTAGAAAAGGAACGGGTGGTCGAAGACAAACTAATGAGGTGCAATACCGCTATCTTCGCCTAATGGCTCTAAGAGACTGATTTTCCAGTACCAGATCAATTGCTAATCACTCGTTAGGTAATTAAGATGGTCCTGTAACCCTTCGAACGGTTTATCGCCGAATTAGGGCTTTCGGTATACAATCCTATCAACCATATCTTGTGTTACCTCTTATGGTTTAACACCGACAGCAACGTTTAGAGTAGTGCAGTTTGCGATTACACTAGAACCTGAGTGGCATACGGTAGTATTCCGTGATGAATCCCGATTCAGTTTAGGTATGCATGATGACCCCGTGAGAATCAAGCGAAGACGTGGAGAACGTGCCAATGTTAAACTTTCTGTTGAGAGGTATGTGCACCGAATTGTGGGGGTTATGGTATGTGATACTATAACATATGGAAGTAGGTCTCATTTGGTGTTCATCCGAGGCAATATGAATGCCGAGCGCTATGTTAACGAAGTTGTAGAACCCCATAACCTTCCTTATCTCCAACAGCTCCAAGACTTATTTCTCCAGCAGGATAATACCCATCCTCACGTAGCGAAGACTACTCTCAACCGATTTGAAGATGCACATGTCAATATTTTACCATGGCCACCCAGATCTCTCGATATTTCGCTACTTGAACATGTGTGGGACATTATGGGTAGAAGACTGGGGAACTTAGCAAACCTTCCGCACACACTGGAAGCTCCTGGCATGAAGTGCAGGTGCTTGGGACACAATACTACAACAGGACATCGACCACCCACCGAATTCGATCCCACGAAGAGTTGGGGAGTGCGTAACAAATGGGGGGAGGCACATATTAAATAAAAATTGTGTTAATCTTTTTTTCTTTGAAATTTTAATCAATTATTACCTTTGAGTAAACATATCTACCAAGTTTGGTTAAAAAATTCCCAACCCTTCTTGGTGTTACAATTTCCATGTCATCGAGTATATTAAAGTTGATGAATTAACGCAGAAAATAAAAGAACTCTATAGATAAGCTAGGAAGTATAATGCATAAAAATTCCACATAGAATATATAGTGTAAGACAGCGAGGAACGAGAAATCAGTGAAGCCTTCACAAGTTGAACGCCAAATTATTATGACAAGATAAAAAAGGTAAATACCAGAGTAAAAGAATCTTTTTTGGTAAAAGTAAAACATATTGTAGTGCAATTTTACGAAAGCCGACCTTCAACAGTAATTAAAGGCTGTAGTGTGATGAGTCGGGTAAATGATTGTATGAACTTTGAGTGAGAATTCGGCGGCGTAGTTTTATGTATTACACGAGGAAAAATGTGTTGTATCGAAGTTAAGATAATATTTAACCTTCATGTATTTAGTATGATTAGTAAATCAATAGCACGCCTCATTGATAAGTGTTTCTTTTGTGTGATCATGTATATTTTGTAAGGGAGTACGCAGATTTTATGTATGTAAGATTTACTTTGTGTTATTAATTTATTCGAGTGTTGAAAATAATCATCACTTTGATGACTGATTTATATGTGAGGAAGATTGCTTTAATTCTTTATCAATATGTCTACAACGCCCCGAGGTTAAGAGATATTGAGTTCATGCTATTCTGTGCTATTTTACTAAACAGGCAAGTTATCGTCGTTTTGGTTTTATTGCTAGGTCCTAGTTAAGATTGTACCAGTTATAAAGTAGCGTGCAGCCGAAGCATTTTATCCGACGAAGAGTTGTAGCACAGCAATGTAATTTATTAAACACGGACAGAAAATTTTTATATGGTAGCAAAGGAAAAGTAAATAGGTGAAATGAATATATTGAGGAGATTTTTGGAGGAAATGAGATAAAGGTCGATGTACTATAAAAAGAAGAAGACGTTGAGATGAATGAAAAAGTAGACCCGAAGATAGGGATTTAAACTTGCATTTAAAGACTTAAACATCGATAAACAGCAAGACCAGATGACATACCTGCGGAATTACTAAAATTTTAAATACGAAACGAAAAAAATACCTACAAAAAACCAAAAGAATAATTGTATACATCTACCAAAATTAGACAGAATATCAAGGGAAGAAGACAAATATAAAAAAATGTATCAAGGATGCTCTTTATCTTCCCTGCTTTTTTAATTTATACATAGACCAAACAATTACGGAAATTAAGGAACAAGTAAATTCTGGAGTGAACGAGGAAGTGAAAAAATACTATACTAAGATATTCTTAGGAAATATCACAAGAAGAAGAAATTAAGACTTACTCAAATAAATTGATAAAAAACAGTCAGTGTTAGAAAATACAGTAAATAGCAGGGATCGACTGAAAATCATCACTTGTAATTTTATGACAGTATTACTGACAGTGAAAGGTACATAGGAAAGGTTGTGTAGGTAGATCACGACTTGAAAATTTTACACAAATTATGAAAGATGTAGGTTGTGCAAGATATTATGACAAGAAGAAGACTGACTAATGACTAAAATGACTAATGACTAAAAAACTAATTCTCATTGAAAAAAAAGCTTAGAATCATATCCAACAGTAGAGATGTCTTGCTGGTCACACGTGCTACAAGTGGTAAAATTTCAATTTTATACTTGTTGAGATTTTTGGCGGTTTAAAGGCTATACTTGGAGTAGTTTTTTCTAGAGTTGGCATTAATAGTAAAAATTTTAATCCCAGTTCAACCTTTCAACCGGTAGCCGTTTCTACTTTTGCACTTAACAGTTGACGTCATAGCAATGCGTTCAATAAGATAAAGGTCAGCTATTTCGATATTCGAACGGTTTTCCTGAATAAGAATCTATTGCTAACATTGAAAGAATTGACAGCTATGCTATCGAGAACGTTAAAAAAAGTACAACTTGCTGCCATTGTTATGAATACGAATGGTATATGTTTGGTCTCTTTATCGCACGTTTTCGTGGTTAATTTTAAGTCGTTGTAAATTTGTAGCTGTAAATCAAATAGCAAAGCTGTCATCCCTTGTCCCGTTATATCCTGTCATAAAACCTCTATTGTGCCTGTGAAAATTAAGTTGGACTAAAGGGGTAATGACAGACACTTGCTCATGGACATGGAACAGAAACGATTGTGTTGGTTCGGTAAAGTGAGTTAAGTCAATAGTGTCGTCGAATGTGAATTTATCGACAAACCCCTAAAAACACAGTGATAGTACAAACGTAACACGTGCAATAAATCGCCATACAGCCCACTTCGTTCAAGAGTAGGAACGACACTTAAAACAATAGAATAACGCGGAGGTAAGTTGATACATAAAATTATAAGACTCCCCGCGCGTTAAACAAACATGGCCCTCGTACGCCGGATTATTTAATTAATTAATTAGTTCCTATTCCTGTCGTTCCTCATTAATACTTTAATTTAATAATTGTAGTTTTTATATATTAGGGCGTATTACAAAGAGGCTAACATCTTGTTCGCACATTTAATAGTATTGAAACATTTGGGTATAACGGTAAATTTATAATATATCCCTTTTTCTTTGTCGCGCGGATTAATGGTCGGTCGGTTTACTTTATGTAAACTTTGTAGAAATTTCGGATACCTACTATATTTATGAGGGTGTATTTTAAATGCTTACCTTATTTTCATTGACCACTTAGTATAACACGGGATTATTTTGTTGGTTTTTATTTTAAAACATTAAACGTTTTGTCGAGCGAACATTGTAATTTAGTTGCATTTGTCGATTAATAATTTAATTTTGTAGATTAATTAGTTGTCGTAGCGTGTTTGAGATACGCTTTGTTTTTACCTTAATTTTATTGCCGTTCAATAATTAGATATGGTTATATCAATTGATAAAGTAATTCTTAAGCTAAGTTTGTAGTAAAACAGTTAAATCATATATACAGTAAGATAAATAAACCAAAAAATGCATCGATTGCTATAATTAGAGCATCGATGAAAAGTGACCAGCAAATTGAAACTCATTTCAAGTTCTTTTTTGCAAGGATATTTTCTTTGATGAGGAAAGTGAACAATTGGACGAATTCTCGGCGCTGAAAGGTGAAAATCGATGATTATTTATTAGATATTTGTATTATCGCTGAACAATATGAATTAGATCTCGTAGAAAATAAGCCGCAAGTGGAAAATATGAATAATCCTTTGTGAATAAATAGTGGTATTCGCTTGAAACGCGGTTCTCAGGTTGTATTTCAGGCTTTGAAAGTTATCATGCAATTTATAAGCGATTGATTCATGATAATATTAGTTTGTCCCCTGTGGAAAAATTTTGCTATCTCGTAGATACACTAGATGATTCGTCGCGTGCGTTAACAAAACATTTGCCATTAAACGATTGTGCATACGTGATGCCTATAAAATCATTACTAATCGTTTTCAGTCCAAGAGATGATTACTTTCGACATATTTTAATGCTCTCGAAAAATGCCCTAAAGTAAATTCCTCAGTCTCGCACACGGAGCTCCGGCAATTAATTAGTTGTTTTGATGAAAATATATTCGCGTTAAAGCAGATGGAAATAGATCTATTAGGTTTCATGTTGTTTACTCTGTTATCAAAAAAATTAGATACAAACGTTTTAAAGCATCTCGATAAACGTGAAAAATCGGTGTCTCCACGCAGACAAACTCATCGTCAAAGGTCAGCGTCTCCTCGAAAAGCGGCGCCTAGACTTGCTTCTACTAGTAGATCTAGTGAAGACAATCTGTCGTCGGCGGTTGAGCATGAACAACCTGCCACTAGCTCGTTAATTTCGACGTCATTAGAACATACAACCACGCTGTTAGCTACGGCAATGGTGTCGGTGCTCGATTATACATGAAAATTGCAACCTGTTCGTATAATTTTAGATAACTGATTCATGGAAAGCTTTATGACTGAAAGGTGCCGTCAGAAATTAGGTTCAAAGAAACGGATAGTCAATGTCACTGTTCAAGGACTTGGCTTTGAATTCGTCGTTGGTGTCTGGTACACTATCGTGTGTAGTCAGCCCCTCGGGAGCAAAGTCTCCAGCACATGAAATTTCTAACATTTGTAATCAATTACCTTCGTTGTCTATAGGGGTAAAGGAATGGTTGCATACTCGAGGTTTGGCCATAGTTGATCCTACTTTTAATATTCCTGGTAAAATTGACATGCTACTCGGAGCTGAAATATTTGCTCAGGTTTTGTTAAACGAATCTCGTTCGGGTGTCGCTAACGAGCCAGTTACTATTAAAACTACCTTTGGTTGCGTTTTAACGGGAAAGGTAGTTTCACCGAATAATTCTATTACGTCGTTGTGTGTTTGCGTTGAGTCCTTCGACAGCGATATTCGTCGATTTTGGGAATAAGAAAATACTATCTTCAAGAAACTCGTTTCTGCTGAAGAAGTAAAGTGTGAAAAGGAATTTGTCGAAAATTATAGGCGTAACAAAGACGGTCGGTTTGTAGTGTCTTTGCCCTTTAAAATTTCTGAACCCTCGTTCGTAGGTACGAGATCGATTGCTATTAAAAGATTCTTGTCATTAGAACGTCGTTTGCTAAAAAATCCTGAATTGTATTCGAATTATACAAAATTTATGGAGGATTATTTGAAAAGCAGTCACATGATTCAAGTGGAATTGCTGGAAAATTCGTCGGTTCATGAGAGGATGTATTACATTCCCCATAATGCTGTACATAAGCGCGATAGCACTACCACCAAATTGCGTGTGGTTTACGATGCTTCCTGTCAGGATCAATCTAGAAATTCGTTCAATGATAGCTTGGCTATTGGCCCTGCTTTGCAAAAAAACATTGCAGTTTTGTTATTGCACTTTCGTGTACATCCTATCGTAATTGCAGCTGATATTAAACAAATGTATCGGCAGACTTTGGTTAAAGATACTCATCGTGATTATCAACGTATCGTCTGGAGATTTTCTCTGTCGGAGTGACTGTGACTAATGGAGTTTCGTCGTCGCCATTTTTGGCCTTGCGCACTGTTCAAGAATTGGCAAGGTTAGATACGATTAATTTTCCTTTCGCGTCATCGGTATTGACGAGCGATACCTATGTTGATGGTTTAGTCACTGGATGCAATTCAATTGAAGCTGCAAATCAATTAATTGGTGAGTTGAATAGTATTTGCGCTAGTGGTGGTTTTCAATTAAGAAAATGGAATAATAATTGCCCGGAAGTGATGTCCAACTGAAGGAGTCCCTGTACAGTTCGGAAGCAATTACATTTTAAGATAAAGATAATGGTTCAATAAAAATTTTGGACCTTTCGTGGCGCGCTCTTACAGATGTATTTTTATACAACTTAAACGCTGAAGAGCGCACTTGCACTAACCGTAATATTTTGTCAGCTATCTCAAAAATTTTTTATCCTCTCGGTTTGATAGCGCCTTTAGTATTTTTCGCTAAGCGTTTTGTTCAAAATCTTTGGCTTTTAAGCGTCGGTTGGGACCAACAGCCGCCATTGGAAGTCGTAGAAAAATGGAAACATTTTTTGGGTGAAATTTTAAAAAGGTGGAGTTGTATGAATTCTGTGATGCTTCTGAAGCCGGGTATGCAGTTGTCATCTATTTTCGTTCGTTCGATTTAGAAGGTAATATTGCCATGTCATTAGTATGCGCAAAATCGAAGGTTGCTCCTACTAATCGCGTTTCATTGCCCTGTCTCGAATTGTGTGCTGCCGTACTCTTGGCAAATTTAGAAGATTTCGTCAAAAATACTTATACAGATAGTTTATCATTTAGTAGTATTTTCGCGTGGTCAGATTCCACTGTTATTTTGTCTTGGATTCGGTCTTCCTCGCACAAGTGGAAGACATTTGTTAGCAATCACATTTCGCATATTCAAGAACGTATTCCTCCATCATCTTGGTTTCATGTTAAGTCCCAAGACAACCCTGCGGATTGTGCCTCACGTGGACTTTTGGCTTCAGAGTTGGTTCATCATCCATTATGGTGAACAAGGCCTTCCTGTTAGTGCTTCGTAGCGAAGAATGGCCAGTAACCTCGCTTCCAAAACTTATCGACTCATCTCAGATGGACGTCAAATATCGTACTCTGTCGTTAACAGTCGTTATGCCTGAGAATTTCTTAAACTTGTTATTGGATAAATTTTCAAAGCTGCAGAAAATTTGTAGGATTATTACATGTATTTGTCATTTCATTCGTAATGTTGGCGGATTTGCGTTCAAATATTCTGATGGTTTGTCCCTAGTTCAGCAGCAAGAGGCTATACATTTATTGATTAAAAGAGTTCAAACAAATGTTTTTGCTCAAGACATTGCAAACACTAAAACTGAAAAACTGGTTAGTAAACAACTACGTAGCCTTAGTCCGTTTCTAGACAGTCTAGATTTGTTGAGTGGGGCGGTCGCCTGCGTAATTCTGAGTTACCGCATGATGCAAAATTTCCAATTTTGCTTCCTCGGTCGCATCGGTTGATTGAAATTACTATATTAGATTGTCATGAAAGACATTTACATTCTGGAAATCAAACTGCTCAATTTTTATTACCTCAAAATTATTGGATCTTGTCCGCAACGAGGGCTATTCGGCAATGTTTGCAATCCTGCATTCGTTGTTTTCGTGTAAACCCTGTGGCTTAATGCCCACCCTATAGGGGATTTACTAGCTTCTAGGTTAAATTCAGGTAAGGCGTTTTTACATACGGAAGTCGACTTTGGTGGATCTTTCTCTGTCACAATGAATAGGTATCGTGGCGCAAAATCATTAATCGTGTACATTTGCTTATTTATTTGTTTCAGCACTAAAGCTATCCTTATGAAATTAGTGTCTAACTTGTCGACAGACGCTTTCTTGGGTGCTTTACGTCTATTTATTGCTCGAAAAGGCAAATGTATTCCAATTCATTGTAATAATGGTACTAATTTCGTTGGGGCCTCTCGTGAAATCTCTCAATTGATGCACTATTCGGCAGGCGTTGAAGAAATCGAATTTGTGTTTAACCTCCCTGCTGCTCCTCATTTTGGTGGGTTGTGGGAGGCCGGGATTAAATCGGTAAAATCCCATTTGAAAAGAATTATCGGTGAACAAAGTTTGTCGTTTGAAGAATTTTCGACAGTATTGATTCAAGTCGAAGCGATTGTCAACTCACGTCCACTATGCGCACTGAGTTGCGAACCGCATGATTTGTCGTATTTGACCCCGGGTCATTTTCTTAATGTTGAACCAGTCTCGGTGTTACCAGATCCGGATTTGTCCATAAATCCCTCTCGTTTAAATCTCTGGTAACTGTTGTAGCAAATGCAACAAGGGTTTTAGAAGAATGGAGTGCTGCATACCTGCACACGCTGCAACAGAAAGGTAAGTGGTTGAGGAATGCCGTTACCCTGCTTATTGATTTGCTTCTCCTCTTAAAGGAAGAAAATAACCCCTCCTACAGTGGCGTTTAGGAAGAGTAGTGGATGTTCATCCTGGTAGGGATGGTATCGTTCGTGTAGCTACAGTCAAGACAGCCCAAGGGTTAGTTAAACGTCCACTAGTGAAACACTAGTTACTGCCAATTACTTAATTATTTTTAAATATAAAATAAGTTAGTACATACTTATTTTGGTGGGCGGGATGTTTGTCGCACGTTTTCGTGGTTAATTTTAAGTCGTTGTAAATTCGTAGTTGTAAATGAAATAGTAAAGCTGTCATCCCTTGTCCCGTTATATCCTGTCATAAAACGTCCATTGTGCCTGTGAAAATTAAGTTGGACTAAAGGGGTAGTGACAGACACTTGTTCATCGAACAGAAACGGTTGTTTAGTTCGGTAAAGTGAGTTAAGTCAATAGTGTTGCCGAATGTGAATTTATCGATAAATCCCTAAAAAACACAGTGATAGTGCAAACGTAACACGTCCAATAAATCGCCTTACAGTCCATTTCGTTAAAGAGCAGGAACGACACTTAGAACAATGTAGAATTGTTCCTCTATGCTGACGATGCTCTTTTATTAGTGCAAAAAGAAATTTATTTGCAAAATATGTTAGATAAAATAAGTGAGATGTTGATTGAAATGGATCAGCCGACAAATGTATCCAAAGTTAAGTGTTTTTTTTTACAAAAATGAGTGTGAGCTTAAAGTTCAAGTTAGTATAAGTGAAGAGATCGTGGAATACATAAATGATTTGATGCATCTAGGAAGGATGTTCGATAAAGATGAAAAATTGAATAAATAGTCAACAAGGAGTGGATCCTTTGTAATGTGATCTGTTATGACGAATGAAATAAATGGTGTCAAAAAAAAAAGGCAAAAATGGCAGTGCACAGGAGAGTGTACGAATCCTAATGTTGTTGTATGTTGTAGCTTCAGCTCAAATGGTGTAGAAACTTTCGAAATAGTAATTAAATGTAAATACATATAACTAGTCAATATAAATTAACATGCAATCGGATAGCTTCAAATTATAAATAAGTGTTTTGGTTAAAAACAATTAACTGGCTTCTGGTTTCAAATAAATATAACGTATCTATTCATATATATATATATATATATATATATATATATATATATATATATATATATATATATAGTTATATAATAATTTTATGCTTTTTCAATCATTGCACATTCGTGTTAAAAAATGAAAGTACTATGTGAAATTGTTAGTCAATAAATACATACATCACTAAGGCGATCCCTTGAACTATCGGCGTCACGCGGTGCTACAGATGATCCTGTTAATCGTTCAGAAGCACGGCCACTATCATCACTTGTTCCCTGGTCTTGATGTAATGTTAAAGCCTGAAACAAAAGAAAATTCAATTTAAACACTGAAATCATAAAAACTTCAAATAAAAACAAGTTGAAAATGCAAGACATTGTCGCAACGAACTTCCAAATGTAGACTTACTTTAAAACAATTTAAAGAAATTAAATTATTATGTTGTAATAATTATAAGTATTCAGATAAAATACAAAAATTTATAAACAACAAAAGAGACATTTTAATATATTTTATTTTATTGAATAAATATTTTAAAAGCTATATATGTGTGTGTATGTATGTATGTATGTATGTATGTGTGTTTGTGTTTGTAAATAAGGGGGCATCATATTTCGATTCAGTTTTTTCAGAGGATTCTAAATATGTATCGCACATTAATTTTGGACCTATTTGAAATTTTGATAAAATTAATTCCCCAGGGGTCGGGTATCCGTGGTCAGATTTGGGGGGGGGGTACCATATTTCGACTCAGCTATGTTAGGGGAGTCCAAATATGTATCGCACATTAATTTTGGACCTATTTGAAATTTTAATTTTCCCGACGGAATATCGCGGTGGCACGGCGTCCCCGTGGCCCGATTTCAACTGACATCAAAACTTAAGCTCAGGACACCGAGCTGAATCGATTGATGTATCACACATTGATGTCCGACCATTAGAAAGGCCTCTGACGGACAGACAGACGGACGACAAATCGATTTCATAAACGAACGAAGTTCGTTGATAATATAAGCTGGTATTGTATGTTCAGGAACGTCAAGTATCTACAATAAAACAACGTTCCTATTTCCTACCTAAAGCGAGGTGTTATTTACGGTGTTTAAACTCGCTTCAAAATTTTAAAATAAGAATATAAATCATCTACTACGTTGCTTATTCAATAAATTATTACAAAAAGAAAAACAATATGATAATACAGAGGTGTTGACGAAGTTATGAATAAGAAGCTTTGCGTAAACCTTACACAAGTTGAATTAGGTGTTTGTTGCATGCAATTCAGAGATTAATTAAACCCCGAAATTGAGATAAATACCCATGTTGGCAGACACCTGTCAACAACAAAACTGGTAAAATCTATGCTTAACTAGCTGAAGGCAATTAGATAATTTTAACAATTTTTACCAACTAACAAGTCTGTAGAAAGCTAATTAGGATTTCCTAGCAATAGCTTTACAAAATTTGAAACATTACTTCAATATTTATAATAAATATTTTCATAAACTATATTAAATTTTGCAATCTGTTTTTGAATACACATATAATTACAACTCAGCACATAAATTCAAGAGGTAGCTACAACCCCCGCACAAAAAAGAATAAGTTCGAAAACGGAGAGATACGAAACTTTCAAAATATATACATACACAATCCTCCAATGCTCTACAACATCATATAACAGCAACGATGGTAATTTTAAGGGTGGATGCAACACCCCATATTAAAAACAATTATAGTGCGTAGATGACAGATAGAAGATTTTCAAAATATTCACACTCAATATTCTAATAGCTTACAAAAATATCCGCCAGCACAGATGGTCTATATCATCCGCCAGCAAGGGTGCGTAAAAGACAATCTATGGGTGGCTGCAACACCTATGCTAAAAAAAATATACTTCACAAACGAATATATACACGATTATCAAGATATCCACATGCAATCTTCTAATGGTCTATAACAATATCATCTGCTAGCAATGGTACATCGAAGTCAATTTTAGTTGCGGTATGTAACTTATTCTGTAAAAATTATATGCCGCAATTGGAAAAATAAGATTTTCAAAATTTTAACATGCAATCCTCTAATAGTCTATAACAACATCAAAGTAACAGAGTGTCAAAGTCAATTTTCGGCGTGGTTGTAACTATTATACTACAAAAATTTCGTAAATGGATATATAGATATATAGAATGCAATCTTCTGAAGACTTAAAACAATATTATTTGCTAGCAACGTTGTTCAAAGCCAATCTTGGAGTGGTTGGAATCACTATACTGTAACGTCTTTCGGTCTACCATAATTACATTAGAGCGCAGACGAAAGGTAGAATACACAAAAGATGACCGACGACTCCCCGCTACGTTACACCTTTTAGGATCTATTGACTGACAGGTACAAGACTTTGCATTTAATATTACAATAGGGAATACTCGAGAAGTTATAAGAAACCTCCAGATCGTAATTTGCATACTCTGGATTGTTAGAGATTCTTCGAGAACAATTTGAATACGTATAAAATGGCGTTACGGAGTTTCGAAGACATATCTAATTGCGGCTTCGATCATAATAAACCACAATGTTAGTTCTAATACTAAGTTTGATTGTAATATTCGAGTGGTAATGTAAAGCTTTATGCTTTATATAGAGCCTTAAAATATGTAACATGCACTACTCTACTGGTGACATAAACTTGATATAATTTTACACAGGGTTGGGATAAAGTATATATATTGCTGTGTTATTCGCCCCACGATTGGGCGTACCATAAAATTACTGCGATACTCGATTTTATTATCTTAGGATTAACGAGCCCCTACGATGAGCGTCATAAAATTCTATGTTATTACCTGAACAATCGAGCTCCAACGTTGGGCCGTATAAATTTGCTGTGTTATACCCTATTTGATTCCTTTATTAATTTAAGCCCCAATGTTATGAAATGTTAGACTAGGATTTTTACCCCGACTAGTTTACTGAATGAATCTTATTGAATCAAATAAAGCAATTCTATAATACACAATATAATAATTGATAATATTTACAACACTCAAAATTTTCCTTATTGTACAGAATATCTACAAATACCTGATTTGTGTTTTTCTGAAAGCCAGCACAAATATCTTTTAATTTATTCAGGGACCTTCGAACGTTCCAAGATACCTATTCCATTTTCATAAATCTTTAAGTGACCCTTTTTGATGACTCTTTACAAATATACAATGCGACAAATATTAAATCAAAACAGTTTGCAATAATAAAGTGTATTAAGATTGCTAACCTGGAATGGGTTCTGTAGTTCCATGCTAGTCTTTGATGGGCATCCCCTTTCTGTGTTCGGTTTGCTTATTGATGTGCCGGCCCAATATAAGCATCGCCTCCCATAAATCGCTTACAATTAAAATCGTACCAAGTCGGAATATGTCCAAATTAAAATACGTTCATTTTGAATTATCTCCAAAATTAGAGTATGTTCAAATTACAGCCCAAAATTAAAGTAGAAGTTAAAAATCCAAATTACATGTCGGAATTAAAAGCCCTGTTTTATTTTAATATTAGAAATGAATTTAATTAAGTCGTTCTATTTATAGATCGGCTTATTTTCGTTGCACAAATTCTCGCACTTTTAATTCTGATTTATTTTGGTTTATACTTCACCGGTTACGTAAGCTTTTAACACTTTTAACAGGTTGAATATAGACTAACCTGTCGCTTCGTCACTATCGTATATATAAGCCCTTCCTGCAATTGATTCCATTGGCTTGTTGACGTTCTAAGGCGATACTTCTACCTTGTCTCACATACCTTGGAATTTTCACCAATTATTTAGTTCAAATCTTTCAATGTATGCCTTGTCTGTCACGTACGCATCCCGCATATCGTGGTATTATTTTTGAATTTCCAACTTTTGACATTTATTAACTCACGTATTCGGATGTTTGTTAAATTTTATCGTCTAATTTGAATCGCCTGGTGCTTGTTTATTTCTACAGAATATTGGATTTTTAAACAAATGTGATTTCTTCCAGTCACAACGATTTTCTAATAATGAATTATTTACAATGCTTGTACGATGATATTCTCGACGCAATTGTTAAATATTTGCAATGCCAATTTATATATGCTTCCCGGTGATTTAATTTTGATGCAATTTGTTGCGTTTTAAAATCTTATCTTTACTTGTAAACTGCACTTAGACATCTTTATGTTCTCATGCATTTAATCCCGTGTATTTTATATACAGTGTCCTCTCAATTAACAGTATGTAGAGTGACTGTTTTACTCTTATGGTTTCTGGAATTATGTGCTTTTCTTAAAGTGGAAGTTGTTTACATTTATTCTACGACCGCCATGACTTAACCTACCCCTAAAATACCCTATTATCATAGCATTATTCTTACATATTAAAATAGAAAATTTTTGATCAATGCCACTTTTGGCGCCCAACGTGATTTAAATCCCCATTGATAAAATTCTTCTATTTTTATTTTGTTCGCAAAATTTAATTAATCCTATCTCTAAATTGCTATCCTAAATTCTATCTACACCTATCCTAACTTATGATTATTATTTACACAAGGCTCTATGCTAAACATTTTATCTCCCTAATTCCTATCTATTTATTCTTTTCATATTTTTCATACATTTACCCTACTTTTGTACTCTACTTAATGTTTCACTCCCTATTTATCTATACTTTTTCCATTTCCATACACTTTTCCCATTTTTCATAAACATGTCTTCATCTCTTCATATTTCTAATGAACCACTCCTATTTATTTATCTTTTTCTTATTTACCTACACTTTCTCTTATTTACATCAACCCTTACTAAATTTTGTTTTCTTCGAATATTTCTACTAAACTAGTTTCTATTTACATACTTCTTCCCATTTCCATCAACCTATACTACTTCTACTTTTCCTAAACGTATCCTAATTTCTTATTAACCTATCCTATTTTGTGATTATATTCCTATTTAATTCTCCTATTTGTCTATATCTATCCTAATTTATAATTATATCCCCATTTCCACTAGTTTATCTTACAGTATGTACACTTTTCTCCATTATCAAAAGTTTTCTCTCTGCAATAATCTTATCCTTCTTATTTCCACTACACGCTATCTTTTCAAAATTATTTTCTAAAGTTAAGTGATTATTTGCATTATTTTTCCCCCTAATATATCCTACTACGTATCCCAAAATTTTTGTTTCCCCTTTAAAGAATTCACACTTCTTCTTGTTTCCTTTTCTCCCAACAAAATTTAGTTTTAACAAAATTCTTTCCAAGTCTTTTCTAAATTTTAACATAACACTCCCAAGTTCTTCATACGTTTCCCATATCACATCCTTATTTTCTAACAAACCTAAAGGAACCACTTCACACTTATAAATTTGCCCTTTTGTATAAAAACCGATATATTTTCTTGATTCGCGTTCTAATGGAATAAACCAAAATGAATTTTTTAAGTCAATTTTTGAAAATATTCTCTTATTACTAATTATTGCTAAAATTGTATCTATAGTTGGTGGACTGTTATATTGAGGTTTGGTCCTTTTATTAATTTTCCTAGCGTTCAAACATAGTCTGATGATATCATCATTCTTTTTAACAACTAATGGATTAACAAAATGTGTGTTTGCCTTCTCATTGATACCCTCACTTAACATCTAATCTATCTCCACCCTCACTCTATCCCTATACGCTGCTGGAATAAGATATAGCTTCGTGTGAAACGGCTCCGTGTTTACAACTTCTAATTTATGCACATACCCCGTTGCTAATCTGGATTCTGATCCTATTAATTCTGAATTCTTCATTAATAATGCCTTCACCCTATCTTTCATTTCTTCTGGACATTTTATTTTATCATCAATATCCCCCTTTACATCACCTTCACCCTCAAATTGATTAATATTTAAACACTCTCCTTCGACTTCAATACTTTCCTCATTATCCCATTTTATACATTCCCCTTTTACATCTATTACCTTTCCTTCGGCATTTATTTTTAATCCTAACTTATCAATTATGTCCATACCAAATATTACATCTACTCTTAACCCCGGCACTATTATAAATTCATTCTCAAACTTCATCTTACCCACTTCCCATTCCAGAATTACTATCTTATTCACACTTGCACATCTCTTGCTATTCGGTGCTATTAAATTAAACTTCCTAATAGGCATCATTCTCCACATTAACTTTTCCCGTTTAACAAAATCTTGAGACACTAACGACGCTTCTGCTCCCGTATCAATGAGTGTTCCACCTCCCCTATTTCCAATTTTCAATTTAATTATCAGTAATAAGCTTTTATTCAAATCCTTTTCCATTTCACATTTTATATGTTCGCGCTGGTGTTCATATCCATTAATTCTTAAGGGCTTACTTGGTTTGTCCTCATTCAAACATCCTGATTCGACGTAGATGGTCTTGCCTGACTCGTAACTTCTGCATAAGTACGGTTCGTTCTTATTGGTTGTGTTGATTGTTCCCGATGTCGTGCTTGTGGTGTATACTGATTTATGTTCCTGTCGTGGTTTGTTTGCTCTATTTCTCTTCTTGGCGTGTCTCTTGTGTTCCAATTCCTTCTAAAATTATTATCGTTGCAGTTATTGTAATTATTTCTATAAAAATTTCCCCTATTATTCAATAGATTATTTTCTGTGCTTATTTGCATTCTAACAATGTTTTCTCGCTGTCTTTGTATCATCCTACCTTCCTCCACACGACTCTGTCCTAACCCATCACAACGTTGTAGATATTCCAGGAAGATCTCCCTATTTACAATATTTTGAATCATTACATAATGTCTTATCTCTTCTCCAAAATGTCCCGCTAAGTACTTTATGATTTGTGTTTCTTCCATAGGAGGATCTAATTGCTTCGCTATACTGAATTTTTGTATGGCGTATAACTCTCGTGTCATCCCTAAGTTCTGATTATATTTTCCTGTAATTAAATTATCTCGCGCCTTGTATTGTTGATTGTCCCCCCAAAATTTTCTTAAAAATCTACTTTCAAATTCCTGAAATGTCCCTATCTCATTTTCTATCAAGTCAAACCACATTTCCGCGCTTCCTTTCAACATTGACCTTTCGAAATTTAAATTGTACTTTCATCCGTTGATCCCCGTATTAATTTTCTTATATTATTCAAAAATATTTTCGGATTCACTCTGTTGTCTCCGAATATTGCTCAACTGATATTTCCGGTCTATTTATCTTAGTGTATTGCCCCTGATTCCTACCAGCATTTTCGAATTCTGATATTAAATTACCTAATTCTCTATTTACATCATTAAGTCCTATTTCACAATTTCCTTGAATTTCCCGCATCTTTTTACCTAAATCTGTAATCCGATCATTAGTTTCCTTTTCACACGTTACCTGATCTAATTTAACTTTCCAAACTTCGTCCCTAACTTTATCCACATCGTCCATCATTCTAATAAATTTATTCTCAAATTGTGCCTGCATTTCCGCGATTGTCTGATTAGTTTCTTTTAATCCGTCGCTTATAATTTATATTTCAGCACCTAACTTTTCTCCATTTTCGTTAATCTGCATCTTGATGGCCTCTTCGCTTTTGTCCATTTTGCTCGTTAACGCTAATAAAATTGACATTATTTCTGATGGTTGCGAAATCTGTTGTCCTTCACTTTGACTTCGAGTCAATTGTTTTCCTTGCATTTCCATAGATACATCCTGTAAAATTACGCTTTCTTGGGACCCTATTTCTACCCCTTGGTTCCTTAATGCTTCTCTAGTTTCCTTTATTCGTTTATCCATTTTTAAATTATTAATATTTCATATTTCTTCAGATTTTAAATTTCCTAACCCTTATTAAATTTTATTCGTGCCTCTACAAATTTTAATTTCTGAATTTCTCTTTTTGTGGTGTTCTAGCCTCTATGATTTTTAATTTTTATTTTTAAATTTCTTTTTGTGATGTTCGTGCCCCTACGATTTGGGTCGCCATAAAATGCTGTATTTAATCGGCCCACGATTGGGCATGTCATTAAATTCTGTGTTTAATCGCCCCACGATTGGTTGTGTATGAAATTTACTGAGATACTCGATTTTATTATCTTAGGATTAACGAGCCCCTACAATGGGCGTCATAAAATTCTATGTTATTACCTGAACAATCGAGCCCCAGCGTTGGGCCGTATAAATTTGCTGGGTTATACCCTATTTGATTCCTTTATTAATTTAAGCCTCAATGTTATGAAATGTTTTAGATAAGGATTTTTACCCCGACTAGCTTACTGAATGGATCTTATAGAATAAAATAAAACAATTCTAGAATACACAATATAATTGATTATTTTTCGCATCCAAATTTCAGCGAATACAATTGCACCATTCGACATTATTTCGTATAGCCTACACGCAATTCAACTGATAATTTTTGATAATTTCACTGGTAATTTTGCCTATATAAAAAAAACAAAAGGTTTCCAATCTAGTTAACCCTCCATTTAATCTGACAGATTGAATTATATTATGTCAATTGATAAGCTCTAATATAAAATGAGTCGATTTGGGGATTTGTCTTTGCAAACAATTGATGAAAAAGTGAAAGGAAATGTACCCATCAACACCATCAAGTCAAACACCTCCGTGTGGAAACAATTTTCTGCGTTTTGTGATCAGAAATATGTCGTATTGAAGGCTGACACCACTGAAGAGGAACTGGCGGATATTTTAAAAGACTGGGGATACAACATGAAGAAGTTTAACGGGGATGATTATAAGGAAAGTACAGTGAAGGCAATGTGGAATAAAACTGCGAAGTTACTCCAAGATAAATATTCGACCGAGTTCAACGTGAAAATAAATCCGTTCTCTAATGCTGTTTTCAAAGGAGCCAGAGGGGCTCGTGATGCTAAACGCAAAGCTCTGCAAGCCATACCAGAAAAACGAAAGGCGAGTGCAGTAGCTCTAGAAGACAAGGATTGGGATACAATGGTTAATGCATGGGACGAAGAAACACCTGAGGGATTACAAAAAATTTTCATGATTGTCTCAGTGGAGTTAGCTTGGCGAGGTGGTGAAGGATCCAAGACAATGATATATCACTTCCGAGAAGAGAGGCAAAATGATGGAGAACTCACTGGCAGAATTGAATACAATCCAATTTTCAGCAAAACTACGCAAGGTGGTGACAAAAGTTGTCTGATAGTAAGTGGTTGGCCGAGAATACAGTAGTCCCCAATAAGTGTCCAGTGAGACTCTTTAGAAAATTACAAGTTAAGAGAACTGAGAAAATAACGACAGATAGATTTTCCTGACTCCAAATCCGAGCTGGGAAATCCAGGTAGCAGTGGCTGGTATAAAGATGTTCCAGTAGGCGAGAATATGATTGCGAAGTGGGTGAAGGAGTCAGCGAAAAGGCCGGTCTTGATGTCGGAAACAAGAGAATCACGAATCATTCAAGTCGTGCAACAGCTGTTTCTAATCTGGCGAAATCAGGGTTGGAGAACAACAAATTATTAAAATTACTGGGCATGCGACTACTCATTCAATTCGGCCTTATCTACAACTGGATCAAGAACATCATAAAGCGATTCTGAAGAAGCTGCGTAAATATGAGCGCAATGAAGTGAATATAATGCAAAATTCCATTCCCTTCCGTTGCACACCCACAGCCTTCCACTTCCTCTGGACCGATCACCAATAACGCTGATTTGAATAAAATTGTTCTAATGTCTATAACAATTGTATTTTTAATTGTAACACACTGAATATGAATTAAATCAATAATTGTGGGTATTTAATTTTGAACTATGGATTTTGTCTCATGATGGAATTGTATTGGACAAAATTTGGATGGAAAAATAATCCCCCGAATACCACTCGAGCTTCAAAATTAATCGGGTATTTCCCTCTAGGTTCCCTGCAACCAAACGAAGTCGTCAAGTTTTTCAGAAAAATCACTCGCGCTTCGCGCTCGTGATTTTTTAAACTGAAAAACTTGACTCCTTCATTTGTTTGCAACGAACCTATCGGGAATTACCCGATAATTTTGAACCTCTTGTGGTATTACATGTGATAATATTTACAACACTCAAAAATTTCCTTTTTGTATAGAATATCTACAAATACATGATTTGTGTTTTTCTGAAAGCCAGCACAAATATCTTTTAATTTATTCAGGGACCTTCGAACGTTCCAAGATACCTATTCCATTTTCATAAATCTTTAAGTGACCCTTTTTGATGACTCTTTACAAATATACAATGTGACAAATATTAAATCAAAACAGTTTTCAATAATAAAGTGTATTAAGATTGCTAACCTGGAATGGGTTCTGTAGTTCCATCCTAGTCTTTGATCGGCATCCCCTTTCTGTGTTCGGTTTGCTTATTGATGTGCCGGTCCCATATAAGCATCGCCTCCCATAAATCGCTTACAATTAAAATGGTACCAAGTCGGAATATGTCCAAATTAAAATACGTTCATTTTGAATTATCTCCAAAATTAGAGTATGTTCAAATTACAGTCCAAATTAAAGTCGAAGTTAAAATCCAAGATTAAGAGTCGAAATTAAAATCCAAATTACATGTCGGGATTAAAATCCGAATTACATGTCGGAATTAAAATCCAAATTACATGTCGGAATTAAAAGCCCTGTTTTATTTTAATATTAGAAATGAATTTAATTAAGTCGTTTTACTTACGTCTATTTATAGATCGGCTTATTTTCGTTGCACAAATTCTCGCACTTTTAATTCTGATTTATGTTGGTTTATTCTTCACTGGGCACGTAAGCTTTTAACAATTTTGAACTTAGTCGTTGCTCAGTTTGAATATAGACTAACCTGTCGCTTCGTCACTATCGTATATATAAGTCCTACCTACAATTGATTCCATTGGCTTGTTGACGTTCTAGGGCGATACTTCTACCTTATCTCACATACCTTGGAATTTTCACCAATTATTTAGTTCAAATCTTTCAATGTATGCATTGTCTGTCATGTACGCATCCCGCATATCGTGGTATTATTTGAGAATTTCCAACTTTTGACATTTATTAACTCACGTATTCGAATGTTTGTTAAATTTTATCGTCTAAATTGAATCGCCTGGTGCTAGTTTATTTCTACAGAATATTGGATTTTGAACAAATGTGATTTCTTCCAGTCACGTAGCGATTTTCTAATAATGAATTATTTAGAATGCGTGTACGATGATATTCTCGACGCAATTGTTAAATATTTGCAATGCCAATTTATATATGCTTCCCGGTGATTTAATTTTGATGCAATTTGTTGCGTTTTAAAATCTTATCTTTACTTGTAAACTACACTTAGACATCTTTATGTTCTTATGCATTTAATCCCGTGTATTTTTTATACAGTGTCCTCTCAATTAACAGTATGTAGAGTGACCATTTTACTCTTATGGTTTCTGGAATTATGTGCTTTTCTTGAAGTGGAAGTTGTTTACACCCACATGACTTAACCTACCCCTAAACTACCCTATTATCATAGCAGTATATATATATATATATATATATATATATATATATATATATATATATATATATATATTGCTGTGAATACTCTCATATCTGCAGGAACTGGCCCTTTCAAAAAAAAACATTCGAGCCCCACAGATTGGGCGTCAAGAATGCTGTGAAACCTACAAAAAGCTATTAACTTAACTGGTCCGTTGACTTTCTTCTGTTAATCGCCTCTTTACTCTTTTCCGCCTCGGCTACTCACCTAGTTAAAACTTTCATCCTCATTCAAAAAAAAAAACAAATACATTCCTACCACAAACATCAACGTTAACTCTATTTACATCAATATTCATAATACATTAAAATTTCAAAATTAAATTTCAGCATAAATTTCAGTATCAGAAAACTTCAAGATTAAATTTATTATCATTTTAATGTGCATCCAGAATTAAAGTCCTTGTAGGATGCCTACTAATTAATATAACAATAGATGCAGACCTGAGTCTGAGTACAAAGGGAGCATCTCCCACCCCTTTACGTTAATTAACCAGGTTCGTCTAATTGAGCTCAAAGACATACCCAAATTTTCATCAAGAACATAAATACTAAATACTCCTTTCTACTTAAACAAGAAAATTTCACCTTAAAATTAAAAATTTGTTGTTAGTACAAATTCACTACTGTCCATTTTAAGTAAATAAATTATAAAGTTATTCAACACACACCAAAACATCAAAAATCGAACAACAAAGCATAAGTTACCTGAAGGTTAATGCACTCGTGGCTCCAATGTACATCGTCCTCTGTTAATCACACCATTCCCACTGGGTTATGTTTAGGTCCTCGGATTACTGGTCGCCTTTAAAATTTTCTACACCACCATTCATCTAAAGTTGTTTCAGTGCTTTTCCGGAACTCATCTGTGTATATCTGAATCTTGTTTTGAGGATTCAGTCACGTTTACGAATCATTTAATTATTAACACCCCCGAAAATAGCAAAGAAATTCATACTTCTTTCACGCTATACGCCAAAACTGCCTACTTTTGTGTATTCATTTGTCGTTGCGAATTTGAATAATTGGTACAGTGATACTAGACTTTAATACCTTGCATCTTCTTTTCTAAGTGCACTAAATTACTTTCATCTTAGTACGTAAAGAGCAAACTGTTTTAAAGTATTAAATAATCACCAAAATATACGAGCAAACTGTTTAAATTATTCAATCAAAATCGAAAAACTAAGAGAGCTCAACTCATATTAACACAGGTATATATAATCGCTAGCCTATACGTCGCTTTTGTCCCCAAAACGGACAGTTTCCAGAATTTCGTCATTCTATGTTCCCTTTTCGATCGCTCGGCACCGCTTCTACAAAATTTGCACACGTCCAAGTTTAAAATCTATGAAATTTCGACACGGCTCGCAACGTCTGAGAATAACTAATTAATTTTTATACAGAATTGTTATTTTTACCTCTCATGTTTGCCTCTTATTTTCAACCAATCGCAACCCAGTGACGTTGCTCAAATCACGCCTTTTACTATATGTGTCTCTGTCTTGCGCATATTATCCGTCTCTATCTACCCTGTTCTGAGTGGTACTAATCGATATTCTTTAGTATCGGTTATTTTCAATCCACATGGACTGTGAAATAACCCACCTTATTAGCATTTCCCGTAAATATTAAGCGACGGTTTCTCCAACATTCTCTGTAACCACTTGTTATCTGCAATATTTACGCAGAACGAGACTTTTAAAAATACGCAGGTGTTCAATCGTCCTACTTCTTACTAACACTTCTACGATTTGAATATTATTGGGTTTTTTTACAAGCTTTTATACATATTATATGTTACTAATGGTTCAATTAACTCCAATTAAAATAATACCCTTTAATTTTTAGTGAATCTTAATCAAATATTCAATTATTATCTGTACATTTTGTTTAATACTCATTACCCAAACTTGAATCAATTAATATAAATTTTGCACGTAATTTCCATTTGTTTCTTTACTCGGAATAATTAAATTACACGTTGAGCATTTTCATACTGCTTCTTTTTATAGAAAGCGTCTTGTAAATAATTTAAATCTCTTATTTTTAATGAAACGAATGAATATTTATTCTCCACGGTTTTTTAATAAAGCGTATTATCTAATAAAATTCCTTATACACGGTGATTAAAATTATTTGATGTAATTAATTAATTTTCTACCCTGGTCTAAATATGAGTAATATATATATATATATATATATATATATATATATATATATATATATATTTTAAAGATAATGACCTTCTAGTAATATCGAATGTTTTAATGGGTTTGAGGTCAGCTGGTAAAAGAAAACTCTTTTTAATGCCTAAATTTTCGGATTTATTTAATCCTTGATCACAGGCTTCTAAAAATGTTACAAACAACTAGGCTAAATTATACAAATATTAATTGCAACTTACAAGATGAGTTGATTCAAAAATTAACATCGAAATTAAATATTAAACATAACTTTTTAGTTTTTCACTTTTAAATGTAGGAAGGATATATAATTTGTATAAGAAGAAATGTAAAAATAAAAATTATGTCAGATTTTGAAAGATTTCTTTTTACCAGCTGACCTCAAACCCATTAAAAACATTCGATATATATATATATATATATATATCTTGCTGTGATAACCGCCGCACGTTGAGGCGCCGCGTTAGGCGTTGTTAAATTAGTTATGTGATAATGGTCGCCTTGGGCGTCGCTAAATGAGTCCTCTGATACAAGTAAAGCAAATTGTAAGATTTGAAATTGTTGACTTACCTTCCTTTATAACTTTTCTTTGCCTGGATAGCTCAACGAGTATACAAAATGAAATCAAACACAGTAATAGCAAAAAGCATCTATACAGTATAAAATATTATCTCTCATACAAAAGAATTTAGAACATTTACAGCATAGTCTTTAAAATATAATATTATTCCTAACAAGAACTTATTTATAATTATCAAAATATTTCTCACCTTATCTAGGTTAGAATTTACAGAACTCAAATTTCTTCCCTTGTGGATAGTTTACCTGGTTTTGATTCCCATGCTTGTAAGGTTTGTTTTGGTCAAAAAAATCCTTGAGAGATAGATAATCTATTAAAAATAATCGGAGTGTTTACCTAAATGACAAATACTCAAATATCAGTTTAGTATCAAAATCTAAAAGCAATACTTGCAGAAGTCCAAAAAGCGCTTATACACTTCGTAATTAAGTCTTAAATATCTTCTGCTTCTATTTTTAAATTGACGTTCAAATACCAATTTACCAAATCATGCATATTCGTTTAAATCTTCCTTTTAATTAATTAATTTAAAGTAGCGTTGTATCAAAGAATTTTCCCTCTTCATTGTATATTACAATAATTACAATTAACAACCTACACATTCATATGTAAATTCTGCATGTTATTTTGGCTTTATAATCAACATTAGTTGACGCCAAATTATGAATAAATGATTACATTGTCGATCGGTAAATCGACATAAATCAATTTACTGCATAAAATCGAATTATTGAATGAGTCTGATGTCGATTAGTTCTGCTTATATATAAAAATTATCTCTATTATGGAGTTTTCGGGTTTTTACGGAATTCCATTCCAAAGACCACACACCTATCTGACGCAAGTTTCTGGGAATTCCTCGTTTTATTACCTCATTAGCGAGGTTTATTTCTTAGTGACGTGCGCTATCTCGTCCTTCTCTGACATATAAGGTTAATGGTCGCATCGCATCTATCCTGTAGTAATGCGAAAGATAATAAATAATTTTTATCGATTTTATGGGGTTTTAATGTTCCCGCCACTTCTTAGAATAAATGTTTTTATTAATTAAGTATTTGCGTAGTTCTAAGAACATATAACGGATCCTTTCTCTATTCCTCTCGAGAATTCGAGAACATGTTTTATTTAAAATGTTAAACGGATATTTTACACACAGTTAGTTATTTATTACATAAATAACCAATGCTTTTGATTGCTTTAAAATGCAAACAAAACGAGTTTTTAATACACATAATTATTTATTTTTATGCACGGAAACTGAATTTTATTACAAACAAATGGCTTTGTATTTAGTTTAGAGTGATTATTTACAAGTACGGAATTGTGTTTTTCGGTTTTTCACATTAATAATACTCTTACATTATACAGGGTGTAACCATGAATCTTAGGATATTTATATTTCGTCCGGTTTCTTGTACTTTTGGTGGGCTTTATTTGAAGAATTTGGGTTTCAATAACCTCTCGTAACCCTTTTATCACGTCAATATTGAAAACAAGTTAAAAGCGCACTTGTTTTTATTTAAAAGCGTTTCGTTATTCCTATTGTTTTTAATAAATTTACACAAATTTATATTCATCCCCATCAACGGCATTAGAAAAGTAGGCTATGGCCAAATCATTATATACTTTAAAGATTTAATGTTTTTTACAGGTGTGGCAAAAACCCGATGTTAAATTTTTACAGGTGTGGCAAAAACCCGATGTTAAATGCAATTATCATGTGCAGGAATCTAAGCCATTGAACACTTTTTTTCGTGCATCCAAGAGTATAACATTTATATGGCATACTTAATTCTAATAATTAGTACTAAATAGTGGCTATTTTTGCGCAATCAAATTAGACAAAAACTTAATCAGCTTAATTACGTATTTATTAATGTGAAATAAATAGCAGGCGTTTACTATGGTCAAACTATTAAAGAGAAAGTATCCATAAAAGTCTCATTCAAGTAAATCAAACGCTATACACGTTACAGCAAATAACGATTGCTCAATAAACGTACACACGTAACAGTAGTGGATTTGTATTTCAGATGTCAGATGTCAATCTTCTACTAAGTCAAGTCCCACCCATTATATTCTAAAACAACAAGGTTTTATAATACAATGCAAAAGGCAAACGGCTACCCATAAAATACAGATAGTAAAGTATTATACCAGATGTTTAATTATTAATATCAAAAAGCGTCTTAATTCTACATTGTGATAAATATCAGTAGTCTGAGAAACTGTATATGTCAATACAAATATTTCTTGTTTCTACATAAATTGCTAATTATAATTAGTTGTACGTATGTTGTATTTAATAAAATATTTCATAATTAAGCATATCAGCCTTATATTTTCGGGGGAAAAACATTATTTTCATCCCACAGGAATGAAGAAACAGTTTTTATTCTACCGGCGAAAGATACACTTTCGATTGTTGTTGCTAGGGAATCAATAATTTATTGCCAAAGGCGTGGCAAATAGTTTTACAAATATAAGTACAGTTTCAGTCGGTATCTACATGACTGATTTAATATTTATAAGAACCTAGATAAAAATAATGCATATCACCATGATACGGGATCAACGACAATCTATTAATACTTATTATTTCCTAATAGCATTTGATATATAATTATTTGTCTATGCAACTATTTTATATTTTTCTTACTATATCATCGTATATAAAACACCATCTCCAAAATTGCCAAAAACAATTTACTCTACATCAACCATAAATATAAAAAATTGTGCTTCACAAAATATACAATTCCTATGCATACAAGATAGAAAAGATTATCACTTGTATTTACGTCACCCCTTCTGAATGTAATAAACTTTGTAATTTTCTAAGATTGTCAGCGCCTGTGTGGTACCAATAATAATACGACCCTCACTTAAAGCAACACACACGTGTGCGCGCTCACACAATGAGTGTTACAAAAGTAACAAAACTAGAAAATTCACTTCATTAACTTCCAAAAAAATAATAGAAAAATATTAAATTTATACAAAAATCATATGAACCGACCAGGTAGGACGTCTATATGGTTGTTGTATTGACGTCAAATTCTTCTGGAAGCAGCTGATGTTTACTGAATATTCGATGTATTAAACTAATAAGAAAATATTAACTAGTAATTTTTATTAATGTCCATAATATTTGGTGGCAACCAGGAATTACATAGAACGTGCCTAATTAGACAGCTGGTGTTTTGCGTCTTATTCGGTGTTAAAGTTGTACTGATTCCTATTTATTATCTGAACGCTTTTATATAAAAATAAGTAGGAAAGTATTCATGGATTTCTTCATACCGTAGGTGCATTCTAAACTCCAACTTTACAAGTCTAATTCCTACATTTTCATATCAGCATTAACTTAAAACCTGATTTCATTCAAATTCATATGCGTTTCTTACTGTATTACAATACTAACCTAATGCTCTAGATTTGTTATCATAATATCGTTCTGCTGTCTTTACTGCGTCTTGAATTCCTACAGTAATTACTGCATTATTACAACACGAAAATTGCCTGATATTTCTTCAACTTGTGAAATTTTATTCTATTTGTCCTAATCATTTATTATTTCCTTTTGGTATTAAAAACCCATGTTCGAAATTGATGCGAACATCCTGCCGCCCCAAGATATGCTGCCTCCTGTATTCTACGTTTTACATTTCTTCAGTCTTTCAACTGCATGAGGTCAAGTTCCTTAATACTTGACCCTCTGAACATAATACTATTTACGTTTTTAAATTATCTTTTACATTCATAATTACACACACGCACGCACGCATGAAAGCACCCACATTTTACTGAGAAAGAAATAAAGTTTGTGGACCAAGTTCTTACAGACAGAGGGATCCGCATGACGCCAGAAGGCGTACACGCGATAGGACATTTTGAACGTCCGCGAAATGTTAGAGCCCTTAGAGGTTTGTTAGGATTAGTGAATTACGATTCTCGTTTTGTTAAAGGTTTCTCGAATTTAACGGTTGCTTTAACCCAATTAAAAAATCGTCACCTTGGTCATGGACTGAGCGTGAACAAGCATGTTGACTCCTTCGGAACCGCCATTGCAATGTTATAATCAGGCCGACGCCTTAGCATATGCGGTTGCTTCGTGCTTATATCAGTTTAAGGAGTGTGAAGGGATGCAGGTAGTGACTTTTTATTGACAGATGCTTCACGACGCCGAACATAATTACTCGATTACCGGAAAAGAAGCGATAAACATTGTTGCGGCGTTAAAAAATTGGTATGTGTTGCTTTTGGAGCACGAGATCACTATTGTGACTGCGCACAAGGCCCTGGTGTTTCTAAACACCGTCGTCTACTTAATGCTAGACTTCTGCGGTGAACTTTGTTTTTATAACAATTTTTCGTTGACGTTTGAATATATTGCAGGTTCAGCAAATGTTGTTGCCGATATCTTATCTAGATATCCTATGACCCAGGCTTCTTTAATTGAGAACTACGCCTAATACTTTTGAAATAAATGCGTTGAAGAAAAAGGGAATTATTACTTCTAGTAAAATTCTTCATAATGTGGGATATTTGAAAAAACTCAAACTGAGGATAAGTTTTGCAGTAAAATAATACACAAATTGAGCGAAGGTAGTGGTTTTGGACGTATCCAGAAATGTTTATTTTGCATGAGGGTTTGATATTTAGGAGAGGTAGCGAGATGTTTTCGGGATTTCAGTTGTGTGTGACGACATTAGAGGTAAAACCTTTGTTAATTCAAGCGCATGTTGATGGGGGTCATTTCGGGGCAGAAAATGTTATTTAGCTCTGTGTCGCGACTTTTACTGATCTAAAATGCGCATTGTATTAGAAAAATTGTAGGTACCTGCGATATTTGTCAGAAGGCAAAAATTTCGCAGCGGTGTAATGGGACATGTTTCCAGATGTGGATAAGCCAAATTATATAATAAGTGTGGACTTTATGAGACCTCTTCCTGTATCTAGAGGTGGGGTAACCTATTTATTTATGATCGTCAATGTGTTCAGAAAAAGGGTGGCTTTATATTGTTTAAGGATGGTCTCTGCTCGGGCCTTGGTTAGATGTTTGATGGAATATTTGATCTGACAACGCTTCCCAATTTTTTAACCTTTTTTTATTTGAATTCGATGAAGGTAGAGGAAATTGCTGTGACTCATACTTCTGTGTATTTTGGTGGAACGGGTTGATCGTGAAATGAGGAGGTTGTTTCGCACGTATTGAGAATTATTTGAATAATGTTATACATTTCAGTACGGGATTTACTCCACTGGAGGTGCACGCTCATAAAGTATTAAATTTCAACAAAGTGGGTAAAATTCCCTTTCCAGATAAAATTCAGAGTCCGTAAAAGTTATTGCATTGACCCGATCCAGATTGGCGTCGCAGCTGAAAAATGTAAAAGGAAGCAAGATGCTTGTAATAAAATTACTCAGTTTGAGGTGGGCGATAAAGTTTTGATTAGGGCTCACGATGCATCTTCGACTGAAAATAGTCTAATTAGTAAATTTTCCTTCTTTATAAAGGCCCATGTACAATTCAGAAATAGCTCAATAATAATGCTTATGTTGTTGTTGAAGATTCGTTAGGGACATCCATCGAAACGCAAAATATTTAGAATATCAAACCATATAATTCTGCTGTAGATGGTTAATTCTATGTGTTGATAGATGGGGCTGCGGGCATCTTCCAAATTCATTAAGCTTGCTAGGCGGTAGTTTTATAGTATTCTTACTGTGTTTTTAGTTTGATATTCAACTAAATCGCATAGCTTTAGTGTGGTTAGGGTTAATAGTGTTTCTTGGTTATTATTAATGGTTTTATGTGGATTATAATGTTCTGTAGTTTGTACATATGTTTATATGGTTTGTTATTATTTCCTGTACGCGTTTCGGTGTTAGGGATAAGCAAAAATTCTGTACTAATTCGGCATGTTTTCGTTGGCAGGTATTGTAGCAGGAACGCCCCCGTAATGTATGTTAGGGTTGGCACGCGCCAGATAGGTGTAGGTACTTGAACGCGGATTTCCATTTTGAATAGACGGTTTTGAGTCGTGTCGTAAAATTACATTACTAATAATTATATGTTGTTTTAAACGCTAGCCGGTGCAGTTTTATCATCAATAGTGTTCCATTGTTGTATATAAATCTTGTAATTATCTCAAAACTATGCGGAATGATTAAAATACAACTATCAGCTTGGTTTGTTTTTTTTAATTAATCGCCGAACTCATCACACTGTGGATCGTCCGGAGTCAATAATAAAAGTTGCCATGATGAAAGTTTCAAATTGCCCGTTGTCTAATTATTTTGCTAGGCCTCCAATTAATAGAATTACTGTAATCATACATCAGATTTATAATAACACGAAATATCCTCTTGCAAAGAATCTTTCAAATACAAATTAATACATTCACAACAGCTTTCTCTTAAAACCCATATCTCAACTACAAAATTCGGGAAATTAACTTTCTCTCAACACATACCTTGTATAGAGTCCAGAATCTCCTTACCACTAGGACGATTACTCACTTATTCTAGACAAATCTCAATCGTAAGTATCATTTATAATCAATTAAAACTTCCTTAATATGTACAAAATTTACCTTAATAGGTCATGTAATGTAATATTCTCCCCTTTAAACGCCGTATTCTTAACTTATCTGAATTCAGGTACTTCAATAATTACCTTGTATAATGGCGAAAACCTGTATCATAGGTTTGCCAACCATTATAAAATTAAATTATATTGACTTTTACACACCATTTTGATTCGTAAATTCAAAAGACACACAAAGAAAAATCTTATTATACCACTTAACCAATTAATTAATAAATATGAATCCTTTTAGAAATTTAAACACGATATATTTATTTTACCCTTACGGATCTGCTTGTTGTTGGCTTTTTTATTAACCGGCTCTTTTTACCTTGCGGCTACTCACGTCGTTTACATGTGTTTTATTTGAGCATTTTAGCATTTGATTGTTCTAGAGCATGGGGAATAAACACGCCTCCCAATTAAAAATACTAACGTACTTTTGCTATTAAATCTAACATTTTAAAGTTAATCAATGCGCTTTTCAAATGAGATAAACCTTTTGTTATTACATGAAAATTAAAATATTTATACACGCGATATTACATAAAGATGACATTAAATTTAACTTTAAATTTGATCCTGAAATTTCCGTTAGAATATTTAAGCGTTTGAACAAGATTATTTACAAACGAAACTCTTTTGACTATTAATTGCAATTGAAGACTTTTTGGAGTATTTGTATGCGTTTGAACGCAAATTGATCATTAACTGAAATCTTTTAATAGCCTTTACGCTTGCGAGGTATTAATGGAACAAACGCACGTTTAAACATAATAAATGCTCTTTTTTTCTTGTTAATAATACGATCCTTTCGTTACCAATACACGGTTTTATTCATTGATACATTTTATACAGGCACTTCACGAATACGTTTTCTATACAAAAAATATTTATACAATTTGAATTTTCTCAATTTTACGGTGTCAGATATTTATCAGATGATGAAATATAACCCCCATATGACCTCTACTCACATCTATATATATATATATATATATATATATATATATATATATATATATATATTGCTACGATATCGCCTTTCGCCAGATATACAACGATCAATTGCCTGCTGATCGCCACCTCTATGTCTTTAAAATAATTTAAAATTAGCACAATTATATTTATGCCTCAACTGGCTGTGATACCCGCACAGAGTGAACGACGATATGATAACAGAGAATTTTTCTCACTCCTTTCCAACACCCAATATCTTCGCATAAGACAAACTAAATTCACCAAAATTTGTATAATGAAATAAATAAGATAACAATTTACAAATCTGCGCCCTTTTTAATAAGCTTTGCTTTTTATAGAATTTTTAAATCAAATTTAAATAAATATTTCTATCAAATTAGCTCTTTACTAAGATTATAGCTTTTTACACCTTTTTATAGTAATTAAAGCAAGCAAAAAAAAATGCATACTTTTACGTACCAGTCAAATTTTTGTTGAGCTTTTACACAAAGTATTAATCAACATGCAACTTTCTAGAGCTCGCCTCCGAGAGTCGTCTGCCCCATTATTTGAAGTATTAACCTTAGAGTTTTACTTGGAATATTAACGTCGGTCTGTAGTGTATTAATTATTAATTAATTCTAGACTTACGTTTATTTCAACGGTAGAATTTTATACACACTTGTTTCAACGCACTTTACTGTTTATTACTTGAAATTATTAATTTATATTATATTTTAATCTCTTGAAATTATAACGTTCACTAAATTTTATTTACGTAATAATCTTGTTTCAATTATTACAGTCGGCGCGTCGATTATGAAACGAACCCCCCTTTATCTGCTTCGGTTAGTTTTATAGACAAATTCCTTCTCAAATGTTCCACGCGTTCTCATTGGTTGAGCCCGCTATCAGTCTTTTGAGCGTAGAAAAGGCGTTTAAATGTTTATCTGCAAGGTGTTAGATTTTAGCGGCTCTAAATATGTACGTTGTAAATGTCACGTATCTCACAATTTTGTAACGAGACTTATTAACAAATGGTATTCCGTGCACGTTTCAAACTGCACGTATATCGGAATTTTAATTTCCATACTTTAATTACATAAGCTTGTTTTGTTAAGTATGGCATTTTATTTACGTTCTAAACTGCACGTATTTCTAAAATTTTAAGCGGGATTTGTTTAACGAATGGTATTTCGTGTACGTTGTAAATTGCGCGTATCCCATCGTCTCCAATATTCATACTTTATCTAATATGCTTGTTTTTAAATGTTTGCTTATACAAACTGGTATAAATTATATTCGGGTATTGACTTCTTTACGCAACTGCGTTTAGAAAGAGATTTTATTTCACGGTTATTTTTCTTCAAATATGTTGAACCTGCATTTGTTTTAAGTTTAAAATGCCTTAAATGTTCTAGAAATGATTGGATTTCTTTTGCAATTATTTATTTTCGTGAACGTGGTGAAGTTATTACTGAATGAGCGTCCTTTGATTAATTATAGCTTGTTATTGATTTTGTACAAGGTGATTCGTATTTGCTTTTTGCATAATGAATCAATTATGTATAGTTTATGATTTAAAAGTTTGGTTTTCGTGATTTCTATGATATTTACATGAAGTATTCCCCCTTGTGACCTTATAAGACCTTAAATAACCCTATTATCATAGCAATATATATATATATATATATATATATATATATATATATTGCCGTGGAACCTCTCTAAATCGTGCCTCAGTAACAAAAATATTCGAAACTTTTATTTATTTTACAAAATCGCAAATAAATTTCACACAATAGAAAAATTTAATAAAAAAAATATTCTCTTACCCAGATTCCTCTCTTCATCACCTTAATTCTTCTTCAGTTCCCAGGCTAGCTCAGTTGGGCCTCCTCTTGGATACCTAGATTCACTATTATACTCTGTATCGTTCACGCACACTCTCAATAAAACCACAAAATAATACAACAATCATATGATATTTATTTACCACTATTTACAAATAAAATTCAAGATTATCCACATTTCAGAGATCAAGTTACACCTCAATAAATCCTATTTTTGTACTGTCTTGGATTTTAATTTAAAATATCAAACACATTGAATATACCCGGAGTAAATGGGCCCTGAATAATACCTTATTTTCTTTCTTTATTTATAATTTATTTTATATTTGTATACTCTGGAGTATGGTGAGCTCATAATAACCCAGTTAATTATGAATAATGTATGCCTTTGTACTTCGCATACTCTTACAACAAACAAAAAAAAACAAACCCATGTACTCGTAACAAAATTTAAATTCCTGATGGATAATAAGCTTTATATACACCTTTAGATTTCTATTTAAATACCATAATAAAGTTAGTTATACTTATTATTTTCAATACGCAAAATAATGCACAATACCTTCAAAATTCACCCTCACACGTCACAAAATTTTCATAGTTTATAACAACAAGAATTTTAAAGCGTTACCTGGAATTTCTTGAAGACCTCCACTCCGTTGACGATGCGGTAAAGTTGTTTCGCTCTGCTCTGCTGGCGGCTTCTAGCTGTTTGTAGATGAACCCCATTTAGGTTGTGCTGTCTGCTCTGCCTTCACGGTGCATCCAAATCCAACTCCAAATTAACTACACTTCTTTCATACTTGCGTACTTTAGTTTAATTTAATTTAAATTTACGTTACTTCACGTCACTTCCCGAGCTTGTTTAAGATATATGTTGCACCTCTAATTAAAATTTAGACTCGCCACTTATTCGCGTATCAAATTATGAGGCCAACACTGTACTATTTAACTTAAAATAATTTTATATACTTACAAGCTCGTTCGTAGTCTGAAGCGATGAAAGTACTGAGAGAACGAAGTTAAAAGAGAGAGCGATGCTAAATCTTTTAGAGTATTTATATAATTCCAATGTAACCTCTCCATACCCTCCTAACGGGAAATCCTTCATTTAAAATAATACTTCTTAAAATTTTGGTTCAACCGTTTTTGAAATCTTCGAAATTTAGCGCGTCGTTACGATATTTTCCAAAAATTAACATTCAATATTCCCGTGTTTGTCTGTTATACTACTAACCATATAGCCCAATAAGGTATTCAATGACGTCTTGAAACCCCGCCTGTATTAACGCTATTCCTCTCTTATGCATATTGTATGTTTCCTTCTAACCTTGTTTGAGTGGTAAAAATCGATATTACTGTCCGCGTTTCAACCTAACCCATGTGGACTGAATACGTGCCTTTTGAAGTGAACTGTTATTATGCCTGTCTCATTCCGAAGCATTTCATTGATCGTCTATCCATTCTGCACTTTACGGAAACTTTTAGTTAACATTTACGCAAACCCTCCAACCGTTTAACCAATATTCTTTGAAACTTGTTTGTTATCTATAAAAATAAGGGGAACCTGACATTTAGAAAATATGCAGGTGTTTAATTAACCGACGTTTTAACACAACATTTCTAGGATCTTCTTTTCATGGTATTTCAACCCAACCGATATATTTGTTTGTTACAACGAAAGCTATTCGCCTTGGATTTATTGATTTTTCATACCTTTATGCGTATTAGACGTAATTAAACTCCATTAAATTAATAAATAAATTGCATTGGCTTCTAAAATTTATTTTCTTTACGAACCTAACTAAATTTTATTCATTAATTGTAAATTTTTGTAATACTTGTTACATTAAACTGAACTAAATGAAATAAATTTCGCACGTACATTCTGGTTGTTTCCTCTATACAGGGTGTTTCAAATTGCTTTGTTTATAGTTAATTTAACCTTTAAAACCACTACAATAAATATATATATATATATATATATATATATATATATATATATATATATATATGAAGTAAGATGTATCTGTAAACAACTCTTATGAAAATAATAAAAGCCATTGACAAATACAAATCGGGCTGGTAGTTATATAGCCATTAACAAAACATTAGCTTTATTTCTTCATAGGGAGGAAACATCCACTGACCATGGTTTCGGCTAGTTAGCCTCGTCAGAGTGGAATAGTTCCCAAGAACCCTATGAAGTAATCGAAGCTATTATAATGATATAATTTCGAAACAATCACTGTACTATGGCAAAAGTAAATAAAACCGCCATCAGGTGATAAAACACCAACACTACTGAAGTGTGGAAGTACAGAATTGAACCGAAACTACATAATAAATTTTATAAATGACTATAAAAGTACGTCTGCCTTTGAGATTTGCGGAATATTACTGCAAAATTTATTTGCATACGTAACAAACCTTCTCGTGGCGACACCCGGGTTCATGCCCCAAGGGCAATTCAAATAAACAAAGACAAGTTATTTGCAGTCCGCAATAAGAAAATTGTATATACAATTTTCTTATTGCGGACTGCAAATAACTTGTCTTTATATATATATATATATATATATATACATATATATACATATATATATATATATATATATATATATCACCAGTTTTCAAAAGAAATTTATTTTCAAACAAAATTTTTACAAAAATTTTCTTACCCGTATTCTGCTTCATCGAATTATTTTCTTCAGCAGCTTCCCTGGCTAGCTCAGCTGTGCTTCTTCTCGTATACCTAAATTTACTCTCATTTTCTTTACCGTTCACACACCATTCAATAAAATCACAAAATAATACAACAATCATACAATATTTATTAACCACTATTTACAAATAATAATTTGAAGTTATTTACAGTTCGGTACTCAAGTTACACCTCAATACATGCTATCTTTGTAAAGTCCAAGTTTTTAAAATGAAAATTTCTAACACATTTAATGCAACAGGAGTAAATGGGCCCCAAATAATACATTATCTTTATTTCTACTACACACTGGAGTATGGTAAGCTCATGATAACCCAGTTTATTAATGTATGCTTTCCACTTTGCATACTATTACTACAAACAGTTAAATTTAAATAAACTCGACACTATTCGCGTTTCTAACTATAAGGCCACAACAATCTAATACTGTACTATTGAATTTACAAATTTTTAATACTTACAAGTCTCGTCAGTAGATTTTTGTACGGCGTAAGCGATGCAAAATTAAAGAGAGAGCTATTAATTTTCCTAGCGTATTTATATCACAAAACCAGGCCCCGCTTGGCCACACTTTACGCGAAATACCTAATTGCAAAATAACATTTCCGCAAATTTTGTGTAACCGTTTTAAACTTCTAGAAATATCCCTCGTCAATACGCTATATCAAAACAAACTATCACATCCACCTGTCGCGTGCTCGTCTGTTCTAAAACTATTTATTTCGACCAATCATACATTTCAGTGACGTCTTATAACTCCGCCTGTAATATCTCTATTCCTGTCTTATGCATATTTGATGCCGCATTCTAACCTTGCTTGTGTTGTAGAAAATCGATATAGCTGCCCGCGTCTTTATGAACCCCACGTGGATCGAATACGTGCCCACTAAAATGCATGCTTCTATGCCCGTCTCATTCTGTAGCATATCATTAATTGTGCATCCTTTCTGCTCTTTAAGAAGCTCTTGTTAGCGTTTATGCGAAACCACCGACGGTTGAACAATATTTCCTCGAAGCTCGCTTTCTTATCTACAGAAATAAGGGGAAGGTGACCTTTCCAACGTGCAGCTGTGCCTAATTAATGATCGTTTAAAATAACATTTCTAGGAGTTTGTCTTCATGGTATTCTATATAACCGACGTCTGTTTGTTCGTTAGGAAAGCTTTTCGCCTTGGGATTATCGATTTTTCATGCTCTTATGCGTTTTCTGACATTATAACCCCTTGAATTGAAATAAATTAAATTACTTGATAATTTCTATTGGCTTATACAATTGATTTTCTTTATGAATCTATTACCTTCTAATACCTAATTATAAAATTATGTTAATACTTGTTAATTTAAATTAAATAAATGAAATTAATTTTGCGTGTATATAAATGGTTCCTTTCTCTATACAGGGTGTTAAGAAATTGCATTGTTGACCCCAAAATTTCACCCTTTAAATCCACTACAATATATATCCTAATATATTGAACTCATTGCAAACGATTGCTTTAGTGATATTATAAATGAATAAACTAAATCTGATAATAGCTTCAAAACTCAATCTTTATTTTGAGTTTAGAAAACTATTATTTGTGCTAAAAAAATTTAAAAACCCTTTCGGGGACGATTTCTCGTTTTATTTACATATTTAACCATAATAGTTAATTAGTACGCATGAGGGGAATATCTGGCATCGCATCTATTATTAAGGAGTAATAATACATGGCTTCCTTTATTTTTCTAAATTATATAGGTAGATAATCTCTTAGAACAAATCAAAAAACTTATCAGAGCACTCAAACAATAGGTCATCACCCAAAGGATCATAGAACAAATAAAAACTATTTGGATACAGACCACTCTCCTAAGGAAGATTACACGTACTGTTTAACAACATTTACCAGAGTGGTTTGTTCTAAAGAACGAAAACAATCAAATCGCACAACAGAGGGGTTATTAACAAGAAGAACACACTTAATGCTCAGAAGAAGATAATTGACTTGAATGACTCGAGTCTTATGTGGACGTTTCAGTTTATGGAACATAATTAGCGTGTACTTGTGTACTTCTTTACCTGCAAAATCAATGATTCGTGTGGTGATACCGTCACTAGGTTTAATGACCAGAGGAGGCCCAAAAAAATTCAAAAACGAACTACTAGTACGAAAGGTATACATATATAATATTGTATGCCATTTGTTTTTAAAGTTCGATGCTCTTGTAATTGCAGTGGTTCAAATAAAGTCATTTCTGAAATTTGAAGCCATTGGAAACCTGCATAATTGCCATATTATAACTTTTTGAAGAAAAAAAAATGCATTTCTAAATTCGTTTGTCTCTTTCCTAACAAGCAATATTTAAAAAGTTTTCTGGTTTACCTTTTAAAAATAGGACTTCAAAAATGTTAGCTAGGGATGGCTAGATTATAGCTACATTTAATAGAGCTTAGTAAGGGATCGTTTGGTTTGGAGAATTTGGGATCATCCACTCACGCAATGGCCATAAATGTAGGTTTCAATCGATCGGCTTTTACATAATAAAAATCTATAATAAAATTTAATCAAATACTAGTCGCTAGATCTACGGTTTCATAAAGTTTATTATTACACAATTATTGTAGATATGACATATTTCACTATCACAGTAGCATAGTCAAGAGAAATATTTTATTCGCTTGACAGAGCTACAGTGATTAAGAAACCTACTAAGCCATGTGTTTACATTTTACAACGATTTTGTAATAACAACATCCTATTGAAAAATGTAGATTTATAAAAAAAACAGCAAAAAAGGCAGAGTTAGTACAAGTGTACATGACTACATCACCTCGTGATGAGCAAATTGAAAAATGCTTGCAAAATTCAAGTTTTCACGCTCGGAGTCGTAATTAATAATACGTGTTCCAGATTTGTACCGTGTCTTATGAAATACTAACGAAGTCAACTTCATTAGTATTTAATATGACATGGTCCAAACCCGAAATTAGTATTATTAATCAAATTCAAAAGGTTACTTGGGGCGATAAAAAACGAAGGCAGAATTTCTATCTAAAGATTTCAATGTAGAAGGTGAAATTTGGGAGTGTGTAATGAAGAAGGTGGTGAGGTCTTACAGATCTGTATCACGCATCAATTAATTAGGGTTAGTAGTGTTTAAAAAGCATAAACATATGCTGTACAATAGAAAGATACCTAGAATATAGAAAAGTTTCCAATAGACTGCGTAATAGTTAAGAATAAATTTAATAATTAGATTGTAAAAGTTCCGCACTAGCAGATACGGTGACAACAAAATATGATTTAGAATTAAAACAGATAAACAACGTAAAAGTCGGCCTATTAAGACATAGATATGCTAGAAGGAAAATATAAAAATAGGGTAAACATTAAAATAGCTTAAGTTATAAAAATATGGAAAGAGAACTGATAGTAACAAAGAAAAACATTATAGTAGGAACTATCGGGTATACAGCTAGAAAAGAATGAATAATGCATAATATCTTATGTTTAATGAAAGAGACGGAAATACTAAAGGCGATAGGAATATAGGAAAAAATATGTAGAACTGATTGAAAAGATAAATAGATCGTATAGGTGGGCTAAACAGTAATAGATGCAGAGCAAAGGTAATTAAAAAAAATCGACACTAAATAATGATAAACTAGACATAGCGTGTCAAAAATTAGGAACTTCTGCAAAATATTGACTAACAGAAATGGACTAATAAAAGAAAAGAATGCATAACGTTAGCAAAAGCAAAATATATAGCACACAAATGTAAAAAATATAAAAAACCATTTATTACTTCTCAATGGAGGTAAGACGATGTGGAAGGGCATACACGAGATGAGAAGCAGGATACTAAAATTGGAATTTCAAACAGCATCAAAGCAATCGCCAAATTAAAAAAAGCCGTAGGGCAGAGATCAAATGCCAGAAAAGATCGGGGAGATACGGCAGCGAGGTAATATAAAATGCAATTATCGACTAATAAACAAGGTAATTATAGGAGTAAAGAAAACTACCCTCAGATTGTACAAGTACATAACTGAAACGCTTTCAAAGAAGGCGAAGCTGTTAACTTTCAGAGCCACTGTTCAAAAATATTGAATTACAATAATGCTACTATACCGCATTAAAATTATTTTGATCAAAGATGGCCATACATTTGACCATCTATCATGAATTTACTTTTAGTCGAGTTCTTGATTGTGAAAATTTAATAAAGTTTTTGGCAAAGCTTTCTTGCCATTGCAAGTAATATCGACAGTTTTCACAATAGAATGCAAGAACCTGTATATTTGAAACATATTTTCGAAATCGCGTGTTGTTAAATGGAGTTTCAGAATATGATCAACGTTTATTTTTGGACAGTTTTCGAAGACTTTTTCCAAGCGTAGTATGGGCATCAAAGAATTTTTATGCCCTACAATTGAGTTCGTTCGGGGTCAGTAACGCATAAATAGGTACTGGCAGGTCAACCGTACATACCAAAGAAGTTGATAAGGACGTTTGTTAACTTTAAATCATTTGTCTCAAGAAATGGGAATCTCCCAACCAATCGAAGAGAAAGGTTTGGGATTGCATCCATATAAGGTGTAATCATATCATGTCCTTTTACAAATAGACCATTTCAAACGTTTTGCCAGTAGTTTTGTTACGTGCTGAATTGACGTTAAATACCAGATTTAATTTTACTCTATCGGAGACAAAGTAGCGTAACGGTTAATTAGTGCACTGGCTAGCTTTCGGTGGTGCGAAGCGAAATCTATAAAATCAAATTACTATTTGGGGTATACAAATTCCAACACTTTTACAAAATACTCTTATACCTACCTGTAAAGGTCTTTAACCTCTCTGTCTGATATAGTCTTTAGACGACAACCCACATGCATAGTCCTTAAAAATGCCTGTCGGAAAGTTGGTGCTCTGAGAGACGGTTTAATGGTTTCCGCTGCAGTTAGATGTTGATAAAGCCTTGCTTACAACCTCTCCACCTCCTTTTACTAATCTACTACGAACATAAATATAAAAACTTCACGTCTTGTACGCCTAATTTATATTATTAAACATGAATATCACGGTAAATAACGCTAGGAAAATTACTACAATGTACCCCTAATTTGGCCATAACTGCGTGTGGCTAAAAAAGGAGAACTTAAATTTATTATTGACAGACGTTCAGCCAATTTAATTTCTACGTACTGCAACGAAAATTCTTCTGCAATAACAACAGTAGTTTTTTATTATCAACTGATTATACATGCTTTCTTTACTCGTAGCCAAAATACTCACGACAATTTATTTCCAGCTAATCGTTATTAGTACAAATATTAACTTCTTAAAGCTACAATATTATCTTCTTAATTACTATCGAACCACTATAATTAATTTATATCGAAGCACTATAATGAACTATCCAATCACTAATTATTAATTTATACCTATCACATTATATTACATAGGACAATTTATTTTAAACAATACGTCATCACTAATTTATTTCATACCACGACTTTATAGCTAGTATTATAACAAAAATTTAAATTAGAACAGACTTTAAAACCCCTTAGCAACAATTTATATATTTAATTTTACTGCTCTAGATTATTTTGAAAACGTACCAGAATTATGCAAATAACATGTGGAAGGTTTCTACTGTAAGATTAATAAAGCTCTTAAACGCAAACTCTTGTGACCTGCCAATCAAGTCTATCTGAAGATGTCACGCCATGGGGTGCCTACCAATTATCTGTACAGTTGCCTCGTTTACATTCTGCTGTATTATTCTGGATTAAAGTAGACTAAGCGACGCGGCGTTAGAGTAGTAATTTTCTTCTACGATAATGACCTTTTCTGTATGTGAATTTATGCATGTACAATCCTCTTTAAATACACGCGCACCAATTTAATCGTTCTTCTTAATAACAAGTTTTGCACATCCTGATTATTACCACCAGTCGTAATTATGTGACACAATATAACATATAATGTTTATAAGATGCAACACAGAAATTCAAGTCTTACAATTTTGTTTGTACTTAACAAGGCTCCGCTGACCTTCACGGTGCAGGAATGGCTACGGGTAGATTACATATTCCAATTCCAGGTTGAATAAAAGTTCCAAACACAGTCCACTTTCACGATTAATGGTATTTTTATCTCCGCGCCATTACTCTCGTTCGGACATCTGTTTACTAACAGTTCCGGGGGTTTTTAAAACCATAACTATTACTACCCGATTTACAGCCTTACCCGCACGGCGATGGTTGCGTGTTAATCGACTTCGAAGCTTTACTCCGCTGCTTGGACTAGAATAAGCAAACACGAATCTCTCTTCTTTTATGATCCGTCGGTATTATAAGTTTCAACGTCCCAAGGTTATTACCCCATGTCCTCCTTCTCACGGATTGGGCGTCTAAAGCTGCCCTATAACCAAGGTCAATGTCGTTCTATTAGTGTGAATTCATAATTCTCCCCAACGTTTACACGTAACGCATTAACTTTTATGGCTGGTTTTATGATTATTGAGGTTGTAGCGTGTGCCAGTCCAATTCCATGGTTCAATGGTTTGATTCGAGCTTGTGTGAATGTGTACAAATAACCTTCCTATACCCGGTGATTTATCGAGATATATCTATATTTTTCTAAATTTATTACAAAGGATGTAAACTCCCGATGTTTATTACTGTTTTGTATTTAATATATTAGGTGTTTTCCTGTTTATTTTTGTATCCTAAACACACACGCACGCACCCACGCACGCACGCACACACATGATTCAAATTGCCCGTCATCTAATTATTTCTGCTACAACTGATTAATAAAACCATTAGGATCATATGTAAGATTTATAGTAGTACAAAGTAATCCCCTTACGAGCGATCTCTCAAATAGAAAATAATGCATCTACAACAACTTTCTCTTATGAACAATATCTTAAACACAAAATTAACGAAAATCACTTCCTCTCAACACATATCTTATATCTGCATATAAAGTCCAGAATCTCTTTAAAACTAGGAAGATCACTTACTTATTATACACAAATTTAATCTCATAATTAATCATGTATAAACAACTCTGTAATCAACTCTTCCTTAACGTAAAATTTACCTTAAAAAGTGATGTAATTTAATATCTTCTCCTTTAAACCGTTTTCAAACTTATCTGAATTCAGCTAGGTTCAATAATCACTTTGAATAATGGCAAAAACCTGTATCGCAGGTTTGCCGGACTTTTAAAATTAAATTATACTGATTTTTACACACAACTCTTACTCTTAAGTTCAAAAGACTTGCACATAGAAAAGCCTCATTATATGACTTAACTAATTAATTGATAAATACGAGTCATTTTAGAAATTTAAACAAAATATATTTATTTTACCATTACAGATCTATTTGTTGGCATTTTCCAGAACTTAAGTGCCAATCTATGCTACAATTTCGTTTAAATCGTTTCAAAAAGTAAGACCTTTTGCGCAAACTGATCCATATAACATATAACAAACCATTCCAATCATATATGCCTTATTCAAATTAATAAAATTTTATCTTGTAGTTTTAATTATATATTTTCCATTTTGAGAACATTCAAAGTACGTTAAATAATCTACTCACTTCTAATTTTCAATAAATACTTTAACGTCGGCGATTCCAGTAATACTCCTCTTAAAACCGTATTTAAATAATTTTCACTAAATGCGGTACACATTAGATAGCTCTTTAAACTAAGTGACGTACTACCCTATTAGGTCAACAGCATGCGGACGTTCCAATCAAGACTACTTCCACTCAACGCGTATTGACCTTTATAAACACGAACCTCTTCTGGTGTAACAATTTCTAGCCGTTCTAGCTGTTTCCTGAATCTTCGATTCATTTCGCTGTTTTCCACGTTCGGATTAGTTCTAGGTGTGTCATTACGTATGTCATCAACTTTCAAAAATTGATTGTTTTACTAGTCCCTGAACTACCTAATAATTGGATGAACGTTTACATCTGCGGTTATCACAACACTTTATTGTTTTCCAGGACGTGAGTTCATTAACTAGCCCTTTTATACTTACAAATACATCTTTTCAGTTGACGTAAATTCTTTTGACATTACATGAAAATTAAAATATCTATACACGCGGCTTTACATAATGTTGACCTTAAATATAACCGTAAATTTGATCCTGAAATTTCTCTAAAATATTTAAGCGTTTGAACAGGATTAATTAATAACAAATAAAACTCTTTTAATTATTAATTGCAAATAAAATTCTTTAGACTATTTCCATGCATTGACGAGTATATTATACACAGAAATTTGCATACAATTTAGTATTCAACCATAAATTAATCATTAATTTTTCTTATCTGAACGCGATCAAACTGTCTAATAATGACGGTTTTCAAGCGTTGATACATTTTATACCAGGCATTTCACAAATATTTTCTATACCAATAAATGTCTAGTAATTTGGCCTTTTCTTTAATTTTTTCAATTTTTCTCGAGTTAACGATGCCGGATGTTTATCATATGATGCAATATGACCTCTAATCATATTAGGATTTTAAAGAAAGCAGGAATGATTACAAAGACTGGTGGGAAATTTGCAGTTTATACAGAAAATAGAGGAAAATAATACAAATGTACAATAGGTAGCATAATAAAAAAAATCGGTAAGGGTGTAAGATAGAAAATCGTCCTTGCATAAAAAAGTAAAAAATAAATGTCTTAATTCAAGAAAAGATAATTCAAATGTTAAGATATGAATGACGTAGTTCAAAGAAACGAGCAAAAAATTAATATTGAACTAAATAAAGTGTAAAAAATATTAGATAAGAGACAATTAAAAAATTAACAAGAAATACAAAATGCTAAAAAAAAATTAATGAGATGTAGTATACAAAATGAGAATCTGAAGGAAAAGCAAAATAAAGGATCGGAACGATTACAAGAACTAAAGGAGTTTTGATTTCTCGTCAATTGAATTAAAAATAATAAGAGAAGTGAAAGGGATGTAAAATGTAAAAGAGCTCAAAGAAGGCAGATTTTTTGAAAACCAAAGCGTGAAATTAAAACCTACAAAAGTTCCAGGTGTTAGAAAAAATCTATACAAAGCGTCTGTTTGGGCGTAGCACCTACGGTTGCAAACCGTAGACATTAGGCAAGGAAGATCAGATGCTTTTCAAATGTGGTGCTATAGAGAAATGCTGTTCCGTTTATATTTGGAATTTGTTAATTATTTGCCTCCGCCCGGTATACAAAATGTTAGTGCAAGTACGGTATATTACTTCAAACACCGCGCCTGTACAAAGTGTCGCGATATCGATAAACTATGCTCTTCGCATGTGTAAGAACTTATCACCGGCCATGGGGAAGACACGAAGCATTGCAGTATCGCTTTCCGTTGAAGATGGCCACAAAATTACATGTGCTACGCTTCGTCATATTGAAGAGGTCTACTTTCGTTACCCGTACTTGATGGACGCATTAAAAAGAGTTTTTTTACTATGCTTATTCGTTTGAACGGCCCCATGAACATGAATGTGCTTCACTACGCTCGCATACAAGGTAAATGTTTGAAGTAATTATTTGTTTGTGTATTATCATTTATTTTATTTTTCGTATACATGTCCACTTTTTCTCTATCATCAGTAGCTATCGAAAGCATCACAAAAAATTAAAATTGCTGAATATCAGTTGAACAGATAAAGTTAGTAACAACAGAGTTTTAGAGATGGTTTAGGAAAATAGAAATATTACTAGAGAAATTAAAAGAAATGATAGAATAATAGGCTATATTTAAGACCTGAAGGTGTAGGAAAGACGGGATAGAGTGAAACTAGAACTAATATTGGTAAAAAAAGGTAGATGTTCAAGCATATGGACCAGATTATGACAGATGCGAATAAAGATAGTTATAAGGTATTACAGGAACTATCTTAGGATATGCAACAGTAAAGAATTGGGTCAAGCCGAATTTGAGTTTGTAACTAAACAAAAAGTACAGATTGTTGGGTTTTATATTATCAATGGTATGTTCACAAATTCAATTAAACGCATGTAGTATTATTGGTTGAAAATAAAAGTGTTCTAAAGGGAGTGATGCTTAATAATATTATATCTTTTTCTGATTATACTTACACAGAATCATTGCCCTTAATAAATCAGTCCACAACTCAAATACGACTGACTGCATTATTATTGTATAAAATCAATAAAGATAATTTCAAAAATTGTTGTAGTAAATATTAAAACTCAAGCCTGATTAAAATTGAGCTTCTGTAATTACAAATTTTAATTTTATTTCCTACCACAAGTCGCTTTTGTGGTGAATGGAGAACATTTAATATTATGCTGCCGCTAGCTATGTTCATATAAAGCTCGGTATTCTTTCATTAAGTTGAACAAATACAGTATGTGCTAAAACATACAGTACTGAAACATAATAAAGAAACATTTTTACTTACATGTATGTTGAAAAGTTGTTTTATTTTGTAATTACTTAACAAGACGATAATGTAAATGTTCCAAATATGCGGAATAGCGCTGTAGACTGTGTTTATAACGGTAACGCAGATTTTGAAACTTATCGTGGAAAATAGGTTGTTGCAAATCCCTGACAAAAGCGATAATCTTCTAACGTAATGCGGGCAAACTTCTGGGTGGATCTGTACCGCTGAACATTTTTCCTCATAACATTCCACACAGGTAGGCATCATGAGGCGCCAGATCAAAAGAATGTGATGGGAAGTTAAAGTGTCCCACGGGAAATAATTCTTCCTGAAGAGATTTGTTGCAGCGTCGGCAGAAACTGTCGAGTAATGTGGCACGTTGCCACGTCCTGTTGAAACCTCTGTCTATCTATTCGAAGATTCCTGGCACGATAAAACCGTCTGACATTCCGAGCAAACTTCATTATTTTAGCTTTTTATCTGGGGAGACTAAGTTAACATTAGCCCCTCCATGTTGGAGGAACTAAATCATACTGCTGGCGCAGATGACATAGAGCTAGCGCAACCTAGCGCACCCCAAGAGATAGCTAGCACAAGCACAGAAACTCTATTACAGTTACTTGTTTCTGAGTGCCTTCAGCAATTAGTAGTGGATGTATGGGATGAATGAGGTGATATAGATATGTTAATTATAGGGAAGGACCAATTGCTTTCTGTAGCAATACTGATGGCAGTGGAGCGGTTATGTAATACCTAAAACAACTACAACAAACTACTTAAGGAAGGGTATAAATACCTTAAAGCCTGTGCCGCTGTGGCCAATAAAAGTCACACACAAAAGGTTTAACAAACAACCAAGAACACGCACGTTCGGATGATGGTGTCGCTTCCAAAAGCTCTCATACAACTGTATTCTGCAACGGTTCGAGTACGACTCACTTCACGCACTCCCACTGTCGGCATAAATGTTTCACTAAAACTGTAGGATACCCGCACGAATAGTATTTATTGTCACCAATACCAATAAATGTTCGATGATGACGTAACATACCGCCCACCAAATTCATAGAATTTTGAAAAGGAGGGAAGTAGGTTGGGTGAAGGAAATCACATGGGATTTGACCTTGCTAGGAAAACAGGTAACGAAAGATAGGGTGGTACACTACAGCGAGCGATATTACCAACTATGCAAAATTAAAAAATATATATGTAAATAAGCAAATATTTAAAAATAATATACTACTATACATGTAAGAAATGTGTATATACATCTAAACATAAAAATAAAATTAAAATACCGGTAGCGGCGCTAGTTTGACCAAAGGTCGTTTTAATGTGCCATGTGCAGTTTTGATCTCCGCGACACGTATAATACCGTCCGCACCGGGAAAAGTATTAATATAACGACCAAACTTCCATTGAAGTGGAGAAAGCTGGTCGTCCTTGATGAGGACAATAGAGTCCTTTTCAACTTGTCGGACACCTACCTTAGAGTGCCATTTAACCTTTTGATTCAGAGTATGTAAGTACTCATGGCTCCAGCGAGCCCAAAAATCTTGATGGAGTTTTTGCAGGAGTTTCCACCTGCTCTTTAATGATAAAACGTTGGTTGAATGGTCCTCATCTGGTGGTGCAGAAAGAGGCTCCATAGTTAGGAAATGACCTGGTGTTAAGCAACGCAAGTCATTTGGATCCGAATTCAAAGCGCAGAGTGGCCTTGAATTTAGAACAGATTCAATTTGAGTAAAAACTGTGTAAAGTTCCTCAAAGGTAAGTTTTTGTTCGCCGATTACGCGAGCTAGGTGTGTCTTTACCGACTTAACACCGCTTTCCCACAAGCCACCGAAGTGAGGGGCGTTAGGTGGATTAAAAGACCACTTTATCTTTTCTGAGTTTACTGCACTATGCAGATAACTCGTAAGCTGACGATAGGCACCTACAAAATTAGTACCGCAATCACTAAATATTTGAGAACAGCGTCCTCGACGTGCTATAAATCGTCGCAAAGCGGCAAGAAACGCGTCTGCCGACAAATCCGAAACAAGTTCAATATGTGCTGCCTTAGTGGCAAAACAAACAAAAATACAAATATAGGCCTTAAGAGTTTTAGAGCCTCGCAGGCGGTTAGCCTTTATTAAAAGAGGGCCAGCAAAATCAACACCAACAATACTGAACGGTTTGATTTGGGTAATACGTGCTGCCGGTAGGTCTCCCATAGGAGGAGTTATCAGGACCGGTTTGGTACGAAAACATCTATGACATGATGATAAATAATTTCGGATTGAATTTTTAATAGAAAGGATCCAGAAATTCTGTTGGATAAGATACGCTGTGGTATTAACACCGGGATGGCAATACCTTTCATGAGTTGACCGAATGATAAGTTCGGTTAATCGGTGCCGCTGAGGCAATAACGCAGGAAACTTTTCGAAATAGGAAAGCGAAGAATGTGTCAAGCGCCCACCTACTCTTAAGATATTTTGTGGATCAACAAATGGAGAAAGTTTTCGCAAGCTTTTAGGTAATTTACGGTTTGCCTTGATCGAAGCTATTTCCTTTGAAAATGTAACATTTTGTACATGCCGAACGATAATCATGAGAGCATTGTGTAATTCAATGTCTGTTAAGGGACCCGTATGACGTTGAGCCATGGGTTTAGAAAATCTATAAATGTAAGCCACGATGCCTTGGATTTTATATAACGATGAAAAGCGACTTAGTAAAATGTCAATGACGTTTGGATCTGTTTGAGCGACAAATGTTAGGATCTTCTTTTCCGTAGTTACCTCAGCAATTGAGGTTGACAATGTTGGTTGAGGCGGCCACGAGTCACTAGGGTAGTGAAGCCATTCAGGCCTCGCCCACCATAGCGAACATGAAATAACCGCGCTTGGCATTAATCCTCGAGATGCAGGATCAGCCGGATTATGCGAAGATTTAATATAAAACCATCGACTAGGTGCAATGATTTCTTGAATGTGGCTAACACGGTTTGCCACAAAAGTTTTCCAACGAAAAGGTGGAGAACGTATCCAAGTGAGAGCGACCGTAGAATCACTCCACGCTGAAACATCGGAGATTTCAATCAAGCCTTGATAAGACCGAATGGTAAAAGAAAGTAAATCGGTTAATAAAACGGCGGCACATAATTCCAAACGTGGAATTGAAATGCGCTTAATTGGAGCTACTTTTGTTTTAGCGGTTACAAATTGTACAGTTATTTCTCCAGTAGTTTGATTTATGAACTGAAATACACTACCGCTGCATACCCTACCTCGCTAGCATCGCAAAACCCATGCAAATGACAAGTAAAAGGATCCGAAGGGGGTAAACAACGTAGTAACTTTAATGACGATAATAACGGCAATTCTTCTTGATACTGCTGCCATTGAGACGAAATGTCTGCTGGTGAGATGTCATCCCAATTTAAACCTAACATCCACAGATGCTGGATTAGGCGTTTCGCAAAAGTGTTAGTGGGGCTAAAACCCTAATGGATCATATATTCTGGCAACTTGCGAAAGTATGTTGCGCTTTGTACATATTGGGTTTAATGGTTTAACCCGAAATGAGAAAATATCTTCTGTAGGTGACCATTGAAGACCTAATATTTTTATTGATTCGTCAGAATCGAAATCGAGAGAAGTATATTGGCAAAAATCTGACGGAATGTCTTCCAAAATAGAAGCTGAAATAGAACTCCATTTTCGAAGTTCAAACCCAGCCGAATGTAAAAGTCGGATAAGTTGATCTTTGATTTCTGGGGCCGATTGTATAGAATCTCCACCGGCGACGAAATCGTCAATATATAGATTTGACCGTATAGCCTCAGCGGCTAACGGAAACCTTTTGCCTTCGTCAATGGCTAATTGCTGAAGGGTTTTTAATGAAAGATAAGGCGATGACTTAATACCATAGGTCACTGTATTAAGCTGATAAGTCTGAATGGGTTCTTCTGCGGAGAACCGCTACACAATTAATTGAAACCTTCGATGTTCTTCGGTAACCAAAATTTGTCGATACATTTGGCGAACATCACAAGTAAAAACGAAACGATGAGAGCGAAATTTAAGTAAAATCGACGAAATGTCATTTTGGAAACTAGGTCCAGCCAATTGAGTGTCATTAAGTGACACGTTGTTTTTAGCCTTTGCAGAGGCGTCAAAAACCACACGAATTTTAGAAGCATTATCATCCTTTTTAAACACAGGGTGATGGGGTAAAAAATAATTATCGTTCCCAACGGGCGGAGAATCGAGTAATGCCATATGACCCGCATCAAGATAGTCCTGAATGAAATTGTTGTACTGTGCGCGTAGCTCCGGTTGAGCATGCAATTTGCGCTCCAACTAAAATAGTCTTTTTTAGCCATGTCAAAGGAATTATCAAAAACGGGCAAAGTATCGTTGAACGGTAACGCAACAATAAAACGATCGCTAGGGTCACGAGAAAACGTGTTTTCGAAAATCAAATCTGCCTTTTCTTCTTCTGGAGAAGTATAAGGCTTGGATGGCAACTCTTCTATCTCCCAAAACCGCCTTAGGGTCTGGTCGATAGGATCTTCTACAGAAGTAAAAATGCTTGGACAGTATCAGACTGCAAGCTTTTTGTGGGACCAATAATAGTCCAACCAAAAATTGTATTTATGGCGGCAGGCTGAAGAAATTTGCCATGTATAACACCGCCATTGATGATGAACGGATAAACATCTGCTCCAAGGAGCATGTCAATAGTTCCTGGAGAGTTCCAGGTCGGGTCTGCAAAGTGCAGGCAGCATAAGTGTTCCCAATTATTAGGAACTTCAACGCTGGGTAATTTGCCAGATATTGACGAAAGCACAAAAGTTGTGACTTCTAGAGATTTTTCAGAGTCTAACATAGAGCGAATGGTGCAGCTGACGGCACCCCTATTGACTGCTGAAGTTGTCTGTCCAAGTCCATAAATCGGAACTTGAGAACGTATGCGTGGAAGCCAAAGTTTGCTCACGCAATCGTCTCGAATAAAGCTAGCTTGAGAGCCAGGGTCTTAGAGTACCCTGATCGGTTTGTATCTACCAGAACGATCTTGAACTTCCACAACAGCAGTGGAGAGTAAGACAGTAACCCCAAAATTTGAATTCGTCTGTGAAGACAAAACATTTGCCGGAATAGGAGAGGCTGACTGCGTTCTATTGGCATTTTTATGCATAGGTGTAGCGATCGGTTCAGCTGAACGGCTAGAAGCAGGTTGCGCTTCAAAATGTAGCAAGGTATGATGCGGCTTGGCGCAAGTTCGACAAGAAATTATAAGATTTGCATTGCATGGACGCATGGTCTGTTCGTAAGCAATTGAAACAAAGGCGTAAGCGTTTGACAATGTCGAAACGTTCCGTCGGAGTTTTCTTTAGAAACGATTGACATCTGTAAATTAAGTGATTGCCCTTGCAAGAAGGACAATGGTGCGAAAATGAATTCTTTGAGTCACTGGAGCTACTTGGTGTATCCAGTGAAACTACGTTAGAAGAAACTTTTGGTTTAAATTGAAACGCTGAGGATTTCTTAGGAACTGATGTGTGAGATGTATGGACAGTCGTCGAATAAGAAACAGGTGCGGTTGAAGAAAAGGTTTCCAACGCTGCACATTGTTGAGTTAAAAAATATCTCAAATCATCGAAATTGAGTATTTGCTTCGGATCCGATTGGAGTTCGAAGCGTTTTCTAGTGAACGGATCAAGTTTTTCTAAAAGAAAATCGATTAGAATAAAGTTCCAATGTTCAGTGGGAAACTTTAAGTTAGTTAGAACAGCAAGGTTCTCTGAAAAACAATCAATAAGTGCCCTAAGTTTCTTAGGGTCTTCTGATTTTAAAGGTGGAAAGTCTTTCATAGCCTTCCAATGCAAAGTTGCTAATAAACGCGGATTGCTAAATCGCTCACGCAAGGCGTTATAGGAAATAATAAAATTATCTCCCAAAATGGGTACCGATTTAATAATTTTCAAAGACTCCCCGCTACAGCAATTGATAAGGTAATTTAGCTTTTCGATATTGGACAGCGACGCGTTATTATAAACCAGACTGTCAAATAAATCGATAAAGGATGCGAATTCCGTTACCTCATTATTAAAATGTGGGAGCTTTAACGGTAACAATTTTGATCCCTTGCTGCTTGGAGCATTTTCCGTAATTTGTGCCCGCATTTCTGGCATCGTTTCAAGATGCAGTAGTATGCAATAATAAGCGGAATCCACTTCCTTCCGTAAAGCGTTGTAATTCAATAATTCTACCTCGTCACAGGACGCTAAGACAACAACTAAAACCCTGTTAAAATTGGAGTAAATGTCATTGACTCCCCTTGTTTGAATATGGAACAACGTTTTTAAACTTGAATTACTTTGTATAGCGTTGCCAAGTTCCCACATCTCTATAATGCGTTCCTTAAGTAATTTGAGTTCTGCTACATGTGTTTTCTTCGGAGCCATAGTGACTGTTATTCTGAAAGACCTACAATAAATGCTGTAAAACGGTAACCGCTCAGATGTGCGCTGAGAAATATTAAAATATTATGGATTGTTGTTCAAGGCACGAAAAATGTAAATAGCGCATAAATCGATAAATCACGTTTATGACTATTAGCCTGCAATGGGGTCTTAAGGAACACGTGGAAAACTAAGGGTTTGTTAAACAAAGCGTTACGATAAAATTTACAGTTTACGGTTACGGTCGGCCTTTACATCAAAGCTCACAGGAACATGATGCAGCTTTACAACTTTATTACCCTGCAAATGTGTTCAATATTTTACCGCAAACAGACTGAAAGGTTGTATGTGATACAAAACGTGCAATGGCTTTTACACAAAGCAAATCCCTTTACCTTGCTGTGTGTTCTATATGCCGCTAAAATAAATTTAAGACTGAAAACTAACAAATTTGATGCTAAAGTATTTGTTTGTAACTAAACGCTTGTTGGTTTAATTACGGCGAAATCGCTTAATTTAATTTAACGAAAGTATGTAGCTAATATTGTACATATTTTAACCCGCTAAATATGGGCTTTAAGACAAATTTAAAGCTAAAATAATTTATTAAAAAACGCTCGCTGGAATGCAAAATAATATTTAATTTAGGACATGCGTATAAAACCATAGAACTAGTTAAATTCGGATCGTATTAAGGACCAATGGTTGTATGGGATGAATGAGGTGATATAGATATGTTAATTATAGGGAAGGACCAATTGCCTTTTGTAGCAATACTGATGGCAGTGGTGCGGTTATGTAATAACTAAAACAACTACAACAAACTACTTAAGGAAGGGTATAAATACCTTAAAGCCTGTGCCGCTGTGGGCAGTAAAAGTCACACACAAAAGGTTTAACGGACAACCAAGAACACGCACGTTCGGGTGATGGTGTCGCTTCCAAAAGCTCTGATACAACCGTATTCTGCAACGGTTCGAGTACAACTCACTTCACGCACTCCCACTGTCGGCATAAATGTTTCACTAAAACTGTAGGATACCCGCACGAATAGTATTTATTGTCACCAATACCAATAAATGTTCGATGATGACGTAACAAGTAGTTACGGCTGTTTCTAAGCAACTCGCTTTCAAAATTCTTTTTTTTTGCTAATCTAGGTCTAATACATCTGCGTAAACGAGAATTCCGTTTTGTAACCCTGAATACGTTTATTGGAAGGGGGAAATTCAATCTTAGGCAATTACATTATTTACGAAATTTCCAAGTTAATAGGTATTCTTAAAACACTAATTTCTCCAATATATCCATTATGTTCCGCTATAGTGTGTTAAACGAACAGAATCAGTAAACAAAATAATTAGATGGGTTTTAGAAGTGTGAAACAAACTTGATTCGGAGCGTAGAGATTGACACACCACGGATGGATATACGTTTATCCCACCAAAAAAGCAACCATATTGTAGCTTTTATGCCTATGCTAGCTATTTTTTCGGGTGGGCTAGCTCTAGGTAACCTGCGCTAGTATTATAAGTAAGTACTTTTAACATGGAGCGGGAAACGTTAATCTAGCCCCGTCCCCAACCGATTTAATTCCCTAAATGTGGTAATTTTGCTACGCTATCTTTGGTATGGTTGCGCAGGTTGTGTTAAATCTAAGTAACCTGCGCTAGCAATATAACTAAGTACTTTTAACATGGAGGGGGTAACGTTAATATAATTCCGCCCCCAAACGATTTAATCTTCTAAATGCGCTAATTTTGCTGCGCTAGAATTGGTAAAGGGTGCGCTAGGTTACGCTAGGTCGTCTAATTAAGTTGTGCTAGCATTTTGAGCACAATCAGACATTCTGGGTTAGGTAAACGACTTAACCTCCCCCCCCCCAATGTCGGATTGTGTTGAAAATGCTAGCGCAGCCCTTAACAAAGCTAGCGCAGCAAAATTACCGTATTTAGAGGACTAATTCGGTTGGGTGGTTAAATTAACATTAGCCACCATGTTGGAAATACTTAGAGTGCTAGAGCTGATTACTTAGACCTAGCACAACCCTTACCAATGCTAGCGCAGCAAAACTAGCGCATTTAGGCGATTAAATCGGTTGAGGCGGAGCTAGATTAAAGTTTCCCGCTCCATGTTAAAAGTACTTACTAATAATGCTAGGGCAGGTTACCTAGAGCTAGCGCAACCTAGCCCAACCGAAAAAATACCTAGCATAGGCATAAAAGCTATAATATGGTTGCTTTTTTTGGTGGGATAAACGTATATCCACCCGTGGTGTGTCAATCTCTATGCTGCGAATCAAGTTCGTTTCACGTTTCTAAAGCCCATCCAATTATTTTGTTTACTGATTCTGTTCGTTTAACACACTATAGCGGAACATAGTGGCTATATTAGAGAAATTAGTGTTTTAAGAATACCTATTAACTTGGAAATTTCGTAAATAATATAATTGCCTAGGATTGAATTTCCCAATTCCAATAAACGTATTCAGATTTACAAAACGGAATTCTCGTTTACGCAGGTGTATTAGACCTAGATTAGCAAAAAAGAATTTTGAAAGTGAGTTGCTTGGAAACAGCCGTAACTAATTGCTGAAGGCCCCCCAGAAACATCTAACTGTAATAGACTTTCTGTGCTTGCGCTAGCTATTTCTTGGGATGCGCTAGGTTGCGCTAGCCCTATGTAATCTGTGCCAGCAGTATGATTTAGTTCCTCCAGCATGTAGGGGCTAACGTTAACTTAGTCTCCCCAGATAAAATGCTAAAATAATGAAGTTTGTATGCCTGCGTTAGCTATTATTTCTGTTGAGCTAGGTCGAAATAATCTGCGCTAACACTCTAGCTAAGTATTTCCAACATTGAGAGCTACCGTTAATTTAGCCCCCACCCCCCACCGATTGTTCTCTAAATACGGCAATTTTGCTGCGTTAGCTTTGCTAAGGGGTGTGCTAGGTATAATTAAGCTGCGTTAGCATTTTCAGCACAATAAGACATGGGGGGGGGCAGATAAAAAGCTAAAATAATGAAGTTTGTATGCTTGCGCTAGTTATTATTTCGAGTGTGTTAGGTTGCGCTAGGTCTCCGTAATCGGCGCTAAGTATTTTCAACATGGTGGCTAACGTTAATTTAGCCCCCCAACCGATTTAGTCCGTGCATTTAGATTTTCAATGTTCCATCCGAAGGTACTACATTGGCCAGGAGGCGAGTTTTTTGTTGCCTGGAAATTTAGAATTTTGCCGAACCCTTGCCGTTCCAGGCAAGGTAGGGATCTTTAACGTGCGTGACAACACTCACCCACGGGACCTTCATTTAACCTCTCATCCGAACGAGGGCATAATTTTTGTGGAAAATGCTCACCTGTCATTTTTCAAGCAGTCAGCCGTGTCGGGATTCAAACCCAGTAGTCTTACGCTTACTACATTGATCCACGGCGACGCCAAAAATCGATTTAGTCCTCTAAATACGATAATTTTGCTGCGCTAGCTTTGCTAGGGTTTGCGCTAATTATAATTACGCTGCGCTAGCATTTTGAGCACAATTAAACATTGGGGGGGGGGGGGAGCAGATTAACACACCTGGAAGAGATAAAAAGCTAAAATAATGAAGTTTGTATGCTTGCACTAGCTATTATTTCAGGTGCGCTAGGTCTAAGCAATCCAACATGGGGGAGGGGGGCTAACGCTAATTGAGCTCTCCCCCAACCGATTGCCCTCTAAATACGGCAATTTTTCCGGGCTAGCTTTGCTAAGGGGTGCGCTAGGTATAATTAAGCTGCGCTAGAATTTTGTGTACAATTATACATTGGCGGGGAGGGGGGTCGAATAAAAAGCTCAAATAATGAAGTTTGTATGCTAGCTATTTTTTCGGATGCGCTAGGTCTAAGTAATCTGCGCTAGCACTCCAACATGGGGGAGGGGGGGCAACGTTAATCCCCCCACCGACTTAATCCTCTATATACGGCAATTTTGCTGCGCTAGCTTTGCTAGGGTTTGCGCTAATTATAATTAAGCTGCGCTAGCATTTTGAGCATAATCAGACATGGGGGGGGGGGGCATGTTAACGCACCTATAAAAATGGCTAAGTATGATTTAGTACTCGACATTCCGCAGCAGAATCCCTTAGAATAAATTCACTACGTGCAGAAAAGCTTACGCTGAAAATGTTCATTTTTATTGAAAGATAAAATGTATTTCCAGTACTTCTGTCGAATATTCCTAATCGTGTTAATGGAGATTCAAGTGTTATTCCATTAATGATCTCATAGGTAACAACAATGGCATAGAATCTCCGTGCCAAATGTTATAAAACGATAATTATATTTACTTATATACTTGACTAATTGTGATTACAACCCTAGTTCCAGTGAACAAGGGTAAATCATCAATCATATAACTGCCAAACAATAAAATCCAATTTAAAATTAAATAAATATAAAAAGGGAGCAAATGATTATTTCAAAAACGTCAGTTTAATTTTAAATACTGCATGTTGAAGAAGTGCCGTTTATAAACAATTCCATCGCAGTTTTTACGGTCTTTTTAACTTCGTATTTGATAATTGTTAATAAATTTAAGTGCAAGACTTGAATTTGAAGAGACCTTGAGCTGCACAGAAATACAAATTGCAACAGCAAAGAAAATGTAGAAAGTATTAATACAAATTTGTCCGAATTGTTGCTTATAAAATAGTTCACTAAAATTTATTTGATTAATAATATTCCTATGGAATTGTCAAATTACTAGAAAATATTGCCATCGGCCGCTATGTCCTGCTACGAACAACGCACCTTCACATAACAATACAGTCGAGGAGGTGTTGTGATCTATGCAAGATATTGGAAAAACAATAATCGCGGCATCAAGTAGACTTACGCGAACGATAAACATCATCGTCGGTAACTAATAATACGGAACCGTACCGTTAAATTAAGTTCCGTTTGCGTACGTCTTTGCGCAGCTTGTGATGTGTCACGTGCGTTATGGGTAGTTACCTCTTTTATGCATGGGTTATCCGTACTCAATTGCAGATCGCAGTTGTAGTAGACTTATTTGTTACGCGTTTTGCGACTAAGTGAAATTTATCACCAATTTTTTTAAGTTTTTATGGTGTCTTTGAACAAAGTGGTTGCTTTTTCTTGCTAAATGTAGCACGACCTTGTGCTAATCTTTGTTTTATATCTTTTGTGCTTTTCCCATCTTACGTTATGCGGCTTCCTAGGTAGCAGAAATCCTTAACCTCTTGTAAGTTCTTGTTACCTATTTGTATTCTTGTTTTTGACTTATTTTCCCCTCCTTTGTAGACTAGTACTTTAGTTTTAGTTTTGTTAATTTTCATACTGTATCTTTCTGTTAGAACCGTTTCCATTTCATTAAGAACATCTTCTAATTCTTCCTCGCTAGGTGCTAATACCCTTATATCATATGCAAATCTAAGCATATCAATTTTTTGTCCCTGCATAATAATTCCAAATGTCTTCACGCATTTGACAGTATTCATTGTCTTTTGAATGTACAAGTTAAAAATTAATGGGAATGGGGCACATCTTTGTCTCACCCCTTTACTAATGTTTACTTCTCTACGTTCCTGCACTAATCCTATTACTGCAGTTTGCTCTTTGTATAAGCTATGTACTATTCGTCTATCCCTATAACTCAATCCAATTTTTTTGAGTATTTCTAACATATTTTCCCATTTTACAATGTCGAATGCTTTTTCCAGATCTACAAATCCTATATACACGCTTTCCCCTTTTTCTACTGTTTTCTTCATTATCACTCTCAGAGCTAAAATAGCTTCCCGTGTTCCCCTGTTTCGCCTAAACCCAAATTGGTCTTCTCCTTGTATTTCGTCAGCTCGCTTTTCCTTTCGTCTTTGTACAATTCTAGTCAATATTTTTGATACATGTGCTGTCAAACTTATTGTTCGAAAATTTTCACATCTATACACACCTTTCTTTTTGGTATAGTTACTATGATGTTACGTTTGAAATCTTTGGGTATCTCGCCTGTCTCATACATATAGCTTACAAGTTGGAAGAGACGTTCTGTTACTGCTTGACCAGCGGCTTTTAGAGTTTCCGCTTGCACCTTATCTGTACCCGGCGCCTTACCATTTTTCAGACTCTTTAATGCTAATTCAAATTCATCTATAAGTATAGGATATCCCAAGTCATCATTTTCAACGTCTGATTCCTGTTCTAATGCAGTTAGTTCCTCTCCTGCATATATAAATTCCCTATATATTCTTGCCATCTACCCACTTTCTCTGCATTTTCTATAATGATGTTTCCTCCCGCGTCCCTTATATTTTTGCTATACGGTTGTATATCCCTAAAATTGATTCTAACTAGTTTGTATGCTTCATCTGTCTTTCCTATTTCCATCTTAGTTTGTACCTCTTTGCACTCTTCATCAATCCGTTGTTCTTTAGCTTTCCTGCATTTGCGAATAATTTCCCATTTTATGGCTTTGCATCTTTGTTTTCCGTTTTCGTCTGATTTATTTTTCGTCTTTCTTCTATTAAATTCAGGATATACCTTGTTATCCATGGTTTCTTATTTTCTTTTTGTGTATACCCCTGAATATTTCTAACCGCCATGTCTAAGGCTGGATTTAATGTTATTCCATTCAGTTTCTACTTTCTTAGCATCAGATATTTTCTCGATATCTTTCAGCAATTCACTTGACCTTTTTCGAATGTTTCTTGATTATCTTTATCTTTTAGTTTCTCTAAGTCAAAGTGCCTTTTTCCGCTTCTTTACTTCAAATTTTTTAATTTAAGTGCGGTCTTCATAATTACGATGTTGTGGTCAGTATCTATATCTGCTTCTGGGTAGCTTCTCCAGTTTTTTACTTGATTCCTAAACCGTTGTCTAACAAGAATGTAATCTATTTGATATCTTCCTATATCTGGCATCTGGCATCTTCCACGTATATCATCTTCTAGCATGATGTTGAAATAATGTGTTTGTGTTGATTAAATTGTTCTTGCCGCAAAATTCTACTAGCCTATTTTCCCTGTCGTTTCTGGTGCCTAAACGAAATAATCCTACTGCTGCTCCTTCCCTACCCTCACCTACTTCTGCATTAAAATCCCCCGTAATTATTAAATTTTCATGTCCTCTTACGTATCTTAATATGTCTTCCATATCTTTGTAGATAGCTTCTACCTCTTCGTCACTGTAGCTAGAGGTGGACATGTATACTTGTATTATTACTATGTTTACCGGTTTAGATTCTAATCTAACCATGGGTACTCTTTCGTTTTTTTGTAAGTAATTTTCTACACAGTATCCTATCCCAAATTTCCTTCCTCTGCTCCTGTATGAATTACCCCGAAGTCTCCACTCCAAAAATCCCCAGCCTCTGGCCACCGAACTTCGCTGATCCCTATTATGTCTAGAGCTAACCTATTCATTTCAGTTTTTAGGTTATCTAGCTTACCTACTTGCTTCATGCTTCTAACATTCCACGCTCTGACTCGCAAAATGTTCCCGACTGTTATTTTGGACTTTCCGATCGCATCCTCCAAAGTAGTCCCCTCCGGGAGATCCGAATGGGAGATTATTTTAACTCCGGAATCTTTTACCCCAGAGATTGCTATCATTTTATTATAATTTCCGTACGCTGTGTACTTGGGAGGTAATGTGGTGGTTTCCTTTTGTCTTCCACATCGCGGTAGCGTGTCTTAGACTGCTATATCGACCCTTATAGTATCTGTCAATCTAAGTACAGAAAGAGCCGCTGCCCTCTTTCGGAAACCTGTCTTAGTCTGGTTCCTCCCTAACGACCCTACTAGTTTGGTTGGACCTGTAGTCTATCTTTATAGCTCATTAGAACACGCAAGCCATTTCACCTGTTCTAGTAATCTAGAACTTCGGCAAGGTGCAGGTCTATTCGAAATGGCAAAAGCAGGCAATATTACAAAAATGACGATAACACATTCGTGCATGCGAGCATTTGGAATTACAAAGAAAAAAAAACAAAAAATACTGACATACCTAAAAATAACTAAAATGTTTAATTAAAAAAACTTACGTAAAATGTGACAGTACGAAATAAACTTTGTTATTTTTGAATTATTTGCCTCAAAACAACACAAGTTTCGATTGTTTAATTATATAAATAGCTTAAAATAAGCTATTAATCTTCTAAAAGCCAAGTTAGCCGCCATTTGAATATATAATTTTTCTCTAAGGTAACAAAGTGGTAATAAGCAAATTTCAATTCGCTATTACCCAATCAACCAACCTCAATGCAACGTTAGTCCTCCTTTTGCTGTTTGGAACCAGAAATAGAATGGGCGATGGCTGCATAGTTTTGTCTGGTTAGTGTGTGAGTATACTAATAATCCCAAAGTCCGAGGATCGATTCCCAACACGGACCGAAAAATGCTTGGAAGGATTTATTTACAAAAAAGTCCTTACTCGGATGAAATGTCAAATATAGGTCCCATGTGTACGTGGAATGTTTATTTTGTCAGACAACACTTAAAATACCCCACCTTGCTTGGTATAGCAAGGGTGCAGCTAAATTGAAAATTTCGAGGTAGAAATCACTCTCCTAGCCAATGTATACCTTCGGGTGGAGAAATGAGTAAGTCAAATGTGCGAACTAGACGGGATATGCTTGTTAGTGCTGAATTATATTTAGTACATAAAAAATATCTGGATTAATTCTAGCGGATACCGGTTCGCAGCTAATCGTCTGTGCCACACCAATTTTTTAGTACTATACTTAAGATAAAATAAATCGTATCACCTTTAAACTGTTCACAGGGTATTACCAATAATCTACAATACCATAGTAGATAAAGATAAAAAAAATACTCATCACAATATTCAAGCGATGCACAAAAATATTTTGAATGACCAATAAGAACGCGACATACAAATAAATGACATGACCGTTAATACACCTCTTAATCAATAACAAACCCGTCCAACACCCCTCGAAACAGAAATAGAAGCGTATGAATGTACAATAGAAACAAAACCTAGGTATAAAAGCAGCTTAAAGCGCTAGAACAAACTAGTTGTTGCCCAGACTCCGATGGGGTAACAACTCGCGTATTCAGACCATCGCCTTCGGGCGTTCAAAGGTGGGCAGCGGAACGGTGACGTCCTGAGGGAGTTCTCCAGCTATGCGGGGTGCCAAGGAATGGGTACACAAGTGAAATCGTCGGTGATGCACATCCGTCAGTCCTGTTTAGACGAGCTACTTGACGATGCAGCGACCTGTGGCGAGTAGCCAGTCCTGCTAGGCGAAAACCACAGGTCAGTGGACCCAGGATCCGGAATACTGTATAGTTGGGGGACAACTAAGGGGAAGATCCGGGAAACTGCCCACTGCAGAAAATCAAGAGGATTCCAGGAGCAGGTCTTTTGGGATCCAGTCCTACAAATTTATACATATACATATTTATTTATTGAAGAAGATCAACCTAATAGAAACACCAAAAGTCAAGAAACAACAATATCTACAAGCCGAAAAACTCTCGAGTTACAAGGCATTTTTAACGACGCTGAGAGCGTCGTGTCCAGCTACTGCGGTCTAGAACAAACCACTTCTTTTTATAATCTCTAGGGATGAACACGAACCGAAGTTCGATTCGAGGTTCGGTTCGATTTTTCGAACCGAACCGGCAAATTTTTCGAACCGAGCCGAACCTAACTCGAGGTTCGGTCCGGTTCGGTTCGAAAGGTTCGATTTTTTAAATAAATTTAGTTTAAAAATTTAATTTTCACTAAAAACATGTCAATCTTAATTTCTCCCAAATGCACATTTTAAAAATCTCTAGTCGCAAGCATATAAGAAATAGAACGATTCTCTAATGTACATAGTCATCGAGTTTTAAGGCAATAGGTAAAAAATGTAATAACTATTAGTGCTACATATCTAATAAATTTTGTCATCGAGGCACGTTTGTAGATAAAAAAATTCTAGATTAGTTCAATTTGTTTAATGCTCCTTATTTCAAATTTTTGCTTGTTTATAACTTATATTAGATATTAAAGAAACTCGAAATAATTTTGAAAATTTGGTTTTAAAAACAAGCTTATTTTATTTAATGAACAGAAGTCGTGTTGAAAACCATCTTAAACATATACAAGCCGAGGTCACCGTCTAGAGACTACAGAAGTTTTCAGAATAAACGAAACAATTTAATTTTTAATTAAGTATGTATTACTAATCCATCATTTTGAATCTTTTACTTTTGTATGAAAACCAGCTCTCTATTAATATTTAAAAATGTGACCTTGTAGCAAAAACTAATCTCCTTCTTCTTTTGTACATAATCGCTCAACAAATGGTGTTATAAAACTCACGGTACCATAATATTTACTGTTTATTTAGTGTGGCCATTACCACCAACGTCTTTAGAAGTAGCCGATACTCCAGAAGAATGACCCCGAACTTTCTCTCAAAACCAAGCGTTGACATGGCGACATAAACTTTTCAATCAATGCCGACATAAAATAACACAGTATAATGCAAATAATAAGCAGACAATGCCCCTGCCATAAATACTGTTATATTTTATTATGAAAAATGTAAACGCTGTTTGCGGTAGATTTACGATTCTTTCGGAGAACCATCTGATATTGTCTTTTAAAAGAAATAATAATAATTATAAAGATAACCTGACAAACAGATTTTTGTTTGTACTGTATAAGAAATCAGCAACACTTTATTGTCTTGATACTCTTTTTATAGTAACTAAAACTGAAATAAAACTAATCGCAAAGATCGTGTGATATCGTTCTTGCACGGTAAAATGACATTAGTAAAAATCATCAATTATTAACACATTCTAAATTTTAGAGGTGGCTTTCACTATTAACAATTGTAATTACGCTTTGATAAAGATAGTAGGTATTGAAAAATCAAACCTGAACAAATAGTATTATTATGATTTATGCTACTAAAATCTAAAGCAAATTAATGTTGGGTTTATTTGAAAGTAGCAACTATTAAATATAAAAACTACATTGAACATTTAAATTGTTGTAGTTGAACGTACTAGTTGTTTAAAGTATCAAAATGTCGAACCGGTTCGGTTCGGTTCGAGTTCGGTTCGTTTTTTTCGAACCGAACAGAACCGAACCTCGAACCGAACCGGACTAAAAAGTTTTCGAACCGAACCGAACCTAGGGTTCGGTTCGAATCCATCACTAATAATCTCTTTAAGAAATCCACCAAACTGCTTGGAGGAACCTAAAAATAGTGCAAGACAGAAGTCGTCAAGCTGCTCGTGCATTATGATCATCAAATCTAACGGTATAAAATGAAACAACTCTTACAACACTGCTGACAGGATCCCGCTGTAACATAACTTGTACTCGGTGTTCCACTGCCAAAACCACGGTCATCAGGACCACCTCCTAGAACACGTAACAACAACACGCTCGCCAGAATTGGGAACATTCCGCTATCAGCCCGCTTCCATTTCTACCAACCAAGGAAGCCGCCGTACACCAACGTTAGCCCACCAGCCGTTATGTACCAAAACTTATGCACATATGACTTCATCGAGATGCCGCGTTACAATCAGCGTAACGTGCACCAGAGTTACAACCCTAGACACAAGCTTTACGAAACCGCAACATAGAAACTCATTCCGCAACTTTACAAACCTAGTGTACATTACTTTCTACTCTAGTGTTAAAGACATTTGCAATTTAATTACGCACACAAAAACGTCTAAATATTTCCTGTGCGTGTTATGCATTTCATGTTAATGTAAAATAAGTTCATATCAATATTTTAACTTGTAAATAAAAATAATCTCTGTTACTACAAAGCATTAACAAGGTGACCCCAGTCAACCAGAACACCACAGGACAATACACATTTTACTGTGCAGTTTGGCATAAAAACAGGATACTTCGTGAAGCACTATTAAACAGGAAACAGAAATTTACCATAAAAAAATACATATTTATCTATTACGATGGAGATAAAAGACCTACTCAAGCTATGTTAGTAATGGACGCTCTATAAAGTAATGACATTTTAGCTTTCTGGAAATGCAATATTATCTTCGTTCACAACTAAATTAAAATATACGTAGTGCTAGACCGTTCACAAATTGAAAAGTCCATTCATAAAAAAAGTAGAATAATCACGAGCGTTATCAAGTTTATAATCGGGAGGTTTCAAGTTCCAGACTTTTAGTTTTATTGCGTTACAATAGTCTTATTAACTCCACCCATAATCAAGTACAATTGTATAAAATCAATAACTAATTTTAAATATTGCCATGGTAAATCTGAATTTTGAGCTAGCATAAAATTGTACCTCTGAAATTAGAAATTTTCTCTTAAAAGGCGCTTTTAAAAACGAACAGAGAAAATTTAATATTACACTTCCAATAGCTATACTTACGAAACCCTGTATATCCTCGTTAAATTGTGCAAACACTCGATTGCGGTCCTTCGATCGACAAGCACGAGCAGCCTTTTGATCGTAAAGCAAAAAGCCACTAAGTATGTTTGAGTACTTGACGTTACTGCATGGTAATCCCGAGGATAAATTCACTACGTGCAGAAAAAAGCTTACTTTAGAAATGTTCCTCTTTATTGAAAGAGTAAATGTGTTTTCCCTAGTACTCTCTGTTGAATACTCCAAATCGTGCCGTGCCAATAGAGATTTGGAGTGTTATTCCATTATTGCTCTGAGGTAAAGTGTCATAGAAAACCTTTGCCAAATGTTGTAAAAGAGGATAATTATAGTAACTTATTCGTTAATTATAATTGCGACAACTTTCACTTCTCTCAACAAGGATAAATTATTAATGATGAAATTGCCAAACATAAACATTCTAATTAAAATTAAATAAATACACAAAATGAGAAAATGATCATTCCTAAAAGCATTTAGAGTGTTGCTTGTTATTCTTGCTTGGAGCGCACGTACATCAAGAAAATAATTATGTCGCAGTTGTTACTCTCCTTTTAGTTTAAACTGCAGTAATAACATGATAAAGAATTTATAAATATCAGATTCGAGACATGGATATGACAGACGTAACTTGAAGTCGCGTTAATCTACCCACAAATTAATGTTGTTCTAACTAAAAATGTATACCTTGTCTAATAAACGTTATTATATCATTATATCCATAATTCTTCCACACTTCAACAATATGTTTATAACAGAATTAATGGTTGACATACATTAGTTGTGCGGATACTCTGTAGCAATTTAATGAAAGTAAAATAGTGCTCGCTTTGTATTTATTCATAAAAATCCAGAATTGTACAAATCACTAAACCGCTATTCCTTATGTCCAATCAGACCATTACCAAATGTTATTGCAATTAATGTGATCCTACGCCAACATCATAATACTTTAATTATTTAATGATTGAATTCCATTAGGTTGTCAGATTAAATACTCCGATATCCTTTTTTAGAAGAGCGTGCGTCATAAGTTTGGTTAATTAGTAATAAGTGTCCTTCGTCGGTAAGTTAGTTGTTGATGACAAAAATATACCGACTTTCATAAAAAAAAACGCAACACGCACACAAGTTGTTGATCGATTTTAATAAAATTTTCACAAAATACTTGTTATTGTATTGCGTGCAACAAGAAAAAGGCAGTAAAGTAAGTAAGAAAATCGCCCACACCGAATACCGCAACAAAACATAAGGCTAGAATAGGAATCCACAAAAGAATTGGATTCCGGGCTAGCTTAAAATGTCGCAGAGTGGAGTGGGTCATATAAAAAAAATAATTGGAAACCTAAATAAGTATTTTATTTACACATCGTTAATTAAACATAGTATATAAAGGCATATTTACAAAGACCAGAAAAACGCACATTTAAGTAATCGTCCTGTTATAACGTGATGTAAACAAAAGCGTCACCTTGCATATAACACAATATAAATATATACATTTAAGCAAATATCGATTATAAAATCTAAGAATCTAAATAACATATACATACTTACATAATCTTTCCAATCCAAGAAGACAATTACACATAATACAGTAATTTTACCTGCTCTGTGAAACGCACTTCGTAAATTAAGAACGTAACAGTAAATTTTAATAACATAACTATAACTTAAATGAACCAGGTGTTGACTTACTCTAATTTAGAATTTGGTAAGCAAATTGTTGATGTTAACATTAATGTACAAGCAAAAGGAAACGGTAAGAAGTACTCTGAGCTTCGGTTTATACTAATTGTGACTTAGAGAGTAAGTACATAATCACTCGTGCACTGTGAATGTAAATTTGTAACGTACAATATGTAATTTAAGAGGTAACCACGAGTAAGAAAACAACCAGCAAAAGAAGTGTCTATCTTTCACAGTTCATTTACATTTCCAATGCTCCACCCGAAGGTACTACATTGGCCAGGAGGCGAGTTTTTTGTTGCCTGGAAATTTAGAATTTTGCCGAACCCTTGCCGTTCCAGGCAAGGTAGGGATCTTTAACGTGCGTGACAACACTCACACACGGGACCTCCATTTAACCTCTCATCCGAACGAGGACGTAATTTTTGTGAAAAATGCTCACCTGTCATTTTTCAAGCAGTCGGCCGTGTCGGGATTTGAACCCGGGACCTTGGGATCCGTAGTCTTACGTGTACTACATTGATCCACGGCGACGCCTTCTATCTTTCACAGCAGCATCAAAAGAAAATAAAATAGAACTATACCTTACGACAAGTTGTTTGCCTCTAGAACCATCTTAAAGAATTTGGAAGTGCGGACTGCACTCGTCGACGGGCTAGATACTGGAGCAACTAGGTTGTAACACTAAGTACAACAAAGTACCTTAGTATCTCAACTTACAACATTTCCTTTCGGCAAAAGGATGTTGTATAGAATTGCCATCTTTCAAAAGCTTAGAATGTATTTATATTGGATAAAGAACAACTGGGAGAAGTAACGTGCTTTCAATTTACAACAATTTTCAGCGATAATGTGTGAAGTATTCAGCGAATACTAGTAAAATTATATTCCAGACGACAGCTGCAAAATATTCCAAGAACGATAGCCAATTAACGCAAACAAACATACTATAAAAAACTTCCAGGATTTTGTGTGCTTAGGAAAGTGACGTTTATTTTAAACGAACCGGTAGGTTAGCAATAACCCTGCTTGTAGCAATTTGGAGAGAAATGTATAGTATGTTGCCTAAACGTTATAGCAACGAATGCGATTTGTATATTATCGACATACGATACGAAGAATGACAGGGAACGATTGTACTGCAAATAAACCCACGCGAGCTTAACACGTGCAAATAACGAAATAGAATTTCTCAGTATAATTAAAACTTTTATAGTTGTTTAGCTGTTTAGAACGTATTTCAAAGAAGAAACAATTAAAGTGGTTTGATGATAAGCAGGTGTTGAAATTTTTCAGCAAAGTTCTAAAGCGAAGTTGTTTAACAATAAGCAATTATTTCAGAGAATTTAGAAGGTAGTTAACGAAGTAACATGTTATAGAATAAATACTTAAGGAGATTGTTTTTTACAGGACGGTATTAATACGTATTTTGATTGGAAGGTAACTGAACTTGTTAAATGAAAGTTCGTATAGTTTGGGAATAACATACAAAACATGCAGTCGTTTAGACATTTGGAGGTGCTTATTAATACTCAAAGTAGTTGAAAAATTAAAATTTACTTAGGATGCAGAAATCAATCGATTTCAGAAATGTAACGTAATATACTTATTGTGATGAAACAAACAAATTAAAATTTGAAAACAAAAGAACAGAAATAAAGAAGTTGTTCCAACAATGAGCTGCACCATCCCGATTTGCTATGTACTCGTTTAAACGGCGGGGTATACTGTCAATCAAGTAATCGATTATTACCTGCAGTATATCATACCAAGCTTCCTGAATACGAAGCTGAGGATGCTGCAAGTCGTTTGGTGGGCATGTGATAATTCACTTAGCCTTCTACCGATCATAGCTCAAACATGACAATGGGCGAGAAGTCTAGCGAACGAGAAGGTCATGGGGAAACAACAATGTTAGCGTCTTGCAAACATTGTATTATAACCCCTTCCCTATGAGAGCGTGCGTTATCTTGTTGGGAAATGGGATTTTCCAACCCCCGAAGAAATGGAAGTGCAATAGGCTCCAGCACATTGGCAATGAACCTGACTGCGTTTAAGTTGCCATCGATGTAGACCAAAGGTGATCTGTTACCACAATATAGTGCACCCCATATCATCACTCCTTGTGTAAGGGCAGTGTGGCGTTCTACAAAAAATATTCAATTATTGCGTTCTCCGCGTTTACACCTAACTCTGCTACGACAGTCGTGGGCCTACAAACAAAATCGAGACTCGTTACTAATTCTGATTATAATCTTTCACTAAATCAAAACACGGAATAGTTACACCCGTTCCATCTTTCTTTTCTCTTTGGACGGAGGTTGTTATATCAAAATCGTAAAAATTGGAAAGAAAATAAACTCCTTTTTGTCCATCCACTTTATAGAAACAACATAATTATCATTCATTCGCCAATCAGCGTCTCCTCTCTTCGTGGTTTTGTCATTCTTGAAGTTATCAGGAAGTCCCTTTCGGTCATTTCTAACTGTACCACATGCATAAATTTTTGATTCTTTCAAATAATTCATCAACGGCAAAGAAGTAAAATAATTATCAAAATACATTTTATCATAATCTCCTGCAATGCTCTTCGTCAATTCCGTTACTACTCGTGTACCTAAGTGCTATTCCACAGTATATACTTCTCCAGTATATATTTAAAAATCAGATATATAACCTTGGTTCGTTGACACAGACCGAAACATTCTAGCTGAGTTTTATCGGCTTTTAAGGCATATATTGTCGAATGGATGAACGATGTTAGAATTTGTTCATAAACTCGTCAACCGACTGGTGTTCATCAGGTTCATAGCAATGTTTGTAAGTTTCTAATAATCTATTCAAATCGGCCGTACTTTATACAGTATCAAATTCTGGTTCACCTTTCTTTGGTTGTTTATTGTTATCAGTCAAATGAACATTTGTGAAAACCTACATAAGCTTCAAAGCGGAACCTCATCTTCACTGCTAAAATCATCACTTACATCAGCGAAATTATATAGTACAATTTTGATCGTTATTATTGCTGTTCAATTTTATTTGCGATATTTTGTTTTGATTCAGGTTATCTTGAAAAATAATTCCATGTCGTAGTCTTTCAAATCTTCCTCATCTGAGTTCATATTTGATTGCTCATCAAACGGAATACTCCCAAATAACTCATCCTCCATTTTCTCTAGATCTAAATAGATCTACCTTTTTTCCCCCTAAAATTAATAATGTTTGATAGTCCAGGTGGTATCGCTTGTAAAACCACATTTACGTATTTGTAAATAACTAAAATATTTTTGAAATAAACCAATTATTTATTGTTCAATATCACTTGATAATATGTTATAAGAAAACACACTTACCGGCCATTGCAATACTGTATTTGTTTCAATATTACATGTTATTGCACTTAGAAACAGATAGGATTCGTCAACTGACAAATTTCCGAATATTATCAGGAAGAAATTTTTTATCAAGGAAGTTTTAACGTGATTTACAGTTAGGGGCCGACAGATGGCACTACATGTAAAATTTGGCGTATGCGGTTTGTAAAAGCTACCGTCTAATGGCATCACCAAAATTTAGTGCCATACGTCGTTAGTTTCGATAGTGAGTATGGATATTTCTTACAACTGGATCTCTAGATATAAATTATTAGAAAAATAGTTTCTTTGTGAAACCGCTAGGAATGAAAGGGTTAAATCCCAGAATTAAACAAACAAACAAACTTGGAGAGATAACCTTTTAAAATACGTGAACTGAAAAGAGACCGGAGGAAATTCGTCGTGGGTCTGAAGTAATGGTGGATCCTGTTTCTCATGACAATCCGAATCTATAAAGACATTCACCAGTTCTGCTTGAAATTCAGTGCACTGTGGTTGAGTACAACCCATATCTGGCGAACCTTAAGATATAACTTTTCCATGAAAAACTATTTTACAGAGGAATGAATATTATTTTACAACATAATCTCCTTGCAATTCTACACACATAGCTCAAAGTGTTTAAGATATCTTTAAACCATCAAAGAGTAATCTTTCAGAGGCTTTTTAAAATAGGTTCTATTTGTTTCGGCTACAATCTCTTTATTTAACCTGAATTTCTTTCCACCGAGCCATTTTTAAATTTTGTGAACACGACGCGCGTGATCGGAAAAATATTACGGCTAAGGCGGTACTTTGTAACCCAATTTAACTAATTTAGCGGTTGCAACAGAGAACGAGTGAGAGGACGCATTATGGCAATGGAACAACACTTTTTTCTTGAACAATTGGAGTCTTTTTTTCAGTTCGGCACCAAAATGCGTCAACAATTCGGCATAATATTGTCCCTACATTTAATGTTCCAATGCTCCACCCGAAGGTACTACATTGTGCAGGAAACGAGTTTTTTTTTATTTGAAAATTTTCATTTTGTCGAACCCTTGCTGTCCCAAACAAGGTAGGGATCTTTAACGTACGTGACAACACATATACGCAACCTACGTTTTACCTCTGATCCGTACCACAGCGTATTTTTGTGAAAATGCTCGCCTAACGTTTTTCAAGCGGTCCGTGTCGGAAATCGAACCAGGAACCTTAAGCTCAGTAGTCACACTATTACGTACAGTTTCTGGATCGTACATTTTCGGATTAAATCCCGCATTTCTTATTGTACTCACGATCATACAAATTTTCATTAACAAGTTCGATTATCTCTCAAATTGATATGATTACTTATCCAATCATCCTATAAAATCTTATTAAGTGTTTAGTTGCAATGTTAAATATTTGGAATCTATGCCATGTTAATTTGCTTTAGTTAGCAAAGCTGAAACACCTGCATCTCTTAAATAAATAAATACGTTTAACGCGTTTGCTTTAAAGTAGGGCAATGTTGATTATCAAAACTGATATTACGAAATACTATTAACGCGGTATTCAGTTATCACTCAGGTGTTCACGGACTCAGATTGCAAACAATGAAAAATCGTCCACATGCAAATCTTTTCCCGTAGTATTATTGGAAATAGTAAATCTCTATGGTTTTATACAGGAGGTAGGCCACCTGTCATACACTTAACTACATAATGTCAATGTGGGTTGAGGATATATCTAATAATTTGAACAGGCATTGTTTGGATACTACAAGGCGAGGTTTCTCAGGCGGACATACTTCGTGGAAGTCGCTATGTTGTTTTGAGGCCATTAGCTTTCTTCATTGCGCTTATTTGCAGGTAGTGTTCTAAAAATACTTTGTAGTTTTTTTGAGAATACGTTGCAGGTGCTGTTTTGCGAATACTTTGCAAGTGATATTTTATCGATGGGAACTGTTTTTAAAAGGTAAACACGTTACCTCTCGGTGCCTTCTCACCCTCTATTTATACCGGCTGAGCGTTGGAAAAAATTCTATTTCATACAGCGTCCTTTCACGTGAAGAGGCATTGCTTTGCTTCGGTTTTTATAAGTCAAACTTAGTCAAGTTGTGTAACTGGTGAAATTGTTTCATAGAAATATCCGGTCCGTCGACAACTGTAAGTACGCACTTTCAGATCTGCTACGATGGCATTAGAGGCAGGCTAGCAATGTACAATAGGGTGCATAATAAGAGAATAGTCCCTTAAGAACGCAGCTACTCCTCGTTGGCACACAAACGGGTACGAATACTCTGTTCTTTTTGTGATGCTTTCTATGAAACCTAGTTAATTTTTTTATTTTATGGTTGATAATGACCCTAGTGCTTTAATTTTTTCTTACTCGTGGTTATGACACTATAAATTACAGACTGCTGTACCAAAATTTACTTTCAAATGTTAGTGCACAAAGCGATTACGCGATTGTTTTCAAGTCGCAATTTAGATAAACATAAGCCGCGTTGAAGCAATTTTACTTACTTTGCCTAAGATTTAGAAAATGCTAACGCCAACAAATTGTTCACTAATTACAATCTAGACTAAGTTTAACACTTGGTTATCTATAAAACGTATCTTCAGGGTTACGCTATTACTAGTAGGAAATACATTTCGGTAAGTAGCAGGTAGCTTTGTATTACTGTATATATTATGTCTAAGGTCTTTCTTGCATTTATTTAGGGCTCGAAACATTTTGTAAGTATACTTGTACTTGTTATTTATATTTTAATCAGTGATGTGACTGGGAAATAATCCGTAGTTGAGATTTGTTTAAATTTTATATATTTTGGAGTTATGTTGTGTTATATGCGAGTTGAAGTTTTCGTTTATATCATGTTTTAACAGGACGTTCCGTAAATGTTCGTTTTGGTTTTTGTAAATATTCTTTTGATACCATGTTTGTTAACCAACGGTTTGTAATACAATTAAATCCTGTAGTTTCCAATTTTTCTTTCCGTGTGACCTACCCCACTCTACGAGGTCTTTAGTTAGTACGGCATTAATTCTTTTGGATTTCCCCTTATTTTGTTGTATTCAGTGCGGGCGATTTTCTTTGCTTGCTTTACTTTTCCTTCTTGTCTGCACGGGTTACCGTAACAACATGCAAACCAACTAAACCACAGAACCGCCCGGCATAATATTGACCAGTTATCGTTCATTCTTTTTTTTTAATTCTCTAATTAAGATTACGCCTTAGGAAATCCTTATAGACGTAACGGTTTTTGCCGTCTTGGGAGCACGCTCAAAGGAAGAAGTTCATCGGTTTAATCGTGTTTTTACTTCCGGAATATAGTGATGTATCTAAGTTTAATCTGCAGTGACAAATTGGCAATAGAATTCTCTTGGATTGTGTTAGGACATAGTTTTAAAGTCATTTGAAATTGTAACTCAAGTTTGCGTTTCACTCTTAAGTAAACGTACACCTATGTCGCTGAAAGTTTTTTCGTATTCAAATATTCATGCAAAATATTAAATAGCCGTTAGGTTGAGATGTTTGCTGCAGTAATCTCACTTACTTTTAATCGGCGATCATTATTCACAAGGCCATTTTTAATTAACCATTTCGGAAGCCACTTTCAGCAAATATTACAAGATATATTGCGGGGGTTTATATGTGTTTCAATTTTCATTACATATCTAAAATTTTAGCAGTAACTACTTTCTAAATTACGAGTTGGCTGCGTTACAAACAACATTGTCAATGAAGAATCCAAGGATAGTGTTATGTCAAGTTTACATTGTAGATCAAGAAGACACTGTGTCCATTACGACCTTAAGATTTACTTCACACATAAATTTAATACACAAAGGTACAGAATAAAATATACAAGTTAGTAGGTGAAATCAGTTACATAAGTAAACGTGATCTTTTTTATGCTTCGGTAAGACATGTAACCGACTATAAACGTTAATTATGCCTTCTCTAATTAATGCAATTTATCTAATATTGTGATTACAGCCATAAAAATTTATTTACCGTGAAATAACCGGAACGTGGTACTAACGTATTCTACATTGTTAATTCTTACACAATGCTGAGAATAAGTATTAAATATGGTTTCGAATTTAATAATGGATATCTATAGAGGAAATTAAATTGATTCGTAAAGCAGATGTCGCATATCAAGTTTTGTATGGCTTGTTCGGTCGTGCAATATGGCCTCTTGAAAGATAGTTTAAAAAAAATTTAAGAATGACCGACAATTGAGTTAGTTAATTCACACTATACTAAAGGCCAACCTTGAAACAATTTTTAAACTAACTTACACTCACGGGGCATATTTAGTAGTCCGTTTCTTATTTTTGCAATACAATTTTTGTCAAACATAGATCCCCATCCACCCTATTTTTAAATAGTCATTAACGGGTTTAGACATTTTGCGGCCCTAGCCAGTACACATTATAAAGCTCCTGTTTTAATAAACTAGTAAATTTAGTACTAGATTTCAACACATTTTTAATTTCTTTGCATTCATCTTTTCTAATTAATTATTTTACATAACCTACAATAGTTATATAACAGACCCAGTTTAATTTGTTAATCAATCTTGCAAGATGTTAGGTAAACTACATAAAGCGTTCCGATATAACTCGGCGCACCTCTTTACACCAAAAAATTTTTTAATAACATTATTGAATTAAAGACTTTGAAACAAAAAGTTCAGAGTTGGCAAAAAAATATGCTCGGCCTGTAACTCTATCTTCTGTTGAAGAGCTCAAGAGACATTTCTTTATTCTTTTAAAGACATTAAAATATTTTTCTTCAGATGCGTTTGTAGTCATCGTACAGGGAAATAGTCTTAAAGCAAACTCTAGTGGGATAAAGACAGGACAATCGTTATTCAAGACTGACTTTTACGATCGTGCCAATAACAGTGAACTTTATCATCTAGTTCAAGTGTAAATGCAAACTGTTAGACTTGACTAAGTTATTCAAATTAGTCCCTTTAATAGGTTCTAATAAGTATTTTTTTCTTCCATATTAGTAACTCCCATTTCAAATAGACCTGCACCTTGCCGAAGTTCTAAATTACTAGAACAGGTGAAATGGCTTGCGTGTTCTAATGAGCTAAAAGCCAAACTATAGGTTCATCCAAAGTAGTAGGGTCGTTAGTAAGGAACCAAACTAAAACAGGTCCCCGAAAGAGGGCAGCGGCTCTTTCGGTACTTAGATTGGCAGAGACCATAGGGGTCGGTATGGCAGTCTAAGACACACTACCGCGATGTGGAAGGCAACGGGAAACCACCACATTATCTCCCAAGTACACAGCGTACTTAAATTGTAACAAACATGATAGCATTTTCTGGGGTAAAAGATTCCGGAGTTAAAATAGTCCCCCATTCGGATCTCCGGAAGGGGACTACTTTGGAGGATGCGATCGGAAAGTTAAAAATAAGAGTCGAGAACATTCTGCGAGTCGGAGCGTGTAATGTTAGAGTATGAAGCAAGTAGGTAAGCTAGAGAACCTAAAAATCGAAATGAATAGGTTATCACTAGACATAGTAGGGATCAGCGAAGTTCGGTGCCAGAGAAGGGGGAATGTTGGAGTGGAGACTTCAGGGTAATTCATACAGGAGCAAAGGAAGGAAATTAAGGTGTGGGGATAGTTATGCGGAAAAAGATAGGATACTGTGTAGAAAATTACTTACAAAAGAACGAAAGAGTACTCATGGTTAGATTAGAATCTAAACCGGTAAACACAGTAATAATACAAGTATACATGCCCACCTCTAGCTACAGTGACGAAGAGGTAGAAGCTATCTACAAAGATATCGAAGACATATTAAGATACGTAAAAGGACATGAAAATTTAATAATTACGAAGGATTTTAATGCCGCGGTAGGTGAGGGTAGGGAAGGAGCGGTAGTAGGTTTATTTGGTTTAGGCACGAGAAACAACAGGGGAAATAGGCTGGTAGAATTTTGCGACAAGAAGAATTTAATCATCACAAACACATTATTTCAACATCATGCTAGAAGACGATATACGTGGAAGATGCCAGGAGATATAGGAAGATATCAAATAGATTACATTCTTGTTAGACAACGGTTTAGGAATCAAACTACCCAGAAGCTGATATAGATACTGACCACAATATAGTAATTATGAAGGCCGCACTTAAATTTAAAAATTTGAAAAAAAGAAACGGAAAAACGCACTAAGAAACTAAAAGATAAAGATATTCAAGAAAGATTCGAAAAAAAGTCAAATGAATTGCTCAAAGATATCGGGAAAATATCTGATACTAAGCAAGTAGAAACAGAATGGAATAACATTAAATCCAGCCTAGATATGGCGGCCAGAAATATTCTGGGGTATACACAAAAAGAAAATAAGAAACCGTGGATAACAAAGGATATCCTGAATTTAATAGAAGAAAGACGAAAATACAAAAATAAATCAGACGAAACAGGAAAACAGAGATACAAAGCCATAAAATGGGAAATTATTCGAAAATGCAGGAAAGCTAAAGAACAATGGATTGATGAAAAGTACAAACAGGTACAAACGAAGAGGGAAATAGGAAAGACAGACGAAGTATACAAATTAATTAGAATGAACTTTAGGGATATAAAACCGTATAGCAAAAATATAAGGGACGCACAAGGAAACGACATTATAGAAAACGTAGAGAAAGTGGGTAGATGGCAAGAATATATAGAGAATTTATATGCAGGAGAGGAACTAACTGCATTGGAACAGGAATCAGACATGGAAAATGATGACTTGGGATATCCTATACTTAGAGATGAGTTTGAATTAGCATTAAAGAGTCTGAAAAATGGTAAAGCGCCGGGTACAGATAAGGTGCAAACAGAAACTCTAAAAGCCGCTGGACAAGCAGTAACAGAACGTCTCTTCCAACTTGTAAGCTATATGTATGAGACAGGCGAGATACCCAAAGATTTCAAACGTAGCATCATAGTAACTATACCAAAAAAGAAAGGCGCGGATAGATGTGAAAATTTTCGAACAATAAGTTTGACAGCACACGTGTCAAAAATATTAACTAGAATTGTGCAAAGACGAATGGAAAAACGGGCGGAAGAAATACGAGAAGAAGACCAATTTGGGTTTGGGCGAAACAGGGGAACACGGGAGGCTATTTTAGCTCTGAGAGTGATAATGCAGAAAACGATAGAAAAAGGGGAAAGCGTGTATATAGGGTTTGTAGATCTGGAAAAAGCATTCGATAATGTAAAATGGAAAAAAATGTTTGAAATACTCGAAAAGATTGGAATGAGTTATAGGGATAGACGAATAGTACATAACTTATACAAAGAGCAAACAGCAGTAATAGAATTAGAGCATAAACGTAGAGAAGTAAACATTAAGAAAGGGGTGAGACAGGGATGTGCCCTATCCCGATTGATTTTTAACTTGTACATAGAAGAGGCAATGAATACTGTCAAATGCAGGAAGACATTTGGAATTACTATGCAGGGACAAAAAACTGATATGCTTAGATTTGCAGATGATATAGCGGTATTAGCGTCTAGCAAAGAAGAGTTAGAAACTGCTCTTAATAAAACGGAAATGGTTCTAACAGAGAGATACGGTATGAAAATTAACAAAATTAAAACTAAAGTTCTAGTACGCAAAGGTGAGGAAAGTAAATAAAAACAAGAATACAAGTATGCAACACGAACTTACAAGAGGTTAAGAATTTCTGCTACCTAGGAAGCCAAATAACGCAAGATGGGAAAAGCACAAAAGATATAAAACAAAGATTAGCAAAAGGTCGTGCTACATTTAACAAGAAAAAGCAACTACTGTGCTCAAAGACCACAAACATAGAAACAAGGAAAAGATTGCTTAAAACATATGCACTGTATGGCTGTGAAGCCTGGACAGTAGGAGAAGCGGACAAGAAAAAGGTAGAAGCCTCTGAAATGTGGTGCTACAGACGTATGATGAAGATATCTTGGACAGACAAAGTTAAGAACGAAGAGGTACTAAAAATGGCAGAGGAAGAAAGAAATATGTGGAAAACGGTAAAAAAAAAAGGAGAGATAGAATGATAGGCCACATACTACGGCATGAGGGAATAGTGTGGAATATATTAGAAGCAGAGATAGGAAAAAAGAGAAGAAGAGGCAGACCTAGGTTAGACTACTGCACACAGATAGTAAAAGATGTAGGCTGTAGGTGTTTCAGGTAGGCTAGCCCAGAATAGAAATCAATAGAGGTACGCATCCAACCAATCCCAAGATGGATAAACTAATGACGAAAAAATAACTGTGCTTAAACATGATGATTATTATAAGTACAAAAAAAGGTTGGGCAATTTTCTCGAATAATGTTAAGTGTGTGAAAGGATTTACTGGAAAACCATTATTTCGGCAAACGTCTAAGTGTTGGGGGATTTTGGTAGCCACAGGTTGCTTAACCCCCTTCACTGAACCTCGGTGAAATAGGGCATAAAATTAGAAAACAATAGAAGGGGAACGAGCTGTATACACAGTCTTTTGAAATGCTGTGCTTCAGATGTATGACGACGATAGCATGGACAGTAAAAGATAATAACAAATATGTTATAGAAATAGTAGGGGAACAAAGATATCTGGGAAAAAAGAGAAATAGAAGGGCGGAATACGTTCTAAAGCATTTTTTGGGATTGTATGGGATATATATATTACAAGCAGAGATAGGAAAAAAGAGGTATATGTAGACCTAGATCAGACAGTTATAGATGCAAACTGTGCATATTTCAGGGAAATCTGTAGGTTAGTTAAGAATAGGAAACAATGATGGTACGCGTCTAACCAGTTCCAGGACTGAAGACTTAATGATGATGATTAGTAACTCGTACAAAAATCCAAACATTGGATCAAATTTGGAAATCGGTGATCGAGATCCTATTTTTGAAATGAATGTAATCTCATTCTTTGTTTTCATTTAGTGTAAGGTGGAGAGGAGCGGTCGCTATTTTTCTTCTTTCACCATAAGCATGTTTCCTATGACTTGTTCTGTTAAATTTCAAAAGAATGCCAATCCTTAATGAAATCAAAAACGCTGTTTCTAACTTTTGAAACTTAAATTCCGTTTTACTTTTGACTTCTCAGTAACATTATCTGCAACCCGCCGTAGAGCATCGTGATAATTCCAATACTTTTACAACTTGCCATTTTGCAAACAATATTGCCAGAGCTTTTTAGGAAGAACTTAATTCTTTTGTTTCATTTCCTGGACTGCTTTTTTTCTATGAATTGTCACCTGGAAAAGTTAATGTACTGAGAATAAATACTGTACCATCTAAATATCTGCAATAAAGTCCAGACATAAAAAATATATTTGTTTTGATGTATCTACTCAGTTATTCTATTAATTACTCTCTTATACATAAGTTCTATCCATTTATTGCATGTGTTTTTGATAAAAAAAATTGGTTTGAACCCCTAACGCCAAGAACTTTTATTATTACCCGGATGGCGCAATTAGTTAGCGCATCGGCGATCAAAGCCGAAGATAAAGGTTCAAATCCTGTCCGTGATCTTATATTTTCCATCTTTTAATACTAGCTCAATTTGAAGAGATCGTTTAAGCTTCACATAAAAGTCTAGTTACTATTCCATCTTATTAATTAATATTATGGTAATATAATCGATTTGCCTTGTGCAGTTATCCCATATCTGTATATATTGATGTGATAACGAGGTTACGAGAGATCATTGAGCCCCAAATTCTGTAAGACAAACCAACACAAAATGGAGAAAAGTAAAATTTGTCAACGTTTAATTTTAGCCTTTATAAACATACAAGAGTATTCCCCTAGCACATATAAGTGTATTCCCATGTAAAGCAAAACGCTTTAAGGACAGGAATCATTTAAGAATAATGCCGAACTTTCAAATCCGTGTTTAAATAAGTATTCTTCAGAAAAATATCTTAAAAACAAGTTTAAATCTGTGTGCAAAAATTTACTACTGAAAATACAAGTCCTTTATAAATCATAAAAAAGCTGCTCAATTTTAAAATTAGCATCGTAAATCAAGTGTCATTCACTTTAAAAACATCCAAATAAATTTCAATTAGTGAAAACACAAGAGCGTTTATGAATTGTATAATTAAAATCCGTACTTTGCTAGAACGAAAATTACTCGTTAAGAATACAACAATAAGCGTTAATTATTGCAAACGGAGCACACTAATTTACATTTTTCCTCTTTAAAAATATTAAATAAATTTCAGTGTCAAGATATATCATTTAAAACAAGTTGCATAATGCATTCATTCTCGTTAAAGAAAATACCATTTTATGAGTGGCCTTATTCCAAAAAAGCACATTTCCAAACCATGCTAGAAAAAATTCTATTTAGTTGTTTAATAAAAGAATGCGTCACTTTCTTTAAGAGAGTTCGATAAAGCAATTAAATCAATAAATTAATTATCTTGTATGAATAAACGCTTCAATTCGAAGAAGCGCTACTATCCGGAGGCTATAAATAGATAAGAACAAGTTTAATAGCTCTGATTATAGTACAGAAGTAGAAAAGAGATCACAGGGGCTGGTTGTAACGCATTAACAAAGAAGAAAGACTTTGAACGATTGCCATAATTTATACTAACAGCTCGTTAAAGCGCTAAATTGCGGTGGAATATTGCATCACTCGGATGTGTTATACTTCGAGAACTTTGAAGAACAATGACGTATTCAGATTATATGTTATATAAGACGGAAATGAATTAGAACGGGATCATTCATTTCTTCGACAACGAATATGTAAGTTTCGAGAAATTTATAATTCGTTCATTTTACGGCATACAATATGTAACATAAAATTTCGAATAATTATGAAGAATAATTATTTTAAACAATACAATTAAAATTTTTCGCTTCAATATAAATAATCTTGGTACGAGATCAACCATTAATTTTTAATCTATTAAAAATAAGAATACGTTCAACTACGTATACTTCGACGGATGGAAAAATCAATTAAAATTTGAAATGGAACCAGGCATTTTTCAGTGCAATTGAGTCCAATGGAAACGATATTTTTATAAGCGTAGACAGTCAAAGAACAATTGGATGGTTCAAACAGCAAATATTACTTTGTTTTATAGCTTAACAGGACATTTGAATATCACTAAATAGATTAAGCTAGAATAAGTTTTATTTTACGTATAAAATTATTTGTTGTTAGATAGTTTATTTTCAGCAATTTTGAGGTCAAAACCAGAAGCTTTTTGACTCTTACAAAATCTTCTGCCCAGTGTCGTTGATCAACTACACCGAGAAAGACGGATTAATACAAGTATATTTAAATTAGCCAACAACACTTAAAGTAAATTTTGTGACTCACGTATGAAATATTTTCGGGTTCTGTAAATATTAGCACGGATTAGGTGAGAATTATTTTAATACGTAAGTAGTCATAAAGTAAATTTTTCCGTCTAAATTTAAACTATAAATTGTATTTATAAGCATTATTTATATCTGTGTATATGAGATTGTTTAGATGTGTGTAAAAGAAAGATGTTTTTGAAAGTATAAAAGATTGTTTATAGATGTTTCTTGAAATTTCGGTGTTTCATTTCATTTTCGTAAATTCCACAGATTTTTTTTATATATATATATATATATATATATATATATTGCCGAATATATATTGCTATAATAAGAGGGTAGTTTAAGGGTAAATTAAGTCATAGGGGTTGTAGACTAAATATAAATAACTTTAACTTTAACAAAATCAAATAATTCCATCAATTATAGGAGTTAATCGACTATTCTACAAAAATTCAATTGCGAGAACACTGTATATAAAAGATAATTGATTAAAAGCATAAGAAAGAAGCTCCTTTAGTTATAATCCAATAACATTTAATTAGGATAGTAATGTGTGCGTCGTATAAAATATTTAAATATAATTTACGAGTAAAAATAAGATTTTAGAAGCAACTAATTGCAAATAAAATTATCGGGAAACAGATAAATTGCCATTCCAAATATTTAATTATTACGTCGAAAATATCAACGCATCCATATGCAAACGCATCTTAATACGTCACTAAATTACGTGACTAGAAAGAACACATTTGTTCAGAAAACCAACATTCTGTAACAAACAAATAAACACGAACCGGTTCAATTATATGATAAATCTTGGACTTTCAATCGACAAACATTGAATACGTGACTAGATAAAAGCTATCATTGGAAATACTAACAAAATACTGTGATTTAACAGAACGCTTACGTGACTGAGAAAGCATTTCGTCGAGGAATTAAACCAGGGAATTTGAGAAAATACCGAGTTCTGCCAGATAAGGCAAAGTACAAGCCTTGATCAATAAACACGCCAATGAAAATGATTGGTGGGACGGGCTTATAAATACAATAGGAAATGAATAAACATTCAGTTCATATTCAACCAGGCACAAACTATGTTTAAAATGCAGTAGAAATTTACGTAATTAATTAGTGAAACAAAATTCAGAATAAGTAAAGTTTGAAAGTGAGAAATTGTGCGATGAAAATAAGCCGATCTACAAATAGACGTAAGTTAAACAAATAATTAAATCTATTTTTAATATTCAACAAAACAGTGCTTCTTTTATTGGGACGGCTTATATTGGAGGCGACTCTTTTATTGGGATGACTTTTGCTGATGCCATCTTATTGAGACGGCATTTGGTTGATGCCATTTTGGGTTGTGACGGCTTTTGTTGAGTTGATGTTCATGTCGAGATCTAAGCCTTAACGCAAATCTTAAAATACGTCGGAAGGAAATGTATCAGACATCAAAGGTGGACAAGGGATGCAGAACACAGACATTATGAGGGAACTTCAGTGACCATTCCAGGTTAGCGATTTTCAAACATTTTATGTAAAGACTGTTTCAAATTTAATATTTGTTATAAATTATGTATTTGTAAAAGTCATCAAAAAGGTAATTTGAAAATATGAAAACAGGGAAAGGCATCTTAGAACGTTCGAAGATGATTGAGAGTAATTAAAAGATATTTTTGCTGGCTTTCAGAAAAGCATAAATTTGGTAAATGTTAAATATTCTATACAAGGGAACATTTTGAGGTTACACAACATTGTACATATTATCAATTATTATATTGTGTGATTTTGACGAGATAAAAAGGTCGTAAGAGATCAATGAGCACAATATTATGTAAATAAAACAAATCAGAAAACTCAGAGTAAATTCTAATACCCAATATTCTAGCACGAAAGTGAAATCCGTGAAGAAGCAAATCACCCTAGCAAAGAAACACCCAGCATAATATTTTAGTAATACGATAGGCTTAGTATAATTTATTTTAGCGAAATCCTTAAAGAATACAAATCACTCCTTGATAATAAAACCCGTGTCTCTAATTAAGAACACGAGTTGCGTATATTCCTGAAAACATTATTTAAAACCCGCTCTAGAAAAGTACTATTAAAAGTATTGAACGCGAAACGTGAATTTAAACAAAACTACTGAAAATTTTTGTAAATTTTTCCATTTTTCATTCATCTGTAGCGGGAATACAACTCATAAATCACAAATGACATGTAATTATCTTCTAATATAACAACCTGAACAATCAGTGAGTTTAAGCTTTACGACCATGACTTTTAAGATAAGATAAGACATGTAAAGACCGTAAATCACAAATGACAGGTAATTATTTCATACTATGAATGCACGGCCCAATTAATAGAGCGCGATGACTTTTTAATAGCCCATAAATTATAGTCGAAAGCGATAACAGCACCGGATAATTACTACATCATACGATGAGTCAGATTAACTGGAACAGTGTGGAAGCCCTCTAGAACCTGTGATGTACTGAAGACTTTATTATATAAAGCCCCAAAAGATTACAAGCGGTGAATTCATTGAAGATCGGTCATTCTCATAGTCGATCTATTTATAAAGAATAAAGAATTGTAGAGTGATTATGTTAATTCGTTTCAGCCGTGTGTAAATAATTACTCCTGAGAGATACCATAAAGCTAGTTTTCATTTTAAATAAAGCATAAAAGCGATTTAGGCATGAGAAACGACAGGGACAATGGGGTGGTAAAGTTTTGCAACAAAAACAAGTTAACCATCACAGACATTTTATTTCAACATCATACTAGAAGACGATACACGTGGAAAATTCCATGAGACAGAAAGATATCAGATAGATTACATTCTTGTTCAACAACAGTATAGGTATCCAGTAAAAAAACTGTAGAAGCTACCCAGAAGCAGATATAGACACCGATCACAACATAGTAATTACGAGTCTCGCTTAAACTAAAAAAATTTGGAAAAAAAAGGAAAAATGCGCTTTGACTTTAAGATATCCACAAAAGATTTGAGAAAAAGTTAAACTAATTGCTGAAAGACATCGGGAAAATTTCTAATACTAATGAAGCAGAAGCAGAATGGAATAACATTAAATCCAGGTTAGACATGGCGACCAGAGATATTCTGGGGTATATACAAAAAGAACACAAAAAACCCTAAGTAACAAAGGACATTCTGAAATTAATAGAAGAAAGGCAAAAATACAAAAACAGATCAGACGAAGCAGAAAAACATAGATACAAAGCCATAAAATGGGGAAATTATTAGGAAATGCAAGAAAGCTAAAGAACAATGGATTGATGAAAAGTGCAAAGAGGACCTAAGATGCAAATAGTAAAAGCATACAATCTAATTAGAATAAATATTAGGAATATAAAACCGTATAGCAAACATATAAACGTATTAACCAAAGTTGTACCAAGACGAAAGGAAAAACGTGCTGAAGAAATACTAGGAGATCAATTTGGGTTTAGGCGAAATAGGAGAACACGGGAGGCCATTTTAGCCCTAAGAGTGATAATCAAAAACAATAGAAAAAGAAGAAAGCGCGTATATAGGGTTTGTAGATCTAGAAAGCGAATTCGACAATTTAAAATGGGAAAAAATGTTCGAAATACTAAGAAAGTATGAGTTACAGAGATAGACGGATAGTACATAGCTTAAACAAAGAGCAAGCAGCTGTAATAGAATTAGAACAGAAATGCTGAAAAGTAAAAATTAGGAAAGCGGTGAGACAGGGATATGCCCTATCCCTGTTAGTTTTTAACTTGTATATATATCTAAGAGACAAATGCAGAACAAAATTTAAATATTATGCAGAGACAAACGATCGATATGCTTAGATTTGCAGATGATATAGCGGTATTAGCATCTAGTAAGAAAGTTTTTAATGAAATAGAAACAGTATTAACAGAGAGATATGAAAAGTAATAAAACAAGGCTACCGTACTAGTATGTAAAGGAAGACAGGGTAAGTTAAAACCAGAATAAAAATATGAAACAAAAACTTACGAAAGGTTAAGGATTTCTGCTACCTAGGAAGCTAAATAACGCAAGATGGGAATGGTGCAAAAGATATAAAACAAAGATTAGCATAAGATCGTGGTGTATTTAACAACAAAAAAAAGCAAGTAATCTGTTCAAAGACCACAAACATAGAAACAAGGAAAAGATTGTTGAAAGCAAATGTGTGTGGCACCGCACTGTACGGCTGTGAAGCGTGGACAGTAGAAGAAGCGGACAGGAAAAGATAGAAACCTCTGAAATGTGGTGCTAGAAATGGTAGCGGAAGTAAAAAATATGGGGAAACTAGTAAATAATAGAAGAGATAGGATAATAGGACACATTCTAAGACATAACAAAATGGTGCGGAGAAGTGGAGAAAAGAAAAAGGAAGAGGTAGATGTAAACCTAGATTAAACTATTACACACGGATAGTGAAAGACGTAGGCTGTAGGAATTTCAGAGAAATGTGTAGGTTAGCTCAGAATAGGAAACAATGGAGGTACGCGTCCAGCCAGTTCCAGAATTGAAAACCTAATGAATATGATGGGGTAAAATTATAGTGTTTGTAGCTCTTGGAAGTCGAATTTAGTAACAAATCACATTCTTTTATCGGTATCCAAAAACTAAACAAAAGTAAAAACTAAAACCTGCTACCTTTAGTAAAATTATCGTTGTCACTTACACCCGATTGCTTTCCCAAAAAATATTACCGCAAAAGCAGAATACGTTTACGAATGGAAACTGCAACCTTCTCATTTATTAGATAACAGTTACTAAACCATTGGGTTTATATTTAAAACATTTCACCAAAAAATCAAATCATTTCAAAGTCAAGGCATCAAACATCGAAGTTTATCGTAGAACATATCTTTGTACCCATGTGTGCAGAACTGATACTGTTAAACTTATTTGTTTCAAAAATTAAAGAACATCAATTTTTATTGCAAAAATGACCTGCGCAAGATAAAAATCTGCGTTTTTTTAATTTAATGACATTTATTCCTTCCAACGCATGCAACAATATAGTTTTATCCAGATATCACTTCTTGTACAAATTCGTACAACTTGGCTAATCGCTGGACTGGTAGGATGTTATACAAATTTTAACTACGCAATTCTTGACACGTACGATTCCCGTGTTTCTTTCGCACAATTAATTCTAAAATACAAACGCTATCTAGAATCATGTTGTTCCATTTGAGGGCGTTTACGATGATGACGTCCATTATGATACAAACACTTATTACAAAAATGAGCAAGAAGGCTGTCATATCACCACTACCGAATCAATCTTAAATTAAAAATTCTGACAAAAATGAAATCTAAATATTTGACTTTTGAGAAAAGAATCATCACAGGTCAGAATGCAGAGTTTTCTATTTTAGGGGGTAAAAGGTAAAAATTTACGATAAAAATTCCACCGGAAATGAAACATAACTTTTGGTTTTGTGAACTGAAACGTAATATGCTCAGAGAATTTTGGAGAAGGTATTTCCGGTTTTCGGGTGGTTTAAAAGATACGCCCAAATGGGAAAAATCCTGCAAAAATGAAATCTATAACAACAAATTACCCCTTTTACCTTAAAACCACCGAAAAACCTAATAAAAGTTCCGTATTATATCTACCAGCAATAGTTTGCAAATATTGCTTCCATGGTTGCTTCTTTAACTGAATGACCGTGAAATTTGTTGCTAAGTTTTAATATTCAGCGAATCAATTACACTTGGTACAAGCAAAAACGACCTTTACGGCAATATAATAAATACTCTAACTTATTTACATGGTTATACAAGGTTGGTAAAGTAATAATATTATTATAGTACAACTGAAACGTTTGTATAATCTAAGAACATGATTATTCTAATTTTTAGTATAATATCCTAGAAATGCAAATTTAAGTATAAATTTATGTAAATAATCTAGCGGTAATAATTAAATTTAAATGATGGTTAAAAAATTTAAACAAAAACATAAACATATGCCATTATCCAACGACAAGTCGTGTAATTTTAAATTTACACAAAATGTGAAAAACGCCATGGCAAAAAACTAAAAGCTTAGAGATAAAAACAGCTAACTGTCGCATATTAAAATTTGACCATAATAAAATATGTTAAACAATTTTTAAGTACAGAAATAGAATTCGTTTAATGTGTCACCTTCAAGTATTACGAAAAAAAAACAGTCTAAATTGAATAGCTGCATCGACATGGTTCCTCGATATTTTTGTTGACAGCCATTGAAGTACCTTTGCTTCTCTCACTATATTTAGAAACTAAAACTTAACTGTTAGGCGGGGTCGGACAAAATGGAAGATATTTTTTTCTTTCGTTACACGGTATTTTACATCCAGTGTCGGAAGGAAATTCTCCTTAATCTTGTGATAAACATACACTAGGCCCTTCTTGTTGCTCGGTATTAGATTATTTGGTTTGCCTGATTGGTCTACTACTTGATTTTTCATCCTTTCTGACAAAACATGGCTCTGCACATGGTTTTGTTTTCGGGAGTACGAATGGCATAGGTGCAACTAAAAAATTAGCCTTCGCTGCAGCAATTATGACAAGTTTGTAATAACTGGTGCCCACTGCTGCGATTAAGAAGGAACCCGAAAAGACAAATTCATGCATTCTAATTCGTTCATTAGACGTTTCAATAAATTCTGGTAGTTTCAGGTCGCGATCTCTTACCACTGCAATTGCAGCACATTTTCAATTTCTTCGGCGATGGAGGACAATAAAACATTAAAGTCTATATAGTGTCTTTTGTGCCATTACACATGGTGTGCCAAATTAATCACTACATTACTTAAGGGCTTTAAGTCTCTACCCTAACTAAAACCATTCCAATAGATTGTTAATTGCACGTATTGCAAAGAGGTCGCGTGTAGTGCTACCTCGATATTTTTTGGAATTGAAATTCCAAGAAAAATTATTACAAAACGTTTCTCCCTGCATGCCCAGATAAGCACTAAAGAGCTTCTACAGTCTCCTGAATTGACATTTCTGGCATTAACAGGTGCGTAACGTTAGCACCGTAATATACGGTCCAAAATTTGGCATAAAATCAAACAATTTAATGTTAAGAAGGAACAAGTTGCAAACAAATTAAGATGATTGGTACCAACTTCACGTTCAGTATAGAAAAAGTTTTTCAAAATTTTTTTTTTGCCTTGTTGGGTCCTGAAATTTAAATCTCTAAAATCAAAAACAAAAAGATATAAACAATTTAATTTGGCTACTACCAACTTCACGCTTGGCTAGCACCAGACACATTGAAATATTAGATATTTTAAAAATGTCTCGCAGCTCTTTTGTAGCGCCTATTGTTCTCTTAAATTCAAATCAGTATCACAAAGGTAAATAAGTTTAAAAGTAATTTAAGTTAAGGATAATCGACTAAACGCCTTGCAATGAATTTGTTGAAAAACTTTAACTTTCAAAATTTACTTCTACCATTTTGTTGAACCCAAAATGCTTCTCAATACAGATCTTTGATACCAAAAATAAAAAATTAGCTTAAGTTAGTGAACAGATCAACATTACCTTCTACATGATATTCAATTTAGTCATAAATTGTTCTGTATCACACACATACGAAATATTTCAAATATTCTGAATAGACATGATTGTTCACAGTAAAAAAACGTTTACGACACTCTTATACCTAAGATGAAAATGATCTATACAGGTAGGTATACAGTAAATCCGCACCTTCTTTGTTTTACTTCGCTTTGGGAGAAGAAAGGCTCTTGTATATTTCTAGTAGTGGTGCCAAGTGTAGAGATAACTGGTTAGGTTTATAAAAGTTTATTTATAATTAATAACAAGTATTAGTATTAAATTAACAAATAACGAATTAAAAAAAAAGTAAAGTGAATAAAGGTTTGATGAAACTTTAATTTATTCTAATTCGCGCGCTGCGTGATGCAATACACTTGATGATTAATTGGTGTCTGTTCGCATCAATTTCGAACATGGGTTTGTAACGGGCATTTTTGGTAGTTTTAACATTTTACGCTGTTTCCCAATTTATAAATACATTTCTACAAATTACTATTTCTATATTTAATATGTATTAACTCGTTGACGAATGCGTCGTGTTATAATGAATAGATTGCATCGTTCTTGTCTTGCCGTAAATATAAATTTTGTTCCTTATGTGGATATACAAGTCTAGATAAGAGACGATAAAAGTTGTAATCGCAACGAATTGCAGAAACAAATCAACAGTCGGGGTTTTGTTCTTTGTTCCGATATACTAAGTACGTTGAAAATACTGCTTCTTTCTGCTTTTGACAATAGTGAGAATTAATGCGGGATTAATTTTCGGTTGTTCATGAACGAGCACGGCACGATTTTAGTTGTTTTTCTTGTGAGGTAAAAGTTGTATTTTAACTGTAGCAGTGTGTAGTTCTAATTCCTTTTTGAAGGAAGTATGCTTTATAGGCGAACGTGTTTGATTGACCACAAGTGCGGTTAAGGTCATTGATGGACGGTTTTAGTGATACGCGTCGCTTTACTAATTGTTTTTTTTTGTTGCTTTTCTGTTGGAAATAAAAGTAGTAAAACTTGTTGTACTCGACCTGCACGTGCGTTTTACGGAACATTAACTGAGTGATACGCGTACTTTAGTAATTTGTGGTTTTAGTTGTTTGTCTTTTGAAATAGGAGTCGTAGAACTTGCTAAACTGACCGATTCTTTCTTTAGGATTAATGTGTGTGCGATCTAGTCTAGTGTCCCTTTGTTTTATCAGATTAGTGCATACTTTGGATTATTTAAATACAGTGGATACTGTAGTTTCTGCATTTTTCTAACATCAAAGAATCTAAAATAGATCATTGCTTGCGCGAATTTCGTTATTTGCGAAATATAACAGACTACCGGTTTACAAAGGTATTGGTTGAAGTTTCTCACTGCTTTTTGGAGGTTTATGAAAATAATATACATTTGATCCCAGTTGAAATTAAACTAGTGCTACAAAATATTTCGAAATTATTGTCTCAGGAAATAGAATTAACAAGAAATTTATCAATGCTACATAGTTCCGTCGCGTGATGGTGTCTGCTGCTAACACCAGTGAAATACGTAGGTGTGATTAGTGTGACGTGTGATAAGTTCCATCAACACCCTCACAGTCAAGAGTGAAGTGCTTCGTTAGTGCAGGACATCGTGAATCTCACACTTCCGTTGCAAGGAAGCGTTGCTGAAGGACTTTTGTAAGTTGAACTATTTCCTACTTGTTATTACTTTAAATATCTATCCGTTGCTTTACCATATCTTTGTCGTTCTGATACCTTTTACAAAAGACTTGCATGATATTTTAAAACATAAGAGAAAAAAAGAAAGAAAGAAAAATCAATACTACTAAATTACTCATACCAATTGTGTCTTATCTATTTATCTTTTGTCAACATTTTATCTGATTTATGTTTAATTGGTGTGTGAGGAAACGTTTCTGCTACTCCCCAATATTACCTCACTTTGTACTAAAAATTTTTGTATTGCTTTTATCGTGATTATATTATATAGTTTATCTAAACAGTTTTATTTACATTCTACAAAGTACTGAATAACTTAGACGTTTCATTGCTGCTATGCTTATTCTTTTTTTTTCAGGTTTGCTTAACTAATTTTCTTGCAGGTATTGTCATTAACTCCTTACAGCCGCGTACATGGTATGTTGGTCTGCTTTCTACAACCCCCCCTAATCTCCGATTGAGCCCGGTCATTTCTCTGATTTTCTTGGTGTTACGCACGGCTACGAGCCAACGTAGCATAACTTTGGCGCCCGAACAGGGACTGCCACGAATAACGTAACATAGATTTTTGGCGCCCAACGTGGATGCCTCGAAAAAAACGTAACAGTTTTAACGCCAAAAAATTATAAATTATTAGGGCAAATAGAATAAAATTTCACAAGAAATACTAGGCAATTTCTATGTTTTATTAATGCAATAATTATTCTAGGAATTCAAGACGCAGCAAAGACAGCAGAACTATATTATGATGACAAAACCAGAGTACTAGGTTAGTAATATAATACAGAAAATGAATTAATAACGAATGGAATCAAGTAAGTTTATGATTATTTGATAATGTAGGAAATAGATTTGTAAAACAGGAGTTTAGAATGCGCCCACGGTATGAAATATGTGAATACTTAATTTTATATGAAAGTACTTCCTGGTTGTCACTAAATATTAAGTCTATTAAAAGTTAATATTGTTTTATTTTTTTAAAACATCGAGTATTTAGTAAACATCAGCAGCTTCCAGAAGAACTTGGACGTCAATACAGCATCCATCTAGACGTCCTGTCTGGTCGGTTCATAGTTGACAGTGTCTATAAACATTTCAAAAAACGACGCCAAATCTTTACTTATTCTTACTTACGACGTATAAGAGTACATTGAGTGGCAACTGTAAGTACCGACGTTGTCGGACGATGCTGTTAAACTTAGTCGGATATCAGCCCAATACTCGCGGAAGATTATTGAAATGTGCTGAAGCTTGAATAAGAAATAGGGTGTTCGGCAACGAAGTTGGCTTAGAAATTTAGTGCGGTCGGTGATTCCCTGATGCGACAAAACGTGACGAACCACATTGCTGTATTCGACCGCACGATACACTGAGTGAGAAGGAAGCTGAATATAGAACAACTCCAAAGAACTTTCAACTAATTTTTTGGCTATCCTAAATCATGCATGCTCATTAGCCAATAGCCTGTGGACATTCTGTTACATGCTAAACACCGCGTTTTCATTGGTTAAACATCTCATTAACTTTCTTCTTCATAGCCAGCATAGGGAGAAAAAGTGTATAAATACAATTTCAAATCCAACAAGAATCAGTTTACTTGAAGCTCATCATAGCCTAAGGAACTAACCAAGCAGGGCTGACCGAAAACCTGCCAATACTCTCTAGCAAGCAGTGCTGACAGATAGCGACGCTGTCTTATAGCCCGCCGACGCGTCGACGAGTAGTGCCCTGCATCACGACGCCGACGCCTCCACAAGCAATGCTTCTCTATAGCCTGCCAATATTTTCACAGCGGCGCTGTCCTATAGCCCGCCTACGGTGACGCCTCGACGAGTGATGCCCTGCATCACGACTCCAACGCCTCCACATGCAAAGCTTCACAAGTAGTACTGCTCTATAGCCTGCCAATACTTTCACACCGGCGCTGTTCTAGAGCCAGCTTACGCCGACGCCTCGACGACTGATGCCATACATAACGACGTCTACGTCTTCCGAAAAGTTCCTAAGATTACCAAAGACTGCCGAACTGCTTTTACTGTACATTATATTCATTTCATAATAATTTAAGTTCTTACTTGGCCTCGCAAGCAAACCACGAAGACTTCCAAACTGCTTCAAACTGTACATATATTCATTTCGTAATTGTTTAAGTTTATACTTGGCCCCGCAAGTAAACCACGACGCCTTCGGAAGAGTTCCGAACTAATTTAACTGTACATATATTTATTTCATAATTATTTAAGTTTATACTTGGTTCCGCAAGTAAACCACGACGCTTTCCGAAAAGTTCCGAAAATTACCGAAAACTTCCAAACTGCTCTAAACTGTACATATATTCATTTCATTCTATTCAACTTATATATCTATGTATCTATGAACTTTATAATCTGTATTGCTTTATACATATTAATTGTAATAGAGTCAAACCTACATACAACGTCTATGAAGTCAGACGCCGACCCCTCGAACGGTAACAGTGTTTGCGTGATGATAAGTATCGCGTACGATATCACGTGTGCGTCGGATAAGATACGCCTACTAGAACAAGATATCTACGTGAAGCCGGAAGTTATTATTGAGCTAAAGTTCTGTATTACTCTAGAACATGGAAGGCTACAATAGTTAATAGAACAACAGCGTTTCTAGCCGGCGCATGGGGAACACTTCATGATGCTATTCCGTTACTATAAACTCCTGTTCTGGTCAAAAGATGAGGGCAAAAAATAATTAAATTTTGGTTCCTTTGAAGCAGATTATAAAGTATTTTAGGAATTGTTTCATACAGCTATAAAATTTTTGCAACAATTATCATTGGTTGGAAATGTTAATAGACTGCTTGGTGTAGTTATGCTTTATGCGTATGTGAAAATATTGCAAATTTGAATTTTCATGGTCCGTCAAAAGCTGATGCGTAAATAATAATTTATTTGCTTTTTACCGAGATGGTTTTGAAATAATAGTTAAATATATTAAAAACTCCTTAATCACACACTATTTTAAACTAATACGTAATTTCAACCAACCTGGATATACCCCTGTGAAGTTGGCACGACATTCTTTAAATTTTAAAAAAACAATGATAGTTCTAGTAGCACTTTTCATAGTTCTAGTTCATTTCTAGCGAATTTTTCGATATATATCACCAGTTCTACATGAGTTCTAACAACTACGACCACCTTTAGCCTGAGTTCCAGTGTCTAACAATTTTTAAATAATCCTTTAATTTTTGGTCTAGCACGACACTCGGAAAAAATGTTGTGCGGATAATTTCTAACGAATTTTTCGATATATATCGACAGTTCTACATGAGTTCTAACAACTACGACCACTTTTAGCCTGAGTTCCACTGTCTAACAATATTTAAATAATCCTTTAATTTTTGGTCTAGCACGACACTCGGAAAAAAGTGTCGTGTTGATAATTTCTAACGAATTTTTCGATATATATCGACAGTTCTACATGAGTTCTAACAACAACGACCACTTTTAGCCTGAGTTCCAGTGGCTAACCATTTTTAAATAATTTTTTAATTTTTGGCCTAACACACTCGGGAAAAAGTGCCGTGTTGATCATTTCTAGCGGATTTTTCGATACATATCGACAGTTCTACATGAGTTCTAACAACTACGACCACTTTTAGCCTGAGTTCAGTATCTAACCATTTTTAAATAATCCTTTAATTGTTGGTCTAGCACGACACTCGGAAAAAAGTATCGTGCTGATAATTTCCAACGAATTTTTCGATATATATCGACAGTTCTACATGAGTTCTAACAACTACGACCACCTTTAGCCTGAGTTCCAGTGGCTAACCATTTTTAAATAACTTTTAATTTTTGGTCTAGCACGACACTCGGAAAAAAGTGTCGTGTTGATCATTTCTGGCGAATATTACGATATATTTCGACAGTTGTACATTAAATGCTCGGCATTTAATGACGGCCCAATGATGGGGCTAAATGTCGAAAAATTCCACAACAATATATATATATATATATATATATATATATATATATATATATATATATAAATATAATGCCGAAAATTAATAAATTATTTAAAAATGGTTAGCCACTGGAACTCTGGTTAAAAGTGATCGTAGTTGTTAAAACTCATGTAGAACTGTCGATATATATCGAAAAATTCGTTAGAAATTATCAGCACGACATTTTTTCCGAGTGTCGTGCTAGACCATAAATTAAAAAATTATTTAAAAATAGTTAGACACTGGAACTGAGGCTAAAAGTGGTCGTAGTTGTTAGAACTCACGTAGAACTGTCGATATATATCAAAAAATTCGCTAGAAATGAATAGGACGAAACTTTTTTCCGTGTGTCGTGCTAGACCGAAAATTAAAAAATTATTTTAAAATGGTTAGCCACTGGAACTCTGGCTAAAGGTGGTCCTAGTTGTTAGAACTCACGTAGAACTGTCGATATATATCGAAAAATTCGTACGAAATTATTAGCAGAACACTTTATTCCGAGTGTCGTGCTAGACCAAAAATTAAAGGATTATTTAAAAATGGTTAGCCACTGGAACTCAGGCTGAAACTGATCGTAGTTGTTAGAACTCATGTAGAACTGTCGATATATATCGAAAAATTCGCTAGAAATGAATAGGACGACACTTTTTTCCGTGTGTCGTGCTAGACCGAAAATTAAAAAATTATTTAAAAATGGTTAGCCACTGGAACTCAGGCTAAAGGTGGTCGTAGTTGTTAGAACTCATGTAGAACTGTCGATATATATATATCGAAAAATTCGCTAGAAATGAACAGGACGAAACTTTTTTCCGTGTGTCGTGCTAGACCCAATAATTAAAAAATTATTTAAAAATGGTTAGCCACTGGAACTCTGGCTAAAGGTGGTTCTAGTTGTTAGAACTCATGTAGAACTCTCGATATATATCGAAAAATTCGTTACAAATTATTAGCACGACACTTTATTCCGAGTGTCGTGCTAGACCAAAAATTAAAGGATTATTTGAAAATGGTTAGACACTGGAACTCAGGCTAAAGGTGGTCGTAGTTGTTAGAACTCATGTAGAACTGTTGATATATATCGAAAAATTCGCTAAAAATGATCAGCACGACACTTTTTTCCGAGTGTCGTGCTAGACCAAAAAAAATTATTTAAAAATGATTTGCCACTGGAACTCAGGCTAGAAGTGGTCGTAGTCGTTAGAACTCATGTAGAACTGTCGATATATATCGAAAAATTCGCTAGAAATGATCGGCACGGCACTTTTTTCCGAGTGTTGTGCTAGACCAAAAATTAAAAAAATTTTAAAAATAGTTAGACACTGGAACTGAGGCTAAAAGTGGTCGTAGTTGTTAGAACTCATGTAGAACTGTCGATATATATCGAAAAATTCGCTAGAAATGAACATGATGAAACTTTTTTCCCTGTGTCGTGCTAGACAGAAAATTAAAAAATTATTTAAAAATGGTTAGCCACTGGAACTCTGGCTAAAAGTGATCGTAGTTGTTGGAACTCATGTCGGACTGTCGATATATATCGAAAAATGCGCTAGAAAGAATCAGCACGGCACTTTTTCGTCAAGTGTCGTGCTGGGTACAATATACGTCGTTTATGCAAATAACCTAATTGTTGCAATTTTTTATTTTAATTACATATAGAGATGCAACTCGATTAGAACTAACGAGAACTCTCAAAGTTGTAATATTTATTGGTTTCTTATAGATTACAGGAGGAAGTGTCGTGCTAGATTCGCGAAGTTAGCACAACAATTTTTCATTTGCTATTTTTTTTGTATTAAAAATGCGGAACTCTTTTTATTTTCTATCAGGAACTCTAGAACTATGAAAAGTGCTACTAGAACTATCATTGTTTTTTTAAAATTTAAAGAATGTCGTGCCAACTTCACAGGGGTCCTGGATATTCCCCTCAACACGCAGGCTGAAGTAAATCTTTCCGACATATAATAACTCATGTTGCAATAAATACAGGATATTCTCCTCACTCGCAGAGTGGTGATTGCCCATAGCACAAAATAAATTGTTTGTTTCATTGTCCGACAGTAGTAGAACGTGCTACATACTTAGTAAACAGGTTATTAAAAAAATCATTTAACAAAAAAGAATATTATGTGTCACTATACACATTCTTTTGTACAAGGAGCCAAACATAGAAGTGAGTGCCCCTCCCCCCAATCTAAAACAAATTATCTTATTCACTGCTAGAAAATGATACAATGATAAGCTTATAAACGTTGAATGTAAAAATTATAAAAGCTGTTATGGTTTACTATTATTATAGACATTTTAAACACGGCTGCTGTTTTAAGTATGACGAGATAATGAAAATCATAAAAGACGTGAATTTAGCGAAGGAAAATTTTCAAGCAACTTTAGAAAAATACAGAATACGTAAGAAGATGTAAAATGTTACAATCCTCTTAACTCTATTTCAACCAATTCCTATTATTATTATAAGTTCGAATTTCATTACACAGACACTTTGTTATTTTATTCCGTTTGACCTTAAGTATCTTGTGTTGTTTAAAGGATATAATAGTAGTCTATTTGTGCTTAAATATCTGAGCCGTTAGGAAAATAAATCACTCAATTTCTTTGTGTTGACCAATCACGGGTCGGTATTTTACCTGCATCATTGAAAATAACTGTTTGTTAGGAAGCCGGTGTTAGATTGGTGCACTCTAGCCATTCAAAAAATTTGATGGAATGTCAATCTACATTTGCTGTTAAAACTACATTCTTTAAAAGTCCATCATTATTGTTTTTAGTAAGTTATGATTCTTAACTTTTAAACTTGTAATAAGAAGCTAACATTCCACTGTTAAGCTTTTGTGTTAACCTTAATACGCACCGCAAAAATAGGTTGATTTCTGTTTACCAAATCATCTTTTGATAAATGTTTGTTTTGTTCACCGCAGGAGCCAAGAACACCTCTTTCTACATAGTCCGGGAGGCAGAGGCACAAAATTTGTACTCATTCCTACAAAGCTAGTTCTCTGTGAATGAGTTGTTTCGATATGGTGAATAAAGGAAATGAAAGTCTGCCATCTCAATGTGGTCGCCTTCATTAAGAACATTGGAGTGAACATGTTAAAAGTTTATGTGTAAATGAGTTATACCTACAAGGCTGAAACTTTGTAGGATGCTTGTCGATAAGCCAGAACATAGAATAATTACAGTCTGCCACCGTGGCAGCGTCGCAATCGACGCTCTGCCACCCACGCAAGGTGTCAAGAAACTTTTAAAAATAACATTATTCCTACAAAGCTAATTTTTGTTTGTAGTATTATTTAGGTAATAAGAACATAGAAAAATAAGTCTGCCGCTTGTATCACGTCGCAAAGCTTTGACAGACGTAATAGAAAGTACGATCAACGTAGCGTAGCCGGCGCGCTAGTAAGCTTCAAGTCGCGCTGAATTATTGTTAAATACTTGAACAATTATAAATCTACAAAGCTGCTTTTTTCCACAAGCAGTTTAACATTATTATTTTTGAATAAACGTAGTCTGCCGTCAATCATAGGTGGCTAAGTCGTCGGCAGACGTGGCTATAGTTGTAGTGCTCACGGCAGCGCGCGAAAATAATCATTATAAAACTTTACATCTTTGCAATGCTGATCTTGTAATATTTATGCTATATTGAGAATTGAATCATGAGTAGCAACAAAATTTATTATTTTCGGAATTATTTCGTTATAATTCTTTTATATTCATATAATATTTACTGCTAAAATTATCATAAAATCAATTGAATTATATATAGATATTGATTCATCTTTATTATAGAACTGAAATTTATTTTTAAATATGTTATTATTATTATTTCTCACTTCAACAAAGGTACAGAAAAACTTTTGTCACATAGATAATAAATAGGTCAGGTAAATAAAAGAATTTGAAGAACATTATTCTAGATTTATTTTGATTTTTCTTCATTCAACAACTTTAACATTTTTCTCAACTCTCTTCATCATTAGAATCATATTTTCCATCATCTTCGCTGTCATAATCGCTTCTTTCATCCTCATTTTCATCATAAAAAATATATTCGTTATCTTCATTTAAATCCTCGAGTTCTGGAATGATAAAAAATTATTAAATAAAATATTTTTCATTGTGAAAATGCGAATGAATTGAAATTGAAGTAGTATATGTACCTGATGCTTCAACATTTTCTTGGATGACCGTCACATCATCTATTGACTGATGCAATGGATCTCCAGAGAACCACAGAAATAAATATTTATTATTCTCATCTATTCTCCAGACACAGTCAAGCGGTGATAATTCTGTGACTTCTGGTAAGTGAGCATTACACCAAATTTTTGATATATATGCTGCTCTACGAATATGCTCTAGCAACTCTGATGAGCAAGGTGGTAGAGCAGATGCATCAAAGCTTTTTATTTTTTGCTTGAACAAATCATCTGTAGTGCTTCCGTATGCTTTTAAAAACATAGCTGTTCTGACTTCATTGATTTTTGTTACTTTTTTATATCCGTACATGGAACACACAAAATCCTCAACAACCTCGAGTACAGATTCATCGCAATTCGGGTATTCTTTTAATGAAATGAAGGCCTCCATGAATTTTTCGGAATTTCTCAATATTTGGAAAGGTCGTTTCTTTCCTTTTCGAAAGAAAGCTGGATTATAGTCGCAGCCTGTCAGCGCATGGAAAGCAGGTAGTGAACGACATAAGTTTTGTCCTAATTTATCATGTAATTTATTCAAATGAATAATTCGTTGAGACTTTCCAGTTCCAACTTCCATCCATACGTCCACTTGTTCTGGTACAAATTCCATATTGCTCAACATAATCACAAGAACATCAGTATCTGAACATCTGATGTTCATAGTGTAGGTGGTTGTATGTCATTGAAGTTACATACGTGGAAAATCATACCCGTATCAGCTTCCTCATGATTCGTCGAAAGACGTGATTCGACGCTTTTAATAATACGCCCGTCTATTACCTCATATTTGTAGCACTTTTGTAACTGAGATACAAAATTTTATTTCCAAAGTAGGGTGCCATTTGCGGGCTTTCCCAATTGACAATTAAAATTGAATAAGATCTTCTTTGAAAGTAATATTCCGTAGCAGAACTCGAGGATTTAAATGAAGATAACGAATATATTTTTTATGATGAAAATGAGGATGAAAGAAGCGATTATGACAGCGAAGATGATGGAAAATATGATTCTAATGATGAAGAGAGTTGAGAAAATGTTAAAGTTGTTGAATGAAGAAAATCAAAATAAATCTAGAATAATGTTCTTCAAATTCTTTTATTTACCTGACCTATTTATTATCTATGTGACAAAAAGTTTTTCTGTACCTTTGTTGAAGTGAGAAATAATAATAATAACATATTTAAAAAATAAATTTCAGTTCTATAATAAAGATGAATCAATATCTATATATAATTCAATTGATTTTATGATAATTTTAGCAGTAAATATTATATGAATATAAAAGAATTATAACGAAATAATTACGAAAATAATAAATTTTGTTGCTACTCATGATTCAATTCTCAATATAGCATAAATATTACAAGATCAGCATTGCAAAGATGTAAAAGTTTTATAATGATTATTTTCGCGCGCTGCCGTGAGCACTACAACTATAGCCACGTCTGCCGACGACTTAGCCACCTATGATTGACGGCAGACTACGTTTATTCAAAATAATAATGTTAAACTGCTTGTGGAAAAAAGCAGCTTTGTAGATTTATAATTGTTCAAGTATTTAACAATAATTCAGCGCGACTTGAAGCTTACTAGCGCGCCGGCTACGCTACGTTGATCGTACTTTCTATTACGTCTGTCAAAGCTTTGCGACGTGATACAAGCGGCAGACTTATTTTTCTATGTTCTTATTACCTAAATAATACTACAAACAAAAATTAGCTTTGTAGGAATAATGTTATTTTTAAAAGTTTCTTGACACCTTGCGTGGGTGGCAGAGCGTTGATTGCGACGCTGCCACGGTGGCAGACTGTAATTATTCTATGTTCTGGCTTATCGACAAGCATCCTACAAAGTTTCAGCCTTGTAGGTATAACTCATTTACACATAAACTTTTAACATGTTCACTCCAATGTTCTTAATGAAGGCGACCACATTGAGATGGCAGACTTTCATTTCCTTTATTCACCATATCGAAACAACTCATTCACAGAGAACTAGCTTTGTAGGAATGAGTGCAAATTTTGTGCCTCTGCCTCCCGGACTAACAGTCCTTTATTGGATATTTTAAATGAACATTTTTAAGGAGTTGAGCTTAGGTCGGTGAAGAAACTTAGTCCTTGCTCTCATTAACATACACGCATCGACAGAAATAGATGATTCAACAACTTTGGTGGTCGGTACCTTACAATATACGAGTTAGTATCAGAGTTATAGCGGACCCCCTGCTAATTATTACGTTTAGTTTTCGGTTTGTGAGTTAACCAATATAACAATCGTCTTTTTCGACGGATATATTGTACGTGCGACATCTTCTAGTCAGTTTTAGCGTCGTTTCGTATTTTGTCCTAGAATTGCTACTAAGTGACTAACTTGTAGATTTCATCTGTTTTAAAAGGAATCTACAGAAGACTCCCGTCAGGTGAATTATCCCAGCTTGATACCCGCCGGGCGAATTATATCCCGCATGACACCCGTCAGACGAATTATACTCCGCACGACACCCGTTAGGCGAATTGCCTTTTGCGCTAACTCTGGTGTGTCGATATCCACCCCAAATACGGCTAGGTATACCACCCCACACCGTCGATCAACAGCTGGTACCACCTTCGTCGCAGGACAAAAAGAGTGTAACCTGCAGATTCAGTCTTCCAACAGTAAGGAGCGAGCGTTAATACCTGGAGCAGCCTACGATAAACAGCTAAGTAGCACGATTCCCTTACTTTGTTAGTAATAAGCACTTTTGTTAACTTTATCTGTAAGTTGTAGCCACGAAAAACGAGTTGTCCTGAAGGTAGTTACCTTTTGCGTGTGCAAAATTGTGGATTATACCACTGATTCTAATATTACCTGTACTATTCCTTAGTTCTTAGTTTTAATGATTTACAGTAACTAAATTCAAATTGTTTCCTACATGTTTTGAGTAATCATACAGTACGTGATTAGTTTTCTTTGATGATTTAGCAAGTCGAGATTTCATTTATTATCATTCTTATATGGATAATTAACGTACAACCACACTAAAGATTACATGGGCGACATGATATGATCATACTTGGTGCTAGAATGTCCGTATTCGAGTGTTAAGATACTAGGGCTTAAACCAGCCCTTCATCTTGGGATGGTTATACCGCTAGTTATTACTCAAAATTTAACGCTTTTTAATTAAATATAGAGCTTCACTGTACCGAAACCCTAGTTAGTTTTGTGTTAAGCCACTTTAGTTGCTTCTCTGTATAGCGAATTGCCTATGTATTGTATTCTATCCTGCCCTTAGAAACTGGGTATTAATTAATGTGTTTTGTGAGACAAATCATAAGTGTTGTATATAAAACAGAAGAGGTGCTGTCCGTCGTTGCATACACGGACGACATCTTGATCGTAGTAGAAAGCGATTCCAGTATCAACATCAAATAGAAGGCCAAGGTAGCCTGGACAAATTACAATACTAGTGCCGGGACAACACAATGAGAGTGACGACATCCAATATAACTGACACAGTCGTAAATGGCTTCATACAACGATACCGTGCTGTCAAGATTAAACAACCAATCCATCAAAAACGCTAAAACGTGTAAATATCTAGGTATAATACTAGATGAAAAACTCAACAATAAAGTATAGTATGTAACAACACGACAAATGATATGCCAAACATTACTACCCTAGCACAACGACAATAAAAAAAAAATTACACTAAACTGCATACGAACCTATATGAAGAGTATGCTGACGGCTTTCATTGTATACGCCACTAGCATATGGGCACAAAGGACGAACCTAACAAAACCAAGTCAAAAATGAAGAGCACACGACGGAGAGCACTGATTTGACTAACGGGAACATACAAATCAATAGCACAAGCCACATTACTCAGTTCAGTGACGTACTCAATGAAGTCATGCCATTCGACCTCATAATGAAAGAAACAACAGCAATGTACCTCAAAACCAACCGTCCGGAAAAAGTAGAAGAAATTCTACAATCTCACACCAACACAAAACGGGGGATAAAAGTGGTCGTGCACGCTCAATAGCGGACATGCTGGAACGACATTGAAACTGGACGAAGAACCTACATTACAAGTGATTTTCCAATGATCCACCCGAAGGTACTACATTGACCGGGAAGCGAGTTTTTTTACCTGAAAAACTTGCAATTTTGCCGAACCGTTGCTGTTCCAAGCAAGGTTAGGGATATTTAACGTACGTGACAACACTCACACACGAAACCTCCATTTTATCTCTAATCCGAACGAGGGTATTTTTTGTGAAAAATGCTCGCCTAACATTTTTCAAGCGGACCGTGTCGGGATTCGAACCCTGGACCTTGGGCGCGAAAAACCTACCCCTATATTTGACTTTCAAATGCTCCACCCCAAGGTACTACATTGGCCAGAAAACGAGCTAACGTGCGTGACAACAATCACACACGAGACCTACATTATACCACTCATCCGAACAAGAGTGTATTTTCGTAAAAGATGTTCGCCTAACATGACACCAAATAGATGACACCGAGCCAAGGATTAATATGCTTCATTACGGGACACGGACCATACCCATCATACAAGAAACACACACATATCACAGAAGACGAAACGTGCACATGCGGGTAGATAGAAACACCGGAACACCTACTATTTGAATGCAAGAACAGCGAAGTCAACATCAACGCCGAAAGAGACATTCTGAAGGAGACACACCTACGTGATATGCTATAGAACGAACACCTGTTCCAAAGTCTAAACACGTTGGCAAACAAGGTTACCCAAAAACTCCACAAACAACAGTGTAGCGCTATAACTATGCAAAACAAAACAATCAGCAGAACTTAGACAAACAGTGCAGACACTGCATATGTAGCATTGCACGTGGCTGAACATGACAAATTAGATTGTAAGCAAATTAACAACAGTAGAATAAGACCTTTTATTTATACTAACTTAAATATAAAATTATTGCAACAACATAAAGTGCACAAAACTGCAATACTACCAAGGCAATCCAATATTCTTGTAAAACAATGTACGCTGGGAAATCGTACGTAAAATAAATATCGTACTAAATAAAATAACAATCGGGCGAAACGAATGGACCATGCATACTTATCAACACAAAACACACAACAGCAAAGAACATACACAACAGGGACAGTAACCGTATCCCATCGGGGTTAGCGGCTGCAGAGGGCCGGAAACGTGTGCAGCAGACAGCTCAGTTGCTGATTTTCGGATGCGGATGGTCGGGAACTAAGCGGTAAGCAACCAAAGAAAACACAACCATACAACCGAATCAACAACCACACACCAAACAAAATCACAAACAACCGCAACACAACATACAAACATTACACGAAAAGTATCTTACAAGGCACAATAAACCATAAACAAGAAATGCAACCAAAAAAAAAACAACCAAACAACACCATAACGCATTAAACCGAACAAACAAAACATTGTTTTAAAGGAAGCAGGTACGCTTATATAGCATGTAAAGTTATTGTTAGAAAAATAAAATAATATATTGTAACGAAAACACTATTTGCAATAACAACAGTTCTTTATTTTCAAACTTATTTATACAAGCTTTTTCAACAATTCGTAATTTCAGTGAAGGTTGCTAAATGCTCTCCCAACAATTTATCTTCAGCTAGTCGCTAACAATACAAGTATTATGTTCTTAAAACACCGATGCCTTCTTCTAAGCACTATAATTGACTATCACAAAGTGATTTATATCAACAATAGGTTATATCACAACTGTCAAAGCTTCAAAGTAGAAAATATAGTAATCAAAGCTTCAATCAGAACGGAACTCCAATATCCACGACGGCAGTTTATATAAATACTCAAAACCTCTACAATATTCTAAAATGTACCGCAGGGTCTATCAATTATCTTTAGTGTACTAATGTTTCGTTTACGTTCTAACGTAATTATTCTGGTCAAAAGCTCCCTCTCTTAAAGCTGTTCTGTTCCAGAACACTCTGTGACCCGGACGTTGTAAGTCCATGTGGGTGTAAAGACAGTCGGAACCATTCTGCAGTTTCCTTGTTGATAAAAGTAACAATCAACATTTTTCATAGCAGAAATCGTACCACACGTCAATATCTGGACCCCGGTTTTCTGCAACAGTACCTTTAGCCTAATTCGTACCATTCTACCATCCAATTCATCGAGTCCACCACAGATCTTGTCTTCAAATTTGATCATCTGACCCTTAAGGTCCACTAACGCCTTCGACAGATCCTAGTAATTCAGTTTACCAGAATGCAGCTGCATAGTCACGTAGTAGATGCCCCAACGTTGCTCCTTTGCAGTATTGTTCTTCCAACCTATAGTTGGCGAAGTTGATCAAGACCACCAAATTTATTTTTAAACACCAGAGTAACTCCTCAGGACATATCAAAGTCTGCCGCTACGCAATGCGCCAGCGAGTATTCCGATGGCGTATCGAATAGATCACCTTGAATCTCTTCCGTGACCCAAAATCTCTCTTTGTCGGTGCCGCTGTAAAGATACACGAACCAATGATAGCTCGGTCCAGACCTTTGGTCATCCTCACGAAGATAACTTTTGTTCGTCTCACTGATTGCCGTTGTTCGGCATTACCGGCGTCATCACTATCGTAGGGTGCTAACTTGTTAAAGTGCACCACTGTTCTTCCATTTGGGAGCATAACATCCTATATACCACGTTATTGATCCTTATTACAACTTCGTACAGACCCTCCCAATGTCTTTGTAACTTTGACGACAGTCCACGCATCTGTTTGAGAGGAGGTCGCACTCTTAAAAACCATACTATTGCGCCTTGATATCATATTTGGTCTTCATCCGATTGTTTGCGATTTGGATATTTTTCATAACGTCACCATGGATGTCGTGCATCTTGCGTTTAAGCTTCTCGACGTAGGTTTCGTCCACGATGTTATATCCGGGCTTACACCCAAACTCCAAATCACTCGGTATACATGTCTCGCGTACCAGTGCAGTACATGTAGGTATCTGTCCAGTGCTCTCGTGAACCGAAGACCGATAGCCTAATAAAAATAGATGTAAATATTGGTGCCAGTCTCTTTGATTTTGGGAGACCACCTTGGCAAGGTTACCCAAGGTGCGGTTCATCTGTACGATCATGTCATCCTATTGCGGATACAATGGTGTTGTTCGGATCTTTTTCATCCTCAGGAACCGACAAATTTCTTAAAATAACACTGACTCAAAGTTTCTGCCCTGATCGGTGTGCATAGGAACTGCACAGGAACTCCAAAACGGCAGAACTCTTTCTCAACCAGCACGTCAACGACTGTTGCAGCTTCTTGGTTTGGTATAGCATACGCTTCGGTCCACTCTGTAAAATAGTCCATGGCTACCAAGCTGTATTTATTTCCGGAGTTGGTCTCAGGGAATGGACCGACAATATCGATTGCCATTCTCTCAACGGGATTCCCGACGTTGTATTGCCTCGTTAGAGCGTTGCGGTCTCTCAATGGCGCACACAACTGACACTTGCGGCAAAACTCTTCTACATCGTCGTTGCAGCCTACCCAGTAAAATCTTACTAGGACTTTATCTAGTCTTCTTAACGCTGAAGTGTCGCCAAGTTCCATTATGCAGATGTCCTAAAACTTCCGACATTCGGTTTTAGGACCTACCACCCGAAGGGTACTCATGAATTCATCTCCATTCTCCAAGGATCGCACCAAAATCGCATTCTCTACTTTCAAGGAATTCCGTTGTACCCAATACGACTTCAGAGTGCAATCCAACAGGTAAATGTCCTGCCAGGAAAGACGTTCTCCTCTGGCTTTAAATTCTAAACCTGACACTACTGTAACAAAAACTTTATTTGCAATAACAACAGTTCTTTAGTTTCAAACGGATTATACAAGCCTTTTAAACAACTCGTAGTTACAATGGAATTTGCTGAAAGCGCTCCCAATAATTTATTTTCAGCTAATACCTAATAGTACAAGTATTATCTTCTTAACACTACAATGCTATCTTCTAAATTACTATCACAGCACTATAATTAACTATCCAATCACTAATAATAAATCTATATAATTACGACAGTAATTCATATCACATAACCTAATTGATATCAACAACAATTTATTTTACATCTTTCAAAGCTTTAAACTAGAACATATTGTAATCTTAATATCCACGACGGCAATTTATACACATATTCAAAACCTATAGATTATTCTAAAACGTACCAGAATTTATGCAAATAACATTCTCGAGATTTCCTGTAAACTAAATAACTCTTAAATGCAAAACTCTTGTAACTGTCAGTCAAGTTCATCTGAAAAAAAGCGCTGCAAGTCCTATCAATCATATTTTGTGTACAAACGTTTCGTTAACGTTCTAATGTAATTATTCCGGCCAAAAGCAGATTGATCGGCGTTACAATATATATAAAACTCTATAGTTGAGCCTTTAGGTAAGTTAGGGATTACTGCGCTAAGCTGCTATAACAGAATCTGTCTATTTTACTTTGGGCGACTCCGTGGCGTAGTTGGTATGCGTGTGACTAATATGTCCAAAGTCCTGCATTCAAATCTCGACACGGTCCGCTCGAAAAATGTTAGGTGAGCATTTTTCACAAAAATACGCCTCGTTCGGATGAGAGGTAAAATGGAGGTCCCGTGTGTGTTGTCACGCACGTTGAAGATCCCTACCTTGCATGCAAGCGCAAGGGTTCGACAAAATTCCAAATTTCCAGGTAAAAAAAAACTCGCTTCCTGCCCAATGTAGTACCTTGGGGTGGAGCATTGGAAAATCTAATGTAGTGTCTATTTTATTGTTTAATTCTTTTTCTTTTCTTTTTTGTAGAGAGAGAAATATCCGTTAAGAATTCTTATCGTCCGATATTTGGCATAATTTTTTTTAGTAAGCAAGCGTACGTAGATGAACTTCCTAATTTTAGAATGCTGTTGCCTGGTAGTGGAATATGGTTTAATCTCTTTTTTGCAATGATATCATACAGTTTGTTGCCTTTCGGAGGTGGTTGGGTTTCACTACCGGACAACCTAGGGAAGATGCTCACCCGGGACTCTGTTGACGCCAATTGATGTACGCTGCCTATTGGGGTAATGTTGAGATACTGTTGCATTTGTTTTTTGTATTTGATTTTCCTTTTATTTTTGAAGAAAAACACTTTCGTTTAGGTTAATTGGTTTTATTTATTAGCAGTATGTTGTGCCGATTGTTTGTGGGACTCATCCTCAGAGTGTGGAAAGCTCCGGTCGCCTCATATCACTTCCACTTTCCTGCTACCTGTTAAGTTACTATAAGGCAACTGGCTTTTCCCGCTGAACCAGCGAGTTCCTTTGGTCTACTGCAGGGCATGGATGCCCCGTCCTGAGTCTCTCGTGCTGACTCGGCTGCAGGAGCACTTACCACGTCACAAGCTTGAGGAACACTCCCAATACCTACATTAAAACTTTTTTTTTCGTGACACCGTAAATATATTAACCCCATCTACACTGCAAAATGTTGGTAAACTGAAGAATTGTCTTTCAATTCTTATGTCAACCCTATAGAAACAAACACTGGCTACCACATTTATTAAAATGATTAGCTTATACCCACGTTTCTATAATTGTATCTTTTACCATATCACAAATATTTGTCAATAAAAATTTAGAAACGAACAGAATGGCTTATATTTTATAAGGGTCAATGTATTTCGAAGGATACTTACTCCTAGACATATGGTTTTAAGTTATATAACTAACCTGGATAATAAATTTCGTTTTTTCTCTTCCTCTATTTACCTAAATTTTGTCAATTATAAACCTCCTGTAAATAATTACAAATTATCGATAGAGGCTTTATTTCTTTTATAACAATTGATGTACGTACCAGTTTTTGATTTTTGTTTAAACTCAAAGAAACATTTTTGTCGAGAAACGTTTAGGCTCCTCTACGTTTCCGTGTATGCAATGGTAGAGAAGTGCGTTTTAGGTTTTAATGTCAAAGGTATTGAGCAACGCAGTTTATTTCATTTGGATGATTTCAAATGGTTCATCGGTATATCACCTACTAGTGTATTTCAATCCTCTGAACTACACACCTCGTCCCATACGATTAAAAAATATAGGAATTACTTCTTCAGATGATAATGAAACGACAGCTGAACGTAAAATGAAAAAGTGTGTGGTTTGAAATTCTTACTATATACCTTGTTCGCGATGGATATTTATTTCACAGTGCAAGACAGTTTATTATAAAAAGTTATGCTTAATTACCATATAAATTTAAGACCAGATCACACCCGATAAGAAAATATGCCAGTAACAGGCAAACGAACAACGATCAATCTAATTCAATATGTCAATTGATAGCCGTTTCGTGATTCAATCTGCCAGAAAGCATGTAGTCTTTGTTAGACACGAGACATGACAGATGACTCGTGTAAATCCCTAGGGCTTACTGTGTAACTGTATAAAAACATTAAAAGTCCTATCTGCTTAAAGAAGCGATGTATCAACAGTTGCCTCCTTTTAGGAGATTATATAAATCACATAAACAAGCAGAAGCAACTTTCAATAAGAACATAAAAATGATCAACTTTATTTCATGGCGCCCTTGTCATGTTATATGTCGCGTGTCGTAAACGTGAATACATGAATAATAAACGTAATATTGTTTCTTGGGGGGATGAGAGCACATGCTGCACGTCAAGATGACGGTAAATACCTAACAAATATAAACCTCATTATAACATCTGTAGCTTTAATGTATGCACGAATTTACATTCATACAAGTCTTGAGGTAACTTTTGTGTTGAATACAATTAATGTACCGCATAAAATCAACTAGGTTCGTCTGGCACATATACAGGTGTCAGATGTTGCGTAACAGACATGTGGAACCACAAACTGAATAATTTAAACAACAAAATAGTTACACAATTTTTTATGTGGCAACTATAAAAACTCTCTTTGTCTCCAGCTCTTTTTAACAAAATATTTCACAAGTTTAGGACGCAATTACAATATTTCTGTTAACTTGCAAAAATACTTGAAGGTTCAATTAAAGTTGAGCGGAAGCAATTCTACAGGTGCTCGATAATTTTTATTAATACTGCTTTTAAACTGCAATGTATAGATTACTGCAAAATAGTTGAATTAGAAAATTCTCACATATGCGCCCACCGTTCTCTTTCATAGACTTAACCTCAAGAATGGTGCGGATTCTCCACTGTTCATTATCATAAATTAGCCCTTTCAATACCCTGTAACTATCTACCTGCGTGTTTCTTAATCTAGTCTATACTTAAGCATTTGCCGTCCAGTACAAAATATACTTTTAACTCTGTCTCTAATTGCTATCCCAACTATTCCTTCAAGACTCAAAATATAATCTATCACCCAATCAATTAATTTATCCTAGTGATATTTACATCTTCCTAAACTACTTCTAAGACCTTATTGCTACTAATTTTAACTGTTCTTCTATTCTATAGCAACGTATTTAGAAAGCTTCCAATTTCTTAATTTTTTTGCTTAATGTTCCCGTTTCAGTTGTATACGCTGCCCCCTAAACATATACTAACAGTAGTCTATTAATAATATCTATAGTTGCCCTACATTTGAATATCACAATTGAGACGCCAAAGGCTTGAACTATTCTACTTTTTCCATCCCTTTTACCCATTTTCAATGGTAATGCAAATCTCCAAGTAGCAGAACTCCATTTTTTCTTCTAATCTTTTCGAACATAACTATACTATCCCCATTCTACTGATTTCCTGTAATTATCTTCATGTTGGTAATGCTTATTTGGTGCATGAATCTATCTATTATTTTTCATTTTATTTAGTCCTTTTTCAAAATCTCTTATTTGCTTCTGATAATACTATATCTTCCACATACGTCAACAATTGAATTTTCTTTCCCTGAACAATAGTGCCCATTTCCTCTAGTTCTTAGTTCCATTTCTTACTTATTCCAAACATTCCATACGGTGTTAAATAAGCTTGTGATTTTGTCGGAGGCCATAATAATTATTTATGGTTCCGGGTTGGGACCGTGTCATTTTATAAATTAAGGTCGACGTTTCGCCCACTTTTGTAAGGGGCTTCATCAGGACAAGAAAAGAAATAATAAAATAAAATATAAAAATAACAATGATAATATTAAGTAGACAAGTTATAGTGTAAAGAGAAGAGTTACTCCTGAACTAGCAGACTCACTAGCCCATTCAAAGCCAAAAGGTGTTATGGCGAAGTAACTGGTGAAAGTAGCGAAAGTATTACACTCATGATCGCATGCAATGCACTGAGCGGACAGCGAAATGTAAGCCTGACTATATCAGAGTACACGTGCTGAGCACAGAACAACTTTTACTAGGAATTTGGAAAATAACATTTCCCAAATTTTGAATAATCAAAATAAACAATCTAAAACGAACAAAGCAATTCATTGGTTAACGTTCTGATAAGTGTTTTTCAACACACGATGGATAGAGACCTAAAGACTATAAATACGAATTTGATTTCTGCATAAATCAGTCCTAGTGCTCATCATAGCCTGGGGTTCACCTCCTCCACCTGCAGTGCTCCTCATAGTCTGCAGACCTTTCCAAATAATCCTAAGCGCAGTGCTCACCATAGCCTGCGTCCTGCCTTACACGTTACCCTAACCGCCGCCGTACCTGGAGGCCGTCACCGTAATTTATCAACACACACCATTAACACGCACGTACGAACGCTCAGCTCCATTCCATACTGCACCGACGTCGCTATTGCGATTACACCCGCCAAGCTCTACCACAGGGACGTCATCCCCGTAGAAGCATCAACCCCACGACGCCGTCGAAGATTCCAGAAGACGCCGAATACCTTCTGACCCTTTGCTCTTGTATATATTTGTAAATAGTAGTTTTAAGTGTATATAATTTTCAGTTCATAATTGCTTTAACGTAATTGCTACCCACCACTAAACACACGAAGATTACCGACGAGGACCAAACACCACCGAAGATGTCTGGACCTCGCCTACCTGTATATATGTCTTAAATCTTCACTGTCAAGTTCCCACGGGGCCTCTGAAGAAACATCCGAAGCTTCCCGAAGAAAGTCGAGGCCTTCCGAAGAACAACACACCTTACTAAATGATGCATACAGTTACTCCTGGCTCCACCGCCTCAGGAAATCACCTGAAGACATCCTAACAATTGAAACCGTTTAATTTCTCTTTTACAATTATGTTTATTTTTGGATTTATAATGCCTTTTTCTTATGTTTATTAAACTATAAACTAAGCCCAGCCTACTTGATTACAGACGCCGCCCCCCATCGAACAAACCCGTACGATAACAAATGTCGCCCAACGTGTCTGGGCCGTCTTCATAAGAAGATTTTGCAAACAACGCGCTTGCAAGAACCACCAGCACGCCCGAGACGAAGACTCAAGCCACTTCCAACGTCCAGCCGGACACCAACCAGCCGCCTCCAACCCAGGAGACCACTCAATCGACAGTTCTGGGACTGCAACAACCCAGTGGCGCTCAACAATACCGAATAACCAAAATGGCCACCACAGCCACCCCCGTGGCAGAGAGACCTACATTCTCTGGCACCCTCCTGGAGGATCCCAACGAATTCCTCCAGCAGATGGAAACGATGAATGCGGATGTACCGACAACAACTGCACGACTCCGAGGCCAAGCAGCTACATGGTGGAAACCGTATGCCGTTTTCCGGCCCACCTATAGCGAGTTCCGAAGATTCTTTTTGGATACATACAGCAGTACAACCAGGGACTCGGAAAACAGCATCCCGACCGGGCCACGCCAGGCTACAGGCCGGTCGGGCGCAACGAACTGGCACAACTAAACACCGCCGACGATGACCCACTACCAAGGATCCCCATCACATTCTTGGTAGTCGCAGACCTCGCTGAGGATGTCATTCCCGGCGAACCATGGCTACAGACAGGCAGACCACGAGCAACCCACACAGCCCGTGTCGGTCTGCCTAATACTGTGCAATGCGCACAGACAGAAAGGTATACCTACGGACGGATGCCCCACGAAGAGGTGCCCTTTCAACATGCAGCAAGCGACCGCAGCAAGGTCCAACGCCGCCACACGACGGTGACGCCCGTCACCGCCACAGCAACTGCAGCTAAGCAGTTCACATACGAATCCTTGGCCAGTAGCCTCTGGGAAGGATTCCCACCAGTGATCAATGGGTCCGCACCGCCTACTGCCGCCACCGACACCAGCCCATTCTCACTGAACGTAGAAAGGTATACCTACGGACCGATGTCCCAAGAAGAGGTGCCCTTTCACTCGCAACAAGCAGCAAGCGACCACAGCAAGGTCCAACGCCGCCACACGACGGTGACGCCCGTCACCGTCACACCGACTGCAGCTAAACAGCTCGCAGACGAATCCTTGCCCAGCAACCTTTGGGAAGGATTCCCACCAGTGATCAATGTGTCAGCACTGCCTACTGCCGCCAACGGCACCAGCCCATTATCACTAAACGCAGAAGCTTGCAGAGCACGAGCTACCCACACAGCCCGTGTCGAGCAGCCTAATATTGTGCAAGGCGCACAAACAGGAAGGAACACCTATGGATGGACGTCTCATGAAAAGGTGCCCTTCCAACCGCAACAAACAGCGAACGACCCCAGAAGGGTCCAACGCCGCTACACGACGGTGACGCCCGTCACCGTCCAACCAACTGCAACTACGCAGTTCACAAACGAATTCTCACCCAGCCGCCGTTGGGAAGAATTCCCTCCAGTGATGAATGGATCGGCACTGCCTACTGCCGCCAACGGCACCAGCCCATTATCACTAAACATAGAAACACGCAGACCACGAGCTAACCACACAGCCCGTGTCGACCTGCCGAATATCGTGCAACGCGCACGAACAGAAAGGAGTGCCTATGGACGGACGTCCGAAGAAGAGGCGCCCTTTCAACCACAAGCAGCTGACGATCATGGTGAAGTCCGACGCCGCCGCACAAAACGCAAACGTAGATACTTCAACCGCAAAGCCCCGCCGCTTCTCCTCAGCAACATAGCTACGCTACCATCTTCAGCGAGGGGGAATATTACACTCATGATCGCATGCAATGCACTGAGCGGACAGCGAAATGTAAGCCTGACTATATCAGAGTACACGTGCTGAGCACAGAACAACTTTTACTAGGAATTTGGAAAATAACATTTCCCAAATTTTGAATAATCAAAATAAACAATCTAAAACGAACAAAGCAATTCATTGGTTAACTTCCTGATAAGCGTTTTTCAACATACGATGGATAGAGACCTAAAGACTATAAATACGAATTTGATTTCTGCATAAATGAGTCCTAGTGCTCATCATAGCCTGGGGTTCACCTCCTCCACCTGCAGTGCTCCTCATAGTCTGCAGACCTTTCCAAATAATCCTAAGCGCAGTGCTCACCATAGCCTGCGTCCTGCCTTACACGTTACCCTAACCGCCGCCGTACCTGGAGACCGTCACCGTAATTTATCAACACACACCATTAACACGCACGCACGAACGCTCAGCTCCATTCCATACTGCACCGACGTCGCTATTGCGATTACACCCGCCAAGCTCTACCACAGGGACGTCATCCCCGTAGAAGCATCAACCCCACGACGCCGTCGAAGATTCCAGAAGACGCCGAATACCTTCTGACCCTTTGCTCTTGTATATATTTGTAAATAGTAGTTTTAAGTGTATATAATTTTCAGTTCATAATTGCTTTAACGTAATTGCTACCCACCACTAAACACACAAAGATTACCGACGAGGACCGAACACCACCGAAGATGTCTGGACCTCGCCTACCTGTATATATGTCTTAAATCTTCACTGTCAAGTTCCCACGGGGCCTCTGAAGAAACATCCGAAGCTTCCCGAAGAAAGTCGAGGCCTTCCGAAGAACAACACACCTTACTAAATGATGCATACAGTTACTCCTGGCTCCACCGCCCCAGGAAATCACCTGAAGGCATCCTAACAATTGAAACCGTTTAATTTCTCTTTTACAATTATGTTTATTTTTGGATTTATAATGCCTTTTTCTTATGTTTATTAAACTATAAACTAAGCCCAGCCTACTTGATTACAGACGCCGCCCCCCATCGAACAAACCCGTACGATAACAAAAGTGGTAGTTTATATAGGGCGAGAACTTGATGCATGAGTGATCATGAATAGAAAGGAGTGTCGTAGCGGATCAGTGAATGTCACGGTTCTGCTGTTGTGAACATAGGCTTGTTTTCCAAATAGGGGAAAGGTAGTAGCCATCGTGTTTGTTTAGATTATTAAAATTTTTATTGATTTCTATGGATTTTCTAATTTTTCTATTGTAGAAAAATGGAATTCTGGCAATTAGTTTCGTCTTGTCAAAGTTAATGGTATGGCCTGTTTCATGTTGGTGTTCGGTCACCGCTGAGCGATTGTACTGGCTTGTTCTTAAGCATCGCTTATGCTCGTTTAGTCTTGTCTGTACTGACCGTCCTGTTTCTCCTATGTATACTAAACCGCAGCACTAAGGTATACTATATACGCCTGGGGCTTTAAGACTATTTCGGAATCGTTTGGGGTTGGTAATATTTGTGAAATTTTATTAGTGCGTTTATAGATTGTTTTGATGTTGTGTTTACGTAGAATTTTGCCAATTCGGTCTGTTACTCTGTGTATATATGGAAGATTGCTAAAGATCGTGTATCGGGATTACAGCGTGGTTTGGGGGTTCGTGTAGGATGCAGATGCCGGTAAATTACTCTGCCGATATCTGAGTTACGATAGCCGTTTTTTATAAGACTAGTTTTAAGATGGGCCAGTTCATTAGATAAGTGTTCTTTCTGGTTGTGAAATCCTAATTGCACGGTCATTATAATTATTTATGGTTCCCGGTTGGGATCGTGTCATTTTATAAATTAAGGTCGACGTTTCGCACACTTTTGTAAGGGGTTTCAGCAGGACAACAAAATAAATAATAAAATATAAAAAACACTCAATAATTTTCTAGATCACATAAACAATCAACATAAAGATATTAAGTTCACTATGAAATTGAAAAGAACGGAACTCTGCCATTCCTTGACGTTCTGGTGGAGCGCCAACCTAACGGACGACTAGGTCATTCCATATATCGATGCTTAAGAACAAGTCAGTACAATCGCTCAGCGGTGGCCGAACACCAACATGAAACAGGCCATACCATTAACTTTGACAAGACGATACTAATTGCCAGAATTCCATTTTTCTACAATAGAAAAATTAGAGAATCCATAGAAATCAATAAAAATTCTAATAATCTAAACAAAGACGATAGCTACTACCTTTCCCCTATTTGGCAAACAAGTCTATGTTCACAACAGCGGAACCGTGACATTCACTGATCCGCTACGACATTCCTCTCTATTCATGATCAGTCATGCATCAAGTTCTCGCCCTACATAAACTACCACTTTCACTACTTTCAACAGTTACTTCGCCACAAGACACCTTTTGACTTTGAATGGGCTAGTGAGTCTGCTAGTTCAGAAACAAGTCGTGCTATTATTATGTAGATTAAGCCCAAAAGGTTTTCTCGGGGATTCCAGAACAGCCACACAGACGGGATAATAGAAAAGTATTTAAATTATTCATATTACTGTTAAAGAAAAATTTGTGACTCACACATGAAAAGTTTTGGGATTTCTAATTATTAACGAAGATTAGATGAAGATTTAATTAATGTTAAGTAGTGATAAAAAGTTGTTTCCTTCTAGACTTAAGTTGTATATATATATATATATATATATATATATATATATATATAGCTGTAACAGCGCCCCGCGTTGGGCGTCGTTAAAAGAGTGCTATGAAAACGGCCAGCTATTTTTTACTGTGATACAGATACAGCAAATTATAAAATTTGAAATTTCTGACTTACCTTCCTTTGCCTGGCTAGCTCACTGGAATTGACGGAGTTTACAAAACGAAATCAAACACAGCAATATCACAATGCGACTATACAATCTAAAATATTTTCTCTCATACAAAAGAATATAGAACATTTACAGCAAAGCTTCTTTCAAACATAAGTCTTATTCCTAACAAGTATTTAATTATCAAAAAATGTTCCTCATCTAGTGTATGTTTAAATTTACAAAACTCAAATTTCTTCTCTTGTGTATAGTTTACCTAACTTTTTTTTATACCCACGCTAGCAAGGTTTGTTTTGGCCGAAAAAATCCTCGACAGATAGCCTATAAAAAAATCAGAGTGTTTCGAACTCCGATTAGAAACTTTCCTGATAAAGATCCTTACAAAATAAATATAATATGATTAAGATTTATTTTATCTTAAACTAAATGACAAATACTCAAATATCAGTTACAAACAGTGTCATATGAGTATGTTCTATTTCAAGAAGTTTTCCGGGTGTTGGGGATCAGAAAAGCCAGAACCACACCGTTGCGCCCTCAATCGGATGGTACGGTAGAACACACGTACCGCACCTTGGAAGTATCTGTTAAAGGTAGCCTCTGAACATCAAAGGAACAGAGACCAATACATACACCTACTTTTATTGGCCTACGGATCTGCGGTTCACGAACGTACTGGACAGACTTTTGCATGTGCTATGCTGACACGCGAGATACGTTTACCATGTGACCTTGACTTCGATAATAAGTCGGCGAAGACGCTGTATGGGAAAGTTATGTCGAGAGACTCCAACGAATAATGCAAGACATCCATGGAGGCGTAATAAAGAATATTCAGATTGCGAGCGACCGGATGAAGGCATCAACGCGCAAGTATTTGGTTTTCAAACGGGACACCGCGTGTAGTTGTACAATCCCAGACGAAGGCGCGGATTGTCGCCAAAATTACAAAGAAATTGGGAGGGTCCCTACGAAGTACTGAAACGAATTAACATTGTAATATATAGGATTCGTAAGCTCCCAAATGCAGAACGATAGTGACAGTGACAATTACAATACCGGAGGACATGATAAAGTGAGGCGAGTATTGAGCCAGGAACTAAGGCCTGGTGTAAATTATGAATGATTCATGGGCGTGTACACAAGTATCAGCAAGGCGAGGTTTAGGATTACTAAAAAGGTCAACAGCGTTCTATTTGTTGTGCTGTAAAATACTTTCTTGCACATTATGCAGCGGCAGATCTCAGTATGAGCTGAGGGATTGCTACGATGTTCAAAAGTAAATTTGGCGGTATGTACCAGCTTTGTCAACAACAACCAGAGGTAGGTCAAACCATGCACCTTTAGAGATGGACGTCGTCGCATTTATACCAAATAACAAAAAGATTGCCCTCTTTTAACCCAGTAACCAGAATCTATTGAGGGCATTAGTGGATCTCAAAAATTAGATGATGGGGTTTGGGGACAAGTTAGTTATATGTTGGTTGTGTGCTTGATAAATTGGACGAAACTAGAGGTACTGTTCCAGAAGACTGGGGTCCAAAACTTGTTATACGGCTTTAGTCCAAATGAGACGACATCTGCTTCTTCAATCGATATGAGAAATGTAACAATGGCTCCGGTTGTTCTTATCTTCATAGGGACATCAAGCTTCCGGTCCGCAAAATGTTCTGAGACAGAACCATTTTAAAAGGATGTAACAATAATTAAGAAATATATGGAATATTCTGGAAAGGATGCTTAATACAATCATATATGTTTAGCGATATGAATTAATGCTTGACAGGTATCGTAATACAATAGGGTGGTTCTCAAAAAATTTGGTAACTTACATTTTAGATTTCTTTCCATTGCTCTTGAATACAGGATTATCGTATATAAGTGTGAACTCCTTGCGACAGATTAGTACTAGTTTGAATTCCGTCCTAATAAACGTTCGGTGTCATAAATTAATGTAAATGTAAATCCGCTTACGTGATATAAATGTGATATAGATAAAGAAATTACTGGATCGGTTAGTGCTACAAATGTTTAATTCGTCGTATTCAGAATAATAAACTAATGCCTACAAATAGTGTTAATGTAAACAGCCCTCTGTAAATGTACGTGATTGTAAAGAATGATTATTAGACTTGTATTTATTAGAAATAAAGTGAAAAGCGCAATTAAAGAAACTGTTACAATATTTTGGTTAATAAATGATCTTCGAAAAAGCAATTCGTGCAAGTTCAGAGATAATAGGTAGTTATCGCAGTACAACGCTAAAGATCCGTTAAAGCCAAATGTTACGTGATGGTTTAGATTAATTTTATGTAGAAACACAAACTAGAAGTTATCGCATTCTACTATATTACCGTACGAAAAACCTAACCTTAAATGTGTGACAATTAATATTTAATTCCCGATTGATCTATCAATGGCAATTCACAATTAAAAACTCAATAATAAATTACAAGGATACATTAAAGTTTTCAAAACTAATGTCAAATAAAACAAATAGCGTCCGATATGTTGTACACGCTATTTTACGAAAATAGCGGACCCCGGCTATTTATTTACCGTACGTAATGTCTGCGCGCATGCGCTTTTTGCTAAATTAGAAATAATAGCGTACAATAAATTTAACGGAAGTCGTGCGATAATTCCCTATTAAAAGCATTCGTTTTCCCGCAATTGGACGATCCAGCAAATATTGCTCTTATATTTGTGAGAAACAAAGGCCCGTGTTTATCTCTCTTGATTACATTGGATACCAAAATTTCATCAAAGTTCTGTATATGTATTATGCATTTCTGCTTTAGCAATATCCATATTTTGTACATCAACTTCTTTAAGAATTTCAATTTTCTTTGGGGTAAAGTTGTTTGAGTTGTCTGCGTAGTGTTCTTTTAGGTGATCACATCACATTTACTTTGGCCATTTATTCCATCTGTTTCAACCATGGGTTCAGTTGTTACGGAAGGATCTCCCCTTAACATCTTGACGGCGCTTTTGAGGCGCCATTTACTAATTAAAACGTTTTGTCAACAACGCTCGAATAAAAAATCCACAACAAACAGACATACGAAAAATACAGAACAATTAGCTTAACGTCGCGTGCAAATAAAATTTTAACTGGACTTCTTTACAAAAAATGAAAAGAAAACCAATTTGATTTAAAAAAAAAAGGATCTAAGAGAAGCAGCCTAAGTCCAAGATTACTAACAGAACGCAAAATGAAAACAAATAAACAAACAGGTTGTAAATTTAGAAAACATATTTGATGTCCTCAAATAGAATAAGACGTATGAAATATTTCAAAAGGCAGGTTTAAAACATAAAGATAACGGGGTAATTGCAAATATCTAGAAAAACAAATAGCTAAAATCGCAGTAAGTGATAAAAAAAGGCAAATGTCAAGAAAGATATTAGAATAGGATGTTCTTAATCTCCCTTGATTTTTAAACAATTAGGACAATTAAAGATCAAATGAACACTAAGATAAACTTACAAAGCAAAAAAATATTAATACTAAGATTTGCAAACGATATTGTAAGTACTCTTAGCCAATACCATACTCGATCTAGATAACATGTTGCCTAGTGTGGAAAAAACTTTGAGAAAGAGAAACAACATGAACATAAATTTTAAAAACATAAGGGATGGCATGCAGTATAGATAATAAAATCGACATTTGAAATATAAAATAAGACAGAGCAGATTTACTGAGATCAGTGAATTTTGCTATTAGAGAGGTAGAATTACAAAGAACGGAGGAAACAAAAGTAATATAAAATACAGAACTGCACTAGCAAAGAAAGGATTCCTTCACAATATAACTTGCCCGAATCTACCATTAATCTAATATAAAAACACAATTTTTAAGAATATTGCAAGGAATCTAGCACTGTCTGATTCTGAAACATGGATTATAGAAGGGACAGGAGAGAGATCACAGCTTTAAAAATGTTAGGCTGTACAAAAAAATTAAATATTAACTGAACACATGGAATACCAAATGAAGAGGTACTAAAACAAAATGCTAATGAACGATACTTTTGGGAAAATATAGCAAAGAGATGCGATTGACTGATAGATCATCACTTATGTATTCAGGACTAGGTTTCACTGATATAATGGAAGGAAAGATAGACAAGAAAAATTGCGTAGGTAGACAATGATTCTTAAACAAATTATAAGCGATGCAGATTGTGCTAGGTATGTTTACACGCGTAGAACAAGGAAGCTTTGCAAGTTATATCAAACCAACTAAATGAACCGACGATAAGAAAATATTTTCTGGGTGACCAAAAATATGAAAAGGTTACTTCAACAGTGGATGATTATTTTGCAAGGATTAAATAAAGCTACTTTCGTGAGCAAATAAAAATATTTGAACAAAGACTAAATGTATCGCATTGAGAGAAAACAATGTAGAAATATATAATTTGGTTTTTAAAATTATTCAATTGATTCCATACAATTGCGCGAACTTATCAACCCGCCCCAGTTAGACCAGTAAAATGACAAAATTTGGACGAAATAATACTGACTAGGCTGAAACTTTATAAACAGGCTTGTTTTAGGGTACTATTTAACATATTAAAAGTTTCCACGTGTAGACCCTACGTTGCGGGCACGGGTGGGGCCAAAAGTTCCAAAAAAACAGTTTTTCGCAAATAACTAGGAAAATATCAACTTTGCGGAAATTTATGTTAATATCAAAATTGTAGCTTACAAAATTCCGCACAATATCGTTTTTTATTCAAGTCTGTACGACCAAATTTTTTTAAACAAAGGTAGTTTTGCGAAGCAACGAAAACGCGTACGCGTGTCGCGCATTTTTCACTAATATCTCGAAAATGGACCCTCGAAAAATGTTTTAAATAAAAGTTGTAGAGAATCTAATTACAAACAATTTCGTTTTTTATTCATTTCTATACGGCCAAAATTCGCAGAGTTATTAATTAAACGACTATTTTTTTTATATTAATAGTGGATGTTTTGCATGTAAAAATCAGTATTAACTCTGAAAGTATAGGTCGTACACATATAGTATGTATAATGAAAGCAGAAGAGAATAAAATTTTGAACATGTTGATGTGTGCATGAATCCATTTTGGTATAGATAGCTTGAAGTTAAGAGCAAAAAACAGGAAAAAATGTCATTTTTGAGTGCATTTTGGAGAATAACTTTTTCTGATTAGTTGAATGCATAGTAATATTATGTGATTTTCTTGAAGATATTTTAATTATCTTTAAAATGAGACGTCGTAGAGCTTTTTTCATTAAAACGTTGACGAGTTACAAGCGTTTAAATATTTAAGAAAAAAAATCAATTTTGTTAAATTAACATTTTAGTCCAAATATATGTGGATAATTTTTCAAAAATTTATTTTATCTTGTTTTCATTACTTCATATATATATATATATATATATATAATATATATATATATATATATATATATATATATATATATATATATATATATATATATAGATATGATAACGCCGTACGCCGATGTAATAAACGTCCAGCTGAACGCCACCTTCTAATTTTATTATGCCACGGCTAGCCCTTTTTAATTTACACAGAGTGCACAACCGTACGATGATCAATTTTCATTTACCCCTTTATGGTTACCTGTTTGAATTGATAAAACCTAGTCAATCATCATTCAGATAATGAAAAGAAATAATATTTACACTTCACAATTTTTGTAATTCTTTAAATACACCCTTCAATCAATTAATATTATATGGATTATTTATCCCAAAATTTATATCCTTTTAATTTAATTTAAAGTCACCAAAAACGATACCTCTTACGAAAAAATCTCGAACGTTCAAGACCCTTTTATGATTATTACGCAAGTTTCAACGTATTCAATATTCTTGTTGACTCCTTACAAGCTTTAGAGAAAATTAATATATTCAGTGTTAAAATTTAAATTTAAAAAGATTCCTTAAAACTAGGTAGCCCTGACCTGTGATCTCCTGATGAATTGTTTGGTGTTGTGGATCAACACCCCCTTATTATCTTCAATCGAAAACCAATGTTCTGCTTTGTACTCCTTAACGTACGTTTGAACCAATAATTCAGTACGGTTATCCCTTGTTTCCAAAATTCACCTCGTGCATTATTCTATATTTCCCTGGATACGCCTTGGACCTCTTAACTTAAATACCACTTAGAATTCGTAGGTTTCTTAGTATTATGAATTTAGAATTATTCCACTTATCGTCGTGAATTAGAATTTCTGAATGCCAGACTTAGGATCGTGAATTAGAAGTGGACTAGAACTGGACTAGAAGTGGACTAGCATTGTATTAGAAGCGGATTAGAAGCCGTTTTCTGCAAAAACGGCAAAAGCTTTTTCATGTATTCTTAACGCAATTCTTACACAGCACTGTTTTTCACTATAATATAAATTTTATTTATCTGACGCGTAAATATTTGATTAAGAGTATTGTGGATTCGACGTGCTTCAAATTGAGATTGACCGTTTCTTATCACCTCTGGGCGTTATATAGCTTTTGCTCTATACATTTGGATTGGTTTTCCAAGCAGCCTTGCAAATATTTGTTCTGGACATTCCTAGAATTTTTTCAAGCTGATTTCTGATGAAACTAGTTTGAAGTTCCGTGTCATGCTGTTATTTGCTATTGTTTTATGATCTTTGATCGCCTTATTATTGTTATCGTTGCTGGACTTTTAGCTTAAGTCTGTTGTTTTGTGTAGATAAAGCTTTTGGAGAATTGTACAAAATAAATGATGTAACAGTAGTACTGTTTTCGTTTATGATTTATTTAAACTCATCATTGAAAGTGCGTTTTCTTATCAAAGCGCTTATTGTTCCTTCTTTCTTACAAGCGTAATTGCATGCAGATTTACTAGGTTTTATCTTATCTTCTGAGTATTTATTTTATAACTTGTTGAACACTCCTTAACGTAGTTTAATTACATGTATGATTATTTCTCTGCTGAATACGCGTTCTATTATTGGAAGATATGCTTACTGGCATTGATTAAAGTTAATTATGGTCCATATACCGGGTGTTAAATGCTTGCTATTTACATACTGTGCGAATTATTTATTTTCCTGCTAAATAAATGCAGTTTTCTGATTCCCATTGCTATTTACAGTTACAACGCGACCCTTACTACTCAATACACCCCTAAACAACCCTTTATCACAGCATTATATATATATAAACGTTCTGGAGTAGTACAAGTCCTTCGCAAAGTATGTTTTATTTTAAAAAAAGTTTATGATTATTGCTGTATTTTTGATAAATTATGGAAAATTTGCATTAGCATTCGTTTTTTGTAAATATCTTCGCTTCTATTACCTTCACGAAAAAACTTCAAAAGAGCGAAATTAAAGCTGATAAAATTTCCTATAAAATAAAGTTTGTGGCATGTAATTTTGAATGCATCGTGATGGGAAACTGGTATTTCAAAAGACAAATAAGTTTGCATATGTAGCAGATCATCACTATGAGTCGCCTGAAATAAGGAAAAAACGTGTCCTTAACCATTTTTTTGTACTAATTGAAGTGTCAGAAGTTATTCTTGGAGTCCTTCTGAATCGTTTGGTACTAGGCCGATATTTTAAGGACCGATAGTACTGTACGCAGGCACTAAAGATTGAGAAGGGTCCGAAGTAATTTAATAAGTACTTTATTCATGTATTCATTTTTTAGCTGAGTACCTAATTCAGAATGAAATAACCTCTAACTAACATTCGAAAAGCTTATTCTAGGCATAAGGTTAAATAATTATAACAACATTTTTCGACGCTTTAGGTAATGAAAACTTTCAAATGCTTTATTTTGAGTATTTCAAAAATTCAGCAAGAGAAGTCGTCTTAACTCTTAAACAAATTTATGGTTTTTTATTGAATAAAATTTTTGAATACAATCCTTTTGTTTGCTTATGTACAAGCTACAAACGCATACAAACATCACTCCGCAAAATAGGGTGTATATATAATTTCAAATAATCCTGTAATTCAAGGGTCGATTTTAATTAAAACCCCCCCATAATTTACAAAGGGTAATGATATTATCGTTTGCGATTATAAACTATAACTATAAATACAAAAGAAAAACTTCCGTCAAGCTTTCATTTATTGTCATTACACTAATCTAATTTAAAAGTAAGCACATTTCTTGTATGATGTATTCATTGAGGTCGTAAAGAAGTATCCAAAATATGAGAGCAACACATTATTCAAATGCAATCCAAGTTGTATCTTTAAGTTTTTGTTCAAAATGAAATCAATGCTTTCTTATAAAAAAGGTACAAATGGTGAACTTTTGGTAACACCTGTAATCGAACCATGTGTTTTTCCACTTTTAGGTTGTAACTTTTTCTACGCTCAGAGATATCCAGACGTATTTGAAGCTAATAATAACAAATAAAGAACTACACAAACATGAAATGCCAGAATAAAGTTTATTTAACAAAAACTTAAAAATGAAAGCAAAACTTACATGAACAGGCGTAGAATGTGCAGATATGTGGTGAGTAATGTGTGGTCGGTTCTCATGACGGGGAGGTTTCTCGTCAAGGAACCTTTTCACATCCTTTAATGTAAGTTTAAGAATACTCTGAAACAAAAAGAACGCATTATTTCAGATTTGAGCTTTCCCAAGTCAGCACAATACAACGTTTTAAGTAAATACGTATAATAAATTATAAGCGGAAGTTAAAAAAATTAGTTCCGTGTTCTTTTTTAAATTTAGACATTTGCTTACTTTAAGATTGTTTGCTATTTTTAAAAGATGCAACATGTTATACGTGATTTTCAAGAGTGCAAAATATTCACTTACACAAAAATCGTCAAAATACCGTGTATTGCATGTTACGTGTTGTATTCGTTATTCATGATAGTTAATTGTCATTAAGAACCATTTTAATATGGAGTTTTCGTTACTAAGTCAGTCACAACTAGGCAATTATTTTCTAGTTTAATTCATATGCATGTACAAATTTGCCTTTGAAAATATTTTTCATTTGCGTCTATATTTCATGGCATTTAGTGCTGATGATTATGTTTTATACGGTAATGACATTGAGAGTGCTATAATTTAAAGAAGATAATAACAGAGAAGTATGTCGACATTAATTACGAACTAAGCTTTTCAACAACTAACCAGTGGCGAAAATAGTTATTCATAGGGCCCGCGTGAATTGGAGGGTGGAAGGGCTCTCTCGTAGCCCAGTTTGTTCCTGTGTGAGTACTAATCCCAAAGTCCCGGGTTCGATTCCCGACACCGACTGCTTGAAAAATGTTAGGAGCGCATTTTTCACAGAAGTACGCCCTCGTTCGGATGAGAGGTAAAATGTAGGTCACGTGTGTGGGTGTTGTAACGCACGCCAAAGGTCACTACTTTGCTTGGAATAGCAAGGGTTCGGCAAAATTCAAAAATTGCCAAGTAAAAAAAATCGCTTCCTGACCAATGCCTTACCTTCGGTTGGAGTAATGAAAAAATCAAATGCAGGAGACAGGGGCACAAAATCGGAATTTAGTTCTTCCACAATTAAAACTATTACAACTAATAACAAGTATTTACATTATAAGTTAGGGCTGGGTCGGCGTATCGGTATATCGATACGTATCGATACGACCCCCTCGATACAGCAAAAAATAAATATTGATATATTGGAAAAATATAAAAGGAAAAATTGATAGGTTAGGTCAGCGTCGCGACGCTGACCTAACCTATCAATTTTTCCTTTTATCTAACCTAAGTCCACACAAGTCCAACTAACCTAACCTAACACCAGAACACACCAGCTAACCTAACTCCTGACAAGTCCACATCCAACCTAGATCGGAGGCAATTTCACCCTATGGGGCAATTTCACCCTATGGGGTAATTTCGCCCTAACCTAACATCCTACATATATCCGGACATATGTCGATGCGCATCCCTGTCAGTCTAGGTCGGATAACAACATATTCGACTATCTTCGGCAATATACGTCCCCACTCTGTAGAATACATAAGAGAACAATTTTTTCGTATTCAATTTAGTATTCGATAGTAGCTAGAACGGTAAACATGAGCGTCTCCAAGGTGATTAACGTTTCTCAACTTCTTGGGAATAAAGTGAAACCGACAAATGAGCGATTTGGATTATGGCTGTTGACAGAAAATATGTGCAACAATAATCTGGTAACAGATATTGGTAATATTTATAATAAGGAGTAACAAACATAAAAATGCATCAGTTATCACCTCCATTAAGTTAGACCCCCCACCAGCGATAAATAAATTAATACCTATAAAAAAATTAGGTGCTAATTAGGTGCTAATTAGGTGCTACATTCCAAAATTAGGTGCTCGAATAGTTTGACAGGAAATTAAATTTGAAAGGGGGGGGGCTGACTTAACGTTAAGCTGGACCCCCCCATATGAAAAAACTAATTTGCAACATGCAAACTGAAAAATTAGATATACCAGAATTAAGTGCTAATTAGGTGCTCTTAAAATCAACAAAAACATATCACTAAAATAACCATTTATCTTAATAATTAACTATATCATGTATAAGTATATGATTCGACAAGAGTAAAGTCCCATTAAATAATTAGGTGCTCTTACGACTGTGGTCTCAAAATACTCGTCTAGTAGCGTACTGTCGATATATCCAGTCGCCGAATTAAGTGCTCGTAAGGTTTCGCAAAAATTTTGCACTATAACGTGGTCCGCGTCACACGAGTACAAGAGTAAAGTCCCATTAAATAATTAGGTGCTCTTACGACTGTGGTCTCAAAATACTCGTCTAGTAGCGTACTGTCGATATATCCAGTCGCCGAATTAAGTGCTCGTAAGGTTTCGCAAAATTTTGCACTATAACGTGGTCCGCGTCACACGCGTACAAGAGTAAAGTCCCATTAAATAATTAGGTGCTCTTACGACTGTGGTCTCAAAATACTCGTCTAGTAGCGTACTGTCGATATAGCCAGTCGCCGAATTAAGTGCTCGTAAGGTTTCGCAAAAATTTTGCACTATAACGTGGTCCGCGTCACACGCGTACAAGAGTAAAGTCCCATTAAATAATTAGGTGCTCTTACGACTGTGGTCTCAAAATACTCGTCTAGTAGCGTACTGTCGATATATCCAGTCGCCGAATTAAGTGCTCGTAAGGTTTCGCAAAAATTTTGCACTATAACGTGGTCCGCGTCACACGAGTACAAGAGTAAAGTCCCATTAAATAATTAGGTGCTCTTACGACTGTGGTCTCAAAATACTCGTCTAGTAGCGTACTGTCGATATATCCAGTCGCCGAATTAAGTGCTCGTAAGGTTTCGCAAAAATTTTGCACTATAACGTGGTCCGCGTCACACGCGTACAAGAGTAAAGTCCCATTAAATAATTAGGTGCTCTTACGACTGTGGTCTCAAAATACTCGTCTAGTAGCGTACTGTCGATATAGCCAGTCGCCGAATTAAGTGCTCGTAAGGTTTCGCAAAATTTTGCACTATAACGTAGTCCGCGTCACACGCGTACAAGAGTAAAGTCCCATTAAATAATTAGGTGCTCTTACGACTGTGGTCTCAAAATACTCGTCTAGTAGCGTACTGTCGATATATCCAGTCGCCGAATTAAGTGCTCGTAAGGTTTCGCAAAATTTTGCACTATAACGTGGTCCGCGTCACACGCGTACAAGAGTAAAGTCCCATTAAATAATTAGGTGCTCTTACGACTGTGGTCTCAAAATACTCGTCTAGTAGCGTACTGTCGATATATCCAGTCGCCGAATTAAGTGCTCGTAAGGTTTCGCAAAATTTTGCACTATAACGTGGTCCGCGTCACACGCGTACAAGAGTAAAGTCCCATTAAATAATTAGGTGCTCTTACGACTGTGGTCTCAAAATACTCGTCTAGTAGCGTACTGTCGATATAGCCAGTCGCCGAATTAAGTGCTCGTAAGGTTTCGCAAAAATTTTGCACTATAACGTAGTCCGCGTCACACGCGTACAAGAGTAAAGTCCCATTAAATAATTAGGTGCTCTTACGACTGTGGTCTCAAAATACTCGTCTAGTAGCGTACTGTCGATATATCCAGTCGCCGAATTAAGTGCTCGTAAGGTTTCGCAAAAATTTTGCACTATAACGTGGTCCGCGTCACACGCGTACAAGAGTAAAGTCCCATTAAATAATTAGGTGCTCTTACGACTGTGGTCTCAAAATACTCGTCTAGTAGCGTACTGTCGATATATCCAGTCGCCGAATTAAGTGCTCGTAAGGTTTCGCAAAAATTTTGCACTATAACGTGGTCCGCGTCACACGCGTACAAGAGTAAAGTCCCATTAAATAATTAGGTGCTCTTACGACTGTGGTCTCAAAATACTCGTCTAGTAGCGTACTGTCGATATATCCAGTCGCCGAATTAAGTGCTCGTAAGGTTTCGCAAAATTTTGCACTATAACGTGGTCCGCGTCACACGCGTACAAGAGTAAAGTCCCATTAAATAATTATGGAATTAAACAAATTCATTATTGTTTAATTTTAATCGGTTTTTCGGTATGTATTTTGCTTATTTTTTCAATGTATTTAACTGCATATCATTCAATATTTTACGTACATTGTACTCTGCGTGTAATATTTCTTCTTTTTTATCATCGCGTCATGTATTAGGTGAAGTAATCAAAGCCGCCACTTGATATTTAGTATTATTATATTAATATTTTAATGATAATTTTAATGTAATAATGTAAGGATAATTTATTTTAGGAAAGTTAAAGGATTACAAAGGATTTATATTAATTATTTTTGTTATTTTTACAGATATTTTATATTTAATCTTATAAAATTTATACATTTTTAAAAATATAAACATATAAAAATATTTTCTTAATATAAACATATAAAAAATAAACATATAAAACATATCTAATATAAACATATAAAATATTTTCTTAATTATATATATACACGTTTCCTTTATAAATATGGACGTTTGCTTGTCCTCGTCCGCGTTCTCTTCCTCGCCATTGTCCTCCACGTCCACGTTCACGTCCACGTCCACGTCCACGTCCTCGTCCACGTCCGCATCCCCATCCGCGTGCTCGTCCGTTCCCTCTATCGTTTTCATTTATATTCCAATGTTGGAATCTTCATATCTTCATATATAGTATGAATAGCAGTTCACGCTCTTGTGCGCGACTAATGTTTAAAAGATATTTAGGAATTATTAAATATGATTTACGAATTTTATAATTATTAATATATATGAATAAATAATGTTAAATTATAATCAAAATATTAATAATACTTTTAAACATTATCAATGCTTACTATATAGCTTTCTTCACAATGCTTGTGAAGTTATTTCTATATTTGCTTGTTCTGTAATTAAGAATGATGAATTTGTTTAATTCCATAATTATTTAATGGGACTTTACTCTTGTACGCGTGTGACGCGGACCACGTTATAGTGCAAAATTTTTGCGAAACCTTACGAGCACTTAATTCGGCGACTGGATATATCGACAGTGCGCTACTAGACGAGTATTTTGAGACCACAGTCGTAAGAGCACCTAATTATTTAATGGGACTTTACTCTTGTACGCGTGTGACGCGGACCACGTTATAGTGCAAAATTTTTGCGAAACCTTACGAGCACTTAATTCGGCGACTGGATATATCGACAGTACGCTACTAGACGAGTATTTTGAGACCACAGTCGTAAGAGCACCTAATTATTTAATGGGACTTTACTCTTGTCGAATCATATACTTATACATGATATAGTTAATTATTAAGATAAAAGGTTATTTTAGTGATATGTTTTTGTTGATTTTAAGAGCACCTAATTAGCACTTAATTCTGGTATATCTAATTTTTCAGTTTGCATGTTGCAAATTAGTTTTTTCATATGGGGGGGTCCAGCTTAACGTTAAGTCAGCCCCCCCCATTTCAAATTTAATTTCCTGCCAAACTATTCGAGCACCTAATTTTGGAATGTAGCACCTAATTAGCACCTAATTAGCACCTAATTTTTTTATAGGTATTAATTTATTTATCGCTGGTGGGGGGTCTAACTTAATGGAGGTTCAGTTATCGCTACTAACGACGATGGTGTAGAAATGGTTAGCACAGCGTTTAACAACCGTATGGGTAGCTATCGCATAAAGAACGCCAGTGTCGACGATGGAGTATCCGAGTTTCTTTGGAAGCAGAAAGAGCGATTTATTCGATTAATAAATGAAAAAAGAATACAACATACAGCAATTAAAGTCTATTGCGAACTCTACGGCGTTTACACCAAAATGGCTGCGGCAGAGGGTGTAGAGGACGTGAAATCCTTTAACACCAAAAATGTGGTTATAACGTCTTCTAGTAATCTGGAAAATATGTAAGAGGTCTTAAGCGAAACCATAAGAACAAAATCAGAGGAATTTGAAACATGCGGGTCCGGTTGGTCTTTGGAAAAGGTGCTCTATTTAGAAATAAATATTAATAAGTATAAGCCGATATGAGAAGTTCTAGGTTAAGAATAAAAAATTGTGAATATGTATTTAAAAATGTGGTTTACAAAATTTAAACTGTATTAGTAAAAATTGTCTGTATAAAAAGTTTTAAGAATGGTTTTTAGATTTTCTTTTAGATATGAGCTGCAGGAAAGTTATAATTTAGCGGGCGTGTGTAAAGTGGTAAGGGATGGTCCTATTTTATATCTATTTACAGATTCGGATTGTGCATAAAATTCTAGACTAACAAGATGTGCTACATGTATAAAAAAATTTATAAGAACGCTCAAAAGTCGCTACAGGTAAGAAATATTAAAATTGGGGTAGCTCTCTGGGGGATGGCGCTATCTAAAAAATTTAAAGAGATTTGTGTAGCTGAGAAAATTCTAATATTAATTGATACCAAACAAAGTACATTTATCTCGTGGGTGGAAGTGTGGAGAAAGATTTATCTCGCAGAGGGTATGTGTGTAAATTTGCAGAGCGTGATCCTATTGCAAATCTATTTGCAGATTCGAATTCTGCGTAAAATTTTAGACTAATTTAATGTATCGTATGCATAAAACAATGTTTAAGGACAGTCGGAAATCGCAACAGGTAAGAAATCTTAAAATCAGGGTAGCTCCCTTGGGGATGATGCAATCTGAAAAATTCCTAGAAATTCGGGTAGCTGAGAAAATTCTAATATTAATTGATACCAAACAAAGTACATTTATCTCGAAAGATGAGCTAAACAAGATAGAAAGTATGGTGTAACATTAAAAGCGAGTAGTGGTACGGTCGCGGTATGATCGCTACAAGGTATGTGTGTAACTTTGTAAGGAGTAGTCCGATTTTAAATCTGTTTGCAGATTCGGATTCTGCATAAAATTCTAGACCAATTTAATGTATCGCATGTATAAAAAAATTTATAAGAACGCTCAAAAGTCGCAACAGGTAAAAAATCTTAAAATTGGGGTAGCTCCATGGGGGATGATGATATCTAAAAAATTCCCTAGAGATTTGGGTAGCTGAGAAAATTCTAATATTAATTGATACCAAACAAGATAGGTTTATCTCGAAAGATGCAATGGTTACACGAAGAAAGCTATTTGGTTCAGAATGTTAGCGGTAAAAAAATCTTAAAATGAGGGTAGCTCCCTTGGGGATGGCGCTATCTAAAAAATTCTTAGAAATTCGGGTAGCTGAGAAAATTCTAATATTAATTGATACCAAACAATATAGGTTTATCTCGCGGGTGGAAATGTGGAGAAAGATTTATCTCGCGGGTGGAAAGAATGCGGGTGTGACGTAATCAAAATGGTTGTGGGGGTGTCCGAGCAAGGAGGAGAGCAAGGAGAGAGTCACTCCTCCACATTTCCTCCTTATGGGAATGTACATGTAAATTTGGGAGGAAATGTGGGATTTGGGAGGAAATGTGGCGGTGGAATTCCCATCAATCATCTACTTCCTACATTTCCAATTTATTCTAATTTGAAACTGTTTATACATTATACTCCTTAGCTCATTTTAAAAATTTTTATATTTCTTGCGTTCATCCACGAATCTTAATATATCATTTTTTATCTAAGGTTTTCACTAACTCGATTGGTTCTGCCAAAGTTCATTTTTGCTGATGTATAAATTTCTTGTCTATAGTTGTCTATTCCTATTCAACATTTTTCGCAATTCCTTTGCGTTCAAAGGTGTTTGCTACATGTCTCTGGAAATTTTTCTTCACTTCCTCTTCTTGCACGTTCTGTAAATTGCGCTTTTTTAATTTATATCTTTTCGCCAAGTTTTTAAAACGTAGTTAGCATTTTATCATAACGATGTTGCCATCACTATCTACTTCTGCTGCTGGAAGTCTTTTATTTGATTTTTAAACATCACTCTAGTATGGGCAAACAGGTATCCATCTCTATTTCCTTGTTTCTTTCATGTGTGTTATTCTCTGTTGTGGTTTTTGAAAAGAGTGTTTGCAGTTACAGACTTACACTCTGTGCAGAACTTTACTTCGATGTCATTTCTGTTTAACAAGAGTAAAGTTACCAGACCCATTTTAGCAGACAAACCAGCGAAAACGCCCGAAGGTTCAGTAGCGTAGGTAAAATTAGTATACAACACAATTACTCGTTTGCTTATTATTTTATGCAGAGTATTTTTTGGCAAAACAGATGTATACCAGTTGGTGAACCATGTACCTTTGTAATATTCAGAAAAAATTAATGGCGCAATTTTAAAAAATAACGTAAACAACAAAAAATTAAAAAAATTGTAGAAGGAAATAAACTGACACGACCACACCAAGGTTATTACATGTGCATTAATTAACTATATCAACGATAGATAAAATAAAATCAGTGATCAGCCGTCTACGGGGTTAAAATGGCGTCAGAGAATATATACTAGTACCTAATATTTTACTAAAAAGTTGAAAATCTGGTAAAAGGAAATAAACTGTCAGGTCCAAACCAAAGTTATAGATGAGCATTAATTATATCTACGATCGATAAAAAAAAATCACTAACCAGCTGTCTAAAAAGTCAAAATGACGCCAGCTGCTATATAACTTAATATTTTACTAAAAAGTTGGAAATCTGATAAAAGGAAATAAACTGTCAGGTCTAAACCAAAGTTATTACATGTGCATTAATTATATCTTCGATCGATAAAAAAAGTCACTGACCAACTGTCTAAGCAGTCAAAATGACGCCAAATACTATATAACTTAATATTTTACTAAAAAGTTAAAAATCTGGTAAAAGGGTATAAACTGTCAGGACCAAACCAAGGTTATTACATATGCATTAACTATATGTACGACCAATAAAAAGGAAAACAACTGACCAACCGTCTAAAAGTTCAAAATATCGGTGAAAGAGGGTATATTTTTAGAGAACAATAGAAGAAGAGAAATGCAAAAGATATAAAATAAAAAAAGGTTAGCACAAGTCGTGCTGTATTTAACAAGAAAAACAGCTGCTATGGTCGAAGACAAGCATAAAAACAAGGAAAAAATTGCTGAAAGCATTGTGTGTTGAGCATAGCACTGCACGGCTGTGAAACGTGGACAGTAGGAGAAGTAGACAGGAAAAAGATAAACCTTTGAAATGTGGTGAAACAGAAGTATGATGAAGATATAGACAGACAAATTAAGAGCAAAAAAGAGATTCTAGAAATAGTACGGGAAGAAAGAAATAGGTGGAAAACAGTAAAAAATATAAGAGACATAAGATGATTTGACACATAAGTAGACCATTTTCAGTGAACATAGCACCTCATTTCCTCCAGAATCCCTCATTTCCTCACTCATCTGGACCAAAAAGTTTTCTTCGACTAACCATTTTTCATCTTTCGAGATAAATATCTTAAATTTTTCATCTTTCGAGATAAATGAGCATCCTCATTTCCACACACGAGATAAACCTATTTTTAAGATTTTTTACCGCTAACATTCTGGACCAAATAGTTTTCTTCGACTAGCCATTTTTTTTATCTTTTGAGCTAAACCTATCATGTTTGGTATCAATTAATATTAGATTTTTCTCAGCTACCCGAATTTCTAAGAATTTTTTAGATTGCGCCATCCCTAAGGGAGCTACCCCAATTTTAAGATTTCTTACCAAGACCGATTTCTAACCGTCTGCATAAATTTTTTTAGTCATGCGATACATCTTGTTAGCTTAGAATTTTACGCAGAATTAGAATCTGCAAACAGATTTGAAATCGGACCACGCCCTGCAAAGTTATACTTTAAGCTCTCAAACCTCTAAATTTCGCCTTTGCTCGTATATATTTAACTCCATTTTTAAAACCTTTTCGCTACCCAAGGTATATGCTTTAACCAACACAAAATTAAGAACACAAAAGTTTAATAATTTATTTATCCAATTTACAGTTTAATAAACTATTACAATTTTTACAAAGTATAACATTTTGCGCCATCCCTAAGGGAGCTACCCCAATTTTAAGATTTCTTACCAAGACCGATTTCTAACCGTCTGCATAAATTTTTTTAGTCATGCGATACATCTTGTTAGCTTAGAATTTTACGCAGAATTAGAATCTGCAAACAGATTTGAAATCGGACCACGCCCTGCAAAGTTATACTTTAAGCTCTCAAACCTCTAAATTTCGCCTTTGCTCGTATATATTTAACTCCATTTTTAAAACCTTTTCGCTACCCAAGGTATATGCTTTAACCAACACAAAATTAAGAACACAAAAGTTTAATAATTTATTTATCCAATTTACAGTTTAATAAACTATTACAATTTTTACAAAGTATAACATTATTTCCTGTGCGTAGGCGAAAGTTTAATCTGTAACAAAAAAGATTAATGTGTTGTTTAAAATAGACGTGTAACAAAAGAGATTAATGTAAAAAGAGGAGACGTGTTTTCAGTCAATAAGACATATTGTCGTTAACAATATGTTTTACCGTCCAGCGACACCACGTGGAGGTAAACACATGCCGCCGGGAACAAAGGAAATTTTAAGGATGGGGGAGGGTAGATATGCTTATAACTAACTTATATACTATATATACATAATAAAATATAAACAACTATCTAATATCCTTATGCCCCCATGCATATGTTGATATGCTTCCGGGGATGACGTAACGCTTGTCATCTGCGCCCGATAAACTGATTTTATTAATTAATTGGGTGTACAAAACGTGTTTTTTACTCCGGATTGATACCATCGTATTCATGAGGGCATCTCTATTATTAATAACAACATCCCTAAAACTATCTACACTAATCCCCGCCACCACATTACGACTAACACCCTTAATTTTCTTAACAATGTCTTTCTCACTAATAATGCAGTACGATTTGGCTCTGCTGCCCACAAACTCTAAAACTAAATCGCCACAAAACTCGTCCTTAAACTTACCCAACACCTTTTTGTTTATAAGTGGTATATTGTACTTATTGTTTGGAGGGTAATCACTTGTATCAAAATGCTCAATGTTCGCACTAATGTCACTGTATAAGTCTGGCGTCTCAACACTATAAACTAAAGAGTCTGTATCCGTATAAAGCAGGGACAATCTGGGACCATACAGAGGAACCATGGTGCTATAGTGAAACTCATACATAAGAGTTTTTGACAAATCTAAAATTGACAATCCTGCATAGATCGGTTTATTATAATTAATTTTAACACGATCCATCTGTATAATCGCCAGATTTTCCCCCAACACGGTACAACTGTTAAAGTTAGGTTTAGCTATTAGTCCACTCGCGCACAACTTTTTCCCATCGTGCTCCCATCGCGTGACTATTTTGACATCGACCCTTTTGTCCACGTTCTCCATTGTTTTACCAAAAACCGCATTGTTCATAAGTTTGAAAAAATCTTTTTCAAACGCGTTAGCGGCAGAGGTACGGAGATTCGTGTTGAGATCAATGTAGGGTTTTAACCACGTCGACTGATCAAACTCCAGCACGCGATACACAACAGTTAATTGCAGACCGTTACGCAGAGCCTGCTGCAAGTTGCGGTAGTGAACAATGTATTTTGTTTTGTTCAGAAGGGTGGCGAGTAGCTTAGGCGTCTTCGAAAACGGCGTTGGAGGTACCATCGATTCAGGGCAGAAAGGCAAGTCATTGTGATCGTTGTGAAGATGTTCTGGATACTGTATGTCAACTTCCAAAATATACCCTTTTTTGTGCGTGCTTGGTATATTTAATATTTCATGTTTTATACGATGTACCTGGTCCGCGTTTAACCATCTAAAGCCGCTAATGGGTAAATGTTGGGACATGGCCCATCCGTATAAATTGTTAGCATCCAGATACGTTAAGTACTTGGATGACTCGTCAGGGTTGTAGTCTTCCATATACTTATTGTTGGCTTTAGCATACCGACCGCTGCACTGGGTTAACCCACCACGTATTCCTTTCTTGATAAAATGTTGCATACTGACATCGGTCAACAACTCGAGCTTCACCCCGGTGCGCTTCAACATGGCATCCCAACTCAAACTAGGAGCAGTCACGTACTGGCATGGGTCTAGATCATAGGTTTTTGTGCAGACGTCTCTGAAGTTCTCGAAAATGTCTGCTAGTAACAAAACGTCCGTTTTCAAATAAAGATCGCTGTATTCCCAAGCGTTCGGATTTTGAATGTTCTCCATACATTCTGTGCGTGTTCATAATCTGTATACGACACCGCTGTGGCGGTTAGACCGTTGAAGAAAGCATTTTGTGGTGGTAGAACCTTCTCTTCCAATACGGTAATATCTTTCACGTAGTCGTACGGAACACACCCTTCCGATGTAATAGAGCAAACTCTTCGGTATTGGGGAAACAGCTCTTTAGTTCAACAAACTGTTCAGCATTCAAGTTGGAGGCTAGTTTATTTAAGCTAGATGCCATGAAGCGTAAGGAGTCTACAAATCTCAGTGTGATGAAAGATTCATCAGTTTCATCGTCGTTTTCCTTATACAATCTAACGTTTTTTGTAAACGATATGAACCTCTCCTTATTATTCGGGATTACAGTAACCCGTTCTTTGTCGTATCCCAGCTCTTTCACAATGAAATGTGAATCATAACCGCTTAGGTTATGAAACACCACCGGGATGAAATGAGGTACTCTGTAATTAATGTTGCATTGGGAGTGTGCGGCAAAGCGAAATCTCCCTGAGAGGTGGCAGTGATCCCTCACCCTCTCATTTCCCAAAGGCTGCTTACAGATGCCACACTCCTCAACCATATGAAACAACAACTCATCTAGGGGTTCCATTGGAAGCATGGGGGTGTTTGTTTTTAAAATTTTTCCCAATCGTTGGGCTTCCTCTTTCATCTTTTCCATAAAAACTTTTGCGGTTTCAGGTCCTCTGTACAGCTCAAACTTGTTAAACGAGTCATCGTATGAACATTTGATATAGTATGCAAAACTGAAGGGTTCGTGGTGTTGTGTGCTGTTGGTGAAGGAAGAGGTGGGATCCGGAACTGCAGAGCTAATAGGCTTCAACACACTTTCGAAGTCAGCATAAATCACGAACGGTACCCGCATTTGTTTGTGGATGTTGGTGAACTCGAGGATGTTGTTGAAATGGTTCGGCATGGTTGTCACTACATGGTTGCAGTCGTTTCTTGAGTGTTGGTGTAATTTGTCTTCGGATGGAAAAAACACCAAGCATCCATCGCAAATCCATTTGCGGGTGCATTCACGAGATCTGCTTACCCATTAGCTTCCCCAAAACTTTGATCCAACAGTAGTGGGACTTGCATCCATCCTGAATGTATAGTAGGTTCACATGCCGAACCCTTTTATTAGCGGTGAAATGTAGCGGTCCAACGATGGACTTGCCTTCTACCCCAAAGACGTTGATGCTGATGTCGTTCTGCTCCTCGAACCTGGGAATGTCCTTTATGGGCATGGGGAACAGTACTCCTGTTACGTTGAGTACCGTCGAGTAATGCGGGTAGCTACTGATCCTTTGCGGATTGTGAACACTGTGGTGCAGGGCAGCCACAACACACCAGGCAAAACATGCGTCGTCTTGGTTTCGCACGTTAACGATGGCATGCTTCCCCTGAATCCATTTGGGAAGCTCGATATAAGATGAACCCCGCATTGGTTGGTACTTGTTAACATTTACCTCCAAGTACAACACTTTCTTCAGAGTCCATCCTAAAATTTAAAAAAATTAGAAAAAATTAATAATTGTAGAAACTAACCAGAATCTCGTTCTTGGAACTCGTCCGACTTAGCCGACATCCTCTCCACAAAGGTGTTGTAGACCGCTTCCAGGTCACTGGAGGAGGTGACCACAACATTTTTGGTGTTAAAGGATTTAACATCCTCTACACCCTCTGCCGCAGCCATCTTGGTGTAGCCACCAAACAACTCGCAATTAACCTTGAGGGAGGTGTGTATAGCCAGCTGTTCCCCGACTAAGGCTATGAACCTCTCCTTCTGCTCGCATAGAAAATCCAATAGACCTAAAAATACAAACTAAGCAAATACAAAATACTTATAAAAAATACATACCACTAGTATTAGCATTTTAATTCTATATGTAGCGATTCGAGTTTTAAATGCGGTCGCTACCACTTCTACACCACCATCCAGGACACGGCTAGTATTAGTCTTGTGTGCGTTTGTGCGTTGGTGGGCTGCCAAGTTGGCTACATCAACATCGCACTCCACGCATCTCCGCGATTTCTTGGGGCAGGTCCTCAACGGTTGGTGCGGCCGGTCGTTTGATCCCAGATGGTCCGGCAACGGGACAGCCACACCATGTTTGGCGTCCTTGTGCCGTTTCAAGTTGTCCTTCCGCGAGAAGGATGCAGGGCATGCATCGCAAACAAAAGACCGGCGGATTTCGATCCCACGTCATGCTGCTGGAACAGATGTCGTTTTAAATTATCACCCCTCGAGAAGACAGCCCGCAGACGTTACAGGTAAAAGAAGCCATTTCACTGTAATTATAAAACTTGTTAACTTGTCAAAGACTAAACAGAAACTAAATCATATTGCATTGCACGATGCTTTTATACCCTGTTGGTAGTTTACTTTTAAAACCCAGCGTCGTTTAACCTTGAGTAACATTCCAAACTAGTCTAATCACACCAGTAAAATCAATTAGCTAGTTTACTTTTAAATTAGGAGAAACCCAGCGTCGTTTAACCTTGAGTAACATTCCATACCAGTCTAATCACGTCGGTAAAAATTAATTTGCTTCTTGCTTACGCACTACAACTATAATTATAGGATATATCACTTTAACTTTCACTTCTACACTAATTGTTTACAGACATTTCGAGCCTGGAATTTTTTTTTAAAAGAAAACATTAATGAAGAAGGCAAATGTCACCTTTCACAATAAACCTTAGAAAGTTTGGGTGATTTCGGTAACAAGGACAGCTCAAATCGTATAAAATACGAGTACGATTCCTCTATGTTCAGTACAAAATACAGCATAAAAGTAGATACAATGATATCCATTAAAGACGGTATAGTAATGTTTCGGCAGAGTTTGAGTGATGCTAGGATTAATATCGAACGTGGTTATATTTATGGTGATGATATCGGATCATGTTATGACGACTCCAGGTGGATAAAGTTGCAACAAGCATGGACTGTTTGTGATCAATTCGACCGGAATCAAATAAATTCCCATGAATTATTGGATAAATTTGAAGAATTAAATTTATTGAGAGACTTTATGGAATGCTTTTTGAGCTATATAGAAAATTATAATTGTAAAAGTTTTGTATGTGTATTTTACGGTAAATTTATAAATAAAATGTTAATATTATTCGAATATTTATCATTCTAAGTCATCCGAGTACAATTTACGCATGCGCAACAACAATTCTGAAACATTTAAAAGGAGGAGCTGCATAGGATTCCTTCTCAGTCATCTCAGTGAAATCAGTGCAAAGCAATGGAGTCTGTAGATGTTAATGATGCACAAGTTTCGTATACCGAAAATCTGATTAATAAGTTTACGTATAGTTTAAGTGAATTGAGTGAACACCCTCATAATGTGGAAATTGGGTTTGTTATAAACCAGAGAATAAAACCCGTATTACGATTGGTGTGTAGCAAGAAATATTGTGGCAACCATGTTCTGGAATTGACATACGAAAATTGGTTAGCATTTACAAATTTTCAAGTGGAATTTCAAATCAACGTATTTTCTCGTGACGTGCTAAACACTCGATTAAATGGTGCACCGAAACGGAAGATCTACACATACAACTAGGAGGTCCGTTCTTTATCACTCTATCACCAGTGTCTGAATCAACCGAGAACGAAACGTTCCAGTTAAAAATAATAATGGGTGATAGTTCGATAGTTATAAATGAATTGGAGTGCCGTAAAATATTCCATATGCGAGAGTTGTTTGAGTATCAACTTAAACAGTTGGAAAGTCGTGAGTTCCCAGCATTATACAGCGAATTAGTAGGGTTTGTTGCTAATTCTAATTTAAATGATTGCGATGGGTTTAATACTATGACTGAAGGAGAAACGAATTAAAATCTTGATTGAAGGCGAAGTTCGAATTGGCAATATTTTATTCTACAACGAATTGAATCAGAGCGCACTAAATGCATTGGAGCTGGTTATATGTTTTCCGGATATATTTGTGCAAGACGTGATACGTACAAGAACATTAGTGGAAATGTTTAGACGTTTAAATTTGTCGGAATCTGAAGATTCTGGTTATGGTGATAACTAGAAAGAGTATTTTATAAAAGACAGCCCAAGAGACATGGATGTAAATGTATTGTTATTGTAAATATATTGTAAATTTTTTGAAAAAGTATAAATAGACTCGTTGTTGTTTATTTATTTAGTATAGTTTGAGATTTTTTTGAGTAAACACATGATTATCTGTTCTGGAGAGGGTTTAATCAACAGCGCTATAAACAGGTTACCGTTTGAGCTACATATTCCAGGTTATCAGTACTGCGGTCCTGGTACAAAGTTGGATGAGCGCTTAGCAAGAGGTGATCCTGGAATAAACGAATTAGATAAATTGTGTAAAGACCACGACATTGCATACTCCAAGTACCCCGACGATCTTCCAGCCAGACACCGAGCAGATAAAATTTTAGAAGAAGAAGCCTGGGGGAGAGTTAAGTCTAAAAACGCAAAGTTTGGGGAAAAAGCCGCAGCTTGGTTTGTGACAAACGCTATGAAAGCGAAGAGAAAATGGGTATGGGTTTAAAGAAGAAAATAAGTTTTAAAGGTGGATTTTTGAAGAAAATACGATCCGCAATAGACCGAGTTGGTTCCGACAACTTGAAAAAGCTGTTAGATGTTGGTATTCTAATTGGTAAAAATCATAAAAGGAGCCGGTGGGAGAAACAAAATTAGAGTCCCACGTATTATACCCGTTCCACAAAAGGAGGTTTTCTGCCATTGATTCCGATATTCGCGGGACTAAGTGCCCTAGGAGCACTAACAGGTGGTGCTGGGGATAGCTAAAGCAGTAAATGATGTCAAGACAGCCAATGAACAGCTTAAGGAGAGCGAACGACACAACAGATCTATGGAAGCCATTACTGTTGGGAAAAAGGAAATGGAATGTTTCTAAAACCATACAAAAAGGCGCAGCATTATTCTTGAAACCGTACAAACAGGGGCGTGGCATTTGTAAAAAGTATCAAAAACTAAGCAAGTTACCTCGAAGAGCTCTTACCGATGTAGATATAAGGAAACACGCATCTAACATTCCTCATTTTCGTGGTGTCTTTTCTAGAGATCAGTTACAGAAGATTAGACCGCATGTCAACGAATCGGTGTGATTAATTTGGATACCACCAAAGGTTCGGGTACACATTGGGTGGGGTACCGAAAACGTGGAAATAGTGTGTATTACTACGATTCGTTTGGAGACTTGAGACCGCCGGAAGAAGTAAAGAGATATTTTCGAGGTTGTAAAATTTACTACAACAGTGCACCGGAGCAGACTTACAACACATACAATTGTGGACATTTAGTGTTAAAGTTTCTTAGTGACAATGGCTAAAACAGTGAGCGTGTTCGGGTATGGTAATGTCATATCGACAGGATCCATTTACCCACCAATTAAATTGAAACAGGACGGTGAATATGCTTTGGGTCTAGTGGGACTGTACACTTGTAACACTGTGCAAAACATACATCCAGGAAACAACATCTTGTACTTTAACGATCCAGAGCATCGCAGAATAACCATTGAACCCGGATCATACGAATTAGAAGAAATAAATGCATATATACAGGATGTTTTCAAAAAATGGTTCAGTCAGAAGCCGGACATCAACGAGAACATTGAAAATATTTTAAACTGAGTGCCAACAATAATACATTAAAGTGTTCTATACGAAGCAGTATACCGATTGATTTTGGGGCAAACCGTAAAACAATATTGGAAGCATCTTGGGGTTTACCAACCGCAAATTGACTGCAGATACCGTACATATCGCTAATCAGCAAGTGAACATAATATCGGTCTCAAACATTTTTGTGGAAACCAATATCACCAGCGGATCGTTCAGAAACAATTTTCTTACCCACAGCATATTCGAATTCAGTTTATCTGTACCACCCGGGTATAATCTGGAAAAGGAACCTAACCACGTCATATATTATCCGCTGAGCGTGACAGAAATCGATAATATTACAATCAGACTAGTCGATCATTTGGGTGAATTGGTAAACTTTTCCCCGGAAACATACACCTGTGTGAGACTGGAAATAAAAAGTAGCTGAAAATGCCTATCGATTTTGTATATAAAACACGCTACAACACCCCCAGACGACTAGTAGTGAATACGGCGTCAAAGCGTCAAGTTGTTGAGAGACTTACAGCAGAAGAAATACGTTTCTTAAAATCTTTGGGATTAAAAGTTATAAATGATGGGAGGCAGAAGTAAACGCAGCTTAGATCTCCACGGTGATGAAAACGTTAAACTTGGAAGGCTTAAGTACGAGGACGTGCCCAAATTGGATGTGTTTGGAGGTTATAAATTAGACGAAACCATAATAAAAGAAGATTATTATACATATCTTCCCTTTACATTGAATGCAGAAAACAACGATCGAATTTCAATTGAAATCCAGAGCAGTGATAACATCACATACCCCATGAAAGTTTTATATTTATAAAGGGTACCTATAAGCCTACGGAAACATTAAGGGAAGCGTCAACAACTGTAGACCCGATTAGAGCAGCAGAACCAGACCCTAAAGCTTACGAATTTACTAGAAATGCACCATATTTTCTGTTTGAGGAAATTCAATACAAATTGGGTAATAATCAAATAATAGATGTCTGTCGAATCCTGGAATTACAAGAACTATTAAAGGTTTAGTATCCATGGAAGAATCAGAAACAAAATCTATTACACATACCGGGTGGAAACCCGATACCATATTCCAAGATGGACGGTTTAGTTGTGCTATACCGCTAAAACCATTTTGGGTTTTTGAAGATTACAAGAAAACTATCGTCAACATGCCTCAAGAGCTGATTTTAATCAGATCCAAGTCGGACGTAAATTGCTACAAGTCGATTGGAAATACAGTAACGTTCAAAATACAACGTATTTCATGGGAGGTCCCGCATATAACATTAAGTGACTTCGCCAAGGCGTCGCTGCTTTCGGAAATGCAAAATCAATCATCTATAATGGTTGCATTCAGAAAATGGGAACTACATGAATTACCGTCTCTAACACAATCAAAGTCGCAAGTATGGAGAATTAAAGTATCGAACGAAACAGAGAAGGCTCGGTGGATATTACTGGCGCTGCAAAATGGGAAGTACGACAGGAAAGAAGAAAATGCTACAAGCTTTACGAATGCCAATATAACCAATGTCAAAGTGTTTTTAAACTCTCAGATGTTCCCTCAAGGTCGATTAAATTTGGATTTCGAGCAGAATGACTACTTGCCAGCGTACCTGTCTTATGCATCTTTTATGGAAAAATACTATCCGAACAAATCGTCAAATAAATGTTTAATGGACTACAACAGGTTTAAGGAATCACCTGTCTTTGTAATCGACTGTCGTCATCAATTTGAAAGCATCAAGGATGCAACTGTTGATGTAAGAATGGAATTAGAAGCTTCAAGAAATTTTGAACCGTCGATGAAGGCTTATGCTTTAATTATACATGACTCTATGTTTGAATATAATCCGTTTACGGAAATTGTTAATAGATTTATTCACAATTAAATTTTTGTATATATATTTTTAATAAAATTGTATAAAAGCAAGGAATTATTTTGTTTCAATTAGTCTACTTTTATTTGTCGAATGGTGAGCATCTCCCACTCTGTACATAAGTTCTAGTTATTTTAGAGCGAATTTACCTCCATCAGAATAGGGTGAAATTGCCTCCATAGAGTGAAATTGCCCCATAGGGTGAAATTGCCCCATAGGGTGAAAGTGTCCCATAGGGTGAAAGTGTCCCCGACAGTATTGGTTAGCATGGTTCGCAATTACATAAGAAAACGAAGTAGTGGATACAGTAACGAAGCATTAGAAAAAGCTATAGAAGAAGTTCGGCTGGGTAAATCAAGTATTTACTCCATCAGTAAAAAATATAATATACCGAAAGAGACGTTAAGCTATCACCGCAAGCAGCAGCAAAAGCAAGCGTACGCTCGAAGCAATATGGAGACTGCGAAACAAGAAGTTAAAATACCTATACAGAATTATGATAACTTTGCTATTGCTAGTGCAAGAGAGGATGGTAAACATGGTTCATTGTTCCCGTCTAACATACGAGCTATATTCGCTGGACCATCGAGTTGTGGAAAAACTAATGCTCTAATATCTCTGATCTTGCACGAGAACGGTCTTAGATTCCAAAACGTTTATGTGTTTTCGAAAAGTTTATATCAACCGAAATACGAATTGTTAAGAAACGTTTTTACACCATTAAAAGAAGAAATTGGGTACCATGAGTTTGAAAATTACGATGATTTGATTGAACCCAGAGATACCAAAGAAGATTCAATTATGGTTTTCGATGATATACCTGCAAACGAGCAAAGTAAAATCACTCAATTTTTCTCGTTCGGCCGACATAAAGCAATAGATTCGTTCTATCTATGTCAAACTTACGCTAGTGCCTTAAAACATAGACTCAGAGATAACGCCAATGTAATCGCATTATGGAAACAGGATGATACAAACCTTCGCCATATCTTTTCGGATCATATAAGTGGTGACATGACATATCCGAAATTTAAAGAAATGTGTTTACAGTGTTGGGGTGACTCAAAACATAATTTTATAACTGTTGTGAAAGATTTTGATTTGGATAATGGTCGGTATCGGAGGAATTTCGACGAGTATATAAATATTTGACATTATTCAAAAACAGCTAGTTCTCATCCAAAGTTTCATGATGACGGACGTTAACAATTTTATTGCGAATAAACGCAGTCTTCATCTTATGCAGGATGCTGTACGAAAAAAGTTTGTAGCGTACAAAAAGGGAGACGCTACATCTCAGCAAAAATTCAAAGAGATGCACAAACAATTGATTGATCCCTTGGAAATAACCGCTTCCCAGTTGCAATCGATCACCGAAAAATTCCACACCTACAACAAAGGTTAAAGTTGAAAACATGGACGTGCCTATAAAGAAAATTAAACAACTCGTTCCAGAAGAACCGTTCCATCTTTACTATGCGGATGTGTTAGCTAGAGACGAGGACGAAAATATTGACAAATCAATTTATGGAGTAAAGTATAATGCGGAAACCGATACATGGAGTTTGTGGAAAAGTGTATTGGTAATTAACCCGGAAACTAGCGATATAACATTAAATAATGTGATATATCCAGGTACGAAGGGTTTATACAACCTGCTGGTTTACAAAGACATCAGCCCCGAAGATGGCGATTTCAATTTGCATGAAGATTTGCCGAATTACTTGGAAATGATCAAATCTGTGTCGATTTTGAGAAGAAAGTTTAACCCATTTGTGGTGCACGATTTAAGCGGATTCCCAACAAATAACAAAAAGTTTAACAAATATGTGCAAAATATCTCACCGAATTTCGGAGGAATCGAAAGAAAACAGCCAAAGAGAAGAAAACAGTCTAAGGGATCGGGTTTAGGCTTTTCTAATCGGTTTTACAAAAGTTTAAATTCAAAGCCGGTGCAATATGTCTACTGGAATAATGTACATGAACTTGTGGATCGACTGAGATTGTTGAACGCATCCAACCGAGCTGGAAATACAAGCGAGGAAAACATTAACGAGATGGTGTCCATAATAGAAGAGTTGAGAGAAGAAGGTATAATACAGTGAGCTCAGCAAATAATTACACAGTTTTAAAATGCCTATCGACCGCTTCGGACGTTCAGAGCGTAAAGATGCTGATATTCGGCGCGGTCCTCCAGGTCGAGGATTTGTGCTAACGTTGGATGGTGATGGGTACGATATGCAGCAAAGAAGGTTAGTGAATTCATCAGACCCGAAAGAAGATGGTGATTGTGTTAATCAGAGGAGTACTATAGTATTCAAGTCTGGAGAAGAAACAATTAGTTTTCGTAAACGAAGGCTAGTAGATGTAATGGATCCTAAAGAAGATAGTGATTGTGTTAATAAGAAATCTGTAATCAAGCTCGTGAATCAAGCCTTTTCATACTGTCTAAAAGTTCTGATGATATACAACGTAAAGATAAAGCCTTCAATGCAAGAAACCAGCGTATCGCAATGCTTGCTCAACCAGTTGAGCCATCTGATGCAGTTAATAAACAATATGTAAATGAAAAATTGGATAAGCTTGTATCTGACTTTAAAACGTTTATACAGTTTTTTATTAATTTGACTGCAACTTCCGAGACAAATGAGAAGGAGCTCGGTCTTGCAATAGCATCGATTTACGAGGCGTCACCAGAAGCTATAAAAAACAAATACTACAAACCAAAGCTTCAGTTTATGTCAAAGGTGCAATTGGATAAAGATAACCCTATTAGTTTAGCAACAGTGTTAACCAAAATGAGTAAAGAAATCATCGTTAAGGAATTATTTAAACCTGCAAGAAAAAATTTTCAGCGTCGTCATACAAATCTGAAACATGTGAAACGTGATCTTATCCAATCGGACTTGTGCGAAATGCAGCCTTACTCGCGTGTGAACAATGGGTACAGATATATTATAATAGCAGTGGACTGTTTCACAAAATATGCTTTAGCTGAACCTTTAAAAATAAAACTGGATCAGAAGTTACAAATGCTATGAAAAAATATTGGACAAAATGCTGCAAGGAGAAAATAACGTAAAATCAATCTACAAACGGATTTTGGGAAAGAGTACTACAACCGCTGTTTTAAAAATCTTATGCAAAAATATAAGATAAACCATTACTCTACGTATTCCGCAATCAAAGCTAGCATGGTCGAGCGGTTGATTAGAACAATCAAAAACAAATTGTACAGAAGATTTTACTTGCAAGGCAGTCATAAATGGGTGAATATTTTGCCTAAGGTTATGGAAGAATACAATAATACACCGCATCGGGCTATTAACATGACACCTATGGAAGCAGAAGAACATCCGGAAAGAATAAAACTTTACACCGCTAACAGCGTTTCTAAAAGTTACAAGTATAAGGTTGGAGACATTGTGCGTATATCAAAATATAAAGCAGTATTCGATCGAGGATTTCACCCAAACTGGAGTACAGAACTATTCAAAATTGTTAAAGTACAAAAACGAGACCGACAACCTATCTGCTACAAGATTTGGAAGGTCGGCCAATTCTAGGTGCTTTTACGGCGATGAAATTCAGCTCACAGCAGCACCCGACACGTACTTAGTGGAAAAAGTTTTACGGAAACGGAAGCACGGACGCGAATTATTAGTGTCGTGGTTGGGGATGGTAAAAGTTGGATTAAGAAAACAGACTTGCTTTAGTATCATCCAGATAATTACCTGGATGAAAAAATCATAAAAGGAGGGAGTAAAGTCCTAAACTGGGTATACGGGGAGATTTGCTTAGAACCCCATTCCCATCTGTGATTTGAAGCAGGAAGCATGTGTTTCATAATCGATTTACAAGGATATCAATACAAAACTAGTGATTTCTATTGCAAGGAGATTGCCATTTTGGATGTAGCGAATAATGTAATATGGCATGAGATATTGGACATGGCTGTGGAGTATAACACCCTAAGCGATGATTTCAAAAGCAAGTTCGGTGGTTAAAACAAAGAATCCATGGGCTTAGCTGGGATGGACAGTCCACAAGTGGATATACAAATGTAGGCGATTTGCTGAAAGAAGTCATACCACCCGATGCTACTATCTATGTTAAAGGAGAACAGAAAAGACAGTTACTGTCAAAATATTTATCAAACAACATTTTAAACATGGAGAGTGTTTTCTTACTTCCAAGGCTCAAAGAATTAAGAAGATTCGGTAATAGGTACAATCACTGTTTAAACCATTGTTTGAATAATTTAAGCTGTTCTAAAGAAAACGTATTGGTATTGAAGCATTTTTGTTAATGTATTAAATTTTTAATAAAATATTTTGTCAGAATTGTTTTTTATTCTAGCAAAAGCATACCTTTAAAATTTGGAAAAGTATATCTGTAATACAGCGCATTACTTTGGAAAAATTAATGTTTTAAAATACAAAGAACCAATAACCGAATACATAATAATTGGTGTTTGCAAATAAATTCAGTTCTACTTTAATAAAAAAATGTAAACTTACCTTAAATCTTCCTTCAAAACTTTCCACAAAAAGAACCACGCGAAACGACGGTTTAAAATTTCGAGGGGCTTTACACAAAAGCGTGCGAAACTAATAGAATTTTTTTCTAATGACACCGCGTTATATACGTTTTGAATCCGTTAATTATACTACTAAATGAGGTTTGTATTTTCCGTAAATACGCACTTTTCAGCACCTCGTGGTATTGGTAATCTACAAACAATTATATCTCGATTTGAAATGCGCGTCATTGAAACATATTCTCAACATAATTAATAGAAAGTCCAAGAAAAGAAATTATAAAACAGCATATACACAAAATTTCTAATTAACATACATGACTGGTAATCTAGCGAAAGTTGTAGCACGCATTTTCAATTACGAATGCATTCTTCTTTCATTACAGGAGAAATTCCATAGATTTCATACCAGCAAAATGCGCTTTCTTTTAGATATTTAAAACACATTACATTGGACATCAAAAGTCGACCTTGCCATTTCTACATTATTGTTAAGCATGCATTGGAATTTTTGGATGCGGTAATTTCTTGTTTAAAGTAACTTAGTTAAATAAAGTGTAATTTAAAATTCATAAGTGATTGTATAGTCAGTTATTGCAATTGAAAACACATTCAGGGAATAATTTATTTGCTCTATATATTTTACAGTAGCGTTTCCGAACAAAACTTTCTGCTTTTAATTAAATTTCCTTTGTTCCCGGCGGCATGTGTTTACCTCCACGTGGTGTCGCTGGACGGTGAAACATATTGTTAACAACAATATGTCTTATTGACTGAAAACACGTCTCCTCTTTTTTTACATTAATCTCTTTTTGTTACACGTCTATTTTAAACAACCCATTAATCTTTTTTTTTTGTTACAGGTTAAACTTTCGGCTACACACAGGAAATAATGCTATACTTTGTAAAAATTGTAATAGTTTATTAAACTGTAAATTGGATAAATAAATTATTAAACTTTTGTGTTCTTAATTTTTGTGTTGGTTAAAGCATATACCTTGGGTAGCGAAAAAGGTTTTTAAAAATGGAGTTAAATATATACGAGCAAAAGAGCTTAAAGTATAACTTTGCAGGGCGTGGTCCGATTTCAAATCTGTTTGCAGATTCGAATTCTGCATAAAATTCTAAGCTAACAAGATGTATCGCATGACTAAAAAATTTTATAAGAACGCTCAAAAGTCGCTATAGGTAAGAAATCTTAAAATTAGGGTAGCTCCCTCGGGGGTGATGCTATCTGAAAAATTCCTAGAGATTTGGGTAGCTGAGAAAAATCTAATATTAATTAATACCAAACAAGATAGGTTTATCTCGAAAGATGCGTTGGCTAGTCGAAGAAAACTATTTGGTTCAGATGAAAGATAAAAAAATGGCTAGTCGAAGAAAACTATTTGGTCCAGAATGTTAGCGGTAAAAAATCTTAAAAAATAGGTTTATCTCGTGGGGAGGAAATGTGGATGCTCATTTATCTCGAAAGATAAAAAATTTAAGATATATTTATCTCGAAAGATGATAAATGGTTAGTCGAAGAAAACTTTTTGGTCCAGATGAGGGAGCAAATGAGGGATTCTGGAGCAAATGAGGCGGTGGGTTTCTTGAATTTCCTCTACTCACATACTACGGCATGAGGGAATAGCGCGGCACATGTTAGAAGCACGGAAGAGAAAAAGAAAGGTAGAGGCACACCCAGATTAAACTGTTGCACACAGGTTGTGAAAGATGAGGCTCTGAGAATTTCAGGGAAATGTGTAGGTTAGCTCAGAATAGAAAACAATGGAGACACGCATCCAACCAGTTCTAGGACTGAAAACATAATGATGATGTTATACACAAACGTGCAAGACTTATCAACTGCTACAAACCTGTGTTGCCAAAGGATATTCAGCATAAAATAATACGCGAACAAGTAATGATAATTTTAAATTAATTTACCTACCCCAATGAACCTTCGAGTGTTTCCGTTGATTTGTCTGCTGAAATGTGTCTGCTAACTTCACGACGATTTTTGTTTATCGTTCATATCCCGCTACAATTTGAGTCTCTTTACTTTTATCAGGATTGCAAATATCCGTCATCAAATTTTGATCTTCCTTAACGTATTTTACGGACTAGGAAAGGTTGAAAAGACAATTTTATGTCCTTTAAAATAAAATATTATTCAATCCCCGTTATTGACATTTGTAATTATAGGAGATGAAGCATAACACCTCCGTAAAGTTGAAAATCAACGTAAAGGGTTTCCCAATCGAATCAAAAGCTTATGGTCTGTGCGTAATTTGAGTTTGGAAAATCTGGATTATTAGGTTATCATTGGTCTATTTACGCTCATCGTGTTCATGCGACTTAAAAGGATTATGTACGCGAAATCTGTTAAATATGTGTTGGCTACGTGTATAGGTTTTTTTAATAGCATAAAATTCAAAGGCCACATACAACCGACTTTTGATGGGAGTGTTTTATCAATACCCACTAAAAAAACCCATTAAAAGTTGCGAAATAAGAGTATCATTTATACTGAACAAATAACTTAAATGAGATTAATTATAAGTAGATAATAAAAAAACAATAATTGGGGATATATGATTATAGTTAAACAACCTAGAAGGATAATAGATATTATTTAAAAAATATCAACTGCAGTATTAAATATTCACGAATCGGGGACACATGGTTAATATGTCTAAAGACGCATCAGGGTATAATTAGAAAAATAATTTTATTATACAATCAGTAGTCATAAAGTAACCGCAGCAACAGATTTTTGTATAGCATATATATGTCTAATAAGCTTTCTGGTTTATCGTTTAAAAACTGCAATAGATCACGTGTTCATGAATAACTACCAAATTCATAGCAAGAAATGCATGAATATAAACAAATTAATTGTAACTTTAACCTACATTATTCTTACGCAATAATTACTTAATGATTAGGTACTAAAATGTCATAATTATTTAATATATACTTAAGAAGCACTACACATAATCGGTAGATATAAAATTTATAGGAAAACCACTTGTGAAAGAAAATGTATTGTGGAATGCCGACATTGTGGTTCACCTTGAGGCCGTTGCTACAGGGGCCATTGGCCGACATGTCAGCTGTCTTTGCAGCGTGCACTTTGTTGTGCAACTGTAGCTGCTGGTAACTCTATTTTCTAACAACAGCAGAGAGGCAAATTAAAAGCTTTTGTAACAGCTGCCCCTTAGCTATAAGATTAAGACTGGGTGTGCGTAATTATTTTAGGCATACGGACATTCTCTCAATTCAACAAATTAAATTTCAAATAAAACTATAACTTATGTAAGAATTCACACAACCTTCAGGTAGTAGAACCATAACAACCACTCTTAATTTACAGCCAAATATTGGAACCGTTATACGCAGGGCTTTCGTAAGCACGTGTGCAAAACGTACTGTACGCGGGTAACGTATCCAAAGGGCCCCTAGCCACGGTTAAGACGAAAATTAATACATTCAAATTATAATCATTTATTACATATTCATGCTTAAGCATCTTAAAATGTCTAAACAATTTTATTTGCTTTTGATTCAAAGCAAGAAATAACTTGTTAACATCGTCTTATCCTATCGGTGCGCATCGCGTCGGTGTATTTTCCTGTCAATTTATGTTGATTCTCCTGCTGAATCTTGTACAAATGCTGGCCCATAAAAGCCATTGCATATTAAATTACCATTGGTATTTTGTTCGCACCTACATACCGATGTTACTTAAATTAAAAGTTGGGTTCAAGACCACAAATATTTTTAAACTTATGTGAGTAAAGTGTGAAGTTGCGATTGTGTTGATTACTAATAATATAAATTTAAATAAAATGATGAGTTTATTCTTAATTGTATTATTTTTTACCTTTAGAATAATATTATATTAAGGTTTCATCATTATAAGGTCTTCAGGCCTGAAACAGGTTGGATGCGTTCCCCCATTGTTTTCTATTCTGAACTAAACTACACATTTCCCTGAAATTCTGAAAACCTACATCTTCCACTATCTGTGTGCAACAGTCTAATCTAGGCCTACCTCTACTTCTTCCTTTTTCAATACTCTGCTTCTAATATATCACGCACTATTCCCTCATACCTTAGAATATGTCCTATCATTCATTTGCGTGCAGTTAGCCGTAACATTTTTGAATTTTTTAAAAATATTTGTCATAATTAGGCGCCATTTTGCGCCGTCTTGACAAACAAGTTATTAAGAAAATAAAATTTTTCCGACCAAGTTCACGAAGCCGCACTTTTTCTCAATGTTCAGAAAATCTTTATTCCATAATTTAACGCCAATTAGGCGCCTTTTTGCGCTGTTGAAACGAAATTTTGCGCCCTTCTGTGTAACAAGTTATTTGAAAAAACCTATTTTTCTGAACTACCTAAAAACGTGAAGTTGGCCGCGACTTTTTTGAAGTATGAAAAAAATTTATACCACAATTAAGCGGTAATTAGGCGCCATTTTGCGCCGTTGAAACAAAATTTTGCGCCTATCTGTGTAAGAAGTTATTTAAAAAAAAAAATTTCTCCAAACTAGCCAAAATCGTGAAGTTGGCCGCGACTTTTTTTAATTATGAAAAAAATTTGTACCACAATTAAGCGGCAATTAGGCGCCATTTTGCGCCGTTGAAACGAAATTTTGCGCCGTTGAAACGAAATTTTGCGCCCTCCTGCGTAACAAGTTATTGAAAAAAACTACTTCTCCAAACTAGCCAAAATCGTGAAGTTGGCCGCGACTTTTTTGAATTTTGAAAAAAATTTTGTACCACAATTAAGCGGTAATTAGGCGCCATTGAAACGTGCTTTTTGCACCCTCCTGTGTAACAAGTTATTTGAAAAAAACTATTTCTCCAAACTACCCAAAATCGTAAAGTTGGCCGCGACTTTCTTGAATTTTGAAAAAAATTTTGTACCACAATTAAGCGGTAATTAGGCGCCATTTTGCGCCGTTGAAACGAAATTTTGCGCCCTCCTGCGCAACAAGTTATTCGAAATAAACTATTTTTCTGAACTATCTAAAAACGTGAAGTTGGCCGCGACTTTTTTTAATTTTGAAAAAAATGTGTACCACAATTAAGCGCCATTTTGCGCCGTTGAAACGAAATTTTGCGCCCTCCTGTGTAACAAGTTATTCGAAATAAACTATTTTTCTGAACTATCTAAAAACGTGAAGTTGCCCGCGACTTTTTGAATTTTGAAAAAAATGTTGTACCACAATTAAGCGGTAATTAGCCGCCATTTTGCGCCGTTAAAGCAAAATTTTGCTCCCATCTGCGTAAGAAGTTATTTAAAAAAAACTATTTCTCCAAACTACCCAAAATCGTGAAGTTGGCTGTTCATTTACATTTCCAATGCTCCACCCGAAGGTACTACATTGGCCAGGAAGCGAGTTTTTTGTTGCCTGGAAATTTAGAATTTTGCCGAACCCTTGCCGTTCCAAGCAAGGTAGGGATCTTTAACGTGCGTGACAACACTCACACACGGGACCTCCATTTAACCTCTCATCCGAACGAGAGCGTAATTTTTGTGAAAAATGCTCACCTGCCATTTTTCAAGCAGTCGGCCGTGTCGGGATTTGAACCCGGGACCTTGGGATCCGTAGTCTTACGCTTACTACATTGATCCACGGCGACGCCCGTGAAGTTGGCCGCGACTTTTTTGAGTTTTGAAAACATTTTTGTACCAAACTAAAGCGGTCATTAGGCGCCATTTTGCGCCGTTAAAACAAAATTTTGCGCACCCCGTGTCACAATTTATTTGAAGAAAACTTTCTCTGGCTATCTTAGACGCGTGTCTTCAATGTTGAAATTACCGTTCTCTACAATAAGCATCGTAGTTGAGAGATAATTGTATTATTTTAAAACGTTACATACAAGGAATGTGCTATAGAAAATATTGTTGTAGTCTAAACAAATAAATACATTATAACCAGTAGCGTCTTGCATTGTGCTGAGTACACAAGATTTATTTAAGTATAATATAGAGTAAAGAATTAAGTAAATAAAAGTGATACAATTCGCTGTTGACTTTCACAAAATCTTAGTTAGAGATATTAAAATCGGCATTTAGGATCTTAATCCTAAATAATAAAATACTTGTATAAGCGTTTTTTAAGAAACAACTCTTAAGCGTGTAGAATAGAAAATGAGAGTGGGTATGAAAATTTTATTTCCTGTTATTAACTTGAAACTTCATAAAAATATATTATTAATCAAGTATTTAAATTATGTAAAACTACTCCTAACCAGGGGGTGTAATTCCATGGTAATACTTTCAAATATGATAAAAAATGATATGCGAATTACGAATTCTTCATGCATGAAGAGGCGGGCGACAGCTAATTTCTAATAAGATGATACCGCTGGTGGCCAACTATATTATGTTCACTTACTAGATGTGTCCGTTAGTTCTAGAATTTGGTATAAATCAAGATATGAATGTATATACAGTTCGGAAAAAATTTTTTTTTCAAATAACTTGTTACACAGGAGGGCGCAAAATTTCGTTTTAACGGCGCAAAATGGCACCTAATTACCGCTTAAATTTGATACAAAATTTTTTTCAAAATTCAAAAAAGTCGCGGCCAACTTCACGCTTTTAAGTAGTTCAGAAAAATAGTTGTTTTTCGAATAACTTGTTACACAAGAAGGCGCCAAATTTCGTTTTAACGGCGCAAAATGGCGCCTAATTACCGCTTAAATTTGATACAAAAATGTTTTCAAAATTCAAAAAAGTCGCGGCCAACTTCACGCTTTTAAGTAGTTCAGAAAAATAGGTTATTTCGAATAACTTGTTACACAGGAGGGCGCAAAATGGCGCCTAATTGGCGCTAAATTATGGAATAAAGATTTTATGAAAATTGGAAAAAAGTGCGGCTTCGTGAACTTGGCCGAAAAATCTTATTTTATTAATAACTTGTTTGCCAAGACGGCGCAAAATTTAGTTTTAGCGGCGTAAAATGGCGTCTAATTGACGCCTAATTATGACATAAATGTTTTTGAAAAATTCAAAAATGTTGCGGCCAACTTCATGCACCTCTATGATCCACAAATTTCTTTCTTCCGCTACTATTTCTAGAACATCTTTGTTCTTAACTTTGTCTATCCAATATATTTTCATCATACCTCTGCAGCACATTTCAAAAGCTTTTATCTTTTTCTGTCCGCTTTTCCCACTGGTCACGTTTCACAGTCGTATAGTACTGTGTTGTTTTATATTTCTTGCACTTTTCCTATCTTATGTTATTTGGCTTCCTAGGTAGCAGAAATCCTTAACCTCTTCTAAATTCTCGTTTGCTATTTGTATTCTGATTTTATATTTATTTTTCCCTCCTTTACATACTAGTACTTTAGTTTTATTTTTGTTGATTTTCACACCGTATCTCTCGGTTAGTACTGTTCTTCCATTTCACTACGAGCTGTCACTAACTCTTCCTTGCTAGATGCTATTACCGCTATATTGTCTGCAAAACCGAGTGTATCAATCGTTTGTCCCTGCATAATAATTCCAAACATTTTTATGCATTTGACAGTATTTACTGCCTCTTCGATAAACAAGTTAAAAGATAATGGGAATAGCGCATATTCCTCTCTCACCCCTTTCCTAACACTTACTTCTTTACGTTCCTGCTCTAATTCTATTACAGTCGCTTGCTCTTTGTATAAGCTATGTACTATCTGCCTATCCCTATAACTCATTCATATCTATTTGAGTATTTGGTACATTGTTTCCTATTTTACATTGTCAGATGCTTTTTTTCAGATCTAAATCCACATACACGATTACTCCTTTTTCTATTGTTTTCTCCATTATCAGCCTTAAAGCTAAAATAGCCACACGAGTCTTCCTGTTTCGCTTAAACCTAACCTTCTTAAACTATGGGTCGCGACCCCAAATGGGGTCGCGTAACAAAATTCTGTGGTCGCGAGATATTGGCGTCGCCGTGGATCAATGTAGTAAGCGTAAGACTACGGATCCCAAGGTCAGGGGGTCCGAATCCCGACACGGCCGACTGCTTGAAAAATGGCAGGTGAGCATTTTTCACAAAATTACGCCCTCGTTCGGATGAGAGGTAAAATGGAGGTCCCGTGTGTGAGTGTTGTCACGCACGTTAAAGATCCCTACCTTGCCTGAAATGGCAATGGTTCGGCAAAATTCTAAATTTCCAGGCAACAAAAAACTCACCTCCTGGACAATGTAGTACCTTCGGAGCATTGGAAATGTAAATGAACGGTCGCGAGGGATTTTAATGTCAAATATTTAACTACACGATTTTATAACATCTAGATGTGTATTTGTAAGAGTTCCACTCACACACCTGCACACAAAGGTTGGAATGCGCGCGCACACATACAGCGAGACAATGATTCAATAACACTGACTGTAATGTGAACTAATGTAGTATTGACGCTCTTCTAGTGTAGTCAATTGTCAGTGTTTCACCGTCACGAGATTTTTGTTTTTTCTATTTATTCGGTAATTAATTAATCAATTATTATATGCAATATATTATTTTATATATTTATTTGATTTTAGGATCAAAATAATTTATGGCCATGGATAAATGGCTGAACTTAAATAAGAATGGTAATGACGCAGATGATAATGCTACAAACTCTCCTCAGGCAAGACTAAGTATTGAAAAACAGGCATCTAATGTGCGAAAAAGAAAATATGACGAGTCTTTTCTTCAATTTGGTTTTACATTTCAAAATTGTAAGCGTAATGAACAACCTCTTTGTTTGATCTGCAATGAATTATTGGCTTCGGGGAGTATGAAACCATCAAAATTAAAAAGACATCTTGAATCAAAGCATGTTTCGTATGTCAATAAACCAAAAGAATATTTTGAAAGACCATAAATCCTTAAATAAAGTCCTTTGAAAAATCTATGACCGTCAACGAAAAATATACTAGCGTCATATGAAGTTTCATACTGTATTGCTAAAAATAAAAAGCCGTTCGCCATTAGTATTACCTGCTGCTATTAAAATGGTAGAAATACTACATGGAAGTAAATATGGCGATGATATTCGAAAAATTTCTTTGTCGAACGACACTGTCTTGAATAGAATTTCTGTTACTAACAAGGACCAATTACTGCAACTTATTACAAGAATTAAAGAAAGCCCAAAATTGTCAATTCAGTTGGACGAAACAACTGATATTACTAAATTGGCTCAGTTGTTAGTATATGTCAGGTACGTTTATAAAGAAAGCGTGGAGGAAGAATTGTTATTTTGTCGTCATATGAAAGACCATACTACAAGGAAAGACATACAGTGTGTACAGTATAAAATGCAGTACATGGGGATCTTGGAAACTGTAGGAGATACGATCTTGGTTAAATGGGACAAAAGTTGCATAATCATGAGGATATCTCAGATCGGTTTTCAAATTTCAAAAATTTTTCATAGGTTACTAGATAGAGGCAAAAAACACAAAATTGACGATTTCATTATTTGCTCGTAGTTAGTCTACTAATTGAAATAGAATGTTCAAATTTGGTACATCATGGTAATTCCCCATTGCGCTTCACATTTTCAACTTAGATTTTGTGTGACGATGTTCAACTTTTTATTTTTAAATAGCCGCCATATTGGATTTTACATTTTTGAAATGCTGACAAAGAACCCTTTCCAAAGAGGTATAACATGGCTATGTTTGATTGAATCAAAACACTAAAAATCACATAATTATGTTTTGGTCGTAGTAGGCTTTAATTTCCATTATGACAAAGAGAAACAATTGCTCAACATCTGAGAAACGTCAAAGTTTGTCCTTTATTTTATGTTTCAAGTAGTGCAGTTTAAAAAAACAGTTAATTAATTTACATAGAAATTTAAGCAAAGCATTTGCGCTTGAAATGGATCGCTTCACTAACCGTGATAAATATCAAATGTTAGAATGTTTTATTCTTCCTGGAAGGAATAATGTTAAAGCCGCTGAATTGTATTTAAATAAATACCCAGAAAAACATCAACCAAACAGATGTATGTTTCGGAGATTACAAAATAATTTAATAAATTATGGTAGTTTTGGCTTGTCTAAGAGAAATAGGCAAATTAAAAAGATAATGAAAACAGCGTTTTACAAACAGTTGTCGAAAATCCTCGTACTTCTCTTAGACAAATTCAGAATATAACGGGTGTTGCTCATTCTACGGCAACAGCTATTTTAAAACGTTTCAAGTACCATCCATATCATGAACGACCATGTCAGGGATTGCGTACTGAAGATCAAATTCGAAGAATGGAATTTTGTGCTTGGTACATCAGAAAGTGCAACGAAAATTCAAATTTTGCATATACAATTTTGTGGTCTGACAAAAGTCGATTACGAATTGTGGTATGTTCAACCGCAAAAATACAATTTTTTGGTCAGATGAAAATCCACATTTGAACCACCAAGTTAGACATCAAGTTAAATGGGGATTCAACGTCTGGATTGGTATTATTGGAAGGTACATTATAGGTCCGTTTTTTTATGATGCAAATTTAAACTCTGCGAGATACTTAGATTTATTGCAGGGAAATGTGGCAGATAGACTAATGGAGCTTCCACTCGCTACTTTGCAAAATATGATTTTTCAAAATGATGGCGCTCCACCCCACAATGCTCTGATTATTAGAAATTTTTTTAATTCTGAGTATAATGAAAACTGGATTGGAAATCGGGAACCAATTAAGAGGCCGGCGAGATCACCGGATTTAACTCCTCTAGATTTCTTTATATGGGGCCATTTAAAAAGTCGTGTGTACTCAAAAACGTATGATAATGTAGGCCAATTACAACAAGCAGTTCCAAGAGGCCGTAAATAAAATAACTCCAACTATGATAAGACGATCTTGTAAAGATGTTTATAAAAGGTGTCGGTTGTGTGTTCAACAAAATGGGGGGTTATTAGAACATTTAAAATAAATAATGAATTCATGTGGCTGACTATTGTTATATTTTTTTTCCTTGATTGTTAATTTGCAATTGTCTGAACATGAATGACAACTAAAAACAGCTTAAATAATATTTTGTATTGAATAGATGCTAGTTTGTACTTATTCTTTGTTAATGCATAGTTATGTAAGTTCTGATTAATACAGATTTATTTTCAATTTTCTACGTTTTTTACTGTTTTTATTATCACTGAAAATTGAGTTTAAAATTTTTAGAGCAATTGTTTCTCTTTGTCATAATGGAAATTAAAGCCTACTACGACCAAAACATAATTATGTGATTTTTAGTGTTTTGATTCAATCAAACATAGCCATGTTATACCTCTTTGGAAAGGGTTTTTTGTCAGCATTTTAAAAATGTAAAAATCCAATATGGCGGCTATTTAAAAATAAAAAGTTGAACTTCGTCACGCAAAATCTAGATGTTCTAGACAAAATCTAAGTTGAAAATGTGAAGCGCAATGGGGATTTACCATGATGTACCAAATTTGAACATTCTATTTCAATTAGTAGACTAACTACGAGCAAATAAAGAAATCGTCAATTTTGTGTTTTTTGTCTCTATCTAGTAACCTATGAAAAATTTTTGAAATTTGAAAACCGATCTGTTATACCCTCATGATTATGCAACTTTTGTCCCATTTAACCAAGATTGTATCTCCTACAGTTTCCAAGATCCCCATGTACTGCATTTTATACTGTACACACTGTATATTGTAAAGTTGACGAATTTTTAAAAACTGAAGGTTTAGAATGGAAAAATTGCTGTGGAATATGTACAGATGGTGCAAGAGCGATGACGCGCAAAAATATTGGTTTTAAATCATTTTTTCAAGCTGCTCATTATGATCATATAACTTTTACTCATTGCCTTATTCACAGAGAGGCCCTTGCAAAGTCTAAGGAGATTATTGTTATATCGAAATCGAAATATTTTTAACCGAACGAAAATGTGAACTTGCTGCTTTTTTTTCAAAATGATATGGCTATCCAAGCTGTGTTATTTATCAGATATCTTTCCGAAATTAAACGATCTCTTCAAGAAAAAAATTGCGATATATTTACTTCAAATGATAAAATTCAAAGTTTTATTAAAAAGATCAACATTTGGAAAAATAAGGTAGAAAAAATTCGTTTGAAATGTTTTCCAGTGTCGACAATTTTATAATCGAGAAAAATCATGGTAAAACTTTTATTGCAAAAATAAATGTAGACCACTTAAAAGCGCTAGAAACAGTTCCGTACATATTTAATATTAAATATTGATTTCAAAAAGGTAGCTTGGATTCAAAAGCCGTTTTGGATTGGTTTAAGTGAGATTGATCACCTGCCACTTAAAGAGGAATTTGCTCTGAGCTTTCGAGTGGCTAAAACTTAAAACTACAATTTCCAAAAAAGTCCTTGACTGAATTTTGGATCGGAACTAGAACTGAATTTCCCACAATCGCTGATATGGCGTTAAATGTTCTTCTGCTATTCAACACCACATATTCATGTGACGTTACTTTCTCAGCTTTAACACATATTAAATCCCAATATCGTTCATCGCTAAAAAATGTTGAAGAGGTCTTACGTCCAGCAGTGTCAAACATTCCACCAAGATTTAATTTGTTATGCAATAAAAAACAGGCACATCCATCTTATTAAATTCTTTCCTTTAATTTTAATTTAATACTTACCACTCAACGACTGCGTTCGAATATATTCGAGCGAACAAATAGGTCAGAATTTCCTTTTATTTATGTTATTGCAAAAAATGCAATTTTGTTGAAAAATGGAGCATATAATTTGTGTAACTATAATAAATACAATTTTACAACTTTTGTGCAATTTTTAATTTTAGATTTTTGTATATTTCTAAACGAATTCTAAAACTATATATTTTCATATGTATATGTATATTGTTACCTAATAAATAAATCATCAAAAAATATTTATTTATCTTTCTTTTATATTTATATGGGGTCGCCAGGAAACTCGCAATCATAAATGGGGCCGTGAATGAAAAGTTTAAGAAGCCCTGGCCTAAACCCAAATTGATCGTCTTCTAATATTTTTTCAGCCCGTTTTTCCATCAGTCTTTGTACAATTCTAGTTAATATTTTTGACACGTGTATTGTCAAACTTATTGTTCGAAAATTTTCACATCTATCCGCACCTCTCTTTTTTGGTATAGTGACTATGGTGGTACGTTTGAAATCTTTGGGTATCTCACCTGTCTCATACCTATAGCTTAGAAGTAGGAACAGGCATTAAGTCGATGCTTGCCCAGCTACTTTCAGAGATTGTGCTTGCACTATATGTATATCGGATGCCGTATTATTTTTTAGACTCTATAATGCTAGTTCAAACACCCCCTTCAATGTTTGATTCCTGTTCTAGTGCTTCTAGTTCCTGTCCTACATATAAATTCTCTATATATTCTTGCCATCTATCTAATTTCGATACATTTTCTATAATGATATCTCCTTCTCCCGAACCCCTTATATCTTTGCTGTACAGTTTTATATCTATAAAATTCATTTTAATTAGTTTGTATGCTCCGTCTGTCTTTTCTGTTTCCATCTTAGTTTGTACCTCTATGCACTTTTCTTCAATCCATTGTTTTTAGCTTTCCAGCATTTGCAAATAATTTCCCATTTTATGGCTTTGTATCCGTTTTCCTGCTTCATATGGACTGTTTTATACTTTCGACTTTATTCTATTAAATTCATAATATTCTGCACCAATCACCCATGGTTTCTTATTTTTTTTTTGTTTATAGCCCAGAATATCGCTGGTCGACACGTCGAAGGCGGATTTAATGTTATTCCATTCTGCTTCTACTTTCTCAGTAACAGAATATTTCCCGAAGCCCTTTTCTTGAATATTTTGTGGGTATTTTTAACTTTTAGTTTCTCAAAATCAAAGTGCCTATTTCCGTTCCTTTTTCAAATTTTTAAATTTAAGCACAACTTTCATAATCACTATGTTGTGGTCAGTATCTATATCCGCTTCTGGGTAGCTTCTACAGTCTTTTACTCGATTTCTAAACCTTCGTCTAAATCTAAAAGAATGAAACCTATTTGATATATCCCTACGTCTTCTGGCATCTTCTATCTGTATCGTCTTCTAGCATGCTTCTAAAATAGTGTGTTTGTGATGGTTAAATTGTTTTTATTGCAAAATTCTGCCAGCCTATTTCTCCTGTAGTTTCTGGTGCCTAAACCAAATAAACCTACTACCGGTCATTCTTTACCCTAACCTATCACTGCATTAAAAACTTCCGTAATTATTAAATTTCCGTTTCCTTTTACGGATCTTAGTATTTCATCAACATCGTTCTAGATCGCTTCTATCTCTTCCTCACCGTAGCTAGAGGTGAACATGAATACTTGTATTATTACTGTATTTACAGAATAGATTCTAATCTAACCATGAGTATCCTTTCGGTCTTTTGTAAGTAGTTTTCTATACAGTGTCCTATCTTTTACCGTTCATTTACATTTCCAATGCTCCACCCGAAGGTACTACATTGGCCAGGAGGCGAGTTTTTTGTTGCCTGGAAATTTAGAATTTTGCCGAACCTTTGCTGTTCCAGGCAAGGTAGGGATCTTTAACGTGCGTGACAACACTCACACACGGGACCTCCATTTAATCTCTCATCCAAACGAGGGCGTAATTTTTGTGAAAAATGCTCACCTGCCATTTTTCAAGCAGTCGGCCGTGTCGGGATTTGAACCCAGAACCTTGGGATCCGTAGTCTTACGCTTACTACATTGATCCACGGTGACGCCCCTATCTTTTACCGCATAACTATTCCCACACCCACAATTTCTTCTTCTGAACCTGTATGAATTACCCTAAAGTCTCTGCTCCAAAATCTCCCTACTTTGGCCACCGAAAATCGCTAATGTATACAATATCTAATACTAGCCTATCCAAATATATAGCTTGCATACTTGCTTCGTGCTTCTAACATTGCAGGCATCGACTCGTATGTTCCCGGTTCTTCGTTCTTCTTATCGAACTTCTCGGTCACATTTTCCGAAATACACGCCTCGCGGAAATCCGAATGGTGGACTAATTTAACTCCTGTATCTTTTATCCCCAGAGGATGCCATTATTTTCAAAAGGTACGCTGCGTACGTGGGAGGTAATGCGGTGGTTTCCCCGTTACCCTGCACATCGCAGTAGTGTGTCTTAAAATGCCATCCCAGCCCACTCGAAGTACTGAAAGAACCGCTGTCCTGTTTCGAGGACCTGTCTTAATCTGCTTCCTCACTAAAGACTCCACTAATTTGGTTAAACCTATGATTCGGAACAAAAGCTCACTGAAACAAGCAAGCCATTCTACCAGTTCTAGTATTCTACTGTTTCTTCAAGGTGCAGGCCCGTTCAGAAAGGTATATTAGTTTATCTATTCTACAATGAATCACTATAAAAAGGAAATCTCAAAAAACTTGATGGTTTTCTTGGTGATACAATTTGGATTTCTATCTTTTTAAATTATTATATTATAATTTCTTATAGAAAATTCAGTAAGTTGGAATAGTTTTAAAAACTGAATACTTGTGGCATAATTAATTAATTTAAGCTTTTTTTTTCATTCCAGGATTACCAAAAAAAGAAAAGATTTATAGTACAAAATTTCGACAACACGAAAATTAAGCAATAAGAAGGAGAAAAACGACTAATAGTTTAAACAGTTTTTTACACATCCTGAAATAAAACAAAACGCAGTAAATAATGTATTTATGTAATTATTTATTATGCGTATTATACAAGAAACAAATTAGAAATACTATTAATGTAGGTTGATTGTTCTACAATTTACCATTGCAATAAATTCCTAACATTTTGTCAATGTTTTCGGGTAATAATCTATGTCGTTTAGCCGTTAATATATTCTCATTCAATGAAAAACTTCGTTCCACATCACACGACGTTACTGGTGCAAACTAAAATTTGCAAATTAGTCCACTTTTTATTTCCGTTGGCACGTCTTCCGAACTGCCGTCTAAGATTTCGTCAATTTTTTTTAAAGAAAGCATACCTGGGATTTTTTGTAACACCAACTTTATCTTTTCTGCTGCCCACGTTGTTGAAATCCCAGGTGCTGAATTCAATTCCTTGCAGAATTCCTCTACAATACGAAGACTTTCAACCAGCGGGGTGCCACTACTTTCCAACTTTTTGAACACTTCTGGTAGTTTAGAAAAATGAGCTTTTATGTAAGTTAATTTTGCTGCCACGCCTGTTGTAGCCATTGCTTCTTGGGCAGATTGTATGCAGGCGTAGGATTTGCTATCGAATGAATCGATAATACCTTTGATAACTGCAAAATTTTCTGCATAAAATAGGGCTGCATTTAACCATGTCCCCCATCTAGTTATAATAGGCTGTGGTGGAAGCGGTAAATCACATGCGCTTTTATAAGTTTCCGTGCGCAAGGGTGCTTTAACAAACATCTTCTTAACTTGACTAATAATTTGGCTACCTTCTGGAGACTTATTTCGAATTGTTTCTGATACCCTATGTAAACCGTGGGCTAGACGTAAAATGTAGCATTTCTGGATAAAATATTTGTAATTCACGAGCTGCTTTCAACACGTACGGAGCTGCATCTGAATACATTACCAATACTCGATCTACTTTAATTTCCTCTGGCCAAAGTATTTGTAGCAAATCGTTCACAAACCTAGCCACAGTCGAATTATTGTTTTTTTCAGTATTCTAGAAGCTAGCAGATGCGGGGCACCGTATTCAGCTTCCGTTAATTTACCCACGATTATATTGGCTACAGATGTACTTAAATCATTAGATGTTTCATCTACGACCAACCAAATGCATTCCTCTCTTATACCCTCTCTTATTTTATAAAGCGTTTTTATATAGGTCGGTTTCAAGTATACTTTCCTTATAGTGGATTCGGTAAGAATATGCTTATTCGTGTATTTTTCCATGAAAAGTTTAAACATTGGGATCTCTAATTTATGCCAGGGAATATTTGCTGCCACGAATGCTTCACATATATCTTGATAAAATGTTTTTTGGGTAGAAGTTTCGTCAAAGATCATGCTCGTCAACAAATCTTGACTTAGGTGTTTCTCTTTTTTTTTAAATAATTCACGTGCATTGTCAATTTTGTGTGCTGCTTTCTGGCTGCAGATACTTGCTTGTTGCACACGGTACAAAAATCCTCTTCACCGTCGACCGTGTAACATTTAAAGGCGCTAGCCCATTCTCACACTTTACTTTTCGGCATAATTACTCGATCACGAACTACGTGGAACTGAACATTTAAAATAAATTAAATAACTCTAAAAAATAGATTTAGGTGCAATAGTATTTATAGTTTAGAGGAAGGAATGAATCATCCGAACTGTGGTGGGATATGCGAGACAAGGTTTTTAACCAGAAATATCTTAACAATGTAATGTAGGTATGTACTTAACTGCTTGTCAGATTATAGCATGACCAAGTGAATGGTTTTTAAAACCTGAACAATGACACAATCCGTGTTTGCACGATAGGATAGCTTTTCAGGTAAAGTTTGCAGAAAAGGTTTCTGTGTAAACTTTTTAAAAACAACATAATATAATAAGCACTTAGAATTTCTCACTTTACAGACATAAATAAACAAAGGATTAAAGGATTAGTTAGGTTGTAAACCCATTTTAAAATTTGAGACCCAACAATACCTGTCAGATTTGAATGCAAAAAATATAAATAGAAAAATATAATGTAAATTCTTAGATACTTTTAAAATATGCCACTAGTATGAATAAATTAACTGAAATATGCAATAAATACAACGCATTTCATAAAAAATGCAATTTTTAAGGGAATATGAAAAGATTTGCCAAATATGATAAAATATGCAATTTTTAATTGCATTAACAAAGTGCTTTTTATGAAACGGAAAATAAGAACTCTCGCTAGAATCCATACTTTATTAACGAATATGAAATTTCATATAATTCCTAACCCAAATTACAACACACAGACTTTGCCGCAGATGCCGATGCAATATTACTATCTGTATCAATGCCGTGATCGTCATTACAATCCAAAGAAAATGTTGAAAAAGTGAAAGGATGAGCAGTATTAAACAATTCATGCATCTGCAAAAATTCCGATTCAATTGAAGATGCCGAAACTCCGTCTCGAACAAAAATCAGTAATACAGAAATAAATGAAATAATAGGACGTAATAATGATAGGATTTCTGACGTTCCAGGTTTATGCCTCCGACTTACTAATGAAAGAAATTTCAAGAATTCTTGTAGAGCATTGGGTGGACATGCTCAGTTAAAAGAACATAATTATCCTGTTAACGAAAGCGGAAGAAAATTTTCTACTAAATATCCTGTTAACCGACTTTCCAATGGAAAACAACAATAAGAGAATGTCCTATTTATTCAAAATAAAAAACTCAATAATTCGTTTCTGTTACAAAATTATTGAAAAATCTTTAACATCAAATAGTTCTTCTGATTCAATAGGGTTCCCTGGCTGGCATCTTATATAATACTTATGTCAAAATAAAATGTTAGATTTTTGGAAAGAATTGTTGTAATAGTTACGTTTCCATCTAGACAATGTCTTGGTTTCAAGGTTTTCTAAAAAACTCTTTATTCGCGATAATGGCAGTTTTCTAAAAGTGATTGGGATGCTTTCCACATTTAATACAGTTATGCGAAAGTAAATTATGCGTGCGGAAAAATCTCAGAAGCACTTAAATAAGATACCACATTATCTAGAAAGCCAAATTCAAAATGACTTCGTAGATTTGCTATCTTCTAAAGCAAAACATTTGAGTATAGAAATTATCTATCAGTAATTTTAGATTGTAAGCCAGATGCAAGTCATACTAAACAAATAAGTGTTGTTATAAGGTATGCAACATTAAATAACAATACTAAAAAAAGTAAAAATAAATGAAGTTTTCACTGCTTTTTATCCAATATCAGTAGGGTAAAATCAAGAATACTGGCGCCACATTTCATCCAGAATCCCACAGTCGTGTACGCAAAGATTACGAAACCCGCATTCCTTAGTTCGTCTTTGTTATCTGCCATTTTGATAAATACGTTTTTAGAATAACCTTTTAAAAAATATACTGATTTAGTGCCATCCTTTTCCGCAAGGACGCCTACATAACTAAAAGAGTCTTTTTTACTAACCACAAATGCATACAACTTGTAGAAACCAGATGTATCTAAGTCAGTCCATCGGCACATAAAATAATCTTTTAATTCTTCCTCATTTTCTCTAATAAGATGTTCTTTGTCTAACACATCTTTGTATTGATCGCGTATTGTCGCAGTGTTTTCCATGTAGTCCAATTTTCGCCTTTTTGCATCCATTTCCAATTACCAATATCTTTTACCAGATTATTGTTGCACATATTTTCTGTCAACAGCCATAATCCAAATCGCTCATTTGTCGGTTTCACTTTATTCCCAAGAAGTTGAGAAACGTTAATCACCTTGGAGACGCTCATGTTTACCGTTCTAGCTACTATCGAATACTAAATTGAATACGAAAAAATTGTTCTCTTACGTATTCTACAGAGTGAGGACGTATATTGCCGAAGATGGTCGAATATGTTGTTATCCAACCTAAGCCGACAGGGATGCGCATCGACATATATCCGGATATATGTAGGATGTTAAGTTATGGTGAAATTGCCCCATAGGGTGAAATTACCCCCACATAACCACATGACCACATGACCATATGACCACATGACCATATGATCACATGACCACATGACCACATGACCACATGACCTAATGACCACATGACCATATAACCACATGACCACATGACGACATGACCACATGACCACATGACCATATGACCTAATTGCTTTTTAATGAGTTTTCTCATTAAAAACCCATTAGCACTAATTGCATTTTAATTTTTCCTTTTATCTAACCTAGGTCCACACTTGTTTTTTAATGGAAAAAACTCATTAAAATGCAATTAGTGCTAATGGGTTTTTAATGAGAAAACTCATTAAAAAGCAATTAGGTCATATGGTCATGTGGTCATGTGGTCATATGGTCATATGGTCATGTGGTCATATGGTCATGTGGTCATGTGGTCATATGGTCATGTGGTCATATGGTCATGTAGTCATATGGCCATGTGGTCATATGGCCATGTGGTCATGTGAGGGTAATTTCACCCTATGGGGCAATTTCACCATAACTTAACATCCTACATATATCCGGATATATGTCGATGCGCATCCCTGTCGGCTTAGGTTGGATAACAACATATTCGACCATCTTCGGCAATATACGTCCTCACTCTGTAGAATACGTAAGAGAACAATTTTTTCGTATTCAATTTAGTATTCGATAGTAGCTAGAACGGTAAACATGAGCGTCTCCAAGGTGATTAACGTTTCTCAACTTCTTGGGAATAAAGTGAAACCGACAAATGAGCGATTTGGATTATGGCTGTTGACAGAAAATATGTGCAACAATAATCTGGTAAAAGATATTGGTAATTGGAAATGGATGCAAAAGGCGAAAATTGACTACATGGAAAACACTGCGACAATACGCGATCAATACAAAGATGTGTTAGACAAAGAACATCTTATTAGAGAAAATGAGGAAGAATTAAAAGATTATTTTATGTGCCGATGGACTGACTTAGATACATCTGGTTTCTACAAGTTGTATGCATTTGTGGTTAGTAAAAGACTCTTTAGTTATGTAGGCGTCCTTGCGGAAAAGGATGGCACTAAATCAGTATATTTTTAAAAGGTTATTCTAAAACGTATTTATCAAAATGGCAGATAACAAAGACGAACTAAGAATCTTCATCGAACGACAGAAAGAGGTTGCGCTAAACATTGTATATTTGCCTAGTAAAGAACCTTTTGGATCATTTAAAACCGAGGGTCTTACAACCTATAACAACCATATATTCCCAAAAGTGGTGGACATGCAACTACGCAACAGTCTGTGGGAGAATAAGAATTTCCTCCAATACCGACAAGAAGAAGTCGATCAAGCTAACAAGATACGTATGCAGGATATAGTGGAAAGCTGCGATTAAAAGATTGTCACAAACTGCAAGAATTACACGAAGGAATGGATCTGGTTGTCGGTGGAATCAAAGACTTTAAATATAGAGGCAAACTTCGGTACATTTTACAATTCGAAAACCTAGACGGTCTTTATGTATCAAACTATTGGCTAGAAAAGGAGATAGAAGACTTGGGTATCGATTTAAATTTTAAGCTGCGAATAAAATTAGATAAAATTAAAACCACTGCAAACAAACATAAAGAAAGGACTGTCTTCTGTGTATAACTTTGTATTAAAATTAAGTTTAAATGACTCCATGCTTGGCATTAAATATTTTAAATTTGTTATGTATAATGTCAGAATAAACATTTTATAATAGTATATAACATTGTTCTTTATTTATAAAAGGCTGTGACGTTACCCCGAAATAGCAGTCGCACAGAGAGGGGTGCGCATGGGCAGCGTGCATGGACAAGGGTGCGTACGCGTAGGGGTGTGCATGGGCAGGGGTGTGCATGCGCAGGGGTGCTCATGGGCTGGGATGTCTGGGCGTACACGAGGGAAGCGGATGTTAACAGTCGCCAAGCATCCAATTCTTTATTTGGATGGTATCGAGTACTTGTCTGCGTATGTATCCGGAGTAAAAGAATACGATTTGTATACGCAGCTTATTAATAAAATTAGTTTATCGAGGAAGATGACAAAGGTACATCATTCCTAATAGTACAACAATCTACGCATGGGGGCGTAAAGATATAAGATAGTTGTTTATATTTGTATATATTAGTTTTAAGATTCCATAATTTTTAAGTTCTCCCACCTTCCAAATCCTTCTGGCTTCTATCCTGGTTGACAGAGTATACGTGTTATCTCCACGTTGTGTTCGCGGAACACTGCGGTTTTAGATTTCTCGGAAGATGGTTGGCTAAGGCATATGTCTTGGGTAGCGAAAAAGGTTTTAAAGATGGAGTTAAATAAAGATGGGCAAAAATTAGTCTTTAAAAGGCATAACTTTGTATGGGGTGGTCCTATTTAAAATCTATTTACAGATTTGGGGTCCCTAGAAAAATTTAATATTAGTTGATACCTAGCAAAATATATTTATCTTAAAAGAGTGACTACCCTGCGTATAATAAATACAATATAACACTTGTCAACAAAAAAAGTTGTAGGGAAAATTAAAGACGTATTTAATGGGAGTCCAGTATTAGAATTTGTTGGTAGTAATGTTAAGTCCTACTGTATTGTAGGCGAGAAAGATACGATTAAAAAGATTAAAGGGGTCTCACGAATTGTAGTTAAGTAAAACCGCGGGTGCTACAACCTATAACGAGCATATACCTCCAAAAGGGGTGGGCATGCAACTACGCTGCAGTGCGTGGGAGAATAAGAATTCTCTCCAATAAGAAATTAAAGTTTCCATGTACGTAGCACCAGTCATTGGGTAATGGTAGAAATGTTAAACCTATAAAGGCGATTATTAATTGTGGTTTAGAAAAATAGTAGTTTTCGTGGACTAAATAAAATAGCTTAAAGTGATTAATGTATATGGTTACATATTCTCGTACACATCCACAAACATCTGTTTATGTCCACAATGGCGATGCCGGTAGTTTTTTGTTTAACAAATAGTAGGAAAGATACGTCAGGTGTTAGTGTGCGGAAGCCCATAGGATCGTTGGATTCAAAAAGAACGGTGCGGCGGGATGTATGGTGGCCTCCGTTAGAATAATCGAAAGTGGTTAATCGATCGTATTAAATGTTTAAATAAGCGAAAGTGTAAAGGCCTACATAAACAAAATTTAATTATCCGACAAAAAAGTGCGCGATGTGCTACACTTATAAAGAAAGTATGGAATGGTGCTTTTTAGCGGCCCTAGCAGTAAAAAGGGCGACTGACTTTTTTAAGCAACTACAAGAATAGCAGTAGCGCAGAGGAGGGGTATGCATGTATTATACAGTGCACAGTTGCTACAAAATATGTTAGTTTACGGGTAGCTCGAACGTGTAATTGATCACGACTTATAGATCTCTCGGAGGTTTAAAAATTCTCGGCCCATTGTCGTTTGAAAAATGTTTGTAAATTATCAGAACAGGAGCGAGTCGAAGTATAATGGATGATTGACCGAGCTTTTGCTACCTTTTACGAGGGAATTGGAAGTTGACAGACATCGAGCATCTAATTCTCTATTTGGGCGATATCGAGTACTTACCGGTTCTAGAAATCATTACGTGCTACCGACCGCTATGTGGAAGATTTGTTTCTAGGAAATGAGCAACCTACGAAAGTACGGAGTACTTGATATTAATGCTAATTGGTTTAGTGACCGCGCTCGTGCACTCTTCGAGTGTCTTCGGCAATCTTCGATTGTTTCCAAAGAAAATATTCAACCTGCCATTTCCGAAAATATGACGTAGAAGTGATTTAAAATTAAATTGCTTTATTAGTAAGTATTCTGTAGACAACAAGTTTGGTATTCCCTTAGTAAAGGTTTAAAGTGTTTTTGGTTATAGTAGCACTGCATCTTCTACAGCACGACTTGCACACAATTTGTGTGCGTGTGCTATCACTCTTTTGGATTTTTAATATGCACGCGATCCGTATAACATGGAAGACGTTTCCGATGTTTCTACTAACGGCATTCGCACCATCGATGATGCGAACCAGGTGCATGCATTGGCGCTAAATGTATTGGACGAGCAGCAAGGATTATGACGTCATTTAGTCCCCCGCTGAATCCTCATTCTTCGTTCGGGTGTCTTCGGAAACCTTCGGTTTGCATTCTATAGGGTACATAAAGCCGGTGCGCGAGAGTAAACTCTTTAGTTATAAGTTAGTTCGCTTACAAGTTTAACCAAAGTGCTATAGTGCGGATTTTGTTTTGTACTAAAATGATATCTGCAAACGTTTTTAAGTGCAACTCTTGCGGTGCTTCCTATACCTGGAAAAATGCTCTCAAACGGCACCACAACAAATGTCGTGGTGTAACATCGTCTACGGTTAAGCTTATACATCCGTCCGCAGCAAAGTACTTTAACCGTGGGTCTTGCGGTATCGCTTTTACGAGAATGGACAGCTTACAGCGACACAAGGAAAAACAGCACGGTATGTCATTAAGCCGTAAACGTTCAGCTCCGCCAGCTGTTAAAGAGCCTTGTACGAAACAACCACGAATTATGTGTAAAGTATGCGATTTCGAAATGGAAAAGACTACCTATGCTGCACACTTAAGGAGCAACAAACATAAAAATGCATCAGTTACCGCTACTAACGACGATGGTGTAGAAATGGTTAGTACAGCGTTTAACAACCGTATGGGTAGCTATCGCATAAAGAACGCCAGTGTCGACGATGGAGTGTCCGAGTTTCTTTGGAAGCAGAAAGAGCGATTTATTCGATTAATAAATGAAAAAAGAATACAACATACAGCAATAAAAGTCTATTGCGAACTCTACGGCGTTTACACCAAAATGGGGGAAGAGACTACCGATGTGAAATCCTTTAACACAAAAAATGTGGTTATAACGTCTTCTAGTAATCTGGAAAATATGTACGAGGTCTTAAGCGAAACCATAAGAACAAAATCAGAGGAATTTGAAACATGCGGGTCCGGTTGGTCTTTGGAAAAGGTGCTCTATTTAGAAATAAATATTAATAAGTATAAGCCGATATGAGCTCTAGGTTAAGAATAAAAAATTGTAAATATATATTTAGAAATGTGGTTTACAAATTTAAACTGTATTAGTAAAAATTGTTTGTAATAAAAAGTTTAAGAATTGTTTTTAGATTTTCTTTTATGTATGAGCCGCAGGAAATTTATAATTTAGAGGGTGTGTGTAAAAATGGCAAGGGGTGGCCCTATTTTAAATCTGTTTACAGATTCGGATTCTACATAAAATTCTAGACTAACAAGATGTATTGCATGTATAAAAAATTTATAAGAACGCTCAAAAGTCGCTACAGGTAAGAAATCTTAAAATGGGGGTAGCTCTCTGGGGGGTGGTGCTATGTGAAAAATTTAAAGAGATTTGGGTAGCTGAGAAAATTCTAATATTAATTGATACCAAACAAAGTACATTTATCTCGTGGGTGGAAATGTGGAGAAAGATTTATCTCGCAGAGGGTATATGTGTAACTTTGCAGGGCGTGGTCCGATTTCAAATCTGTTTACAGATTCGAATTCTGCGTAAAATTCTAAGCTAATTTAATGTATCGCATGACTAAAAAAATTTATAAGAACGCTCAAAAGTCGCTACAGGTAAGAAATCTTAAAATTAGGGTAGCTCCTTGGGGATGGTGCAATCTAAAAATTCCTAGAAATTCGGGTAGCTGAGAAAATTCTAATATTAATTGATACCAAACAAGATAGGTTTGTCTCGAAAGATGCAATGGATAGACGAAGAAAACTATTTGTTAGGTTTGCTTATAGAGCAAAGAGCAAAATTTAGAGGTTCCAGACTTTAAAGGGGTATAACTTTGCAGGGCGTGGTCCGATTTCAAATCTGTTTACAGATTCGAATTCTGCGTAAAATTTTAGACTAACAAGATGTATCGCATGTATAAAAAAAATTTATAAGAACGCTCAAAGTCGCTATAGGTAAGAAATCTTAAAATAAGGGTAGCTCCCTGGGGGGTGATGCAATCTAAAAAATTCTTAGAGATTCGGGTAGCTGAGAAAAATCTAATATTAATTGATACCAAACAATATAGGTTTATCTCGTGGGTGGAAGTGTGGAAAAAGATTTATCTGGCGGGTGGAAAGAATGCGGGTGTGACGTAATTAAAATGGTTGGGGGGTGTCCGAGCAAGGCGGAGAGCAAGGCGGAGAGCAGGAGGAGATTCTTAAAAATAAGACTTTATAGTGCGAATTTACATGTAAATTTGGTCCAGATGTGTGAGGAAATGTGGGATTCTGGAGGAAATGTGGCGCCAGTATTCTTGATTTTACCCTACTAATATCAGCTTCAAAAGAGTAGGATTTGTGCAAATTTCTATTTGATTTGTTTCAAAGTTTACACTTAAACTTTCATGACATGCGTGGTCAGGTTTAGCTAGCGTATGATTGACGTACATTACAAGAAATCTCTGATAAAATTGATGTATCTTTGTTCATGTACAAAACTAATCCACGTTAGAACAAGACGGAGAGAAAAAAGCACATCTGTTGAATGTAATAAAAAGCAATATAAAGGCGTATGTCTAAATATTTCTGATTATATAACATACAGTTTACTGTGAATAGTCGCTTTACATTTTAGACGGTTATTGCTTTATTATTATTTGTTTGCACGGTTTTCAATTATTCTATTGTAAATATACAATTTTTTACAAAACTAAAAGGATTAGTTACACCTATTGAGAAAATATTCATTGCATCTGTCAACAATAATTACATGAACGAATCTAGAATACTGCGCTAGCTTTTAAACATGTATGGTGAACTGGTTTCACAACATCAACCGCTGATAACTAATAATCCTCGATGTGCACAAAAGAAAACGAGTCACAATGCGTCGGGATGCTTATCTTGCATCCGTGGGGGTGATTCAGCACAGCAACGCCATGATAGTCAGGATCCGTTCATCCTGCCACCGTAACTGCAGCAGCGGTCTACAGACAAAAGCCGTTCGTCTACGTCCAAGAACAGTTGGGCCTACATAAGCCTTCATAAAGAAAGAACCAATTTAGCCTCCAGCTAAGAGCTAAAAAGAGAATCTGATTAGAATGGGTAAGCGCGGAAAAACTCACCGATACACGCAAGATACCGCCTACTTGTCGAACAAAAAAACGTGCATAGCTCTTGTAGTACTGGGACAAGTAATGAAGAAAATATTTCAACGCACAAGCTGCAGAATCAAATTAAAAATTGGTTCAAATAACACGAGTTCGAACTGCAATCCTCGCGTTATCAAAGCGCGATTAGCAAACTGGAAAACACGCTATCAAGTAACAGTAGGATCCATTATTTTGACAAGTCTTTAGATGGGAAACACAAAAGAAAGCAATTATGCGTTATCGGAATGTTTAACAAATTAACGGATACCTAACACAAGGTATTGACTATTTAATTTATCGAATAAATTTACGTTTTATAAGCAAAATGGATTTGAGTTAAAATTTTGTTAAAGCGGGCTTATTCTGAACAGGTACACTATATAGGGTATTGTTGGAGAATTTAAGAATAGAAATGGAATTTATTCGAGCGGTTATGGACTTAACCAGGCGGAAAAAAGGGTATTTAATTTATGTTGAAAAACAAACGTAACAATGTCTGGGTTAAAAAGGAAGAGAAGTTTTTGACTTACAGTTCCACAAAACGTGAAAATGCATTTTCCATCCAGCAGAAGAATAGTTGCTTGGGACATTTGCTCAGTTTAGAATCTGAAAATTTCAAGAATGACAGTTGTACTATAATGAAATGGTGCAACGTTGTTTAAGACTTTTGCTCTACATTAAATTGGGACATTTTAACTAAAATATCGCACCAGGTTACTTCAAAAGGCTAGCTCCGATCGGCAGTTATCCTAGGTAAGATAATTAAAACTTACGATCGTCCGCGTTACGTCATTTGTATTGCTAGCTTAAAGTTTAAGTAAGCTTGGGTTATTTTAAATGGAAAACTCTCAAGTTTATTCCTTCAAAAAGCCTGAAAGCCCATTTAGGTATACACTGATTTGCAATGGTCTAGTTAAATTAGTTGTATAAAAAATAGACTAATTCTCGAGAATTCGAGTTTGTTTTGAATGTGCCATAGAATTAATTACGATAAGATGAAGTAGCATCCACAAATCAATAAATCACCCAAATCCAAAAGATAGACTAATCTTGCGCTACGTTTTGACTGAGGTACACTTCTTGCAACCTATATAGGAGAATTTAATAGTGGTGTTTGTAAGCAACAACTTTAACTCTAGTGATCTTACTCAACACTAGGCTGCTTAAAATAGTCGCAGGTTGACACTTTTATAAATTAAATTCTTCTTTAATCTTTATTGTTTTATTGAAGAAGCATTTACAACGATTGCGCATATGCAGTATTGAAATGAAAGCATTGCTGGGGGGTTTCTTTCGTTGGTTTCTACAAAAGAATGGGTAGTTGTAAGAAGACATTTACTCGACTGAAGACTTAAAGCCTTTAAAAGAAACTTCAGAAGTATAAATTTATCACTTCTGTCATTATTTAGTGTGACGTTTTGTTAAAAAATAACGTTTTAAGCAAAATGTTACAACAGCTACTACTATGATATTAAAATATTACTAGATTATTTGGGCAATTTATTAGATTATTTTTCAAAATTTCGTAATGATAGTAACTATGAGTAAATTCTAATTAAAGCAGCAGAAGTAGCTTTAAATGTAGACGTAGGTACTACCTTTTCACCCATTCAAAACCCTCGCAAAAAGATGCGAACAAAATTTTTCATGAACCAGTTGAGGAACCAAAACAAACTTTTAAAATAATTTTATACAGTATCATTGACCAAACTAATCTCCTTGCAAAAAATATTTGAGTTAATGTCAAGATTTAACGACGTTTTTGGATTCTTAAATAACATTCTCGACTTGCCCGAGAGTTAGCTTTTAAATCATTGCAAAACTTTACATTTAAAATTAACCGACGAATTCAAACATAACTCTGGCATTGACGGTAATGTTTTATTTAATGAAATAAAAGCGCTTCAAATGTTTTTTCCGTCAAATAAATTTAAAAATCCCTATGATATAGTTTCATACATCTCTGAAAATAACTTAATTTCCAATGTAACGATTTCCTTAAGAATTTCTCTTACGCTTCCTGTATCAGTAGCATCAAATAAACATTCATTTATTAAACATAAATTGATAAAAAATTATTTAAGGTCAATCATGTTGCAGGAAAGGTTATCTGGATTAGTCATTTTGTCCATAGAATGTGAACTTTTAGATACTATTAAAACCAACTTATCTTAAAATAATGTGCGGCAATCAAAGGTAGAAAACTGTAGTATTTGTAATTTTTATGTATACGCCGGTTATGCTAAATTGTTAATATCAAAATTGAATGTAATAATTTTCATTAGGTAACGAAATAATGTATGTAGACTGTTAATGTTTTGGAAAAAAATATACATATATAGTACACAGTTACCTACATACCTATTTTTTAATTTAGTAACGCAAGCTAATTTTTTAAGTTCTTAGAAATTTTGGATTCGTTTTACTTTGTGATTACGTTTCTTTTTTCTAATATTAACTATATACAGGGTGTTTCAAAATTGTACGGCACTATTTTAAGGGAGTGTTCTTTAGCACAAAATAAACATAAAACTTCTAATAAACGAATGCCCTAAAATGTACCCCTATGGAGTTATAACCCCTTTAAGGGGGTTAGGTAAAATTGAGTTTTTTTAATTGCCTGAAGAACCACAAAAGATATTTTATTCAGATTTTTGTTGCCTATACATGTTTTTATGCCAAATAAGATAGGCTTATCCATTTTTCGATAATAAGATCAAGAGCGTCCCATTCGGGGGGGAACAATCACGTTTAACCCTGTAATTTTTTTGTGTGTAAGCTTTTATAAATTATAATGCCAGAATTAGAATCTTTTGACATTTCTGAGTAAAAAAAGTCACTCTTGTTTGAAGACGATATCTGTAGCCGTTTTCGAGTTAATTGGGTGAAGCATTCAGGATGCCCTATGATACTTTACATACCTACATAGATGTTGAGAGTTGAAAATATTTATTACAATTAAACATTTAAAGTAACTGTTCAAAATGCCCACCATTTTGTTGTATGCAGTATCCAGCACGGCGAATCCATTGCTCTCTGGCAAGTCTTATAACATCAGGACGATTCTTAATAGTATCAGCAGCCGCCACGATTCGATTCTTGAACTCCTTTTGCATGTAGATAGGCTTAGATGCTTAGAATAAACTATAGTCTTCATCCAACCCCAAACAAAATAATCTAACGGTGTTTGATCGGGAGATGGAGGTGGCCATTTAACAGGTCCATTTCGGCCAATCCATCGGTTACCATATTCTGCGTTTAAATAGTTAGTGACAATATGAGAGAAGTGGGCTGCGGCACAAGATTTTATGTGTACTACAGACGATTGAATGACGCGACCAAACATGGTAGCTATCCACATCTAAAAATTGTCGACACCCTATATACACTGTCGGGTTCTGATGGTTCTCACCCTTGGATTTGGAAAGTGGCTACTGGCAAGTGGATATGGAACTCAAAGCTCGGAAAAAGACTGCTTTCACTATTGGTATTGGCCAACGGCAATTTACAGTCACGCCATTTGGGCTCTGCAACGCCCTGCCACCTTCGAGCGATTAATAGATAACATCTTGCGTGGGCTGTCGTGTAAAACGTGTCTTGTGGGCCGTCGTAGATAACGTGTCTTGTATATTAGGATGACGTGATCGTAATTGAAAAGTCGTTTGGGAAACTTAGAAGAAGTGTTTCGAAGACTCGGAGAAGCCAATCTGAAGCAGAGTCCAAAGATGTGTCACCTTCTAAGCGAAGAGGTGAGATATCTAGGGCACATAGTTTTACGCAACAAACCCAGGCCAGATCCGGAAAAGATTAAGGCGGTACAAAAGTAGTCGACGTCAAAAGACAAACATTAGTTGAACAGCGTTCTGGGGTTGTGCACTTACTATAGAAAATTCGCGTTCGAGTTTGCGAATGTAGTTAAGGCCTTGACCAAGCCGGCTGAAAAATGAGCGTGATTACGCTTGAGATGAAGATTGACAGAATGCGTTCCAACAAATAAATTTATTGACAACAGCTCCCATTTTAAGTTATACTAGGTCGGAAAGCAAATTTATCTTGGATATAGACACAAGCAAAGACGCCATTCGAAGGCAACTGTCCCAGATGCAAGACTGGAAAGAGAGAATCATTGAATACTTTAGCAAGGTGCCCTCAAAACGAAAATGGAATTATTGCGTTACAAGACGAGAACTGTTGGTTGTTGGAATACGTAGAACACTTTTATAAGTACATCTTCGGAAAAAAAATCCATCTGAGAACCGGCCGCGCCGCCTTAAAGTAGCTATCGCAGTTTAGAAACCCCGAAGGACAAGTCGCCAGATGGACAGAAAGGTCGAAGAAGTATGACTTTGACTCAGAACCCCGTGCAGGTATAAGTCATTGTAATGCGGATGCACTTTCGAGACGGCCTTGCCCCGAATATTAAAGCCATTGCACACGGTTAAAACCAAAGCGTGATCTACTTGGTCGGGCTATTGTGATTAATAACGATTGGCAACCTCTATAGATGCGAACGGAACAGAAGAATGACAAACACCTAAGTGTTATTCTGGGTTGGAAAGCTGGAGGAGAATGTTCCTCCCGGCAGGACATTACTCCGTTAAGTAACGAACTGAAGGCGTACTGAGCACAATGGAATTCCCTGAAAGTAGAGAATGGGATCTTGGTGCGATCCTTGGAGAATGGAGATGGTCGTGGTTCCTAAAAGTAAAGTGTCTGAAGTTTTAGCACATCTGCATAATGTGACCTCGGTAGAACACTTCCGCGATAAGAAGACTCTGGAGAAAATCCGAGCAAGATTTTACTGGGTAGGTTACAAGGACGATGTAAAAGAGCGATGCCGCAAATGTCAGCTGTCCGCACCATTGCGAAACCTCAATACTTCAATTAGACCATACAACGTGGGGAGCCTCGTTGAGATAGTGGCAATCTATATTGCCGGTCCATTTCCCGAAACTGACTCCGGGAAAAAGTACATATTGGTAGCCATAGACTATTTACCAAAGTGGACCGAAGCGTATACTATACCAAACCAAGAAGCTGCAACCGTCGCTCACGTGCTGGTAAAGGAACTATTCTGCCGTTTTGGAGTTCCTATGGAGTTACATGTCGATCAGGGCAGACATTTTTAGTCAGCTTAATTCCAAGAAATTTCTCGGTGCTGGGGATGAAAAGACTCGAACAACACCATTGCATCCGCAATCGAACGGTATGGTAGAATTCAAAACCCTCACCTTGAGCAAGTACCTTTCCAAGGTGGTCTCGCAACATCAGAGAGACTGAGACAAATATTTGTATCTATTTTTACTGACCTACAGGTTTTCGCTTCATGAGAGCACTTGACGGACACGTGCATGTGGTATGCTGGGAAGCTAGATACGTCTACCGTGTGATCTTGAATTTGGGTAGGCGAGAACTACGTCGAGAAGTTCAAGAGCAATATGCACGACATCCATGGTGACATTAGGAAAAATATGCAGACCGCATGCGATCAGTCGAAGACATCAAAGCGCAGGAGTCGAGTTTTTAAGAGAGCTACCGAGTGTAGACTGAGGCGCCGACTGTCGTCAAAATTACAAAGATATTGCGAGGACCCGTTCTAAGTTGTAAAAAAGATGAACGACGTAGTATATCGCGTTCGTAAGCTCTCAATAGGGAGAACAATAGTGGTGCTCGTTAATCGGTTAGCACCCTACGATAGTGATTTCACGGGTAATGTCGAGCTATGATTGGTTCATGTGTCTGTACACCGGTACAAGCAAAGCGAGATTTGGGGTCACGGAAGAGATTCAAAGTGATCTATTCGATGCGCCACCAGAATATTCCCTGGCACATTGCGTTGTAGCAGAATTTGATATGTCACGAAGACTTGATCGGTTATTTAAAAATAAATTTAGTGGTCTGGACCAACTTCGCCGATAATAACCAGAGGATGGAAAAAACCATACGGCTAAAGGACTGAAATCGGACCTATGTGAACTTAGCACCCGACTATGCCAAATTTTTTTTCCCATATATGCATTCGATTAAACTCAGTTTGTACCCGTTTGTACCGCTTTTTATTTCGTTTGTACCTCAAAGGGGTGAAAGTTACAGAAGGGTAAAAAAATCATCAGCACCCGACTTGGAGATACAGAAATTTTTAATGCTATTCGATTAAGCATCGTTTGTACCCGTTTGTACCACCGCCTGTTTCGTTTGTACCCTTAAGGGGGTGTTTGTGCCGAATTTTCAAAATAGGGGTAACACCTAACTTCTCCATTTTTGAGATATCTTAAAGCCGCAAGCGGGTGCTCTTTCAGGATCGTTTGTACCCGTTTGTACCACCGCCAGTTTTGTTTGTACCCTTAAGAGGATGTTTGTGCCGAATTTTCAAAATAGGGGTAACAGCTAACTCCGCCATTTTTAGAGATATCTTAGATGCTCAAGCGAGTGCTGTTTCGTGATCGTTTGTACCCATTTGTACTGCTGCCAGTTTCGTTTGTACCTTCACGGGAGTGTTTGTACCAAATTTTCAAAATAGGGGTAACACCTAACTCCGCCATTTAAAAAGATATCTTAAATACGCAAGCGGGTGCTGTTTCGTAATCGTTTGTACCCGTTTGTACCACCGTGTTTCGTCTGTATCCTTAATGGGGTGTTTGTACCGAATTTTCAAAATAGGGGTAACAGCTAACTCCGCCATTTTAGAGATATCTTAAATGCTCAAGCGAGTGCTGTTTCGTGATCGTTTGCACCCATTTTTACTGCCGCCAGTTTCGTTTGTACCCTTACGGGAGTGTTGGTATCGAATTTTCAAAATAGGGGTAACACCTAACTCCGCCATTTAAAAAGATATCTTAAATCCGCAAGCGGGTGCTGTTTCCGAATCGTTTGTACCCGTTTGTACCACCGCCAGTTTAGTTTGTACCCTTAAGAGGGTGTTTGTACCAAAATTTCAAAATAGTGGTAACAAATAACTACGCCATTTTTAAAGATATCTTAAATGCGCAAGCGGGCGCTGTTTCGAAATCGTCTGTACCCGTTTGTACTGCCGCCCGTTTCGTTTGTACCCTTACGGGAGTGTTTGTACCGAATTTTCAAAATAGGGGTAACATCTAACTCCGCCATTCTTAATATCTTATTTGCACAAGCGGGCGCTGTTTCATAATCGTTTGTACCACCGCCAGTTTCGTTTGTATCCTTAATGGGGTGTTTGTACCGAATTTTCAAAACAGGGGTAACAGCTAACTCCGCCATTTTTAGAGATATCTTAAATGCTCAAGCGAGTGCTGTTTCGTGATCGTTTGTACCCATTTTTACTGCCGCCAGTTTCGTTTGTACCGTTACGGGAGCGTTTGTGCCGAATTTTCAAAATAGGGGTAACACCTAACTCCGCCATTTTTTGAGATATCTTAAAGCCGCAAGCTGGTGCTGTTTCAGAATCGTTTGTACCCGTTTTTGCCACCGCCAGTTTCGTTTGTACCCTTAAGAAGGCGTTTGTACCAAATTTTCAAAATAGGGGTAACAAATAACTACGCCATTTTTAAAGATATCTTAAATGCGCAAGCAGGCGCTGTTTCGAAATCGTTTGTACCCGTTTGTACTGCCGCCAGTTTCGTTTGTACCCTTGCGGGAGTGTTTGTACCGAATTTTCAAAATAGGGGTAACACCTAACTCCGCTATTTTTTGAGATATCTTAAATCCGCAAGCGGGTGCTGTTTCAGAATCGTTTGTACCACCGCCAGTTTCGTAGCGCGGGAAGAAATTGCATCGAATACTGCAGTTCTTACATATTAGAATTTTTGTTTTATTTTTATGCTAAATTTTATTTGCTATATTTATTTATATGATAGTATACTTTTACGTTTTTATGCAGTATATACATGGTCCGCCAAAACTGTCGGGACCGTTAATTTTTCGAAAAATATGCATTTTCATAAAAAATATTTCAAACAAAAGTTATAGAGCTTTAAGTTACACATTACATAGTAATATCAGTATGACCTTGAATAGCACCGTGACGGTCGAATAAAAATCACTTTGAATTTTTTAATGGAACCGCCTATTTTTCATTACATGTTCTTGTAGAGCTTTCCTCGAGAATTTTGCAAAACAGTATAATTAGGTTATTTTTTATTAGGTACTTTCCGAGTCATGAGGCTTGAAATTTATAGTAGCGCCGGCATTAGCATTGCATTAGCATAGAGGTTGCACAGTCGGATTTACACCTCTTGTGTTTTGTGTGTGTGTGTGTGTGTGTGTGTGCGTGTGTGTGTGTGTGTGTGTGTGTGCGTGCGTGCGTGCGTGCGTGTGGGTACGTGCGTGCGTGCGTGTGTGTGTATGTATGTGTGTATATGTGTGTATGTTTGTGAGAGTGGATGGGTGTGTTTCCTTTTTTGTCATTTTTACATATAGCTTTCTTTTGTATTTGTTGTTACCCCTATTTTGAAAATTCGGTACAAACACCCCATTAAGGGTACAAACAAAACTGGCGGTGGTACAAACGGGTACAAACGATTACGAAACAGCACCCGCTTGCGTATTTAAGATATCTTTTTAAATGGCGGAGTTAGGTCTTACCCCTATTTTGAAAATTCGGTACAAACACTCCCGTAAGGGTACAAACGAAACTGGCAGCAGTACAAATGGGTACCAACGATCACGAAACAGCACTCGCTTGAGCATCTAAGTTATCTCTAAAAATGGCTGAGTTAGCTGTTACCCCTATTTTGAAAATTCGGCACAAACACCCTCTTAAGAGTACAAACAAAACTGGCGGCGGTACAAACGGGTACAAACGATTCTTAAACAGCACCCGCTTGCGGCTTTAAGATATCTCGAAAAAAGGCGGAGATATGTGTTACCCCTATTTTGAAAATTCGGTACAAACACCCCCTTAAGGGTACAAACAAAACAGGCGGTGGTACAAACGGGTACAAACGATGCTTAATCGAATGGCATTTAAAAAATTTCTGTATCTCCAAGTCGGGTGCTGATGATTTTTTTACCCTTCTGTAACTTTCACTCCTTTGAGGTACAAACGAAACAAAAAGCGGTACAAACGGGTACAAACTGAGTTATTCGAATGCATATATGGAAAAAAAAATTTAGCATAGTCGGGTGCTAAGTTCACATAGGTTGAAATCGGAACGTCCACTACTTGATGACTAAGCAAAAACCTGCTGGTAAGTCGGATTTCCAGGACCTGTGGAAGGCGTTGGTAAACCTCAAGGGTCAGATGGTCGAATTTGAAAGTAAGAAGTTGGCGATACGCAAGATCGGTTGTGGACTCGATGGGTTGGATTGTAGGATGGTACCAAATACGCTAGAGGTACTGTTCCAGAAAACCGGGGTCCAGATTTTGGTATGCGGTACGTTGTCTGCTATGAAAAAAGTTGATTGTTACTTGTATCAACATGGAAACTGCAGAATGGTTTCGACTGTCTTTACTCCCCACGAGGACTTCCAACGTCCGGGTTCCAGAGTGTTCTGGAACAGAACAGCTTTAAGAGGGGAAGCAGTATAGTGCCAATCGGTCCTCTTTGACCACAATAATTACGTTAGAACGTAAACGAAACGTTTGTACACAAAAGATAATTGATAGAACCTGCGGTACATTTTAGAATAATCTAGAAGGTTAAATGATCGAATATGAAATTAAGAAGTTGGCGATATCCAAGATCGGGGGTTGGTCTGGAAGAATTCCCCCATATTCTACAGGTACTATTCCAGAAAACCGGGGTTCAAATTTTGGCGTGTGGGTACAATTCAAATGGTACGGCGCCTGCTATAAAAAGTGTTGATTGCTACATTTATCAACTTGGAAACTGCAAAGATGGTTTCAACTGTCCTTACCACCACAGGGACTTCCAATATCCTGGTCACAGAGTGTTCTAGGACAGAATAGATGGGGGAGAGTGTAGCGCCGATTGGTCTGCCTTTCATCAGAATAATTATATTGGAATGTAAGAAAAGTGTTTGTACAGGAAAGATGATTGATAGGTCCCGGCGGCATCTCATCTTTCAGATGGTTTTGATTGACAGGTACAAGAGTTTTGCATTTAAGAGTTATTTAGATTACAATAGGTACATTCGAGATGCTATTTACATAATTTCTGGTACGTTTTAAAATAGTCTAGAGGTCTTAAAATGTATATAATTGCCATCATAAATATTGGAGTGAAGTTCTGATTGAAGCTTTGATTACAATATTTTCTAGTTTAAAACTCTGAAAGATGTGATATAAATGTCGGTCAATATAAATTACTCAATGTGATATGAATTACTGTAGTGATTATATAAATTAATAATTAATGCTTCGTAGTTAATTATAGTGCTTGAATTAGTAAGTAATTAAGAAATAGTATGGTAGTTTTTAGAAGTTAATATTTGTACCGTTAGCCATTAGTTCTAAAAATAAATTGTTGGAAGAGCTTTTAGCAAATTCCATTGCAACTACAAGTTGTTGAAAAGGCTTGTATAATCAGTTTGGAAATAAAGAACCGTTGTTTGTGCATATACAGTTTTCGTTACAATATGAGGTCTTGTCTGTACTAGTTTCATAATTTTTCACTCGGTCCCTTTTGAGACATTTTACTTTAAATATTGGCAAACTACGCTTTTTAGGTATATATATATATATATATATATATATATATATATTGCTATGATGAGAGGGTAGTTTAAGGGTAGATTAAGTCATAGGGGTCGTAGAATAGATATAAATAACTTTAACTTTAAGAAAATCAAATAATTCCATCAATTATAGGAGTAAATCGACTATTCTACAAAAGTCAATTGCGAGGACACTGTATATAAAACATATTTGCTTAAATGCATGAGAAAGAAGCTCCTTTAGTAATAATCCAATACAATTTAATTAGAATAGGAATGTGTACATCGAATAATATGTTTAAATATAATTTGCGAGTAAAGATAAGATTTTAGAAGCAACTAATTGAGACAAATAAAATTATCGGGAAACATGGATAAATTGGCATGCATTCCAAATATTTAATAATTACGTCGAAAATATCAACGCATCTATATGCAAACGCATCTTAATACGTCACTAAATACGTGACTAGAAAGAATACATTTGTTCAGAAAACCAACAATCTGTAACAAACAAATAAACACCAGGCGGTTCAATTATATGATAAATCTTGGACTTTTAATTGACAAACATTAAATACGTGACTGGATAAAAGCAATAATCGGAAATCCTAACAAAACAGTGTAATATAGCAGAACGCTTACGTGACTGAGAAAGCATTTCGTCGAAGAATTAAACAAAAAAATTTGCGAAAATACCAAAGTCTGCCACAGATAAAGCAAAGTACAAGCCTTGATCAATAAACACGCCAATGAAAACGATTAGTGGGAAGGGCTTATAAATACAATAAAAAATGAATAAACATTTAGTTCATATTCAGCCAGGCACAAACTATGCTGAAATGCAGTAGAAAGTTATGTACTTAATTAGTGAAATAAAATTCAGAATAATTAAAGTTTGAAAGTGAGAAATTGTGCGACGAAAATAAGCCGATCTACAAATAGACGTAAGTTAAACAATTAATTAGATTGATTTTAATATTTAACAAAGCAGGGTTTCTTTTATTGTGACGGCTTTTGTTGAGGCTCCTTTTATTGGGACGGCTTTTATTGATGCCATCTTATTGAGACGGCATTTTGTTGATGCCATTTTGGTTGTGACGGCTTTTATTGAGTCGATGTTCATGTCGAGATCTAAGCCTTAACGCAAATCTAATAATACGTCTGAAGAGATCAAAAGTAGATAATTCTGGCTAATAAGTAAAGCGGTTACAACAAGGGACTCAAACCACAGACTATGAGGGAACTACAGTGACCATTCCAGGTTAGCGATTTTTAAACATTTTATTATTTAAAGACTGTTTCAAATTTAATATTTGTTATACATTATGTATTTGTACAAGTCATCAAAAAGGTCATTTGAAAGTATGAAAACAGAGAAAAGCATCTTAGAACGTTCGAAGGTACTTGAGAGTAATTAAAAGATATTTTGCTAGCTTTCAGGGAAGCATAAATTTGGAAAATGTAAATATTCTATACAAGGGAAAATTTTGAGGTTATACAACATTGTATATATTATCAATTATTATACTGTGTGATTTTGAACTGCTATATTTTTAAAGGGTAAAATAAGATTTATTAGGAAGTCGAGTATTCCTTTAGCTAGTCGTGGCAAACATACAAATAAAAGTACAACATTAGGACTTAAAGGAAATAAAGTAAATATCATATCAAATAAAAATTCATATCAAATAAAGCAAATCACAGCAATAAAAATCGCACACCAACGTAGGAGCTATAGCATAGTAATAAAATTGGAACCCATCGTAGGGGCTTAATAAGGCTATTTCATAGCAATAAAAATGGCGCACCAATCGTGGGGCTTGTAAAGGGGGCTAGCATAGCAATATATATATATATATATATATATATATATATATATATATATATATAGGATTGATCTTTTATTTATATCTAAAAACACCACACAGAGTATACTATTCCGAACTTCATAACTTAGTTACAAGAGTACTAATAATACATTACTTTATTCAACTTGAAAAATATTTAAAGTAAAGTTTCGAGTTTTGTTTGAAGGAACTAGGTATGTGTCTGCCTTAAAGTGATTATAGTACTTTTGAGAGAGATTTGTAAGTACGATTAAAGAACAACATTTTTACTTTTGTGATATAAGAAGTTTATTTACAATTTATTTCTTTTGTATTTATGAAGGAATACAAATGGTGTCCCCGATGGTAACTTAATTATGTTATTTTCTTTTCAGAGTCAATCCTAATATCGAGTTGTAGAAGTAGGTTGGAACTCAGACTGTTTTTGAAATATATTTTTGGTACGTTCTTAATATATTAGGTAGCTCATGTGTTTGTTCTCAGAGGATTTTTACATCTCCTCACAAGATTAATTAATTTTTGTACACATTCGAAGATGCGGTGACGCCTTGTTTCCTTCTGTTTTTTTTTTGAGTTATCGCAACCAACTCCTTGTAACAATTTTTTTGTAAAGACAAAATGTTAGTTGAATCAAATCAGTAATATAATGACAACCCGAACTCACGACCCTGAGATTAAGTCTCATACTCTACCGACTGAGCTAGCCGGACCCCACGTTGTTCGCCAATGTAACGAGTAGATTTTATCTTTCCAACTCGAACCCCACGATGCGGTGCCAATGTTGCAAATTCGATTTTTTATTATTTAGATGGTGAACATAAATGGTTACTCAGTTCGAGTTCCAAAGCGTTGGGCGTTATTGTAGCAGTTTTTAGTTTTAGCCCCACGTTGTTGGGCTAATGTAGCGGTTTTGTTTTTAATTCGACTAGGAATTTACAGGGACTTCAACTTTTTATACGTATCGGACGGAACTATAAAAACTTGCTGCGCCGCCGGCTAACTTGACTATTATCCCATGGGAGATCATGAAAAGGATAGGGCTGAAATATTCTTCGTGACACGTAAAACTAAATAAAGTGAAGTTGGACGCCTATATCTATCAAGTACTATAAAAAAGTGATTTTAGGGTAGATACAGAAACCTTATCAGAGGATGATTTAATTTAATTTACCCTTTTTAGAAAATGGAACGTTTTAAAATCAGAAGACATCTATTAGATAACAAATAAATTTTATCTAACAAAAAAATTTAAATAAATTCACATGCGTTACTGATATCAAAAAAATTATTAGTTAAACATTTTGTTTCTTATGTTTTAAATGAGCATCAGATCTGATAATCACGTACAAACTTAAACGAAACTGTAATTCAAATTATTTTAAAATAGTTATTACTTAAAATTCCAAATATATAAGATATAGAGCAATTATTACTTTCAAGAAAAAGTATACACTAAATAAAAAATTTAAATAGTCAACATAAGATTATTATTTGTGACTGTATGGGGTGCCGAGTCTTACAAACTGGAACGATTAAAATTGTTCTTGGCTGCTCAAGATATAGCCTTTGTGGAAAAGGGGGGTTGCTAAAATAATTATCAGATCCTTTTGGGGTCTAGCAAAACTCACACCCTTAACCATTGGCTGCTGGCGGCTACCTTATGGCTGGTTAGGCACAGGTTTCAGCTGGATAACAAAAGGCGTCGGTTCCAGACTGATGTACGTGATGGATGCGCTCTAGGATGTTTAAAAGTGATGATCTACTAGAGGGTACATGAAGAATAGCAAGTGATTTCCGCTCCTACGGCCTATTGTCTGGCTATTTCATGATAGTGGTTAGCACTATAAGGTCTTTGCTGTTGTTGGCTCTACTGGGGGGATTGCGCATCAACGGCTTTCCAACCTGTTTGCCTCGATGGAATATTTAGAAAATTACTTCCAAGGACAGTTCAAGCAGGGGAAGTCTTATCTGATCAAATGTTTAATGTCTACGTGTGTATGAAACAAGTTGAAAACCATGAAGTATTTCTTGAACAATAAGGTGTTTACACGGGCTTTTGGAAGATTAAATTGCTTTTTATGCTTTTACAAACTAGGTTTCATTATAGCTGAATTATTTTCTACAAGATTGAACTTAGCCTTGTAAATTGAACCAAATTAGAAAACTCGCATGTTGTATTCCATATGGGACCAAGGACTTATTAAAAATTGAGGATCGACGTAATTATACAAACAAATATCTTGGTGAATTTTTTTAATTTTTTTCTGTATTTAATTAGTGAAACAAAATTCAGAATAATTAAAGTTTGAAAGTGAGAAATTGTGCGACGAAAATAAGCCGATCTACAAATAGACGTAAGTTAAACAATTAATTAAATTCATTTTTAATATTTAATAAAACAGGCCTTCTTTTATTGGGACGGCTTTTGTTGGGGCGGCTTCTTTTATTGGGACGGCTTTTGCTGATGCCATCTTATTGAGACGGCATTTTGTTGATGTCATTTTAAGTTGTGATGGCTTTTTTTGAGTCGATGTTCATATCGAGATCTAAGCCTTAACGCAAATCTAAAAATACGTCTGAAGTGGATAATTCTGGCTAATAAGTAAAGCGGATACAACAAGAGATACAGACCACAGACACTATAAGGGAACTCCAGTGACCATTCCAGGTTAGCGATTTTTAAACATTTTATTATTTAAAGACTGTTTCAAATTTCATATTTGTTATACATTATGTATTTGTAAAAGTCGTCAAAAAGGTCTGAAAATATGGAAACAGGGAAAAGCATCTTAGAACGTTCGAAGGTACTTGAGAGTAATTAAAAGATATTTTTTGCTGGCTTTCAGGAAAGCATAAATTTGGTAAATGTAAATATTCTATACAGGGGAAAACTTTTGAGGTTACACAACATTACGCATATTATCATTTATTATATTGTGTGATTTTGAACTGCTTTATTTTTTATAGGGTAAAAAAGATTTATTAAGAAGTCGAGTATTCAGTGAGCTAGTCGTGGTAAACAAATAAATAAAATATAACATACAACATTGGGGCTTAAAGGAAATAAAGTAAATATCATATCAAATAAAAATTCATAGCAAATAAAAATAGCACGCCCAATCGTGGAGCAAATCACAGCAATAAAAATAACGCCCAATCATAATAAAGGCTATATCATAGCAATATATATATATATATATATATATATATATATATCTATATATCTATATATATATATATATATATATATATATATATTATTATTGTTCCTTTTAAAATTTTACAGCACCAAAAGTCCATTTTCAGTCAATTTTCATTTTATAGTCATTATTCATTCATTTTCCTCACCACTTAGGTAATATTTTAAATGACAAAAAAATCTGGAACATATTCTAATAATTTTGGTTTTCATTTTGTCTCGATATCTATAAAATTAACAGTTAGATACATTTGCCCAAAACTTGTTTCGGCCAAAAAACGGTTCCGAAGCAAACTTAGATAGACGCTAAAAAAAAAGATACGAGCTTAAAAAATTTTTAATCCTATTGTTGCACTCACTAATATTGAGGAGTAACTGGTAAAAAATAAGAACAATAAAAAATATCTAGCAACATGATCTGAGCGATTTCTAATGAATGGACTATTACAGCTTTATGGAAATTATCATTTAAGTGTTGATTGACGCCAGAAACAATTTATGTACTGCAAATTCTTTATGATTTTACTTCATAAAAAATGAATAGTTTTATAGTATCGGTAAAACTCTAAAGAAAAAAACATATACCTACAGTTAGACCAAATATACTTCCTAGCAGATTTAATAAAAAAACAAAGCTTGTAAAAACTATAAACAAAATTTTTGATTTTACTTATTTTGGAAAGATGGCTTCAAGTTGTGAACATAAAAGCATGCAATGGGTTGGATTCCAATAAGAATACGTGGTGTTCAGCAGGTGAAAACCCTTATTGGAGGCTAGACAATTGCTGAAAGAGCAAAGTGGATGTAACTGTCAAAAGCCATTCATGGAAGGGGCGTGGCCTATTGAAAAAGGCAAGTGGTTGTGTTTTACTGATCTAAATGTATCTTATAACTAGTTCAATAGCAGTCTTCTTGTACATTTAATAATAATGAAAGTAGAAAAAATTCAAATATACTTCGCAGAACAAATTTACAAAATTGAACAAGTGCATTTCACATACGCTACAATAAACATTGCATGGTTGAATTTAATAACAATGTTATTTGCGTTGACCTAAACTAATCTAGCCTGTTTCTTTCTACAGTAAAATTAATATCTTCTATACTATAAATAAAAAATCTTTTGAAAACCTCTACGGTTAGGCCTTGTGTACCATTTTGCAGATTTGGTAACAAAGAATATCATGATGAAATTTGAAACCTATTAATGGCCATAATTAAAAAACTTGAATATGCTTGATGGGGTGATTATTAATAAAGGAATGGATTTTAATAGTCTGATAACAAGGGGTGTAGTGGCGAGGGAGTGACTAATGGAAAGGCTTACTCTTCGCTACTTAGTGACCACCCGTTTCACTAACGTACAATTTGTTATTATTCTTATCAACGCAATACTGATATAACCCTTTTGCATTTGTTGCAAAAACTTTTAAGTGTGAATGGTGACATAAAGAACGAATAAAAGCACACCCCATCGTTCTTCACACGACATAGTTCAACTAAACACGCTCATGCTATTACTTATTAAGAAATTTGCGACTTTTATAGTTTTAGATTTATTTTTGAAAATGTAAGAGCACTAACAGCTGTATCTACAGCACTAAATTCGGTAGGGACATTATTAACCTTTCACCCTTAAATTTATTTCTACAGAAGCATATCGAGTGTTATGAACAGGTATATAATCATAATCTAATAGTATGAATAGTTTATTTTGGGGTAATTCATGTTGTTGTTATAAAACAACTACAAAAAACTATGAAAGTAGTTATTGATGGGTTGGTTTAAATAATTTAAATAATTCAAACTACCTAGCAATTGTTTGGATGTTCATTTACTCTTGATTTACAGATCAAAAAAGAAAAACAAGGAAATAATTGATACTTGCTTAGTCTTTATATCAATCACAGTTAAATAGTTTAAAACAAATTTAGGCCGATACGCACTAGGATTTCGTTTGCGAATACTGAAAGTAGGATTTAAACACAGAATTTATACAGAATATTTTTAGCAATATTCACCTTTTTATTTATGCAAAAATAACTATTAAATATAAGATATCGTTAGAACTGAACCCTTTGTTATAGGGTGCGCATATATTCTATATAAAGGAAACCGAGAAAGACACCTGTCTCACTTAATTGTATCTTTAAAATCTAATTAAACTCACCTCTAGATCTTCGAAAGTTTTAAAAGCAAGTAAAGAAAACCCATCGATGATGTCTTCCTCGACTAGGGGTTCCTTTATTTTCTTTCGGCGTATCGGAGGCCTTAAAGGCTTTTCCCTACGTACTGTGGATTCACTATCGTCTTCACCACTGTCCCCATCATTAGAGGCAACTTTGCTCTCCCTCTGGGCTGCCTGCTGCATACGCTTAGCCCGTTTTCTTCGCCGGTTACGCTGTTTCACCTCTGCGTCCATGGCTTATGCCACATCACCGTTCACAGTTACTGCACAAAGGCGCACTGAAATTTTTTTTATTTGTGTTTGGTAATGCTTGTAAATTGAGCAAGACCCCCGGGAAGTATTAGTGTAATATCTACTACCGACGGGATCACCTGGAGAACGAATGGCGGATGATACACCGCAATCACAAAACATTGCCACGGTATTTGAAAACGAAGCTTTGGGTTACGCTTACATTGCAACACGAACGCTTTGATTCCGTTTACTCGAACTGTTAAGAATTAACTATAATTAACTAAGTGTACTACACAATAATAACAATATTTACAATCTTGCACGGGAGTTAGTCAATATCGTGTAAGATGGTCGTGACGTATGCGCGCGCACACACATGTTATGTTAGATGCAAGTGTAAAGGATAGCCAACGACTATACCAACATAAAATTTTCAAGAAAATTTACACATTTGGATTCATTACTATAGTTAGAAACCTAGCACAATTTAATGTTAAGCGCTAGGCAGTCAATCTACATATGAATTTAAATATTTAATATTTTATATAATGACTGACAAATAAACAAACATGGTTCATCATTAAATAAAATTAATTATATTAATATTTAAAGAAATAATTGATTTCTAATTTCAAAACAATTCTGTAATTACAAAAAATTTGCGTTACTTCCAGTCATTTACATTGGTTTTAATGCATAATAAATTTGACGTTTTTTACAAATCAATATAAGTTCATTTCCTTCACCTTTTGAATTCAATTGTTTATTAACATAAACAAAAACCTAATCGATCTTTAGAAAATACGTTAAAAAGTTTATTGAATAAAATGACATATTTTTTACCCTGCTGATTTAATTATTAAATCAACCTTAATGTTGTATGTATTATTGAATGTTGATGATTACAGCAGAACCGACATCCCAACTTTTAAACATTACCCAAGTTTTTAGTGCCCTTAGGCGTTCAGTAAAAGCGCCCTCTTTCTTTTGCGAGTTAGTTGTTGCCCAGACGTCGACGAGGCAGTAACGTACTTATATCTACCACCGCCTCCGGGCGATCAAAGGTGAGCAGCGGAACGGTGACGTCCGGAGGGAGTTCTCCAGCTATGCGGGGTGCCGAGGAATGGGTACACAAGTGAAGTCGTCGGGGATGCACATCCGTCAGTCCTGTTTAGACGAGCTACCTGACGATGGAGCGGCCTGTGGCGAGTAGCCATCCTGTCGGTCGAAAACCACAGGCCAGTGGACCCAGGATCCGGATACTGTATAGTTGGAGGACAACCAAGGGGAAGATCCGGGAAACTGCTCACTGCATCAAAAGAAGAGGATTCCAGGAACAGGTCTCTTGGAATCCAGACCTACATATTTATTTATATATATATATTTATTTATTTAAGATCAACCTGCAAGCAACACCTCAACAACTCATAGAAACAAAAACATCAACAAGTCAAAAAACTCTCTAGAGTTGTAGGGCACTTTAACGACGCTGAGAGCGTTGTGTCCAGCTACTGCGGCTTGCGAGTTAACTATTCCAGGTAAGTAGAAGGAACTAATAGTACAGATTAATTGGCAGATTAATAAAGCAATCAACTTTAGGCTGGAAAAAACCAAAATACATCTCATTTTTAGATTTTTGCCTTACCATTATGTAATATTATAGGTATGTGTTTATCCATTGTATTAAAAGTATCATAATTGTCACATGTTACTTCTGTATTACATTTTCCTTAACTAGTTGTAGTATATTATATCTGTTAAGTAGGTTGTGTGTTTACATATCCATGGGTCACTTCAAGAGCGGAATAAGTCTGAAATTTGTAATTTTCGGTAAATGGTGCCATCATGGTCCCTTATATGTACTCTGCCAGTTCAATATGGGACCAACTCCAATATTTGTTTTAATTTGCAGCGAGAAAAGTGTTCCCCTTTAATATGTTTGAATACTTTAGCGCTTGATCAGTTATATAAAGAGTTATTTCGAGTTAATTCCTTATTGAAATCGACAAGAGGGATATTTAAATTCTTGAAATGTTTCCTTCTTCAACTATAAATATATACAAATATTTACTCATTACTGATATACTCTCAACAAAACAAGAGATCAACAGGAACTTACATAGCCATGTGACATTGATAGTGTTACCTCATGCGTCCTGCACTTATTACCAACAGCAAATTGATCAGTTTAACGGTTGTTATTCTAATGATAGCGTAAGAGTTTAATGTTGCAAGCAGTTACTGTAAGAACAACCTTCAGATTATAACTCTACATTGTTAGAATCTTTGACAATTAATCATTATAATTATGCAGTTTATTATTTGAGTATTGTGTTTTTAAATACACAAAAATGTACAATAGAACAATACCCAGACAATCAAGAACGGAGCGTATTATGTCTCTGATTAAGGATGCAGATAACCAACATGAACAAGTCCACGCAGCTACAGCAAAGGTAAGCATCTTCTAAAGATATTTTTATTTACCGACATATAATACGACAGTAGCATATATCCCACGCTTAGTAATTTGATATTTAGGTGGCATTTCGTTAAAAGTTCTTATAAATCATTGTTTAATTCTGAGGGATGGAAACATTGCATGTTAGAGTAGTTACCCAGTTACTGAATTAAAAAAAATAAAAATGTTCAAACATACATAATTTATACATACAAAAATTGTGATTTTGTGACTTGTACTAGTGCATAGTTACAGTCGACGAAATTTCAGTCACTAAAAAAACCTTTTGATGTTTATTTATAAACTGCAAATGATGTATTATTTCTACGGTTGCAACTTGCTTTGCAATAACAAAAATCCAGACCAAGTGCTGGTACCTTATATAGTTTTCAACCCGTTTCTAGTACATGATGTTTTAACTTTTTTGTTTGATGTAGGAGTCACATAAAGCAGCTGAAGATAATTCTATAAGCGAATCATCAGCTGCTGTAAATTCAGAATTGACTCCCGATAAGGATTTAAAAGATAACAATGCGCTGTCTCTGTAATTTCAAAATGAAGCAGGGTCCAGCACCAATAAAATATATGCAAGTAACACAGAATCCGAACCTGGAAGTAAGGACGATCCTTTTGCAGACAGCGATGCAAGCTATGTTCCAGAGTTATCATCGGAATTCGAAAAAGATCAGAATACACCAAATATTGATTGTAACAGAATAGAAATTTCAGTAGCACGAAAATCCAAAAAACGTATTCACAAACCTATGACATGGGGTAAAAATATAAAAAAAAACTAAATGCAACCATGGAGAAAGCTACATTAACAGTTCTGGAAATCGTAGATCAGCCACAGTCGTAAAAGCGAGTTACAATGAAAAATGTCGACTTAAGTGCCCCACACTCATTTTTGAAGAACTGAGGCAAGCAATCCACACAAATTATTGGAAACTTGAAGATGTAAATCGCCAGCAAGATTTTATTGTAGATGTACAAATCCTGTGATACCAAAATACCAGGCGGCTCTGTGGCATGGTTGGTATGCACGTGACTACTATGCCCAAGGTCCCAGGTTCGAATTCCGACACGGTCCGCTTGAAAAATGTTAGGCGAGCATTTTTCACAAAAATACACCCTCGTTCGGATGAGAGGTAAAATGGAGGTCCTGTTTGTGAGTGTTGGCACGTACGTTAAAGATCCCTACATTGTTTGGAACAGCAAGGGTTTGGCAAAAGTCAGGTAAAAAAAAACTCGCTTCCTGGCCAATGTAGTACCTTCGGATGGAGCATTGGAAAATCACATGTAGGATACCAAAATACCAAATGAAAACTCCTGGAAGTAATAGAACTAATAACTGCAGCTACAATTTTGAAATTAATAACAAAAAAATAAGAGTTTGTAAAAAATATTTTACAAATACTTTGTATATAAGTAATAAAGTCATCATGAAGCGTTGAAAAAGAAATAGTGAAGGTGTAGTTCTGCAAGACAATCACGGTTGACATGAAAATATTGGGAGGACGGTAGATGAAGAAATAAAGAATCATATCCGACATCACATTAACATGCTTTCCATTAATTGACTCTCGTTATTACAGGGCTCATACAGAAAAAAAATACTTTGATGGAAGCTTAAATTTGAGGTCGATGTACCGCTTGTATGAAGAGACGTGTAAAATTGTAAAAAAAGGAAATGGGAAAAAGCAGCATGTATGAGCATAATTTTAATACAGAATTCAACATCTCATTCTTTCAGCCAAAAAAAGATTTATGTACAATTTCGTTGGGTTTAAGCCAGAATGACACAAACGCCATACCACAAACTTTACTGCAGGGACAAAAACATCATAGTTCCTTTGTTCAATGACTTCTAACAAAAGTATTTTTTTTCGAAATCTATATTATTTTCGGTTTATAATTTCAATTCAACATGGTATTATAAAAAGTATTGGAGTCAACAAAAGAAGATGATTTAGGCGCTTGTACCAAAACATTCTTTTCATGGTGTTTATTCCAAATATGCATTGGCGTTTGTGCCAACCGATTATTATATCGATTTGCAAAAAGTGGCGGTTAACTCAATATTGACTGGATTTATGCCATTTTTGGAATATTAACACAAACACCGTTTGTGGTAGTTATGCCATTTTAAATAAAAATACTTGCAGTGTTGTTTTTATTCAAAAATCCCTTATAAGTAAAAATTATAATATTGTTGTACTGTATGGAACATTTTAATAGTTAGAAACTTAAAATTAAGGCATTTATAATAAAGATGGTAACCAAGTAGATTTTATTTAAAATATAAATTTTAAACAACTGAAGTTACTTAACTAAAACTCGAATTATATTTTTTGAAAACGAATAATATAAGGGTCACTAAAAGTTGAAACCGTTAAAACTTAAAAAATTACAGCTACATATTGTGGGAATAATAATTATATAATTAGCAATAATGAAGTTAGTTGTCTTCAATATGTCTCATTAAGTACGTCAGACACAGAACCCTTATGTTTAAGAGCCAAATACTCAATGTGATACTCTGGCTTTATAACTAAAGTTTCACATAACTTTTATAAATCATATATTTTGGAGTGCTTATTGGCAACTCTGTAGTATAAGCTGGCTTAGGAGATCCTTGTCTTAACTTAAAGTTTATGGTATTATTTTCGGAAACTATTTCATTAAAACTGTATTGTATTTTAAGATTATAGTCGTTTTTAGAAAAGAGAGCTCTCTCTACAGCAAAAATTTTCATATTCTTCACTTTCTCAATGTTTAAACTATTGAAGTCAAGGAAGTCTGAAAATTTTTGCTTTACAATAATGTATGGTTCTGGATTGGCTCTCGCATTACGTAAAATTGTTGGCCATTCAGATGGAGCTTGAACAACTTTCTTTTTTACACATTTTTCTATGACAGCATGAATCGAATCTACAGGCATGAAGGTGTGGCCAGTTATTAAATAGGTAACGGAAATTTCTTCAATGAATTCAGATGTATCTAAAAAGTACCTAATCATTGCACATAATTTGCGGTTCTTATTTTGCCCGCTACAATTATCACAGTAAATTGAAATCTTTTTATATGTAGCAGTTTGATATGTTTTAAGTAATGATAGATATTGGTACAAATTTCATTGTTGCCCCTTTTAGCATCTTTTTCTTCCCGTATGTAACAAAATCCTTTTTTTGATGTCGATTCGTAAATAGAAAAATTATAAACGGCATACTTTCTAGCAAAACCGATTAACATGCTATTTCCATGTGAAGTAGCTAATACTTTCTGTAGGTCAAAACTAACAACTAAATGTTTTTTTTGTCAGCCGGCATTTTTTGATCTTCCAAAAAAATTTTTTTAATACAATTTTTTCCTGAACATGTTTTTTATAACTATTTATTTCTGACTCTGTTTTTATTTCTTCAGGCAAATTCTTATACCTTTCACATTTTAGACATTTGTGTTTGCATGGAATATGGATGCCAATATTGTATAGTTTTTTTAACAACTCCAAAAATTTACCTTTCTTCATGTAATGGTAACGTTTTTGTTCTTGAGAAAAAAACACATTTGGTATATATTATTAAAACTCTTTATATCCACCGGTAAATATGTTTTAGAAGACGAACTTCGGCAGTAATGGGAAGGGACAGCTGGTAAAGAAGTAACAAATTCCTTGAAATTAGTAATAAGATCATCGGTAGTTTTATTGTGGGTCACATGCTTCCCTCTTAAAGTGGGGTTCTGAATGAACATTTCCATATTCTTTATTTTTTATGGCGGTCCTCAAAAGCCTTACTGTTACGGCTAATGTAGCAATCAGAAATTGTCTACAAATACACTTGCGAACGTTGCTCTTCAATAAATAGTACTCTACTGTCACATTTCTTGTTTTAGCACCAGAAAATTTACGTCTTCTTTTAACAGGGCATACACAAGTACAGTCACTTATAAACTTTTTTGTTTTGTACTGCAGGCCAATTTCCAAAATAAATCAAAAATATATTGTCGGTCTTGGTCAGACAAAAAAAATTACATTGATTGGTACAAGTTTTGCTATTCTGACAAGGATTTGGCTTCATATATTTTCTTGAAATCAAATCTCCGGCAGTGTTTACGTATTCAAGTCCTAAATCTTTTTTGCTTTTTTCTTTTAGCTTTTTTAGTGATGGTTTTGCCTTTTCTATGAGCCATTGCTTTTACACAATCTTGAGTGACATCTTCTTCAATTACATTATTTGTCTCAATTAAAGAATTTTCTTTATTTTCTGTGTCACTGAATTTTCCCTTCTTTGCAACACTAGACGATTTATTGCTTCCTCTTCTTCTATTTTTCACATCTATCAGTTTACTTCTTCTTTCACTATCATACTCACTACTGCTGTCACTGTTTTCATTTGGAATATGCTCTTCATCAGTTCGAGGGTGATCTGTTTCACTTTCTCCAGTTTCATTCCCATTACTTGTAATTCCGTTTGGCGGTACTAAAGCTGCTTGTGGGTCGCTAATAACAGCATAAGGGTCATGCAAAACCATATTGTCGTTATCAGATTCCATTAAAGTCTGACTGCCAACTAAAAGTATTTCGTTTTCACATTCTTCTGTATAATATAGTTGTTCGACAATAACATTTGGGCCTGGTACACTTTTATTTAGATCTAGCTCTGTATGGCCTAAAATGATTATATCTTTATCTATAGCAGCTTCTAAATTAAATACAGCAGAGACAGCCATTTCGCTATCTTCTGGTGGTAGAATTTATGTTTCAGGATTCACTACATAATGAATTTCATCTGTCTTAGGAACTGTTGAATTATTCTTTTCATTATTATTACATAATTTTTCCTTATCTTGTTCACGATATATTGAACAAGCTAGTTCCAGAAGTTTGCGACCTCTTGAGTTGTTGTTCATGGCCCTGTAAAATATACTATTGTCATAAACTCCATAATAGTATTAAAAATAAAACGGCATAAGTGACATGTTGACAAAACAGCTAATTTCAGTAATTTGTAAAAACAAATTGAGGTTTTTTTCAGAGCTTTTAAATGAATTGATACTAGGAAATAATCCTCAAATAGAATATTGTATTTTACAATTAGCAGTTTTAGTGTTTGAATAATGCATAAAATGTTTACATTTAATTAGCATTATGAACAGGCGTCTGTGTCAAACACAATAATTAATTCTAAAACTGGCACAAGCACAATGTTTTTAAAAGCCGTTAACTTACTTACCTTGTTTCTAATACGCTAAATCACAGTATTTATACTACTATGAATAAAACGTACTATAAAACAATACAATCGACTCACGATCAAAGTTAATATTTAAGCGAATACAAGCAGAACCACTCACGTTTGAAAGCAATGGCAGACTGGCTCTAATGTCAAACAGCTACGCTAGTGGGCGACTTATTGGCCCTTGTGCAAACTTTAAACTGATATTCCAACTAAGTGGATCCTTTGGCGAATGTGCCATAGATACACTTCAACGCGGAATTGAATTCTCTATGCTGCTGTATTCATAACTGCTTTTAAGACATTTTGGCACTTGTGCCGTTCTGGCTTAAACCTAACGATTTGTGAAAATTATAAGAACATGTCTCCTGAAGAAAGGAATTAAAAAAAGATGTGTACCATTTTCATATTTTAGAGAAGAACTTGACTCGTGAGGAAACATCTAAACGTTTAGAAACATTTTCAGATGTGAAAACACAGACGAATGTCAGTTGCTATGATTTACAAGCGGTATTTTCCTTGTCCTTCGGTGATAGGAATGATTTCTTTTACAAACGTAGATTATCCATATTTAACTTTACCATTTTTTATGTACTACATAAGTCTGGGTACAGTTATTTGTGGCACGAAAGTATTGGTAAAAGAGGAGTTAATGACACCGGTAGCTGTATTTATAAGTATTTGAAAAGTTTCCTCAAATCAAAACACATAATATTTTATGCGGATAATTGCCTGGGGCAAAATAATAAGTTTATGGCTGCTTTGTTTTTATACTGTATTCATATATTGATGACCTAGAAAGTAAAACGCATAAATTTCTAATTGTTGGCTACACACAAAATGAGGGCGAAGCAATGCACGCCCTCATTGAAAGAGAAAAAAGAGAGCACTAACAGGTGGACCTCTCTTCGTATCAGCACAATTGGTCCCTATTATTAAGTTAGCTAAAAAACTGGAAGCCCCTACCATATTGTGGAGATGGAAACAAACGATTTTATAGACCTAAAAGCCTTACAATCTGACATTGGTAATAACTTCTCTGTGAACATAAGATATAAGGTATTGTGGTCTCATATCAAAGTATTGAAATTTCAAAAATCTCAACCGAATTCAATATACAAAACTAGTTATTCCCAACAAGACTTTAAATCAATCAATGTTCATCTTCACCAACGACGACATTCTATCAGGCAACGAATTTTGCGACTAGCATATACTGCACCTCCTCTTATTCCATTTTTGAAAAAGTGGGATCTTGTGGGCCTTTGTGAAAGCGGTGCAATTCGTCGGCTTCATTGGGATTTTTTCAGTAACCTGTTTATGCTTCCAGCAAATTCCAATGATAGAAATGCTGATAGTGATGCTGAAGAAAAGTAATTGTTATTACTACGATGAAAGATTTAATGTTTACTTTTTTTCAATAAAGCAATTTGTTTAATAGTATTTTGGAATATGCACTTGGTACCAACTAAAAAAAATTCTATATAACAGCATGCGTTGTCAGTTCAAAATAGAAACAATTCTAAATCTTCAAAAATATGGGTACTTTTTGTTTTCATTTTTTTGTCATTTACCACTACATACAATAATAGGTTGATAATTAATTAGTTCACAAAGATTCGTATAGTTATTCCTAATTATCAAAGACTTACCTGAACTTTCTTAACAACAAAAAGTTTAAAGCTAAATATCTTGAAACTTACTTTTTTGATTTGTTCCCCTCTTGAACTAACCCATCGATTAAGATCTAGTTAGGAATTGTTAATGAGATATTAGATATTTTCAGGTCTTGCCAAGTATTAAAGTAATGATTGTAATAAAGAATTCTTCTCATGAATTGTGTGAAGAATGCTTAGAAATCAAAATAATTTAAGTGGACTGTGAAAATAGAGTTGAAACAGATAAAAATATTTACAAAAAATCAATTTATTATGTTGAATCTTACTAAAATATCTTTGTTCCTAGTATTAATATTGAATTTATTTCCATTGTTAATTAATTCAATAGGGGGGTAATGTAGTAGGCCCGCCTAATTTTCCTAGTATTAGAATATTTAAATTTAAACGATTCGTCGATTTTCGTGGTCGTTCGAGTACATGGTGGTGGGATGGTGAACATTTTGACAGGAAGCGTCACTTGGGTTTGGAGAGGAGTTAATGATAAACAAGAATGAGAATAGTAGTTTAAACTATAGTGAAAGGTAATATAGTTTGTGGTGTTTAAAACTTATTTTAGGAAACAAGAGGAAGTATAACCGGCACCGTGTGTATCACGGCCCTTCTTAAAGCAGCCAGCAAATACGTAAAGAACAATCGGACGCTTAGTCAGGCACGGCACAACATTGTAAATCCAGCCGGCTATTACCCAGTTACCGATGATAAACGTAACAAAAACAAACTTCGTTCAGCGGTTGAATGAATGCTTGTAACCTGCAGGTTCTTCTACCTATACAAGTAAGTGTTACTATTAAAATTAAATTGATTTTATGAACTGTTGTTTCCTAATTCACTTTGAAGTGTTACCGGGAAGTATCTCTCATGGAGGATTCATTGTTTTTTAAAAGTACGTTTCACGCAGCGTGTTTGGAAACTGGGGTTCGGATTTACGCGGCACGGGAGTAACTTAGTTATTAGCAATAATTTGTCTGATTAAAATACAAATAACATAAGTAATTTGGGTTTGTGTTTAAGGTTTGTTGTTAGTTTTGCAAACGAGTAATAGAGTTATTTTCAAATGTTCCGACCTGTGTCTTATTTCTCAATCCACCCCTGTGCTGAAATTAATAAAAACTAAGAGTCTCACTGGCCTGACCATCATTGGCGCAGTACAAGCTGAGCTAGGACGTAAGAACATTTAATGATTAGTTTTATGTTAATGATTTAAGTATTTTTTTATATTATTTATTAAATTCTATTTTTAGACTTTAAGTTCAACTTCATGGATTTATCTGATATTTGCTAGACAAGTCTAAGGACTGTTACTTAGTGCCTGAACCATAAGCTCTTACCTGAGCGGCAGAATAAAGTCTGCTCTGCCTGCAAATCGTATACCACGAAAGACTTCATGATGGCATTCGAACAGCAACAGAAAAATGAATTCGGAGTTTTCAGGTGCCAAAAAACAAATTGTCACTGGAATGGGTTTAACCAACACTTGGTTTGAAAATTCCAAGTTTGATATGCGACGTGCCCTCATTATTACATATTGCTTTGTGAAGAAGATGTCATACGATTCAACAATTGAGCAGTCTTCAGTGTGCTTGCAAGTTATGTAGGAGACAATAATTGGAAATATCTGATTAATCGGTTCTAAATTAGTTGTTCTTCAATTTGCCACACAAAATTCAAATCTCGATTTTGACGTTAATATGCATTTCCGCGCAAAACGAGATACATATTCGTGTTCAGCTTGTCGAGCTGAACAATTTGATGTATAACACTTCTCGATATCGAAAAGCCCTTATACTAAACTTTTTCCGAAGAGTACAACAAGAAAAAGGAAAAAAAAACGTAAGTAAAGAAAAAAAACAACAAAGCCACGTGCACGAAAAGAGAAGTGTAGAGGTAGGTGCATTATTGTGTTTCCATTGTAACAGGAGCGATCACGATTTTAAAAGGTGTCGTTTTAAGAAATATAGATGTATGAACTGTAACACTGTAGGGCATATTGCTGCTGCTTGTAAATCAGGACCAACTAGTAGTAATTTTGTTGAGGAAGTTCAGGAGTATGAATAGGTTGAAATGTTACAGGTTGACATATTTAATATTCAAGATGATGATTTTGTTAAGCCGATTTGTGTTGAGATTTGTATAAATAATGTAAAAATACCTATGGAGGTGGATTCAGGTGCTGGTCTGTCATGTATATCTTTAAGTTATTATCTCAAACACTTTTCAAATTGAAGAGCTGAAGTCTACTAAGGTTCTGTTGAGATTTTATAATAGTCCTGTGGTAAAGCCAAGGGGTCAATTTCTGGCGATTGTTAAAATTGATGACCAAGCGGAAAAAATTAGTTTAATCGTAGTCGAAGGTGTTCATAGGACATTGTTAGGTAGAAATATTTTTACACGACTTAAATTAACATTAACGGGCACCGAAGTTTACTATGATAATAAAACATTAGTAAGAGCATCGGCATTGATGCCTGCTTCTAGCCATACTATTCAAAGAGTTGCAACGAAATCCTTGGATGACCCATTGAGGGATCTTTTAAAGACATATTCTGATTTGTTTAAGGTGGAGTTGGGCACAGAAAAACGAGAAAGTTCACTAGAAGTAAGCGCCGACGTAAAACCTGTTTTTGTCAAACTGAATCAAATACCTTTTGCGTTGCAGAATAAAGTTCAATCAGAACTTGAGAGATTAGAAAGGGAAGGTGTGATTGAAAAGGTAAGTCATTCTAACTGGGCACACCTCTAATTCCGGTACTGAAAGCGAATGGTGAAGATATTAGAGTCTGTTCAAACTACAAAATTACAATTAATAAACATTTAGAGGATGTCAACCTCCCGTTACCTTTAATTGAGGATATTTTTGCCACTTTGAGTGGGGGTCAGAAATATACAAAGCTAGACTCTTTAAATGCTTATAACCACCTCGAAGTTGATCAGCCTACATCAGAACTATTAGCATGGAGCACCCCTTTTGAAATTTTTAAAATAAACCGACTACCATTTGGAACAAAACCTGCTTGTTCAATTTTTTAAAATATTGTGGTGAAGGTTTTATTAGGTTGTGCGGGTGTGTGAACTACATAGATGATGTGGTCGTCACCGGTAATAATGATGCTGAACATCTGAGAAATTTGTCTAATGTTTTTAAAAAATTATTGCAGAGTGCTGGATTTAAAACGAATATTAAAAAGTGTGAATTTTTTGTCTTCAGTTTATTTTTTATGTCTCAGCTCAGGGACTCGAAACCGATTCAAGGAAGGTAGCTGTCATTTTAAATTTAACCCAGACCAAGAGATTAACGAATTGCGATCTTATTAAAACCTTATTAACTATTACTCTAAGTTCATTAATAATTTAGCAACAAAGTTGTAACTGTTATATAGTCTTTTAAAGAAAACATCTAAATTTAATTGATACAAGCAGTGAGACGAGGCATTTAATTGGTCAAAAAAGGAAATAGCATCAGACAGAATTCTTATGCACTTTGATGCTAGGAAGCCGCTAAGATTATACTATGATGCAAGTAGTTATGGTATTTGGGCTATATTTTGCCAGATAGATCTGAAAGGCCAATCTGTTTCATGCCTAGGGTGTAGACGGACCCAGAAAAAATTATGCAACGATCCAAAAAGAAGCTCTTAATATTTATTGGGCAGTACAGAAGTTATATTAGTATTTGCTAGGTAATAAATTCGAAATTGCATCTGATCATAAGCCCTTACAAGCATTATTCGGTGAATTTAAAACTTTGTCTAAGATGGCAGCGGGTAGAATGCAAAGATGGTCCCTTTTCTTTGTAGGTTTGATTATACGTTTAAATATGTCAAAGGACACGAAAATGTTCAAGCAGATACATTAAGTCGTCTGCCTATTTCCAATGAATGTGAAAGTGAGGACAATATTGATTATTTTCATTTTGTAGAAGGGTTAATTTCGATTAACTGCGAAAAGTTACGATCCGACACAAGAAAGGATCCTGTTGTGGGGATGGTCTATAATTATATTCATTACGGTTTTCCAGAGCGTTGGGGAGGTTATTAAACCATTTTAAATTAGGCGAAGTGAAATATCTGTGGATTTTGGAATAATAATGTGGGGGTTTAGAGTTGTGGCAGCAAGTTTACGGGTTCAATTATTGAAGGAATTGCATAGCACACACGAAGGTATGAGCAAGATGAAAGCCACTGCTCGATCTTATTTCTGGTGGCCCTCGTTGGATATGGAAATTGAAAAGTGGGTAAACCGTTGTAATGCATGCTTGTCAGTGAAAGCTGAACCTGCTAAGGCACCAATAAAACCTTGTGTGCAAGCATCTTACTTTTATGAACGAGTGCATACAGATCTCATGGGCCCTCTCGGTGGGAAAATGATCCTTATAATTATGGACATGTGTTCAAAGTGGCTGGTGACTTTTATTATGAACTCTAAGGATGCGGTCTCTAGTATTGAGTTACATGAATGTTTTGCAAGGTTTGGGTTGCCAAGGTAGTGGCCACTGATAATGGATCCCTTTTTGCTCAACAGAATTTTCAAAATTTTTTATAATATTGGTATCAGACATAGATCGTCACCACCTTACTATCCAGCAAGTAACGGTATTGCCGAGAATGCAGTAAAATCGGTAAAGCGTCGTATTGTAAAAGCAGAGATTATAGAAAACAGGAAAGCGTGGGAGAGGGCGATGATAGATGATGTGTTAGGGGATAGAATTTATCTATATAAGTTAGAGAATGATGGTGCTATTTGGAAGAGGCATGTCAATCAGATCTGGAGAGATAAAGAGGGAAATGATCCTTGCTTCAGTAGAACTGTAGACACCAACGTTGCCCATTACCCAAAATTCACCTAGTCTTCAACCTGGTCATTCTGAACCATTAGATAATGATAATTCCATCTTGGTCGAAAATGAGTCCACATTATAAAATAGTTATGAGGAGGTTTCTTTACCGGATGATAGAGTACCAGCCATCACAGGTAGTTTACTTCAATTAAATGTCCTGGATAGGCCTAAAAAAAATATTAGGCCACTGGTACGGTTAAACCTGTGATGGCAGGGTATTGTAGTATATTATATCTGTTAAGTAGGTTGTGTGTTTAAATATCAAGATCTAATTAGGAATTGTCAATGAGACATTAGATACTTTCACGTCTTGTCAAGTATTAAAGTTGTGTTGTAAGTATTGCAATAAAGAATTATTCTCATGGATTGATTATAAAGTGTTCAATATAGTAATAGCCTATTGTATTAATCTTCACTGTTCTTAGTATAACGATATATCACTAGTACAACTTTGAAATCAAATTAACTCATTGTAATTTTGAAAGTTATGATTCTTTAGTAGCGTTGGTAGAAAGAATGATTAAATATGTATATCTTTAGACAGATTTCTAAATTTGGAAGAGTTGATTGGAATTTGTTTACCTGAATAATGTTGCAATCATAACGGCACTAGAAAAGTCGCATCTTTCTCATACTTTACTTCTTTTAAATTAAGTTCCTAGGTAAGTTCTCGACATGCGAATTCTTCCACAAATTATATCATTAGGGCATTTCATATCTTCACAAATATTTCAAACCTAACTTGTTAAAAATTTGAAAAGTAAATTAATTTCTTCATACATCTCTTATTCTTGATAATTCCATGTGCAACTTATGTATAACAATATAAAACGTGATATTGTCGGAAGGTTTCACAGTCAGATTCATGTTCTAGGTTTAACCTGTGTTTTAAATACTACTGAACGTGACATTTTGTCTCCTTTTGCAATCTTGATATAGCGAGTGAGTTTGCTTGCACAAAGTAATTTTCCTTGCAACCACTACTTTTCTATAGACATTAATTCGGTTTAATTATGCATGTGAGTCTACACGTACAGATGCACCTTACGAAAGTGGAAAAACTGGACTTCTTTAGTATTTAATATTATACAGTACAAACCCAGAATACAAATTATTAATCAAAACGTTACTTTTATGTTTAGATCGTTGACTACAACAAACACTATTTTATATTTAATTTTCCAAAAATTGTCATTTTCCTTTTTTACAATCCCAAAATATTCAAACATAAAAAATTCTTTATTTTAGTTTCAAAATGGTATTGCATATGAAGAACCTGTTGATATTTCTATTTAGGAAGTTAAATTAAAGAAAAGAAAAATCTTTTTAATAAATCTATCAAACAACTCCACTTATTTTAAACTTTGACAGCTGCCTACTGCATGTCTAATTATCAACAAATTGTACGATGTATGAGAAATCATGGGTATCAACACCTTACCTCATTGAACAATTTTGTTCCTTATGGTATAAGTCCATGCTTTCGCGAAGAATTTGAAGTCTTGGCTTAAACAACAGCTTTGTCACGATATCTGCTATCTGAAATTCAGTTGCTATCTTCAAGATTTCAATAGAACCTTCTGTAACACGTTCCCTAACGAAAAAATGCCGAATTTTGATTTAATTTATGGGAGGATTTTGTGTCAACTTGATTGCAACCTCATTATCAATCGATAATTGAGGTATTTGCTTTATCTCAATGATATCAGAGTAAAGACGATTCAACCATACTAATTCTCTAACCGCATCGCTTGCCGCAACAATTTCAGGCTCAGTCGTTGATATAGCAACTGACGATTATTTCTAATTGTCATGATATTGCTCCACTAGCATACAAATATACTACATTTGTGGTAAAACGCCTGTGATCTTATCACCACCGTGATCTGGATCACTAAAATCTTCTATGTACCAACGTTTATAATGAGGTTTATAAATGATTCCATAGTTGATCGTGCCTTGTAGATGACGAAATATTCTTTTTACTCAGGTCTCATCTGAAAAAGTTGCATTGTCGAGAGTTGTTACTACAAAACAAACTGCATAATCAATATCAAACCGGGTGTCAGTCACGATGTACATTAAAATCCACACTGCTTCTGTATATGGAAAATCTAGTTCTGAACTAGTTTTCTCTTTCTTCCCTATTTGACTCCATTCATTTATTATAGGGGTAGAAATTGGCCTACAGTCTCCCAGTCCAAAACGTTCCAACACTTTTCTTGCATAGGTTAATTGACTCACTCAAACAAATCCATTTTCATATCTCTCATTTCCAATTAAAGGAAGTAAGAGCTGGTTTTATTGTAATCTCGAATACACTTTTCAAATTTCTTACAAAATCTTCCCTCAGTAATTCATTATTCGAAGCTAGTAGACTACCATCCACATAAAATGCAAGAATTATCATATCTCCTGGTTGCCTTTCTATGAAAAGATAGAGATCGGCATCACTTCCGCTAAAATTCAATTGGTTAAAAAATTTCCAAATCTTTTGTTCCAGTACCTAGGCACTTGCTTGAGCCCATGAAGACTATGCTTGAGATGGCATACACGATCTGAAGCATATCTATATCCCTCTGGTTATTTCATGCAGATGTTTTCTTTTAATTTTCAATAGAGGAAAGCAGTTGAAACATCAAATTGAGTCAGGGACATATTCTCACTTGCTGCAATTCTCAATAATGCCACGACTGTACTAGTTTTTGTGACAGGACTACATGCCTGATTATAGTGTTTGCCCTTTTTCTGAGAGAAGCATTTTATTACAAGCCAAGCCTTGTATTTATCCACTAAACCATCCGGGCTCATCTTAATTTTAAAAAGCCACTTAGAGGGAGTCACTGTCTTACACTTTGGTAATTCTTCAAGATCTTAAGTTTGGTTTTCTTTTAGTGATTTGATGTAACTTTGCATAGCTTCTATCCACTGTTCCTGCTGATTACTTTTATCACTTCTTCGTAACTCAACAGTTCTTTGGTTCCTAAAATATTTGTAGACTTGTTCACAACAAACTCACTGAACCTAGCTGATATTTTATTTCGAATTTATCTCTCACTTGTCTACTTTTTTTTTCAATTTCTGAAACACCCTGTCTGTTTTTTTGAACAATTACAACATTTAGTATCGACTCGATGCTACTCTTGTGTTTTCTTTCATTGAGTATGCCGTTTCCTTTTCTTCTTGTGGAGACGAAACAATAGGAACTTCATCCAATCTAGCAGTGTCAAGAAGTTTTTCATCAAACACAACATCTGGGGATGTCATAAGCTTCTTACTTTCCTTAAACCAAGTGTGATAGCCATCATTATTGTCATGTCCAACCAATATAACTTTAACTGACTTTCTATCCATCTTCTTTTGAGAAGCTTTTGGAATATGAGCAGAGCAAGTAATTCCTATTACTCTCATTTCTTGCTGAATCATATGTCATAAGGAGATTTTCCATCTATACTAGAAATGATTAAGGTATACTTTGCAGTATTGAACATTTCAGTCCTAAATATTGTGGTAAATCCTCGCGAGTGTGCATTATTGACCTCACAGTCTCAATAACAGTTCGATGATACTTTTCACAGGATTCATTTTGTTGCGGTGTGCTAGACATTGTCAATTCTATTGTAGAATGGTTTTTACCCTTTAATTATTATACTCGCTGCTGTTGTCACTAAGGAGCTCCTTAACTACATACCCTGCAGTTTTAACTTCTGCTAACATAATTTGCAGCATGTCTGTCTGGTATTTTGGATTTCTCCTTCGTGAAATAAATATACCGAAAACGGCTATAGTCATCTTTGATCAAGACAAAATAACAATATCTCGACATTAAGTTTACAAAAGATCCACATACATCCGAATGAATGAGTTCACCTGGTATTGTAGCTCTCTGTCTAATCCCAAATTTTTGTCTGTGAAGGTTACCATAAATACACCCTTCACATAATTCACTGTCCAGTTTCACATTGATGTCTAGTTCGCATGATATAACAGATTTGACATGTTTTTAATTTGATGGCCTAATCTTTCATGATATAACTGCAACAAAATGTTGTTCGAAACTGCATTTACTTGTGCTTCTGTAACTGGCTTGACAGTTTTCAAATACAATTTGAATATCTCACCATATGGGCTTTGAGCGTCAACAAGTTTCACTTGTCAATCAATTATAAGACGATACATTTTTGCTTTTGAAATGAACTCACTTTTAGAATGTTTATCTGAACAGAAAATAGATTCTTCTTCATACTGGGAACATACCAACACTTAGGCAATGAATCTCCCTGATTTACCTTCAACAGATGCTTCTATAATGACCTTCACTTTTCTGATAGCTTCAAGGAATGTGATAATCATGTGAGCTTCATCGAATCTTGTGAACTCTCCAAAAAAAGATATCTCTATAAGTAATATGATTAGTTGCTTCATTATCAACAAACCAACCATATTGATCGCAATGAACAAAAAATAAGCTATTGGTAATTGAAAAACGCATCCAAACAGGTCCAGGATGAAAAACCTAATGATGAAAAAGTAATTGTATTTAAACCTGATGATTATTGTAACTATTCTGAATGGACCTGCATCTTGACGAAGTTCTAGATTACTAGAACTGATGGAATGGCTAAAGAGCCGAACCAAAGGTTTTACCAAATTGGTGGGGTCTTTGGTGAGGAACCAGACTAAGACAAGTCCTCGATAGAGGGCAGCAGCCCCTTCGGTACTTAGAGTGGCAAAGACCATAGGGGTCGGTATGACATTCTAAGACACATTACTGAAATGTGGAAGGCAACGGGAAACCACCACATTACCTCCCAAATACACAGCATACTTAAATTGTAATGAACACGATAGCATTCTCTGGGGCAAAAGATTCCAGAGCAAAATGGTCCCCCATTCAGATACCCAGTAGGAGACTACTTCAGAGAATGCGATCGAAAAGTTCAGAATAAGTCGGGAACATTTTGCGAGTTGGAGCAAGGAATGTTAGGAATATGAAGCAAATAGGTAAGAGAACTTGAAAATTGAAATGGATAGGTTAGCACTAGAAATAGTAGGGATCAGCGAAGTTGGTCGCCAGAGGTGGAGGATTTTTGAAGTGGAGACTTCGCAGTAATTCATACAGGAACAGAGGCAGAAAATTCAGGTGTGGGGATAGTTATGCGAAAAAAGATAGGACAACGTGTAGAAAATTACTTACAAATGAACAAAAGAGTATTCATGGGTAGATTTGAATCTAAACCGGTAAATACAGTAATAATACAAGTATACATGCATCCCTCTAGCTACAGTGATGAAGAGGTAAAAGCGATCTACAAAGATATTGAAGACATACCAAGATACGTAAAAGAATATGAAAATTTAATAATTACGGGGGGGGGGGTTAATGCAGTGGTAGGTAAGGGTGGGGAAGTAGTGGTATTAAGTTTAGTTGGTTTAGGCACGAGAAACGACAGGGGAAATAGACTGGTAGAATTTTGCGACAAGAACAATTTAATCATCACAAACACATTATTTCAACATCATGCTGCAAGACAATATACGTGGAAGATGCCAGGAGATATAGAAATGAGTTCTAGGGATAGACAGATAGAACATAGCTTGTACAAAGAGCAAACAGCAGTAATGGAATTAAAGCAGGAACATAGAAAAGTAAATATTATGAAATGGGCGAGACAGAGATGTGCCCATCCCCATTAATTTTTAACTTGTACATTGAAGAGGCAATGAATACTGTCAAATGTAGGAAGACATTTGAAATTACTATCCACGGACAAAAGATTGATATGCTTATATTTGCACATGCTATAGTGGTATTAGCATCTAGCAAAGAAGAGTTAGAAGCTGCTCTTAATGAAATGAAAACAGTTCTAACAAAGAGATACGGTATGAAAATTAACAAAAATAAATCTAAAGTAGAGTATGCAAAGGAGGAGAAACTAAATAAAAAACAAGAATACAAATAGGTAACGAGAACTTACAAGAGGTTAAGAATTTCTGCTACCTAGGAAGCCAAATAATGCAAGATGGGAAAAGCACTAAAGATATAAAACAAAGATCAGCACAAGGTCATGCTACTTTTAACAAGAAAAAGCAATTACTATGTTCAAAGACAACAAACAGAAACAAGGAAAAGATTCCTTAAAACATATATGTGGCACAGCACTGTATGACTGTGAAGCCTGGACAGTAGGAGAAGCGGACAAGAAAAAGGTAGAAGCCTTTGAAATGTGGTGCTACAGACGTATGATGAAGATATCATGGACAGACAAAGTTAAGAACAAAGAGGTACTAGAAATGGTAGGGGAAGAAAGAAATATGTGGAAAACAGTAACAAATAGGAGAGATATGATGATAGACCACATACTAAGGCAGGAGGGAATAGTGCGGAATATATTAGAAGCAGAGATATGAAAAAAAGGAGGTAGAGGTAGACCTAATTTAGACTATTGCACACAGATAGTGAAACATGTAGGATGTGAGAATTTCAGGGAAATGTGTAGGCTCGCTCAGAATAGAAATAATTGAGGTAGGCATCCAACCAGCCCCAAGATGGAAAAATTAATGACGAAAAAAATAACTGTACTTAAACATGATGATTATTAGAAACAACTACAGGTATTGGTATTGCAATATTCTCAACTAATATTTAATTGTGTGAAAGAATTTACTGGAAAACTATTAATATGGCAAATGTCTTAGTGTTGGTAGCCACAGGCTGCTTAACCCTCTTCACACACCCTACATTTAATTTTCCAGTGCTCCACCCGAAGGTACTACATTAACCAGGAAGTGAGTTTTTTTTTACCTGGAAAATTTGAATTTTGCCGAACCCTTGCTGTTGCAAGCAAGATAGGGATTTTTAACTTGCGTGACAACACACACACACACGGGACCTCCATTTTACCTCTCATCCAAATGAGGACGTATACCTAGGTTAGACTATTGTACACAGATAGCGAAAGATATGAACTGTGGGAATTTCAGGGAAATGTGTAGGCTAGCTCAGAATAGAAATGTATGGAGGTACGCGTCCAACCAGTCCCAAAATGGAAAAACTAATGACGAAAAAAAAATAACTATACTTAAACCTGATGATTATTATAAGCAACTACAGGTATTGGTTTTGCAATACTCTCAACTAATGTTAATTGTGTGAAAGCATTTACTGGAAAACTATTAAATTGGCAAATGTCTAAGTGTTGGGGGGGGATCTTGGCAGCCACAGGCTGCTTAACCACCTTCACATACCCTACATTTAATTTTCCAGTGCTCCACCTGAAGGTACTACATTGGCCAAGAAGTGAGTTTTTTTTACCTGGTAATTTTGAATTTTGTCGAACCCTTGCTGTTGCAAGCAAGGTAGAGAATTTTAATGTGCGTGACAACACACACACGGGACCTCCATTTTACCTCTCATCCGAATGAGGACGTATTTTTGTGAAAAAGTTTGCCTAACATTTTTCAAGCGAACCGTGTCAGGATTTGAATCCGGGAGCTTGTGCGTAGCCCCCTTCACATACCACTGAATATCGGAGAAATAGGGAATATAATTGTAAAACAGAAGGGGAGCGAAATGCATCTAACAAGAAATAACAGCGGCTGTTTTCAAAGACAGCAAATATAGGTACAAGAAGATAATTGTTGAAAGCATGTGTGGATCACAGCACAGTACGTCTATGAAATGGGGGCAGTAGGAAAAGCAGACAGAAAGAGATAGAAGCCTTCTGAAATGTTGTGCTTCAGATGTATGAGAATGATAGCATGGACAGACAAAGTTAATAACAAAGGGGTTATAGAAATGGTAGGGGAATAAAGCTATCTGTGTATAACAAAAAAATAGAAGAAATAGGACAGGATACATTCTAAGGCATTTTTGGAGGATAGTGCAAGATATATTACAAGCAAAGCTAGGAAAAAAAGAGGTAGAGGTAGACCTAGATCAGACTATTGCACGCAGATAGTGAAAGATGTAGGCTGTGGGAATTTCAGGGAAATGTGTAGGTTAGTTCAGACTAGGAAACAATGAGGGTACGTGTCTAACCAGTTCCAAGACTGAAGACCTAATGATGATGAGGGTAATTATTGCAAACAACTACAAATGTGGGTTTTGCAATAATCTCAACAAATGTTGATTTAACGCAAAGGAGTAATTAGAAAATTATTGATGCTGTGAGTGTCTAAGTGGTGGGGGATCATGATAACCATCAAGTTGCTTAATCCTCTAGTATGCCGTTGTATATCAGTGGAATAGGGAATATTTTTAAAAAATAATATAAGAGGAAAAGTGCAAAAGATATGAAAAAAATGAATTGGTGCAAGGTCATGCTGAAATGTAGTGCTACAGATGTATGATGAAAATAGGGACAGACAAAATTAAGAACAAATAGGTTCTAGAAATAGTAGGAAAAGAGAGATATGTGGAAAACAAAAAAAAATGAGAGATATAATGATAGTACATGTTCTAAGGCATGGTGTAATAGTGCGGGATATATTAGAAGCAGATAAAGGAAAAAAATGGGTAGAGGTAGACGTAGATTATACTACAACACACAGACAGTGAAAGATGGAGGGTGTGGGAATTTCAAGGAAGTGTGTAGGTTAGCTCAGAATAGGAAACAATGGAGGTACACGTCTAACTAGTTTCAGGACTGAAGACCTAGTGATGATGGTAACTGTATGCAGAGAGATATTTGCACTGCTACTTTGCCTTATATCTCCACTCAAATTTGGTTTTGTAAGTCTGCCTTCAGATTTCCATTTAAAACAATGACGAACTTTATATCCAGGTGCTTTGCAATCATTGCAAATGATACCATTTTTCGGTTTCATGTTGGCCTTTATAGAACAACCCTTTCAACCATTAAAACTACGTGATGAATTCACTTTTACTCAACAGTGCTTTTTCATGAGCACATAGTTGATCATGAGATTATCTATTTTTATATCAGCTTTCGCTATCAGCATTCAGCTTGACCTAAATGAAAAGTACTCATCTGATAAGGTACTCAAAATCTTGCATGTAAGTAAAAATTCTGGCAACTTACATTTACATGAAATATTAGCTACTTCTTTATCCTTGGCAATCTCAAATTGTAGTTCATTCCATAAGTTTTCAGTTTTGACATACGAGTAGCTATGTCATCTCCAGACTGTCTTTTATAATTAAAAACTGTATACATAATTTGTATGTTTTATCTTCTGGATTTCCATCATATAGTCTATGAAATTCCATCCATATTTCGCGTGATGTTGGGAATCACATAACATATTTGTGATCATGATCAAAAGAGCATTACCATCCACTTTCATAAAAATTCTAAATCTAATTTGCACTTCAATTTATCTTTTGCACTTGCACTTGCTGCTGTTGGTAGTGGATACCCAATTATACCTACACTAGCATCAATTGCACAAAAAATTCCTCGTAAGCACTTATTAATTATATATACATATTTCGTATGTTTTAATTGTATTCGTGTGCTAATTGTATCTATGTCATACAGCATAAGGTTAAATCACAACATGTGCTCCAAGTAATAATTAAATATTGATAACCTATTGGAAAATTGCAATTTTGGTTTATTTAGTTATTTATTTAATTAAATACATACCTAAGTGCAGGTGTTAAAATAAAAACAATCAGTTTAAGTACATCAATTGGAAAGCTAGAGAGCCAATTTGTGTCACGATGAAAAATTTTGAAATGAGATTACAAGTCTTAATTAACCAAGAGAGGGATGTCTCAAACAAAGCACTGTCTGTTAATATCAAAACTTTAAATAAAGAATTTTTTGACTTTAAGCAACATATGTTGAACTCTCTTGTTGAAATAAAAATAATGTTTAGGTAATTAGAGGATAAAATTGACTATTTGAAAACGTACCCTGAAATTGCATACATATACACGGCTTAGACGAGAATCTAGCGAAAGCATTAATATAACACTTAAAAATTTCTTCAAAAATGAATTTAAGATACTAGATTTGATTTATGAAAGTGGTATCATGATAGATAGGCTGACTGCATTGAACCGCTAAAAGCTGACAGTTCTAACTCTAGAACAATTATGATAAAATTTTGTAAATTCCATCATAAGTAAATAGTATGGGCTTACAAGAAGATATTCAAAGGAATTGGGTACTTAATTACAGAATCGCTTACAAGAAAACAGCATTGTATAAGTAAGTAAAGCAGGTAATTTCAAAAGATAAAACGTGGACACGTATGGAAGAATTTACGTCATGCTATCAAATAATAAACTACAAATTATAGAGAATTCTAATAGCTTACAAAAATTAATAAACACATCAAAGCTTTTTGAAAATAACAAATAGCTTGCAAACCATTGTAACCACGTTGCACCTATATTGCAGATACTAGTGATAGAGTAAAAATGCATAGTCAGATTCAGGAGCATATAAGAAAGGGGGTTAATCCATAATTTTGTGTAAATTAAATGTCTGAATACTATGTGCATTCTACATGTATTTACATTTATAAAAGGATGATATGTCAATTTAAATCTATTAATGTCACATCTAGCTACTAGCAATAGATGATTATATTTCGGATTGACATTTTATTATTTTGTTGTACCGATCAAGTTAATCAAGTAAACTATGTTAACGAACATTTTTAATAGTGAACTTAGAAGCAAAGTAGTCTTTAGTAATAAATGTTTTACTTGTAATTGCTTAAAACTGCTTTTATTTTTATTCTTGTATTTGTTAATTTGTGTTTGTTTTTGTATGACTCACGGTGTGTGTGCCAGGTGCTTCTTTCCTTCTGGACGAATGTTACTGTTTTGCAATGGCTAAAAGTTTTCTAGATTTATGTAAGATGATTGTAGATACTTGAAGTTACGGCAATGAATTTGATATTTTGACTTTGTTACCTAGTGTATCAGCTGCATCAGTTTGTGTTCGATAAGCGTTAAACCGTCCGTCATACAAGAACATTCCATGCGTGTCATATTAATTCTGTGTCACTCCTAAGAAAATTTGATGATTTTGTTAACACTTTTGAAGGAAGTGATGCACACTGTGTTGGAGTATCTGAAACTTGGTTGAAACCTTTGGTCGATAGCCTTGTTTATTGTATGGCTATTGTTTGTTGAAAAATGACCGCACTGAATAATCTGTTTGGTGCGTTGCTCTATATGTGAGGGACGAACTTGATACTAAAGTAATTGCAGCGTCACAGCCTCCATATCGTGCCAGACTTGAACATATATTTGTTGAAATTACATTTAATCAGCAGAAAATCCTAATTGTGTGGTATATCATCCACCAAAAATGGGTCGTTTATCTGATATCGAAGATGTACTTGTTGAAACGTTGCCTTTGTACAACGTTGTGATCATTTTAGGAAATTTCAATATAAATTTAAGAAATAATATATGACTGCTTTGTCAACTAAATAGTATCGCAATGGGTTGTAATTTACTTATCTTACCTTTTGTGCCTAGTCACCATCATGTAACACTTACCAACAAAGCACATTCTACTATAGATTACATTATGGTGCTAAATAAAGACAAAATGATAAATTTTGACCAAATTTCAATTATGGAAAGTTCAAAACATAATCTGATCTTTATCTCCTACTCATTAAAACCTCGAGATTGTCCCATAAATATAAAAGATGCAGAAACTCTAAACACACTGATATGGTTAAAGTTAGAAATGTTGCCAGTAAAATCCCATGGAATGAAATTAAACAAATACCATGTGTTGATACTAAGCTCCAAAGTTGTTTCTCGTATCCCCAGTTGATTATTGCCCAATTAGTATCCTTCTGGCATTATCTAAATCATTCTAGATCAAGCGGTTGACTTTTTGCATAAAAATAAACATTTTGATCAATTTCAATTTGGTGTTCGTAGAAACCACAATATTACTTCTATTCTTCTTTATGTGGTTGATGATATATGAGAAGCAATGGATACAAAACAGATTACTATCTCGGTGTTACTTGATTTTAGTACAGCGTTCAGCAATGCGCATCATGAACTCTTATTATCTAAATTAATAGTGTATAACCATTTTTCGTAAAATACGTTAGAGTCATTCCACTCTTACCTGAGTGACCACAAACAATGTGTCATTACTGAAAATGCCAGTCCTTGGGCACATGTACAAGTAGGAGTACCCCAGGAAAGTGTACGTAGGCCATTCCTGTTTGTACTATATATTCAGGAAAGGTTTTAAAATTTAGTAAACATGATTGTTATGCGGGCGATATACAAATTTACCTCAAGTATGCCATAATTACTGGCCTTAAACAAAATTAGCAAAAACCCTGATAGTATTAAATTGTGGGTAGATGAAGATCAACTTACAATAGATTCATCTAAATGCCACGCAATCATAGTTTGAACATCCAAGCTTCTTAGCAAAATTGATATCTATATCGACCAACAAGTTTTTCCTATGTTACGTACTTTTTACAGAGTAATGCGTTTTTGCCTATTCGCTTATTTGCCTTTAGCCCACAATAATTGTATACGATTTATATATGGCATTAGACATCGTGATCATATTTCACAATACTTGGCAAGGCTATTCTGGGTCAAATTAGCTTAACGGAAAATCAACCAAGCAACAATGTTGTATGAACTTTTTAATGGAAAATGTTCTCCCTATCTTGCTATTAAATTCTCATCATTATCAAAGGAATAACATTACACCAGAAATGCAAATAGATTGTTGATTCCACTGCATCGCACTGAAATTTATCGCTTGTCTTTTTTAATCTCTGGCTCAGCTCTCTGGAACTTTATTCCTATAAATATAACAAGTTCTCCTTCTGCAAAAGTTTTTTGAAAAAAGTATATTTAATATCTAGTATAAGCAGTAAGTGAGCAAGGATATCTGAATGGAAGTTGTGTATGGGGTATATGTGTGCATGGGGTATGTGCATGTGTAATTTATATATTTACCTACCGCGTGAGGGTATCCAATTAACAATAAATAATAAATAACAGGACCTCTAACACTATCGTACCCTCACGTTTCGGGACGTTGCCTCGCAAGCTGCAGCAGTCGGTGAAGGGGGGTTCATTAAACAAACACACTGAAACGAAAATTCGATTGTTTTATTGAATGAGCTACTAACTAAAACTTCAACTAATCACATATGCATAACAAAATATAAAGTAATTACCTTATGTACAAAAGGGCGCCACCATGGGAATTAAACGGCCCATGGACCATTCGCGGTAATAGCTCTCGTCGCACTTTGTTCGTGGGCGATGAACCAAAATGGCAGAACAGAAAATAAGTCACTTATAGTCTCCGGCTAGCACAAACACAACTTAACTAAACTTAACTAACAAACATATTTTTGAATAGATACAGTTCTAGGTGTACACACCCCAATAACAAAAATTTATTAATGCTACCTAGTCTAACTAACTTGCATAGTGCGACGACCCTTTTAACCACGGGGTCATCTACACCATGAAAAATACGACCTTCTCAAGGGTCAAATAGTACCGTAACTTAACTTCGGACCTGAGCTTTGCATTCTCAGGTAGTCTCGTGGATTATTGATTAACGGCCTCTGACACCGTCGAAACACAATATAATAGAAGACCCTTCTAAAACGATGCGGTCTCCAAAGCAATAATCAAACGGATCAATTTACTTGAACTGGGCATTCACCCGGAATTGTATTTTATGGAAGTCGACAAATACTGTTTTAAACAAATAACGGACTTATGCTGCATAACACAGCCTTGAGTTCATAGTAATATCACATATACTAATTACTTACTCAGAGAAATAATTAACTTAAAACATAACGGCACGCACTGGACTTCAAAGAAATAAAATACTTCACTCAATCGGGCAACTAACAACCCTTTAACCTCTAACGCGTCTGAAATAAACAACCCCGATTCCCACCGGCTGGCATCCTTATATACATTTCAGTTAATTGAAAATAACCCCTTTCTTGGCGCTCTTACTCGGCTTAGGATGCGCCGGTCGTAAATCTTTAAAATTAATTAAAACTGCCAATGCCTAAGATAACCACACGCGTAGCTCTCAGAATTGATTTTAGTTGAGTGCTCAGCTAATTGAAAAATTGCTTCAGACCACCCTGACATAAATAGGATCCTAAAGCATGATTGACATCTAATCATAGATATGGACTAATCTGACATGTTTAGTACCCTTAAAGTAAGTGCCTTTAGAAAAATTGATTAACTCTTGGATTAGATCTTTCTGGGAACTTTGCTGAGAAGCTACTTGGGTGATCCTGCAGCCGCTACAATTCTAATAATTAGCATGCTAAAATTAAACTAGAAACTAACTATTTTTAGGAATACTAGAACTATTAGAGCTTATTAAAACAGTATGTTACACAGCCCCCCTCGAAAAATTGAAATTGCTCTTAGGAATTTCAAGAAAATTGAAAAAAAAATAAATGTAGAAATTAACACATCCAACCGCAATTATGTTTAAGACAACTGAGTCTTTTCAGAAAATTGGCGGAAGGAAAAATAAAAATTGGAAAAATAAAATATTAGTGAGGTTTTAGGTCTTGGACGTGGAACACCCTAGCGGTTTTCCGTCCATGGAAGATAGTCTATAAGTGGTAGAACCTAAAACTTCCATCACCTTTGCTTCTAGGAACTTCGGGGCTAATTTTTATTGAAATGTTTAGAAGCATCTGATAATATAAAATTGCGCTTCCACACTAAATCCCCTACTTTGAAATTTAATGGTCTGCGCCTTAAATTGTCGAGTGCGTATTACGTTCATACGCCAAATGTATGTTCTTCTGAACTTCTTTAAAGATGGGCGATAATTCATTAAGGTCTTGAACCAATTGTTCTCGAGTATCAATTGCTAGATCCTCTGGATTTAAATCCTTTAATTTATTATAGAATTCCCCGGACAGAGGAACCGTGCGTCCAAAAGCTAAAAATGTTGGGGAATATTTTGTGGATTCATGAAGAGCATTACGAAGCGCATGGGCAATTTTGTGAATATTATCGTCCCAATTCTTATGAGAATCTTGAATGTCACTGCGAATGGCAGCTCAATTACCTTGTTAACGCGTTCTACATAATTAACTTGAGGATGGTAGCTGGCGTTAAACCAAACCGAAGGTATTTTATAATTTGTCATGAGATTGGAAAATAAATTACTTTTAAATTAGGGGCCATTATCTATCATACAAATTTGAGGTACCCCATATACCAAAAATACAAAATTTTCCAGGTAATTACAAATTTGTTTTGTTGAAGCGCTGCGCATGGGATGCAATAAAGTGAATTTTGTAAACCAGTCAGTAACAACTAAAAGGTAAGTATTCCCCAATTTCGAGCGCGGAAAGGGCCCCATTAAATCAATCGACAAACATTGAAACGGAAATGAAACTTTTTTCTCTTTGCCCATAAAACCATAATGGTTGAACGTGCTGGATTTGCTTTGGCAGCACGTAACACATTTACTAATGTATTTAGAAATATATGACCGCATTTTAGGCCAGTAATAGAGCTCTTTGATTTTGTATATGTTTTAAATACACCCAAATGGGCCGAAACTGGATCATCATGGCATTCTTTTAAAATTTGTGCACGGCATGATTTCGGCACTACTAACTTCCACTCAATTAAATTGGCTTTGATATTCAAATTATTCGGAATAAACTTATACATTTTATCATCTTCTACTCTCCAATCGGGATATAGATCTGGCTTTTCCTTAATATTATTTAACATGTTTTGTACCAATCCTCGACCTCGTCTAAAGAAAAATTTAAAGAATTAATAGCATAGGCTCCACTAGGAGCTCGGATAATGTATCTGGTACCACATTAAATTTACCCTTCCTGTGGATAACTTCGAAATCAAATTGTTGGAGTTTCACACTCCATCTAGCTAAACGTCCCGCAGGATCTTTTAAGTTGTGGGGCCAAATTAAAGAATGATGGTCCGTAATGACCTTAAAATGAGTTCCTTCAATATATGGTCGGAATTTTGAATAGCAAAACACACCGCCAAAAGTTCCCGTTCTGTGACTGAATAATTTTCTCTGCTGAATTTAAACTGCGAGAAGCATAAGCAATTACATGTTCTTCGTCTCCTTCTCCCTGAGTTAAAACACAACCAACGCCGTAATTTGAGGCGTCACATTGTAAAGAAAAAACTTTCGAAAAATCAGGACTCCTTAAAATAGGAGCCTTTGTAAGAACATCTTTAATTTTTCAAACGAAATAAGAGCCTCGTCCGTCCATTTAATCGCTTGCGATTTTCTCTTTCCTTTAGTAAATCATTAATAGGTGCTATAATTGTGGCAAAATCCAAAACAAAACGCCTATACCAAGAGCACATACCGGTGAAACGTTTTATTTCAGTGGCTGTCTTGGGTTGAGGAAAATTTACAATTGCGTCAATTTTTGCTGGGTCAGTTCGGAGACCATCTTTATTCACAATATATCCCAGATATTGTAACTCTGGTTTACAAAACTCACATTTTGAACTGTTAATAGTTAAATTAGCGCCTTTCAACTTCTCATACACTTCGTTCAAAATTCTAATATGCTCCTTAAATGTGCTTGAAATAATAATTATATCATCTAAATAAACAAATACCGATTGGGATAATGAAAATCAAAAATAGAGTCCATGAGCCTCTGTAATGTGCCTGGAGCATTGGCCAAACCCATCGGCATTACATTATATTGAAATAATCCGCGCCTTGGGACAGTAAAGGCTGTTTTTTCCTTGCTTTCGTCACTCAAGGGCAATTGCCAGAAAGCTTTTTTTAAATCGTTTGAACTGAGATATTTCGCATTGCGTAATCTATCAAGAATGTCATTTACAAACGGAATGGGATACGCGTCTTTTTTTGTAATTGAATTTAATCGTTTAGCGTCAAAACATACACGAAATTCACTTTTGCTTTTTTCTTTACTAATAGCATGGGGGAGTTCCACGGGCTATTGCTTGGGCTAATAATGCCTTGTTCAAGCATTGCATCAATTTCTTTATTAGCATGTTCCAGCATCGCCGGTGCTAATGGGTAATACCTTTGTTTAATTGGTTCAACGTCTTCCGTTGTAATATGATGTGAAATTTTAGTGGTTCGGCCTAAGGTAGGACGATCCAGGGATTGAAATAAAGAAATAACCTTGTTTAATTCAAATTTCTGGTCTTCATTTAAATCGGCCATGACTTTAATGAAATTTAATTTATTCGTTTCCGCAGAATGAGCATAAAATTCATTTTTGAAAATCTACTTTCAATTCAAATAATTGACAAAATCAATCCCTAACGTTAGGGTACACTCTATTGAGTCGGAAACTAAAACATTTAAAGACCGAGTAACCCCGTTTATAGTCAAGGGCAAATTAATTGAACCTAAAATTGATTGTGCAGTGCCATCCGCGGTTGTTAATATAGACGTTTTACATTTTTAATTAATTCTAACTTATATTTATCCAATAAACACAAACCATGTCTGCCTAAAATAGAGGTATTCGCGCCGGAATCCAACAGTGCAGTATAAGTTTCCTTAAATATCTCGATATTAATATAAGGTCTTGTATCATCTTTTACTTTATAAAAATTTGAAAAACCTTAGATGATTTACAAAATTTTTAACTTTTACTAACCAATCCGACCACGTCTTTTGTCAGCAGCAATATTATTAAACGAAGAAAAGCAACGGCTGACTACGCGCTTTCCTGTCCTTAGTTTTTGAATTATTTGAGCAGTTTGGACAATTTGTGGACGTAACTTCCAACTGCCCACAAGAATAACAAAATATTCCGCGTTTCTCCGGACAAGTATGAAACGAGTGACCTCGTCTTTACAGTTGAAACAAATAGTCGAAAATTTTGCTGTGTTTTTAAAATAATTCGAAACGCCGGACCGTGGTAAATTATTATTAGAAAATGAACTCTGTCGAACTTGACGTTCTAAGATAACTGGTACGTTGGCAGAATCCGAATGTTCCTGTTTAATAAAATTTGTAGGCTTAATGTCTTCTAAAAGCTTACAACGAGAAATCAAATGGGAAATGTCAGTCACTTCAATTAACGCCAGTTGCGTGGCATAAAAGTCTGTAAATTTCTTTTAATAATTTTTATTTGTTCCCTGATCGGAATGGAATCTTCTAATTGAGAAAATAAATTTACCATCTTTGAAATATAAATGGTAGGTGATTCATCGGCGCCTTGCCGTCTGGATTTAATTAACATTAAAAGATTCTCTGCATAATCGGCTGAAAGAAAATCTTGTTTCAATTTAAAAATTAATTGTTCCCATGAATTTACTGTACACCGCACGTTGCTCTATACCAATCCAATGCTGAACTGGTGAAAAGATCAATAGCCCCTTCGAAAAGGTCATCTGACGAAACTTTTCTTGCCACTTGCAGTTCTTTGACGCGCTGAATAAAATCTAAAACCGATATAGAATCAGATTCACCCGAAAATTGTAATCCCCACTTGTGGATCGGGACTGATGTCGTTGTTTTATTCAAGGACTTAATTAGCGTACCTAAATCATTACTAGAAATCGAAACCGATGGGGTATTAATGGAAGAAACCGCTGATGCTCCAGGGCATGAACCCTCTGCTGTTGGTGTTATTGTAGGATCTTTATTACCGCTAGCCGAACAATAAAGAGGGTTATCGTTAATCTCATTTTCCCCGTTTACCTGTTCTAACATCTCAAAAGCTCTAATGCATTTGGAATGCAGTTCTTTGTGTACTTCTAAAAATTCAATATCGAAATTGACATAATTTAGTCTCTGTGTTACATGCATTAATCTCGTGTTAAGTTTAATATATTCTGTCCTTTTAGGAAGAATGGTAAACGAATTTAAACAGTTTTCTAATTAAAAAATCTTAAGTTTTAATAATTCAATTTCGTCCTTTTGAACGATTTCAATTTTCTCATACTTAGAAAAAAACATTACTGTCGACTTTCTCAACAATGAGTTTTCTACGCAATAATTTTCGCTTTTCTAACACACTTAACTTTGTTGGTTCAACGTTCCTAATTAAAAGTTCATAACTAAGCTCATCGCTTCTTAAAGCTTCTACCACATACATGACTAAATAAAAGGTAAAAGCCAACACTAACGAAACTTGTTCCTAAATCACTAATATTAAACTGTAATTCTGCCTAACACTAAATAGAAACAAAACAATCTAAAATTCGTCCGTGTGTTGTTTACCATATTTACAATTTTAACCACGTTAATGCGCCAGTGTTATTTATATATTTACCTACCGCGTGAGGGTATCCAATTAACAATAAATAATAAATAACAGGACCTCTAACACTATCGTACCCTCACGTTTCGGGACGTTGCCTCGCAAGCTGCAGCAGTCGGTGAAGGGGGGGTTCATTAAACAAACACACTGAGACGAAAATTCGATTGTTTTATTGAATGAGCTACTAACTAAAACTTCAACTAATCACATATGCATAACAAAATATAAAGTAATTACCTTATGTACAAAAGGGCGCCACCATGGGAATTAAACGGCCCATGGACCATTCGCGGTAATAGCTCTCGTCGCACTTTGTTCGTGGGCGATGAACCAAAATGGCAGAACAGAAAATAAGTCACTTATAGTCTCCGGCTAGCACAAACACAACTTAACTAAACTTAACTAACAAACATATTTTTGAATAGATACAGTTCTAGGTGTACACACCCCAATAACAAAAATTTATTAATGCTACCCTAGTCTAACTAACTTGCATAGTGCGACGACCCTTTTAACCACGGGGTCATCTACACCATGAAAATACGACCTTCTCAAGGGTCAAATAGTACCGTAACTTAACTTCGGACCTGAGCTTTGCATTCTCAGGTAGTCTCGTGGATTATTGATTAACGGCCTCTGACACCGTCGAAACACAATATAATAGAAGACCCTTCTAAAACGATGCGGTCTCCAAAGCAATAATCAAACGGATCAATTTACTTGAACTGGGCATTCACCCGGAATTGTATTTTATGGAAGTCGACAAATACTGTTTTTAAACAAATAACGGACTTATGCTGCATAACACAGCCTTGAGTTCATAGTAATATCACATATACTAATTACTTACTCAGAGAAATAATTAACTTAAAACATAACGGCACGCACTGGACTTCAAAGAAATAAAATACTTCACTCAATCGGGCAACTAACAACCCTTTAACCTCTAACGCGTCTGGAAATAAACAACCCCGATTCCCACCGGCTGGCATCCTTATATACATTTCAGTTAATTGAAAATAACCCCTTTCTTGGCGCTCTTACTCGGCTTAGGATGCGCCGGTCGTAAATCTTTAAAATTAATTAAAACTGCCAATGCCTAAGATAACCACACGCGTAGCTCTCAGAATTGATTTTAGTTGAGTGCTCAGCTAATTGAAAATTGCTTCAGACCACCCTGACATAAATAGGATCCTAAAGCATGATTGACATCTAATCATAGATATGGACTAATCTGACATGTTTAGTACCCTTAAAGTAAGTGCCTTTAGAAAAATTGATTAACTCTTGGATTAGATCTTTCTGGGAACTTTGCTGAGAAGCTACTTGGGTGATCCTGCAGCCGCTACAATTCTAATAATTAGCATGCTAAAATTAAACTAGAAACTAACTATTTTTAGGAATACTAGAACTATTAGAGCTTATTAAAACAGTATGTTACACAGCCCCTCGAAAAATTGAAATTGCTCTTAGGAATTTCAAGAAAATTGAAAAAAATAAATGTAGAAATTAACACATCCAACCGCAATTATGTTTAAGACAACTGAGTCTTTTCAGAAAATTGGCGGAAGGAAAAATAAAAATTGGAAAAATAAAATATTAGTAAGGTTTTAGGTCTTGGACGTGGAACACCCCTAGCGGTTTTCCGTCCATGGAAGATAGTCTATAAGTGGTAGAACCTAAAACTTCCATCACCTTTGCTTCTAGGAACTTCGGGGCTAATTTTTATTGAAATGTTTAGAAGCATCTGATAATATAAAATTGCGCTTCCACACTAAATCCCCTACTTTGAAATTTAATGGTCTGCGCCTTAAATTGTACGAGTGCGTATTACGTTCATACGCCAAATGTATGTTCTTCTGAACTTCTTTAAAGATGGGCGATAATTCATTAAGGTCTTGAACCAATTGTTCTCGAGTATCAATTGCTAGATCCTCTGGATTTAAATCCTTTAATTTATTATAGAATTCCCCGGACAGAGGAACCGTGCGTCCAAAAGCTAAAAATGTTGGGGAATATTTTGTGGATTCATGAAGAGCATTACGAAGCGCATGGGCAATTTTGTGAATATTATCGTCCCAATTCTTATTAGAATCTTGAATGTAACTGCGAATGGCAGCTCCAATTACCTTGTTAACGCGTTCTACATAATTAACTTGAGGATGGTAGCTGGCGTTAAACCAAACCGAAGGTATTTTATAATTTGTCATGAGATTGGAAAATAAATTACTTTTAAATTGGGGCCATTATCTATCATACAAATTTGAGGTACCCATATACCAAAAATACAAAATTTTCCAGGTAATTACAAATTTGTTTTGTTGAAGCGCTGCGCATGGGATGCAATAAAGTGAATTTTGTAAACCAGTCAGTAACAACTAAAAGGTAAGTATTCCCCAATTTCGAGCGCGGAAAGGGCCCCATTAAATCAATCGACAAACATTGAAACGGAAATGAAACTTTTTTCTCTTTGCCCATAAAACCATAATGGTTGAACGTGCTGGATTTGCTTTGGCAGCACGTAACACATTTACTAATGTATTTAGAAATATATGACCGCATTTTAGGCCAGTAATAGAGCTCTTTGATTTTTGTATATGTTTTAAATACACCCAAATGGGCCGAAACTGGATCATCATGGCATTCTTTTAAAATTTGTGCACGGCATGATTTCGGCACTACTAACTTCCACTCAATTAAATTGGCTTTGATATTCAAATTATTGGGAATAAACTTATACATTTTATCATCTTCTACTCTCCAATCGGGATATAGATCTGGCTTTTCCTTAATATTATTTAACATGTTTTTGTACCAATCCTCGACCTCGTCTAAAGAAAAATTTAAAGAATTAATAGCATAGGCTCCACTAGGAGCTCGGGATAATGTATCTGGTACCACATTAAATTTACCCTTCCTGTGGATAACTTCGAAATCAAATTGTTGGAGTTTCACACTCCATCTAGCTAAACGTCCCGCAGGATCTTTTAAGTTGTGGGGCCAAATTAAAGAATGATGGTCCGTAATGACCTTAAAATGAGTTCCTTCAATATATGGTCGGAATTTTGAATAGCAAAACACACCGCCAAAAGTTCCCGTTCTGTGACTGAATAATTTTTCTCTGCTGAATTTAAACTGCGAGAAGCATAAGCAATTACATGTTCTTCGTCTCCTTCTCCTGAGTTAAAACACAACCAACGCCGTAATTTGAGGCGTCACATTGTAAAGAAAAACTTTGAAAAATCAGGACTCCTTAAAATAGGAGCCTTTGTAAGAACATCTTTAATTTTTTCAAACGAAATAAGAGCCTCGTCCGTCCATTTAATCGCTTGCGATTTTCTCTTTCCTTTAGTAAATCATTAATAGGTGCTATAATTGTGGCAAAATCCAAAACAAAACGCCTATACCAAGAGCACATACCGGTGAAACGTTTTATTTCAGTGGCTGTCTTGGGTTGAGGAAAATTTACAATTGCGTCAATTTTGCTGGGTCAGTTCGGAGACCATCTTTATTCACAATATATCCCAGATATTGTAACTCTGGTTTACAAAACTCACATTTTGAACTGTTAATAGTTAAATTAGCGCCTTTCAACTTCTCATACACTTCGTTCAAAATTCTAATATGCTCCTTAAATGTGCTTGAAATAATAATTATATCATCTAAATAAACAAATACCGATTGGGATAATGAAAATCAAAAATAGAGTCCATGAGCCTCTGTAATGTGCCTGGAGCATTGGCCAAACCCATCGGCATTACATTATATTGAAATAATCCGCGCCTTGGGACAGTAAAGGCTGTTTTTTCCTTGCTTTCGTCACTCAAGGGCAATTGCCAGAAAGCTTTTTTTAAATCGTTTGAACTGAGATATTTCGCATTGCGTAATCTATCAAGAATGTCATTTACAAACGGAATGGGATACGCGTCTTTTTTTGTAATTGAATTTAATCGTTTAGCGTCAAAACATACACGAAATTCACTTTTGCTTTTTTCTTTACTAATAGCATGGGGGAGTTCCACGGGCTATTGCTTGGGCTAATAATGCCTTGTTCAAGCATTGCATCAATTTCTTTATTAGCATGTTCCAGCATCGCCGGTGCTAATGGGTAATACCTTTGTTTAATTGGTTCAACGTCTTCCGTTGTAATATGATGTGAAATTTTAGTGGTTCGGCCTAAGGTAGGACGATCCAGGGATTGAAATAAAGAAATAACCTTGTTTAATTCAAATTTCTGGTCTTCATTTAAATCGGCCATGACTTTAATGAAATTTAATTTATTCGTTTCCGCAGAATGAGCATAAAATTCATTTTTTGAAAAATCTACTTTCAATTCAAATAATTGACAAAAATCAATCCCTAACGTTAGGGTACACTCTATTGAGTCGGAAACTAAAACATTTAAAGACCGAGTAACCCGTTTATAGTCAAGGGCAAATTAATTGAACCTAAAATTGATTGTGCAGTGCCATCCGCGGTTGTTAATATAGACGTTTTACATTTTTAATTAATTCTAACTTATATTTATCCAATAAACACAAACCATGTCTGCCTAAAATAGAGGTATTCGCGCCGGAATCCAACAGTGCAGTATAAGTTTCCTTAAATATCTCGATATTAATATAAGGTCTTGTATCATCTTTTACTTTATAAAAATTTGAAAAACCTTAGATGATTTACAAAAATTTTTAACTTTACTAACCAATCCGACCACGTCTTTTGTCAGCAGCAATATTATTAAACGAAGAAAAGCAACGGCTGACTACGCGCTTTCCTGTCCTTAGTTTTTGAATTATTTGAGCAGTTTGGACAATTTGTGGACGTAACTTCCAACTGCCCACAAGAATAACAAAATATTCCGCGTTTCTCCGGACAAGTATGAAACGAGTGACCTCGTCTTTACAGTTGAAACAAATAGTCGAAAATTTTGCTGTGTTTTTAAAATAATTCGAAACGCCGGACCGTGGTAAATTATTATTAGAAAATGAACTCTGTCGAACTTGACGTTCTAAGATAACTGGTACGTTGGCAGAATCCGAATGTTCTTGTTTAATAAAATTTGTAGGCTTAATGTCTTCTAAAAGCTTACAACGAGAAATCAAATGGGAAATGTCAGTCACTTCAATTAACGCCAGTTGCGTGGCATAAAAAGTCTGTAAATTTCTTTTAATAATTTTTATTTGTTCCCTGATCGGAATGGAATCTTCTAATTGAGAAAATAAATTTACCATCTTTGAAATATAAATGGTAGGTGATTCATCGGCGCCTTGCCGTCTGGATTTAATTAACATTAAAAGATTCTCTGCATAATCGGCTGAAAGAAAATCTTGTTTCAATTTAAAAATTAATTGTTCCCATGAATTTACTGTACACCGCACGTTGCTCTATACCAATCCAATGCTGAACTGGTGAAAAGATCAATAGCCCTTCGAAAAGGTCATCTGACGAAACTTTTCTTGCCACTTGCAGTTCTTTGACGCGTTGAATAAAATCTAAAACCGATATAGAATCAGATTCACCCGAAAATTGTAATCCCCACTTGTGGATCGGGACTGATGTCGTTGTTTTATTCAAGGACTTAATTAGCGTACCTAAATCATTACTAGAAATCGAAACCGATGGGGTATTAATGGAAGAAACCGCTGATGCTCCAGGGCATGAACCCTCTGCTGTTGGTGTTATTGTAGGATCTTTATTACCGCTAGCCGAACAATAAAGAGGGTTATCGTTAATCTCATTTTCCCCGTTTACCTGTTCTAACATCTCAAAAGCTCTAATGCATTTGGAATGCAGTTCTTTGTGTACTTCTAAAAATTCAATATCGAAATTGACATAATTTAGTCTCTGTGTTACATGCATTAATCTCGTGTTAAGTTTAATATATTCTGTCCTTTTAGGAAGAATGGTAAACGAATTTAAACAGTTTTCTAATTAAAAATCTTAAGTTTTAATAATTCAATTTCGTCCTTTTGAACGATTTCAATTTTCTCATACTTAGAAAAACATTACTGTCGACTTTCTCAACAATGAGTTTTCTACGCAATAATTTTCGCTTTTCTAACACACTTAACTTTGTTGGTTCAACGTTCCTAATTAAAAGTTCATAACTAAGCTCATCGCTTCTAAAGCTTCTACCACATACATGACTAAATAAAGGTAAAAGCCAACACTAACGAAACTTGTTCCTAAATCACTAATATTAAACTGTAATTCTGCCTAACACTAAATAGAAACAAAACAATCTAAAAATTCGTCCGTGTGTTGTTTACCATATTTACAATTTTAACCACGTTAATGCGCCAGTGTTATTTATATATTTACCTACCGCGTGAGGGTATCCAATTAACAATAAATAATAAATAACAGGACCTCTAACACTATCGTACCCTCACGTTTCGGGACGTTGCCTCGCAAGCTGCAGCAGTCGGTGAAGGGGGGTTCATTAAACAAACACACTGAGACGAAAATTCGATTGTTTTATTGAATGAGCTACTAACTAAAACTTCAACTAATCACATATGCATAACAAAATATAAAGTAATTACCTTATGTACAAAAGGGCGCCACCATGGGAATTAAACGGCCCATGGACCATTCGCGGTAATAGCTCTCGTCGCACTTTGTTCGTGGGCGATGAACCAAAATGGCAGAACAGAAAATAAGTCACTTATAGTCTCCGGCTAGCACAAACACAACTTAACTAAACTTAACTAACAAACATATTTTTGAATAGATACAGTTCTAGGTGTACACACCCCAATAACAAAAATTTATTAATGCTACCCTAGTCTAACTAACTTGCATAGTGCGACGACCCTTTTTAACCACGGGGTCATCTACACCATGAAAAATACGACCTTCTCAAGGGTCAAATAGTACCGTAACTTAACTTCGGACCTGAGCTTTGCATTCTCAGGTAGTCTCGTGGATTATTGATTAACGGCCTCTGACACCGTCGAAACACAATATAATAGAAGACCCTTCTAAAACGATGCGGTCTCCAAAGCAATAATCAAACGGATCAATTTACTTGAACTGGGCATTCACCCGAATTGTATTTTATGGAAGTCGACAAATACTGTTTTTAAACAAATAACGGACTTATGCTGCATAACACAGCCTTGAGTTCATAGTAATATCACATATACTAATTACTTACTCAGAGAAATAATTAACTTAAAACATAACGGCACGCACTGGACTTCAAAGAAATAAAATACTTCACTCAATCGGGCAACTAACAACCCTTTAACCTCTAACGCGTCTGGAAATAAACAACCCCGATTCCCACCGGCTGGCATCCTTATATACATTTCAGTTAATTGAAAAATAACCCCTTTCTTGGCGCTCTTACTCGGCTTAGGATGCGCCGGTCGTAAATCTTTAAAATTAATTAAAACTGCCAATGCCTAAGATAACCACACGCGTAGCTCTCAGAATTGATTTTAGTTGAGTGCTCAGCTAATTGAAAAATTGCTTCAGACCACCCTGACATAAATAGGATCCTAAAGCATGATTGACATCTAATCATAGATATGGACTAATCTGACATGTTTAGTACCCTTAAAGTAAGTGCCTTTAGAAAAATTGATTAACTCTTGGATTAGATCTTTCTGGGAACTTCGCTGAGAAGCTACTTGGGTGATCCTGCAGCCGCTACAATTCTAATAATTAGCATGCTAAAATTAAACTAGAAACTAACTATTTTTAGGAATACTAGAACTATTAGAGCTTATTAAAACAGTATGTTACACATGCATGGGGTATGTTGCATGGGGGTGTGCATAGAGTATGTGTGTGCATGGGTATGTGTATACATGGGGTATGTGTGTGCATGGAGTATGTGAGCTCATGGAGTATGTTCCTTGTTACTTTATTTGTGTGCATGGGGTGTGTACATGGTAAATGTGTGTGCATGGAGTATGTGTATGCAGGTGTATGTGTGTGCATGGGGTATGTGTGTGCATGGGGTATGTGTATTCAAGGGGTATGTGTGTGCTTGGAGTATGTGTGTGCATGGAGTATGTTCCGGCTTACCCTGTTACTTTATTTGGTTCATAGACTTCCCTGCCCACTGTGATGGCATCGCCAACACTATTGATCTTGCAACAGCCAATATCCCTTTGTTTTTCAAAGGATTGTATGATTTGATGTTAATTAGCAAAAATGATCCTTTTACTTTAGAAACAAGTAAAACCAATCATTTCATTACATATGTTTGAAGAAATATAGAAAGCCTGTTCCAAACAAAGATTCTGTAACATTTATAACTATTAGTAATTACAAAATTTTTAATGGTTAACTAAATATATTATATACAAAGAACACAAATTTGTCAGTTTTCTATTTCTAGTACATAAAATACATCTAAAAAACGTGAACATATGTTCAGTAGAGCTGCTTTTGCTTGTAAACTGATAAACATCTATTGTTTGCGAACGTCGATGAAAAATCAGCGGTGAAGTGTTTATTACTGACGCCTTTGAAGGTGTTTATTATGAAATTGTAATTTTTTTTGTTAACTACTTATAATTCAAGCAGGTCTTCAAAAGATAAACGAGATGTACCTTTATAACAAAGCATCACTAGTATTGTACCACTTTAATTAAATCTTAATCACCTCTTGGATATATGGCACTACGATCAACACGAACATGGCTGCGTAGTTCTTTAGGTAATTCCTTATAAATCCGTTCAGGAACATTGTCTAAAAATAAATAACAAGCAATACGCATTTTCATAAAATTTCTATAAAATTCTCACCATTGCATCTGTAAACTAAATCAGACCAAATTACCATTTGCTGCGAAAAACAGAATACACCAAGTCTACCACCTTGTAGGGTCTCATCAAAGACGTTTCCCGAATCGGCAACTAAATGTTTTCCTTCATATATTCGTAACCGAATTAAACCAATTCTAGGTCGATGCATCAGTAACCATCTATATGGAGTTTTATCTTTCCATCCGACATTTTTGGGGTCAATCCAAAGTAGTTTAACTTGATTTCTAGTATTACCTGTATGCCATAATGAGTTTCGTAATAATTCTCCAGGCCCAGTTATAGAATCAACTAATTTAATTTGAATTCCAGGTTCGGCAACAGCACGGAATGGAGTTGGTCGCCAATATAGTTGTGCATTCTTTTTCCACATAACCGTATAAAATCGCTTATTACTTTGATAACTAAAATGTCTCTAGAATAAAAAATAAGTTATCAACAGATCTAATGTACCTAAAAATAAAGCCAACATAATCGTCATCATTATCCGTATCAACATAAAATGTTCCTTCAAAGTCCACACCTTCAAAACTATCGTGGCCTACAGCCAAACCAGGATCACTATTCAATGTTTGTACTATTTCAGCACCTTTATTGTAAATAACCCAGTTGGGATCAATTTGGGAGTCACCTTCTGGATCTAAAATAACAGTTTGGTACTTGCTGAAATCTGTAGCAAATATTAAGGAATTATTTGGACAATTATCGACCGTATTTGTGACATTGTCTCCATCCCAATCGTGATCGCATATGTCCCCAACGCCATTACCTACATAAACATATCAATTAATACGTAAAATACATTAATAAATAAAACAAACGGTTATAATCTTCTTGGAATGGATTAGGAATAAGAGCACAATTATCAACATCATTACGAACGCCATCTCCATCAATGTCATCATCGCAAGCATTTCCAAGTCCATCACCATCAGTGTCAAGTTGACTATTATTAGGAACACTAGGGCAGTTATCTGAGTCGTCATTTATTCCATCCCAATCTTTATCGCGATCAGTATCACAAGCATCTCCAACACCATCTTTATCAACATCACGTTGATCCGAGTTGGATTTGCTTACACAATTGTCACAAATATCCCCAACACCGTCTTTATCAAAATCTCTTTGATTTATGTTATAATTTTTTGGACAATTATCTTTATCATTTAAAATACCATCACCATCAATATCATCATCACAAATATCGCCTACCTTATCGTTATCTATATCAGACTGTTCAGGGTTTGCAATTAACGGACAATTGTCACAAGCATCCCCAATGCTGTCTTTATCAGTGTCAGTTTGATTCGGGTTATATATTAATGGACAGTTATCCTGTTAAATACTTATTGTCTTTATTCTACTATGTGGTGCCTCGCATTAAAACTGACAACCTTCTATGGCTGACTATATCTAATTGTTATTTTATGAAGAAAAGTTGATATGAACTAAGTCGCAAAGATGCTTCTCTAATGACAACATTGCATATCCTGAATATTTTTAGCACAGAAGCACAGCAATTGCAATCAATGCTGTTTATGGACTACCTAGTTATAATACAAACAAATTCATTAATTAATATTGGAAACTATTTACCACAGGTGTGTATAGAACCTGATGAGACGATAATCAAATATTTATAATTATATATCAAATATACTAAGAATAAACAAGGCAAAGTGAAAGATTCAGAATCCAGCAGGACATCTATAAAAGCAGTGTATGATTTTAGATACCAAATACAGAGTAAAAGCATTACCATTTGAATTCGAAACTTTGGAGTAACAAAATCATTACAAAGTATCCGGTTTTGTTTATATTTTAAATTTAAATCATATTTTACCTATACAAAACTAGTTTTAAAGTCATTTTGTTTAGCTTGTGGTAGTCGACTTGACAAGGACTCAAAAGAAATCCGGAACGCAGTCTGATGATTGAAAGTATTAGTATTCAATCTAAACAGTAGGCCTTCTTAAAAGAACTAGGTATTTACACCGACTAAAATTAGCTGTTCACAATTTTTTTATAACTGAGGTTATTGGAAATTTGATTAGAGCCAATAGCTGTCAATTTTGTACCCGATATGTCGGAGCTTTGGTTAGGTTTGTGTTTGTGTGGGCACCGAAACCGCCTGACACTGAATCCTGATTAGGCAGTTTCGGAGATAAGTGAATCTTACCCTGAAATTATAAGAATCCATGCTGATTGAGTCCATGGTCGGCGCATTTGTAGATAATTTTAAACTGTTACAAAATTTCAGCAAGATAAATACGTAATGCTTCATACAGTATAAACAGTTTAAAATTGTCCAAGGTAATTTCCGAGATTTTCAAGCAGAATAAAGCAAAAATAGCGATTTGAAGTATCAAAACGTCATATTATGATTTTGTGTTTAACTAACCATTTTCCCAAATTAGACTGTAACGTCTTCTCCAGGCAGGATATTGGAGACAGACTTGCTACCTAAAATGAAACAACAGTTCCATTTGGAACTCACGTTTATTGTCTTCTTTGGTTGAAGCTTGGTTCATATATATAGAAATTTGGTCGCATTCTTTACGTGCTAGTTTACTTAATTATGCATATCTTATTGAGGTTGTTATCTATGCAGTTTCATAATGTTCTTGTAGTTGACATGTATTACTAAGCATTGCAATATGTTCTAGTTTCTATAATTAACGCTTTGTCCTAATTACACTACAAGACGTAGGAAGATTTTACGCATTCACTTCTGGTTTCGGACTTGCTTTTGGAATTGAGGACATGCCTACGACTAATTTGTACCTTATAATAACTGGACACGATTTTGACTTATATACACATACATAAATACGTTTCAGTTCTCAGGTCTATTGCCAGAGAATATTGTGACATATATACTTGTTACATTAAGCGGTTGAGTGCACATCCTCAAGTAATGGGATATGCACAGGGTTTTCCCTTCTCGCCTCCAAAGATTTGGGAACCTTGGATGTTTTATATATTTTACGGTATACATATGATAATACTATATTTAAGCACTGAAGTTGGGCCTCTCGTGGTTCTGAAATAAACTGAATTATAATTCATTATTGAATGCTCAAGAACAAACGTGTAGTTGTTGGAATTCGTTATATTGACATTAATTAGTCAAGAATGTATAAAAATAAATAAAAAAGGACTTCTATTGAAGTCATGGTGTATAGATCCTACTTTATCAGTTTAATAATAAACAACCTTGAGAAATCATTTGAGTTGTATATTTATTAAAACATATACCTATTAAAATAATATTATTGGAACAGAAGTGTTTTATCATAAAAGTATCGAGACTGCTTTGTTGCTTATGAAGTTTTGTGAAGAATAGCTATCGTATTTTACAGACTATAAGTCGCACCGAATGATGACACACCTCAAATTTATAAGATGATGTTTAGAAAAATATATTTTAATGTTACTTTTGGATCATAACTTTTATTTATTGTTAACATAACTCATACTAGCAATATTCGATTCATCTTTTACTCTCGGTACTATCACTCGTTTCGTTAATATCACCATTTGTATTACTTTCGTCAGAACTATTGTTTTCACTCAAAAACTGTGTACCATCTACAGCATTACCTATTCCGCATTTTTAAAATGACTTTATAATCATCTATTCTTTTACAGCTTCCGATGAATTTTTCACCCAGGTACAAACTTCCGAAATTGTTGGTCGTTTCATACTTCCTGTTGCGGTGACTTCACGATTTGGCTTTGTCATCTATTTATTCCACTCTTCTCGCATGAAATTTTTAAATGGTTTATTGATAGAGTCTAAGGGTTGTAATTGACTTGTGATGCCTCCAAGAAGGACTGTCATTTCTGCTATTTTTCAAACTATAAGACGTAGGTACGTCAAATTTAGAGACGATTCATTGGAAAAAGTATTTTAATGTTAACTTCGAACCAGATGCACTAAAAATTTGAGCCCATTTGTCTATGTAAAAAGGTGCGTCTTATAGTCAGAAAAATATGTTAATTAATTGTATGAACAAAAGTTAAAGAAATTTAACTAATTGACAATGAAATTGGCACAAAATGTTAGACCAGAGTGAATAAACTAAGTTAAAAACATTGTGAATTTAAAGTAATTAAGTATAGAAATGTTCAGTAGCACTATGTGCAAAACAAAAACAGTTTATTAAATAAGCTGACGAAAGTTACTGAGTTTATTTAGAACGGTTTAATTTGCTTACACCTTTTTCAATGCACTTAAACACTTCGATATATACACTTTTGGATTTATAGTTAATCGGTTTAATTGTTAAATCTAATTTAACTTTTTAGCCAGAGTGGATTAAAGCAAATTTGATTCAATATTGATGTACACCATAATATCCTTGCACTAGGTACCGAATATCTTTTTGCATTTATTTAAAATGTACTTATACTTATAATGACTAAACCCTTAAAATTAAATTAGATTGACTTCTACGCACTACTTTTACTATCAAACTTAAACCAATCAATGAGTCTTTAGAAATCACTTAAAATAAATTGATTTAAATTTTACCGTTACAGATCTACTTTTAATTTACCAGCTTTGACTTTTTCCAGAACGTAATTACCAATCCATGTTTCAAATTCATTAAACAAATTAAGCACTTTTATGCCAATTAATTCATTCCGCGTATAACAAACCATTCTAAATCATATATGCCTATTCCAATTAAGAAAACTTTATCTTGCAGTAATTTTAATTATTTTTAATTATCTACTTTCCATAATGAGACTTTTAAATAATTATCGCCACTAAACATGCATTTTGTGTATGAAATTAGTTACGCATCATTATAAGTACGTCAAATAGTCTACTCCGTGGGAGTTTCAATTAACACTTTAACGTTGGCAATTCGAGCTTCCCCCACAATTGATTATTTGTTATTGGATAGCCAAGCCTTCTCTGACGCAATATATTCTAGTTGGGTCCAACTGCTTCCTGAACCTTCGATTCGTGTTGCTATGTATTATATTCACATTCGAGTTTGTTCTCGAATGTTAGGTGTGTCTTGCTATCACCATTCCCGTTTGTTCGAGAGTCTTTAAATTAATTGTTTCTTTATCTTTTATTACGGTCTTGGGCTATATAATAATTGCAGGATGTCATCTACATGGTTTATCCAAACATTTGATCATTCTAGAAAATGGGGTCAATAAACTACGCTCTTCAATTAGAAGTAATAACGTACTTTTGTTATTAAATGACAATTCCTTCTAGAATATTTGATTTAAAATAAACTTGACATACATTTAACCGTAAATTGATACTTAAATTTATTAAATTGAAACTAAAATCCTTTAATAGCATTTACAAATGCAAGTTTCCCATTATTGAGTATTTAAATGCACTTGAACGTGATGAATACCTTTATTTTTTTAATCTAAAACATGATTCAACTATTTAATAATCACGGTTTCATGCGTCAAACATAATTGATACATTTTATACCGGGCATTTCTCAAATATTTTCTATACAAATAAATATCTGAAAATAGAGCTTTTTCTCGAATTTGTCCAAATTTTCTCATTTTTATAGCCAGATCTTTATCATATGATGAAATATGACCTTTCTATGACTTCTAATTTCATCAATGTATATATATATATATATATATATATATATATATACACGGTGAGTTTTTAGTGTGGCAACGGTCGATAACTCCGTTATTATAAAAGCTACGTAAACCAAATTTGGAGGCATATTAGGCATGCCTAAAGTGCACATTTTAAAAATATTTGGAGGCATACAGGGTGTTTCATAATTCCAGGGCATATTAAACTTATATTTTTTTTAATGGAACACCCTATATTTTATTACATTTTTGAAAAGCCCATAAAAAGAGCTTTAATTTGATATCAAGTTGTATCTATCTATTCCTTTTAGTTTTTGAGATATTCAACTGTTTTTAGAAAAATTACCCTGATTAGATACTTTGCCACTGCACTAATACACAACTTATGTTAATTTTCAAGATGCAGAAAATTTTACTATATACCATAGTATATTTGTAATTATCACTTTTTTGAAATTTCTTCACAGTATACAGGGTGTGTCAGGTTTCGCAAAATGCAATTTTCAAAAAATTTTTTAAATGGCACTCTACCAATTTTATTGCTATAATGGATAGTTCATTAAGTGTCCTTTCATTTTTGTTAAGCATTCCCTATACCTAAATCCATTACTTTCTGTGATATTTTTGATTTTCTTCAAATTTTAAGAAATTTTTTAATTTACATAACTAAAAATAACTTACTATTGGAGAATATTATAAAACAATTAATACATATTGATTAACAATTAACTACACTTATCCAATAACAATTTTCACTAAAGATATAACAACCTACAATAATACGCTATCAACAGAATTCTGCCAGATCAATAATATGCATTTTATAAAAAATGTTCAAGCAGGAAATAAGGCAGACTTTGAAAAAAATAACTATTACAATTAAAATGTCATTTAGGTTTATTAATTGTAGTGTGTTGTCATTTAACAGGATATCTCTCTTGGTATATTCTTGATGCAAGTAGGAAATTTCTTAAACTTGCTCCGAATACCCAAATCATATTTATTTGTTCTTCCACTGTAAAATTCATTTTGAAAACTCCTTCAAAGATTACATTTAAAACAGAACTGATAATGTGTTAAATGACAACACACTACAATTAATAAACCTAAATGACATTTTCATTGTAATTGTTATATTTTTCAAAGCCTGCCTGATTTCCTGTTTGAACATTTTCTATAAAATGCATATTGTTGATCTGGCAGAACTCTGTTGATAGCGTATTATTGTAGGTTGTTATATCTCTAGTGAAAATTGTTATTGGATAAGTGTAGTTAATTGTTAATCAATATGTATTAATTGTTTTATAATATTCTCCAATAGTAAGTTATTTTTAGTTATGTAAATTAAAAAATTTCTTAAAATTTGAAGAAAATCAAAAATATCACAGAAAGTAATGGATTTAGGTATAGGGAATGCTTAACAAAAATGAAAGGACACTTAATGAACTATCCATTATAGCAATAAAATTGGTAGAGTGCCATTTAAAAAAAATTTTGAAAATTGCATTTTGCGAAACCTGACTCATCCTGTATACTGTGAAGAAATTTCAAAAAAGTGATAATTACAAATATACTATGGTATATAGTAAAATTTTCTGCATCTTGAAAATTAACATAAGTTGTGTATTAGTGCAGTGGCAACGTATCTAATCAGGGTCATTTTTTCTAAAAACAGTTGAATATCTCAAAAACTAAAAGGAATAGACAGATATAATTTGATATCAAATTAAAGCTCTTTTTATGGGCTTTTCAAAAATCTAATTATATATAGGGTATTCCATTTAAAAAAATATAAGTTTAATATGCCATGGAATTATGAAACACCCTGTATGCTTCCAAATATTTTTAAAATGTGCACTTTAGGCATGCCTAATATGCCTCCAAATTCGGTTTACGTAGCTTTTATAATAACGGAGTTATCGACCGTTGCCACACTAAAAACTCACCCTATATATACAGGGTGTTTTTTTTAAGTGGGAGGTCACCTGTATATGGAAGACCAATGGTACAAGGAAGCTGAAAATTTGCACTAGGACGTTATTGAATGTGTCCTATACGTTTAAAATAGTTTCGATACGTTAGCACTTCCGGTTATACCGGAAGTCGGTAATACTATCGTTATTTTAAATAGAATACCCTGTATATTTATCCATTTTCGAATTCCTTGTCGAGTTTTATGTGAACTTTTATAACACAACCATACCTCTATCTAATGCCGTTTTCGAGATATTTTGACTTTTAGTAGATTTTTGACATTAGCACGCAGTCACATAAATTGGAATAACTAGAAAGTGAACGAAGTTACAAAATTGTTTTTTTGCAATCACATTAATAATACTTGATATTATTTCTACGTGCAAAGAAAATCTGATTGCAATGTACAGGATGCTACAAAATTCATTTTATAATTTGACTAATAAAATGTCAAATATTCCGTTTTTTTTAAATGGAACCTACCATATTTTGTTATATTAATCGATTCTATGAAAAAAAATACTTTAGGTATGTGATTACAGCAATCCATTTATTGTAAGCCGTTTTTGAGTTATTTGCATTAAAAGAGAAAATGCGCTAGTTCAGTAACCTAATAACATTTGCTACTATCAAGTAGCTTTTGTCCGATACATTAACAAAAAAATAATTGGTTATTTTTACGAAATGTCAAATGTAGATAATTCTACGCAGGTTGCAATTCCTGTACTCTAGTTATTTATGAGGGTTAATCGAAACTTTACAAATCAAGATTATCTCGAAATGATAATTATTTATGGTGAATATAATAGATTTCTTCGAAGAACTGGCGATATTTTTCATCAAATATTTTGTTATATTAATCAATTATACGGAATTAATATCTTTGTACTTAGAAAGCAGGATATGCTTTTGCACATTTTAGTTGCCAAAAATGGCAGCGCACGAACATTTTTTGAAAAATAATGTTTAAAAGCTACACAAACATTGAACAATGTATTTCATCTAACAATATTTTACCTAAAGAAAAATAAAAACATTAGAGGTTGTTTATAAATGTTCTATTTGGCGGCCATTTTGATCCAAGCATTTTAAAATGCGTCTTTTAAACTCTTCATTTGTTGCCTTTTGTATTTGTTCTGGAGTTAAAGAATTTAGAGCATTTAATACTCGTCTTTTGCAATCTTCCTCAGTAGTACGAGCGTGGGAGAAGACCGTATCTTTTACATAACCCATAGAAAAATCCAAGGAGTGAGATCGAGTGATCGGGGTGGCCATAAGTGAGGTCCGATATTAGCAATAAATTGGTCTTCAACAAGGCATGTAAGTACTCGGTTACAACGTTTCCATTGTGCGCAGTAGCACCGTCGTGCTGGTAAAATATTTTGCGTACTTTATTAGGTGGGAGGTTGTTTAAATATGCTACAATTTCTCCACGCACAATTTCTAAATATCGTTCCCCTGTAAAAAGTGTTCATCGAGAGGAAAAAGAATTACTAAAACAATATGTACTTTACCGTTTAAATTTTCCTGGTAGAACACTACACATACAATTCGCGAATCTCTAATAGCACAATAAACGTTAAAAGACCATCTTTCCTGAAAATTTGTTATGTATGCTTGGTGAGGATTTTCTGTGGAACAATGGTGTGAATTATGTCGGTTAAACTCTCCGTTTTTCCTAAACTTTGCTTCATCGCTCCAAATAATATTTTTCAAAAACTGTTCATCCTCTTGCGTTCTAAGTAATACAAATTCGCAAAACAACATCTTTCTTTCGAAATCGGTTTTCTTAAGGTGCTGAACAGGATAAAGTGACCAACTGTTAAAATTATTTGCCTTCAAAATATTGTATATGGAACTACGGCCCATTCCTATATCCTGCACAGCATTATTTAGTGAAGCTCTGCTGCATGAAAATATGCCAATACATTAGTAACTCCAATTACTTCCTCCGTCACGGTGCTGGTTCTGTTCTTCTTTGTAATAGATGATCCATTATTCGCACAGCTTTCAAGAATAGTTTTAAGAAGCCTAACATTCGGCGCTGGCTTTTCAGGAAATTTTTGATGAAAAACAAGTTCTTTGAAGAATTCTGTTGCATTCGCCATAAATAATTATCATTTTGAGATAATCTTGATTTGTAAAGTTTCGATTAGCCATTTCACATAACTAGAGTACAGGAATTGCAACCTGCGTAGAATTATCTACATTTGACGTTTCGTAGAAATAACCAATTATTCTTTTGTTAATGTATCGGACAAAAGCTGCTTGATAGTAGCAAATGTTATTATGTTACTGAACTAGCGCATTTTCTCTTTTAATGCAAATAACTCAAAAACGGCTTACAATAAATGGATGGTTGTAATTACATACCTAAGGTATTTTTTTCCATAGAATCGATTAATATAACAAAATATGGTAGGTTCCATTTAAAAAAACGGAATATTTGACATTTTATTAGTCAAATTATAAAATGAATTTTGTAGCACCCTGTACATTGCAATCAGATTTTCTTTGCACGTAGAAATAATATCAAGTATTATTAATGTGACTGCAAAAAAACAATTTTGTAAGTTCGTTCACTTTCTAGTTATTCCAATTTATGTGACTGCGTGCTAATGTCAAAAATCTACTAAAAGTTAAAATATTTCGAAAACGGTATTAGATAGAGGTATGGTTGTGTTATAGAAGTTCACATAAAATTCGACAAGAAATTCGAAAATGCATAAATATACGGGGTATTCTATTTAAAATAACGATAGTAATACCGACTTCCGGTATAACCGGAAGTGCTAAAGTATCGAAACTATTTTAGACATGTAGGGCACATTCGATAACCTTTTAGTGCAAATTTTCAGCTTTCTTCTACCATTGGTCTTCCATATACAGGTGACCTCCCACTTAAAAACACCCTGTATATGTATATATATTGACCTGCACCTTGAAGAAATTTTAGATTACTAGAAAAGGGTGGAATGGCTTCCTCGTTCCAGTGACATAAAGAGCCAAACCACAGGTTCAACTAAAGTAGTAAGGTCTTTAGTGAGAAACCAGACTAAAACAGCTCCCCGAAAAAGGGCAACGGCTTTTTCGGTACTTAGATTGGCAGAGGCCATAGGGGTCGGTATGACATTCTAAGACACTCTACCGCGATGTGGAAGGCAATGGGAAACCACCACATTACCTCCCAAGTACACAGAGTACTTAAATTGTATTTAAGATGATGGCATCCTCTGCGGTAAAATATTCCGGAGGTAAAATAGTCCCCCATTCGGTTCTCCGGGAGGGGACTACTTCAAAGGATGTGATTGGAAAATTTAGAAACGAATCAGGAACATTTTGCAAGTCGGAGCGTGGAATTTCAGAAGTATGAAGCAAGTAGGTAAGCTAGAGAACTAGAGAACCACTTGCAAAAGAACAAAAGAGTACTCATGGGTAGATTAAAATCTGAATTAGCCACAGAGAGGAAGAGGTAGAGGTAGATAGGGGAAATAGGTTGGTAGAATTTTGTGACAAAACAATTTAACCATCACAAACACATAATTTGCACATCATGCTAGAAGATGATGCACCTGGAAGATTCCAGGGAATATAGGAAAATATCAATTAGATTACATTTTTATTAGATAACGGTTTAGGAATCAAGTAAAAGACTGTAGAAGCTACCCAGAAGCAGATATAGACACTGATCACAATATCGTAATTATGAAGACCGCTCTTAAATTTAAAAATTTGAAAAAAAGTAACAGAAAAAGCACGTTGACTTTGAGAAACTAAAAAATAAAGGTATCCACGAAAGATTTGAAAAAAAATGCAAATGTATTGCTGAAAGATATCGGGAAAATTTCTGATACTAAGGAAGTAGAAACAAAATGGAATAACATTAAATCCAGCTTAGACATGGCGGCCAGAGATATTTTGGGGTATACACAAAAAGAAAATAAGAAACCATGGATAACAAAGGATATCCTGAATTTAATAGAAGAAAGACGAAAATTCACAAACAAACCCTACAAAATAGAGATACAAAGACGAAAATACAAAAATAGATCAGACAAAACAGAAAAACAGAGATACAAAGCCATAGAATGGGAAATTATTTGCAAATGCAGGAAAGCTACAGGAAATGGATTGATGAACAGTATAAAGAGGTACAAACTAATGGAAATAGGAAAGACAGACGAAGCATACAAATTATCATCATCATGTCCTGAAACTGGTTAGACGCATACTCCTTCATTGTTTCCTATTCTGTACTAACCTACACATTTCTCTGAAATTTTCACAGTCTGCATCTTTCACTGTCTGTGTGCAATATTCTGATATAGGTCTACCTCTACCTATTTTTTCATATCTCTGCTTGTAATATATCCCACACTATTCCACAAAAATGCCTTAGAACATATCCTGCCCTTCTATTTTTCCTATTTTTTTTGTTTTCCACAGATATCTTTATTCCCCTACTATTTCTATAACCTCTTTGATATTAACTTTGTCTGTCCATGCAATCATTCTCATACATCTTCTAAAGCACAACATTCCAAAAGGCTTCTACCGTTTTTCTGCCTGCTTTTTCCTACTGCCCCTATTTCATAGAAATACTGTGCTATGCTCTACACATATGCTTTCAACACTTTTGTCTATTTTCTATATTTGTTGTCTTCGAACATAGCCGCTGCTCTATCTTATTAAATGCAGTTCGGTTTCTCTTCTACTGTTTATAAATATATATACTCTATTCACCCGATATTCAGTAGTATGTGAAGGGGGTAAGCAGTCTGCGACTACCAAGATCCCCCAACACTTGAATATTTGCCAAATTAATAGTTTTCCAACATATCCTTTTGCACGATAAACAGTTGTTGAAAATATTTTAAAACCAACACCTGTAATTGTTTATAATAATCATCAAATGTAAGTGCAATTATTTTTCGTCATTATTAGGTTTTCCGTCTTGAAACTGGTTGGACACATAACTTCACTTATTTCTACTCTGAGCTAGCATATCTCGTTATCTAGTGATGGTCGAAACGTCTGGTTATGAGCACAACATAAACACACATATAATGTAAATTTTTTTTATTTATTTAGACCTTTTTCCCAAGAAAAGAGAATTTCAAGTATTATTATGTAAAAGAAGATAAAGAAATATCAATTGAATATTATATAGAAATATATGATTAAATACGATAATAATGTTGAAGGATTCTATGGTCGGTGTCATGGTTAATACATGTTGGGAGTTTGAACCCTGTCATAATAAATACTAAATAAGTCAATGTTCTGTCTAATTGCATAAGGGGCACATCAGGACAGGCTGTGGATTACTATTTCAAAATGCTCAGACATACACCCAATTAACTCATATTAGTGTTTGTAACAAGATAGTGGTGTCTAGGGAAATTACTTCTAGATGAGCAGATTCGCCTCTCAATCAAACAAAAATGTATCTTATTTGAAAACAAATTTTTAAAATCGACGTACTTCGTAAACTGTTAAGATTTTCAATATGAAATAAGAGTATCATTTTTTTACAACTAACTCAACATTAATAATACCTAATGAGAATTTAAAAAGACGGACCTGAATAAATTTATAGCAATATTTAAGATACTAAAGCAAGCTGAATCTGAATTTTAATCAAATAAATTTCGTTGAGCTGTACTCAGCAGGAAACATTTTTGCATGTTAGTTCATATGAATTTTTATTTGTATAATGACATATTCTGTCAGCCATAGGGGTTTTCATTCTTGTTGTAAGCCACCTTTTATGAATTAAATACCTTTTCATTTATAACACCATCATTGTCTGCATCTGGGTCACAAACATCTCCAAGTCCATCTTGATCAGCATCCTCTTGTCCAGAGTTTGGCTTATCAGCACAATTATCCTACCATAAATGGGATATTAGTCATCAAAAGTTATATATGTACCAAGGGTATCAAATAGATGTTTATGCCCCGAAAGTGAGATCTTACAAACCTGAGAACCTCTGGCTCGAGGGTTTGTAAGTAGTCCAAGGGCATAAGCATCTATTGATATCTGCACAGCATACGAGTTTTTATGTCATACTAGTTCGTTATTGCATCTAGAATATAAACAATATTGAGAAATATCTTAAAATTTAATTTGGTTTTCATTTTATCATAGCAACTACTATCGTTGCTAGGGAAATTTCGTACTTGTAGGCATAAACAAATTTTGTTAGTTGTTAAACTTAGAAAGCTAAAATACAGGAAACATAAAACTTACTGCCGAAAAAATCGAGAGACGATAAAGAATATGACAAATTATTAAATTGGATGCAGAAAGCGATCTCGCTGAAACATTTTTCCCGGGCTCCTTATGGTCCAAATATTCATTATTAAAAAAGACTTAAATAGTAAATAAAAACTTTAACATGGCCAATTACAATAAGTTAAGTAAATATTTGAAGCAGGGGTCAAAAAGGTACCATCCAAAAAAGTCTAAAGTTATGTCCAGGGAATATATTTTAAAATTTATTTATGAGACACAGAATGAGACGTTCTTCATAATCAAAGTTGCATTATTACTGGTCGTATTTGGTGAATGTCGACGACAAGAATTTGTGAATTTGCTGGTTACTCACATAGAAGATCGAAAATCAGTTTTTGTGGTAAATATACTGGAGATAAAAACTGATAAAATGCACGTTTTTACTATTATTGACGAAGACGAAATGAACAGTTTGAAGAGATTACATATGTTTTTATGGCCACGTGGTTATTCAGAAAAGAGATATTCTGAACTACATACAGGATCGCTGAATTGTACAGCCAGTGGGAAAAACACATTTGGAAAAATACCATACATCATTGTAAAAATCTGGGTTTGAGCGATTTGGAAAAATACATACGTCAGAGTTTGCAACGAATATCGGCAACTCTTTTAACATATGTAGGAGCTAGAATGACCATGTTGAAAGGTCATGGTGGAAGGAAGAGGTCATAGGTTGCTAAAGGGTATTTAGATGACAGTTTATCTTCAAAAATGACGTTTTAAGGATGTTGGTAGGCACTCCTTCGGGATTTGGTACTTCTCTACAGAATTTTGATAACCGCGTAATGAAAAATAAATCCAAGTTTGCTACAGAAAATATAACTATCACCGGATCGTTCCAAAAATGTCACTTTAATGTGAATTTGAATAAGTAATGTTTAGATAATTATACAATAATTTTCTTTCATATTTTGTAATTTTATTAATAGAAGTTAATAATAAATTAACCAAAAGCTGTTTCTTTTGTGTCTTTATGCCCGTGAGGGCCATAAAGTACACTTTATGTTCGCACGGTCATATAGTACACTACTATGTAGTTAGTAATTAAGCAGTAAAACACATTAATGGACTAGAATGACATAAATAAATATATAAAATTGTACAAAACAAAAAAATATTCAAATACTAAGTTGTATTTTTTTATCAATCATAGTTCATTATTATTCAGGGATTTTAATTTTTATTTAATATTTTACATTCAGAATTATATGTACAGCATTTATGGTATGTTTATTAGAATCCACTGCAATAATAACATTAAATAAATGAGTACCAAATTATAAGCATAGGTTCTTTTGTGGTTTTCTGTTTTTATTTTTAAAGTGAACCAAAAATCTAAAATTATAGTAATACAATTAAAATAGTTTAACAAAATTAAATCTTAAAAAATATGCGATCTTTTCCGGTTTTATTTTTAACCTATGAAATATAATATACAAGTTTTAAAACGATTGTCATTTCATCAATGGATTTCTAATGCTACATATAGCTTTTGTTAAATTTTTTATGTCGTATAATCCATTTTAGTTTTATATTTTTAATCATTTAGATCTTTGCATTTTTCTTCAAAGTACATTTAGTTTTTAAAGAATTGGTATTGCCAATTTGTTGTGAAATGCTTCTAAGAATATAGAACTTTATTTCTGATATCATTTTTATTGTGTTTGAATGTGTCTCAATAGCTGATTAAAAATTTTCCAGCTTATTTTCGACAAAAAGAGGGAAGTGACAAGTTAAAAACACTGTATGTGGGACAAGAGATTCTTGAAACTTGGTATACCTTTTAGCATACACCGATTTACACATGAGTGTTTTAACTGTTGTATTAGTTTTATTGAGCCTTAATAAGATCTGACCTGCTAAGGATGTATAAAAATAAATATACAGGTACTATATTCACGATGTAGTGCTTTAAGAAGAATAATTTAATATATGACCGTAATTAATTTTTTTAGTAGTAGTGTGTTGAACAACTGTATGTGTAACTTTTGTTACAAGAAGCTGTAGCTTCATACCTTTCTACATCTAGGATGTTTACATTCAAGATCATAGTCAGGCCAACTATCCAGATCTCGATCAGGTCCACATACAAGTCCACTGCCAGCAAATCCAACCTTACACCTACAGTCATAATGTTTATTTGCAACATGATAGCAGCTTCCATTTGAATCACAAATTGTTCCATCAGGGCACAAGGCTTCAGCAGGATAGCAACCAAATGTTTGATTTCCAACATATCCATCATCACATGGACTACAACTATAAGATCCCTAAAAGAAAAAAACATTATTTGTTATTTCTAATTCTTTGTAGAACAACAAACCTCTGTATTTACACATTGTGAATTTTGGACACAGTTGTGTAAATTATTGACACACTCATTTATATCTCTACAAACTCTTCCATCTCCTGTAAAGCCAGGTGGGCATGGTTCACATTGATAGAACGGTTGTGAATATATTTGCTGGCATTTGATGCCTACAGACAAGCACGAATACTGTTATACAAATCTTAAAAACATTAGTTATATGTTAGCATTGTCTTTTAAAAGCATTATATAAGTGTACTTCTTTTTCTATAAAGTTCCAACATATAAAACATTCTATAAAAGATATGCTAAATAAATTCGTGAGAATATGCGCCTAATGTATTTTTCATATAATAGATTCCCAATTTGTCTTTTTCTTATTTTTGCTAATCTTTAAAATTTTCAATAATTTAATTTAGATTCTAAGAAATTTTAAATTTTGTTTCATTTGTAATTATTTTTAAAATTAACTATAATTATGGCTGAAGAGGTAGCTTGCAGGTAAAATTCTTCACCGTCGTGTATATGGTATAGTCTATGGTTTTACCGTGATTAACCTTCAAGTGCTTGTATTGTGTATGCCATGACTAAAGTTGTACAACCGCTGTTGTAATCATAACTATGGCGACATAAAATTATTGACGTTTCTCGTGTTCCATCGAAACAAGTCAACAGTTCTTTGTTGTGCTACCGCTGCTAAAAGTTGCAGGTATTACTGGTAAGTATTTGAAGGTTCCTCTTTTATAAACTTTGTTCATATTTATACGTCCACTTGCTCCTCCATTTGTGGTTATCGAAGTTTAAATGCAAAACAAATTTCATTAGTTAATAGTTTAGAGTGATTCTTCGTTTTTAACTTTAATTGGTTATAAGTACTGAGGGTTCTTCAAAAATTATGAATATCACTTTATACAATGTTAATGGTAGGACAGACTTGTAATCAAAATTATATGAATTTTACAAAAGTGGTGTGAGGAATGTAAATAAATACTTAAAATTATGACATTTTTGGTGAATTTAGTTTGTTCCGAAATTGTTCAGTGAGAGTTATTTTTGTGCTTAGTGTCTATACGTTTCTCCAAATGGTTTTTTATAGATGGCGAGGTAAAACTTGTTTGCTTTAATTTCTGATGTAGAACCAATAATATCAAATCCGATACAATCGATGTAGGCACTGAAAGAGGTTTTAGCTTTACCACAAGTATTGTGGATTAAAAGCATCCATTTAAGTCATGTTAATCCAGTTGAGCGGTATGATATAATTAGTAAGAGAATGAACTACAACTGATTGTAGGAAAGTTAATGTTGGATTAAGGTCCTGAAGGAAAAACAATTTCATATACAAAACCCTGTTGGAGACTGGTTTTTGTGTAAATATATTTCAGAAAATTAAAAAATAATGGTATAACCCTCTATAATAAGGCAATGAGAAAGTTATATTTAGAATATAAGTTAAAAGTGTCATTATTCTATCATCGCTAGTCATAAACTGATACGTGCCCATATATTCATAATGACACTTATTAAGAATTGTGCTCAGAGTAATTACTATGGTGACAATTGTTTTTAGGGAATGGCTCTTATTTAAAATGTCAAGGTGCTACTGTAAGCTATGTTTGCATATCTGCTAATGCCTTGCTCAGTCAAAATAAAAGTTAAACCTTAAAATTTTAAAGGGGAAAAGATAGAAACAATGAACAATATTATTTCGTAATACTATTTTTTAGACTTCCTAACATGTAGCACAGTTCATTTTATGTTGTATGCTAACGTTCTCACTGTTGTTTTAAAAATTTATTTCATTCAGCTGCTATCGTAAATGATGTATTGCATGGAGTTTGATTTACAATTTGTATCTGTAGTTGCAGGTAGTTGATTGAAAGTTTGCAGAACTGTTACCATTAATATTATTCTCCACACAAACTTTAATTTAAATTGCTTGTACTGTATCGGATAAAAAAAATTTAAGCAAGTGGATTGTTTATTGGTAATTTTGCACGAATATTGAAATAATAGGCAAATTGTAAACACTTAATCTATACTAGTTCAGTTTATTTGAATTATTTTACAATACGAATGTATGTCATATTAAAATTTTACATACTACTTGACATTAATTTTATTGCTATTCTGATCCAAAATATTTAATATATTAGTGACGTTCACTAGTTGTGGCGCTGCCATAAAGCAAATAGACATACACCATAAAAATGCTTTGAGACTACTACAACAAACAATACATTGTACATAAACTCCCTCCAATTGAAAGTTGTGACTTTCAATGAGAAACTAAAAATAACTAATACAATTATTAATAGTACATCAAAAATGGCATAGGTTAAATTGTAGTTCATCAACAATAACGTATAACAAATAAAGTTTCTACATCTACTATATAGGGTATATTTAATTGCACCGACGAAGTGGACACACTGCTGCCACAGAACGCTTGAGTATACCCAATGGCATGCTTATAGTAACAACACGTATTATGTTATCTTGTCCAGCATGAACTTTGATTATCCTTCCCATTTTTCAATGCATAGGAGGTGTGTTGACTTCCTTTAGTAGCACTAGAGAACCAATTTCTAGTGATAGTTTGTGAATATTCCATTTAGAACAAACCTGAAGCTGATTTAAATAGTCTTTTCGCCATTGTGCGCAATAAATTTGTTGGATTCTTTGCAGATATTGATAGTACGACAACTGGTTCATTTTAACATGTGCAAGGTCAGGGTCTGGCACAGCTGTTATGAGTCGACCATTTAAAAATGCGGAGTTGAGGCTGGCATGTCCGAATGATCATTGGAAAGTTGGTATAGTGGACGAGAATGTAAAATCGCTTCAATTTGTTTAATTACTGTGTTAAAACCTTATATAAGTGAGACTTCATAACTTTGACACCAGATCTCCAGAGCCCTCCAAAATGCGGACTGGCAGGTGGAATAAATTTCAAATTTATGCTCAAGTGACTGCTTTTTTCACATATTTCCTATGCATTGGTTTGAAAAAATTATGTAGCGTTTTTAATTCTTTATTGTCGCCTACAAAATTGCGACCATTGTCAGAATAAATAGTTGATGATACACCACGCCTGGATGCAAATCGTCTAAGCGCTGCAATGAAACATTTTGTCGATAAGTCATGTACCGTTTCTAAGTGAATACATTTTGTCGAGAAGCAAACATAGATACACACATAGCACTTGACTGGTTTAACTCCTCGACCTCCTTTGTCCCTAGTTACAAATGGACCAGCATAATCGATGCCAGTCACAAAGAAGGGCTGTGATTCTACAGCTCGCATTTTTGGCAATTCTCCCATTTTGGGTATGTTTGGTTTTGCGTTTCTTTTCAAGCATACTAAACACTGGTTTATAATGTTTTTAATTAAAACTTTGCCCAATGGAATCCAAAATTTTTCTCTACTTGAGAAGAAAACTTGTTGTGGGCCTACATGAAATAACCGCAAATGTTCATGTTCCAAAATGACCTTTGATAAAATGTGATTCTTGGGAAGTAGTGCAAGATGCTTTTTATCAAAGTCATAATCAGATAAAGATAGTCTTCACCTACCCGGAAAATTTGATGATTGTCCAAGAAGGGACTTAAATGAATGAAGTTGCTGGATTGATCAATTCATTTCGTATTTGTTAATGCTTGTATTTATGATGCAAAATGTTGTTTCTGCACAGTTTTTATGAGATAGTGCAATGACCTTTTGTATTCATGCGCACATATTAAACCAGAAGGTTTGCTGTCGGAATTACGGTTTGAACATATATCTTTGAAACGTAAGATATATGCTGTAGTTCGAATCAATTTGTTTAACGTGGAAAACAGTTCGAATGGCTATTCTGTATTACCGTTATGTGTGATGATTGCTACGATGTTAGCCTTTCAAATTTCTGTTGTCTTACTTGAAGCTACCGTCTGAAATTCTTCTTTGAAGATTTTTCTCTTATTGGAAAGTCACAGGGAACCTTTCCACCATGTCGAGTTATTTAATAATTGAATAAAATCCAAAAGAGAGTATTCTCGTGTAAAAATATAATATTTAAAATATCTTTATAAAATTACAGCAGAGCGCTTTCGGCGTTAGCCATCTTCGGTGCCATGTCAACGTAAAATTAAATATTCCATCAAACTATTACATTAAATATAGGGCATTTTAAGTATAAAACTAATATCACATCAATAAATACTAGTTAAATGTTCCGATAAAATTGGATTACATCTTGTCTACGTCGTTGATGAAGTCGAAAAGCTTTTTGACTTCATCAACTAGCTTTTTCAGAGTTTTCTGAACTTCATTAATTAATTGAGCTCACATCAAAGCAGTACATAACTCAAACCTTGGTATTGTGATCGATTTTGAAGGACAAACTCGAGATTTTGCGCACATTAAATTAACGGATGCACCTTCGAATTCATTGAAACTCCTTATATAGACACACGCTGCATATTCGTATTTAGAAGCATCACAAAATCTATGAATCTTTTATTATGACACGTCGAAGAAACAATGTCTCGAATAGTATCGAAAGATATTAGACATTTTTTCCACTGATTAATAATAGATATTGGAGGTGGTTCGTCGCATTGGAGACTTTGCACCCATATTTGTTGCAAGATCATTTTTGGTATCACTGATATTGGAGCAATTAATCCTAACGGATCAAAAATTTTTGCAGCGTGTGACAGAACAGACCTGTTTGTGATTGAGTTAGTATTTTCATTAACTGATGTTGATTTATAAAAGAATGTATTGTTCTGAAAATTCCAACTGAGTCCGAGTGCTTTGGTTTGTTCAAAAGCTCCCAATGATATGCATCACAATTGCTTATTGAACTCAAGATTGCCATTGCCACGTTTTGGTCTTTGGACATAAACTTTCGTAATTGAAACTCACCTGAATTTAGTATAGCAACTACATTTTTTCATAAATTAGTAAGTTTTTTAGGGTTGTCATGACCTGTTAATAACTCATCGACATAGAAATAATCTCGAATAATATTGCACTCCTCTGGAAACTTGCGCTCATTGTCAGCGGCCAACTGAAAAAGACACCTGATTGCTAAATATGGTGCACTGGCAGTACCGTACGTGACCGTGTTTAATTCATAAGTATTTATTTTTTAAGAAGGATCACTCCTTCATCATATTCGTTGGTATTTGCGATCATTGGGATGAATTAAAACTTGCCGGAACATTTGTTTAATATCAGCTGTCTGATGTATTCAAAATTGTAGCATAATTGTAAAAAGATCCTGTTGAATTGTAGGACCTACCAATTGAGTTTCATTTAAAGATACTTCTGAACTTGATTTTGCAGAACCATCTGAAACAATGCGTAAACGAGTGGTTATACTATTTTCACGAACTACTCCATGATGTGGTAATAAAAATTGCTGATCATTCATTAAATCTGAGTCTAAGGACATATGCCCTTTTTTATATAGTCGTTTATGAAATCTTTGTACATTGAAGGAAGTTGAGGATCCTGTACAAACTTACGTTCTAAAGACATTAGACGTTGTTTAGCAATAGTGGTTGAATTACCTAGTTTACTTTGACCTTATTGAATGGAATCCTAACTATGAACCTTCCATCTTTGTTTCGTGATTGCGTTTTTACAAAATGATTCTCACACTTTTCAAAACGAGTTTGATAATTTGATCGATCACAAAATTGTTCTAGCTCCCAGAATTTTTGAAGATCAAAGTTGGTTGGATCTACCTTTGTAAAGTTGCAACGAATGCTACTCCCTTTTAGTGGTGCAGTTCCTGAAATTACCCAACCTGGCATTGTGTTTTGAAGTGTGGGTTTTCCTTTTCCTAATCTCACTGTACCGTCAATTAATAAATCTCTAAAAATAGATGCTCCGATTAATAAATTGATGCCTTGAATTTTGTAAATTCGAGATCCACTAGTTTTAATTGGTCGGAGAAATTGAAGAGATTGATTGATAGGAATGTTCGGTATGTTTGTTGTTATGGCAGGAATAATTAGGCATTTTAAGTTAACGTTGAATTTGCCAACTTTTGAAAATATTGTGATTTCACAACGAGATGCGATTGATGTTGATGTGGAGTTGATGCCTGTAAGTGAAATGTTTACATTTGCTATTGTGACCCCTAGCTCAGACGTTAATTGCTTACTTATAAAGTTCGATTGGGAACCTGAATCCAATAACGCTCGGCATGTATATAATTTTCCACTTTTCCGTAAACATTTACAGATGCAGTTAATAGCAGAACTTTATTTTGGTGCTTGCCGCATGACTTGCTGTGCTTGTTGAAGCTTGCGAGTCCTGTATTTTGAACTCTGATCGAGTTTCAACTTTTGTTTGAGGAAACCTGTTGTGCAATAAAGTATTATGTTTAGATTTACATTCCTTGCAGTGACCACACTATTGCAAGATTTATAATTATGATTTCCCTTTAAGCAATTTAAGCAAAGTTTTAATTGTTTTATTCGGCCAACTGGTTTAATAGGAGTTAGCTTTAAGAAGTCGGTACACGAATAAATTGAATGTGCACCTTTGCACTGATAACAATTGAAGTTGCTGACTGCCGTTAACGTGCATCTTTTCTCGCTTTGTTTAACTACATATTTGTTGTCCATGATCAATTCATTTCGACTGTCTAATTGCTCCAAAAAAACTGGCTTTGGAATGCAAAAACTGAAGCAACTCATTCGTAGTGAAATCATGAGTGAATTTTTTGCACAGTTTTCCCTCCCATTCCTTTGCAGGGTGCTTGTCTAGGTTTTCGGCAATTGTAACAAGCAAAATAGTAGTCTGGTTATTGACTGGCTGATTTACTGACTCAAAAGTTAATAAATGGTTATTTATGGTATCAACAAATGTCCTTATTTCGTATCCGCTTTCTTTGGTTAAAGACAGCAGTGATAAAATTGATATCATGTGGTTTAGAATTAAGGATCTTGAATTATCATACGTTTGGCATAATTGTAACAAGACTTTTTCGTAACCTTCACTTGAAAATTCTAGCGAACAAATGGAATTGAGTGTCATATCCGATAAACATGAGTGGAGATAGTGAAACTTCTGTATAGCTGAGATGTCTTTGTTTCGGTGAATCAGGAAAACGTGTCCCGGAATTCTAACCACAAATTGTGTTTCCCTGCAAATGTTAGAAGTTGAATTTGAGGTAGACTTACTGCGTCATTGGTTGCAATTTTTGGACAGACTTTTTCCTTTGGCAAATCACCTACTGCATGTTGAGACAGATTGTTTACATCTTGGCTAATCAACCCATTTGCCTTGACTAAGACTTTGAAGTATGATGTTTGAAACTCATGTCCTTTGGCATATTGATTTTCTAAATCATTTTTATCAACGATCAGCTCAATGTTTGATTGAACATCTTCGAAATCGGTAGACGTTTGCTCTAATTGGGCAATTCATAATTTTAAATCACGCACCTTGCTATCGTCTTTTAAAGAATCAAATGAATTTACAAACAAAATGAAATTCGTTAACTTGTTTTAAATTGCCGCGTTTGCGTATTAAAACTTTTATCTCTGCCATTGTTTGGAATGTAACATGTTTCGTGTGATTGATCAGTATTTGACAATCACTGACAAATAATGGTTTTTGTGCAAATTGTAAGCAACGAAGGTTTTATTACGACATGCCTAAGGTGACAAACTGTATCCAGTGCTTTATATTATCGCTGTTAAGGAATTCTGGTGTTTTTTTTTTGTAGTGTTGAAGCAACACCTGTTTCTGATTACAAATAAACGTTGAAAAAATACGGGAAATTGAAATTTCTAAGTTTAAATTTTCAGATTTATGTAATAGTTACTTACAAATTGGAACGACTTACCGTTTTTCATGCATCACGTATTAATTAAAGAAAGGAAAATCGGAGCCACTGAATTGCAGTACTATCCTCCTGCTGACAAGATAGTGCTGTTGGTCGTCTTCAGATTTTTTATGTTTTGATTGGGTAGTAAATTCTTCTTTGATTGACTACTTTTTGCGTATTGTGGATTAAATATTTCAAATAAAATGTAATAAGATTTTTCGAAAAGTACTTAAAATGCGGCTATAAATGCACTCACGTAATACGTAATAATTCGGATCCGGCTCGAAGGACCATAAAAATGGATTGTTTATTAGTAATTTTGCATGAATATTGAAATAATAAGCGGACTGTAAACACGTCTTCATCGATACTAGTTCAGTTTTTTGGAATTATTTTACAATACGAGTACATGTCATATTAAAATTTTACATACTACTTGACATTAGTTTTATTGCTACTCTGATCCACAATATTTAATATATTAATGACGTTCACTAGCTGTTGCGCTGCTATAAAGCAAATAGACATACACCATAAAAAATGCCTTGAAACTACTACAACAAAGAATAAATTGTACAGTTCATTTACATTTCCAATGCTCCACCCGTAGGTACTACATTGGCCAGGAGTCGAGTTTTTTGTTGCCTGGAAATTTAGAATTTTGCCGAACCCTTGCCGTTCCAGGCAAGGTAGGGATCTTTAGCGTACGTGACAACACTCACACACGGGACCTCCATTTAACCTCTCATCCGAACGAGGGCGTAATTTTTGTGAAAAATGCTCACCTGCCATTTTTCAAGCAGTCGGCCGTGTCGGGATTTGAACCCGGGACCTTGGGATCCGTAGTCTTACGCTTACTACATTGATCCACGGCGACGCCTAATAAATTGTACATCAAGGTTTAATTATTCACAGCTTATTGTTCATATATTCTGTTCATATGTCATCTTCTCTTATTGATGCGTTTAGTACATTTATTGAGTAACCATTTGCCGCCATTCGAAGGCATAGGCATCTCACATTCTTAGAGCACAAATCTTTTATTTTGTAGTTGTTTTCAAATCATTACCATCCTTTCGAATCATTTTCATATTGTCAAGTTAAAGATAAAGACAACATTATGCTTTACGCACGTATTAACTGTTTGCCAAGGAACTGGAGAAAACATTAAGATGAAAAACTCAAACAAATATAGAATAATTCTTGATCTTCTTTGGGAATTAAACCACTTCTATTTGTTAAAATCGTCTTTATTTACATTTTGATCAAAACGTAAATAAAGACGATTTTAACAAATAGAAGTGGTTTAATTCCCAAAGAATATCAAGAAAAATACAAAACAAATCGCAACAAACATTCAGGAAATATAGAATAACACACCCCAAGTAGTTGAAAACCTTATAGGATATTGAAAAAGCAAATTAACTAGGAAATTAACGTCAGAGATATTAATGCACTGTTACATTCCAAATTTGGAGATGTACAGTTTTAAATATGTGACTAAATTCCCGCCATTGTTTCAAATAAACATTTCCGCCATCCCGGACAGTTGCGTCGGCGCAAAAGAATGCGCAGGCGCGGAGTGGGTGAGTGCGCGGTTTGGACACGACAGGATTAGCCAATGAGACGTCGAACAGTGACGTTTACCTGTGTCGTTCCTTTGTCTTTTCTCTTTCAGAATGTAGGTTTCCCTTTACCTCTACCGTCTATCGTTGCCTTCACCTTATTCCTTCGCCCTGCCTACAAACAGAAGAAGAGGAAAGACGTTAAATCTGGATTCAACGACGGCATAACGTGACCCACGCCCACAACGCCCAAACGAGATACATAGAAATCAACATGGCTCCTGCGCAAGGATGACCGCAAAATCGTGAAGCGTTCCACATTTTTAAGTGAGTACTTTTTACCTTTTTCTTTAAGGTGCATCTTGTATCACTGTAAACATATTTGGCATATGATACACTTTGAGACGAAATTATGTCGTAATATCTTTGTTATGCAATAATGTGAACGTGGATAGTATCCGTGTTGCCAACTGTGGAACTGGCTCTGAACACGCGACGCGCGGGGTTATAACGATTGCGCTGGGAGTATAATAGCACAAGCAATAAATTGTGTTGTTAGCGTTTAAGAGAAGTAGTTCTTGTTTTGTTTTAAAAAGGCAGGTCATTTTATGTACAAAATTAAGAACACAATTTCTTTCTTGTGCAATAATTGTGCCGTTCGACGTTTGTTATGCAAACATTGTCCTGCGGCCAACTATTTTATTAACAATATTATAAATTAATTTTTTATAACAAAAACAAATTAAATTCACTATTTGAAAAAATAACTATATTAAACTATATATTTTTGAAGAGCTCCCAAACAGCTTTTAAGTAAAGTGGCAGTCAACTTATTACACATAAGACAAGCTGTTCAGGACTAAAGGAACGAAATTAGTAACCGAATGATCGCCCGAATTAAGATAACAGCAAAGGGAAAGGAAGAAAATGAATACCACCCTAACACAGTAGGAGAGTGGGGGGTGGGGCTAAAGAACGAAACAAAAATATACAAATGTGATGAAATTTGACGTTCACAGTAAAGTTTATTCAACAAAATGGAAATAGCATTTGATTTGACAGATAACTAATACGCTATGACAGCTGACAGCAAGTTACTATTAACGAACCTAAATTAGGTTTACTTAACATAAACCTAGTATATGACATTTGGTAACACTTATTTTAGAATTCGTTATGGAAATACTTGGGAGTTTGTCAGAGGTGGCTGGATTTTTGGACCACTTGTTATCCCCACGAAGAGCTTTTCTTGAACTTTCTTGCTAGTGATAGATCATTAGATCGGGCGATAGGACTTGCGAGTTTTTTACATTTGTTTTATATTTATCAAAGGGATTTCTGTTTTTTTTAACCATGGTCTTCTATAGGGGCAAAGTGACAGTTAGAAGTGGTCACTTTTCGACCACTGGATAGGCAAAGAAAGGAATAGTTGGAATTGGATTGTGAAAGTTCCATTTCTTCCACTAATGACTGGTAATCGTCGCATCAATACTTTAGCAGAATAAAATTAGTCAGCCAAGTAGGGATAAACCGACGAGGGTGAACAAACATTCTTTCATACGGTGTACAATTTGTAGAAATGCACAGTAGCGAACGGATGGCATGCAAGTCTTTAGCTAGGACTTCCTCTCAATCTTCGACAGGCAGGTTTTTTTGAGCGATTTGCTAGTAGGATACTTTTTCGTAAGACGTTGTTTAATCTCCCCACCTGCCCATTACCTTGAGGATTGTAAGCGTTGTTCTGCTCGTAGCTATACCTAGGGAATGTAGATACTCTGTTACCTCTGCTGATAGAAAAACGTTTCAAGATCTGAATGAATATAGGCTGGCATACCGAAAATCATGAAAAGATTATTCAGATGTTTTATAACAATCGCAATAGCAATATCTGAGCAAGGAAAAGCAAACAGAAAGCTTGAGAATTTGTCAATAACAGTGAGAATACACCAATTAGATAACACAGGTTTCTTAAAGTTAGCGCATAGGCGTTCAAACAATGCTGTGGCTTTTACCAGTGTCAGTTGCGAAGTAGGATCCCGTTTGAAAATTTAGGTTTGATCTCGGCTCAAATACGCATTTGTCATGTTCTGGACTTCGTTGAAAGTGTATGTCAGGTTCTTGAATCTTAGCCAGTGAATCATTCTGGTCTCACCGGAGTGGCTTAAAGCATCATGAAACGCATAAAGTTTATCTGTTCGCGATTCTACAGCTGTGCTTTTCGTGAAAGTGCATCTGCCACACAATTGTAAAGTGCTAAATCCAAGCACCATCGTTGGATCTTTTCGTTTCTAACGTTACTTGTATGTTTACCATCAAACATGAACGAAACTGATCGTCGATCGTTGACTAAGCAAAAGGTGTAAAATCTTTTGCTTAGTCACCGATCAACGATCAGTTTTGTAAAGAATGAGAAAATGCCTGCATTTCTTTAACGATTCAGCTGCGATTGAGAGTTTTAGAGAAAAATGCAGTAGACCTACAGCCTGAGCCAAAGTGGCTGCGGTGGAATGCTCCGGGATAGATTTTGAAAATGAAAAATCTATAAAACTGAGGGTGCTCCACGTTTCTATAAGAGCATTTGCATTAACTCCATAAATTTATACATTCGCACTAGCTTTTCGTAAATCGAATGCAGCTATAGATGGAAATTCCTATAAACTAGACAGATTTCCTTCATTTTTGTCACGCGATACTGGAAGGACCACTACTTCTGCAGACCTGGTAAAACGTCTCTTTTTAAACATTATTGACATACGGCTTTAAAAGCAGGGTAACACTGTCTCTGAAGTTTGCCCTCGAAAAAAACATTGCTTTCCTTTAGACAGAATGACTGTCACATCGCTGTCAACATTTTTTGATGGAGTAAGGACTTCATTACTAACCGAATGCAATGGTTCATTGATGGAAAAGTCGACAGAATTCTTTTCAGCCATCTCCATGGTCCTAGCCAAATTGAAAGCTAAGGTGCCCAAGAAGTCTTTGTCTTATCTTTTGCGAAAAGGTACTAGCGATGAAGGCGTAACCTATATAGTAGTTTTTATTTTGTTCAGCGGATACAGTAGAAAATTTACAATCCTTGCTTAGCTGTCTTAATTCTAGTAGGTAGGTATCTAACGTTCCACCAGTATTTTGTATTCTTGTAGACAACTTATAGCTGGCATAAATTTCACTTCTTAGCTTAATGTATGTTTTCTAACATCTCAAGTGCAGCGACAATCGTAATGCATTCACTTGTGTAAGGTAAAAGTTAGGAGCAAAATGATTTATCAATAGTTGCAGTTTAAAAAAATCCATTTCAGCAGGAGATAGGACAGTAGTCCCAGTAATTGTAGTTGGTAGTCTTGAATAAGCAGCGTGCTTGGATAGTTTAATTGCCTCGTGGCCTAAGTTCATCATTTTCGATCCGAATGTAATCAGCGAAGCAAGTGTTGAAACGTGGGCTAGCAGGTTTGATAAAACATGCGGTCTCAAAGAGAAGTGAAATGGTGTAGACGGATACCATGGCCTCATTTTAGTTGTTGTATCGACCTAGAGTGAAAAGGAAATATATCTACGCGCAAGTAAAACAAGTAAATCAAGTAAAGATGTTATACAGTATTGAAACGCAAACACGTAATGTATAAAACTGTGGAGCAATAAATCTTTCGTATGTAATTGTTATGGAACACTGAAGCACGATTTGTTGTTAGTCGTATTGAGGGTGCAAGGTCTCAAATGCTACTATGCAGGAGGGTGGAATTTTCCACATATGTTGGTTCATATAGAGGTCAAGCCCGGGCACACGTGTCCACCGCGCGCACCTGCTATTGTAAGTACTCAAGATGTTTGACGAGCCTAGCAGATTGTTTGTGGTGAGTCATCTTCAATTTTAGTTCAATTTTCATTTCATGGAACTATACTGAAAAAGTACATATAATTTTTGTAAATCCTATATGTTCATTTAAATTGGTACACGTAATTTTTGTAGATTCAGTATGTTTATTTAAATTGGTACACGAAATTTTTGTAAAATTTTTATGGTCATTTAAATTGATACACGTAAGTAATATTTTGTTCAGAATTTAATAGTTGGATATTTCATAAAAGCTCTTATAATCACAAAGGAATTTCTATAAGATAAGTTTTGAATTTACAAGGTTATACAAAAATGTATTCGTAACTAAACACGTGATACGTTGATATTTGTTTGTCACATTATAGAATATAATTTTTTTGGCAGTACACTTGAAGTACAGCTTAAATCAAACAATAAGTGTTTTCTTGACCTTTGAGTCCATCAAATAAATTAATTAAAAATGTAGTTCTGTAATCTACGGAAAGTCAGAACATGTGTTCAATTAATTGTAAACTCGAACAGGATCCTATTCAAGCATCATATATATAAATTGTAAAACAATAATGAAAACACCATATTTCTTATAGAGAATTAACATAAATTTTTCAATTGTAAATTTCCTATAAATAATCAGAGACTAATACTAGATCTTAATAAAAGTAATTATCTGGAAAGTTTCAGCACTTATAACTTTGTACAAGCGATGTATATATATATATATATATATATATATATATATATATATATATATATATATATTACTCATATTTAGACCAGGGTAGAAAATTAAATAATCACATCAAATAATTTTAATCACTGTGTAGAAGCTTTGGGAAAAAGTACGCTTTATTAAAACCATGAAGCATAAATAAATTCGATCGTTTCAGTAAAAATAAGAGATTTAAATCATGTACAAGACGCTTTATATCAAAAGAAACAGTATTAAAAAGCTCTACGTGTAATTTAATTATTCCTAAGAAAGAAACAAATGGAAATTACGTGCAAAATTTATATTAATTAACCCTATTTTAAGTAACCGGTATTAAACAAAGTGTACACATAATAATTAACATTTAATTTGTATTCGCTAAAATGAAAGGATAGAAGTCAATTTTAGTTGGAGTTAATTAAACCATTATTAATAATAAGCATAAAAGTCTGTGAAAATCCAAGATTATAATACCAGAAAATAAAGCTCTGAGAATTAATATTATGTTTGAACACCTGCGTAGTTTAAATGTCATGTACGGCGAAAATTTTGTAGATAACAAATGGTTTCAAAGAATCTTGGAGAAACCGTAGCTTAATAGTTACGAGAAATGCTAAAGGTGGGTTATTTCACACTCCACATGGACTAAAATAATCGATAATAAAGAATATCAATTTGCATCAATAAGAACAGGTGAGATAGAGACAGATAATATGCACAAGACCGAGACACATATAGTAAAAGGCGTGATTTAAGCAACGTCACGAGGGTCACAATTGGTTGAAAATAGGATGCAAATATCAGAGGTAGAAACAACGATTTCTGTATAAAATTTAATTAGTTATTCTCGGACATGTTTGCGTGCCGTGTGAGAATTTCTGAGATTTAACTGGTGCGAGTGCAAAATTCGTAAAAACCGACGCGCGAGCTACGGAATGGGAACATAGCATGCGAAATTCTTTAGAATTGTCCATTTTGGGGACTCGACCGACAGACAGGCTAACTTCTATATATACCCAGGTGAATATGAACAAGCTCTCTTACATCCGCGACTTGATTCAAGATGTTAAACAGTGCATTTTAGTTTGATAAAATAATTTAAAGTTTGCTCGTATATTTTAGTGATTCAAAATAGTTTGTTCTTTACGTGCTAACATGAATATACTTTAGTGCACTTAGATACAAGGTAATAAAATTTAGTATCACTGTACCAATTAGTAAAATTTACAACGACAAATGTATACACAAAAGTAGGCAGTTTTGGCGTATATTGGTGAAAGAAGTATGAATTTCTTTGCTATTTTTCGGGGGTGTTAATAATTAAATGGTTCATGAATGTGTCTGGATCCACAAAACAAGGGTCAGATATACACATATGAGTTCCGGAAAAGCCCAGAAACAACTTTAGATGAATGGTGATGGAGAAAATTTTAAAAGCGTTGAGAATCAGAAGCCGTAAATATAATCCAGTTGGAATGGTGTGATTAACAAAAGGGACGATGTACATTGAAGCTACGAGTGCAGTAAACTTCAGGTAAATTATACTTTTTTGTTTGAACTTTGATATTTTGGTGTGTGTCGAATAACTTTATAATTGATTTACTTTAAATGGACATTAGTGAAATTGTACTAACAATAAAATTTTAATTTTAAGGTGAAATTTTGCTTGTTTAAGTAGAAAGGGTATTTAGTATTGATGTTCTGGATTATGATGAAATTTTAGGTATGTCTTTGAGCTCAATTAGACGAACCTGGTTAATTAACGTAAAGGGGTGGTAGATGCTCCCTTTGTACTCAGACTCAGGTCTGCATATATTGTTATATTAATTAGTAGGCATCCTACAAGGACTTTAATTCTGGATGCACATTAAATGATAATAAAATTAATCTTGAAATTCTTTTTAAAACTGAAATTTATGCTGAATTTTTAATTTGAAATTTTAATGTATTGTGAATATTGATGTAAATAGGGTTAACGTTGATGTTTGTGGTAGGAATGTGTTTGTCTTTTTTTATGAATGAGGATGAAGGTTTAACTAGAGGAGCAGCCGAGGCGATTAACAGAAGAAAGTCAATGGACCAACACAGTTAAAGTAATGAATAGCTTTTCGTAGGATTCACAGCATTCTGGACATCCAATTCGTAGGGGCTCGATTCGAAAAGCGGAGTACCCGGATGCGTTGGTGGTATCACAGCAAATTTGGCGACCCAAAAGTGAGGCTCGAGTTCCAAATAAAATTTTTGTGATTTTATTCCAGGAAACTGGCGATCTGAGAGAGAGAGTTTTGTGTGTGTATAAATTTAGGAGTATTTTAGAGTGTGTGTGAGTGATTTGAACGTATGCAGAGAAAGGAGTGGTTAAGGAGTCAAGGAGTGGAAATTGGAAGTGACGATAGTGCATTGTGTGAGAAAATTTCGAAAATGGAAGAAGCTGGAGGCAGTAGAGATCAGTCGAGGACGGAATCAGGAGAAACAGGAAATGAGTTAATGATGAGAATGTTAGAGGAAATGCGATTAGCTAGGGAAGAATCGAATAGAGCGATGGAGGAGTCTAACAGAAAATTAGAACTGCTAAGCGATGAATCGAATAGAGCGAGAGAGGACTCAAATCGGAAATTTGACCGAATGAATGAGACATTAACAGGAGTTAGGGAAACCCTAAGTGAAAAATAGATAAGACGAATAAAGAAGTTTCAGAATTTAAAAATAGTCTTACCGTAAAGATGGGGAAGTTGAAAATAGGGTTGAAAAAATGAGCGTGATATTACAGGTCTTCGACAGGAAATGGGACATTTAAAGTCCGAAGTACGCATGCTCTGTGAAGAAGAGATTAATGTAAAATGACTGAAGTGACGGACTCATGTAGGGATCAGTTAGGCAGGGTAGAACGCGAAGTTAGTAGTATCAAATACAACATGTCAAATTTAACGGGGGATGGTCCCAGATTTTCTACAGGTGGAGTATCATTGGACCAACACATGAAGTTTTATGGCGATAACAGGGTAAATCCACAAATTTTTATTAATAGTGTAAGAAATCTAGTGGGAAATTTATTTGACGAACAGACTAAACTGAATACGATAAAGGCTTTATTAAAGGACAATGCGGAAGCGTGGTACAATTTAGTAGGACAGGACATAGACACCTACATGGACTTTGAGGACAGATTTTTAAAGCACTACTGGAGTGACCACAGACAAGACCAGGTACGAGACGACTTAATCACAGGAAATTTAAGGAGAATTTTCAGGAAGTAGGGAGCAATATGCTATACGCAAGTATAGCATAGCAAAGCAACTGAACCCACCACTGACGGACCGACAAATTATTAAGTATTTATCACGACACTTCGAGGTAGAAATAAGACAACACGTAGCACTACAGAACATAGTGGACAGAGAAATGTTTCTAGAATACTTGCAGAGGTACGACGACGTAAGTAGTGGACGACCTCGGGAAAATAGGGAAAGACAGATCAACACAGTTAGGTTTGACAATAGACGGGACAACTATGCTAGAAGGGGGAATAATTACGGATACCAGCGACAGAATTGGGAACAGAGACGACCATACGTTAGAAGTAATAGTTTAGGAAGGGGACCTGCACCGAGACCGGGACCTACCAGAATGAATAGTTCACCAGACATGAGCGGGACTGCTAATACAGACACGGAACGAGTGGAAACGCCTAGGACATACGCTGAGGTGACGGCTAGACCAGGACCGAGTAGGGAAAACAGACCTGGACAGGATTTTTAGAACGCGACAGACCACTAGATTTCAGTGTAAATGTATATGAACATCCACGTGAATTTTTCAAAATTGAGGAGGAAGTAGAGCCAGAAACTAAGGAAAATTTATGTTTGCCAATTATTAATTTAGAAATTTTGAGAATAATGTAGAAGTATTACTTGATACAGGGGCAGAGGCGAGTTTAATATCGGAGGAATTCGTCAGCAAAATTAGGGATAAGGTTTGTGATAGAATTATGCCTATAAAGCGTAGCCATTTAGTAGCTCCAAATAAAAAGAAGTTTGCTGTAGTAAATAGTGTTGTGGTGCTTAGGATAGATATAGGAGGTTTAAGCTGTGAACAGGAGTTTGTAATTGTACCTGGACTGAAGTTTCAGAGCATTTTAGGTGTTGACTGTATGATGAAGTTAGGGGTTTTGATAGATATGGAGAGGAAGGTAGTAAGGATTAAAGATAGGGTAGTGCCATGGAAGGGCAGTTATGAAGTCACAGAGGATGACACGGGGTTATTAAGTATTAATGTAGTAGAGGTAGAGGATGATGAAAGTAAACAGATCAACACAATAAGATGTCCAGAGGATAGGAGAGTAGAGGTTCAAGCTTTAGTACAAAAACATGCAGAATTAGAAGAGAGTTAGATTTAAATAACTTGATGAACAAAGGATAGAAATAGGTGTATAATAGAGTAAAATTTAAATAGGATAGGGATAGAATATGTGTATATGGAAGGGTAGAAGTAAGTGTTTATAGAAAATAAAGCTAGGTATAGGATAAATATGGGAGATAATTAGTAATAGGTTTAGGATGAGAATAAAGAGTAAATGTAGGAAGAAAATAAGATAGGTTAAGTATAGATATTTCATATAAGATTAGTGGAGAGTTAGGAATAAAGTTAGGAATAGGATAGGTATATAGGATGTATATAGGATTAGATGGATAAGTAGGATGAAGTTAGGGATAATTTCAGTTTATAAAATTAAGTGAGAGTTAGGAATAGGATAGGGATATAGGATAGGTGTAAATATTTTTTTTGGATTGGAGACAAAGTAGGTAAGTTAGATAGATAAGGATAGGGAGAGATAGGCAATTTTTTTTTTGTAATTTTTTTTGTCTAAATGCTTTATATTTGCATTCAAATAAGTTGGATTATTTGTATTCAAATAGGGGGAAAATACTCATATTTAGACCAGGGTAGAAAATTAAATAATCACATCAAATAATTCGTAAAAACCGACGCGCGAGCTACGGAATGGGAACATAGCATGCGAAATTCTTTAGAATTGTCCATTTTGGGGACTCGACCGACAGACAGGCTAACTTCTATATATACCCAGGTGAATATGAACAAGCTCTCTTACATCCGCGACTTGATTCAAGATGTTAAACAGTGCATTTTAGTTTGATAAAATAATTTAAAGTTTGCTCGTATATTTTGGTGATTCAAAATAGTTTGTTCTTTACGTGCTAACATGAATATACTTTAGTGCACTTAGATACAAGGTAATAAAATTTAGTATCACTGTACCAATTAGTAAAATTTACAACGACAAATGTATACACAAAAGTGGGCAGTTTTGGCGTATATTGGTGAAAGAAGTATGAATTTCTTTGCTATTTTTCGGGGGTGTTAATAATTAAATGGTTCATGAATGTGTCTGGATCCACAAAACAAGGGTCAGATATACACAGATGAGTTCCGGAAAAGCCCAGAAACAACTTTAGATGAATGGTAATGGAGAAAATTTTAAAAGCGTTGAGAATCAGAAGCCGTAAATATAATCCAGTTGGAATGGTGTGATTAACAAAAGGGACGATGTACATTGAAGCTACGAGTGCAGTAAACTTCAGGTAAATTATACTTTTTTGTTTGAACTTTGATATTTTGGTGTGTGTCGAATAACTTTATAATTGATTTACTTTAAATGGACATTAGTGAAATTGTACTAACAATAAAATTTTAATTTTAAGGTGAAATTTTGCTTGTTTAAGTAGAAAGGGTATTTAGTATTGATGTTCTGGATTATGATGAAATTTTAGGTATGTCTTTGAGCTCAATTAGACGAACCTGGTTAATTAACGTAAAGGGTGGTAGATGCTCCTTTGTACTCAGACTCAGGTCTGCATATATTGTTATATTAATTAGTAGGCATCCTACAAGGACTTTAATTCTGGATGCACATTAAATGATAATAAAATTAATCTTGAAATTCTTTTAAAACTGAAATTTATGCTGAATTTTTAATTTGAAATTTTAATGTATTGTGAATATTGATGTAAATAGAGTTAACGTTGATGTTTGTGGTAGGAATGTGTTTGTCTTTTTATGAATGAGGATGAAGGTTTAACTAGAGGAGCAGCCGAGGCGATTAACAGAAGAAAGTCAATGGACCAACACAGTTAAAGTAATGAATAGCTTTTCGTAGGATTCACAGCATTCTGGACATCCAATTCGTAGGGGCTCGATTCGAAAAGCGGAGTACCCGGATGCGTTGGTGGTATCACAGCAATATATATATATATATATATATATTTTATATATATAAGTGATAGGCTGTAATAAAATTTAATAAGTTTAGAATCTATGTGAGCTCTGAGTATTCGAAATCATCAATAGAATAAAACAGTTACTTTAAAACATACAAATTTTAAAAAACGTTTCAGTAAATAATTAGTTTAAACTTAGACATGACTATAAGATAGTCTGTTTTAAACATTAATGTTATCAAAATGATGTTTAAAAGTAACTGCTTATGTATTCTATTGATGATTTTCGAATTACCAATCATCATATTTTGTACATTTGTATTACAGCCTATCACTTATAGGTCATGAAAAAATTTTAAATTACATAACAGTCATAAATTTATAAATTAGTTTTATATAATTAATGGAAACTATAACATAAGAAGATTCTAATTTTAACTTAAATTTTATTTTATACTATTATTAGTAAAACGTTTCCGTTTTAACAAGCTGCTTTTATTCTATTGATATTTTTCAATTATCAGAGCTACATAATTTATCATCTATTTTCGTACATTGTAATTACTAACCATCACTATATTCAAATTTATTAAAATAAAAATTTCCACAAATTAAAAAGTCAAAAAATCTTACGTTTTCTTATTCCTCGGTTAATGCCCATTCAACTGCTATCCGTATATTTGAACTTTATACTATATACATTCATAAATCTATATATACGAATCCAATATAAAGCCTGAACATCAGGTAAATCCTTACTAACCATTAAATATATTCGATAAATTTTATTTAAAATAAAAATTTCCACAAATTAAATAAGTCAAAAAAAAAACTCTTACCCGTTTTCCTCTCTTCCTCGGTTGAATGGCCTTCTTCAACTGCTTCCGGCTAGCTCATTTGGACATCCTTTCGGATAGCTATATACATTCATAAATCCTATCATTCACGCACACTCCCAATAAAACCACAAAATACAACAAACATGCAATCTTTTATTTATTCCTATTTACAAATGCAATTCATTATTATTTTATTGTTCACATTACACTTCAGTAAATTTTACGTTGTACTGTCCTCTATTTAATTTTAAAATCATCAAACACATAAAATGTACGCGGAGTAAATGGACCTTAAATAATACCTTCTCTAAAATTCCTTCATTATAATTTATTTATTTATTTTAATACTCTAAGTAAACTGTGGGGTATGGTGAGCTCATAATAACCCAATTAATGTATGCCCTTCGACTTTGCATACTCTAAAACAAAAAAAAAACAAAGCCATGTACTCTTCACAAAATTTCACGTTCTGATGGAACGTTTAAAAGCTTTCTAGACACCTTCAATTTCTAGTTGAATACCGTAATAAAGTTATTTACACATATTCTGTTCAATACGAAAATAATTCACACTACCTTGAAAAACACTCTCATACGCCACCCCAAGATTTACAGTTTGTAGGAATCACAATTTTAAATCGTTACCTGGAAATTTCTAGAAAATCTTCGCTCTGTAGATGTTGCCATGTAAATGTTCATCCCGCAGAAGGTCGTCTCTCGCTATTACTAGACGACTTCCATTTCAGTTGATCCGCCAACGCCTCCTTCTCGGTGTAACCAAATTCCAAATTTCATTTCACAGTAATCTACGTTACTTAATGTCCCGACACGAGTTGATTAAAATTATAGGTGATACCTCAATAAAATAATCTCGGCACACTAACCGCGTTTTAATTTAATTTAGAGGCTACCACTAAGCAATACAATTAAAAATGATTTGTCAATACTTACAATTCGTGTCAATTTGTATACGTGCCCTTGGGACGATCGAGATAATCAGGCACGAAGTTGTAAAGACAAGAGAGTGAGTGCTAGTTCTCTCGAGTATTTATGTCTTTCGACTGTAACCTCTCCAGGCCCCCAGTTATCCGAAATCCCGCTCACAACAACACATTCTCACAATTTTGCACTCAACCCCAATTTCAAATCTGCGAATTTCCGTACCTCGTTATAAAATTTTAAGAAAATCACGCTACACTATCCTCGTGTCTATATCAAGTCGAACTAACATCTCGACTAATCGTAGACTTAATGACGTTTCTCAAATCCCTCCTATACTATTGTGGTCTCATGCTTATACGTTTTCTACGTCTCAGTCTAACCTTGTTTGAGTAGTTGAAAAATTGATATCCTTGTTTGTTCACTGTTTACACACGTGGACTGTCTACGTGATTTAACTAACTCCTTCATTAGCATTTCTATAGAACGCATGCGACGGTTTTACAATATACGTAGAATCTTTGTTGTTTATCTACAGAAACTATTGGAACGTGACATTTAAAAATACGCAGGTGTTCAATCGTAACATTTTAAATAACAGTTCTACGGGCTGGATTTTCCACGTATTTCAACCCTCCTGATATATTTGTACGTTAACAACGCGTCTCATCTTGGTATTACCGGGTTTTTAAACGCTTTTGTGCATATTATACCTCAATAATCGTTCAATTAAATTCAAATTAATTAATAAATTAATGGCATTGGCTTCTACCATTTAATTTCTTTGCAAACCTACTTAAATTTTATTAATTATTTATAGAATTTCGTTAATACTTGATACTTAAAAATGAATTAACTAATATAATTTTCGCACGTAATCTCTGGTTGTTTCTTTATACAGGGTGTTTTGAAATAGCTTTGCTTATATTTATTTTTGACCTTTTAAATCCGCTATAATATATATATATATATATATATATATATATATATATACAGGGTGTCCCAAATTGAGTAGGATAGCATGGGTATCTTTCTTATTATTAATGATAGAGATCTGCTTAAATGAGCAAAGTTGTGTCATTTGGATAGCTTATTTAAATTCCGCATAGATACATTCTAAATTCCAAATGGTTTAGAAGTTATTTTTAAAAAAATGAAAACTGCCAATTTTTTCAAAGTCGAATATTTTTGTTATAATAAAAGATACGAAAAAATGTTTCTTATAAAAGTTACTTAGTTCAATTGTGTGCACTTAAAAGTGATATTAAAATTAAATCCAAGATGGCGGTTATCGAGATATGAGCATCAACTTTCATATTTTAAATGGACGCCATATTGGATTTTTAGATGGTTAGATAGATGGTTCTCTTTTCAACAATGTATTACAACATATGTTTAAATGAAAAAATTTACTGAAAATGATAATTTTAATTTTTTATCAAGTACGCATCATCAGATTTCTCTTAAACAAATGAAATTATAACAAACTGTCATGTCGAATTAGTGTATCTGTTGTACTAATAATTGGCATTTGTGTATTCTCTTTCCCAGTTATAAGTTGTGATATACTTATTCTATAAAATATTCAAAACGGCAAATTTTTCAACAAGCGAACAATATCATATGTTTTGTACATACATAAAATGTAATAAGAACAGTGGCCTTGCTGCCGAAACATACTGAACAAACTTTCTAGAAAAAAGACAGCCAAACATTAAATCTTTCAAAGATTGGACACAAATATGCAGCAGTATGGATGTTTAAAAAAACCTACTCGAAACATAAATGGAGACATTGCAGATGAGGTGTTGACACTGGCCTGTGTGGAAGCTAATCCAAACATTTCAACACGAGAAATAGAAACCCAAGTAAACGTATCCAAGTCTCAAGCATCAAGAATTTTAAAAAAGCATAAATATCACCCTTACAGATTTCACATTGCTCAAAACTTACAACCAAACGACTATCTCCGCAGATCAACATTTTGCAGATGGTTTATCAATCAAGTTAGGGAGAATGATGATTTTATCAATCGCGTTTTGTGGACCGATGAGTCTTATTTTTTTAACTGTGGAATCTTTAATCGTCATAATGAACAGTATTGGGCACAGGAAAACCCACGCATAACAGTTCCACGCCGCAATCAAATTCGATTTGGATGTAATGTTTTTTGTGGTATATTGGGAAACCGTTTACTTGGTCCTATAATATTCGATGGAACCTTAACCTCTCAACGTTATTTGGAAATGCTTCAAACATCTTTAGAAGATTTATTAGACGACCTACCTTTGGCACAAAATAATCAAATTTGGTATCAACAAGATGGCGCACCTCCACACAACACTAGAGATGTTATCACCTACTTAAGTAACCGTTTTGATGGCAGGGTAATCACGACCCACACACCTGTAAAATGGCCGCCTAGATCAGCAGACTTAACACCCCTGGATTTTTATTTATGGGGCACTTTAAAAGATAATGTATATGGCAGTAATTTCCAGTACAATAATGTAGATGAACTACGGGAAGCGGTTATGCAGGCAATAAACGGTCTTAATGGGAATACATTACGACGCGTAACAAAAAGTGTTCTAAAACGTTGCCGATTGTGTTTAAATAATAACGGTCAACATTTTGAACAATTGCCATGATTTATTAGTTGGTGTTTAATGTTATTCTAATGTTTTTTTCGTTTAATTTGTTTTAAAACTGATTTGTGTTGATGCCTACTTGATAAAAAATTAAAATTATTATTTTCAATAAATTTTTTCATTTAAACATATGTTGTAATACATCGTTGAAAAGAGAAAAAAATATGCTATCTAACCACCTAAAAATCCAATATGGCGTCCATTTAAAATATGAAAGTTGATGCTATTATCTCGATAACTGCCATCTTGAATTTAATTTTAATATCACTTTTAAGTGCACACAATTGAACTAAGTAATTTTTATAAGAAACATTTTTTCGTATCTTTTATTATAACAAAAATATTCGACTTTGAAGAAATTAGCAGTTTTCAGTTTTTTAAAAATAATTTCTAAACCGTTTGGAATTTCGAATGTATCTATGCGGAATTTAAATAAGCTATCCAAATGACACAACTTTGCTCATTTAAGCAGATCTCTATCATTAATAATAAGAAAGATACCCATGCTATCCTACTCAATTTGGGACACCCTGTATATATATATATATATATATATATATATATATATATATATATATATATATATTGTAAATTAATAGAAAGAATAATAAGTTGGCTTAAAGCTTTCTTTCATTGAAGTCATCAATAATTTTTTTTATAGAAGTTAACAACCACACTTATGAAATTTTTGTAGTGAAGAAAGATATATTATTGGTGTTGAGTTTAAAATTTTTTGAAGTATAATTTTGACTAGCCGATCTTTTTATAATTTTTTTTCTTTGTGATAAAGTGACTAGGCTCTAACGTAGCCCTAGTTTAAAAATGTTCAGAGGTGATTAAATTTTCAGATAGTACGAGATCGTCGTTCCCATTCCAGTTTGCAGAGTCATAAGTAAGTATCATTTTTCTATGTTTTGCTAGTCAAAGATTTTTTTTTTTGGAATACTTCCGTATCTGATCTTCGGATTTATTCTCATTAAAACAATTATTAAGATACGGTGGCGTCCATTAAAAATTCTTTTATTTTCGTATACCATTCTACGACCCTAGGTCATAGCTCTGCCCTAAGTTGAAGAAGCTTAGTTGGCTGGAAGATCTCTTTAGAGGGTCTTTATTTTACTCAAAGCCATTTACCATCCTCTTTACCCTGGGCTTAAACCTTAAACAGGAACCCCTCATAATCTATTTAGGCTCTGCCGCCTATAAGGTAGAGTAAATACACTACAGAGAAAAAGAGTGTAACAACCTAAGACATAAAATAAATATTTGCAATAGTGCACGTAGGCACAATCAACAAACCAGCACCAATAACTAATGAAATACCACAGCTGATGGATAATTATTAAGTTTATGTACAATTTTGAAACCATATCAGTTATCCATCAATATAAAGACAATATCACACAAAACCTACACTAAATCCTTATTCTAATAATAACAGCATTAAATATAGTTTGCTCATTAAATTCTTATTAATATGTGTATAGTACAAGCAAACTCACGTACCGTGAGTAAAACAATTATTACCTCTTGGTAATAATGATATTTCCTGATGTAGGCTGTTAAAGATTTTTGGTAACTGCAATGTTCTTATTTTATCATAACTTAACCTGCGTACAACGAGAGCCAAACAAAATATGACCGTCTCACGGCAGTAATGCCGTGGCTGCAATGACAGGTTAAGTTACTGTTAGAAATAGATATTATTATTAAAAAACACAAATTAGATATTATTATTAAAAAACACAAAATACAAATCACTTAACACGCATATCAGAACAGTCTGCAATAGTTTTAGCAACAACTGTTCTGATATGCGTGTTAAGTGATTTCTGTTTTTTAATAATAATATCTATTTCTAATAGTAACCTAACCTATCATTGCAGCCACGGCATTACTGCCGCGAGACGCTCGTAACAAAATGTGTTGTAACGGCAATGTGAAATTTTTGTATCACGGCCAAGTAAACATTGGTTCAAGTACCTACAACCCTATAAAGATTTTTTTTAACTATCCGGTTGGGTTTATAATAGTTATCCCAAAGGAACTCACGCAAACCAACACGCAAAATAAATTGAGTCAGTTCAACCAATGTATCATAAAATTACTTAGGGAAAGCCGATTATAAAATAGAAATAACTTGAGAATATTTTCAACACAGCAGCTTTATTTAATTACAATTAAACTAGGTCATTTAACTATAACAAATATTGAATACTAAGGTATCATATAACCGAGCAATCTTCCAAACGTGAAAGCAAACTATTAAAACAGGGTATAGGGTGTAAAAGCAGAAAATATTCAAACTATTAAATGGAACGTATTAGTTTGCAGTTCCTATTTCAAAAATGCAAGTTGATATTATAATTTCAAAATAAACGTATATATTAAACATTTAGGTATTTTAGTTTAATCTATAAAAAAAATGCATAAAAACCTTTAACACCATTTTTGATATATTTACAAACAAACAAGTTATATATATATATATATATATATATATATATATATATATTGTTATGGATTCAAAGGGTTAAATTAGTGGAAAACAATAAAATTTCAACCACCCTGTATATAGAAAAGAACAAATTATTTACGCGCAAAATTAATTTAACTCATTTAGGGAAAACGGACGAGTATTAACGTATTTTTATATTTAATAATTAAAATGGTAAAATTACATAAAGAAAAAACAGTTTTAAAGCAAATAGAAGTTCAAGGATACGCATAATTAACCATAAGTTGTTTGAATTCAACAAGTATAAGCATAAGGGAACGTGCTGTGTAATAAAATCAATAATTCCAAGGCAAATGTATTCGTTGTATACAAATACCAAGAAGCATAAAGTCCAAGAAGTTGTTCTGTTCAAAACGATCGATAATTAACAGAAACACTTGCGTTTTAAAAGGTTGCATTCGAAGAAGTCGAGCGTGTGTTAAGATAGGATTTCATAGAAAATATTTTCAACCGTCGGTTTGAATAAACAACAAGGCTAACAAACATCTTAAAGAGCGAGGCAAATGCACAATCGGTTATATACAACAGATAGAGACAGATATAAAAGCGTTGGGATTGAAAATGCACGTACCGTATCCACGTGGAGTGGAGATGAGATGTCATCAATATCGATTTTCTGTAACTCAAGTGGGGTTTTGAACGAGACAGCAAACATGTATCAAACAAGAATAAACAGAACTTAGGTGGAGTTTATGACGGTAGAGAATTTTGTCATTGGTTGAAATTGGACAGTGTTCCGAACGTAGATACACGCGAAGGTGAAAGCGAATCGGGGTGATACAGCACGTAGCACGCTACAACATTTTACCGATATCAATTTATATATGATACTCGACATACTTAGCATGTGGGCAGTAAAGTAGTCCTTAGACATATAGATAACAGGGAAAAATCAATGCAGGCATATGATATTGGCATAAAAATATAAATTATAAATGCCGTGGATCCAAATTAACCCGACAAAAAAAATTAATCTTACATCGAAATTTTAAAATCAGGATATTCCAGGAGAATTACTTGATAAAATTGTAGAGCGAATAATATATAAAACAAAAAAAAAACCTAAAAATTGGCAAGTAGGATGTTCTTAGCGTTTAAAACTGGCCAAGTTAAAAATGTAAACAAAAAACAAATTAAATGCTATGAGATTTTAGATGGAGTAGCAAAAGAATCCGTGTTTTAAAGTCTGGCATACTATTTCTGAGAAAAATCAATGGAAAATAGGAAATAGAATTTGTACCACACCGGTGATTAAAGAACAGGTTTCTAACAAACGTAGTATGTGTGAAATTAACAGATGTATGCATAAAATTGGTGAACTAGCGATTAATCTGTTGCAACTGTCAACAAGATTAAGGCATAGATACTAAATTGAAAAGTTTTTAAAAATAAGCAGAATGGTGTTTGCATAAATAATAACCAACTAGAATACAAAACAAACGAAAATAAAAGTTGGAAAATTACTGATTTCAAGAATCGAAAAAAGTGATCGAATCTTCCATTTGTTTCAGGAAAACCTCCTTCTTGAACGAACCACCTTGTTCTCAAGACTATTTAATAAAGCAAAGTCATGCCCAATGATAGATATAAACTCTTTCCATAATGTAGTAGTTACTGAAGTAAATATAAAACCAAATATACAAGCACTTGTGGTGTTCTGTATTGTCTGGGGTCTCCTTCTTAATGCTTTGAAGTAACCGAGATAACATTATACATTAATGCTAAAGGCATGACACGCACAAAGAAATTATTTACAAATGTTTTTGTGTGTGTAATTAAATTGCGAATGTTTTTAACACTAGGACTAAAATCACTTTAGTTTGTAAAGTTGCAGAACGAGTTTTTATGTTGAAGAATTGAATGTATGACTTCACAATGAAGACCTAGAACTAGTTTCGTGTATATGAAGACATCCATGGTTGTAAGTAACCCTGGCCCGGATGAAGCTAATGGTGCACTTTGTGGCATTAATTGTAGTCGGATTTTCATAGATTCGGTATCTAGCAGATGATGGACTGACGCTGACTTATGGCGGTTTTTTTTTGGTTGGTAGAAATTGAAGCGGGTTGTTGGCGTAATGTTTTCAATTCTAGCGTGCTTGTTGGCGTCACGTGCTGTAAGGTGGTGCTGATAGCCGTATTTTTGGAAGTGGAACGGATCCAAGCTGTGTTATGGCGTAATCCTGTCTGTAATGTAGTGACAGTTCACTTTATCTCATACCATTAGATTTGGTGGTCACAATGAGGTAATCTGAAGAAAAACCCTTAGTGCATGAGGAGCTTTGTGTCTTCAGTCTTGCACTATTCGTAAGTTCCCACCGAGAAGTTTATGATTTTCTCAAAGAGAGAACAAAAAGAAGTGATTTGCTCTAGCGTTTGGAGATCCTTTTATATCAAAGTTTGCTTGTATTGTACATTTGGATGGTTCTACTCTGTAGTTAAGGGGTGTTAGCCGAGTCAATTATTGCACGTTGCGTGCTTATTGGTCAATTAATTAGGAGTACTGTTGGTTGCATACTCCGGCACGGTAAATATAGAAAAACTACAGACGATGACGTGAAGTATAAATTAAACAATTATAAGAAAAGCACAGTCGCGTCCATGAAGTCCATCGCTAAAGTGTACACGCAACTACCAATTGTCCCAGAAGTTTTTTCGTCCTTCACGGGTTATTTAAACTTACTGATGTTTTACATCCAATTATAATAGAGAATTTCGTCATTTGAAGAGCGCGTGTTCACATCATTTCCCTGAGAGTGATAAACATCTACGGGTGGGATATATTAACGTATTTATGCATGTTCAATCCGTTTTGTATTTACAATGTAAATGATAAATTATAATATATCAAAGGCCGAATTTAGGAAACCAAAAGAGAATTATTCTTTCTATACAAAATACAATAGATTCAATAGATATAATAGACGGAACTTGGATATCCAGTAAATTTAAAGGCATGTTACGAGTTATTCACTTAACATGTAACAAAAAGAATGAAAAGTAAAAGTAAAAAAAGTTTGAATTACATCAAATGATCAAAAGAAGTACGCCAATATAAAGAAATTTAGCAAACAAGAATGCACTTTATTTTATTTGGTTTTTAATTTATACACAGAACTAGTAATATAAGAAATTTTACAACAAAGAGTGCAGTAAACGCACAAGACCAAAAAAAAATCAATGCTAATGCTAAAATTTGCGAATGACAGTGTTCTTAAGCAATAGCACAAGCGATCTAGAAATCATATTAATTATTATGGATACAGATTTAAGAAATAGTTAGTTATAAATAAAAATTAATAAAAATAAAACAAATGTTATCATATGCAGCAAAGATGACAAAAATGACTTTTTGAATGTACAAATAATAGAAGACAAATTTGCTGAAATACATGAATTGTAATTATTTAGGATGTAGTATTGCAAAGAATGAAAAAGTAAAAGTAGTATAAAGTGCAGAATTGCACTAGCAATAGTTTCTAAAGCAGTTTTAGTGGATTTTTGGAAACCCAATGTCTACACCTTTGTTATTCATGTGGCCGTTGACGTTTCCTTAAAACAAATATAAATGAGCATTGTGCATCCTCTTTACATCCAGAAAGGATATTCAGGTCTTACAGAGGGCATGCAATTTAAGAATTGCACTAAGAAAGTGGTGAAATGAATCTAAATTAGTTTTGACATTGATCTCTGCGTTAATGGTTAGTAAGAAATTTACCTTTGGTTTTTAGTAAGGCGATTTATTTGCAGCGCTAAATTTGGAAGATAAATTGATTAGTTAATATTGAAGCAGCTGTTGCTAGTAATGACACTTGAGAATACACGTGGAATTTCAAGTATACATTTGATAATTAAATGAAAACCAAGAAATGTTGGTTGTGGACATCATCCATCACTAAGGATTTGAGTTTGATCTTTCATCAATACAGTGTGTTAAAGTAATTACAACGCTTTTTGATTATTTCGATAAATAAAGTAAGTTGAGTGTTTTTATGACTACTAATATTTGGTTTATGATGTAAATTGTTTTAAATATGTTGGCGCAGATTTAATACATCATCACCTAGCGGATAAAGTTTTTGGTACAATAATTAAATTTTCATAGATTTGATATCTCATACAGAATTGATTATTAATTATTTAATGAAGTATATTGTTAATAGCTGAAAAATTTTCCTTTTGTAGAAAGTATTATACAATGCAAAGCCAACTATTCTCATGAAGAAATTGTTTTTAGATAACTAAAACGTTTGCGCCAATAAATATTTAATTGAGTTAAAAATAAGTCTGATTATTTTGACATACTTATGTGTGAAATTATTAGCTTTGTTACTAGGTTTATACCAAATGAAAAGTTAATGCAACTAATTAACGTTTTATGTTGATCTTAAGGATTTAAAAATTCATAACCATCTGTAAAGTATTCAGATATGAAAGCTAATAGGGCTTATACAAACGATATGTGCCTCCTTTATGTTAATAATTAAATTAAATGTATTAACTAGTTGTTATTGCAAATTTAGGCTGGAACTTTTTGGATTATTCCGAAACCTGTAATTGAAAATCAAAATTTTATTTTATTTGGGAAATAGAAATACTTTATTGGGCAATACTCTTATTATTTTGGATCGTCTTACACAAGATATTAAAAGTTAGGAAGTTTTACTTCTTGTAATACCATTATTGCTTATCTTGGATCACAAATAGTGATCCCATTATATATATTTATTGTATATTTCTTTTTCATGTGCAATCGTTCTTAGTGAGAACCGCTATTGGATGTCTTTGGGCTGTTTGTTTTGTTATTCTACGCATAAGGGTTTCTAACCCTCCCCTAGTGCACTTTCCATCTAATATGTAGGAGTATTAGAGGTAGTGACGCCTCTCTTTCCTCATTCACTTCACTTGTTAGCTAAATATGTAAACTATAAACCTACGACCACTCTTGTGCCTACAGTAGGCGTCGTGCCCGAGCTATGCCGTGTTTGCGCTTTACTATCTAAAGCCGTTTATCATCTGTCACCAAGGCTCTCTTTTGTGGTAAGCAATACGCCTTTACTCTACCAGTGCGAGAGATAAAAGGGTTTTAGGTCTGTTGCGTGTTAAATGAATTAACTCGTTATGCATATTTTTTCAATTATTGGATGACCAGTTTCCATTTCTTATACTTACTAAATTTAAAACATTTTGTTTAAAGCAAAAGTAATTTCTCGTTTCTTGGCTCTGGCCTAGGGTTGGTTATAAATTAATAGTTAAATCGTAGGCTTAGAATAATATTATATGTAAAAATATGTTAAGATGCTCTCGGGGGGTTTAGATCACCGTCACGGAATTCTTGATCTTTCGCTAGGTAATGATGTAAAACTTTTATTGACTCTTGAACTAATTTAACCGGAAATTACGTGAACACTTGTACAGGAGCTCAACTAGAGCGGTTGGTTTTGGTTCAAGTGCAGTTTAATGCGTGTTTCTCGGTGTAATGACCTGATTATCGTCCCTACCTTTCATATCTCATCCTTTTAAGGCATTATTACAATTGGAATATCCATATCGCAATAATTTGATAAGAACCCGGATCACTGCTCCTTGAAAGCTTGACAAAAATGTAAGTAAAGACCAGTTATAACTTTGGCATAGAGATTTGCATGCCCAACTAATAAAATTCATTATGTAGGGGTTAAGGGGTATTTAACGTGTAGCAATTGACGCCCGAGTAAGAGTTGCAATAATTTCCGCCCTTTGAAATTTATTTTATGTAAAGTATGATTGGTTGCCGATCCACTTATCTACAAACTTGAAGATCTTGATGGTAAACTAAACCACGAGAAAAGTGTCATATAAAAGACCTAAAACCTTTTGCCGATAATACTCCTCTACAATATTTAATTCTTTTTATCTACTTTTTTAAATAAATCTTATCTTGTATTACAAAATATGTTATACATCATAATGTCTGTTGTTGTTTTCCTTTGCTTGTTTTTCTCCTTATATTGAAAACATATTCCACCTTTAATATTTATAAGGATAAAGCACTTTAGTTTTGTAAATTTATTTATGGTTTTAATAATTTGCTTTTATTTTCTCGTTTTTATGACTTCGATTTTTAATCTGTACAATATACCTTTAATTTCTTTATTTTTTGCTCCTTGGATGTTCAATGTGTCATCACTAAATTTCTTCAATATTTTTTCGATTACCATTTTTCTACACTTTCTTTCCTCTCGCCATTTATGATTGATGTATCTTTGGCATGAATAACCCAATAAATCTATAGAACTCATCGAAGATGATGTTGAATTGATGCTCTTCAAATAGGGTAAACATGGGTGTCGGGAACCATGCTATGTTGGAAAAAGCCAGTATTCGCAGTTCCAAAGACGGTGTTACGTTCACTTTCCAACGGTAAAATTAAAACGTACCTTTTTTTGTCTTTTGTTATTCGATTTCGTAGATTCTGCTTCAATATTCAAACAACACGCGGTATATTAGACCTTCCATCAATAAGTACGCTTCATTATAATTTTACATTTTAAACTTATTTACTTCGAAACGAAAAGTTTACTCTATAATTTAAATAGTCGGTAGGTACCTTGTTTAAGGTGTCCGTTGGTTTGGCCGATAAACTTATAGCGTATAATTACTTCGTATCCTACATCGACCTAAAGATTCGTCGAAATAATGGATCTTACTTCATTGATAAAGCGTGTTTCGAATCGCTAATCACACCTGTGTTTGATAACGCCCGCATGGATGTGAATTTGTGCTATCAAAGGAATTAACATACATTTTTCTTTCTGCAGACGACTGAGAATGTTCGTTGTAGTTTTCCTTATTTTATAAAATTTTCGTGCGCATACTGTGTGGTAAGTATACTTGCAGTGTGTTACATGCCAACCGGCATGTATCACGTTAGATTTAATTTGTAAATAAATTGCCGCGTATTTTAAAATGAATACGTCCATTTCCGTCGTCCCTGACAGCCGCGTCTGCTCAAAAGGATGCGGAGTGCGCGCGTGGTGTTATAAGACGCCATTAAGTTATGAGCCCTCGACGAAGCAACATCTATCTGTGTCGTGTGTCTTTTCTTTTTAGATATATAGGTTTCTTCTACTGTTTGCCTTTCTGTACCTGCTACCTAATTCCTGTCGCTCCCCTACGAGTACAGTAGTAAAAAGAAGGACGGATGTAATTTGATTCAACATGGCGTAAAACTGAACCCAACCTGCAAAATCATCGTGGGATCCTGAGACGAATTCCGAGATGCCGCCATGTAAGTAATTTGTTTTGATTTAAATTGTGCTTGCAAATTGACTTAAAAAGCGGTTGCATCACTTTTAAAGCGTGGCCGGTATAATTTACAATATGACGGGTAAAATTTGCCGCGTAATTATGCGTTAAATTATGAGAATGACATGTAGTTATCGCGAGTATAACAATTGCGCAGTATAACAATTGCCCGAAAGTGTAACAAGTGTTAAAAATGTACTTCTCTTTCGTAAAGAGTCTCATCTTTGACTGTAATTATTATAGCTTTACCGGTGGACATGATAGTCTCTTGAATTGCCGCTCCTTTGGGTATAGAAGGTTGCACTGGATACGTGGTCTCAGGTCCATCTGACGAGCGTCTCGCGCCACATCTGATCTTGGCTGCCGCAAGGTCATCATACTCGTCATTTACATACTTGCAGCTTTCCAATATGCTATATTGATATTATTGCCTATTTGGTGTCAATATTCGAGATGCACCATTTTGCTGAGATTATTATCCTCACAAGCGGTTTCCAAAATTCGATTTATTGATTTATTCTCCTTTCTGTGAGATACACTACTGATACAATAAGTGATTTACTTTTTTCTATAATGTAATGAAGATATAGTTTCCACTTGTTCATTTACAGAATTAAAATTATTAAATTAAAATCACCAACGAACATAACATCTGTGAACATAAACATAACCTCTCATACATAAACCTATCCAGGCAAATGACAACAAGGAAGCTATGGCCTTGACGGCAGCCAAGATCAGATGTGGCGCGAGACGCTCGTTCCATCTGGCCCGCTCCGGCCCTAGAAGCGAACGAGAGATCCAACACCGTAGACACGTGGGTGAGTTTCTTTCCTGCTTGTGTCGAGACCCTGTCCACTTAGATTTTACTGTTTGGGGCTCATATATGTCTCGAATTAATTGCATGTACGAAAATGCTTTAACTATTCTGGGATCTATTACCATGGGGTTAATATATTACGATTGACTTTAAAAAACAAACAAGAAATATACTATCTATTAATCTATCTATTAAAATTTGCTGACACATTCGAAAACGTTATCGCCATTGTATTTGTAACTGTATGTTATATGTTAGCATTATCAGAGCCTATGTGAGGCATCATAATATTATGATTACTAAACTAAATTGTGAAATCTGGTATACAAAACACTAGATAGCAAATACTAAAATAGATTGTTTATTCTCACTTACTCAAACCAGGTTAATGCCCGTTGTAACGTATCCAAAAATTGGGCAGTAAGAAGGTAGAAAACGCTACACAGTATAGTCATTATTTTTGCAAAGTGTTAGTTACTCACCAGGGATTGTAATGTTTTTTCTTTTTTTTGCTAATTATAGTTTTCTTGTTAATATGTTATTTCCTTTGTTTTTTTTGTATTTAGGTATAACTGCAGGTGGGCATTTCTCCTATAGGTTGTACTGAACGGTTAATAATTTTTTTTATTTCAGGCCTTTCCTTTATTTTTGTATTTGTAATGCCCCGCTTACTCGTCAACTGAGCCCGGACATTCTTTCTTTGTTTGTCAGGCTACGTCGATGTACGTAGCAAGTTTAGTGTGTGTTTCTCGATGGTGTGACCTAATTTGCACCTTTTCTCTTTACTTCATCCTCTTAGGTCACTACCACAATTGAAAGAACCACGTGACGAAAATGCGCTGAGAACCTGGACCGCGGCTCCCCGAAAATATAAGTAAAATACTGTTATAACCTTTTTATAGAAATTTGCACACCTAAATAATAAAATTTATAATGTAAGGGTTAAGGGGTATTTAATGTGTAGCAATTGACGCCCGAACAGGGGTTGTAATACTTTGCGCACACAGTTAGGTCGTAATAACTTTAATGTGTCGGGGAAAACGTAATAGCTCCATCTTTAATTTTTCATGGATAAAAAAATTTATTACATAATACGTTCCTTTCTCTAATTAAATTATCTGTCACGGTAGGTAAGTTGTGACATCTGACTGTCAATCAAAAAAGGGCTGCTTCGTGGCTTGGTTGGTTTGCGTGTGATTACTAAGCTTGATTGATTGATTTCATTTTGAGGGTGGCAAAGCCACGAGCACTTAGACTTCAATATGGGCCCATTGTGCTGCCTTCTTATACCTGGTCCTCAATCACTCAGCCATCCGAGCTTACAGACGAACCTGAGGATATCGGTCCAGGGCGTGTTACCGATTCTGGCGGTGTTTGGCCAGAAGTCACCTAACATGGCTCCTCGGAGGTTGGAGAGTGCCGGGCAGGTGCACACGATGCGCTCTGCCGTCTCCTCAACCCGTTGACAACTGCGACAGGTTGGGTTTTCTGACAAACCCAATCTGTGCATGTGCTTTTTTACCTTGCAGTGCCCACTCTTAGTTTTTGTCTCGGCTACCTATGCAAAGTTTCCCATTTTTTGTCGAAGGAGACTTAATGAACATTTTTGCCTGTCGGCAATAAGTTTCCTTTGCCCACCTCTCGTAATGGCGATGGTAGGTTCTCTGTCTTAGCATGGTAAATAGCACAGATGACGAAAGAGAGACCGATGGCTTAGGTCCGACAAAACCCTGAATCGATCCTTGTCTCGCCAAAGCGTCAGCCTGCTCATTACCGTATTTACCTGAATGACCCTTGATCCAGGCCAGCTTAAGGATATTAGAGTAAGAAGCCCGTTCAAGAGTGAGGTGGCACTGATGTACCACTTCTAAAAGGATCTTTTGCTTATTTAGGGTCATTAAAGCTGTCCTGCTATCTGTGGATGTGCGTATAGTTATATTTTGAATACCTCGTTCCAAAATAAAACTGGCACCTTGTGTGATCGCAGTAATTTCTGCTTGGAAAACAGTTGCCTGCGTTCCCAACGCTATGCTTTTGTGAAAGTCTATGTCATCTGAAAAGATGCCTGCCCCTGTACCTTCCTTCGTTTTTGATCCATCTGTGAAGATGAATGTGTCAGATGGAATCACGTCTTCAGGGTCCACACAGACCTTGTACTGCTTCCTGAATATTACTTTGGGTGTAATTGAGTCGACCATGGTATCCAAGAGTGGCATTGTTAGCAACGCCTCCTTTAAGATATCCTGGTGTCTCCCACCGTTTTCCTTATTGTTCCACAATCCCTTATTTTTTAGTCTTAGTGCCGCTCTTAGAGCCACCTTCTCCACATGCAGGTCTAGCAGAGGGAGACTCAAGATGGTTTCCAAGGTCGCAGTTGGTGTGGATTTCATTGCGCCCGTGATACTTAGACAAGCTAGTCTTTCTATGTGTGTAAGTTCTTTAGCTGAGTTAACTTGTCTGGTTCGAGGCTACCAAACAACATATTCATAGCATAGGTCGTACTACTGCAGTGTATAGCCATAGGACAGCCTTTGATAAAAGTTTACCTTTGACACGTCTGCATTGCAAGAACACTGCGGTAGCTTTCGTAACTTTTGCTTGTAAGTGTTTAACCCATTTCAGTTTCTTAGCAAGTATAATACCCAAATACTTTACTCCCTCTTAGAAGGCTAGGGATGATTGAAAAAGTGATGGTAATCCGGTTACCGTTAATTTTCTTTTGCTGGTAAACAGGTGTGGGATGGTGAGGTGATCTAGAAATGGTAATTATAGGAAAGGACCAATTGCTATTATGTAGCAATACCGATGGCTGTAGCGGTTATGTAATAAACAAAGCAACTACGACAAACTACTTAATAAAGGATATAAATATCTTAAAGCCTGTGCCGCACTGGGCAATAAAAGTTACACACAAAAGGTTAGCGGACACCCAGAACACGCACGTTCGGTGTGGGGTCGCCTTCAGAGCTCTCGTACAACTGTCTGCTGCTACCGTTCGAGTACGACTGATTGTTATTTCACGCACTCGCACTACCGGCATAAGGTTTCACTAAAAACTGTAGGGTACCCGCACTAATGGTATTTATTGTCACCACTACCAAATTGTTCAATAATGACGTAACATACCTCCCACCAAATTTATAGAATTTTGAAAAGGAGGGAAGTTGGGTGAAGAAAATCACATGGTATTTGAGCTTGCTAGAAAAACAGGTATAGAAAGATAGGGCTGTACACTACAGCGAGCGATATCACCAACTATGCAAAATAAAAATATATATGTAAATAAACAAATATTTAAAAATAATATACTACCATACATCTAAGAAATGTGTATATACATCTAAACATAAAACAAAATTAAAATACCGGTAGCGGTGCTAGTTTGACCAAAGGTCGTTTTAACGTGCCATGTGCAGTTTTGACTTCAGCGACACGTATAATACCGTCCGCACCGGGAAAGGTATTAATGATACGACCAAACTTCCATTGAAGTGGAGAAAGCTGGTCGTCCTTGATGAGGACAATAGTGTCCTTTTCAACTTGTCGGACACCTATCTTAGAGTGCCATTTAACCTTCTGATTGAGAGTATGTAAGTAATCATGGCTCCAGCGAGCCCAAAAATCTTGGTGGAGTTTTTGTAGGAGTTTCCACCTGCTCTTTAATGATAAAACGTTGTTTGAATGGTCCTCATCTGGTGGTGCAGAAAGAGGTTCCATAGTTAGGAAATGACCTGGTATTAAGCAACGCAAGTCATTTGGATCCGAACTCAAAGCGCAGAGTGGCCTTGAATTTAAAACAGATTCAATTTGAGTAAGAACTGTGTAAAGTTCCTCAAAGGTAAGTTTTTGTTCGCCCATTACGCGAGCTAGGTGTGTCTTTACCGACTTAACACCGCTTTCCCACAAGCCACCGAAGTGAGGAGCGCTAGGTGGATTAAACGACCACTTTATATTTTCTGAGGTTACTGCACTATGCAGGTAACTCGTAAGCTGACGATAGGAACCTACAAAATTAGTTCCGCAGTCACTAAATATTTGAGAACAGCGTCCTCAACGTGCTATAAATCGGCGCAAAGCAGCAAGAAACGCGTCTGCCGACAAATCCGAAACAAGTTCAATATGTGTAACATTATTTTGTAATGTTAACGAATAAACAGATCAATTAATTACTTAAAATTCAGTAACTTGCATAACTTATAGACAAAAATTCCAACAATAAATTACTTTCATATTTCGTTAGCATCCTTCATAAAAGACCAGATTTACAAATAGCTTCAGGCTAAACTATTAGACATTCCAGCGGCAGCTCATCATAATTTAAAGCTCTACCCTTGTATATCTAATACAATAAACCTCTTAAAGTTTAGGTCGGTTACAGATTGACGAATCTGATAAAATTAAAATGGAATAGTACCTTTTAACGTAAATAAAGAAAAGCAATTTTCTGTTTGAAAAGCTTAATTTTCTTAATAATTTCTTTGATTGATAAGGGTTATAGAAAACGAAACATTATAAATAGCGAAAATCATTCCCAATTTGATTTGTTCAAAAATTGCAAGTAATTTTAAGTAGTCTGGAGATATCCATTGTATTTAAAATCCATTTCGGCTCAAGTGGGTTAACCGGTCTTTTGTTAATGGCAGACAACTGTCGCCATAGGTATGGTCCACATTTCAATAATTAAGAAATTCCTAGAAGATATAACATATTTAAACCCTTAGAAAAATAATTGCTTCCGTGACCCTCATCTAAAAAGGGGTTGGATTTGGTTTCTAAAATCTTGTTTTGTGGGAGGTTCTGTTCAGTCATTGGATAACAGAAAATGACGTAAAAAATTGTTAGAGCAGGAATTAATCTATATAACTTAAGGCTTTATCCAAAAGACGGAGAGTTTTTCCAATGGGGCTGTCCGTGGTCAAGAAGTAGAAAAAACGTAGTTCGCGGGTAGCGTTCTCCGGCATTACAGATATAATATTTCACTTAGTATCACGATAGAAAAAATTGGAAAGGAGTGATAACTCTTCCAGTTCGCGAGGGTTATGCCCGTATGTTCGCGGATTTATAGTGATACAAAGTAATAATAAAAAAAACTTGTAGGCGTGTGACGCACAAGTTAAGTGATATTGTCAATAAGATCCTGCCGGGTTCGTGTGCCACTCAATTATTTAAAAATTACAAACAGAAGCAACAAGCGAGATTCTCTCCCCAATTTAAGAGCTGTTCTGCGTTAGAAGGCAGCCATCAAACAATGGACGATTTTTAGTAAGTAAGTTTTTATAGTTAAGTAGCATGACCAATTTTTAGTTAGTTTATTTGTTAGGACGTTTTGGCCATAAACCGTAGGATTAATTTAGTGTAAGATTTATAATATAAGTTTTCGTTCATATACGGTGTTTGGGAAATACTTATGTACGCAAAATTTTCATAATTCCATATTCACCTATTCAATTAAAATTCTAAATTAAAATCAATGAATGTAAGAGGTTCACGTTTATTGCTATGTTAATTAAATAGTTTTGTTTGCCGTTGATTAAGTCAATAGTTTTTTATTATTTTTTATCATGAGAGTTGCAAAAGTAGTCAAAAAGATAAGAGTTGATTAAAAGGATCAATTGTCCTCCTTGGGATGACAAGTCTCTCAAGGTTTTGCATGAACATTTGGACATTCTCGACTTGTCTGGCGCCCTTGATATTTGTCATTAAGCCACAATATTTCTGAAAGGTAAGTGCCAAATTCTTTTTGTAGTATATTATAGATTAATTTAACCCTTTATGCAAAATTTTAACCCTCTATATGATCCACGACCTTCCGCTAGCTAGTGCCGGTGACCTCCCTTTAATTGTTGTTTTACAGGCCGCCCCATTTTATAATTTTACTGGAAAATACATACTTAGTACCTTTTCCGCCTGTAACATATGTGCTGCCCTAGTGGCAAAACAAACAAAAATACAAATATAGGCCTTAAGAGTTTTAGAGTCTCGTAAGCGGTTAGCCTTTATTAAAAGAGGGCCAGCAAAATCAACACCAATAATACTGAACGGTTTGATTTGGGTAATACGTGCTGCCGGTAGGTCTTCCATAGGAGGAGTTACCAGGACCAGTTTGGTACGAAAACATCTATGACATGATGATAAATAACTTTGGATTGAATTTTGAATAGAAAGGATCCAAAAATTCTGTTGTATAAGATACGCTGTGGTATTAACACCGGGATAGTAATATGTTTCATGTGTTGACCGAATGATAAGTTCGGTTAATCGATGCCGCTGAGGCAACAACGCAGGAAACATTTCGAAATAGGAAAGCGAAGAATGTGTCAAGCGCCCCCCTACTTTTAAATTATTTTGTGGATCAACAAATGGAGAAAGTTTTCGCAAGGTTTTAGGTAATTTACGGTTTGCCTTGATCGAAGCTATTTCCTTTGAAAATGTAACATTTTGTACATGCCGAACGATAATCATAAGAGCATTGTGTAATTCAATGTCTGTTAAAGGACCCGTATGACGTTGAGCCGTGGGTTTAAAAAATCTATAAATGTAAGCCACGATGCCTTGGATTTTATAGAACGATCAAAAGCGACTTAGTAAAATGTCAATGATGTTTGGATCTGTTTGAGCGACAAATGTTAGGATCTTCTTTTCCGTAGTTACCTCAGCAATTGAGGTTGACAATGTTGGTTGAGGCGGCCACGAGTCACTAGGGTAGTGAAGCCACTCGGGTCCCGCCCACCATAGCGAACATGAAATAACCGCGCTTGGGATTAATCCCCGAGATGCAGGATCAGCCGGATTATGCGAAGTTTTAATATAAAACCATCGACTAGGTGCAATGATTTCTTGAATGTGGCTAACACGGTTTGCCACAAAGGTTTTCCAACGAAAAGGTGAAGAACGTAGCCAAGTGAGAGCGACCGTAGAATCACTCCACGCTGAAACATCGGAGATTTCAATCAAGCCTTGATAAGACCGAATGGTAAAAGAAAGTAAATCGGTTAATAAAACGGCGGCACATAATTCCAAACGTGGAATTGAAATGCGCTTAATTGGAGCTACTTTTGTTTTAGCGGTTACAAATTGTACAGTTATTTCTCCAGTAGTTTGATTTATAAACTGGAAATATACTACCGCTGCATACCCTACCTCGCTAGCATCGCAAAACCCATGCAAATGACAAGTAAAAGGATCCGAAGGGGGTAAACAACGTGGTAACTTTAATGACGATAATAACGGCAACTCTTCTTGATACTGCTGCCATTGAGACGAAATGTCTGCTGGTGTGATGTCATCCCAATTTAAACTTAACATCCACAGATGCTGGATTAGGCGTTTTGCAAAAAGTGTTAGTGGGGCTAAAAATCCTAATGGATCATATATTCTGGCAACTTGCGAAAGTATGTTGCGCTTTGTACATATTGGGTTTAATGGTTTAACCCCAAATGAGAAAATATCTTCTGTAGGAGGGAAGTATATTGGCAAAAATCTGACGGAATGCCTTCCAAAATAGAAGCTGAATTAGAACTCCATTTTGGAAGTTCAAAACCAGCCAAATGCAAAAGTCGAATAAGTTGATCTTTAATTTCTCGAGCCGATTGTATAGAATCTCCACCGGCGACGAAATCGTCAATATATAGATTTGACCGTATAGCCTCAGCGGCTAACGGAAATCTTTTGCCTTCGACAATGGCTAATTGCTGAAGGGTTTTTAATGCTAGATAAGGCGATGACTTAATACCATAGGTCACTGTATTAAGCTGATAAGTCTGAATGGGTTCTTCTACGGAGAACCGCCAAACAATTAATTGAAACTTTCGATGTTCTTCGGTAACCAAAATTTGTCGATACATTTGGCGAACATTACAAGTAAAAACGAAACGATGAGTACAAAATTTCAGTAAGATTGACGAAATGTCGTTTTGGAGACTAGGTCCAGCTAATTGAGTGTCATTTAGTGACACGTTGTTTTTAGCCTTTTCAGAGGCGTCAAAAACCACACGAATTTTAGAAGCATGATCATCCTTTTTAAACACAGGTTGATGGGGTAAAAAATAATTATCGTTCCCAACGGGCGGAGAATCGAGTAATGCCATATGACCCGCATCAAGATAGTCCTGCATGAAATTGTTGTATTGGGCGCGTAGCTCCGGTTGAGCATGCAATTTGCGCTCTAACGAAAATAGTATTTTTTTAGCCATGTCAAAGCAATTATCAAAAATGGGCAAAGTATCGTTGAACGGTAACGCAACAATAAAACGACCGTTAGGGTCACGAGAAAACGTGTTTTCAAAAATCAAATCTGTCTTTTCTTCTTTTGGAGAAGTATAAGGCTTGAATGGCAGCTCCTCTATCTTCCAAAAACGCCTTAGGGTCTGGTCGATAGAATCTTCTACAGAAGTAAAAAATCCTTTGACAGTAACAGAATGCAAGCTTTTTGTGGGACCAATAATAGTCCAACCAAAAATTGTATTTATGGCGGCAGGCTGAAGAAATTTGCCATGTATAACACAGCCAGTGATGATAAACGGATAAACATCTGCTCCAAGGAGCATGTCAATGGTTCCTGGAGAGTTCCAGGTCGGGTCTGCAAAGTGCAGGCCGCATAAGTGATCCCAATTATTAGGAACTTCAACGCTAGGTAATTTATCAGATATTGATGAAAGCACAAAAGTTGTGACTTCTAGAGATTTTTCAGAGTCTAAAATAGAGCGAATGGTGCAGCTGACGGCACCCCTATTGACCGCTAAAGTTGTCTGCCCCAAGTCCATAAATAGGAACTTGAGAACGTATGCGTGGAAGCCAAAGTTTGCTAACGCAATCGTCTCGAATAAAGCTAGCTTGGGAGCCAGGGTCTAAGAGTACCCTGATCGGTTTGTATCTACCAGAACGGTCTTGAACTTCCACCACAGCAGTGGAGAGTAAGACAGTAACCCCAAGATTTGAATTCGTCTGTGAAGACAAAACATTTGCCGGAATAGAGGAGCCTGACTGCGTCCTAGTGGCGTTTTTATGCATATGTGTAGCGGTCGGTTCAGCTGAACGGCTAGAAGCAGGTTGCGCTTCAAAATGTAGCAAGGTATGATGCGGCTTGGCGCAAGTTCGACAAGAATTATAAGATTTGCATTGCATGGACGCATGGTCTGTACGTAAGCAATTTAAACAGAGGCGTTTGACAGTGTCGAAACGTTCCGTCGGAGTTTTCTTTAGAAACGATTGACATCTGTAAATTAAATGATTGCCCTTGCAAGAAGGACAATGGTGCGAAAATGAATTCTTTGAGTCACTGGAGCTAATTGGTGTATCCAGTGAAACTACGTTAGAAGAAACCTTTGGTTTAAATTGAAACGCTGAGGATTTCTTAGGCACTGATGTGTGAGATGTATGGTCAGTCGTCGAATAAGAAACAGGTGCGGTTGAAGAAAAGGTTTCCAACGCTGCACATTGTTGAGTTAAAAAATATCTCAAATCATCGAAATTGGGTATTTGCTTCGGATCCGATTGAACTTCAAAGCGTTTTCTAGTAAACGGATCGAGTTTTTCTAAAAAAAAATCGACCAGAATGAAGTTCCAATGTTCAGTATAAAATTTTAAGTTAGTTAGAACAGCAAGGTTCTCTGAAAAACAATCAATAAGTGCCCTAAGTTTCTTAGGGTCTTCTGATTTTAAAGGTGGAAAGTCTTTCATAGCTTTCCAATGCAAAGTTGCTAATAAACGTGGATTGCTAAATCGCTCACGCAGGGCATTATATGAAATAATAAAATTATCACCAGAAACAGGTACCGATTAAACAATTTTCAAAGATTCCTCGCTACAGCAGTTAATAAGGTAATTTAGTTTCTCGATATTGGTCAATGATGCATTATTGTAAACCAGACTGTCAAATAAATCAATAAAAGATGCGAATTCAGTTACCTCATTATTAAAATGTGGGAGCTTTAACGGTAACAATTTTGATCCCGTACGTGCTTTCACTAATTTGCGGTGCTCGCATTTCTTGCATCGTTTCAAGGTGAAGCAAAATGCAATAGTAAGCTGCATCTACCTCTTTACGTAGAGCGTTGTAATTTAATAATTCTACATCGTTACATGAAGCAAAGACATCAATTAAAACCCTATTAAAATTGGAGTAAATGTCATTTACTCCCGTTGTTTGAATATGGAATAACGTTTTTAAACTTGAATCACTCTGTATAGCGTTGCCGAGCTCTAAAATTTCCACAATGCGTATTTTAAATAACTCGAGTTGTGCCAAATCGGTCTTTTTTGGAGCCATAATGACAATGTTATTCTAAAAGACGTACAAATAAATGCTGTAAACGCGGTAACCTTCAGCTGTGCGCTGAAAAATATTAAATATTATGGGTTGTTGTTCAAGCACGAAAATGTAAAATAGCGCATAAATCAATAAAACGCGTTTATGGCTATTAGCCTCCAATGAATCTTAAGCAACACGTCGAAAACCTAACGGTTTGTCAAACAAAGCGTTAAGATAAAATTTACAGTTTTAGAACGGGCGGCTTTTAACATCTAAGATCAGAGGGTCTACCAACATTTAAACATATGGCTAACATATTTGCAAGAAAGGTTGCAGCTTTTACAACTTTATTACCTTTTGCAGATGTATTCAATATTTCACGCCTGCAAACCGAGCAGGTTTGTGTGTAATACAATAACGTGCAATGGCTTTTAAATACAAAGCAAATCCCTTTATCCTTCTTATTTGAGAAGTATAAAGCGAATTATAATTTTCACGTTGCCGTGTGTTTTATATGCCGCTAAAATAAATTTAAGACTGAAAACTAACAAATTTTATGTTAAAGGATTTATTTGTAATTAACCGCTTGGTTTAATTACGGCAAAATCGCTTAATTTAATTTAAAGAAAGTATATAGCTAATATTTTACACATTTTAACCCGCTAAATATGGGGTTTAAACACAAATTTAAAAGCTAAAGTAAATGATTAAAACACTCTCGCTGAAATGCAAAATAATATTCAGTTTAGGACATGCGTATAAACATAGGACCGGTGAAATCCGGCTCGAAGGACCAAATATAGGATGGTAAGGTGATTTAGAAATGGTAATTATAGGGAAGGACCAATTGCTAGTGTCGCCTTCAGGGCTCTCGTACAACTGTCTGCTGCTACCGTCCGAGTACGACTGATTGTTACTTCACGCACTCGCACTACCGGCATAAGGTTTTACTAAAACTGTAGGGTACCCGCACTAATGGTATTTATTGTCACCACTACTAAATTGTTCAATAATGACGTAACAACAGGACTAGCAAGACCTTGTTTGGATTTATGGTCAAGGAGTTTTCCACGCACCATTGTTCAATAAACTTTAATGCTGTTTGCATTAGGTTGCACAGCACTTGCTCATATTTGCCAACTACTACAGTAGCCAGGTCATCAGCATACCCCACCGTGTAGAAGCCGGCCTCATTAAGACGATGTAGCAGGTTGTCAACTACTAAAATCCATAGTAGTCGCGACTAAAGCGTTTTTTACCACTTAAACTCAAACAGATGCTAGTTCAAGCTATTATACTGCCCCATTTCGATTATTGTGACTTAATCTATATAAATTTATGTTCAGACCTTCGTATGCGTCTACAGCGCGTACAAAATACATGCATTCGTCATATTTTTGATTTAAAGTATTACGCCAGAGTTAGCATTTTTTACTCTCGATTAAATTGACTTAAGCTTGATGAAAGACGGAAATTCACTTAGCTATTTTTATTTATAAACTACTGAAACAACAACCGCCGTCATATTTATCATCGCAGTTTTCCCTACTTTCAAGCAGGACTTACAATACCAGGCAAGTGGATGTACTATCTATTCCTATTCACCATTCTCAAATGTACCACTCTTTGTTCCTGGTCACAGGTTTGCTTCTCTGGAACTCTATTCCACAAAATATTAGGAACGCCCAGTCAAAAACAAAAATCGGTGAATGATTATCTCATCAAAGACACTAGCAGCCTGTAACGGGCAATTTTTAACAGTTAACCTTTTCCGCTTTACCAAATTTGTAAATACATTTCTGCAACTACTATCTCTATGTTTTATATTTATTAACTCGTGGGTATTACTTTAAAAGATAGATTAATTTGAAGATTGATTTTCATTAATAAATAAATTGCAATGAATTGTAAATTGGATCGTTCAGGTCTAACCGCTGTAATTAATGAGTAGATATGATTGCTGCATTCATATAAATGTTGTTCCTTATGTGGATATACAAGTCTAGATAAGAAGAGTCGATAAGCGGTTGTAATAGCAAGCAGTTTGTGTTTGGTTCCGATATATTACGTTCAAGATGCTGTTTCCTTGTTGCTTTACTGATTGTGTTTTGAGTCGTATTTTGTTCTTTATTCCGATATACTAAGTACGTTAAAAATTCTGGTTTCCTCTTTGCTTTGACTAGTGAAAATCAATGCGGGATTTAATTTTCGTATTGTTCATGTACGAGCACGGCACGATTTTTTAGTTGTTTTCTGTGAAATAAAAATTGTATATTAACTGTACAAAAGTGTTTTACGGAACATTGTGACGGACGTACTTTAGTGATACACGTGCTTTACTCATTGTGGTTTTCTTAGTTGCTTTGTCTTTTTGATTTTTTTTAAACTATGTGTGTGCAATCTAGTTTTGCGGTTCTTTTTCTTTTCACAGTAGCGCACACTTTGGATTAGTTAAATACAGTGCTACTGTAGTTTCTGAATTTTCTAACAACAAAGAATCTAAAATAGATCTTTCCTTGTGCAAGTTTCGTGTTTGTGAAATATAATAGATTACCGGTTTACTAAGGTATTGGCGGAAATTTCTCACTGCTTTTTGGGATGTTTATGACAATAATATACATCTGGTCCCAGTTGAAATCAAACTAGTGCTTCAGAATATTTCGAAATTATTGTCTTAGGAAATAGAATTACCAAGAAATTTATCAAGGCTACATAGTTCCGACGCGTGATATTGTCTGCTGCTAACCCCAGTGAAATACGTAGGTGTGATTAGTGTAACGTGTGAGAAGTCCCATTAACATTACATGTGATTTTCCAATGCTCCACCCGAAGGTACTACATTGGCCAGGAAGCGAGTTTTTTTTTTTTTACCTGGAAAATTTTGAATTTTGCCGAATCCTTGCTGTTCCAAGCAAGGTAGGGATCTTTAACGTGCGTGACAACACTCACACACGGGACCTCCATTTTACCTCTCATCCGAACGAGGGTGTATTTTTGCGAAAAATGCTCGCCTAACATTTTTCAAGCGGACCGTGTCGGGATTCGAACCCGGGACCTTGGGCGTAGTAGTCACACACATACCACTACGCCACGGAGCCGCCTAGTCCCATTAACACCCTCACAGTCAAGGGTGAAGTGCTTCGTTAGTGCTGGACATCGTTGAATCTCACACTTCCGTTGCAAGGAAGCGTCGCTGAAGGACTTTTGTAAGTTCAACTATTTCCTACTTATTAGTACTTTAAATATCTATCCGTTGTTTTGCCATATCTTCGTCGTTCTGATACCTTTTACAATAGACTTGCATGCTATTTTAAAACATAGAAAAAAAAATAAAGAAAGAAAGGAAAAGAATCAATGCTACTGAATTACTCATATCAATTGTGTCTTACCTATTTACTTTTTTAACTTTTTGTCTGATTTATGTTTAATTGGTGTGTGAGGAAACGTTTCTGCTACTCCCCAATATTACCTCACTGTGTACTAAATATTTTTCTGTATTGCTTTTACCGTTATTATATTATATAGTTTATCGAAACAGTTTCTTTTTTTCATTCTACATAGTACTGAATAACTTAGACTTTTCATTGCTGCTATGCTTTTTCTTTATTTCAGGTTTGCAGGACTAATCTTTTTTATTGCAGGTTTACTATTCTAATTTCTTTTATTGCAGATACTGTTACTAACTCCTTACCGCCGCATCCATCATAGGTCAGTCTGCTTTCTACAACCCCCCCTACTCTCCGATTGAGCCGGGTCATTTCTTGACTTTCTTTGTGTTACGTAACATAGATTTTTGGCGCCCAACGTGGCAGCCGCTAATTAACGTCACAGGAATTTTTGGCGCCCAACGTGGGGCCACGAAAAAAAAACGTAACAGAGATTTTTGGCGCCCAACGTGGAGCTCGATTTTTTTTGATTGGCCCGATATTATTTTTTCTTCTTTCTCGTTTGGGGGCTCGAATTATTTTTTTGAGGGGCCCGCTTTCCCAACGTGGGGCTCGATTTTTTTTCAGGGGCCCGCTTTTTTGATTGGCCTCGATTTTTTTTTGAGGGGCCTGATTTTTTTTCGATTTGCTCTCGATTTTTTTGGTTGGCTCTTGACTTTTTTTAAATTTTTTTATGACCTTGATTTTTTGGCATTTTTTTTTCTGGTGGATCGGCTCGACTTTCTTTTCTGCCTATATTGGCTGGCTCTAATTTTTTTTGTGGTGTAGTCTTGATTTTCTTTTTTCTTCCTTCGCTATATAGAAATTCCTTGATGTTAATTTTTTTTTGGTCAATTATCAGAGTTGTGTTTTCGCTGGTAATTTGGTTCTGGAAAACACTGGCGCCCAAGTTTTCTTTACACCACCTTTTTTTTTCTTTTCTTCACGTCACTTTCGCTACCTCACTTAAATATAATCCTAATGTACCCGATCTAGATCTGTTGTCCTTTTGGCGACGCAAACGCCACAAATTTCGTCCGTAATCCACTCGTCTCCCTACGTTATACGATTCCTTCAACTCATTAGCTTTATCTGTGATATTTTACATATTTCGTAGTATTGTGTGATGACTTTTATTTTTGTTCTTCTACTCTTTCCGGGTTTTCTTCCATTCCACATTCCTGTCCATTTTTTTTTCCTGACTGGTTTTCCTTGCGGTTAGTTGATGTACTGACTTCGATCACTCGTTGTATCTGCTCCTGTGGTAGTTGCTCTTTAGGCCTACTTTCTGTCCTTTAGGAATCACGACTTAGTCGACTTTTGGGTCTATTAGCAGCACCACAGTTTAGGCCTTTCGTTGCTTTTTCCAGTTTTCCGTTTGTCGTTCCCTGGCTTGCTTGAGGCTTGACACTTGTGTCTTATGTTGGCTATTGCTGTTGGTTTTCTTCCTCGCTACTTTTCTTTTCTTTTGGTTTCTGCGCGCGAAACCAATTTCTTGAAGTTGGAAACTGTGCTGTTTCTTTTCTAAAGAGACATCCCTCCTTTGACGAATCAATTGGCAGCGTTTATGCCTCTACACATTGGTCCTCTCCGATTGCTACTGCTTACCTATCTTTCCCTGTGGATTTCTTTACTCTTAGTTGTGTCTGACATTTTGGTCCTTCGAGCCGGAATTTTTTTTTGTGTGTTGGTTCTGATTGAATTGGTATCGTTTGTTGTTTCGTATTCCTATTCATATTTTTGTAGTTAACCCATCCCGTGACTTTTTCTTTTGGCTAGTTCTACCATTTGTTCACTATTTGACTAGTATAGTCGCTTTCTACATCCATTCCCTGAGGTAGGCGTCAGATCTATTTTCTTTTCCTTTAGGAATTTCGACTTGGTCGCTTTTGTAGGTCTGTTAGCCATACTCTGCTTGAGTAGTCGTTTCATACGAATTTGTGTTACCTCAGTTGGAAGTATTCTAGATGGTGTACTAGCTTGCCTTTGTCCTTTGCTTTGTCTTGGTTTTTTCTTTGCTGCACACTTGAGGGTGACAGTTTTGCTACGAGTTTTCTTCTCCGTTTTTTTTCTTTTCTCTTGGTTTCTCCGAGGGAAACCAAAACTTTTCTTTGAGGTGGAAAACAGAAATGTCCCTTTTGGGGGACATCCGTCTTTTGACGATTTTGAAAGTAGCGAAGACCTTTAATCCTCATTGGGTGTTTACTTAATGCTTTCTTTACCTGTTCTGTTGTTGTTGGTTATGATAGATGACTTTGTGTTCTTTTAAAAAAAATGTTCCGTTTCTTATGTTGGTGTTGGTCCTTCGAGCCGGATAATTTTTTTGTTGTTGTTTGGTTCCTTGTCTGTCGTTGTTTTCTTTCACCCCGACGTCTTTATTTTGTTAGGGGGGAATCTGTAACGGGCAATTTTTAATAGTTAACCTTTTCCGCTTTACCAAATTTGTAAATACATTTCTGCAACTACTATCTCTATGTTTTATATTTATTAACTCGTGGGTATTACTTTAAAAGATAGATTAATTTGAAGATTGATATTCATTAATAAATAAATTGCAATGAATTGTAAATTGGATCGTTCTTGTCTAACCGCTGTAATTAATGAGTAGATATGATTGCTGCATTCATATAAATGTTGTTCCTTATGTGGATATACAAGTCTAGATAAGAAGAGTCGATAAGCGGTTGTAATAGCAAGCAGTTTGTGTTTGGTTCCGATATATTACGTTCAAGATGATGTTTCCTTGTTGCTTTACTGATTGTGTTTTGAGTCGTGTTTTGTTCTCTATTCCGATATACTAAGTACGTTAAAAATTCTGGTTTCCTCTTTGCTTTGATTAGTGAATATCAATGCGGGATTTAATTTCCGTATTGTTCATGTACGAGCACGGCACGATTTTTTAGTTGTTTTCTGTGAAATAAAAATTGTATATTAACTGTACAAAAGTGTTTTAGGGAACATTTTGACGGACGTACTTTAGTGATACACGTGCTTTACTCATTGTGGTTTTCCTAGTTGCTTTGTATTTTTGATTTTTTTTAAACTATGTGTGTGCAATCTAGTTTCGCGGTTCTTTTTCTTTTCAAAGTAGCGCACACTTTGGATTAGTTAAATACAGTGCTACTGTAGTTTCTGAATTTTCTAACAACAAAGAATCTAAAATAGATCGTTGCTTGTGCAAGTTTCGTGTTTGTGAAATATAATAGATTGCCGGTTTACTAAAGTATTGGCGGAAATTTCTCACTGCTTTTTGGGATGTTTATGACAATAATATACATCTGGTCCCAGTTGAAATCAAACTAGTGCTTCAGAATATTTCGAAATTATTGTCTTATGAAATAGAATTACCAAGAAATTTATCAACTACCTAGTTCTGACGCGTGATATTGTCTGCTGCTAACTCCAGTGAAATACGTAGGTGTGATTAGTGTAACGTGTGAGAAGTCCCATCAACACCCTCACAGTCAAGGGTGAAGTGCTTCGTTAGTGCTGGACATCGTTGAATCTCACACTTCCGTTGCAAGGAAGCGTCGCTGAAGGACTTTTGTAAGTTGAACTATTTCCTACTTATTAGTACTTTAAATATCTATCCGTTGTTTTGCCATATCTTCGTCGTTCTGATACCTTTTACAATAGACTTGCATGCTATTTTAAAACAGAAAAAAAAATAAAGAAAGAAAGGAAAAGAATCAATGCTACTGAATTACTCAAATCAATTGTGTCTTACCTATTTATTTACTGAATTACTCATATCAATTGTGTCTTACCTATTTATTTTTTTTAACTTTTTGTCTGATTTATGTTTAATTGGTGTGTCAGGAAACGTTTCTGCTACTCCCCAATATTACCTCACTGTGTACTAAATATTTTTCTGTATTGCTTTTACCGTTATTATATTATATAGTTTATCGAAACAGTTTTTTTTTTCATTCTGCATAGTACTGAATAACTTAGACTTTTCATTGCTGCTATGCTTTTTCTTTATTTCAGGTTTGCAGGACTAATCTTTTTTATTGCAGGTTTACTATTCTAATTTCTTTTATTGCAGATAGTGTTACTAACTCCTTACCGCCGCATCCATCATAGGTCAGTCTGCTTTCTACAACCCCCCCTACTCTCCGATTGAGCCGGGTCATTTCTTGACTTTCTTTGTGTTACGTAACATAGATTTTTGGCGCCCAACGTGGAAGCCGCTAATTAACGTCACAGGAATCTTTGGCGCCCAACGTGGGGCCACGAACAAAAAAAACGTAACAAGCCGTTCATGAATTTGCTAAAACTCTATGGTCTACTTTGTTTCTGCCTGATGCGAATGCATGCATGAATGTGAACGTGTGTGTGTGTGTGTGTGTTTTGTGTAGTATAGTTTGTTTATGCATGTATTATACTTCGTGTATTGTACATGTCTGCCTTGTGTTTTTTCCATTCAATACAATATTGTATATAAATATGTACCTGCAGGCTATAAGTTAGATGTAAGACAGGGCCGTTTGGCCCTAATGTCGCTTATCGCTAGCATTCAAATAAATGATTTTGAAATAATAAAGTCGATAACAACAACAACAACAATACGTCACCCTGAGGACAGCTCTTAGCTACCGTCCTGCATAAGGAAGTGGTTCCCACACAGACACGTACTTCACAACAGCGTAGGTACAAATGCGTCCCTTTCTCCAATTAAATTATGTGTCACGGTAGCTATGTTGTGACATCTGACTGTCAATCAAAAGAGGGCGGCTTCGTGGTTTGGTTGGTTTGCGTGTGATTAGATTTGAATTCCGAGTACGGATCGCTTGAAAAATGTTAGGCGAGCATTTTTCACAAAAATACGCTTTTGTTAGAATGAGAGGTAAAATGTAGGTCCCGTGTGTTAGTGTTGTTACGCTTGGAATAGCAAAAGTTCGGTAAAATTCTAAATTTTTATGTAAAAAATTCACTTTCTGGCTATTCTAGTAGCTTCGGCGGAGAAATTATGTAGTGTCCCTAAAAAAGTTACAGGTTCAAATCCTACCGTGATTTTATACTTTTTTTCTTTAAACTAGCTCGATTAGAAACGATCGTTTTATTACCTGCTTTTAAATTTTAAATTTAGTTTTGGTTTTTAAAACCAATGATCTCACAAAAAGGCTAAGGTGACAACTCAGTGGTTGGAAACCCTTGATTTAGAATTTGTCAAAGGCAATTGTTTCTAGCTCAACCAAATTATTATGATTTTTTTTTAGAGTTGATCAAAGCCGTTTTTCTATCTTTTCTGAAAATAAATAAATACCTTTTCTGCAATTTTTTAGATGAGCGTTTTTCTGCTGTATGAGTCTCAAAGGCTCATCTTATGTATACATGTAAAAGATGATCTTTCTAGTCATTCTATTGTTAGCTTACCTGCAAAACAAGGATTTGGCTCACAGGCATTAACACGAACACAAGTTTCGCCATTTCCCGAGTAGCCCTCAGGACATGTTCCACAGCTATATCCAACAGCTGTATTACGACATTCAACTCCTTGAAAGCAGGGTCGACTTCTACATGTTTTAAATGGGGTGCATTCAATACCATTTCCTGTAAATTCATTCGGACATGGCCCGCAGCGTGGTCCATTTTGAGTATCAATGCATTCAACGCCAGAGAAGCATTTAGGTGGGCGCACGGCACAAGATTCTATGAAAGGTTCTGACTGTCTACAAGATTCACAATTTTGTAATACGCGTGTTAATCGGTCGATAACGATACGATGATCTCTAACTTGAAGTGTTAGGTGATTTATGGCTTCGACCAGGGAGTTCAACGTGTTTAAGGTGGTGTCATCTGGAAAAGATAGGTGTAACTTAAGGATTACTTAAAGGTGCACTTGTATTCAATATAAATAAATAGATTGATAATTACGCTAATTAAATTTAATAAATACCTGAGTTTAACGAAATAACGGCTTCACTTAGATGTAAGAGACAAGCGAAAATAATTAAACGATTTGCCTTTAGCGGCATCTTCTCTAATACTGTTTTTATAACTAACCTTAATTAAACGAAATCTGTATATGCTCTGCATACCAATTTCAATTGAAGTTTATTATGGGAATGAATTTATTAAACGCTGAAATTTTTTTAATAGAGAGCAAGGTCGTATTTTTGACAATATGATAGTTTTTTCTGTGGCAAATTAAAAAGACAATAAAAAGGCGAGACAATTACAATTAGTTAATGTTGTCGAATAATTCTATTTTAATCTGTGAAAACCAAAACTTGAGGACTTTTAATTAGTGTACGGATGCAACTGTAACAAAATTCAATAATTTCAACAAGGTAAAGTCAGTTTAATATAAATATTTTACCTTCTTTATGCGATAGTTGCTATTCCGATTTAATTAAGCGAGCATGTACTTTGAATTCAGTAAAGTACGTCACTACAGTATAATTTGCTTTTGTGCATAATCGATTAAATCGTTGAATAATGTCGTTTATGCAAACAACTTCAACATTCCAAATAAAGACTTTTTCAATTGTACCAGATCTTCAACTTTCATTTAAAGTAATGGTTCCCAAACATACGCTCATGGACTAATTTTTATAGCAAAAAGCCAACCTGACCATGAACTTACAATTGAAATAATTCTATATATTTGCATAATAGAAAAATTACAGATCTAACGTTAATGTCTTAAATGGTAATTGTGACGTAAAAATAAAATATCAATAAAATATTTTCATATTTAAATTAGTATTTATTGAAATCACTGCTTTTATTTTAAAATACAAAACACATAATTTTTTTCAATGACGTGGGCGAACTACTTTTTGAATTATGTTAATGTAATTCCAATGGAACTCCAAAGCGACAAAACAACTCCCTCACTAGTACATCTGCAACCGTCACGGCTTCTTGGTTAGGTATAGCATATGCCTCCGGCCATTTGGTAAAATAATTCATTGCAACCAATATGTATTTATTTCCTTTCTCTGATTCAGGAAACGGACCACCTATATCAATGGCCACCCTCTCAAAAGGATTCCCCAACGTTATATTGTCTCATTGGGGTTTTCCGTTTTGTGAACGAGCTATTTCCAGAGGCACACAACTCACATTTCCGGCACCACTCTTTCACATCTTCTTTGCAGTTCACCCAATAGACTCTTTCTCTCACTTTTTCGAAAGTTATTTTTATGCCAAAGTGCCCTCCAGAAGTACCATCATGCAAGTGCTACAACACTTTCGGCACACTGCTTCCTGGCACTTTCACTTGAAGTCGTCTCTCAGTGCCATCTTCACACTCCAGGTATCGTTTCAAGGTTCTGTTTTCAATCGCCAAGGAGTCCCACTGTGACCAGTATGCCTTCAGGCTCCTACTTGAAATACTAATTTCTTCCCAAGCTGGTCGTTGTCCTCTACTTTTCCATTCAATAATACGTCCCAATTCGGCGTCATTCTCCTGGTCTTCTCGTATTCTTTCGGGTTGCCAAGTATTATCAGTTACCGTCATTCTACGAATGACACTCATTTTCTCTTCCATTTTGGAGAGATGATTGCAGTCTACCGGACAAGGTCTTCTTGACAGAGCGTCTGCCTTCCGATGGCTAGTTCCCATACGCTATTCTGTGTCAAAGTAATATTCCTGCTGCCGTTCTATCCACCCTGCAACTTGTTCTTCAGGATTTCGGAACTTCAGTAACCATTTTAGTGCAGCATAGTCTGTTCTTAACATATACGACCGTATAAGTACTTATAAAAGTGTTCTATGGATTTGACGACGACCAACAGCTCCCTTTTTGTTACACAAAAGTTCTTTTCTGGCCGCGTCAAGACCTGGCTGAAATACGCAATAACTTTTTCTTGTCCGCCCTGCACGTGAGAAAGAACACTTCCTATAGCTGTGTTGCTGGCATCGGTATCCAACACAAATTTACCCTCCATCCGTGGATAACTCAGAATCGGTGCTGTAACTAGTTGTTCAAATGCGCTGTGGCAGTCGTCATTACAACTATGTTCTTGTCTATCTTCGGTTAATTTCGTCACCGGTTTGGAAATGTTCGCAAACCCTAGTACATAACGACGGAAATATGTACACAATTCCAGAAAACTGCGTAGTTGGTGTATATATGCTTGTGTAGGCCACTCTTGTACCGTTTCTATCTTGTCAGGGTCGGCTCTTATTCCGATTCCGAAACGACATGTCCTAGGTATTTTACCTCTTCTTCAAATAGGTGACATTTCTTAGGGCTCAATGTAAGGTTTGCACCGCGTAATCTTTGAAATATCTTAACATGTTCTGCAAAAAACCCGCCTAACACTATCACGTCGTCTAGGTATACCAAACATGTTTTCCAGGACAGTCCACACAATATCGACTCCATCAAACGTTCAAAAGTAACAGGGGCATTAAATAATCCAAAGGGCATAACCTTGAACTGCCATAATCCAGCTCCAATTGTAAACGCAGTTTTTTCTTTATCGTTTGGCTCCAAGCCTGCCTGCCATTATCCGCTTTTCAAGTCCAAGGTCGAAAACCATTTAGATCAGGATAGAGTATCCAAGGTGTCATCAATTCTGGGCAAAGAATAGCTGTCTTTCTTTGTGACATTGTTTAGCCGCCGGTAGTCTACGCAAAACCTTGTTGACCCATTCTTTTTCTTGACCAGCACTACCGGGGATGCTCATGGACTATTCGAAGGCTCAATCACTCCCTGTTCTTCCATGTCTGTGATAATTTGCTAGGCTTCCTTACGTTTAGTCAAAGGAAGCCGCCTGGGATGTTGTCGTATCGGTTGCGCATCCTCAGTATTGATCTTGTGTTGCACAACATTTGTCCTTCCTTTCTCACAATCATCCAGTGCAAACACACCTCGATATCGACTAGTTCTTTTAACTTGTTCAGTTGGTCGCCGTTTAATCCTTGGCAAAAAGGTATCAACATATCCAGCAATTTCTGTGAGCAACCGTTGGCTGGTTTATCTTTCGTGTCGTCCACGCAACGTTTAATATGGCATACTGGAATGCAACTTCCCACAACCATGTCTTTCTTCAGGGTTACCGTATGCGGATTAATGTTTAGCACTCTTACTGGTATCATATATTGAGACTTTACCAGTGTTCTTCCAATCAGTAATCCCTCCTGACCAATTCCCGATTCAGTTCCTTCAATCATGCATATTGGTCCTTCCCGTAGAGTACCATCCGGGCGTTCCATCACGATAATTTTTGTCTTTTCAGGTGTTTTCATATCACAAATCATTCGAACTTGCATCGTCTGGTTACTCGTCCCTTAAAATCTCATCACCTATCCGAAGCACATTTTCTTGCATGTTCACATGAAACCCATATTCTCTCATGAGATCCATTCCTAAGACAACCTCTTCTATAATTTCCGCTACCAACACCCGATGATTAATTAGTTTGTCTCCAATTCCCAACGTTACGCAGTCTCTTTGTGAGTAGAAATTTTTTCGAAGACATACCGATGTAGGTAGTAATTTTCCACGACCAATAAAAATCTGCTCTCACAACAGTCCTTGTCGCTCCTGTATACACGAGTAATCGGACAACCCTACCACTAATTCTATCATCAATATAAATGCTGTCCAGACTTACCCGACGATGTAGCACGGATGATAATCTCCGGTTGTTTTTTAGGTTGAGTACAGCGTCTCTGTATATGACCAACTTCACCACAGTTCCACCATCGTAGACCCCATCTCCGCGGTCGATGTCTTTCGGCGGCTCCGTGGCGTAGTTGGTATGTGTGTGACTACTACGCCCAAGGTCCCGGGTTCAAATTCCGACACGGTCCGCTTGAAAAATGTTAGGTGAGCATTTGTCACAAAAATACACCCTCGTTCAGATGAGAGGTAAAATGAAGGTCCCGTGTGTGAATGTTGTCACGCACGTTAAAGATCCCTACCTTACTTGGAACAGCAAGGGTTCGGCAAAATTCCAAATTTTTCAGGTAAAAAACTCGTTTCCTGACCAATGTAGTACCTTCGGGCAGAGCATTTTGTTGTTTCAGGGTCCAAGATCTGCCGAGACAGGGAGTGTCGGTGCCGCGCACTTCCTACGCAGCAGCTGCCGCAGGTATGAAGCCTACGTTTGCCGTTAGGGCCGACGCTAAACCAGATCAGAAAAGCACGTTATGACGACCCTGAAGAAGAAGGTCGACCCAGCACGTGATGGGTTTGTTGTAGTCGGAGCTCGAAGGACGCGTAGGGGCGGTGTAGTAATTGAGTGCGCAGGTCGTGACGACGCCAAGAAACTGCAGTCGAAGATCGGCGGGCACTGCGAAGAATTAGTAGCGAAGACCATCGAGAAAAAGCGTCCACGGGTCGTTCTTCCGGGGATCAAAGCGGGGACGAAGGCGGAAGAACTGGTGCAGTTGATCGTGAGCCAGAATCCCTGCTTCGGCGATTTGAAGCTGGAAGACCACCTGAGAGAGAAGATCAAGTTTGGCAAAAAGGGATCTCTTCGTCAACGTAGTCTTCGAAGTGACCCCCATACTTCGAAGGCGTATATTAGCTGACGCTAACAACCTCAGGTGGCGAAGTGTATGGGCCCGGGACCATTTCTCGATGACCCAGTGTTACCGGTGCTACGAGTACGGTCATAAATCGATAGAGTGCAGGGGGAAGGTACAGTGGTGCGGTAACTGTGCCGAGGTCGGGCACGAATTCAAGAATTGCCGGAAGGCAGTACCCTGCTGTGTGGTTTGCGGAAGGGCAAACGACAGAACTGGCTGTGGCGCGAAGGTCGATACGCGCCACGACGCCAAGTCGAGTAGATGCCCCACGATGCTACGGCTGAAGAACGCAATCACACGGAACATCGATTATGGACCGTGAAGAAAAACAAAGATTTAAAAGAAGCAAGAAAATTAAATTTGCGCAATTAAATCTCGAGAAAGGCAAAAGGGCAACAAATAGCTTCGTAAAGTTATTATGCGAAGAAAATATCGACATCGGGCTTATACAGGAACCGCACCTGTATAGCCACAAATTAACAGGTTTTGGGAGGGGGGTTACCGTCTTAAACGCGAATAGCAAACGACCGCGCAGTGGTATAATAATAAATAATGGGACGTGCGCCGGGATAATATTAAACAATTTCTCCAACGAGTTTATAACCACCGCGAAAATAAAAACAGGGACAAACACGTTCTACGTGATAAGCGCGTACCTTCCACCAGTCAACTCCCGGCGGGAAAATCCTCAAACTGAGGACTTAATAAATCACATCGAAGGCATTTTTTTTGCCAAATTGGAAGGAATAAAAAACTAATAATTGGGGGAGACTTTAATGCTGTCACCGTTATGGGGTAGCCCTAAAGAAGACGATAGCGGTTCACAGGTTGCTGATCTTTTAACGGAATGGGATCTTAGTGTGATAAACACTAATGATTCACCTACGTTCGAGGGACATAGAGGCAGCAGTTTTATTGATCTTACTGCAGCCTTGCACGAGATGTTAGAAATCATTTTGTGATTGGAAATTAAGGTCGGACGATGAAACGCTCTCTAACCATAAATTAATAAGATGGGACGTTGAAACCAAAACAAGCACAAACGAGCAGCTAACTATATTTCCGCGGTTCTGTAATTAAAAAGCAAATTGGGAGCGGTTCGGAGAAAAATTTGGCAAAAGTATTCCTGCGCTTGAAAACGAGCTATTTAACTGCCGAGAGGCAGACGAAATAGAAACACTCGCGGAAATTTTAAACGACGCGGTGGTAGACGCGTCGTCGTACTCCATGCCGCGAAAGAAAACATTTAAAGAGAGCGTACCCTGGTGGACCCGGGAACTAACCACCAAGCGGGCAGAAACGCGTAACCTAAGGCGCCGCTATCAACGCGCCTCGGGAGATATAAGAGAACAACGGAGAATAGAATACAATCAAAGTTACCGCGAATATAAGATATTAATAGAAGAAACGCGAACAAATAAATTCAAAGAATTCTGCACGCGAAACTCACAAAAAGAACCTTGGGGAACCGCATACTGCGCAATAAGGGGTAAACAACAGAAAATCGCGCTCGGTAACATAAGAAAGACAAATGGCGAATATACGGAAGGTTTTAAAACCATAGCGGAATATTTATTAGAGAAATTCTTCCCTTCGGTAATCCCGAGGAGGATGAGGGGTTGCACGATTTAGTACGCCGGGAAGCTACAAAAGCGCAAGGAACAGGTGCCCATAAGGCAATCCTAGTTTACGAGGTCGTCAGGGCTCTTAGGAGGATGAACCCTAAGAAGGTACCGATGCATGACGGAATCACTTGAGACGCAGCTCTAAAGGCATGCCTGTTAGCCCCGTGTGTCTTTGCCGGGTTGTTTAATCTTTGTCTAGAAAGGGGCGTTTTTCCGCGTTGCTGGAAGGTCCAGAACGTGAAATTCATACCTAAACCTAAAAAGGCGGATACGTCAGACCCGAGCAGCTATCGTCCAATTAGTTTGCTACCGGTGCTGGGGAAAGTTTTGGATCGCGTTAGGACTACCCGAGTTGAGCACTTAGTGCGTGACAGCGGCGGTTTTAATAACCGGCAGTTCGGTTTTATGGAGGGAAAGTCGACTATCGATGCATTAGAGTTCGTTGTCGGGGAAATTAAACAGGCGAGAGATGCTAAAGAGTACTGTGTTGTTGTTGCTTTGGACATTTCAGGAGCATTTGATGCTGCCTGGTGGCCATTGATTGTTTGCGAATTGGAAAATAGGGATTGTCCGCGAAACTTGATGTCCTTGGTCAAGGAGTTATTTCTCGGGGCGATTGGCACAGGTTGAAATTCCGGGTGAAGTTTTGTCGCACGAGGTGGAAAGGGGATGTCCGCAGGGGTCATGCTCTGGTCCCACATTTTGGAAGTTGTTGTATGAGAGCATCTTTAGGGTCAAGTTGCCCACAGGATGCTCAATCGTTGGGTTTGCGGATGATACGCTTTTAATCCTCAGATCGCGATTGTTAATGGATATGCGCACAAAACCGAACGAGACGCTTAATAAACTATACGAATGGTTGCAGGCGGTAAAATTAAAATTTAACACGGCGGAGTCAGAGGCGCTTTATTTCGGAAAGAAACCGGGATAGCGACCCCCCTAGGCTAGAGCTGGGAGGAGAAAATACCGTTTATGGAAGCAATTACATACCTCAGCGTAAATATTGACGATAAGTTAAATTGGAAAGCTCACGTGCAGTACGTTAAAAGGCAGCGAAATATCAAACAAAATGAGATGGCGGCTGCGAAAATAAATTAGGGTTTCAGAGGCGAATCGCTGAGACGATTTATGCCGGAGCAATTGAGCCGGCAATGCTGTACGCAGCATCTATATGGGCGGAAGGTTGTAAAGTCCGGGAGATGCGTCAATTGATGAGTGTGCAACGCATAACCGCGTTCAAGGCGGCGAGGGCATATAGGACCACTTCCACGGAGGCGGTCCTGGTGATCAGTAGGCGTTTGTCGTGTTTAAGCAGGAATGGGAGGTGTTTCGGTTTCAAACCAAACTCGCGAACTGGAGCACTATCGTCTAATGCAAATTGGTAGCCATACGAGGCTATCGATTACGTAATAAACCATACGGGCAGAGACGAATATTATATAATCAGTGATAGTAAAATCGGCGCTGATGGCTTTAACAAACATGAACACCTCGACAGACCTTCAAGCAGACGTCTTGAGGATAGCGCACACGGCGCTCGAGTTTTGGCATTTAAAGTTCTGTTGGGTTACGACGCACGATGGTAACGTAGGAAACGATAGGGCTGATGAATTAGCTAAAGAGGCCGCGGCGGGCGATTTTCGGATATCACATTCGTCGATACCGAGGTCTATAATTAAAAGAAAGCTGCGCTAAAAATGAATCTGACAATGGGAAGAGAGGTAGAACAACGCTGCCACGGGCAGGTTGACTCACAAATTCATACCGAGCATAGAAGCTAGAGGTAAGATCGAAGTGAAACTCGATCATAAAATGGTGCAACTGATAACAGGGCACGGCGCCCCGAAAGCGTATTTACAAAGGTTCGGTTTAACCGACAACGACCGCTGCGAATGTGGTGAGGGCGCAGAAAGCGCAGAGCACGTGCTCTTCGACTGTTCACTCGAGGTGGAAAATCGAGGGTTAGCTGATGTGAAATTAGCTATCGCAAGACTAGCATGGCCAAAGAGTCTAGAGGAAGTCAGGGAAGTGGCTAACCAGAAGGCGTTCTGGACAGTCTTCAAAAAATTTTCGGGAAGGTCTCGAGATTAGACGGTGATAACCGCGCGTAAATCGGAGAGGGTATGGGAGGATTGAAAATTTTTGATTTTGACTTGGCATGAGAAACGGACATGAGCATGGTATAACCAAAACCTGTATAAAAAATTTAAAAAAAGAAAGAAAATATAAAAAATATATATATAAAAAAATAAAATAAAAAAATGAAAAGCAAAAATCTATAACCAAAATCTAATATGCACGACAAACCCCTCACCACTAAAACAAACACTGTCCCATCTTATACGCGCGGAAAAATCGGAATCGGGAATAAACTAAAACAAATAAATAACAACAAAATAAATTAGTAAACCCTAATTAACTTGAATCACCAAATAAATAAAGAAAATAAAATAGAGTGAAACCGGGCATCCCCCCAAGACTTAAAAGTGATAGTGATTGTGATCCCCCTATAACGTTTAGTGCATACCTACCAGAACTTTAACAGTGCATCATCTCCCTTTAGCAGAAAGATACCAATAGACGTAAGAAGACGACCAGATCTTCGGATGCTTGGGAAATTTATATATGAGGTAGGATTAAAATTGTGGCGGCTGTACTCATATATGCATTGACTTGTATTAATAAGGAGATTTTGAAATAATCTAACGAGCATGTTTTGTGCGTAATGGCGCTAGCTATAATAATGCTTATGCGAGTGCAATTAATAATTTGGGCGATGCTTTTGCTAATTTATGCACTGTTGCATGCTTTTGGTTATTTAGATATTTATTAATTTATTTATTTTATGTTTATTTATATACTTGCATTATATTTATACTTATTTTATACTTATATTTATATTTTTACCTGTATTTTTGTTCTGTGGCTTGATTTTATTTGCTAGACGTTTTGCCGCCAATTTTTGGTGGCAGAATATATAGGAATGAAGATTGTACTAATAATATGTCAGTTAGGGAATGATAGGGAACGTTAAGGACAAATTTCGGATGACATTTGAATAAATACTTAGACCAGGAAGACAAAATAGTTGGATTCACTATTAAACATTTGGCGAATGCTTAGAAAATTTGAATCCATTTTCAATATTAGCTAGCTAGATTTGGATAGTTTTAAGACGACTCTTCAGGTCGAACCGGTAAGCAGAGCTGGCAGCTGCTATCCGGTATTACGGATCCCTCCCCATTCATTTTTGCGCGTGTCTTGTGGATCGGGATAACTCCAGAATCAACGTTAGGGATACCATTATTTAAACCCGATTTTTAGTTTCAGTTTGTTAGATTTTTATTTAGTATTGATTAACCTAAGTTAGATTAAATTTGGAGCACGTTTAATCTGTAACGTGCATTTTCATAGCTTAACATTTTACGCTTTTTCCAAATTCGTAAATACATTTCTGCAAGTACTATTTCTATATTTTATATTTATTAACTCGTTGGCGAATGCGTCGTATTATAATGAGGGGATTGCATCGTTCTTGTCTTCCCGTTCGTATAAATTTTGTTGCTTATGTGGATATACAAGTCTAGATAAGAGACGATAAGAGGTTGGAATAGCAACGAGTTGATATAAACAGATGAGCAGTTGGTAGTTTGTTCTTGGTTCCTATATATTAATTACGTTGAAAATACTGCCTCTTTTGCTTTGACCATAGTGAGAATTAATGCGGTATCAATTTTCGAATTGTTTATGAATAAGCACGGCACGTTTTTTAGTTGTTTTTCTTGTGAAATAAAAGTTGTATATTAACGGTAGAAAGTGGAGTGCTAATTCCGATTGAAGTAGTATGGTTTATAGGCGAACGTGTTTGGTCGACGCACGTGTGTTTTTAAGGATATTTGACGGACGGGTTTATTGCTTACGCGTGCCTTACTAATTGTTGTTTTTGTTGAGTTTCTGTTGGAAATAAAAGTGGCAGAACTGGTTAAACTCGACCTGCACGCGTGTTCTACGGAACATTTGACGGACTTACTTTAGTGATACACGTGCTTTACTCATTGTGTTTTTTTGTTTGGTGCGTTGTCTTCTGATATTTAAACTGTGTGTGTGATCTAGTTTCGCGGTCCCTTTTTTTTTATTTTATCAGAGTAGTGCATACTTTGGATTATCCAAATACAGTTGATACTGTAGTTTCTGAATTTGCTAACCCCAAAGAATCTAAAATAGAACATTGCTTGCGCAAATTTCGTTATTGGCGAAATATAACAGATTACCGGTTTACAAAGGTATTGGTTGAAGTTTCTCGCTGCTTTTTGGATGTTTATGAAAATAATATACATTTGGTCCCAGTTGAAATTAAACTAGTGCTACAAAATATTTCGAAATTATTGTCTCGGGAAATAGAATTAACAAGAAATTTACCAATGCTACATAGTTCCGTCGCGTGATAATGTCTGCTGCTAACCCCAGTGAAATACGTAGGTGTGATTAGGGTTACGTGTGATAAGTTCCATCAACGCCCTCAAAGTCAAGGGTGAAGTGCTTCGTTAGTGCCGGACATCGTGAATCCCACACTTCAATTGCAAGGAAGCGTTACTGAAGGACCTTTTTGTAAGTTGAACTATTTCCTACTTGTTATTACTTTAAATATCTATCCGTTGCTTTACCATATCTTTGTCGTTCTGATACCTTTTACAAAAGACTTGCATGATATTTTAAAACATAAAAAAAGAAAGAAAGAAAGAAAGATCAATACTACTGAATTACTCATATCAATTGTGTCTTACCTATTTATTTTTTTTTTAACATTTTGTCTGCTTTATGTTCAATTGGTGTGTGAGGAAACGTTTCTGCTACTCCCTAATATTACCTCACGTTGTACTAAAAAATTTTTGTATTGCTTTTACCGTTGTTATATTATATAGATTATCCAAACAGTTTTTTTACATTCTACAAAGTACTGAACAATCTATGCTCGATCAGCATGCTATGCTTTTTCTTTATTTCAGGTTTGCAGGAATAATTTTTTTTATTGCAGGTATTGTTTACTAATTCCTTACAGCCGCGCACATTATATGTTGGTCTGCTTTCTACAACCCCCCCTAATCTCCGATTGAGCCCGGTCACTTCTTTGATTTTTCTTTGTGTTACGCACGGCTACGAGCCAACGTAACAACTTTTCGCGTTTAAACCCAATGTAGTACCTTCGGGTGGAGCATTAGGGACGCGGCCGGAAGCATAGCGGCCCTTAATTACATTATAATGCAGTACTTGGAATGAGTAGGCGAACAGTTCATACAATCTTACACCAAGATTTTCACTTTCACCCCTATAAGCTTATGCTTGTTCAGTAACTGAATGAAGGACTCCAGCAGTTTGCCGAAAGAATGCAAATGATTTGTCCTGATGAAAATTATGAGCGACGAGGCTTATTTTCATTTGAGCAGTTCTGTTAACAATCAGAACTATCGCTATTGAGCAACAAAAAACACCTGTGTACTGCAGTGAGAAAGTCACCGTTTGGTGCGCTGCGAGCCGTCTGGGAGTGATCGGTCCATATTTTTTCGAAGATGCAAGAGGGGTACCTCTAACTGTAAACTCCGAGCGATATATCTTCACGTTGGAAAACTTTTTATCAGAATTGCGATGACAAGAATGATTCCAACAAGATAGCGCCACAATACATGCAGCCAGAGCCTCGATGGAAGTGGTGTTTCGTATTTAGAGGTCTACGCTAGTAAACCTCGAAACCTGCAAGAGTTGAAAGAAGCCATCCCTACAGAAATTGCAGCAATTGACATTGGCTTGCGTGAAAGTAGGGTGATGCGGAACTTAGAAGAACGATTATAGCAGTGCGTTGCAGAAAATGGACATCTGTGTCTGATATCATTTTTAGAACATAATTTCAGTTTTTCATTGTTAAATGGTAACATATAAATAAGCTTTCATTTTTCGTAATTGCATTTTTTTACGTTCAAAAACAGTTGAGTTTTCCTTATTTTAAGACATTTCTTCCATTCTGTCCCACCCAGTACACCAGTAGTGTTATTGTATTGAAAAATATTTATTAATTTGATTGAGAATTTTAACAACCAGCAACCGAGTGATTGACTTTGCGACAAAGAAAAACCACCGAAATTTACCTACGTCATTATAAATTATTTATTTTTATCTGATGGTTCCATTTCGAATGGACCTGCACCTTGCCGAAGTTCTATATTACTAGAACAGGCGAAATGGCTTGCGTGTTCTAATGAGCTAAAGAGCCAAACTACAGGTCCAACCAAAGTAGTAGGGCCGTTAGTGAGGAACCAGACTAAGACAGGTCCCCGAAAGAGGGCAGCGGCTCTTTCGGTACTTAGATTGGCAGAGACCATAGGGGTCGGTATGGCAGTCTAAGACACACTACCGCGATGTGGAAGGCAACGGGAAACCACCACATTATCTCCCAAGTACACAGCGTACTTAAATTGTAACAAACATGATGGCATTCTCTGGGGTAAAAGATTCCGGAGTTAAAATAGTCCCCCATTCGGATCTCCGGGAGGGGACTACTTCGGAGGATGCGATCGGAAAGTTAAAAATAAGAGTAGGGAACATTCTGCGAGTCGGAGCGTGGAATGTTAGAAGTATGAAGCAAGTAGGTAAGCTAGAGAACCTAAAAATCGAAATGAATAGGTTACCACTAGACATAGTAGGGATCAGCGAAGTTCGGTGGCCAGAGGCGGGGGATTTTTGGAGTGGAGACTTCAGGGTAATTCATACAGGAGCAGAGGAAGGAAATTTGGGTGTGGGGATAGTTATGCGGAAAAAGATAGGATACTGTGTAGAAAATTACTTACAAAAGAACGAAAGAGTACTCATGGTTAGATTAGAATCTAAACCGGTAAACACAGTAATAATACAAGTATACATGCCCACCTCTAGCTATAGTGACGAAGAGGTAGAAGCCATCTACAAAGATATCGAAGACATATTGAGATACGTAAAAGGACATGAAAATTTAATAATTACGGGGGATTTTAATGCCGTGGTAGGAGAGGGTAGGGAAGGAGCGGTAGTAGGTTTATTTGGTTTAGGCACGAGAAATGACAGGGGAAATAGGCTGGTAGAATTTTGCGACAAGAACAATTTAATCATCACAAACACATTATTTCAACATCATGCTAGAAGACGATATACGTGGAAGATGCCAGGAGATATAGGAAGATATCAAATAGATTACATTCTTGTTAGACAACGGTTTAGGAATCAAGTAAAAGACTGTAGAAGCTACCCAGAAGCAGATATAGATACTGACCACAACATCGTAATTATGAAGGCCGCACTTAAATTTAAAAATCTGAAAAAAAAGAACGGAAAAAGGCACTTGGACTTAGAGAAACTAAAAGATAAAGATAATCAAGTAAGATTCGAAAAAAAGTCAAATGAATTGCTGAATGATATCGGGAAAATATCTGAAACTAAGGAAGTAGAAACAGAATGGAATAACATTAAATCCAGCCTAGACATGGCGGCCAGAGATATTCTGGGGTATACACAAAAAGAAAATAAGAAACCATGGATAACAAAGGATATCGTGAATTTAATAGAAGAAAGACGAAAATACAAAAATAAATCAGACGAAACAGGAAAACAAAGATACAAAGCCATAAAATGGGAAATTATTCGAAAATGCAGGAAAGCTAAAGAACAATGGATTGATGAAAAGTGCAAAGAGGTACAAACTAAGATGGAAATAGGAAAGACAGACGAAGCATACAAATTAATTAGAATGAATTTTAGGGATATAAAACCGTACAGTAAAAATATAAGGGACGCACAAGGAAACGTCATTATAGAAAACGTAGAGAAAGTGAGTAGATGGCAAGAATATATAGAGAATTTATATGCAGGAGAGGAACTAACTGCATTAGAACAGGAATCAGACATTGAAAATGATGACTTGGGATATCCTATACTTCGAGACGAGTTTGAATTAGCATTAAAGAGTCTGAAAAATGGTAAGGCGCCGGGTACAGATAAGGTGCAAGCAGAAACTCTAAAGGCCGCTGGACAAGCAGTAACAGAACGTCTCTTCCAACTTGTAAGCTATATGTATGAGACAGGCGAGATACCCAAAGATTTCAAACGTAGCATCATAGTAACTATACCAAAAAAGAAAGGCGCGGATAGATGTGAAAATTTTCGAACAATAAGTTTGACAGCACACGTGTCAAAAATATTAACTAGAATTGTGCAAAGACGAATGGAAAAATGAGCTGAAGAAATACTAGGAGAAGACCAATTTGGGTTTAGGCGAAACAGGGGAACGCGGGAGGCTATTTTAGCTCTGAGAGTGATAATGGAGAAAACAATAGAAAAAGGGAAAGCATGTATATAGGGTTTGTAGATCTGGAAAAAGCATTCGACAATGTAAATTGGAAAAAATGTTTGAAATACTCAAAAAGATTGGAATGAGTTATAGGGATAGACGAATAGTACATAGCTTATACAAAGAGCAAACAGCAGTAATAGAATTAGAGCAGGAACGTAGAGAAGTAAACATTAGGAAAGGGGTGAGACAGGGATGTGCCCTATCCCCATTGATCTTTAACTTGTACATAGAAGAGGCAATGAATACTGTCAAACGCAGGAAGACATTTGGAATAACTATGCAGGGACAAAAAATTGATATGCTTAGATTTGCAGATGATATAGCGGTATTAGCGTCTAGCAAGGAAGAGTTAGAAGCGGCTCTTAATGAAATGGAAACGGTTCTGACAGAGAGATACGGTATGAAAATTAACAAAACTAAAACTAAAGTTCTAGTTTGCAAAGGTGGGGAAAATAAATCAAAAACAAGAATACAAGTATCTAACATGAACTTACAAGAGGTTAAGGATTTCTGCTACCTAGGAAGCCAAATAACGCAAGATGGGAAAAGCACAAAAGATATAAAACAAAGATTAGCACAAGGTCGTGCTACATTTAACAAGAAAAAGCAACTACTGTGCTCAAAGACCATAAACATAGAAACAAGGAAAAGATTGCTTAAAACATATGTGTGGAGCACAGCACTGTACGGCTGTGAAGCCTGGACAGTAGGAGAAGCGGACAAGAAAAAGGTAGAAGCCTTTGAAATGTGGTGCTACAGGCGTATGATGAAGATATCATGGACAGACAAAGTTAAGAATGAAGAGGTACTGAAAATGGTAGGGGAAGAAAGAAATATGTGGAAAACGGTAAAAATAGGAGAGATAGGATGATAGGCCACATACTACGGCATGAGGGAATAGTGCGGAATATATTAGAAGCAGAGATAGGAAAAAGAGAAAAGAGGCAGACCTAGGTTAGACTACTGCACACAGATAGTAAAAGATGTAGGCTGTAGAGGTTTCAGGGAGATGTGTAGGCTAGCCCAGAATAGAAATCAATGGAGGTACGCATCCAACCAATCCCAAGATGGATAAACTAATGACGAAAAGATAACTGTGCTTAAACATGATGATTATTATAAGTAACTACAAGAATTGGTTGGGCAATATTCTCGAATAATGTTAAGTGTGTGAAAGGATTTACTGGAAAACCATTATTTCGGCATATGTCTAAGTGTTGGGGGATCTTGGTAGCCACAGGTTGCTTAACCTCCTTCACTGAATCTCGGTAAAATAGGGTATAAAATTAGAAAACAATAGAAAGGGAACGAGCTGAATACACATGCTGTGTGAGAATTTCAGGGAACTGTGTAGGCTAACTCAGAATATAAATAAGTGCAGGTGCGTGTCCAACCAGTTTTGAGACGGAAAACCTAATGACGAAGAAATAAGCGCAGATAAATCTGATGATTAGTATAAACAACTAGTTGTTGGTTGCGAAATACCTGCAACTAATGTTGACTGTGCAAAAAGATAAATTGGAAAATATATTAAATCGCCAAATGGTTAAGTGTTGGGGGAACTTGGCAGCCACAGGCTGCTTACCTCCCTTCACAACCATTGAAGGTCGGAGAAATAGGGCATGTAACTGTAAAACAATAGAAAGTGATCGAACTGCATCTAACAAGAAAGAACAGCGCCTATGAGGAAAGACAACGAACATAGAATAAGAAGAAAATTGTTGAAAGCATATGTGGGGAGCACAGCACAGTATGCCTAGGAAATACGGGCAGTCTGAAACGCAGACAGAAAAACGGTAGCAGCCTTTTGAAATGATGTGCTTCAGATGTATGAGGACGATAGCATGGACAGACAAAGATAATAACAAATAAGTTACAGAAATAGTAGGGGAACAAGGATATCTGGGGAAAAAGAGAAATAGTAGGGCGGAATACGTTCTAAGGCATTTTTGGGGAATAGTATGGGATATATTACAAGCAGAGATAGGAAAAAAGAGGTAGATGTAGACCTAGATCAGACAGTTATAGATGCAAACTGTGCATATTGCAGGGAAATCTGTAGGTTAGTTCAGAATAGGGAACAATGATGGTACGCGTCTAACCAGTTCTAGGACTGAAGACCTAATGATGATGATGATCTGATGGTTAAAAGTTTTTATAAATTTAATTCAGTTGCACTTAATGCATAAGCCGTTACGTCCTGATCCGTCTTTAGTGTTCTTTAAATTGTTTGTTTTGCTATCGATGGTGACCACTTAGTGCTCGAAATACGTTTCTAGTTTAAAATAGGGTGAGGTTAAGAGGTTTATTTATTATATTTAATTTGTATATTGATAAAAGTTGTTTACGTTTAATTGTTATTTAGATAATCCTTCGAATTTCATCGAAATATAACGAAATGCTTTCATTTTCCGCACAAGGCAAAAGTTTAAAGTTGCAGAAATGAATTGCATTTGTTCGTTTACAAAACGTTTTATTGCAAAACCTTGATATTGATGACGAATATCATCGCAGTTCACATTCTCATTAAAATGCGATCGCTTCGTGAATTTACGTTCTGCTTCTTTTTCCTATCTTTCAATGTATCGATTAGACCTGCGCTATCGGTGTCTTTTAGAATGTACGAAGCAACTTTCGCAATAGTGCGTTTTTGCTTTGTTAATCACAGATAAATAACGGGGGGTTCTCCGTCTCTGTAGTAGTTCGCGAATTTATAACAAATCATGGTGTCTATTAACGTCATAAATAAAACGTTCATACTATCATGCTTGATAGCATTAGGATTATCATTATATTCTTACGTAATTGAACTTGCAATTGAACAAGACGAGAATTACGTCGCAACATGTGATATTAGTGAACACATAAGTTGCACAAAAGCCTTCAAGTCTGAGTGAGTGAATATGATTTTGTCCTTCAATTTAAATATTTTATTATGTAAATGCTTTAATTAAAAGACTAGTTATATACGTGTTCCTGAGCGTGTGTAGATGACAATGGACAGGCCAAATGTTCGAAAACGCTCCCTTGACAGCCAGAATATTGTTGTTTTATTATTTTTAAGAATGCATTCTTGTGTGTGGAACAGTATTGAGCTTGCTAAGGGGTTATTTTTAAAAAATCATCCCGTCCATTCTCATCCGCACACGTATAATAATACTATACAAAAAGAATTAGAATAAAAAAAAAGTTACGGCGTCCGAAAAGGAGAAAATATCCGATATAAGACTGATTTTTTCCGCGTGCGCGTTGTAACATTTTTTGTAAGGTGTTCTTTGTTGTGGTACTTTTGTATTGTGTTTCTGGGTATGTGTGTAGATGAAAATGGACAGGTAGAATTTTTGAAAATGCCCTTAGCATCCAAAATATTGTTCTTTTATTATTTTTAAGAACGCTTTCTTCTGTGCGGAACACTATTGCGATCACCAAGAGGGGATTTTCGAAAATTTAACCTGCCCATTCTTATCTGCACACACACCCACGCACGCATGCACGCACCTACGCATGCACGTAAACACGCACGCACACACGCGCGCACGGACACTCGCACGCGCACGTACTCACCTCTCATCCACCCACTCGCACCCACATACGCACGCACCCTATTATACCCCCGTAAACGCGGTACATGCGCCACAAATGACAGTTGGTAGCGATATTACATAATGTGAAAATTGACGCGCAAATTATCTATGACGTCACACAATATGCAAATTATTGCAACACATTTTCAAAGTATACAAATTTTACAGAACCTCCAAGGGATACTTACGTGAACCTGTAGTGCTTCTTACAGGATTACTCCATGCTAGCGGCAGCGGGGCTCCGTGGATCTTTTTCGGGCGTCGACTGCTTTAACTAATCTTTCTCGGGTCCTGGGAACTCTCGAGCCAGGTTGTACCCAAGTTTAATTGGTCTTCTTCCTATGTAGCGGGAACGATGGGAACTGGTTATAAGGAACGATAAGGGCAAAAGGGACCTACATAACCAAAAAGATACGATAAGATACCAGATTCACTACATCTTTCTTTACATTTTGGAGGCAAGTCCTTACGCGTCTCCGGAAATTCCCCACTTCCCTTTTCGTCCACACGCGTCGGCGCGAATCTCGCGCAACGCGCTATCTGAAGTGACGGAAATACGCACACAAGTCTCTTTAAACTTATGGCGCGAAATTCTCACATATTAAAACTTAGTTAAGAATGTCTAGTACCGATTTCGGCACGTAACAACCCATACACACACTCACACATACATCACACACACACGCACACGCACGCGCACTCGCACTCGCACGCACACCCGCACCCACACCCACACCCACACCCACACCCACACGCGCGCCCACACACACACACACACACATGCACGCGCACACACACGCACACAAATATTTTTTGTAAGACCGATTTTTTGCGTACGAAGGCTGCAACTTTTTTGTATACTGATCGTTGTTGTTTTTCTGTATCGTGTTCTCGTGCGTGCGTGCGTACGCGCACACGCGCGTATGTGCAGATGAGAATGGATAGGCTGAATTTTTTAAAATGCCTTGGTATCCAAAATATTGTCCTTTTATTATTTTTAGGATTGCTTCTTCTGTAAAGAACAGTGTCCTAGCTGCCAAGGGGGTATTTTCAAAAAATCAGCCAGTCAATTCTCATTCGCGCATACACAGGAATACGATACAAAAAGAATTAGAACAATAAAAGAGTTACAGCATTCTCTATAAAACTAATTTCGTGCGTGCGGGTGCTATAACTTTTTTGTATACTGTACTTAATTCTGATTCCTTTTATACCGTGTTCCTGTGCACGTGTAGCTGAGAATGGACAGACTGAATTTTTGAAAATGCCCTGGGTAGCCAAAGTTGTTCTTTTATTATTTTTTTTAATGCTTTCTTCTGTGAGGAACAGCATTGTGGCTGCTAAGAGGACATTTTCAAATTGCTATTCTCATCCGCATACATCCAGAAATACGATACTAAAACAATTAGAACAAAAACAAAAAGATTACAGCGGCACAAAGACGAAAACATTCTTTGTACGACTGATTTCTTCAGTGAGGGCAAATTACAGGTTGGGCCTTGCTAATTGAGTTTTTAAAAAACGTTTACTCTTTAATTTCTAAAAGGAATAATACAATTAACAACCACTGTACTGTATTTATTTACTAAAACACAAAAATTAATATTTTAATTCGACAGTAAAGTAATTTTAAAACTTTAGCTGTTCGTACACATCTTCTCGTCTGTTGCTTACAGCTCGGTTTATATAGACCAGGACCCTCCTATCTTACTCATATTAAGTAATTTATCAATTTTTAATAAATACTTTTACGAGTTCCCGTTGTCTTTATATATCAACTAATTTTATATATTTAGAATACATAAATATTTCCTAATTTGTTCTTGAAACCATTAAGTATTTTAGTTGGGTTGACAAGTTGCAATTGTCATCTATCTTGTACCATATGTCGCCCTGAGGGGTCGAACATGAATCGGTCGTCTCTTTGTTCCTTTTGCTTACTCATATAGTCTAAGAAGGAACTTAAGTTTTAATTTATATTTACTTTCGCTTTAACATCGATCTTCATAAAATAATATACTACACAGTTTCTAAGGCGTAGCTTCTACATTATCTTATTTATTACTACCACATACTGAGAGGTTGTAAATTAAGAGTTGTTACGTGCCGCTGCCAAAGGCGTAATTGTTTGTACAGTACTTTATTCAAGCATCTATTTGTATAGATTTCGCTGTTTATATTCAAATACGACCTCGTATATTATACGTTACTATAGAGATTGTGTACTTCAACAAGTTATTCAAACCAGCTTCGTTGCGAATTTGAAAGTTTGTTAAAATCGATGCTAGCCTGTATATTGTTTAATAAAAGGCTGTATTAATATACTTTGTATTGGTTTACTTATGTTACGTGATTGCATTTAGCTCTTCGAAATGTTGATTGGTTTTATCAATTGATAAAGGCTTGCTACGAATTCTACACAGACTTGTTTTGATAACGTGTTGAATTAGACTTTGCTTGTGATGATAAAACATTCTCATTCTTTTGCTAGAGCTATATAATGAACAATATTCATGTTTCTTCAAAAGCAATTTTCTTGTTCGTCATGGTCTTACTATAGATGTTTTCTGTCGGACTTGCACATGGCGAAGTTGACGCTGTGTATCTTTGGAGGGATAATCTTCTCATGTGGTAAGCTTATTTGCAGTTTTCAAATTGTAAATTTACTTGTGCATTCCTTAATTCGTTCATATTTACTCTTCAGCTTCTTCCGTGGGCGTAATACCTAAGATACCGTAAGGATTTTTCACCACCGTATAGATGGTTGATATTCACTGGGTCTAGCTGTCCGTCCTATCGATGCGTGCAGCGAAACCATCTTATAAGTTCATCTGGTGGGTCCTACCCATATTACAGCTTTTATTTTAACCTTGTAGTCTACGCGACAGGCTTCTGCCTATATATAGTCACTACAAGCAGAATTTATTTATTTTACTACTTCATAAATTAAGGGTAAATATAGGTAAACCTACTCCAAGTGAATTGTCGTATCGCACGACGACACGAAACGAGTAGCCTATCTAGGATTGGTCCACAAATTTTAATGTGTGGTTTCTGTATTTGAACAAATTTTATACCGTTCATTCTAGTGCGTTACGTTTATTTTCAGCGTAAATTAATTCTAATCATTTTCAACTCAAACCCTTTTGCTTCTACAACAAAAATTAATTCCGTAAATTTAAAATAACCCTGGCCATTGTTAATTCATTTATCTGTTGTATAAATTCGATTTGTTAAACACTTCCGCTACTTAATAATCAATACTCTTTCTTAGAATTCCTTAACCCAAAATATATGCCATAATTAGATAGGCGATAACGTTGTTCCAAGTATCCGATAATTAATTTTTATGTGTTTCCCATTGAAAGAATTCGTCGAATTAGAGCTGCGGATTATTTCAATAAACTCGGTCCAGTTTTGAAGCCTTAACACCGATATTACTATGAGCTTTGGTTTTTGGTTAAATGGAATGAATATTCACTTGTCGTTCAACTTACAAGACGACAACATCCGATTTTGATTTTCTTTGTTTCGTTCGTTATAAACACTTCGAGCACGTCCTATAGCGTGTTTTCTTCCGAATGGTCATCCCTAGTTGTAATGGAAGGCCAAAGGCGTTCTTTATGAGTGTAGTCCCCCCCTCTCCGTTGCTGTGGACCAGCTTCTGACACAACCCCGACGTCAGCAATTCTAAGGTGAGTGTTGTTTTTTGTCCTTCCTAAGTACGTTGGGATCATATTGATTGGGAGTTGGCCATGCAAGTACATGCATTTTCAAATGTAATTCGTCTATACTAAAATTAGTGAACTATTTTGGGATTTATTGCCGTTATACTGAGAACTATTTTTGGTATTTATTGCCGTTATAGTGCGGTATTACTGTTCGGTTTCACATAACTAAAAAAATTACTAATTGAGGAAGTGAAAATGAGTTAACAACTTGCTGACGCCGTTGAAAATGTTGTTGCCATTCTTATGTATAGATTTAGTTTTAAATTTACTATACTGATTTAGAGCTGTTGGTTTTAGATGGGAACTTTCGCTTAGTTTCTTATTTTTGGTTGAACCTTAATCTAGGGAGTAACCTAAAACCGGCAGCTCACCATGTATAAATGATCTTTTGTTTTGTATTTTTTTGCTAGGGTTACTGTGTTCATATTTTGTTTAATTATAGGTTTCTTTCTTGGTAGGTTTTGTTTTTAAGTATGAATGTGTGAGTGTATATTTGTTCTATTTTTATTTCAGGCCTCCCTTAAATTTTTTTTTGGTATAATACCCCGACCCCTCACCGATTGAGCCCGGGCATACTTTTTTTTTGTTTTTTTTTGTAGGCTACATCACATGCATGTAGCATAAAATATTGGCGCCCAACGTGTTGCGATTTGGGTTTAGTTAATTTTTGCTGTTTTTTTTGTTTGCAGCCCAAGTTACTACATGATCCTTTTCTCGGCCTGATACTACTTATGTTTTCGTCCCTTAAGTTCGAACTTGTATTTATTTCTTTTCTTTATTTACTATGTGGGTTAGATCTTCTTGAATTTTGATTTTGTTCTCTTCCATGATTGCTAAATATCCTTGGTTAGCTTATGTCAGATTATTGGACTTGTGTTCGCCAATAATCCTAGTCTATTGAAAACGCTGGCGCCCAAGATTTTTCTTTTTCTTCCTTCCCTCTTTGTATATTGTGTTCTCTCCATCAAGTCTAGAGTTGTTTTTTTCTTTTTCTCCGATTTTTCTATTCCACCGCTCGTCCTTTCGACGTTGTGGGTTCTAAACTGTGCTACGGGTCACCAAATCGTTTGAAATACCATTTACTAATTGGTTGGTCTTTTCTTGGTGTACCATGGCACATTGGCGCATTCATGTAAATCGGTTGCGAAAAACCGAGCTACAATACGAACTAGCATCTCGAGGCTTTGACCCCGAGGATAATGTTGACGAGTTACGCAAGTCCGTTCAGAGTATGTACAGCATGGAACGGAAACCAGGATTTAGACCTATTCTCGCCGAGCCTGATTTCGCTTCCGAACTGGAAGCGGTTACGGCCGCTGTTCAAGAGCTCAAACAAGCTTTGGCTACATTTTGTGTGGAAAAATCTTCACCTGCGTTTAAACGCATTAGTTCCCTATGGTTACATACCGAATAACGCTGTTCGAGAATGTCTCAACGCAGGAGAACCGCCAAGCCCATAACCAATTACTGCTAACCTTAGCTAATTTCCGCGACTCCTTTGACAAAAAGATCAAAAAATTTCGTCATTATATTACGTTATCCGAAACTCCGATAGCCACTTCTAGCCCGGTACACACTACTAGTGTCGATTCCGATGAACCTCCTTTGCTTACTTCCGACTCGGAATCGAAACCTGAAAAGGAATCCGCTTCTGCTAACGTGCCGAGGACAGCCGCTACTCCTTGGTCCGCTTTCCACCAATACATCCAGGTGTCGAAGTGGAATTTGAAATTTTCTGGCGACCCGAACACCCCGTCTGTACATAATTTCTTAGAACGGGTGAAAGAACTCCGACAAGCTCGACATGTGTCGGGACTGCCGTTATTTGAGGCTGCAGCAGATTTATTCGAAGCTAAGGCCTTACTTTAGTATCGGGGTAAGCGGCATAGGTTATCTGATTGGAAGTCGTTGTCCGATTTACTGATCCATCATTTCGAACCCTCGGATTATAAACGTCGATTATTTCAAGACATTTTAACACGAACCCGGGATTCAAGTGAAGGTATCATCCAGTACCTAGCTTGTGTGGCTGCCATGTTCCGTCGTCCGGATGTATACCGGACGATGTTGTACAATTAATTGTTGTTTCCCAAAATTTATCTCCCTTTTATCTCACTTGGTTACCTCCGGTTCGATCTCTACAAGAGTTAGAAACTGAGTGTTTACAACTAGAACGCAGAAAATTTCGCGTTGAGAACTACGTACCCCTTAGCCAAGACAAGAACTCCTACATAGAACCAGATTTTGCCTTCGCACCCGCTTCGCTTCCCACACATACACTCTGTCATCTTGACCGACCTATCAAGGACCGTCCTACACCTCCGATTCGACATAACGTTTCTGTTGCCGTATCGTCTGCTCCTGCCCCTACCTCTACTTTTATTCGTCAGATCACCTGTTTTAATTGTGACCAAACTGGACATATTTCTACTTGTCCTAGTCCGCAAGTTCGACTACTCAACTACTCAGTTACTGAGAAGGAGACTGAGTTACTGGCGGAGATGTAGGCGATTGAGAAGTTTCCCTCCTACGTCGAGGGTTCCCATTTTTCCGTTATCACTGACCACCACTTCCCTCTTTGGCTCAATAAACTCCAAAATCCTTCCGGTCTCTTAGCCCGTTGGTCCCTCCGCCTCCAGCAATATGACTTTGCTATTATTCACCGTAAGGGCAAAGATCACGTTGTTCCTGATGCCCATTCTCGTTCTGTTCCGGTCCTTGAACCAGTTTCTATTTCCACAGTCACTTCTCTCGAAGTCTCCCTTCCTACTCTGCATCCCTGATACAACGCCATGCTTCGAAAAGTTTCTAACGCCGTTACACGTTTTCCTTCCTGGTTCGCGGTGGACAATGTCCAGGCGTCGCCGTGGATCAATGTAGTAAGCGTAAGACTACGGATCCCAAGGTCCCGGGTTCAAATACCGACACGACCGACTGCTTGAAAAATTCTAGTGTTATAATTACACTTAGATTTTTATTGTATCTACTGTTTTTTTAATCGATGTTGACTAAATGTGATTCATATATATGATTTATACATGTTAAATAAACAATAAACAATAGAAACTTTACAATAGCCAAGACTATGAATGATGGAAAGAACAGTTCCCACGCTGATTTTCAACATTTGATAAAGTCCACTACCTTTGATGCGTGTATTGCGCGCACACAGTTTCTTCGAATGCTGTAAACGTGAAGGTCCGAAACAGGCCAAATCTTTAGTAGATTCTCTTCCGCGTAGAAATTTATTGCACCATTCAATCACTGCCGTATGAGAAAACTATAGTCACGATTTAGGATTTACATTCTCTCATGATTTCCATTAGTTGCCACCCTTCAACGGCCAAACTGAATAGCGACACGCAGATTATTTTTGGACGGATTTTCTATCGTATATTCCATTTTTAATTCACTCGTAACGCTTAGGAAAAAGCAAACTGCAGCTATTTTTCACAGATGCGTCAGTACTACTTACACAAACAATATGCACAAATGAATTCCGTAGTCATAGAAACGAAATCATGGCTACGCTGTACGCTGATCAGACGTACTTCTGTTAACTATCTTTGTGTATTAGTCGTTGTTTAAGATATGGCGAATGTCAAAAATTTAACTCGGATCCTCAAAGGCTGCACAATTATTGCTATACAAATAAATTATATATTAATTATTCAAAATGCAATATCGTTAACAAGGAATGTAAAAAAATCATTTTCCTATCGCATAGCTGCTAACAATCCGATACGGATTGATTATAACATTTAAGCGTAATGATGGACTCTAAGTTTCTAATTAGAACCCATCAATTTTTTGTCAGCCTAAATAATGTTCATTTGTTACTCATTAGTAAACTACATTTTTTGAGTTTCAATACAAACAATGGATGTTCTATTTTACAGATAGAAATCTTGTAAAACATACACATAACATACACATAAAAAATACTTAATTATTTACTATATTGGTACCGACCGAATTTGTTTCAAATAGAAACTACTGAACATAGCACAAACAAATGCAGATTTGCAATAGTACATTTAAACACAAATCTACAAATTATTGAACAAATTTTATAGTCTTAAGTATTCATGTTAACGTTTCTAGAATGTAGGAAATATACATAGAGTCATGGAGCAAAGTAAACAGCTGTTGGTCACTATCATCATTATTTTGTTTTCGACCTTACTTAAGGTCGGTTTGACGCAGCTCTAACTTATTTTCTATTCTGTGCGAATCTAAAAAGTTCTACATATCCTTTACAACCTAAATTTCCAATAATTTGACTAATATAGCTTGGTCTAGATCCTCCTATACTCTTACATTTTTTTCTTATTTACCTGTAACGACAAAGCAAGACTTTCTGTGTCACGGCCAAACACGTGTTCGAAGAACTTTAGATATGGAGCGTAAAATTCGAAGAATGTTTGCTACAAACCTGGCTGAAAATATTAAAATTCTTATTAAAAAAACATCACCCCTCAATTACCTACCAGTCACGTAAAAAGAGAAAACACGTTTTCATCATAAAATTATGTAATTGACCGGCTGAGTTTATAATGTTTATCATAGAAGAAACAATGCAAACTAGCGCTAGAAATATAGTAAACTCATTCAACCAATGTTTTCTAAAGAATAAGTACAGAAATTTCATGTCGAATAGAAATAAGTTTCAAATATAACTCAGCCGCTTTACCTAATTTTCGCGCTAAAGCTCATTTAGCTAACTAAGATTAATGCTTTTCTATTTAAGAATGTATGCTTAATTAATGCATCAACGTTACATATGTTGTATTTTTTTGATTTTGACATCACTGAGAAATAGAAAAATTGCTTGGACTACACACCATTGACTTAAATTAAGTCGACCATGACTCGAATCAGAGTTATACATTCAAAGTAAAATTAATTTTCTGTTGTAGATATGGAAAAGGTTTTGGTATAGTAGGAAAATTATTAGGAAAGGACTCATTCCTAAATAAACCCAACAGCTTAGCAGGAATAATTTTTTATAGTTTTTTAGCAACACTAGGTAAATGTATTATTTTGTTTTACATTTCCGTAACAGTTTTTATTTTTAGGTCATTCAAATTCGTATTTAATAAACACCATTGCTTTAATAGCAACAGCTGCTTCTAACCTTTTATCCATGTACTTTGCATATATTTTAATATTTATTTTAAAGGACTTTTGTATTGTTTGTGTTAGTATATATGCAATCAATTTTATCAATTTTATGCTGTTGTATTTTAAACTATCGAAAATTAACGAACTTGAAGAAATAAAATATAAAACGAACTAAAATAATACATGGTTGCAGCTTTTTTCAATATTGAAGCAAAAAAGGTGTCTAAGAGTGATGCTTGCACAAAAGATTAAGATTTTGTGCTTTCTCACTTCTGTATCAAATCATTACATAATGTTTTCAAATTTCTTTTACTTTATTTTATCGTCAGATTCTATTAACAAGTATTTGCTTGTTGGAAAATTTCAAGTCAAAGGCAACAACAGCAATTCATCATCTGGGTGTAGGCTGTTCTTTTTAGAACATAATAAAGTGGGTGCTGGAGATCATCAGCATAAATTGCGATCACACTTTTAATCAAACAGATTCACAGGCACCGACATCGACTCCATAGGTTCTGGGGGTGCCCGAGTCTACCAAATGTTATCGTCAGTAGAGCTGAGCCCCCACTTTTCACACTGTGTCCTTGAGTAATTTACATTAAGTACGTCATTGTAAGCACGGTACAAAGAAAGGAGTTCATGTTATTTTTGAAACCAACATTATTGTATTTTGTTTTAAAAATATCAGCTCCGAAGAACTAATGTTTTTATGTTGCAATTACATACTGTTCCATGATTTTTGCACCTGTGCACCGAGCCGCATATTTCTAATGGCTTAAGAAAAAAAAAGTAATAGATTGTAAGCAAACGCTAATGGACTGGCAAAACGTAGCCATCTTTCAGTTGCTAGCTAAAGTAATCATTGGTAAAGTATAACATACGTTATAAAAATGTTTCTTAGGTGTCTATGTGGGTCTACAGTGTAACAATGGTTACGATGTGTTTATTCAAATTGATTAAAAAAATGGAAGTCATGGACAGGCCATTGTTGCGTGAGGGGATCATACTGAGTCACGTAGTATAGGAGTGATATCTTGTTACGTGCCAAAAAATCGGCCGTAAACATTTCCAAATTTAGTTGTAATTTGTAAGGATTTCGCACCAATAATTTTAAAAAGACGTGCATGTATTTCCGTCACTTGAAATAGTTGCGTTTGCGCGAGATTGCGCCAACGCGAAGTGCAAAAAGGGGAAGTGGGGGTTTTCCGGATACGTCGAGGCGAGTGAGCCAGACGTGGACGATTGTAGTTATCTTTGTGCCTTATCGTGTCTTCTTTTTTTTGTTATGTAGGTTTCCTTTTATCTACCCAATTATCGTTCCTTATACCAGTTTCCTGTCGCTCTCTACATGGAAACGAAGAAGACAAATTCGAATTTGGATTTAACCGCTGGCCCAACGAATATCCACGCCCTCAATGCTTCCTGGGCCCAGCTGCCGCTATGATGGGTAATGCCGCGAGAAGTCCTACAGTTTACGTAAGTACTTTTCTCGTTTTTATGTGATGTAGTAATTTCAAATAATTATGTGACGTAATATCTTATTTGCGCATCATTTTTGCAATTATTTATCATTGCTACCAACTGACTGTAGTGGCTCTCGTACCGTACCGCTGGGGTTATAATAATCTACCAAACATATTGAGTTGGACGGACTAACGCTTAACAGTGCAGGAAACTACAAGTTAATTACTTACCAACCATAGGCCAAAAAACATGTAAGGGTGATTGTGAAAAAAATGTTAGTCGAGTACATCCCTGTGGTTATAAATTAACAGATGGGCGGTACCATGGGCAGATTTTGCGATTTTTCGATTTAAATAAAAAGAACGGTTTAGACGAATTGTTTTCAAGCAATAAATACACATTGAAAATAAAAACATCCCGATTGCAAACTAATGTACAACCCTTGGTTTCACGGAATTCCCTTAGTCGCCTGAAGACGTGTTGTAAGTCATAGCTAACAGGGTTATGTTGTTTGTTTTTATTGTGGCATTTATGCAGGGTGTTGCATGAAATTTTTTTTATAAGAATATACAACGTCCACTTTTAGTTACAGCATAGAGCAAATAATAAGATGTATAAAATCTGGACATTGACAGTTTTAAGTGAATATTTGAGACCCGTTGTAATAATTAGCATTGAATAAAAAAAGTAATAACCAATTGTATATGAATCATTTAAGAAACTTTACAATTTTGTGTATGTATTTGTTTACATGAACATTGTTCTGTCGCTGATTTATAAATTAATGTGAGTGCTTTTAAAAATTTTTGTGTATAGGGGAGAGTGAGCCATCATGAGACGTAAAAAGTCTGATTAATTTTTTTGGATAATTTATTGTAAATACGACACAAATATGTAAACGGTGAATAAGTACTGCTACTAAAATGTAAAAAATTAATATAAACTAATCAAGTTTGATTAGGTTTTAAAAGTATTTCAGTTTCATTTTTTTAGTGCTTGTTTCATAGTGGTCCTTTATTAGGGCCACTATGGGACAAAAGGAAAAAAACCTTCTAACTGTAAGAAAATATTTGTAAAACACAAAATGAAAGAATTATTAACATTATAATTAATAATTAAACCAAAACTAACGCATGTTCAATCGATTAAAATTAATTTCAAACTTATAATACGAGTTCATCTGTTTTGTATTTCCTAAAAGGCATGGTTCAGGTAAAATCATTTTACATCATTGGTTGGAACGGTTAATGTCAGGGACAGTTGGTAAAATAAAATGTCCCTCAAACTTCGAAGCTTTTCTTAGAAAATTGATTTTGGTATCATTTGATACTGTTTCTAGCTCCATTACTCTTCCTTAAAAAAAACAATTCTTGCTTTAAATTGCACTAAAACAAAATCACTGGGTTTGGGATCTCTATCAAGTTGTTCAAAGCTCGGGCGGCTCCGTGGCGTAGTGGTATGTGTGTGACTACTACGCCCAAGGTCCCGGGTTTGAATCCCGACACGGTCCGCTTGAAAAATGTTAGGCGAGCATTTTTCACAAAAATACACCCTCGTTCGGATGAGAGGTAAAATGGAGGTCCCGTGTGTGAGTGTTGTCACGCACGTTAAAGATCCCTACCTTGCTTGGAACAGCAAGGGTTCGGCAAAATTCCAAATTTTCCAGGTAAAAAAAATTCGTCTCCTGGCCAATGTAGTACCTTCGGGTGGAGCATTGGAAAATCACATGTAATGTTCAAAGCTCGACAGATCGACATCAGGAATCCACCCGTCTTCATCAGAATCATCTTGGAACGGTATCTCATTTTCAATTTTGCCATCATCTTCATCGGAAGATATTATATTCTTATTCGGTTTTCGTTTCTTTGCAAATATGTTTTTTTTTTGCAAGCTTCCTTTCTTTTTTTCTGTTCTTTTTCTTTTTTCTCTGCTTCTCTCTGTTTAATTTTTTCCTTTTCCGGCGTGTCACTGGGAATACAACTTGTAGCTCGTTTACGCTGGCTCTTGTGTAATTTTCTTTGGCCTGCTTTTGAGTATCCTTTAAATATCTGCGGACTGACAAAAACTGGCATAGCCGTGGATCAATGTAGTAAGCGTATGACTACGGATCCCAAGTCCTGGGTTCAAATCCCGACACGGCCGACTGCTTGAAAAATGACAGGTGAGCATTTTTCACAAAAATTACGCCCTTGTTTGGATGAGAGGTTAAATGGAGGTCTCGTGTGTGAGTGTTGTCATGCACGTTAAAGATCCCTACCTTGCCTGGAACGGCAAGGGTTTGGCAAAATTCTAAATTTTCAGGCAACAAAAAACTCGCCTCCTGGCCAATGTAGCACCTTCTGGTGGAGCATTGGAAATATAAATGCACGGACTGACGAAAACTGTAGCAGACGAATTATTTGTGGCCTGTAGCGTATTTAAGGAGGTAGATGATATTGCCATTTCGCAATGTTTGTCGTCCGGATCTTTTATAAAATGTGGTGTTTCGACAGAAGTTGATGGCATTTCTTCAGTAAGATCTGCAATGGCATTTTCATAGTCGTTGACGTAGTTTGCTCATCGCTAATGGGTAAAACTGAGTCATTTAAAACATCTCGATTAGTTGCTGAATTACTTAAAAAATCATCAGTAGTGAATATCTCCCGATCAAAAGGAAAAATTCCAGTTTTCTTGAAACCCGCCTTGATATTTAATGGAGTCATAGATCGTTCGAATGCCACACTTACACAACAAGCAACTTCATAGATAGATAACGGTGTCCCAGGATTATGTAGAAGCCAGGAATCAACTGCAGCATTATAATATGCCTTTAACGGAGCAAATATTGACGTATCAAATGGTTGTAGCTTATGGCTACAGTGTGGAGGTAGTGTAATTATTGTAACTCTATTATCTTTAGCAATATTAAGTGTTTCTATGGTAAGGTGACTATCATGATTATCAAATATTAAGATTGTATGGGCTTCTTTAGAGGATCCACTATATTTTATGAAGTGTTTCATTACAAATGGAGAGAGTTTCCCATTCATCCAGCCCGTTGGAGTTGCAAGACCTAATGTACCAAGTGGGGCTCCATTTAACATATGGCTTTTAAATTTTTTTGTGGAAACACCATGACAGGTGGTAAAGTATTTCCACTGGCACTTATTATGCAGCAAGTAGTAATTAATACTCCACGTTCACCACTGGTACATTGACTAACCTGTTTAATTCCTTTTGCCGATAATACTTTCTTGGGTTTCAGTATGGTCGACGTGCCGGTTTCGTCAAGGTTGTAGATGCGAGTGCTATCAGAGAATGCTTTGGAGCGATTATATGCTTTTTTAAGATTGTCAAAGAATAATTTAACATTATGCTCATTAAATAATGACGCTCTTGAAAGACTGCATCTTTTAGGCTGCCGAATACTTAATTCTTTGATATGTCTTTTTAGAAACCCCTGTAACCAGTCAACACCAGCCAATTAATTTTTTCCTTAACTTAACAGAATTTTCTTTTTGTTAATTTTCGCCATTTCATATGCTAATTCTCGAGTATCTTTTGTTGATTTTCCATAACACATTTTAGAACACATGATGACATAATCTACAAGTGCCTTTTCTTCATCATCAATAAAAATTAATCTATGTTTGTAATTGCTTTTCATGGCTATCTGCATGTTAGGATCTGCCTTTTCTCTTTTTTTTTTAACATATCTTGTGCAACGTCTGAAAGGATAAACCATTCTCGTCTGCAGCTTTACGTAAAGATAGTTTTATGCCATGCTCTCCTATTAATACTTGTCAAACAGCTCTTCGACATATGTTCTTCTGAAAACAAACCTTTCTGACTTTTCCTTTTGCGACCTCTGAACATCTACAAAAAAAAATTAAGCTGATACTTCATACAATTATTTAGATGGGCCATCATGAGACAGTGTTTTAAGGTGGCCCTGAAAATATTTCTCATGGTGGCCCATTTACATGTGGTTATAAGATGTCTATGGATATATATTATTATTTGCTATTTCATACATTCATGATGAACAAAAAAAAGAATGCTTATTAACTGTTCTGAAAAATGGTATAAAAATTTACCTTTATACTATTATTATGCTTCTCTTGATGACTGAACGAAAATGCAACTTCTTAAAATTTTGATGAGATACTCACTCACTAGTGGTCACAACTCAACTAAAGATAACTTATGGTAATAGAGAATTATTTTGGTAAATGGTCATCTGGTGTTTATTTAGTGGCATGACCAACAGAGGTCTACACTATGTCTAAAGAGAAATATTCAAGTGTCTTATGGTGGCCCGTGTCTCATAGAGGCCCACCCTACCCTACCTATTTGCAGATTTAAGCGACATAGCAAATGGAAACTGTTATTTGATGTGTTTACACCTGGAGATAGTATTTTGTACAAAGGAACTCTCATTCGCCAGGAGGACACCATAATTAAAATCCCCTGGGTTATTCGTCATCCAGAGGGAATCATACTAGACTAAACGAAGTTGGCGTCCGTAAACTTGACAGTGATTAAAAGCCGTTCACGGTAAGTGTTATTGGCAACAAACTTGACGTTGCGCTTAGGTAAATTTTTTATTGTTCGATTTTGTTCTATTTTCTTCCATTTGTTGCTATAGGGACACACTCCACCAACACTGTAGTTAGCTGGTGCACCCTTATTTGTTACAGGATTCTTGCCCCTTTTGGGCAATTCCAAATTAATAATCAACGCTTCAAACACGCATAACAGAAGATCCAGTACCACCTCGCCAGAGACATATTCCAAAAACACTTGAGCCTCACGCTGCAAAAGCTCCCATTGCGTTGAAAACCCAAAAGATAATTATTAATAAATGTACATGGAAATAATCGATGGAGTGAAGAATAGTGTAAATGATAGATTCCAATCGACGAGTCTTCAAAAAGTGCTCTCGTTGGAGAAAGAGTGCGTGTCAATAATCAACAATGGTGAAATTTAGCTTCATAAAAACAAAACGTTTTTTGACAAAGACATATGGCGACAGACCTGCGCTTCACCTCTCGATGTTGTGCGATATTTCTGTACAAAGGAAAGAAAAAATTAACACTATGCTCGATATAAAGAAGTTTTTACTTAAGAACGATGCAGTACGCCAGTTACTTCCTGAAGTCTCTAAATGCGTTAAACTTTTCGATTTCGTACCAATAACCACAGCGTCAGATGAAAGATTATGTAGTAGTCTTCGTCGATTGAAGACTTACTTGCAGGCTACTGTGACGCAGAAGAGACTCAACAACATCGTGGTCCTTAACACCCATCAAACTAGAATAGTTTGGACCTTCGACCTTTCGTTAACCGATTCATCATGTACAACCCAGTACATTGTTCAGTATTCGTCGTTTATTAAGTACGAGTAGGTACATGTGCAGTTATAATAAGTTCATTCGTTATTTTATTTCACAATAAAATGTTTTTGTGCTCTCTTTATTTTTTGGCAAATCCCCATTTCATTCCATTGTTAATCGTAACCACGCACTAAAAATTAAAAACACGTAAAAAAATTTAAAATTTTGTTTATTTAAAAAATATACAAAAAGATTTTGGTCACCCAGGCCCCACCCCATATTTTTATCAAATCGGCTCCATGTTCACAGACCAATTAAACTGAAAGATGTCTTTTAGTCACAAAATACTTTGGTTGTTTCTGGAACGTGGTTTAGAATTGACCATTTGTTTTCAGTTGATATATTCTAAAATATTTTTCAATGTTTGCAGGTCCAATAACATCCTGTTGATAATCCGTACACGGTCCTTGAAAATAGCAAAGTTTGAGTTATTTTATAGGTGTAAACTGTTCTAAAAACTTATTACCTACATATCAAAGGTAAGCAACACTAAGCCATCGTTTATATGCCCATAATAATCTACCAATGAGAATGTTGCCTTATCCTTGCAACATTAAAATTTTCCTTCTTCAACCGCAAATTTAATAAACGCTCTAGTACTGTTAACAACTTCGAATCAGCTGTTTCTTCCTTTGTTGTTTGTTTTGAATTATTTCTTCTGGCGATTACTACGCACAATCCTACCAAAACTAGAGTATCCATGCTGGGGGATTTCTGGCTTGAGAAGGCCGGAATTCGAGACAACCCCTGATCCGACATCCTCGAATTCACCTGTAAACTCGGGTGGTCGAATAATGAAGGACCAACTTAGGGCAAGGAAGCCCGCACAATGGTTCCACCAGGAGGCCTAAGTGCATGTGGCATTTGTCACCCTTCCCAATTAAACCAATTGATCAATATCAATCACCTACCAAAACGATTCTTCCGCATTTTTATACTAAATATTCATACGCAGAACATACATTTGATTTTCTTTTGTAAAGCTCCGTTTCACTTCAAACTTGGATTGAGGTCCTAAATCAAGAACCCTGTTCGACAAAAGTCAAAAATCACAAGGCAACAAAAGAGAATAACTTTATAAATTTTACTCTATAGATTAAACATCAATATCATAAGGGAACACTTTTGTGGGCGCTTTTGGATTCTGTAAAGTCCCTTTTTGATTTTAGTAGCTTGTTATTTAAGACGCGTTGATGATATCAAACATACGACCCCACTATGTTGTGTGAACATAAATATGTTCTTTCTTAGGCTTTTTGAGTACTTCTTTAAATTGTTGTTTACTTAAATCCAAGGTATAAAAATACATTCTTATCTTTTCCTTTAAAAATTTACTAAGAATTTTTAAATGAGATGTTTGTTAATAGTCTGTCGATCTGATAAATAACCACGAGTTCTAACTTTCCTAGGGTGTTAATACTAGGAATATTTTTGTTGTAAGGTTGTTACATGTCATTTGGCTACACAAAGATTTTATTTTTGGTAATTATTTTAGGGAACTTTTCTTGTAAAATTAAGCTTTATACAAATACGATGTTGAGTTCCCTGCACTTTAGGTACTCCCCACCCCCAGCGACAGTGTCTATGGGCCAAATTCAATACAAATTTATGAGAGTTGCTTTTTTCGCAATAAATTGCATGCAAGTTGTAAGTTGTTTATTGATTAGGAAGATCTAATTAGGAATTGCATTTTAAATTGCCTAACAAAAAGTCTTCTAATGTTAGGATCGTACATTTTTAAAAAACTATGATAAGAAAGAACCAAGCTTGGGAAAATACTGTTATATTTTAATTGAATGTAACGTTCAATCTTGTTTTCAAATAGATAGCATAACAAGTATGTGGTTTTATTCAAATTAAGGAAAATTGAGACGTTGCTTTATTAAATTGTCACAAGGATTACTCACACTTGACTAACTCAATTTCACAGTCCATATTATGCTAACAGTATTTGTAAGATGTTTAATATTCATTGACATTGATTAATGTATAATTACTATAGATGTAAAATTGTTGTAAATTTACATTCTACCAATTTGCTTTTATGGGAACAATTGACAACCAAGAATTTATTCTAAAATTGTCATGAGTAAAATAATGTCACATAATTAATGAGACATGTTTTTATAAAATACGTGTATAATGAGATTTTACTGTATGAGTTTGAAAGTGAAAGTTACTGCACTGTATGTCCGAACTTGATTTAAATGAGTATGCTAATTATAGTTTAGTTTTCTGTTGTTCTTAGTAAAGAGACGGCAACTACCATTTTTTTTAGAAAATTAAGGTTAATGTTAGTTACCATTTGATTTGTCTGAATGTTTTTCAATCAATTAGTAGTAAAAAAAAGCCGTAAAATAAACCCAAAACTGAAAAAATTAACATTTTTATTGCAGTGCATTTTCTGCACGTCATCAAATTCACTAGTATAACAATCGTATCTAGCATTGTGTAAGTACAAAGGCTGCAAGTATTGTGATTAATCATGTAGTTAGCGCCTTCTTATTATTCATTGACAGCTATGGCTTTTTCAATTTCTAAAACAACAATGTCACAGAACCCAAACCCGTGATACACATTCTTAGTGCCTTTTTTTTAATAAATCATTTTATACTAATAAATTCAAAAGAGCTGCAACATATTTTTTATTTATGAAAAGGCGACAATGCTGTCCTTGAGTATGTAGATACTGCTATTTGATGATTTATCTGTAGAATCGCTTCCAGAGAATTAGTTACATGTTATTGCGGTATCGCGAATATCGGCAATCTGTTGAGTTGGTAAAAAAATATAAAGCTAAAAGATAGGATTATGAAGTTTTAATTAGAGGCTTACAATACAATGTAAAGTATACAAGGAGTTTTATTTATTACGTGCTATATAGTATTAAGTTAATTAACATAACATAGAAACATTTTTTATATGAAAAGTAAGTTGTGACGTCCTTGATAGAAATAAACACCAACTTGAGTTTTGTAATGTATAATAGATGTTCTCACTTATTATAAACTGTTATTACAAAGTATTGACATGGTTAAACCCCAAAGGTGTAGACCGACTGACTTAATGTATATATGATCCCACTTTATTTGCATATTAACAATATAACAAGTTCTGTTATCAACCATAAGACAATTTACATATTGATACATGACATAGCCTTCACTTTCAAAACCGAAATTAACAAAATCAAGTCAAAAGAGAGACCAAAACAAGAAAAACAAAAATAATATTTTTTTCTTATTAAATTTAATATTGTAAATGCTGAATAGGTTTAACAACACGTATAGGTCTACTAAACTCGTCCTTTTCATCACTTAAATCAATTATATCTGCGTTTGCCTCTGTAATACTACTATCAACTTTATTAGGCAAAGCTGTCACAATGAAATATTAAGGCGGCTCCGTGGCGTAGTGGTATGTGTGTGACTACTACGCCCAAGGTCCCGGGTTCGAATCCCGACACGGTCCGCTTGAAAAATGTTAGGCGAGCATTTTTCGCAAAAATACACCCTCGTTCGGATGAGAGGTAAAATGGAGGTCCCGTGTGTGAGTGTTGTCACGCACGTTAAAGATCCCTACCTTGCTTGGAACAGCAAGGATTCGGCAAAATTCAAAATTTTCCAGGTAAAAAAAACTCGCTTCCTGGCCAATGTAGTACCTTCGGGTGGAGCATTGGAAAATCACATGTAATGTCACAATGAAATGAAACTTTTTAATTTGATTTAAGTGACGCTTCCATGTAATATTGTCTAACTGAAGTATCCTGACAATATAAATAGATTTACCTATTCTTTTTTGTATAATACCCTTGATCCAGGTAGGTTTATTTATAATACGATATTTTCTTACTACAACATGTTCACCTACTTCAAAAACTACAAACTTCCTGCTTCTGAAATTTTTTATTTGCTTTGTTTGTTGAACAGTATCAATATGTTTGCTTTTAGGCGGTAATAAAGAATTAAATTTTGTTCTCAAACCTCGTCCAAACGTTAACTGTGCAGGAGTTCACTTTGTCGTAGAATGGAGTGTGTTTCTAAAATCGAACAAGAAATTATTCAGAGATTTGTTTAAATCAATAGATGAGCCCTTGCCTAACGCACACTTAAGCACGTTTTTGATGGTTTTAACTGCATTTTCCGCAGCACTATTAGAACTTGGATGAAAAGGCGGTATCATAATATGAATGATGTCATTAAAATGCTAAAAATTGTTAAATTCTTGTGATGAGAATGTAGGCTCATTATCAGTGGCAACATGGCGGGGTAAGCTAAATCGTGCGAACAATGAGCGAAGTATTTCAATTGTTAATTTTGCGGTAATTGATGTCGTTGGAAAAACTGTGATCCATTTTGAGTGTGCATCTAAAACTACTAGAAATTGCTTATTTAAAAAGGGACCCATGAAGTTAATGTGTAGCCGTGACCAAACTTCAGTTGGCCAAGGCCAAACACAATTTACTTTTATATGGGTATTTATTGTTTAAAATATAATTTTGGCATTTTTTAAATATTAACTCAATATCTTTACTTAGACCAGGCCACCAAAAGAAAGATCGACCTAAGAATTTCATTTTTACAACCCCCAAGTAAGAGGACTGTAACTTGTTTAGCGTCCCCTTGAGTAAACTTTCAGGAACCACTAACCGGCTATTCCATATTAAGCAATTTGATTCCGCACTTAATTCATTCCTGATCTTGTAAAAAGATTTCAGAATGGTAGATGACTTACTAGGCCAACCAAACCGTACATAATTTAAAACTTTTCATAATATTGTGTCTGTGGACGATGCCTTTATAATGACTTCAAAATTCAATGGAAACTCTTCCTTGTTCGAAAAAAAAATTAACAAAATCTAATTCAAATTTGTCCTGAGATGACAAATTATCGTTAATCGGTAATCGAGGTAAGAAATCTGCCGTGTTTTTCTGACTGAACAAACTCGATTTTGTAATTGTAATTTGAGAGTATAACAGCCTAACGGCGCAAAAGATTTGCCGAAAATTGGGGTATTCCTTTTTGTGGGTCAAAAATTGAAGTCAAATGTTTATGGTCTGTTACTAATACATACTCTCTACCATACAGACACTAGTTAAATTTACCCAGACCAAAAATAATTGATAATCCCTCCTTTTCGAGTTGGAAATATTTTTTCTGTATCCGACAGAGTACGTGAAGCAAAAGCGATGGGTTTTGCAAACCCGTCACTCATTATATGGCTAATTACCGCTCCAATACCTACGTTTGGAGCATCAGTATGTAATTTTAATGGTCATTCGGGATCAAAATGCACTAATATATTGGCAGAAATTAATAATTGTTTAATTTGTTTGTGATGACCAATTTCACGTTGCATTTGTTCGTAGTAAATTATATAATGGATACAAAATAGTAGATAAATTGGGTACAAATTTTCCATAATAATTAATTAATCCAATGAAAGACTTTAATTGTGTTACGTTCTGTGGTGTTGACGCGTTGACAATTGCCATAATTTTGCCTTCGGAAGTGTGTAAACCTGTTTTGTCAATATTAAAACCTAAATATGAAATAATAGTTTGAAAAAATTTGCATTTTTTAAAGGAAATTTATAAACCTGCTTCTTGTAAGATGTTTAACACCTTAGTAAGCAATTGTAAATGTTCTTTATAGTCTTTCCCAGTAACTAATATATCATCCTGGAAAACGACTACTCCGAGGCCTTCTAAAAGCGAATCCATAATTTTTTGAAATTTAGTGGGAATACTAGCTATTCCAAAAGGTGTCCTATTGTATCTATAGATTCCCTTGTGTATAGAAATAGTGACTAAATGTTTAGATTCTTCATCCAAACACACTTGCTGATATGCATTTGACATCTAATTTAGTAAAAAGTTCACTGCCTTGCAATTTTGAAATCAGTAAGAGTTAAGAGTAACTTTTAAATCACCATACAACCTTACCGTACTGTCCTTTAAAACAGGTACAACTGGGGTTCCGCAGTTACTAAAATCTACTGGTTTCAAAACACCAGAATTGGTTAAACGTTCTAATTCGTTTTCCAACTTCTTTTTAATTGCAAACGGCAAAGGACGTACTTTAAAATATTTTGGGGTGACATCCAGTGACTTTAATTTAATTGTGATAAATTCTTTATTGAAACAACCTAACCCTGGTTCAAAAACACTCGTATAATCTTTGAATAAATTTTTTACAAGTTTATCATCCTGTATATTCAAATGATTTATTTGCGAAATGCATAAATTAAATTTTTGTAAAAAATCACGGCCTAAAAGAGGAGGTCTTGTAGCATTCTCAATTATGTAAAAATTCATTGGTTTGCTATTATTCAAATAAAAACTTGACAAGTCATATATTCTAACGGAATTATTTTATCTACGTTGTATAAATTAAAAACTTACTTGTCGTTTTTAAATTCTTACCAGCAAAATTCCTTTGATAAAACTGGCCGGAGAGACTAGAACCTGTGTCAATTGTAAAATCTAAGGCCTTATCATAAGTGTTATTTATTTAAATAATTTTTGCCTAAGTAATAAGTTAAACATACTATTTTTGGAAGTTAATTTAATCATTTGAGGATATAAATGTAAATATATCCAGCCGAGGTAATCTTTTGGTGAAAATGGCGCTGGCTGCTAGAGCGGACAACCAAAAAGTGAATAGAGAATGTACTAATCTAGTTCGTTAAATAATCTTCTATAAGTTCAAGGTATGTGTAATATTTAGGCATGCACCTGTGTTTTACACGTAAAGTTTAACAACATATTGTCATCACACTGCTCCAGGGGCATAGCCAGAGACAGGGACAACCATCCAAAATTATTTTGTTGTAGAGAGGTATTTCATAATATCCAACGCAGGAGTATGAACACGCAACTGCATGCAACATTTATTAATTATGTAACCTTCAAATATAAACTTTTGACTCAGTATTTAACAATTTCTTATCAATTTGAGAGGCAAATCAATATGTGCAATCGAGTACGGCTTTGCTAAGTTTATTTGAGTTTTTAATTTTCTACATTCTTTGTAAAGACGTTCAACGTTTTTAGCTATCACTTCCTCGATTTCAATAGAGCGTAAACTTAAGCATTTGTGCATCCGAAAGTTCATGAAATTTTGGATTACTTTTACATATTCTAAGATATTGTTTTCATCATTGTTATTTTCCAATCCCTTTTCTAACATAAAAACTGGCTAGGACAACCCACGTGTTTAACACATTAAGCACCATAGGTATAATAGCATACTTTCTTGTTGGACCAAAACTTTTTTTTTAAATTTTTACGTACTAGTGGCTTTTTTAATTTTTTTTTATAGTACACAATGTGGGAGTAGACAACTAAACACGCGATTTTCAGTAAAAAAATTAGCAGTCCCTACGGACCGCCGTGGCCTGTAGAAACAATAGTATTGGTGTAACACAAGTGGTCTACAGAGTGGTCCACATTGTCAAGGTTGAAACTTGTCGATGCACGTGCGCAGGTGAGTAATGCCGAGCTGTGCATGCCATGCGTCCAGTAGTAAATTGTATACGCAGTATTATAACACGTTGAAAATTAAAGCAGCTAGTGTATTAGTTTACTTTTATCTGATTATTATTCATATTTTAGCACAACAGAATGGCAAGCGAGTTAATAATCGCACTAAACGGATAATGTGGATGTTAAAATCCTCTAACAATGATGATGGAGGTATGTGTTTCTTATTTATTGTACTATTTATTCTATGGTAAGTAAATATGATTATTATTCTTATAGATTTGACGGATATTGATGATGATGAAAATATTTATTCATCAGACTTTGTGGATGATCCAAACTATATTCCAGATAACTCCGATTCTGAGCCTGCAAGTGAATCTGAGTTGCAAATGCATGAAGATGAAAATAATGAGACCGCAAATGAAACAGCTAGTATCAGCTTAAACCTTAGAGGAAAGTGACACAGAGTCTGATAAATCTTACATTTCTACCATCAGACAAACAGGATGGAATAGTCCGACAGGTAAGCACGTAAAGTTTGAAAAGGAATATCTAAAAAGTGGAGGGTATAAGTTCAGAGTTTGCTGCTGCTTTAGTCAATGAAAGCCCACATACTTATTTTTCTACATTTCTCGACAAGGAAATAATTGAACTCATGGTTGAAGAAACTAACCTATATGCAACTCAGATTATTACGTCTGCAGAAGATGTATCAGGTAGTTCAAGGTTACATCAATGGACACCTACAACTACTCAAGAAATGATAAGATTCTTGGGGCTTATTGGATACATGGGATTAGTGAGGATGCCAACCATACGTCATCACTGGAGTCGAAAAAAACTATACCAAAATCACATCTCTAGTGTAATGAGTAGAAATCGTTTTGAACTACTTCTCAAAGTTTGGCATTTTAGTGACAATTTCAAATGTTCACCAGGAGATCGACTCTTCAAAATCCATTCACTAGTCAACATGCTAGTAAATAAATTTCAACATGTTTTCACTCCAGGGAAAACTTTTTGCATCGATGAATCGGTTGTTCCTTTTAGGGGTCGCTTGGTATTCAAGCAATATCTCCCCCTAAAGACGCACAGATATGGAATCAAAATTTTTAAACTTTGTAGTGGAGATGGATACATTTGGAATATCAAAATTTACTGTGGAAAGGAACTAGATGCAGTGGCTAGTATACCAACTAATGTTATGATGTATCTTTCCGAGAAGTTATTAGATAAAGGTCGGAGTGTCATAACTGATAATTACTATACCAGTGGAGAAATTACAGCTAAAGAGAACGAAAAAGAAATTTGCATTATGAAGTGGAAAGATAAGAGAGACGTATTGCTACTGTCAACCATGCACACCGATGCTATGATGGAAGTGCTAATTCGAGAAGGACAAGGACAAACAAAGTACAAACCTAAGGCTTTATTAGATTACAATAAAGGCAAAAGTGCTATAGATCTTTCAGATCAAATGGCCTCTTATAACACAGCCCTAAGGAAAACTATAAAATGGTACCGCAAAATGGCAATCGAAATCCTGTTTGGTACTAGTATGGTAAATGCACATTACCTATATAAAAAAATACAAAACTCAAAAATGACAATTACTGAATTTCGTGAACAAGTGTGTGAACATATGTTGTTTTATGAAGAGACTGATACACACGAAGCCAATGAAAATAACACAGATGCAAACGAATCACGAAAATAAAAAAAAACTCAACATCAGATAAGCAAAAAGGAAGGTCCTGTGCACAAAACGCGTAAGTATTGTGTTGGTTGTTATGAGAAGAAGGTACTGGGTGAGATCTCTAAAAACAATGTGAGGAAGGTGAACACGTTCTGCAAGGATTGTTCTGAACTGCCACATTATTGCATAGAATGTTTTAATGAAAGTCATAAATGAATCGGGTAGAAATAACTTTATGTTTATTATATATGTTTTTTAGTTTCTTTTGAATGAATAAATGAAAATATAACAATTATTACACTTATTCAACACCTGACAGTAAAATAGTCAAATTGTTGTTGAACATCATGTCCCGTATAACCTGGGGGAGCCTGGCGGTCCTTTCTAATTAGTGAGATTCATTGTTAAAATAAAAATTTGACAAACTCTCATTCTAGTATAACCTGGGAGGCCTGGCGGTCCCTTCTAACTAGTAAGATCCATTAACGCGGCAGTCCCGTGGCCGGGCACACCGAAAACGTATAATTTGTGCCAGCGGTCCTTGCCGATCGCTTTGGCTCGTTGGTCAATCTGAGTGGCGGTCCGAAGAGACCTATATGGCGCTTAACGTGTTAAGCATGCTATATATAACATTTTAAATCTTCTACCTACAATTTGTCACAACATTTGAAGAACACCTACAGACGCTGTGCATACACCTTCAGTTAGTTTAGTACCTTCAAATGATATAGAAAATATTGATATTAATATGTAAATTAAAAAATTAACGAACAAATTATTCATCATAATAAATGTTCAAATAGTCGCCCTTTGCCAGTTAAACAATATCCTAGTCTGCTATTAAAACTTTGCCGCACATTATTTAACATTCCAGGAGTAACAGTTGCAAAGGTATCTACTATCTTTTGGCGTAACTTAATTACATCAGTAAGCCTTTCGTGCTTTTAAATTGTCTTTTATGTAACCCCATAAAAAGAAATCAATTACTGACAGATCGGGAGATCCTACTGAATAAAGTATTATTCCTCTGGTACTAATTAAGTGGTTAGGAAAAGTATTGTTTAGGTATTCTTGTACTGCAACTGCAATGCAAGATGGGCAGCCGTTTTGTTAATATCAAATTTGTTAAATATCAACAAGAAGTTCCTGTAGCCCTGGAATTAATTAATTTTGCAAGAGCTCCAAATATCGCTGTCCATTTAAATTTCCATTGATAAAGAGCGGTCCATTATATTATCGATAACCCCAGTCCAGACATGCACTTTCTCTGGATACCAAGTTCAATAATACATTCGAACATGTGGATTCTCACGACACTAAAATCGAACCACAGAATGATTATGCTTGTGAAGCACACCAAATAATGACTCATCTTGAAATCATATTCTATTTTTGAAGTTGTCATTCATTATTTTCTCTGTCCATGATTTGTTCACGGAATACCATTCTTCTCTCTCTATCTTCTGAAACCATTTGTTGGGTTATACGTATTTTGTAAAATTTGTATCCATTCTTGCGCAAAACTTCTTGTACAGTGCTCCTATTAGGTTAATTTCATCTGCAATCTGTCCACAAGATTTAGATGGATCCTATTTGACACTAGCACAAATTACCATATTTTTTGTTTGCTTCCGCTTGTTCAATTTTGGCAAATTTCTGTTGCATTTGCACTCTGAAATAGAATCATATTGTTCAAAATTATAAACAAATTGTTCCACTTGAAGGAACGGATCGGTTTTCAAATGCCGCTATAAATAAATTGATAGTACACTACAATCGCCATAATATGAACATGCGCTGCTATGAACGACTCGGTGGTAACAGAATAGTTTTTACATTGCCTACTCTATAATATGAATATTGTATATTGTCATAGTATGAACACCCTGTTAAAACTTGTTTTATTTGTATTCCAACTCACACTACCCTGTACGACATATTCAATCAGTGAATTGAGCAGCGAGTACATGGTGTTGAGATTTAACTTTAGTTGGTGCTTGTATAATTGTATATTGCAGTGAATATGAAACATTAAACACCTTAAAATGGTCAAAGTGAAGGGAAATCAAAGTGCCTTTCTCTTTCAAAAAGCAAAAATTATAGTAGAAGATGCTAATAAAGGTTTTGACGTGACGTTACTGGTTAAGAAATATGGCATTGTTAAGTCTACAGTTTGTTCAATTAAAAACAGACAGAAAAATTGTTGCAGTTGTAAGCAATACAATAAAACAATGCACATTGAAAAAAGCTGAATTTCTGAAAATGGAAATGCAACTTTGTTAATGGTTCCTTGCACATGCGAAAAAAATATGACAGTTTCTGGCAGCATGATAAAACAAAAAGTATTAACTTTAAGCGTTAGTTTAAGTGTTGATGACTTTATTGCCAGCGATGGATGGTTGCAAAGTTTCAAAGTGCGACATGGGGTGAGGTTTTTTAAGATAAGTGGAGAAAAATTATCGAGCCGGCAGAGCTTATTGGCACATTCAAAGAAAAATTACAAAAGTGATCAGAGAACATGATTTAAACGAGCACTAATGTATAATGGTGATGAAACTAGCTTGTACTGGCATTGCTTCCTGGTAAACCTTATGTCGGTTTAGCTGAAAAAACTGCCCCTGGACTAAAAATTGCCAAACCGAGAGTCACATTTCTTGACTACTAATGCTTCAGGTACACAAAATCAAACCATTAGTCATTGGGAACGCTAAAAATCCTAGATGTTTTAAGAATTTCAACATTTCTGTTGTATATATGAGCACTAAAACAGTCGAACTGTTTAGAAACTGGTTTGTCCCAGAGGTAGGCTCAAATAAACTTTCATCGAAGTTTTTATGTATGCACCATTGTTTACTGAAAGTCACGGATTCGTTTGCAACGCAGTTATTTTTATGTAGGGTTATATAGGCAGCTTCTTTGATTTTGCGTTTTTGGTGGTTTTCTTCTTTTTCTTCTTTTCAGGGAGTATGTGTATTCAGCTCGTTCCCTTTCTATTGTTTTCTAATTTTATACCATATTTTACCGAGATTCAGTGAAGGAGGTTAAGCAACCTGTGGCTACCAAGAAACAAGAAAAACAAAAATAATATTTTTTCTTATTAAATTTAATATTGTAAACGCTGAATAGGTTTAACGATACGTTTAGGTCTACCTAAGTCGTCCTTCAGTTAAATCGATTATATCTACATTTGCTTCTGTATTAGTACTATCAACTTTATTAGGCACAGCTGTTGCAATGAAATGAAACTTTTTAATTTGATTTAAGTGACGCTTCCATGTAATATTGTCTAACTGAAGTATCCTGACAATATAAATAGATTTACCTATTCTTTTTTGTATAATACCCTTGATCCAGGTAGGTTTATTTATAATACGATAATTTCTTACTACACCATGTTCACCTACTTCAAAAACTACAAACCTCCTGCCTTTGAAATTTTTTATTTGCTTTGTTAGTTGAACATGGACAAAACGTTCAACAGTCTCAATATGTTTGCTTTTAGGCGGTAATAAAGAATCAAATTTTGTTCTCAAACCTCGTCCAAACATTAACTGTGCAGGAGTTGACTTTGTCGTAGAATGGAGTGTGCTTCTAAAATCGAACAAGAAATTATTCAGAGATTTGTTTAAATCAATAGATGAGCCCTTTCCCAATGCACACTTAACCGCATTTTTGATGGTTTTAACTGCATTTTCCGCAGCACCATTAGAACTTGGATGAAAAGGCGGTGACGTAATATGAATGATGTCATTAAAATGCAAAAAATTGTTAAATTCTCGTGATGTGAATGTAAGCCCATTGTCCGTAACAACTTGGCGGGGTAAGCCAAATCGTGCGAACAATGAGCGAAGTATATCAATTGTTAATTTTGCGGTAATTGATGTCATTGGAAAAACTCGATCCATTTTGAGTGTGCATCTAGAACTACTAGAAATTGCTTATTTAAAAGAGGACCCATGAAGTCAATGTGTAGCCGTGACCAAACTTCAGTGGCCAAGGCCAAACACATAATTTACTTTTATCTGGGTTTTCATTGTTTAAAATACAATTTTGGCATTTTTTTGATATTAACTCAATATCTTTAGTTAGACCAGGCCACCAAAAGTAAGATCGAGCTAAGGATTTCATTTTTACAACCCCCAAGTGAGAGGAATGTAACTTGTTTAGCACCCACTCGTGTAAACTTTCAAGAACAACTATCCGGTTATTCCATATTAAGCAATTTGATTCCACACTTAATTCGTTCCTGATCTTGTAAATAGATTTCAGAATGGTAGGTGACTTAAGGCCAACCAAACCGTACATAATTTAAAACTTTACATAATATCATGTCTGTGGACGATGCCTTTATAATGACTTCAAAATTCAATGGAAAATCCTCGTTGTTCGAAAAAAAATTAACAAAATCTAATTCAAATTTGTCCTGAGATGGCAAATTAACGTTAATCGGTAATCGAGATAAGAAATCTGCCGTGTTTTTCTCAGACTTAACAAACTCTATTTTGTAATTGTAATTTGAGAGTATAACAGCCCAACGGCGCAAACGATTTGCCGAAAATTGGGGTATTCCTTTTTGTGGATCAAAAATTGAAGTTAAATGTTTATGGTCTGTTACTAATACATACTCTCTACCATACAGACACTAGTTAAATTTACACAGACCAAAAATAATTGATAATCCCTCCTTTTCGAGTTGGAAATATTTTTTTCTGTATCCGACAGAGTACGTGAAGCAAAAGCGATGGGTTTTTCAAACCCGTCACTCATTATATGGCTAATTACCGCTCCAATACCTACGTTTGGAGCATCAGTATGTAATTTTTATGGTAATTCGGGATTAATAAGCACTAATATATTGGCAGAAATTAATAATTGTTTAATTTGTTAGTGATGATCAATTTCACGTTGCATTTGTTCATAGTAAATTATATAATGGATACAAAATAGTAGATAAATTGGGTACAAATTTTCCGTAATAATTAATTAATCCAATGAAAGACTTTAATTGTGTTACGTTCTGTGATGTTGACGCGTTGACAATTGCCATAATTTTGCCTTTGGAAGTGTGTAAACCCGTTTTGTCAATATTAAAACCTAAATATGAAATAATAGTTTGAAAAAATTTGCATTTTTTAAAGGAAATTTTTAAACCTGCTTCTTGTAAGATGTTTAACACCTTAGTAAGCCGTTGTAAATGTTCTTTATAGTCTTTCCCAGTAACTAATATATCGTCCTGGAAAATGACTACTCCGAGGCCTTCTAAAAGCGAATCCATAATTTTTTGAAATTTAGTGGGAATACCAGCTATTCCAAAAGGTGCCCTATTGTATCTATAGAGTCCCTTGTGTGTAGAAATAGTGACTAAATGTTTAGATTCTTCATCCAAACACACTTGCTGATATGCATTTGACATATATAATTTAGTAAAAAGTTCACTGCCTTGCAATTTTGAAAACAGCTCTTCGATATGGGGCAAATGATGTTGATCTATCTCAATATAGGGGTTAAGAGTAACTTTAAAATCACCACACAACCTTATCGTACTGTCCTTTAGAACAGGTACAACTGGAGTTCCCCAGTTACTAAAATCTACTGGTTTCAAAACACCAGAATTGGTTAAACGTTCTAATTTGTTTTTCACTTTCTTTTTAATTGCAAACGGCAAAGAACACGTTTTAAAATATTTTGGGGTTACATCCAGTGACTTTAATTTAATTGTGATAAATTCTTTATTGAAACAACCTAACCCCGGTTCAAAAACACTCGTGTAATCTTTGATTAAATTTTTTACAAGTTTATCATCCTGTATATTTAAATGATTTATTTGCGAAATGCATAAATTAAAAATTTGTAAAAAATAACGGCCTAAAACAGGAGGTCTTGTAGCATTCTCAATTACGTAAAAATTCATTGGTTTGCTATTTTTCAAATAAAGAACTTGACAAGTCATATATTCTAACGGAATTATTTTATCTCCGTTGTATAAGTTAAAAACTTTACTTGTTTTTAAATTCTTACCAGCAAAATTCCTTTGATAAAACTGGCCGGAGAGACTAGAACCTGTGTCAATTGTAAAATCTAAGGCCTTATCATAAGTGTTATTTATTTAAATAATTTTTGCCTAAGTAATAAGTTAAACATACTATTTTTGGAAGTTAATTTAATCATTTGAGGGTATAAATGTAAATATATCCAGCCAAGGTCATCTTTTTGTGAAAATGGCGCTGGCTGCTAGAGGGGACAACCAAGAAGTGAATAGAGAATGTACTAATCTAGTTTGTTAAATAATCCTCTAAAGGTTCAAGGTATGTGTAATATTTAGGTATGCACCTGCGTTTTACACGTAAAGTTTAACAACATATTGTCATCACACTGCTCCAGGGGCATAGCCAGAGACAGGGACAACCATCCAAAATTATTTTGTTGTAGTAAGAGGTATTTTATAATATCCAAGGTAGGAGTATGAACACGCGACTGCATGCACACATCTATTAATTATGTAACCATAAAATATAAACTTTTGGCTCTGTATTTAACAATTTCTTATCGATTTGAGAGGCAAATCAATATGTGCAATTGAGTACGGCTTTGCCAAGTTTGGATTGCATTTGAGTTTTTAATTTTCTGCACTCTTTCTAAAGATGCTCAACGTTTTTAGCTATCACTTCATCGATTTCAATAGGGCATAAACCTAAGCATTTGTGCATCCGAAAGTTCATGAGATTTTGGATTACTTTTACATATTCTAAGATATTCTTCTTAATCTTTTTTGGGAATTAAACCACATAGTTTTTAAAATCATCTTTATTTACGTTTCGATCCATGACCTAGGATCGTTGTCAAAATAATAAAAACTTCAAGTTTGACATTTATGACATAAATTGAAGGTGACTTTGATTTATTGATGTTCGAAATATTTGGTTTGAGTACACTAAGCAAAAATTTTTAAAGTTTAAAAGAATGATTGCCTTCAATTTGTGTTGCGACCTGGGATCGACTTTCCTAAGGTAGCCAATACGCTTAACGTGAAATCAGCTGATTAATTTTTATTGGTGAATTTTATATAAATTCAATAATTTGTGGATTGGAAAACATTTTAAAAACTATGAGTGGTTTAATTCCCAAAAAAGATTAAGAAGAATGCTTAACAAACCACAACAAACATATAGCGAGTATTTCTAAGATATTGTTTTCATCTTTGTTATTTTTAAATCCCTTTTCCAACATAACGACATCTCACGTATTTAAGCAAGCTATATATAAGATTTTAAATCGTTGACCTACAATTTGTCACAACATTTCAGGAACACCTTCAGATGTTGTGCGTACACCTTCAGTTAGTGTAGTCCCTTCAAATGATATAGAAAATATCGATATTAATAATATTACTGATTTTATGTACATTGATGAATTTACAATGATTAATACTATATTTTATGGTCAACCAACAGCTATTTCGGACTTGCTGGACTTAGATGGATTTGTGGCTAATATAGATTACAGAAGTGTTGAAAATACTAACTTTGCACACAACATGACAAATAATAAAGCAGATATTGATGGTACTACAAACTTTTTCTACTAACAAAGGCAACAATTCCAGAGAAAGTTATCTTTCGAGCAAATGAAATTAACTCAAAACAGTCAATTTGTTATTTTGGTTTCCAATAACAGTGTAAAACCTAACACTAATAATAGTGGCTTAATTGTAATTGATCATCAAACTGACACAACTTTTCAGAATATCGGAACAATTCAAAATACTCCAACTGACAAAGCATGTACAACTTGTGAGAACATCGAATTAAACAAAAGCGTTGAAATTGACCGTGTAGCTACAACTTCTGACTAGCGAAGAAAATCGTTTACTAACTTAACAAGGCAAGTTCAAAAAAAGGAAAAAGTAAATACAACAGCTCTCAAAGTTTGAAAAAAGAATGAGGAAGTTGACTAGTTATAAAGTTAAAGCATCATGTACAGAACGTTGTAAAAAAAAATTACCGCAATAATTAGCACAGAGCATAAAAATTAACTAGGAATTTTGGAAACTTAATTGGATCGAAGAAAGAGGATTTATTTTAAGTAATTCACGAAGATAAGCAATTAAAAGACGAACAAATAGGGAAGATTTTTTTATATCATTTCTTGAATGGAGCAGGTTTAGAAGTTACAATTTGTAAGACCTTTTTTCTAACCATGTTACGTTTTAGGTCTACAAATGATCGAGTTGTACCAAATGTTTTGAATAATGCTACCAAACACATGTTTCTAAAACCAGATATGAGAGTAAGTTCAAAATGACACATAGGTTCAATTTTTATTAGCAGTGTTTCTTTTTAGGCAGCAAGGGTTTAACAAGAAAATGTGACCAAACAATTATTCGTGAACATATTAAAACGTTCCATCTAGTAATATCGCACTATCGTATAAGGGCATGCTCCTAACAGGTTATACCTATTCAGTGACGTTACTGCTACATTTATGCACAAGGATTATCTCACAAAGCATCTGAGCGTTTGTATATGGTTTTCTTTCTCGGTTATATAACTATTTGTAATAGAAAACACTCTTATATTTTACACATTAGGTACACCTCGCTGTTATCATTATTTGTATTGCTTTAGTAAACGGATATTTTGATTTTAATTCATCATTGAAAATGGACTTTCGTTGTTTTGCTGCCATGGCATAGTTGGTATGCGGGTGACTACTAATACCAAGCTCCCGGGTTCAAATCCCGATACGGCTTGCTTGAAAAGTGTGAGGTGAGCACTTTTCATAAAAATACGCCCTCGCCCGGATGAGAGGTAAAATGGAGGTCCCATGTGTAAGTGTTGTCACACACGTTAAAGATCCCTACCTTGCATGGAACAGCAGGGGTTCGGCAAAATCAAAATTTTTAAGGTAAAGAAAACTTGCTTCCTGTCCAATGTAGTACCTTTGGGTGGAGCATCGGAAAATCGAATATAGTGACATAACACATCAAATATTGAACTACTAATACCATAGATTACTGAACAGTCAAGAGTAAGTGAACTTGGTTCGGTAGCGAGTAAATACAACTTTGATGTACTTACACGTGCATACTTTATTCAGTAGGGTTTTCGTTCTTGAATCCATATTATAAAGAAGCAATTATAAATGCATTTTTTCAAGTTACATTACATACTTCATTTATAAATTTATTAGTTGTTGTTTTTCTGTTCTCCAACGTACATTTCGTGTCTTGGTAATAGTTTCCAAATTAACCAGGACCAATTATTAAAAAATCAGTACTGTACTTGTAAAATCAGTACGAATTGTCACCTTATAGTGCTTTCTGAAAGTATTGTCATGCAAGAGCAATCAATATAGTTGCAGGAGTACCGGCCTACCATGCACCATGCTTTGTTCATGCACAAATAGTTCCTGTTTCAATGATTTGACGTAGTATCCTGAGATAGGACTGGAATGGAAGGAAGACTCTATTGATGAACCAATTCCAGACAATAGTTTTATAATTGACAATGATCTTGAAAAGAGTAGACCTGATTCCATATTATAAAAAGGGCTGATCTCTGTCTAGGCATCATTTTGTAGTCTTCATTCATTAATGTTTTTTATTTATACCAAGAAAATATTACCATATTATACTTATCAACATTACACAAATTAAAAGGTTGGAAATAAATTTTTGTTTGTACAATAATGTCCCAATACTAATTGCAATGGTGGTTTTAAACTAAGCATCTTGAAAAATATGTAATTTGATACTAAACTTGTATGAAAAGATCACTTTCAAATTAACTTAATTTATAGCCACTATATTGGCCGCCATGCTGAATATATCGACTTGCCCAAGATGAAAGAATGTCATCATCCATTTTTTTGAAGCTTATTATGTCCTTGTAATTATTTAGAAATAAAAAAATTTAATACAATAATTTTGGGATACCATAAAAGATATCGTTGGGCAACCCGACTATGACATTGTACTTTAGATTTATTTATTGAATTTGGTTAATAGTATCGAATGTAAATCGAGAAATTAGTTTATTTTTATTTGTTGTGTGTAGAGCTGAGAAACGGCACGCAGGAGGTTTTTCATAATATTACACACCAAATCGCAGAAAACATTCTGCAGTAGTTCTACGATCGTAGTGGTTATTGTTTAATGAAGAATTATTTAAAACGGTGGACACTTTCCGCTTTGTATTTATACCTATACAGATTGTCCAAAAACTATTTTGAATATAGCAAACGAACAAGTGCAACAAAGGTGACATAAACACAATAAAAATAGAATGGCTATGTAAATTTTAAAATAAAATTAAGTATCTAGACCTCACTCAAGCTCCTCATAGTAATTCGTTTATTTAAAGTATAATAATATGAAAACTAAAATTATTACTACCAAATACGATAAATAAAGTTTTTTATTGAATTGTGTTGTGATGTCATCAATCTCATACGGAAAAAGACTTTGGCTACCACTGAATAATTCAAGGAATTAATTTATTAACAAAGAGATAAACAGAGAAGATTAACAAAAACTTACAAATAAAACTTTCAAACAACCTTAAAATAGTAATATGTAAATTAAAAAATTAACGAACAAATTATTCATCATAATAAATGTTCAAATAGTCCCCCTTTCCCAGTCAAACAATATCCCAGTGTGTTATAAAAACTTTGCCGCACATTATTTAACATTCCAGGAGTAACAGTTGCAAAGGTATCTACTATCTTTTGGTGTAACTTAATTACATCAGTAAGCCTTTCGTGCTTGCAAATTGTCTTCTATGTAACCCCATTCAAAGAAATCATTTACTGACAGATCGGGAGATCTCACTGAATAAAGTATTATTCCTCTGGTGGTTAGGAAAAGAATCGTTTAGGTATTCTTGTACTGAAACTGCAATGCAAGATGGACAGCCGTTTTGTTGATATCAAATTTGTTAAATATCAACAAGAAGTTCCTGTAGCCCTGGAATTATTTAATTTTGCAAGAGCTCCAAATATCGCTGTTCATTTAAATTTCCATTGGTAAAGAGCGGTCCATTATATTATCGATAACCCCAGTCCAGACATGCACTTTCTCTGGATACCGAGTTCAATAATCCATTCGAACATGTGGATTCTCACGACACTAAAATCGAATCACACAATGATTATGCTTGTGAAGCACACCAAATAATGACTCATCTTGAAATCATATTCTATTTATGAAGTTTCTCTATCTTCTGGAAACATTTGTTGGGTTATACGTATTTTGTAAAATTTGTATCCATTCTTGTGCAAAACTTCTTGTACAGTGCTCCTATTAGGTCAATTTCATCTGCAATCTGTCCACAAGATTTAAATGGATCCTATTTGACACTAGCACAAATCACCATATTTTTTGTTTGCTTCCGCTTGTTCAATTTTGGCAAATTTCTTTTGCATTTGCACTCGGAAATAGAATCGTATTGTTGAAAATTATAAACAAATTGTTCCACTTGAAGGAACGGATCGGTTTTCAAATGCCGCTATAAATAAATTGATAGTACAGTACAATCGCCATAATATGAACATGCGCTGCTATGAACGACTCGGTGGTAACAGAATAGTTTTTACATTGCCTACTCTATAATATGAATATTGTATATTGTCATAGTATGAACACCCTGTTAAAACTTGTTTTATTTGTATTCCAACTCACACTACCCTGTGCAACATATTCAACAGTGAATTGAGCAGTGAGCACTTAGCGTTGAGATTGAACTTTAGTTGGTGCTTGTATAATTGTATATTGCAGTGAATATGAAACATTAAACACCTTAAAATGGTCAAAAGTGAAGGGAAATCAAAGTGCCTTTCTCTTTCAAAAATCAAAAATCATAGTAGAAGATGCTAATAAAGGTTTTGACGTGACGTTACTGGTTAAGAAATATGGCATTGTTAAGTCTACAGTTTGTTCAATTAAAAACAGACAGAAAAATTGTTGCAGTTGTAAGCAATACAATAAAACAATGCACATTGAAAAAAGATGAATATCTGAAAATGGAAATGCAACTTTATTAATGGTTCCTTGCACAATGCGAAAAAAATATGACAGTTCCTGGCAGCATGATAAAACAAAAAGTATTAACTCTAAGCATTAGTTTGAGTGTTGATGACTTTAATGCCAGCGATGGATGGTTGCAAAGTTTCAAAGTGCGACATGGGGTGAGGTTTTTAAAGATAAGTGGAGAAAAATTATCGAGCCGGCCAGAGCTTATTGGCACATTCAAAGAAAATTTACAAAAGTAATCAGAGAACATGATGTAAACGAGCACCAATGGTATAATGGTGATGAAACTGGCTTGTGCTGGCAATTGCTTCCTGATAAAACTTATGTCGGTTTAGCTGAAAACACTGCCCCTGGACTAAAAATTGCCAAACGGAGAGTCATATTTCTTGACTACTAATTCTTCAGGCACACAACATCAAACCATTACTCATTGGGAACGCTAAAAATCCTAGATGGTTTAAGAATTTCAACATTCCTGTTGTATATAGGAGCACTAAAAATGCCTGGATGTCAGCCGAACTGTTTACAAACTGGTTTGTCCCAGAGGTAGGCTCAAATACACTTTCATCGAAGTTTTTATGTATGCACCAAGGTGCGTGTGATTTTCAGGTTAAATGCTTTTTAATAAGTCAAAACCTTCAACAAAAGGCGCTGCTACTTCTAAACAATGCACCATGTCATCCATTGGCTGAAGAACTAAAAACCCGAAATGGAATGATTTTTGTATTGTTCATGTCACCAAATGTCACCCTCTAATCTAACCAATGAACCAGAATGTACTGAGACTTACCAAACTTCTCTATAGAAACTGTGAAGTCCTTGATAGAAATAAACATCAACTTGAGTTTTATAATGTATAATAAAATAAAAGTTCTCACTTATTATAAACTGTAATCGCAAAGGTGTAGAACGACTAACTTAATGTATATATGATAACAATTAAACTGCATATTAACAATATATCAAGTTCTGTTATCAACCGTAATACAATTTACATATTGATACATTACATAGCCTTCCTTTTCAAAATGGAAATTAACAAAATCAAATCGAAAGGGAGACTAAAACAAGAAAAACAAAAATACTTTTTTTTATTAAATTTAATATTGTAAACGCTGAATAGGTTTAACGATACGTTTAGGTCTACTGAAGTCGTCCTTCTCATCAGTTAAATCAATTATATCTACGTTTGCTTCTGTATTAGTACTATCAACTTTATTAGGCAAAGCTGTTGCAATGAAATGAAACTTTTTAATTTGATTTAAGTGACGCTTCCATGTAATATTGTCTAACTGAAGTATCCTGACAATATAAATAGATTTACCTATTCTTTTTTGTATAATACCCTTGATCCAGGTAGGTTTATTTATAACACAATAGTTTCTTACTACACCATGTTCACCTACTCCAAAAACTACAAACCTCCTGCCTATAAAATTTTTTATTTGCTTTGTTAGTTGAACATGGACAAAACGTTCAACAGTCTCAATATGTTTGCTTTTAGGCGGTAATAAAGAATCAAATTTTGTTCTCAAACCTTGTCCAAACATTAACTGTGCAGGAGTTGACTTTGTCGTAGAATGTAGTGTGCTTCTAAAATCGAACAAGAAATTATTCAGAGATTTGTTTAAATCAATAGATGAGCCCTTTCTCAATGCACACTTAAGCGCATTTTTGATGGTTTTAACTGCATTTTCCGCAGCACCATTAGAACTTGGATGAAAAGGCGGTGACGTAATATGAATGATGTCATTAAAATGCAAAAAATTGTTAAATTCTCGTGATGTGAATGTAAGCCCATTATCCGTGACAACTTGGCGGGGTAAGCCAAATCATGCGAACAATGAGCGAAGTATATCAATTGTTAATTTTGCGGTAATTGATGTCATTGGATAAACTCGATCCATTTTAAGTGTGCATCTAGAACTACTAGAAATTGCTTATTTAAAAAAGCACCCATGAAGTCAATGTGTAGCCGTGACCAAACTTCAGTGGCCAAGGCCAAACACATAATTTACTTTTATCTGGGTTTTCATTGTTTAAAATACAATTTTGGCATTTTTTTGATATTAACTCAATATCTTTAGTTAGACCAGGCCACCAAAAGTAAGATCGAGGTAAGGATTTCATTTTTACACCCCCAAGTGAGAGGAATGTAACTTGTTTAGCATCTTCTCGAGTAAACTTTCAGGAACAACTAACCGGTTATTCCATATTAAGCAATTTGATTCCACACTTAATTCATTCCTGATCTTGTAAAAAGATTTCAGAATGGTAGGTGACTTAAGGCCAACCAAACCGTACATAATTTAAAACTTTACATAATATCATGTCTGTGGACGTTGTCTTTATAATGACTTCAAAATTCAGTGGAAACTCTTCATTGTTCGAAAAAAAAATTAACAAAATTTAATTCAAATTTGTCCTGAGATGGCAAATTAACGTTAATCGGTAATCGCAATAAGAAATCTGCCGTGTTTTTCTCAGACTTAACAAACTCGATTTTGTAATTGTAATTTGAGAGGTAGATGTAGACCTAGATCAGACAGTTATAGATGCAAACTGTGCATATTTCAGGGAAATCTGTAGGTTAGTTCAGAATAGGGAACAATGATGGTACGCGTCTAACCAGTTCTAGGACTGAAGACCTAATGATGATGATGAATTTGAGAGTATAACAGCCCAACGGCGCAAACAATTTGCCGAAAATTGGGGTATTCCTTTTTGTGGGTCAAAAATTGAAGTCAAAGGTTTATGGTCTGTTACTAATACACAGTCTTTACCTTACAGATACTGGTTAAATTTACCCAGACCAAAAATAATTGATAATCCCTCCTTTTCGAGTTGGAATTTTTTTTTTCTGTATCCGATAGAGTACGTGAAGCAAAAGCGATGGGTTTTTCAAACCCTTTACTCATTAAATGGCTAATTACCGCTCCAATATCTACGTTTGGAGAATTAGTATGTAATTTTAATGGTAATTCGGGATTAAAATACACTAATATATTGACAGAAATTAATAATTGTTTAATTTGTTTGTGATGACCAATTTCACGTTGCATTTGTTTGTAATAAATTATATAATGGATACAAAAGAGTAGATACATTGGGTACAAATTTTCTGTAATAATTAATTAATCCAATAAAAAACTTTAATTGTGTTATGTTCTGTGGTGTTGATGCGTCTACGATTGCCTTAATTTTGTCTTCGGAAGTGTGCAAACCCGTTTTGTCAATATTAAAACCTAAATATCAAATAATGGTTTGAAAAAATTTGTATTTTTTAAAGGAAATTTTTAAACCTGCCTCTTGTAAGATGTTTAGCACCTTAGTAAGGCATTCTCACTTATTATAAACTGTAATCGCAAAGTATTGACATGGATAAACCCAAAGGTGTAGATCATAGAGAACATACTATGGTGTAGACCGACTGACTTAATGTATATATGATAACAATTAAATTGCATATTAACAATATATCAAGTTCTGTTATCAACCGTAATACAATTTACATATTGATACATTACAGAAACAGTCTTCTTCGTTAGATTGTTACTGAGAATGATGCACTCGTTGCTGCCCTAAGGAAAATTACATTAAGAGATGCGGTTATGCATTTGACAGTAGCACGGGAAAAGTTAAGTTTGCAGGTTATCACAAAATGTTGGCCCAACATAATGGATAAATCGGACCAAAAACCAGTGGATGAAGACAACTTGCCACAACGTCTTACAGCAGCAGCTGAACAGGAAGAAAGTTACAGACATTGTTCTAGGAGAGACAACCATCCTTCTTGAAGCTATAGAACCTGCAAGTTTTTAATTTGCACACGTAAGTAGTCTCTGATTTTACAATTATACAGGCGAAATACACAGCTCAAGACATGGAGGAATGGAACCAAGATACAGTCATTGAAGGTACAAATATAGAAGATTCTGAAAGTGAGAACGGATCTGAAGAAAAAGATTGTGAAATACTAGGAGTCAAATATAAAAATTTAGCACTCTGAAGCAGTTAAAGCTATAAACGTTTCAATAGAGTGGGCAAAGCAAAACATATTGAATATCGGTGAAATTACAAGTCAAAAAACATACATGAAAAATCAGTTTTAGCCAATCTTTTCATTAAAAAAATAATTTCATATTTTTCAACAAACGATTAGTTAGGTTTTTGGTATACAATAGCTATTATGTATACTGATTAATAAATGTACATGTTCCTAGAGCGTTTTAAATTTAATAATAAAACTGCGTAATGTATGTATATGTACATTGTCTGTAATTAATTTTTTCAACCTTCACTGGTATAAACACTTCTGGAAATATGAACACTTGAAGATTTTTGTGTTCATGTTATCGAGATGACATAGTATTACCAAATGAATTGCCATCATAAATCCATTTAATAATTTGCACTTTCTCACTCTGTATTTTGAACTATTCAAGATTGAAATGTAAAATTGTGCCAGAACTGATTTTTGAGTCAAATGAACTTTGTTTTCTGTTTAATTTAAAAGACTAAGTATCCATGGAATTTTTGTTAATCTTTCCTGTTCATAGCTTTGTGGAAATTACGTAATATATTATTTTCTGCCTGCTCTTAATAGTGCCGTAAGTATAAATAATATTTACAAGATAAGTAATAAGTTAAAGTTAAGATTTTGTTGATTTTTTAATTCATAGAATGAAACACGTTTCTCCACTTACATCTTTTACAGTTTTTTTTTCAAAAAATGTAAATTGTATTTCAACTTAGGCATTTTAATTTTAGAAAGAGTTAGTTGTGTTTAAGATGTGTTAATTTTATTCAAGACAGTATCAATTGTATTTCACACTAGTCAGTTTTATTTCAGAAAGTGTTATTTAGATTTTAAAATTAATGAATTGTATTTCAGACAATCATTTTTAGCACATAGCACACGTCTCGGGAAAAAATAACTTAATTGCAAATTTTCTACAAACAAAACTAAGAGTAGCACAATATTCTTAATATGTAAATGTATCTAGGGAAACAACGAAAGAGTTGCCTGTTCTGCTAGGTGACGATTACCTCATTGTGGAACTGGAGTAGATTCGCTATGAGTTTGATGTGACAACGCCACACAAATCAGTTGCGTGCGATGTTCTGTGCTAAGTGTTTGCAGCTGGAGCTAAAGTATGCTACGTGCATTGACGTAGCCTAGACAAAAACAAAAAAAAGAAATGGACCGGGCTCAATCGGCGAGTGGGTGGGGTATTATACCTACAACAAAAATTAAAGGAGGCCTGAAATAAAGAAAGAAAAATTACACACACTCATTCATACTCAAAACACAACATATCAACAAAAGAAACCTATAATTAAACATAATATGTACACGCAATAAATAATTACACACTAAATCTAAAAAAGAAATACCAACCAAAAGAAAAAATCATTTTTTTTCCTTAAAAAGGTGAGCTGCCGGTTTTAGGTTACTCCCTAGATTGAGTTTCAACAAAAAAAAATTAAGCGAACTTACCCCTATAAAACCAACAGTTCTAAATCAGCATGGTAAATCTAAAACTAAGTATATACATCTAATGGAAACAACATTTTCAAACGTGCCAGCAAGCTTTCAAATCATTTTCACTTTAATAAGTTGTACACTCTTAGTTATTTAAAGCAAATAGTAATGCATTCATATAGTGTCAATAAATCTCAAACTAATTCACTAATTGTCGTCTAAACGAATTAAATTTAGGAATGCATGAGCTTAAACCGGAAATCCCAACTGATATGGGCGCAATCGCAAATGATGGAGAAAGAAAACACTCACCCTCGAAGTTGCTGACGTCGGGGTTGAGTCATTAGCTAATCTACGGCAACGAGTAGGTGGGCCTACACCCAAAAAAAAACGCACTTGGTCTCCCATTACAGCAAGGGACGACCATTCATCGTGGCTTTAAGGAAACTGGAAGAAGCTAGAACAATTACCAGTAAAAATTAATTTAATTTCGACGAAAAATACAATTTTCTAAAAACCCTAAATACTGGCGACGCCGTATTGCGTGCGCGACATTTTCATAACGAAAAACGGAAACAACCAAACCTTTCTACACGTGTCTCCGTTGTGTAGATTGGAAAGCAGATGAAATCAATTTCTTTCAGCTAGTGGCCAGAGTTCAAGGTAATCTTTCTATTCAGAATTAACCTGGAAAAACACAGTTTATATTGGGATAATACGCAGCTTTAATTTGACGAATTCTTCCGATGGAAAACACATAAGAAGCAATTATCGGATATTTGGAACACGTTATCAACTAACTGAGTATAGCGTAAACTTTACGTTAAGAAATTCTGGGAAGTAGAATTTATTCTTAATTAGCGGAAGTATTTAGCAAGTAAAATATACAGGATATTTAATTTATCGAATAAAGTTTATTTTAGAAGCAAAGTGGATTTTAGTTGAAGATTATTAGCCAGCAAATTTCTTTTTTAATTATGAATCGACGATTTTATTTAACCGTGGACATGGAATTTAGATAACCGGATAATTAATTAGCAAAGAATTTGAGTTGAAAATTATTGTTAATAAAATAACCAATTATTGTTGAAAATGAACGTAACAAGTGACTTAAAGGTAAATATGACAATTTATAGTTACCTTATTAGATGAAACAATGACACAATTATTAAAGTGTCCTTGTTGCTGAGTTAGTGCAAGCATATGTACTTTTGTAAATGGAGAAATAATGACAGAACATATATTTAGTTATCGTATCCTAAATACTATAATACATTTCTGAAACAACAATGACATAAATGTAATTTATGTCATTGTGTTCTAAATATGATGTTACTTTTCTTAGGCAGCAATGACTTAAATGTGTTCTGTGCCATTGTTGCTTCACTTTTTAGCTTGAAACATATACATTTATTTCCAGAATTAATCAATACGTCGTAGTTGCTTCATATCTCACAATTAAATAAGTTTAATCGTGCACTTGTTATTCTAGATTTAGCAGTTTCATATCTAAAAGTATTAAGTTTTTACAAAAATGGTGCGGCGTGGGTTAAGGTTGGTCCATTAGCATTACAAACACACAATAAATCGATAAATGGAATCGAAACCAACAATCATTTAAAATCTTATTGAGCGATTTTATATGAACAAAATAAAGGAGAGCACAAAAATAATGTTGTAATTGCACTAAATTTGAATGCTTTATAGGTGTACATGCATTGTAAAATTTTAAATTTTAGCACATCGACAAAGTTTAAAGTTGATTTCAAACGATATAGATGATGAGTACCATGCGACGACACTACCTAAATTTGATGATACTTTTTGGATACACCCAAGTTGTTCGATATCTCCACAAGAAATACGCGATTCTACGATCTTTCAGACAAAATATTTTCCCAGTCATCAACAAGGTATCAAGTTTACACAGACTAAAAATGTGATAAATATAGTGATATTCATTGGTAATTATGTTTCAGTTGACATCTAAATACAATCAAATCCTCAACCTGAATTTGCACTTAGACAAACACCCAAAATAAATTATGTAATTGAAAAATCAGATAATGAAGATTCATTTTCTGTAACTGATAGTGATGAATTTTCTCCATCTTCCTCTGATTATGCAGCTACTAGTTTTTCTTTATCGTCTAGCAGCAAGAACAATTCAGTGGATACTAATACCACTACAAGTAAAGACTTCCACCAAATGACAAGAGGGAAGAAAGGAACAAAAACCCAACAATGGAAAAAGAACAAAAGAATTTTTTTAAAGAATTCAGTAAAAGATTATGTATCTGCATGTGGAAAACTCATAAAAGGAAAAGATATAGGACCACCTTGCAAATGCAGACTTAACTGCCCAATAAAGCTTCCCGACTATTGGGCACTAGGACCACTTCAAAAGCAGCATGGCTACTTCTGTTCTTGTATAGAGTTTCTAGAAGTTCAATACTGCCGAATAAAAACGAACACAGTTAAATCTAGAAAACCAAATTGTGGCTTTTTGTTTCTACATTATGCACAAAAGTTTTAGGTGTGTAAGTCATTTTTTAAGAGTACACTAGGAATAAAAGACCGTACTATTTGTACCATAATTTAAGTCAAATTTAGCAGTATTGGAACTATTGTAACAATTTTTTTTGACGACTGCAAATCGCCTAAAATTTATTAGTTAAATAGGTCTTTTAGTCTGTTTGATTAAACAAGTAAATATCGTCATTTAATTAAATATCAGTATTGGGATCATATAGCCCAACCATAATACAGAGATGCTAGTTTGGTTGCTAACATCAGGCGTTAACTGTTTGAATAAACATTTCAATGTCAAACGACTTTGATATAATATGCGCAACGTGCCAACAGCTCACTCTGGCTGGGGCACCTGATACGAGCACATCATGGAGAACATTAGAGTTCTAGCCAGCAATTTGCGTGTGGCTTTACGCTAATGTGTTTAGTTCAAGTGTAATAAGCACTTGAAGAAGTGTTTTTAATAATGATAAGCAAATAGATATAATCTCTTAAACAAACTAAATAATTTTGTTATAGTGCTCTTATCTTATCCTGTCTAATTTTGTATTGTAAAATCTTATGTGATCTTTTCTTTCGTCTCCGCTCATCAATTTTACCATTTAATGTGAACATTTATCAATTTGATTGTAATATTCTAAATTTAATAAGAACGTACTTCAATGTGGCAATAAAAATTTTTGATCTAATATGAACGTCCTTCAACTTGATCGTAATATTTGAGATTTAATAAAACGTTCTTCAATGAGGCCGTAATACTTGAGATTTAACCGGAATGTTCTTCAATTTAATAGCAATTCTTTGGTTTTAATCTAAACGTTCTATAATTAACATTTACAATAATCCTTTAGTTGCTATGATGTATTTACAAGTAATAATGTGGATAATTACACTCAAAATAATTGTTTGGATAACGAACTAAATGCAGTTATAGAAGCAAGCTTCGCATTTTTTTTATAACTGTTTGATTGGATTTTGGTTTGTTCCGTTATTGCGTAGAAGAAATACGCTTTGAGCTCGTATGATTGGGTCTAAGAAGCGTACAGTTGATTGGCTTCACTGCAACATGTGAACAGTGACGTCATTTGTTTGTTCAGGAACAGTATGTATGCACATCTGGTTTAATACAATGTAACACTGTCACACAACAAGAACCTGGGGAAACAAGGTAAGCGTTCTTTATTATTTTCACATGACGTCCGCATTTGGCCAACATTGATATAAGGCAACATCCGAAAAATAACTTTGTGATGACCTATAAATATTATTTTGCTTAACAAACTATAAAGGACTTTTGATGTTTTTTAATTGTCAATATTTAAATCCAGGGTAATAACCATTATAATTACTAACACACTTGAGCATCTTGATTGAGTTCTGATTGAAGTTTCATTTATGTGTAATTATAGTTAAAACTTTTGAACGTTAAATTATTATATTTTTGATATTTCCATATAAACTTGTAAGCCTAATAACAGATCTGATATTTTGGGTATTGATTTGAGATAATTTTGTAGCAAAAAAAAATGCTTAACGTATTTGATATTTTATTTGAATTTATCATTCTACATCTGTGTAGAAGAACTTATAGTAACATTTTTGATATGTAAATTTTGTACATACTACTTCTTATCATGAAGCAACATTTAATTAAAGAATCACCATTTAATTCATTTAACTAATTGTTTTATTTTGAACAAGTGAGTTCAAAAATAGGGTAATTAGATCAAGGAATAAAAAGCATAAATATCTTCGATATAATGATATTTGTAACTTCCATTTGACGAAGAAGCACTGATAGCTCTTTCAGAATTTGATGCCTAATACAGTATTGCCCGAAATAAACAGTACTGAAATTGTAATTGTTTTGTATATTTAAAAAATACATCTTATTGACACTTTATTATATGTTCTAAATGTGCACCTCCTCGTTCGAGACAGACTTCATAACGATGTTCTAAGTTTCTGGTCATGTTATTGAATAAGGGTTGTCTCAGGGCTGCGAAGAAGACTCTAACGGCATCCTTTAATTCATCGATGGTTTGTGGTGCCCGTTTGAAAACGGCATTTTTAGCCATGCCCCAAATGTATGCGTCTGGAGGTGTGAGGTCTGGAGAATGTGAAGGATAAGGAAGTCAGTAAATCGTGATATGAATTTGCTTGGAAAATGTTCTTGAAGAAATTGACGAATTGCGGCAGCAGTATGGCAAGTTGCCCGTCCTGCTGAAAAATTGGTTTCGAAATGCCAAGTTACGTGCACGACAGAATTGACGTAGATCAGGGATAAATCGTGTTAAAATTTGTCTGTACCTCTGTTGATTAAGTGTGACTTGCCTACCATTCTCTTCGATAAAGTACGGACCAATGATTCCGTGTCCGGAAACAGCACACCAGACACTCACTTTTTCACTATGTAAAGGAACCTCTTGAACCTCATCGGGTCTGGCAAAGCCCAGAAATCGATTTGTGCGACGATTCACATAGCCTGACAAGTGAAAATGTGCTTCGTCTGAAAACCAAACATTTTCAAAAATTCAGGATTTTCATACTGTAACGCGAGAATTCTGGCGCAATATTCCACTCTACTGCGATAATCCCGAGGATGTAGTTGTTGATGTACCTGAATCACATACGAAAATGTACCCAGCTCCTTCAGGATTCTTTGAAAGGAAGTTCTTTTAAATCAAGTTGTAACGCTGTCCTTGCCTGGCTGACTTTCGGATTTTCTAAGATTTGCTCAAAACACGTTCATGGTTATTGTTGTTGTTAACTGTCCTGGGACGCCCCGAGTTTCCTTTTCGTTGGCACAATACACTACCTGTATTTCTAAACTTTTCAATAACCTTCAAAATTACAGCATTATTTGGAGAACGTTTATTAAACCTTTGTGTGAATTGATCAGACACGTATAGCAAACTTGCACCATTATGTCGGCCGATTCCGTATGAACGAAAATAATGCTCTACCAGAAACACTTTCTCCTCTGTACTTAACACCATTTTTAACAATTAGGCCCTACTAATTACTTGTTTGAGGTTTACTTGACAGGTCTATACTAACTAACTTGAGTGTGGCAGCGCACGCATAAAAACACCGCCAACTTAGTTTCAGTACTGTTTATTTCGGGCAATACTGTATTAGTGTCTATAAAAGTGTGTGCATAATTGATATTTACAGCTTTTCTTATTATGAGTTAGCAAGAGTAGACCTCTTGTGTCCTCCCTTTGTTAATTTAATTCAATTTTCTTTACAGCTCCTGCATAAGCAGTTAATACTATATTTTTCTCTAAGGACTCCCAAGTCCCCCTTAGGGAAACTGTGTGTTTAAAACTTAATGACTTGGTGGCGCCCTCCCCATACCCCTATTTTGGTATAAATTAAGCCATAGTAAGTGAATAATGTTTTGTAAAAGAACCACGACCAATCCTCATAAGCTCTACCCGAGGAATAGACCCCTAGCATATTTGGAAGATATTTGCGTTCCATCATTTTAAGGAAATCCTTCCTTAAAGTTCACTGGTTTCTTCAGAGAATATTAAAGAACCCACGGGTTACCTTAATTATTTAATCAACTAATTAAATCAGTAACGATATATAGTAAGACTATACCAGATGACAAACGAGGCAAACATAAACATCATTCTAAGCTGAGCGAAGAGGTTGAAGAATCCATACGTGAACACATAAATTCTATAACTAGAATTGAAAACCACTATCTACGAGCTCAAACTAGTAGTGAATTTATAGATAGTGGACTCATTATAGGGAAGATGCACCGAAATTATGACAGTCAGCACTAGTTAACTCATAAACCATATCAGTTAATTATGATGCATATGCATGCATTTTCAACACACCGTTTAGCATTGGCTGCCACGTACCCAAAAAAGATCAGTGCGATAACTGCGTATCCTATAACAACTTAACTGTGGTTGAAAAGTTAGCACAGGAAGAACACCACATGAAACATTTACAAGAGAAAGAACTAAGCAAACAAGAAAAAGCTCAAGATATTGAATTAATGTATAAAGAAGAAGCAACTACAATTGTTTCCATGTACGATTTACAGGTCGTTATGCCTGTACCACTTGGGTCCTCTTCTACTTTTTTTTTACCACTCAACCGTAAGTTTTACTTAGATTTTGGTAAATGTTTCTCATCCTGTTTATTGTTCATTTCAAAGTAACCAGATATGTCTTTTGGCACAAGGGTTTAGGAAATAGAGGTGGTATTGAAATTGGTTCACACATTTTTAAGTATTAGAAAGTAGTGCTATTTTATTCGGATAATTGTAGTGGTCAGTAAATGAACTGGTAAGTTGAAGGATGTTAAATTTCTTTATTTATAGTTTAAAAGCACTATTAAAAAGCATTTTGAACCTCATTAATTGATGTTATACTTTTTATTCTAGATTTCTTCTAAGTATATACTTGTATGCTGTTACTGTGCTAAATATAAACAACATTATGCACAAGTACTTTATAAAAGGACATATGCAAAATGAGAGCAATGTAGTTTATTCCCTTATTGCAAAAAACAAAACGAACAAAAGAGTCCAGACCAATATTCGTATTGCAAAAAAGAACGGAGAAACATTTCATGTACACGAATCAAATTTTAGCAATTTTTGTGATATTAAAGAGTTCTCCAAAAATATAGGTTTGAACATTGCGAAGAACGAAACTGGTGACCAAATAAAGATGTCTGAAATAAAAATGGTGGAATTCAGAAAACACAAAGATAACTACCACTACAAAGTTAGTTACAGCGGGGAGTGGATGTCAGCTAAGTTAAAAACTGGTCGTTTGAACAACAAGAAAAAAGAACCAAAAATGAAGCAACCCTACACTTCGAAATTTATTGTTGTTAGAAAAGAGATGACTTGCAAAAAATGTTTAATAATAATATTATTCCAAAATATTACAAAAACTTCTAATCTTCTTTATTCTGAATAAAATGCATATTTTACGATTTATTGGGTTGTTTGTGCATTTTACTACTGCCCTAATCTAAAAAAATATTGGAAGATTTTGAGAAACAAAAACGCAATTGCAACAAGCTCACCAATTTTTATAAAAAAAAATAAACAATTCTTTGCAAAAATATAGCAAAATTTGCATTTCATTATACTACACAGAGACCAACTTGAAATTATATTAATAATTTATTGTTTTGCAATAACTGTCTCATTTATGGCTAAAAGTAGTTTACAAAACTTTAAATGCATATTGCCAACAATTAAGAAATTTGCACTTGTGTCTTTATTTCTTCGGAAGTGTGATATATCAAATTATTTTTAAATTTTTGAAATATTAGTAGGCCGAAAGCCTTATATGTAAAACTAAAAATAACTAATGGGTAATTATTATTGTTTACGGCAACAGGTACAATGTATGTTTGTTGTAGTTGCGTGTGCGTTTTTTTATTTTACGAGAATGAAACTTAAAGATGATTGCGGATTTTGTATGAAGTCTATGCTAAGAAACTCAGTCAGACGATTATTGTCTTGCAGGCACTTGTTGCACGAGAAATGTGCCAATAATCTACAAATGTATTTTGAAAATAATAAAGATCAAATTCAACAGTGCCCCTTTTGTAGAGGATGTATTGATGCTACAGAATGTATTGTGAGAAAAATTTACAAGAAACATGCTGTTCAAGACTGTGAAAGAATAGTAAGATGTGTAAACAGAAGAGAAAATTGGGTAGCGTTGAGTATCTAGCTGAACATTCTGTACAAGACTGCTTATTATTGGGTTCGATCAAGTGGAGAGACACTATTACCTAAATGAGGCAAGAAACCAAAATTTTTCACTGAGGAACAAATTGATTTAATTCTTGGTTAGATAGAACATGACGGTTTTATTACATTGAAACAGAAAGTAAAACGTTACACATTTCTATGTAGACATTTCTGTGTCTACAGTAGGTAACTACCTGGAAGGTAGAGTATTTACAGTAAAGCAAGTTTAAGATGAGCCGGTTACAATAAACTTGGAGCAAAATAAAACTAAGCGAACCAAATATGTCAAGCCCTGAATCAATTCATTCTGCAAAGAATGCACATTGTATGGAAAGATGAAACAAATTTCAACTTGTTTTGTAGACGTAGACAAGGTCATGCCAAAGCTGGTGCTCGTGCAATACAAAAACTAGCGTCAAGTAACGACCGAAATATTCACCTTATTGATGCAATCTCTGCAGCAGGAGTTGTAGCTTTGGAGCGCCAGCGAGGATCTTTTACTGTAGAGACAGCAAATTCATGTGTCCAATCGATACTGCAATGAGGCAGGATATCAGTAATCAGCTCGACGATTTAGTTATTGTTGCTAACAATGCACCTTGTCACAAACGCTTAGAAACTATTCTTGATGCAACACCAGTATCATGGGTACGGTTGGCTCCATATTCTCCCACATTAAATCCAGTAGAAACAATATGGGTCTAAAGTGAAGGTATTTGTTAAAACCAACCTCAAAGTTCCAGACGTTGTGCAGCCTGGTGTTATTTATTGAACAAAGACTGGTATACTTTGAGAACGTAACTGACCAGGCAAATAACACAATTGTCGGTGGTGATTGTTCTCGTTCGGTTCAGCATTGTACACTGCATCATCTATTGCATTAACAATGCTTGTTGGATGATGAATAAGTATTGCAGAAATATATTTATCATTAAAAATACGAGTATTTCTGTTAGAATATAGTACAGTGAATTTTTCTGAAATACAACTAATTACTTTTTAAATACAAGTTACCAAATCTGTTGTTTAATTGATGTTTTCTGAAATATAACTAACTAATATGAAATACAACTGATGTTCTCTGAATGTAGCTTGTTTTCTGAAATAAAACTATAAAAGGTGTAATTGTTTAGAAGATATAGTTCATACCCTGGAGTCATTGTATTCATGCCATATAAATGAATATGGATGTCGACAATATGCTGAATAATGACCACTACGCTTACTTTCCCTGTGTTCCGATATTGCATATAAATTGTAATGACACTTCCCAGGATTCCTTTTGGCAGTATAATCATGCATGTCTAAACCATCAATTGAAAAATCTATAGTCCTGACATTAGATCTTTTTGTAGGTGAAAAGCATTTAATACGTATTACAAATATTGGAGGAAATTTTTGTATTGCAACATTTCCTTCTGTCCTTTCATTCTGAACACGTTGGTTTTTGATTACCATACAATATTTCCTCTCTGATAAAATAATCTAAACATTGCTATAGCTTAAGCTGACAATAAAAACAAGGTAAAGGAAGCAATACATTCCAAAATGGATCAAAGTTACAAAACAATGTACAACTTAATAAATTAATTCCTTGAATCATTGAGTGGTAACAAACGTATTTATTCATATGAGAATGGTGACATCACAACACAAGTCAATAAAAAAATTTATTTATTGTATTTGGTAGTAATATTATGGTTTTCATATTACTACACTTGAAATACACGAATTACTATGAGTAGCTTGCTTATTATTTATTTTAAAAATTTGCATAGCCATGATTGTATTCTATCTTTGTTGGCTGCTCATTTTGTTTATATCTTCTTTGTTGCACTTGTTCCTTTGCTATAAAAATAGTTTCCGGGCAATTTGTATGTTTATTTTATAGTTGTGTTTACAAACAGGCTGTATTCTTTATTATTCCGTATAAAATCCAGATTTCTGAAAACATTGAACCACATATTAAAAAATGATCAAGTATGAAAGTATGTCTTCTTATATTTGCGCCTGAAATTATAAATGATAACAAAAAAGCTTATCGTTTGTTGTAGCAATTATAATAAACCTACATAAAGATAACTACGTAATTTAATGACAAACAATAACCGATAAACAAATGAATATTGGAATAAACAAACAAACATCCATAGGCACTCTAATTCAAAATACTTCTATCCCTTTCTGAATGTTGATACTTAGTTATTTTTCTTTTTCTAATATTCTTAAATTCCTTGTATCTGACTTCTTTACAAAACAGCACTAGTACCATAAGTTACAGCGTTTAATTCATAAGTGTCCAGTGGCACACTGGGATCATCATGCCAAAGTATGCGTTGGAATTTGCGTTCAGATGGTCTTATAAGTATTTGGCAGTACATTTTTCAACATCCTCAATTAGAGCGATTTTCCGTTGATGAAAACGTATTAGTATTGAAAACAAATCGTCTTGAACGACGGGTCCAGTAACGTGTGTGTTGTTTATAGATATCCCGCATGAGCTAGGTGCGTTTTCGTCAAAAACAACTCTTAGTTTAGTTGTCAAAGAATTTGACTTTATTACCGCATGATGTGGTAAATAATAAGGTGGTATTTTTGTAGTATTTATTTCGGTATTTAGTGCCTTTATAGAAGGTAGATTAGCTGGTTCTATGATAGAAGAAATTTTCGTCATGTGGCCTAAAACAGTATATTCATGTATGAATTGACTGTATTCCTTTTTAAGTTCAGGATTGGAATAAAATTTTCTTTTTAAATTAGAAAATCTTTTCTTAGTCAGTTCTAGTGAATGACCTAATTTTGTTAGTTTAGAACTAAACGGTATAGAAACCACAAAACGACCAGTTTGATCTCGAGTAACCGTTTCAGTAAAATGATTTTAGCAAAAATGTTTTTCAGCAGATAGCTCAGATTGCTCGCTAAGAGGTTGTATAACCCCTAGCTGCCAAAATTTGTGTACACAATATTTAGATCTTTAATAGTGTGTTTGATACTGTTTGTAGCTAAGTTAGCACAGACTATATTATTCGTGTAAGGAGGGGCTGGACAGTTTCCAGATAAGACCCAACCAAGTAAGGTTTTTTGTAAAGTATGCATATTTTTCCTAGGGAAATTTGACCTATGCAAAGTAAGTTATAAAAATCACTTGCGCCTATTAAAATATCTATAGGCGAAGATATTTTAAAGTTATTATCAGCTAGTTTTATTTCTTGTGGAAGTTTAAATTGTGATATTTCGAATGATACCAGAGGCAAATTCCCAGAAATTTTTGGTATGGTTAAACACTCTAAATTTATCGTGTAACCACTTGTAGTGGAAGTAACTTGCAAGAAAGTTGCGGAACTAGAAAGAGAAGAATTAGAATTCGATCCCATTATTTTGGTATTAGATGGGATTAATTTTAAACCTAATTTTTAGCTGTCTTCAGTAATGAAGTTTGCATGTGAGGCAGAATCCAAAATAACTCTGGCGAATAGTGTCTTTTTTTTGCATTTACTACCTTCACAGTGGCGGTAGCTAACAATACTTGTTGCATGTTAGCAGAGAAGCAAGAAAGCGTAGAGGTTGTATTAGTTAATACATTTTCAGTTTGGCCTTCACATGCAGGTGTTCTTATGTTAGTTTCATAGTGCAAAGGAGTAGAGTGATGCTTATTGCATCGTTTGCAACCAAACTTAGATCTACAAGTTGTTTGTTTTGAGTGACGAAGGGAATTCTTACACAAATCTAAATTTGTTACCTTGTCATATCGCTCCTTGACTGATAGCTTTAAAAAAAATCAGGGCATTGATTTATAAACTGGTGCATTTTGCATATTGGCCATGAATTAGTATTTTCTTTAGTAGTTATAAGGCTTGCTTATTACTTTGTTTAGTTTTAGTTTTTAATAGTGGTTGATGGTTTTAGAATAAACAGGACTAGAACAAGTTTGCTTGTCGTTTTCAATTTCCTCTAATAATTGGCAACGTTGTTTTAGAAAGTTGACTATTTTAGATATGTTTAGATTGGTGTTGGATCTATACTTAAAGAGTTCAGTTCTGGAATTATCGTCCAGTTTAGTCATTAAAATATGTGAAATAAACATTCCAGAGGAATCAATAGATTTCTAGTTTTGTTTGAATAAATTATCATACTAACTACGCAATTCTGAAGCGTTAGATTCAGGAATTGGCTTTAGATCAAAGATTGCTTTTACGTGATTTTGTATGATTAGAGTTACTAAATCTTTCACAAAGTAATTCAAATGCAATTTTATAGTTAGCACCAGAGGGGTTAATATTAGCAATCAGTTTGCTAGCGGAATTTGTTGTTTCCTTTGAAGTTATGGATGCTAAGTTTGGGAAGTCTAGCATTTATTGTTTTAGGTGATTCAGCACCTCTAATACTTTCTGCATAATTCAATGCATCTGACCTAGATGACCTTTTATGATTTGATTACGCTAAATGTAATTGTATATTCTGTTTTGAGTTGTTTAATTTAAGAATCGCCTAAATTGGTGGATTTGCATTCATTTAGCGTTGAAGTTATTAACTCATTGTTAAAAAGGTGTTTCTTGTTTACACCTAATTTAGTCAATCTTATCATTTAATTATTAAGTTGAAGAACCGGCTTTTCTTTCCCCTTTTTCTTCTGATGAGCGCTTAGCTCTTCCGTATTGGTTTGTCGTCCCCCTTTTGTGATTGCTGCATTTTGTCGTGGAGCCTGATGGTTATGAGATGATCTTACGCTTTGTCCGTGCGGAACCTGTTGCAACTGATCATGATGGACATACCTTAACCAAGTTGAGGCACTATTAGACAGCCATACAGGGTGAGTTAGATCTTTCCTTCATTCACCACCAGTGTTTAAATAGGGTTGCACTCGTATTTTACTCACCTATTTATTTTTACGATTTATACCATCAATACGGGGTGTTCTGAAATTTATAGTTACAAAAGATTTACCTATAAATTAAGCTATACAAATAAGTTAATTCAAAATGTAACAATTTTTAAGAGCCCCATTGCCGTCATTTAGTATTTGTGCGAATATCACTCATGTTAATTTAAGTGCTTATACCTAATCCCCTCTATGTAGTATTGTTTTAAAGTTTACCTGTATTCAATAATCATAACGCCTATTCATACCTGTCGCTAGCTTTTGTAAATGTACAGTGTAGTTTGCCTCCCCCACCGAAATTTTTTTTCTTTTTGGCTATATTCCCCTCAATGAAGTCTGTATGTTATTGAAGGGGTACGGAACCCCTTCCGCTATGATTCCATGCAACCCTTGTCTATTATTATGGTATTTTATTTATTGAAACCAGGTCTGCGTTGGTATACCAAAACGACTATTACATACTCCCCCTCCCCTCCCTAATATTTAGCTCCAGCGCTACATGCTACGTGTAGTGCCCGATAGTGGGTCACATCTAAATCAACACAAATTTTAGAGGATCGGGACACGCCCTATGCAATAGTTTTACATAGTTAACGCGTTTACTTATTCATGTTGTTTACTTTAGTACAATGTAGTACCTTCGGGTGGAGCATTGGGGAGGTGACCACAAGTATAGCGGCTCCTTATTCAAATTATAATGTTTACTTTAGTAACCGTTTGTGCCATCTATTATTCTGCCTATTGCAAATAAGTTTATTTCTACCATTTATTATTTCATTTACTGCAAGTAGTTTATGCTTTAACATTATATTACTTTACAGGTTATCTGGTGATTATTTCAGCATTGTAATCCATGTAATTTTGCCGTTGGTATTAAATTATGTATTTAATCCTTCTGTATTTGGCTTTGAGATTTGTTATTGTGGTAAGGGAATTGAGATTTTGGGACTCTGGAAGGCTATTGCTTTGCCTTGTGCTTGCTCGGAACCCTTGGGTCAAGGTTCTAGGTTTTTAGTAGCGGCTCCGACCCAGGCGCCCATTCCTGCTTCCGTTAACCACACTACATTTGATTTTCCAATGCTCCACCCGAAGGTACTACATTGGCCAGAAAGCGAATTTTTTTTACCTGGAAAATTTGGAATTTTGCCGAACCCTTGCTGTTCTAAGCAAGGTAGGGATCTTTAACGTGCGTGACAACACTCACACATGGGACCTCCATTTTACCTCTCATCCGAACGAGGGTGTATTTTTATGAAAAATGCTCGCCTAACATTTTTCAAGCAGACTGTGTCAGGATTCGAACCCGGGACCTTGGGCATAGTAGTCACACACATACCACTACGCCACGGAGCCACCTTCCGTTAACCACAACGGTTCCCCCCTTTCCGAAAGCCAGCCACTCACACCCTCATGCAGCTGAGTTTAGACACCGCACTGCCATGCTATCAGTGCATGGGGACCATAGCCCCAATCATGATCTCATTTTGTCGCAACACCTACGACCGTCACATGCATCTATCACTATCTGCGTGCAAAAGTTTGATCTCGGTCTACCTCTACTTAGTTTCCTATCCCTGCTTGTAATATATCTCGTACTATTCTCCAAAAATTACTTAGAACATATCCTACCCTTCTACTTCTCCACTTTTTTTGTTTTCCACAGATATCTTTCTTCCTCTATTATTTGTTATTAACCTTGTCTATCCACGCTACCAACCTTATGCATCTGAAGCACAACATTCCAGAAGGCTTCTATCTCTTTCAGTCTGCTTTTCCTACTGCCTCTAATTCATAGTCGTACTGTGCTGTGTTCCACACATATGCTTTGAACAATTTTCTTCTTGTCCTTATATTTGTTATCTTTGAGCATACCCTTTGTTCTTCCTTGTTAGATGTAGTTCGGTCACCTTCTATTGTTTTAGAGATATATACCCTATTTCCCCGATATTCAGTGGTATGTGAAGGGGGTAAGCAGCTCGTGGCTGCCAAGTTCCCCCAGCACTTGAACAATTTGTCGAATTAATAGTTTTTTCAATATATCGTTTTGCACCATCATCATTAGTTGAAAATATTTCATAACACCCGTTGTTGTTTATAGTCAAAATTCCCACAACAGCCTATATACAACTTAGTTCCCCTTCTATTGTTTTCTAATTATATGTTCTATTTCACCGAGATTCAGTGGTATGTGAAAGGTGGCGTCGCCGTGGATCAATGTAGTAAGCGTAGGACTACGGATCCCAAGTGTTACGCGCCGAAATCGGTCGTAAACATTCTTTAGTTTTGATGTGCGGGAGTTTTCGCGCCTTAAATTCAAAAGACTTGGCGTGTATTTCCGTCACGTCAGAGTGAGTTTGCGCCGGATCGCGCGACGCGAGTGTCGGGAGAACAAGAGTGGGGAAGTTTCCGGGGAGACTCTGTAACGTGGCTGTTTGCCTTAGACTTCCAGAAGAGTGGTTTGGTTTTCGGTAACGTATTTTTATCTTTTATTTATGTAGATCCTTGCCTTGGCTTATCTTTGTTTGTCGTCCTTATACTTGTTCCTAATTCGCTCCCTACATAGGTAGAAGGAAATTTGCAAGCAGCCTGCTCGAACCGTAGTCCACGACCCTAGACGAACGAGTCCTGGCAGCAACTTCGACCGCCGTAGTTAGTCGAAGCCATTTGGAAGGACGCTAGGCGTACTCTCCGTTAATTGTCTTAAAGGGGGCCATCAGCAGCCCTGATGGACGTCAGCAGACGCCAACTTTAACTTAACCCCGCAGGAAGCCGTACCTATTTATGTGAGTACCTTATTGTCTATACTGCATTTGTAATGTTTATTATGATATTTATTGCGTAATTTCGCAATTAAATTTGCTTATTGTGTGACGTCATTGACAGATGGGCGCGCTAAAATCTGTAACCAAGATAAGGGTTACAATCTGCCGGTGCGTTACGTAATCTCGCGCTTGCGGGATTGTAACTTTAACTTGTAAATTGTAAGACAAGGTCCTGGGTTCTAATCCCGACACGGCCGACTGCTTGAAAAATGGCAGGTGAGCATTTTTCACAAAAATTACGCCCTCGTTTGGATGAGGGGTTAAATAAAGGTTCCGTGTGCGAGTGTTGTCATGCACGTTAAAAATCCCTACCTTGCCTCGAACGGCAAGGGTTCGGCAAAATTCTAAATTTCCAGGCAACAAAAAACTCGCCTCCTGGCCAATGTAATACCTTCGGGTGGAATATTGAAAATGTAAATAAATGCACGGTATGTGAAGGGGATTAAGCAACCTGTGGCTGCCAAGGATCCTCCAACACTTAGACATTTGTTGAATTAATAGTTTTCCAGTGAATACTTTCATACAATTAACACTAGTTGATGATATTGCAAGACCCATACCGGTAGTTGTATATAATAATCATTGTGTTTAAGTACTGTTGCGAGCTACTAGTAGGCAACCAATCAAACACACAAAACGCCACAAGCACTGTTTATTCTCAAGGATTAGAGAATGCTTCTAGTAATTACTGGAGGATGAGTCATCTCTTTAATTCAGGGTATATATAAGACCGCTTATGAATGTAAGAAGTTAGTCTATATCAGAATGTCTAATATAAATTATATCGTGTAACGTTATATAGTCGAACTTTTGGAAGTTCAACAGTAAACGTAAATGTTAAGTGCTCGTGTCTAATGTGCATGCAGCTTGTAGAATACATAAATAAACGAAGTGTATAATAAATAAATAGTTGTGTTAGTGTTGTTAATGGACCTTTGGTAAAGAAGTTAGTTTAAGAAGATATTAGTGCTTGTAAATTCATTAGTGTAATAGTGCTTCGTTGTTAAGTGTACTGAAAACATCTATGAATAAGGCATATACTGTTAATTAGACTTGTGAACAGTGAGTAATAAAAACTCTTGTTATTACTTGTTTTAAATTAGAGAAACGCGGTAGTAGTAGCCTGCTTCAGTACATTAATTTTTTTCGCTTAAATACAAGTTAAAATTTATTGTAAATATAAAACACTAAATTTAATGGATTCATTAGCCACCCTACGTTTAGAATATAAGATACTTTTTATTAAAATCTAACCTCCAATCTTCAAGTATGCTATACGTAAGATATACATAAGTCTATTTTGCAAGTAGCATTAGTCTTTGGCTAAATATTCAATTTGAATGTTTTCTGTTTTAAAACTTACTACACAAGAAACGGCTAGGTTAAATCCTTCCACTTTTGGTATCAAGATAAAGTGAGTTTGTTTTGTGTTCTAATTATAAATAGACAGATGGAACTGACCTCAGTATTCCACAATCTTTCTAAAGCAGATACAGGGGGTTTAGGGATGCAGGTTAGTCCCTGGCTGTTATCACACAATCCGTTGTAACAAGGATCAGAATAAATTGAAACATTCAAGGTTTGTATATTAGGGTGCACCTAAAGCACACTCAGAAGAAATTTAGATTATTCTTTCACCGTTATAGTTGTTGGCTGTTGAAGGACCTTAATAATTAGATGATAAATTAATCCAATTTAGTTGTTAGGCACTGGATTCATTATTTGGCTCGAACGATCATGGTTTTATAATATGTGATTAAGCCTCTTGTAGATCATCACCTTCAAATGCGTAGTACAACCTCGGCTGAGTAGATCATGCATTTTTGTAGTATATTAGGGCGGTTTATTTGTAAAGCCCTTAGGCACTCTTATTTATTGGATGGCACAGATTGCAATCCAATTATTATATAGTTATAAGTCAGGTTTAGTTGTATAATTGATTTATTTTAGTTGATAGAAAAATAGCAGTGAAAGAAAACTTATACATTTTTTTTTGGTTATTGAATTGAATGACATTATTTTATCTTTTATTTCTAAAGCCTTAGTACTTTAATAAGATACAAGGAAGTGAAGTTTTAGAACATAAAATCAAACTAAGACCGTAGAGTATTTAGCATAGTCATACAAATTGTAACAAATGCAGAATCAATCGCGGTAGGTATAGGATCTAAAACTACACAATCAACGTGTGCCCATTGCTCACATTTCGTGCACATTATCCATTTAACCCCTTCTGCATCTTCATCTTCTTTGCTTTTACAAATCAAACACCGCTCCTTGTCGTCCATTACTCAAATTCGTCTCAATCATGTTGGGGTAATCAATAAGCAGCATGTTACATCTAATTATTCAATTTATCTTTAAATAGTTATGCATACTATTCTATTTTGAAAGGCAGGTGTTGGTTGTTCGCTAGAATAATTGCACAAGTATGTTTAGGGCAAAGGATGTATAATCATTAGGTCCTAGGAAGACAAATGTGCGTTGGTTAAGTTAACTACCATTCCAGCGCCTAATGATTATGACAAAATAATATATCATAATGTAATAATGGTGAAAAGAATAACAAAGTAACAAATCTAAATACAGATAATCAGTTTATCTCGCAAATCGTGATAGTTGTACCATCACAAATGGGACTAAAATACATTCATATGGAATGGTAGTAGAAGCTGAAGATCTGTGCAGATTATTGCCCTTGTAATTACTTCAGTGGCGATGAAAGCTATAAACCTGAAGGTAAGCATGATCGCGAAACGAGTCAACTCAAGGTTCCATAAGCAACTGGATTTGAAAAAACTATTCAAGCTGGACCCAAAACTTGACCCCAAATAAGAAATAGTTAGACTATACTCGAATTTGAGTTGAGTTTCAAGTCAGGTCGAGTCAGAAACACCAAAGGGCTTTTGCGTTTGTTATAGTTATCTTGGATTGGCAGTGTAGAATGCTAGACATTTTATATAGCAGTTTTGTATACAATATTTTCACAAGAATTAGGAAAACTACGTGTTTTTGAAATATATGAAAAAAATAACAATTATTTGTTGATTGCAGTTAGTTTACATAAAACCTAGACCCAAATAGCTCAACTTTCTAACCCGCAGAAGCAAAAATCTGGCAACGTCAAGGATTATAGAACCCCTTGCCTATCTTTTATATTCTATTTTAATTTTAAATCTTCTTCCATTTCTTACTGTTTAAAAATGCGATAAGAAATGCAACCACAGACATCAAGAAAAACTATAATCTAACGAAGGTAATATATTTAGAGTTATGTTGTCGGACTGCCAAATGCAAAACCTCTTGATTTGTAGACAGCATAAAATCTCTCCTTTTTCATACCAGAGTAATTATTTACAATAATAAAGATAACCATAGCATAATCAAAACCTCAGGGTATGTTTGGCGGCTTAAAAACTTTATTATGTTGGTATCGATAGTGTAGGGCGGTTAATAAGGCTATCGGACTAAATAGCGATTATTTCACCTTGTCCTTTGATATGCGCTGGTCGATTGCTTGATGTGGAATTATCCACTTGATTGTGTAGCAAGCCGTGAGATTACTGGGGACTGTAATACTAATAAACTCAGCCTTTTAATGAGGGGAATTGCAATTGACACACTACATTTATTTATTAATATGAAAAAACTATTTACACAAAGAAGCAAGACATTTTGTCATGTAGCAGGAACGTCCTACCACACTGAAAATTGAACAAGAACTGTTACTGAGCTCTGACGGAGCCGTCCGAAGACAAGACTACCGATCATGAGCGTAGAAAACATATGCATTCATAGGCGTGCCGTAGAATGCATAAAGAGCGATACATTAAATTAATTTAAATTAATAAACGCTTTAACAGATAGTGTTTCTCATTCTGTTATCATTATGCTTATAATCATGGGTGGCATAAGAAGGCAGCCTAATGTCTTAGAATTTTGGGTTCATAAGTAACAAGTAAATCGACTTTCAACAATTGAGTTAAAACTACCTTGAATATGAATATTAAAATATATTAAAAATATATTTTATACTAACATAGTTCACATAAAAAGTTTCACTAAATTCCAATCTCCAAATATAGGGGACCGAAGAATTATTTAAACCATCAGTTACCTTACAATTTTATAAAGGTGAATTTTTGGTTAATAATAAAAATGTTCAGGAACATGGATTGGAGGGAACTTTAAACATGTATTTATGTGGATGAGGCTATCACAAGATTCTACAATAAATCTATTCCGTAATACAAACATCTGTATCTAAAAATTTGATCAGAAACTATCCCCCATGGTTTAACTCAGAAATTATCACTATTATGAAATTAAAAAATAAATTCCACAAAAATAAAAACCAGTTGGAATATCATTTACTCATCATCATCATTAGGTCTTGTCCTGGAACTGGTTAGACGCATACCTTCATTGTTTCCTATTCTGAACTAACTTATACATTTTCCTAAAATTTCCACAGACTGTATCTATCAATATGCGTGCAATCGTCTGATCTAAGTCTATCTCTACCTCTTTTTTTCTTATTTCTGCTTGTAACATATCCTGCACTATTACCCAAAAATATTTTAGAACGTATTCTGCTCTCCTATCTTTGTTCTGTTTTCCACAGATATCTTTATTCCCCTACAATTTTTATACCCTCTTTGTTATTAATTTTGTCTGTCTATGCTATCATTCTCATACATCTAAAACACGCCATTTCAAAAGGCTTCTACCACTTTTCTGTCTGCCTTTCGTACTGCCTCTATTTTATAGGCGTGCCCTGCTGTGCTCCACACATATGCTTTCACAATTTTCTCCTTGTTTCTATGTTTTTGTCTTCAAACATAGCCGCTGCTCTTTCTTGTTAGATGCAGTTTGGTTCCTCTTTTCTTGTTTACAAATATTTACTCTATTTTCCCGATCTTTAGTGGTGTGTGAAGGCTATTAAGCAGTCTGCAGCTACGAAGATCTCCCAACAGTTGACCATTTACCGAATTAATACTTTTCCAATATATCTTTTTGCACAATCAACATTAGTTGAAAATAATTCAAAACCAACACCTGTAGTTGTTTATAATAATCGTCAGATTTAAGGGCAATTATTTTTTCGTCACCAGGTTTTCCGTCTTGATACTGGTTGGAAGCGTACCTTCACTCATTTCTAATCTGAGTTAGCCTCCAACGTTCCCTGAAATTCCCACAACCTAGCTACAGCTCAGTTCCCCTTTTGTTGTTCCCTAATTATATGCCCTATTTCGCCAAGATTTAGTGGTATGTGAAGGAGGTTAAGCAGCCCGTGGTTACCTAGAATCCCCAACATTTAGACATTTGCCGAATTAATAGTTTTCCAGGCAATCCCTTCGCACACTTAAAAGTAGCTGGAAGTATTGCAAAACCAATACCTGTAGTTGCATGCAATAATCATCAGGTTTAAGTATAGTTATTCTTTTTGCCATTAGATTTTCCATCTTGAAATTGGTCGGATGCGTACCTCCATTGATTTATATTCTGAGGTAGCCTGCACATTTCCCTGAAATTCCTACAGCCTACATCTTTCGCTATCTGTGTGCAATAGTCTAGCCTAGGTCTACCTCTACTTCTCTTTTTTCCTATCTCTGCTTCCTATCTATCCTATTTTTTATTGGTTTTCCACATACTTCTTTCTTCCCCTACCATTTGTAGTACCTTTTTGTTCTTAACTTTGTCTGTCCATAATATTTTCATCATATGTCTGTAGCAACCATTTCAAAGGCTTCAATCTTTTTCCCGTCTGCCTCTCCTATTGTCCTACTTGCCGCCTGTATATTCTTTCAAACGTTTTCGTCAATGCTATCTGATCTTTCGCGAAACTTATTAATGTAATCTTCACCTGCGACCTCTTCTCCAGGTTTAAATCCAAACTGAAGATCACATGGTTCTCGCAATTCACGTCCTAACATCACGCAAGCGAGAGAGTATTCTATGCTGTCATGTACCGAAGATCTGTACGCCATCACGCAAGCGAGAGAGTATCCTATGCTGTCATGTACCGAAGATCTGTACGCCAGTAAGAACAAATGTAAATATTGGTCCTAATCTCGTTGATGCTTGGAGACAATTTTGGCAAGGTACTTTCCTAACGACCTGTTCATTCTTTCAACCGTCCCATCCGATTGAGGATAAAGTGGGGTGGTTCTAATCTACCTGCTTACAGACGTTTTGAAACAACGCTGAGTCGAAGGTCTTACCTTGATGGGAGTATAATTTCAACGGAACCCCAAAGCGACAAAACAACTCTCTCACTAGGACTTCTGCAACCGTCTTGGCTTCTTGGTTAGGTATAGCATACGCCTCCGGCCATTTGGTAAAATAATCCATTTCAACCAAGATATATTTATTTCCTTTCTCAGACTCAGCAAACGGACCAGCTATATCAATGGCCATCCTCTCAAAAAAATTCCCTATATTATACTGTCTCATTGGGGCTTTCTGTTTTGTGACCGGGCCAATTCCAGAGACACACAACTCACATTTCTGGCACCACTCCTTCACATCTTTCTTGCAATTTACTCAATAGAATTCTCTCACTGTTTCAAGAGTTCTTTTCACGCCAAAGTGCCTTCCGGAGATACCATCGTGCAAGTGCTGTAACACTTCCAGCACGCTGCTTCTCGGCACTATCACTTGAAGTCATCTCTTAGTGCCATCTTCACACTCCATGCGTCGTTTCAAGATTTTATTTTCAATCATCAAGGAGTCCCACTGTGCCCAGTATGCCTTCAGGCTCTTACTTGAAATATTAATTTCTTCCCAAGCTGGTCGTCGTCCTCTACTCTTCCATTCGATAGTACGTCCAAATTCGGCGTCATTCTCCTGATCTTCTCGTATTCTTTTGGGTTGCCAAGTATCATCAGTTACCGTCATTCTATGGATGACACTTATTTTCTCTCCCATCTTGGAGCAATGATTGTAGTCTACCGGACACGGTCTTCTTCACAGAGTGTCTACATTTCGACGGCTAGTTCCTACACGATGTTCTGTGTCAAAGTCATTTTCCTGCAGCCGTTCTATCCACCTTGCAACTCCCCCATCAGGATTTCGAAACTGCAGTAACGATTTTAGTGTAGCATGGTCTGTTCTTAACAGGAATTTACGGTCGTATTAGTACTTCTTGTCACACAATAGTTCCTTGCTGGCCGCGACAAGATCTTGCTGAAATACTCAATAACTTTTTCTTGACCGTCCTGCACCTAAGAAAAAACGCTTCCTATAGCTGTGTTGCTGGCATCGGTATTCAACACAAATTTACTCTCCATCAGTGGATAACTCAGAATCGGTGCTGTAACTAGTAGCCATTTCAGTTGTTCAAATGCGCTGTGGCAGTCGTCATTCCAATTATACTCTTGTCCATCTTCGGTTAATTTCGTCAACGGTTTGGCAATGTTCGCAAACCCTGGTATAAAACGTCGGTAATATGTACACAATCCCAGAAAACTGGGTAGTTGGTGTATATCTACTGGTGTAGGCCACTCTTGCACCGTTTTTATCTTGTCAGAGTCGTTTCTTATTCCGGTCTCCGAAACGACATGTCCTAGGTATTTCATCTCTTTTCCAAATAGGTGACTTTTCTTAGGCAATAAGGTAAGGTTTGCCCGCGTAATCTTTGGAATATTTCCTCTAGGTTTTTAAGATGTTCTTTAAAAGATCCGCCTAACACTATCAGATCGTCTAGGTACACTAGGACAGTTCACGCAGCATCGACTCCACCAAACGTTCAAAAGTAACAGGAGCATTGCATAATCCAAAAGGTATGACCTTGAACTGCCATAATCCAGTTTCAATTGCAAACGCAGTTTTCTCTTAATTGTTTGGCTCCAAGCCCACCTGCCAGTATCCGCTTTTCAAGTCCAAGGCCGAAAACCATTTAGATTCGGATAGAGTATCCAAGGTGTCATGAATTCTGGGCAAAGTATAGCTGTCTTTCTTTGTGACATTGTTTAGCCGCCAGTAGTCTACACAAAAATCTTGTCGACCCATCATTTTCCTTGACAAGCACTACCGGGGATACCCATGGACTATTCAAGGGTTCAATCACTCCCTGTTTCTTTTGTCTGTGATAATTTGCTTCCTTACGTTTTGTCAAAGGAAGCCACCAGGAATGTTGTCGTATCAGTTACGCATCTCCAGCATTGATCTTGTGTTGCACCACATTCGTCCTTCCTTTCTCACTATCATCCAGTACGAACACACCTCAATATCGTTCGACCAGTTCTTTTACCTTGCCCAGTTGGTCGCCGTTTAATACTCGACACGCAGGTATCAACATATCCAGTAATTTCTGTGAGCAACCGTTGGCTGGTTTATCTTTTGTGTTGTCCACACAACGTTTAATATGGCATACTGGAATGCAAGTTCCCACAATCATGTTTTTTTTCAGAGTCACCGTATGCGGATTAATGTTTAGCACCCTTATTGGTATCATATTTCGAGACTATACCAGTGTTCTTCCAATCAGTAATCCGTCCTGACCTTTTCCCGACTCAGTTGTTTCTTTTATGCATACTTGTCCTTCCCGGAGAGTACCATCCGGGCGTCCCATTACGATTATTTTCGTCTTCTCGGGTATTTTCATATCACAAATTATTCGAACTTGCTTCGTCTGGTCACTCATCCCTTGAAATGGAATCTCATCATCATCTATCCGAAGCATATTTTCTTTCATGTTCACATAAAACCCATATTCTCTCATGAGATCCATTCCCAAGATAACTTCTTCTGTAATTTCAGCTACCAACACCCGATAATTAATTAGTTTGTCTCCAATTGCCAACGTTACGACAGTCTTTTCGTGAGTAGAAATTTTCTCACCACTTGCCCTTTATAGACATACCGATGTAGGTAGCATTTTTCTACGACCAACCAAATCTGTTCTCACAATAGTTCTTGTCGCTCCTGCATCTACGAGTAATCGGACAAACCTACCATTAATTCTATCATCAATATAAATGCTGTCCAGACTTCCCATCGACGATGCAGCACGGATAATAATCTCCGGGGCACTACATTTTGCTGTCTACGGTCGCTCCCTTACGTTGACTTGCTTTAGTTTTCTCCGCTACTCAACCGGTTGTTTTTGGTTGAGTACAGCGTCTCTGTATATGACCAACTTTACCGCAGTTCCAGTATCGCAGACCTCATCTTAGCGGTCGTCGTCTTTCCAGTCTTTCCGCCTTTTGTTTTGCAAACACTCGGTTGAGTATTTCTTCTATACTGTTCTGCGATTGACCAGGTTCTTCTAAGGCAGATCAAACTTTGTGATTCATCCTATGTGATGTCTGCTTAGCTGCTTCAAATTTAAGCGCATAAGTCAGTGCGTCATCTAACATTTTTGATGTGCCAATCTTACCGCTTGCTGTATTTTGCTGTTTCTAATGCTATCCACAAATGTTTGAACAGCCAGTTGTTCGAGGAAGCTATCTGGTGCCGTTGGGTATGCCAATCTAACTAATCTGGCAATGTCAGCTTCGGAGTCTTGCACGCTTTCATTGGTCTTTTGCGAGCGGTTCTTAGCTTATGCATAATAAACCTGTTGAAGGTGAGCGTCTCCATATCTCATCTCAAGCTTCGATGTTAAGAGGCCGTAATCATTCTGTTAATAGTCGGCAATCGTTTACAACATGTTAAAAGCCCCCCTCCTAGCGCCATTATTAAGGAAATAGCCTTCTCTTTGTTGCACCAACCGTTGGTTATTGCAGCAGCTTCAAATTGTTTTAAATATGTCGACCAAGGTGTTTTACCATCAAATGTGGCTGAGTTCACTTTAAATTTTTAACGGTATTGACTCGCTTCCTTCCATGCTTCTTATTTCAGAGATGTTCAGATTTACAACTTGGTTTGCTAATTCAAGTGACCGCGTTGATAGTGAAATCATTTGTTCTTGTAGCCTCATCACATCTTCTTCCATTTTTAACAATTTACTGTCCAACTTTTGTTCAACTGTTTTACCTGTTCGGTGAACTCTTCTTTCAGTGCAATGGAGTCTTCCATTAATCTTTGTTCTAGCGTGGGTGTATTTTTATTCAACTTTTCGTCTATTTTCGCAGCATTTTCACTAAGTGTTACTTTTAGTTTAGCCAACCTCTCTTCCATACCAGATTTAAAATCCTTAAGGAAATTCATTAAAGTTTCTGCTTGCATTTTACTTTGGCTTCTTGTAATAGGCATATACAAACTACTCAAATGGTTTTAGACTTGTGTTTTTTCTTTTAAATTAATCACTATACATCCAACATAGCCTGACAGCAGTGTAGCAGGGTACTGTTAACGCGTTCACCAATTTAGAACAAGTAATAACAAGAGTCTTTATTACTCACGATTCACAAGTCTAATTAACAGTATATGCCTTATTTATAGATGTTTTCAGTCCAATTAACAATGAGGCACTATCACACTAATACTATTGACAAGCACTAATATCTTCTTAAACTAAATCCTTAACCATAAGTCTTCTTGACAACACTAACACTACTGTAATTTATTTATTACTCTTTTGTTTATATATGTACAAGCTGGCGGTACAATATGCACGTTCACATAACACAAATTTATATTTACTATAGGAACTTTAAAACGTAATGACCAACTAACTATACAGGATATGATTTATATACGACATTTGAATATAGACTAATTGATATACATTCATCACTGATCATATATATATATATATATATATATATATATATATATATATATATATATATATATATATATATTGAAGTGTACGTAATATCTAAAAGGTATAAAGAGTATTTTGTTGTTTTAAGGTTGTGTATATGCCAAAAAAGCCAATGACCAGATCACGTAATTGTAATTTTTGTGTTTGCCGTACTTTACAAATGGTAAAGTATTTAATGTAAATTGGTCAGGGTAAAAGTGTCAATACGTGAAAGAATGACTTGATGATGTGAGAAAACTCAGTATTTCAGTATTTACACTAAGTTGTACGTTGATAATCCATAGAGTGTAAATTTGCTGGTTTAAAAGCCGGTTGCGTCTGTGTAAGTTCCACTGTTCACAACACAGAGCCAGGATTATATTTGAAACATTTTGACACGTATTTAGTAGAATCAACCTTTGGACAAATTTGTATTATCGAAATTATATGTGAAATTACAATATAAAAAGTGATTTAAGTGCAACGCGATCATAATGTACAAATGATCGAACAGTTATTTATATAATCGTAAAGTGTAAAAAGATAACTGATAGGTATTAGTGACACAACACTAGTGGTGACGATATAATTGGGTGTTGGGATTTTAGAAATGTATAAAGAGTAGGCATAATAATTTTGAAGGTGGCGGTATCACCTAGGTAAAATAATAAACGAGAACGAAATGTACTAAGTTGAATATTTTAAAGTCGAAATAAAATCTTTTGAAAGTTAAAGCTTGTACGAGTTAAGAAAAGTGGAAAGTTAGAAGATTAGATATTGGAGCGGCACCGAGACAGGTGTATATAAGAGTTGGTATTTAGAGGGATTTGGATTGAGGTAAAAAGGATTTGGAGTGGATTTAGTAGACCGAAGGAAGACGAATTGGAAGTGATTTGGGTATTACATTGCGATTGAAAGGTATTGGGTGGAAAGTATAAAGCAGCACAGAATTTGAAAGAGCAGGTTAAAGATTGGTATTGGAGCGTATATTGTTGGATTGGAAGGAGTGGTTAAACAGAACGACGGTATAAGTAGAAGAAAATTAGCGCGGGGAAGTTAAAATTAAAGGTATTCTAAATTCAGTAACTATTTATAGATTTGGGTGGAAAATAAAAGCAAATATATCAAAAACCTCGTGTCTGGAAAGCCAAGTAGTCCTTGTGATAGTGGAGCTCAGTGTGAAGACACAGCCGGTGGCCGAGATCGTTAGCCAGAGTTAAGGGAAAGGTCTACAGCTAAGGATACATCGGGTGAGTACTGTGTTTTCGGAACGTCAAAGTCATTTTGGTAAGTGTATTTGAATTGTCACAAGGCTACGCGGATCTGTTTGTTATATTTGGCATATACGCATAAAAAAAGGTTACGTATACTAAAATTAAGGTAGTGCTGTTTGGTCGGTGTCGTGACCATCTACCTATCACCGAACCTCCGGTAGGTAGAGGTAGATACCCTGAGAGAGAGACGTTCAAAATAGTCGAGGCACACTTATATAAGTTTGTTTAGTAGACCGACCAGATATATATATATATATATATATATATATATATATATATTACTCGAATTTAGACCAGGGTAGAAAATTAATTAATTTCATCAAATAATTTTATTCACCATGTATAAGGACGCTTTCTATAAAAAGAAGCAGAATTAAAATGCTCAACGTGTATTTAATTTAATTGTTTCAAGAAACAAATAGAAATTACGTGCAAAATTTATATTAATTAATTCAATTTTTAAGTAATGGGTATTAAACAAAGTGTACAAATAATAAATTAATATTTAGTGCGTATTCGCTAAAAATTAAAGGGCAGAAGTCAATACCATTCATTATTATTTTAGTTGGAGTTAATTGAACCATTATTAATAATATAATAAGCATAAAAGCCTGTGAAAATCCAAGGTTAAAATACCATGAAATAAAAGCTCTGAGAATTATATTAAAACGTTAATTAGGAGGACACACCTGCGTATTTTTAAAAGTCAATTTCAGTTTAATTTGTTTGGATAAACATGAAAATTCTGCGTATATTGGAAACGGTCGGATAAACCGTAGCTTATATTAACGGGAAGGCTAGATACGGGGTTATTTAACTCAAATAAGAATACACGTGGACTGAAATAACCGATAGTAAAGAGTATCGATTTGCACCACTAGGAGCAAGTTAGAAAAAAACAGATAAAATGCGCAAAGCAGAGCCACAGATAATAAAAGGCGTGATTTGAGCAACGTCACGAGGAAATGATTGGTTGAAATAAGTTGCAGATATGAGAGATGTAAACGTAACGATTTCTATACAAAATTAATTAGTATTCTCGGACGTGTTTGCGAGCCGTGTGTAAATTCTTAGATTTTCAACTGGCGCGTGTGCAAATTTTTAGAATCGCTGTGCCGGACTGTCGAAAAGGAAACATAGTATGCAATATTCTGAAAACTGGCCGTCGCGGGACAAAACCGACGTACAGGCGAGCTATTATATAAACCCGGACTTTAAACAGTTTTGCTCTCTTAGATTTTCGATTTTGATTCAATACTTTAAACAGTTTGCTCTTATATTTTGTGATTATTGAATACTTTAAAACAGTTTGCTCTTTACGTGCTACGATACAAGTTATTATGCATTAGTGCACTTAGAAAAGAAGATACAAGGTAATAAAGTCTAGTTATATTTGCGAGTATTACTGTACTAATTATCCAAATTTGTAACGATAAATGAATAATCAAAAGTAGGCAGTTTTGGGTATAGCGTGAAAGAATTATGAATTTCTTTGCTATTTTTCGGGGGTGTTAATAATCAAATGTTATTCGTAATCGTGATTGGATCCACAAAACCAGATTTTGATATACTTAGATGAGTTCCTGAGAAGCCCTGAAACAACTTTACATGAATGGTGGTGTAGAAAATTTTAAAAGCGTTCAGAATCAGAAGCCGTAAACATAACCCAGTTGGAATGGTGTGATTAACAAAGGACGATGTACATTGGAGCCACGAGTGCATTAACCTTCATGTAACTTATGCTTTGTTGTTCGATTTTTGATGTTTTGGTGTGTGTTGAAGAACTTTATAGTTTGTTTGCTAAAAAATGGACAGTAGTGAATTTGTACAAACAACAAATTTTTAATTTTAAGGTGAAATTTTCTTGTTTAAGTAGAAAGGAGTATTTAGCAGTCTATGTTCTTGATTATGATGAAAAAGTGGGTCTGTCTTCGAGCTTAATTAGACTAAACTGTTTAATTAACGTAAAGGGGTGGAAGATGCTCCCTTTTATTCAGACTCAGGTCTGCAAATATTGTTAAATTAATTAGTAGGCATCCTACAAGGACTTTAATTCTGGATGCAAATTAAAATGATGACAAATTTAAACTTGAAATTTTATGATACTGAAATTTATGCTGAAATTTAATTTTGAAATTTTAATGTATTATGAATATTAATGTAAATAGAGTTAACGTTGATGTTTGTGGTAGGAATGTGTTTGTTTTTTTATGAATGAGGATGAAAGTTTCAACTAGATGAGCAGCCGAGGCGGAAAGAGTAAAAAGGCGACTATCAGAAGAGATTCAACAGGGCGAGAATCACAGCAAAACTTGGTGCCCAATTCTAGGGGCTCGAATATTTTTTTTTACTCTGGTGAGGCTTTTTGTAGGATTACACAGCAATATATATATATATATATATATATATATATACCCTAAAATTAACTAGATGATTCATAGTCTGGTGTTTGCACGAATGTTCCAGACTTTAGTAGAATACACTTCGGTTATGCAACTTGCGTGTTTGACGGGTTGCCTAATAGTTCGTAGCAATATATATTTATATATATATATATATATATATATATATATATATATATATTGTAGTGTCAGTAGGAGCTACAAGGCGGCTAAGGGTAGTTTTGTGTTGAAGGGGGTGTATGCCAAATAAAATGATTCATATATCAGATCCCGTAATTAAAAAATTATGTCTTGCTGTACTTTACATTGTAGCAATTTTATTTTCCACCTAATATATATATATATCTGTATAATCAATCCTTTTATTAAATATTAAATAATATAATACATTATAATGTTATCCAATCCACTTAATTTAATAACATCGATTGTCCAATAAAGAACTAGTATTTAGTTCATGTTAAAAGTTAAATTCTACGGAGACAATATAAAAGCTTTTGTTTGGTATCCTTCTTAAAGCCCCCTCTACTCAATAACCGCTAGGTATCGCTGTTACTGGGCAGCAACAAGCTCGGCCGGCACTTCTAACACAGCTGGGGTTCAAGCAGGTCGAAAGTTGTTCTTAGGAGCGATGTCCGTCATTGATTTTTGCTGTTGGAAGCGTGCACGATGGAAGATTGCACGTGTATGCTATCTTCATAAATTGTTTTGGATGGTCCATTTTTGTGTTGAAACCAGTCGTGAAGAACGATGAAGTTTTTGTTAAAAAGACCATTAGGAACATGTAACTTTGGGAATAATTTATTTTAAAATATATTGCGACGTAAATTATAAATAAGCAATTTTTCTGAATAGTATTCATACGAAAATTAAATGAAAATAATTCTATTCTTGTATAATATGGAATCACATATATAATTTATTCAAGTTAATTACAAACAACATTTGCTTTCTTGTGGTGTGAATTACGCCTGGAACATCTGTAAATTGAAACGCAGATAATGGAAGCCAAGTGACGTGTTTTTCAGTATGCAGCGCAGCTGTTTGTTTGGAATGGAATTTTCCGTTGTTAATACATGCATCAGCTTTCAAGCAGGTATTTAGGTGCAAATTGGAGTTCTGGTATGTACAAAAAATTATGCCCGTATGTTATTTTAACTATCTACGTAGAAACGAGATAAAATTTATTTTAACTGACTTGTGTTAACTTTGAACAGGTCAAGGACAGACCTCAATTATATTTTTCGTAGTCATACGATATGAATCTGTAATTTGTTCCTACAAATTCTTTTATTAACTCAATGAAACATCAGAAGATGTCACTACTAATTAGATAAAGTAAATTCTCATAATTTTGAACCTTTAGAAATTAAATTTCTACATTTGATATTTTATGAACAATTATCTGTAATTATCTACTGTGATATTAAGGTAAATTTACCATAATTAACTCTTTCTATAAATAAGCAATTTTATGCTTTGTCAATTTGTTATATAAACTTCATTAAATAGTAATTGGTACGGATATATTCAGTACCATTGTAATTAACTCTTCCTAATTTAAATTAACTTATAAAGGAAGACATATTTTTTGTAAAAAATTACTTTATTGGATACCAAAAAGAATAGATTCTTATTTTCGGACTAAAGACTATCTTTTATTTAAGAGGAATGAAAATCGATTCTGATTGTATTTAATTATTTTTGAGTTTGAATGCACAAACAGTGCTTTTCTTTGTGTAATCTGTTCACAGGTGCAATGGAGGATTGCTAAGGTCAAGGTCGAGCCATAAGGTAAGACACTTTAAAGATTAGGTGGTCTTTAAAAATTATATAGCGGTTATAGGAGAAAGGTTTCCGCATTAGCCTTGTACAAGGGACTTGTATCAGGTCTTCTCAGTATAAAAAAATACGGTGGCGCCTTATTTTTATTATTAGTGGTTGCAATTACACCCCGACCCACAGCTCATTCTCTACCCAGAGCATATAGTTCGACTAGCCGCTTTGCCTTTGAGATTTCCTCAACTTAGAGCCACCTTCCATCTTAATTTGCCGTGGGCTCCTTTTTAATTATCGGAAATTCTCGTTAAACTAAATCAGAATAGAAAAAGGCAACAACATATGCTAAAGTATTTACAATGTTAGTTTGAAATGTATGTGCCAAAAGGTAATTTAAATGACTTAATGACGTTGATAAAATACACAGTGCTCAAGGTTTTATACTGAGTTACAATTTAATAGGCCATCGAATGAACATTTGCCATCCAAAACCCGGATGCGTCTACGGATGTCTACTATCAACCACGCATCCAGGTCATGTGTGAATTATTTTGGCTTTTTATTTACATAGAATCAACTTTTGGACGAATTTGTAATTTCAAAATTATAAGTAATAGCAGTGTCAAATGTGATTGGAGAATTGTGGATTATTTAGGACCAATGTTAGAATTATGTACAAACTAGGAAAGTGTAAAAGGACAACATTGAAGGTATTTGTGACACAAAATAAGGGATAAAATGTTATTGGATGTTTTTATTTATGTAATATGTGATTAAGTAAGCTGGATTTGTTGTACTTATCGCCTTGGAAAGTAAACAAGGAAGTCTTATTTCGGTTTAATTTTGTGTAAAGACGTATTTTTGTAAACCTGCGCTAAAATTGTTTAAATATTTTGAAAAAGAAATAAATGTGTTTGGAATTTAAGAGTTTAATTTATTAAAGTGGAGTAACGAGAAGCAGCAGTAAAATTAGGCCAGCAACGAAGTATAATCCAGGTGACTACTGTGAAATATCTTACAACGTCAAAGTCAGAAATTGTGTAGTAATTAATTTGGCACAAGGCTACGTTGATCATTAAATTTTGGCATATACAAAAGTAAATTCAAATAAAAGTAGTAAAACAAAAGAGTGTGCAGTTTGGTTGGGCATTGCACATCTACTTACGACTGAACCCACGGTAAGTAGGTGGACACCCTGAGAAAAGAGTTCAAATAGTCGAGGCATAATAGTAAACATTTTAATTAGATAACCAACCAAACGTTGCTAAAGCACATTATATAAAAGTCATTCATTTAATAATAAAAATAGGGGCGACGACAAAAATAGAGTGTTATAATTTGTAATTTAAATAAATAAAAATAATATAAAAAAGGGGGGGGGTAGTCAGAAAAATATATATATATATATATATATTGCTGTGAAATCTTTGCTGACACCTTTGGTCACGGGAACTGGCCCTTTCAAAAAAAAACATTAGAGCCCCACAGATTGGGCGTCATGTTTGCTGTGAAACCTCCTCAAACAACTGGTCCGCCGACTTTCTTCTGTTACTCGCCTCTTTACTCTTTTCCGCCTCGGCTGCTCACCTAGTTAAACCTTCATCCTCATTCATAAAAAAAACAAACACCTTCCTACCACAAACATCAACGTTAACTCTATTTACATCAATATTCACAATACATTAAAATTTCAAAATTAAAATTCAGCATAAATTTCAGTATCAGAAAATTTCAAGATTAAATCTGTTATCATTTTAATGTGCATCCAGAATTAAAATCCTTGTAGGATGCCTACTAATTACTATAACAATATATGCAGACCGGAGTCTGAGTACAAAGGGAGCATCTACCACCCCTTTACGTTAATTAACCAGGTTCGTCTAATTGAGCTCAAAGACATACCCAAGTTTTCATCATAATCCAGAACATAAATACTAAATACCCCTTTCTACTTAAACAAGAAAATGTCACCTTAAAATTAAAAATTTGTTGTTAGTACAATTTCACTACTGTCCATTTTAAGTAAATAAATTATAAAGTTATTCAACACACACCAAACATCAAAAATCGAACAACAAAGTTCCTCTCCCGTATGTGGAAAATGTCGCAGCTAAATTGTGTCATATTCTAAAGGACATTGAAGGAATAACTTTAACCAAGAAACCCGTTTTAACTCTCAACAAGGTGCTTTTTAGTAAATTAAAAAGCCGTACCCCCCTACTGCAACAGTCGGGTGTCGTCTACTGTATCCCATGTAAAAATTGCCAGGGCCAATATGTAGGCCACATATCCAGGTGGCTCTCAGCTAGGATCACTTCCCACAAAAAGTGACTACAATAGGAACACCAAAACCTGTGCATTAGTTTCTCATGCTCTTGAGACACGACACACGATCGATTACAACAGCGCTAAAATTGTCTTTAGGGAAAGCCAATACAAAAAACGTATTTTCCTCGAAATGGTCGCAATATCTTTACAAGATCATACTATCAACAAAAAAACTGACACGCAAAACCTAAATAATATATATTCCCATCTGATCTCTGGTATTAAGAACACTACGTATCGTACATCTAGTTAACCAGTGAGCCTCCTTTTATGTTGTCCTTGTTTGGCCATAATCTATACTTGTTTTAGTGTAATACAAACTTTTATCTATAGTTATCTAATTGCCCAGATGGACTACGACCCGATATTTACTATACAATATCAAGTTTTCTAGTCAAAATCAACCTAAATTTATATATATATATATATATATATATATATATATATATATATATGTACTGTGCTGACTGGAATTTGAGACATGGGGAAGCAACATGTAAAATCAAGAATTTGTGAATAATGAACTGTACATTTCAAAGCAAAGAAATTCAAATATAATTTGGTAAGAATTATAAGATGCACCATTCTTCATTTTTGCTTTTTAGAATTTTTGAAGCTGCTTTGTGATCATAGACAAAGAAAGATGAGAAATTGACTACCATTGATAACGTTACTTATATTGCAGTTTGAACATAATAGTTATTTAGCCATGAATTTGACAGCTAATCAAATATTTATATTACCTATTTATTTTACTATTTGCGTTTCTTAGCGAATAAGAAGAAAAAGTATTATTTGTTAAATTGTTTTACGCAGGAAATTATTTACGTACTCTCGGAAACTTATATGCAGATCGTCAAGTAGCATCTAAATATACGACTAGCAGAATTATTAAACAATTTGAATTAACGGAAAGTGTTTATAAACAATGTAAGCGCAAAAAATATGTCCCTCTAAAAGAAAGTGAAAACAATTTTAATGTGTTGGGAATGGGTGCTGAAAATAAAAATGTGAGCTTGCGACAAATCGGACAATATATAGGAATTCATTACACTACGGCTTCCAAAGTGTTTAAAAGTCAAACACCAAAATTTAAGTTTTCCAAGTACTATAATTAACAGTAAATTTTCAATAATGATAAATTTCAAAGAATGACGTTTTGTTAAAAAATAATGAAAATGTGCAATAACAATGGAACTTTTTTACAACGGATTCAATTTACCGATGAGTCTTCCAATTTCACATATCACACTTCCAATTGTCAACATTTAGGACCTGCATTAGAAGATCTTGTATTAGACGATGAAATATGGTAAAAGTATGTTGGATGTCCAGCACACAATTTATTGGAAGTGCGAGATTTTGTCAGTGATGGATTCGAGCCGAACCGAGCTGAGCTTTCCTTAAGTAACTTCGCCACAAGACACCTTTTGGCTTTGAATAGGCTAGTGAGTCTGCTAGTTCAGGAGTAACTTTTCTCTTTACACATTAACTTGTCTACTTAATATTCTCATTCTTATCTTTATTATTTTTATATTTTTATTTTATTATTTATTTTCTTGTCCTTAATTTATAAAATGACACGGTCCCAACCCGGAACCTTAAATAATTGTAATGACTCCGGCCGTGAAAGCCTCCGACAATATCATGGTATATGTACATTTATATGACGACGTCATACAGTGGATTTTTATTACAAAAAAATATGATTGTGCAAAACTTGCGAGATATATTTGAAGAATTTGCCGCTGAATATTTTATAATAATTTTATTAAATACAGGGTGTCATTTAATTGATGGCTATAAATGCAGGATGCGACTCCCTGGCCTATTTGATAAGACTAAAGGTTTTTATTAACACATGTTCTAAACTGCTTCACTTTTGAACTACAAAGTGTTCTAATATTATTTATTTTTAGTTTTTAATTTGTTTTCCTGTAATTTCTGGTCTTCTGGAGATGACGGTCTCAAATTTGAAAGGTACGGTTATTCCTATTTTCGTTATGAAACAATCTTGCCTTGTTAGGTTTTGAAATGTTCAAAAGAGTGTTTTCCCCTTGGCGAGGCTCAATTCTATCCCCACATACTTAATTTATCACTGACACAGAATATTTTGTCTGGCACGTTTAGAATCCATATTTCCTTTTTCACATTATTCGCAGTTTAGGAGATATTTGCAAAATAGTTACCTATTCATTCGCGCATTCAGCTAAACGTAATACTTGCGGTGATCTAAAGCTACTTTTTTTTCTTAGGATTAATAATATTTGCCATTTGACCAAAATCTAAAATGTCAGTATCATAGTTCATCAGTAGGTCTTCAATCCTGGAACTGGTTAAACGCGTACCTCCATTGTTTCGTATTTTAAACTACCTACTCATTTTTCTGATATTTCCACAGTCTAGATCCTTCACTATCTACGTGCAGATAGTCTGATCTAGGTCTAACTCTACAGTAGTTATTTTTACAGATCCTGTGACCACACTTGCTCCAGCATCCACATTTGCTCTCTCATCTGGACCAAATTTACATGTAAATGCCCATAAGGAGCAAATGTGAAAGATGAACCTCCACCTTGCTCCGCCTTGCTCTCCGTCTTGCTCGGACACCCCCCACAACCATTTTGATTACGTCACACCCGCATTCTTTTCACCCGCGAGATAAATCTTTCTCCACATTTCCACCCACGAGATAAACCTATCTTGTTTGGTATCAATTAATATTAGAATTTTCTCAGCTATCCGAATCTCTCGGAAATTTTTAGATTGCATCATCTCCCAGGGAGCTACCCTCATTTTAAGATTTTTTACCAGCAACGATTTTTGGCCGTCCGTATAAATTTTTTAACCATGCAATACATCAAATTAGTCTAGAATTTTACGTAGAATCTGAATCTGCAAACAGATTTAAAATAGACCACCCCCTTACAATGTTACACTTTAAAGTAAGCCATATGCTTTAACCAAACACAAGTATTAACACAAAGAAATTAAGCACACAAAAGTTTAATAATTTATTTTATGCTATTTACAGTTTAATAAACTAATAGAAAACAATTTTTACAAAGTATAACATTATTTTTCCGTGTAATCGAATCCAAGCAGCTGAAACTAACCTGTAACATAGGTATATAGTGATTAATTAAAAAACAAAAGTCTAAAAACATTTGAGTAGTTTAAAAAAGAGAGGAAACGTGTTTTCGGTCAATAAGACAGATTGTCGTTAATCTAACAATATGTTTTAACGTTCAGCGACACCACGTGGTGGTAAACACAACTTTTTAACCATGCGATTCATTAAATTAGTCTAGAATTTTACGCAGAATTCAAATATACAAACAGATTTGAAATAGGACCGCTCCTTACAAAGTCACACTTTAAAGCTCCCAAACCTCCAAATTTTTTGCTCATCTATTACATAGGCTTTAACCAACCATTCCTGAAAATCTAAAACCGTGGGAATTTTAGAAATAAACCCTTTATAAGCCATAAGTTTTTAATATTTAAAACCATTTCAAACAGTAATGTACTGTTTTTAGAATATTCAAAACCATGACTTTTTAATTACTAAGTATGCCACAAATAATTATATGCTCAATGCTAAACAGGTACTTGGAAAATACAATTCGCTTCCGAACTAATTCCTTGGCGATTATGGATTACCCAAATTACATGTGAAAGCAGTATATAATTTCTTTTCAATGGACTTTCTATTAATTATGTTTGAATACAGTGCATTAGAAATTGACGTATAATTGCTGGGGATTCACACAAGGTACTTTCTAGTAACCAGCCTCGACTACGTATTTAGGGAAATACAAATTTTAAATAAACACTTTAAACCTTTACTAAAAGAATACCAAACTTGTTGTCTACAGGGTACTTACTAATAAAGCAATTTAATTTTAAATAACTTCTACTTCATATTTTCGTTAATGGCAGGCTTGAATATTTTTTTTGAAAACAATCGAAAATTGCCGAAAACACTCGAAGAGTGCACAAACGCGGTCACTAAATCAATTAGCATTAATATCAAGCATTCCGTACCTTCGTAGGTTGCTCATTTTCTAGAACCAAACCTTCCGCAACGTACAATGTTCTTAAAACTATCTACATTAATATTCTTAACCACACTTCGTGAGACCCCTTTAATCTTTTTAATCGTGTCTTTCGCGCCAAATTTTAATACTAGACCCACATTAAGTTGTCTTTGAATTTCCCTACAACTTTTTTTGTTGACATGCGGTATATTGTGTTTATTATCTGCGGGGTACACCACTTTAAACCTAAAAATAAAAACAAGATAGTTTAATACATCTATTAATAATTTTTGCTATTGTTGACGATACAAATATGTAAAAACAAACTTTATCAAGAAATATAATGTTTTTAATAAAATACATACATGTATTGATAACATCTATAAACCGCTGTGGTAACCAGAGTCTGGCGAATCTGGGATAGCCAAATCTCTAAACATTTGGGCAAGCGATCGCTTTGCAGTCGCATTTTTTAAGTATTGGATGGGGTAACATTTAATAATTTCCAACACTGTCAAGTAATTTAAATTGCTGCAATCATTAGACAGAGAAATACTGGCAGCGCTCTCTTCCTCTATGCTGAGAGTCGGAGCTACACAAATTCACATTGATTCATCAACTTAATTGTACTGTTTCTCGGTTCAACCAGCTATGGTACCACTGTAATGATAAAACTTAGTCATAACATCCATTTTAAGTTTCAAAGACAATTTATTTAAAATTGGTTGTTGCGTATAACTTTTGTGATATTGCAATAATATTAAACTATTTCTTTATTTGCATAATCGGATCTAGATCTGGTTGTGGGGTGCATTAATGGCAAAGTTCCTTGAATTTATCTCCATCAGAATAAAGTGAAATTGCCCCATAGGGTGAAATTGCCCCATAGGGTAAAATTGACCCATAAGTTGAAATTGCCCCTTAGGGTGAAATTACCCCATAGGGTGAAATTACCCCATAGGGTGAAATTGCCCTATAGGGTGAAATTGCCCCATAGGGTGAAATTGCCCCTTAGGGTGAAATTACCCCATAGGGTGAAATTGCCCCATAGGGTGAAATTGCCCCATAGGGTGAAATTGCTCCATAGAGTGAAATTGCCTCATAATGTGAAAGTGTCTCCGACATAAGATCATTGATTCCTTTTACTTATGCGTAACTTTGTAAGAGGTGGTCCTATTTTAAATCTGTTTACAGATTCGGATTCTACGTAAAATTCTAGACTAATTTGATGTATTGCATCGTTAAAAAATTTATAAGGACCGCCAAAAATCGGTGCTGGTAAAAAATCTTAAAATGAGGGTAGCTCCCTGGGAGATGATGCAATTTAAAAAATTCCGAGAGATTCGGGTAGCTGAGAAAATTCTAATATTAATTGATACCAAACAAAATAGGTTTATCTCGTGGGTGGAAATGTGGAGAAAGATTTATCTAGCGGAAATAATGCGGGTGTGACGTAATCAAAATGGTTGGGGGGTGTCCTAGCAAGGCGGAGCAAGGTGGAGATTCATCTCCCACATTTGCTCCTTATGGGAATTTACATGTAAATTCTGTCCAGATGAAGGAGCTAATGTGGATGCTGGAGCAAATGTGGTCACAGGATCTGTAAAAATACACTACTCTCTACCTCTTTTTCCTATCTCTGCTTGTAATATATCCCGCACTATTCCCCAAAAATGTCTTAGAACGTATCTTGCCTTTTATTTCTCTTACTTCTTTTTTGTTTTCCACAGATATCTTTTTAACCTACTATTTCTTTGACCTCTTTGTTATTAACTTTGTTCACGCTATCATCCTCATACACCTGAAGGCCTCTATCGTTTTTCTGTCTGCTTCTCCTACTGCCCCTATTTTATAGACGTACATATGTTTTCAACAATTTTCTTCTCGTTCCTATGTTTGTTGTCTTTCTTGTTAGATGCAGTTTGGTTCCACGTCTATTGTTTACTAATATATGTCATAGTATGTAAAAGGGATTAAGATCCTATATATCCTTTTGTACAATCAACATTAGTTGAATATATTTCAAAACCAACAACTATAGTTGTTTATAATAATCATCAAATTTAAGTGCAATTATTTTGTCGTCATTAGGTTTTCCGTCTTGAAACTGGTTCTTCAGCTCGTTTTTCCATTCGTGTTTGTGCAATTATAAATAATATTTTTGACCCGTTCGAAAATTTTCACATTTATCCGCACCTTTTTTTGTTGGTATAGTGACTATGATGTTACGTTCGAAATCTTTGGGTATCTTGCCTGTCTCATACCTATAGCTTACAAGTTGTAAGAGACGTTCAGTTACTGCTTCTCTAGCGGCTTTTAGAGTTTCTGCTTGCACCTTATCTGTACCCGGCGCCTTACCATTTTCAGACCCTTTAATGCTAATTCAAACTCATCTTTAAGTATAGGATATTCCAAGTCATCCTTTTCTATGTCTTATTCCTTTTATAATGTTGTTTGGTCTTGTCCTGTATATAAGTTCTCAATATGTTGTTGCTAACTAACCACTTTCTCTACATTTTCTATAATGGCAATTCCTCCCACGTCCCTTATATTTTCGCTATACAGTCTTATATCCCTAAAATTCATTCTAATTAGTTTCTATACTTCGTCTGTCTTTCCTATTTTCATCTTAGTTTGTACCTATTTGCACTTTTCCTCAAACCATTGTTCTTTTGTTTTCCTGCATTTGCGAATAATTTCTTATTTTATGGCTTTGTATCTCTGTTTTCGTATTTCATCTGATCTATTTTTGGATTTTCGTCTTTCTTCTATTAAATTCGGGATATCCTTTGTTATCCATGGTTTCTTATTTTATTTTTGTGTATATCCCAGAATATCTCTGGCTGCCACGTCTAAGCTGGATTTAATGTTATTCCATTCTGTTTCTGCTTCCTTAGAATCAGAATCAGAAATTTTCCCGATATCTTTTAGTAATTCGTTGAACTTTTTTTTCAAATTTTCTGTGGATATCTTTATCTTTTAGTTTATCAAAGTCAAAGTGCTTTTTTCCGTTCTTTTTTTCAAAATTTTAAATTTAAGAGTAGTCTTCATAATTACGATGTGTGGTCAGTGTCTATATCTGCTTCTGGGTAGCTTCTGCAGTTTTTTACTTGATTCCTAAAACGTTGTCTAACAAGAATGTAATCTATTTGATGTTTTCCTATATTTCCTGGCATCTTCCATGTGTATCGTCTTCTATGATGATGTTGAAATAATATGTTTGTGATAGTTAAATTGTTTTTGTCTCAAAAGTCTACTATTTCCCATATCGTTTCTCGTTTCTAAACAAAATAAACATACTACCGCTTCTTTTATACCCTCACATTAAAATCCCCGATAATTATAAAATTTTCATGTCCTTTTACATATCTGAGTATGTCTTCGATATCTTTGAAGATCGGTTCTACCTTTTCCTCACTGTAGCTAGAGGTGGGTATATATATATACTTGTATTATTACTATGTTTACCGGTTTAGAATTCAATCTAACCATGAATACTTTTTTGTTCTTTTATAAGTAGTTTTCTACACTGTGTCCTATCTTTTTTGCATAACTATCCCCACACCCGAATTTTCTTCCCCTGATCCTGTGTGAATTAACCTAAAGTCTCCACTTCAAAAAACCCCCGCCTTTGGCCATCGAACTTCGCTGAACCCTACTATGTCTAGTGCTAAGCTATCCATTGCAATTTTCAAGTTCTGTAACTTACATGCTTCATACTTCTGACATTCCACACTCCGACTCGCAAAATGTGCCCTGCTCTTCCTTTAAACTTACTTTACTTACTTACTTTAAACCTACAATAGAAAATAAAAATAAAACTCATTCGTTTTACAAAATTAATTGTATTGATTGTACGGGATGTTACATAGGAAATACCAAGCAGTACATTCATAAGAGAGTTTACGAACATAAATATTCAATCCAAACAAGCAACAAAAAAAGTACAGCACTCGTTGCGCACGCAATTGAAATGTCACACCAGTTTGACTTTAAAAATGTTAAAATTTTGAGTACAGAAGTAAATGATAACAAAAAATATGCATTGGAAATCATACATATTTAACGCAACCTAAATTTAATTAATTCTAAATACGATCAAAAGCATTTCTCCAGCGTATATTATAATTTAATACAAAATTCTAATTAAGAATTGCAGCTCAGTAAAAATTGCCTTAATACTAAACTAATACAGAATCCTTCCTTTATATTATAGAATCGACAGGTGTCAAATAAATACTATCACCACAACAGTAATAAATCAATTAGTACTTATAGTAAGCATATGTGACATTTTATAAATTAACTTTCTAATATAAGATCTATTTTAGTATGTTTGTGATTTATCTTTTTAGAAAAATAAATGTAAATGTAAATAACAAAATTTTATTCAAGTGACAACTGGTTTGTAAAATATATTTGTTGTTGCTAAAGGCGATTGGAGTTATATTTATTTTGTGCTTTCTAAGTTAATCAGAAAGGCATTGGGTTTATGTTTTTTTGACTTTGTCAAATATCAACACAAACGTCTAAGAGCGGCGTAACTTTTTAAATATATACATTTTTCATTACAGAGCAAATTACATATACTTGTTGAAGAAATTGTTAAGGTTTGTATACTATGCTGTTTTTGAGCTTTAAATAATGTAATAATTGTAGAAGACAAAATAATAAAATTGAAGTGTAGTTTGGGTATAAACGTACTTGTCATTCCCTGCACTCTCAAATTTCCATTTCTTACATTTGTATTTATTTATTGTTTATGTTGTGAAATTGTAGCATTTTGAAAATGGTCCATCGGACTGAAACGCGTAAATGAAGAATAATCTTCATGTAATATAAGAATATTACAATCTGATTTAGTTTATATTGACTTACTCCCAAGAACAAAGAATATTATATATATATATATATATATATATACTGCTATGATAAGAAGGTAGTTAAGTCATACGGGTCGTAGAATAAATATAAATAATTCTAGCGTTAAGAAAATCAAACAATTTAATTTAATACATAAGAAAGAAGCTCATTTTGCAATAATCCGATACCATTTAGCTAAAATAATAATGTGTACGTTGTATAATATGTTTTAAGTTAAATTTATAAGTCCTGAATTGGAAACAAACGAGTGAAGATGAGTTTTTAAACGCAACTAATTGCATCAATATAAATATATTATCGGGAAAGATAGATAAACTGGCATTCTAGATATTTAATAATTTTGTCGAAAATATCAACGCATGAATAAGTAAACGCATTCTAATACGTCATTATTAGAAAATGAATACGTGACTAGGAATATTACATTTGTTTAGAAATCTAACATATTTTTAATAACAAATAAATAACAGACGGTTCGTTATACGATAAGCTTTGGACTATAAACGACACAAATATAAAATACGTGACAAAATTGCAATGGATATTTGGAAATCATAAGAATATACTGTGATATACAGAACGCTTACGTGATCGACAAAGCATTTCATCAAGAACTAAACCAGGGAATTTTGAGAAATACCGGGTTTGATCGACGAACACGCTAATAGAAACATTGGAGGGTGGAGCTTATAAATAGGATAGGAAACTCGAAAATAGACAGTCTATCCTAAACAAGGCACGATTCACGTCGATATAAAGTAAAAATTTACGTACCAGAGACAATTTGTGAAAAGTCAATAATTTAGTAAAAGTGAGAGATTGAAAGGGCTGAATTTGTGCGACAAAAAATAGTCGTTCTACGCGTAAACGTAAGATAAAACTATTAACTAAATTTTGTACTAATATTTAACCACTTAGGGCTCCGATTAAAAGTCCCATTAAGGGTCCGATTAAAGATCTGAATAAAGACTTGAAGAAAGGTCCGGAAAAAGTACCAAATAAAGATTTAAATGTACGTCTGAATAAATACTCTAAATGCATATTTAAATAATACGTCTGAAAATACGTCTAAATAAATTATTACATGGAAATATAAAATAAACGTGAAGATACTCAAAGTTGCTCCAGAAATCCTAGGGGAAAAATACAAGCAACCATTAATCCATCATTCTGGCCAATGAAGTGAAGCAAGTCGAGCTGCAACAATCAAGGGGGTGCTGACCACTGATAATATGAGGCAATTCCAGTGACAAGCAAGGAAAACGCAGGTTAGAAATCTTAAATTTTTTATTAGTTAAAAGACTGTTTTAATTTTAATATTTGCTATATATTATATATCTGTAAGAGTCAACAAAAAGGTCATTTCATAATTTGAAAATAGGGAAAGCATCTTTGAGCGTTCGAAAGATACTTAAAAGTAATTAAAAAGATATTTTTGCTGGCTTTCAGGAAATAATAAATTTGGTGAATGTTAATGTTCTATTCAGGGGCTAAACTTTAAATTTACATAAAATTGTACATATAATCAATTATTATATTGTGTAATCTTTGGATTGATTCATTTAAACAATTAGGTGGTAGAAAGAAAAGGGGTTAAACAATCTTATTGTTATGAAGTAGGGCATGTTGTGTTTTTAAGCTAGCCGAGGCAGAATAAATTATAGAGAATTTAAAGGGGTTCACATTAAGGAAAAAACATTCGTAAAATTTTCAATAAAACCGATTCAATTTCTATTAGAATTAATAACTATTCATTAGTTTTAGTTTTTCCTTTTAAAATGCCACAAATGTCAAAACACCTACAATTTACAATATATATATATATATATATATATATATATATATATATATATTATTGTTAGGTTAGCCCTTTTATTCTCGCCCCACGAATTGGGTCGACATAATTTATCGTGTATTTTATTGCCCATTTTAATTACACGATAATATCCCCCTATTTAAATTTTTGTTATCTTCTTATTCAAATACTTAAAATTACTTTTGTATCTACACCTATTGCTATATCTACTACCTAACCTATCACTATCATGTTATACTTATCACTACTATGTTACACTTATATCTATTGTTTTTTGTACCTATTTCTACCTCTTATATACCTATCACTACTCTTATACCTATCACTATCTATTCACACCTAACACTATTTATCTTTATCTATCACTAACTATCTACACCTATTTCTATTTCTTTCACTATCTATCACTATCTATTTCTACACGGACTCCTTATTTAAATCTAACTCGTTTCTTTATCCTAAATACTACCCTACTAACGTACCTTGCTACCTTAATCCTAACCCTTTCTCCTATCATTATCACTATGTCTACCACTATTTATTTATATTCTAAATTTTCTTCATATTTCTTTCAGACAAACCAAACGATACTACTTTACCACTATCACATTTTCCCTCTGTGGAAAACCCTGCGTACCTTCTAGAATTTTCAGATCTTTGCTTTAACCAGAATGAGTTATTTAAATGTAACTTATCTCTAAACCTTTTTAAAATTATGCCTCCCCCTAACATTTCCATGACTTCCTGTTGGACCATATTTTTGCATGTCACGGATATTGAATAACCTCTTGTGTTAATGTACTCTAAACTATTTAATCTCATCACCTGTACATAACCTACAGCTGTGTCCTCCTGTACTCCTATTAAATCTAAATATTTTCTTACTAAACTTTATACTTCCTCAACTTTCTCCTCTAGACATTTAAAAGTATTTATTTCATTACCTTCTTCTTTATTTACTTCTAACACGTTTACCTTTAACCCAGTGTCATCTTCAGTGACCTCATATTTACTAATCCAGGGCAACTCTAAGTCCCTTACCTTCACCAAACTATTCTCACAATAAATTATTATTCTCATCTTCCTCATACAATCTACTCCTATAATACTTTTAAATTTGAGTCTAGGAACGATGATAAACTCTTGCTGACAGTTTACTAACCCAATTTCTACCTTTAACATAACCATACTATTCACTACCGCAAACCTTTTCTTGTTCGGAGCTATTATATGACTCCGTTTTATCGGCATAACTCTATTTTTAATTTCCTCTTGGATCTCCTGGACGAATTCCTCCGATATCAAACTCGCCTCCGCTCCTGAATCGAGAAACGATCCAACACACCTATTAAAAATTTTAGTATCAATTATCGGCAAACAAATTTTCTTTTCTTCTTCTGGTTCCTTCTCTTCTTCGATGTCCATAAATTCGCGTGGATGTTTATACTTACAAATCTTCACTTCTAGTGGTTTGTCATTTTTTAAAAATCCTGCCTAGCTCTTGTTTCTCCACTAGGTCCTGATTGTCCTTCCACAACTTGTGCATAAGTTCTTCTGCTCGTGTCCTGTCCCTCAGATCTCTCCACGTTCGTTGACGACCTATTAATCTCGGATGAACTATGTTACCTTTGTACTGCGGGCCTTGGAATAGCCCCCCTTGTGCTGCTGTTACTCCTAAAATAATTTTCTCTTGGTCCCCAATTATTCCTAAAATTTTGATTCGTCACCCTTTGGTTGTATGTGTTCACTCTTACCTTCGAATCTTACTGCAATAATATTCCTGTCCCTACTTTCTCGAGGTCTTCCCGAACTTACATCATCATACCTTTGCAGGAACTCCAAAAATGTCTCCCTTTCCACTATGTTTTGTAGAGCAACGTGTTGCTTAACCTCACTCTCAAAATGTCTCGATAAATATTTTATAATTTGACGATCCGTCAAAGGTGGATTTAATTGTTTCGCAATACTGTATTTTCTGATCGCATATTGCTCCGGGGATCCTCCAAATTCTCCCTTATATCTCCTTGCAATTAGATCATCCCTAACCTGATCCTGCCTATGATCGCTCCAATAATGCTTAAGAAATTTTTCTTCGAAATCTAAATATGAACTAATGTCTGACCCTATTAAATTATGCCAGGCTTCCGCGAGTTAAGGTTCGGGCCTTTGGAGCGATGTCTTTAAAAAACGTTTCCAAACTCTTAACAAATTTATTTTATCTTAAAACAGAAATTAACATGGAATTTTGAATAATTGTAAAAAAATAACTTTAAATCGAGAATAATTAGTTAATTGTAATAAGGCGAGTAGTCTAGGTAAACAATAATGCAAAAGCTGTAGTACTCAGACTGACTGCCGGGCCTTGAGCTCTCGGGCTTTTTATAATACTTGCCCCCTCACATGGTTGTGGGAACTTGCAGATCTCACGTCTGATTTACTCTTAATTCTACACTTTATTACATTGTAACAATCTTATTTCTAGGTAATTGCGGTATGTTAACCGTCTGGACCTGCCACCTGCGGTATCATTTCCCTCTCGGATACAAAGTTGCATATCCGTTCTCGTGAACTGTTAATAACCTGTCTGGGTTATCTTTGTATTACATTGTTGCAATAAACTTAAACTTTATTTAACAATTTCTAATAATTCATAGTAGATTTAATTATTCAATATATAGGTAAATTGGGGGATACATAACTCGCGTTATCTTTTAACAGCGCCTTTACCACATTTAACTTAGCTTGTTCATCATATAAATTACATACCAAAGTCCGAATATTATGAAAATTTGTGGGTTCACCCTATTACCACCGAAGAATTTCATTTGTTGCTCAACTGACATGTTGTTCGCAAAAAATTTTGGGCTCTCTCCCGCTACAGCACTCATATTTTGTTTAATCCCTGTCACCTCTCTCTCAACTCTGCCTATCTCGTCTGTACATGACTCACTCACCTCATTTATTTTTCCATTAATTTCCTTTTCACAAAAAATTCTGACATCCGATCTTAACTGTACAATTTCACTCTGAATACTAGTTCAAAGGAACGAAAGGAATATATTCCTTTCATTCCTTTCAACTCTCATTTCAACCTCCCCCATTTTTACTGTTAAATTATTTTTAAAATCAGAAAATTCCTTGGTTGTCTTATCTATTTTTTCACTTAACGTCTCCCTAACTCCAGTTCGATCGAATTTCCAGTTTGATTCTCTACCTAGTCGTATTTCCTCTAACATTCGCATTATCTGCTCATTTCCTCGATCTCCCGATTCTGTCCTTGATTGATCCCTACTACCTCCTGCTTCTTCTATTTTTTTCTGATTTTTCAAATAACGCACTATCGTCACTTCCAATTTCCACTTCTTCACTCCTAAGCCGCTCTTTTCTCAACATCCGTTCAACACACACCACAAAATAAATCTAAAACTATCACCAAAATTACTTACAACAATCCACCCTTTCCTCTCAAGTCGCCAGTTCCTGAAATAAAAAAAGTTTTTCTTTTATCTGGAATCGAGCCCTTCACATTTCGGGTCGCCATAATTTATTGTGAGGTTAGCCCTTTTATTCTCGCCCCACGAATTGGGTCGACATAATTTATCGTGTATTTTATTTCCCCTTTTAATTACACGATATTATATATGTATATATCGTAAATCGGAGGTGTTTTATGACATTTTTGGCATTTTAAAAGGAAATATTAATGAATAGTTATTAATTCTAATAGAAATTGAATCGGTACAACCTTGCGTAATTAACTACGTCTTTAGATGTAAATTTCTTATCTAAATTAACCCGAAGATTTCACAGTATATTTATTGTAGCTATTATGTGCCTACAATAGCAACGTTTGTCTTAAATAAGCAAACTTTAAGTAGATTTAGGAAGTTGAAGATAGCCCTGATCCAATAATTATTTAGGAAGATTGATTTTCAGAAATTATAGGTGTTGTATTATTACTGACCTAAGGACAAAAACCATCTCGCTGAAACTCATTAAAGCAATTTAATGTAAAACTAAACATTGCCATATCTAACCTGTTCGAAGTGCCCACATGCATTTTAATACACCTACAGAAATTAAATCAAACATGGATAAGCAAGGTAATCCAGCGACCACGAGCCAAGGCGCGGTCTCCAATTGCGACCTAACTCTTAGACTTGGATATTCACAATCACAATCCATTCATCGAACTGAAATTACCTCTCTGGACACGCGACCAGATGATGAAAACGCGCCGGTTTGATTTTATTAACATCACGGTTCGTTCAATATCATTGTTTACTTCAGTACCATTCGGGTTTAGTGCTCGCGAAGTGCTTTCCCTAGCGCGTCTTTGATTTTGTGTTTTGAAAAGGGACTTCAATTTGGATACGTGTTAACTCAGGTACGTCTTGGATTTTCTATATTATGTAATTAATTACTAGTGCCCCAAGGATTTTAAGTGTTATCGAATTGAAAGTAAACAGGTGCGCAATGTTTACAATGAAATCATAGTTATTTTTACGTTTTACGGAGTATTCTGTTTGGGTAACGAACCAAGAAATTTGCATAGATGTATAGTGTTGAGGTTTCCATGTTTCTCGCGCGTTGAAATCTCCATATTATTTGATGGCATTTGCGTCTTATAGTCGAATTTCTATAATTAGCTCTTAATTTTGATACAAGCACTAAAAATGTAACGTGACAATTAGGTAAATATGAATTTTTTTTGGCCATTGCCAATGGTAAAAATGAACAAAGCAACGTATACTTGCTCCAGTAAAATATTCGTTATGTACTAATTAACACCTGGAACCGAGAGTGTACATAATACAGTCAAAGATGTTTGCTATTGCTATTAAAAAGCAATAAATAATTCTAAGAATGTTAAAACGAAGGAAATGATTCAATATGACTCAATACTAGGTTAATTTCGGCATTATTTCACGGAAACAAACCGCGGAAATATTTTAACTGGAACAACCGCCATTCTTAGTGCATAACATGGTTGACTTGTTACAAAGATTAATATCGAGTAGTAAAAGCATGTAATAGATATTAAATCTAATGCAGTTTATAATTACCTCTAGTGAAAATTTGAATGTTATCATTTGAAACATTATGAGCAAAATAACGAATTATTTTCACTCTTAAATGTATGCTTTTAAAATTTTTGTAAAAATGGAGTTTCTAATGAAAAAACCTACAAGTATTATGAATTAGTGGAAGATTAGAAAAAAATACACACAACCACTTTAAACTGCTTTTTTATACAAAAAAGAAACGATATGTTACCAAAAAGCGACACTATTGTTGCTTTCTATTTGCCCAAAAGCTAAGATAATCTAACCTAAGTTAAAATAATCTTAGTTGAGGACACGTTCTTTTTACTACTAAGGAACTTAGATAAAGTTAGATCTTTTGCATTTTCCTTACCCCAGATAAAGTGCCTATAGATCTACCTTAGATACTAACTTCCCTCCCTAAGTTTATATTGAGGTTTTATTTTTCGTGTTGTGTATGATAGAAATTTTTATTGCACATTTTTAAAAGTATCTATAACATAACTGTTAATGCCAAGTTGATTCTTAACAAGAATCAGTTGATTTTAATATTGTTTTCAAATCCTTTATAGGTTAGTTAGCTAAAATGCTGTTGTACCTTCTAATAATCAAATGCAAATGAAGTTAGGTAAGGTTAGATTTTCACCTAACCTAATTGTAAGCCAATTCTTAGATAAGGTGTAAATAGAAAGCAACATATGTATTTACTTAGCTTAAATGGAAGTTTCCGAAACAGTACATTCTTATTTAGGCATAGTGCAACATTACACTTTTAGTAGGTATGTGGGAAACCTTTACAATTAGTGTATCTGCATATTATTTTTTACTTTCAAATCTCATAGTTCGTTTCTTTTAATTGCTTTAAGTGTGACATATTGTGCCGACTTTTTTGCTTAAAGCTTACGGAAAAAGTAAGAATCACTACGACCTTTGCAAAAGAGATATTTGCTTTGCTTTAGGTGAACAGGTGTGGAAGAAAACCATACCTTATATGTTGCAACTAAGAAGTTTATTGCAAAAAATACATCCGAAATTTATCTTATATAAAGTACCTCGAATTGTTTCTCTATTGATTTATGAGTTACAAGATGTCGATGGCAAACCTCTAAGACGGCGCCATACTAAGAATTTAAAACTTTTTTTTTCATTCTTAACGATTACTGACCAGTGATACCTTTGCTTCTACCTTTATCTCAATTTTGTCTTCCTTCATCATCATTAGGTCTTCAGTCCTGGAACTGGTTAGACGCGTACCATAATTATTTCCTATTCTTGTCTTCTTGTCTTCCTTGTCGTTGTCTATATTGAATTTTTATATTTTGACTTTAACTTGTTTTTATCTTATCTTTTCGCTCTGTATCATTTCAAACCTTCTTGTTTTTCCTACACCTTATTCATGTTAAAATTTGATAGTTCTATCGCTCCTATAATCATCATTAGGTGTTCAGTACTAGAACTGATTGGACGCGTACTTCCATTGTTTTCTATTTTGAGCTAGCTTACACATTTTCCTAAAACTCCCACAGTCCACATCTTTCATATCTGTATGCAAGAATCTAATATACCTTTACCTCTTCTTTTTCCTTCTCAGCTTCTAATATATATCGCACTATTCCATCATGCCTTAATATCTTTTCCTATTATCCTATCTCATCTATATTTTACCGTTTTTCACATTACTCTTTCTTCCCTTATCTTTTCTAGTACCTGTTTGTTTTTATTTTTATTTCATCATCATTAAGTTTCGATCTTACTTAAGCTCGGTTTGACGCAGCTCTAACTTCTTTTCTATTCTGCCCTAAACTAAAACGTTCTACGTACCCTTAGTAGACGGAGGAGGTCGGAGCTATATCCACGACCACCACTAATTGCTTTTTAATGAGTTTCCTCATTAAAAACCCATTAGCACTAAACGTTTTTTAATGGGTTTTCTCATTAAAAACCATTAGCACTAATCGGTTTTTAATGGATTTTCTCATTAAAAAAACATTAGCACTAATCGTCTTTTAATTGGAAAACTCATTAACACTAATCGTTTTAATGGGAAACTCATTAACGATGTTATTATTTTTTCATGCGTCACATGTCATTACCGCACCCCGATCTGGACCGTCACCACCACCACCACCACCATCACCACCACCACCACCACCATACAGGCAAAAAAAAATCGCACATCTGGTAACAGTATTAAATAACATTGTCATCTTAAAATTGCAAAATAGTTTTCTTCAACTAAACATTTTTATCTTCCGGGGCACGGATTGTGCTTTCGGCACCCTGATCTAGACCGTCGGGCTCCCGGCACCCTTTCCCAGGACCACCGGATCTGGAAATTTTCCTCGTTGATTATGACGATATTGACATAAATCTACTAGATTGGAACTTATTTACAGAGTGGAAGTTGCTCTAACTTATGGCGATATTTACATAAATCTACAAACCCCATGTTATTATATCATGTACAAAAGGCAAAATACCAATAGTATTAGAATACTTGTTTGTTATCTTTCAAGTTTAATTATAAATTTGCTTGTGCTTGATAACGACCTGTCTTTGTAATAGTTGGTTCAATAAATTGAAAGAATATACTTCGTTGAGTATATAAAAGAATTTTATTATCAACAGGTTATGGACCCAGGCGCATGCCACGTGCTAACAGTCGTTTTGATTACGCATTTATATTTTTAAAACAGTTAGTAGTAACATGGCAGTTAATTATTTGGCAAGTGTTCCAAAATTATTAGGCCGCGAAAATTACGAGAATTGGTCGTTTGCCCTGGAAAACGTATTTGTTCTAGAAGGTTTAACCAAAAGCATAGATGGTACCGAAAAAGATGCCGGCCTAATCGCAAAAGCTAAAGCTAAATTGGTACTGACATTAGACCCATCATTGTACGTGCACATCAGGAATGCAGAAACGGCGATTGACCTTTGGACAACCTTAAAAAATCTATACGCTGACAATGGTTTTACAAGAAAAATCGGACTCTTACGTACATTAATATCTTTACGATTGGAAAATTGCGAATCCATGGAGACATATATAAATCAAGTTTTGGAAACTTCGCAAAAGCTACGTCGTACTGGTTTTGATATAAACGAAGAATGGGTGGGATCGTTACTTCTTGCCGGTTTGCCAGAGAGATTTGCACCTATGATAATGGCAGTCGAGCACTCAGGAATTTCGATCACCACAGATTCTATAAAAACTAAGCTGCTTGATATGGATACCGACGGCAGTACAAAAATAAATGCAGGAAATGCGTTTGTTGCTAAAGGTAAACCACGTGCAAAGAAAGCGAAAGATAAATTTTCAGGTAGTACGACAACGTCCAATTGGGATGTTAATAAGTCGGTCAAAGATCGAAGTAACATTATTTGTTTTAGGTGTAGAAAACCTGGACATTTCAAATCGCAATGTCCTGATAAGGCACATAATAATTGTGTTGTTGCTTTAAGCGCAGTGTTTGCAAACGGACAATTTCAAGATACAGATTGGTATATTGATAGTGGAGCCAGTTTTCACCTAACAGCTGTAAAGGATTGCGTAAGAAACGAAAGAAAACCTGAGGTAACAGAAGTTATGGTAGCTAATAAGTCAATATTATCTGTTAAATGCGCTGGTGATATCGCATTAAAAACTATGATAAAGGAAAAACCGCTTAATATCATTTTAAAGAATGTGCAATATGTCCCTAGTCTTACTACAAATTTATTATCTGTAGGCCAACTTATCAACAATGGTAACAAAGTTCTTTTTAATAAAACTGGTTGTAAAATTTATAATAGCAATAATCTATTAGTGGGAACGGCCCATTTAGTAAATAATGTATATAAATTAGATGTAAGCAAGCAAGGTGCATTTTTAGTAGCACCTGATATTACAAGCGGACTTTGGCACAGGCGTTTGGGTCATATAAACGCAAATTATTTAAAAAAAATGACCACGATTGTAAACGGATTAGTTTATAAAGGATCTCCAAAAGATCTAACAACTACTTGTGAAGTATGTTGTGAAGCGAAGCAAACACGCTTACCGTTTCCAGATAAGGGCAGTAGAGCTACTGATTTGCTGGAAATTATTCACAGTGACATTTGCGGTCCAATGGAAAAGAATTCCATAGCCGGATCCAAATATTTTGTGACATTTATCGATGATTATAGTAGGATGTGACATATTTAATTTTTGAAAACCAAAGCTGAAGCTTTTGAAAAGTTTACGGTTTATAAAAAATTAGTGGAAAAACAAACTAGCAAACAAATTAAGATCCTTAGAACTGATATCGGTGGTGAATTCTGTAGCTTAGCTTTTGAGAATTTTTTAAAGGAAAATGGGATTATTCACCAAACGACTAATAGTTATACACCAGAACAAAACGCGATGGCTGAAAGGTTTAACCGCACCATTGTTGAAAAGGCTAGATGTTTGTTTTTTGACCAGAAACTTAGTAAATGTTTTTGGGCAGAAGCATGCAACACCGCGTGCTATTTAAAAAATCGCTCTGTGGCCTCAGGCATTTCAAAAACCCCTTTTGAAATATGGAAAGGTAAAAAGCCAGAAGTGGGGCATTTACGAGTATTTGGTAGCCCGGCGTGTGTGCATGTTCCTAAAGCAAATAGGCAGAAATGGGACGTTAAAGCTGTAAAGCACATCTTAGTAGGTTATGCGGACCACCTCAAAGGTTATAGGTTATACAACCCAAACACACAAAAAATTATAATCAGTCGAGATGTGACTGTAATAGAAAATACTAAAGAAAAAAGTATTGTTATAGATTGTGAGTTTGAAAAGTCGACATCAGTTTCAGTGGGGGAAGTACCTACCGCTACTGAAACTTTAAACCTAAGTACAGGAGAGGAAAACACTATAGATTTTAGCAGTGATGACGATAGCGACTATGAACCGTCAATAAATGTAAGCTTGCCTCAAGCACCGTTACGAAGGACTCAAAGACCCCACAAACCTGTCATTAAAAGCGATTCGGTATCTTATGTTAGCAAAGAGACCGGAGTCATATTGAGTGATCCGATTAGTGTTTCAGATGCTTTGTCAAGGCCGGACGCTGCACTCTGGAACGACGCTATTGAAGAAGAATTAGTCGCTTGAGAAGAACAACGCTTGGGAGCTTGCCGACATTGAAGAAAATTCTACCGTAGTAGGTTGTAAGTGGGTGTTCCAGAAAAAGGTAAATAATGTTGGTGAGATTAAATATCGTGCGCGATTAGTTGCTAAGGATTTCAGTCAGAAGCCAGGTCTTGATTATACGGAAACTTTTTCACCTGTAGTTAGATATTCGACTTTAAGATTGTTATTTACTCTAGCCGTAAAATTAGATTTAGACATTAAGCATTACGACGTTAAAACGGCATTTCTTAATGGTTATTTAAAAGAAAAAATTTTCATGAAAATACCTGAAGGTTTTACATGTAAAGAGTCAAATAAAGTATTAAAGCTTAATAAAGCTATTTATGGTTTGAAACAATCTTCCAAACGTTGGAATGACAGAATTAACACGGTTTTGTTAGAATTAGGATATAAAAAATCTAAGCATGAACCTTGTGTGTTCATTAAACGAATTAACGATAAACTAACAGTCGTTACAGTATATGTGGATGATTTTTTCGTTTTTTCAAATGATAGTACCGAAAGTGATTTCTTAAGAGAGGAACTAAGTAGTAAATTTGATATTAAAGATTTAGGTGATATTAAAGAGTGTTTAGGAATTGATGTTAGTTACAATAAAAAGAAAGGGGTCTTACGTTTAAGCCAAAGACGTTACATTAATCAATTGTTGGAAACGTTTAATATGACAGATTGTAATTTAGTTAAGACTCCAATTGAAACTAATTTAAAGCTTCTTCCTGGTGATCAGAATGCTACTGATTCTGTACCCTATCAGAATTTAATAGGAAGTTTAATGTATTTAGCCGTACTTACAAGGCCTGAGATTGCGTTTAGTGTAAGTTTTTTGAGCCAATTCAATCAGTCGCATACTGAAGTTCACTGGAAATATGCAAAACGTATACTTAAGTATTTAAAAGCTACTCAAGTCTACTGTTTAAGGTTCTCTAGGGAAAACACGGAGCTGGTTGGTTTTGCTGATGCCGATTGGGGCAGTAGTTCAATAGACCGAAAATCATATACAGGCTACGTATTTAAATTTTGCAGCTCGGTGATTTCATGGGAGAGCAGTAAACAGAGGACCGTGGCACTTTCGACTACGGAGGCGGAATACATGGCAATTTCAGAGGCAACTAAGGAAGCTATATATTTGATAAATCTGTTCTTTGAGCTCACCGGAAATGACCATTGTATTACGCTTTTTAGTGATAATAGAAGCGCCATAAACATGTCAAATAACCATTCATACCATAAGCGCTCCAAACATATTGATATGAGGCATCACTTTGTTCGCGAGGCAGTTACGAACAAATTGATTTTGCTAAAGCATGTACCCTCTGATATGATGCCTGCTGATTTACTTACGAAAGGATTAACAGCTGAAAAACATCATAGTTTATTGAATCTGTTGGGTATTATTAATATCAATGAATAATTAATTGTATTTTGTGTTTTTTTGTAAGTGGGGGTGTTATTATATCATGTACAAAAGGCAAAATACCAATAGCATTAGAATACTTGTTTGTTATCTTTCAAGTTTAATTATAAATTTGCTTGTGCTTGATAACGACCTGTCTTTGTAATAGTTGGTTCAATAAATTGAAAGAATATACTTCGTTGAGTATATAAAAGAATTTTATTATCAACACCCCATGTGTAAACCCAATATTTATTAATAAAACTAAAAAGAAATGTATTCATTTATTTGCAAATAGGTTTTAAACATGATCACCTTATTTTTGGTACAATTTATGGAAGTGGGAAGGTGGGTAAAATCTTACAACTAATACGTACAACTTTACAAACTATTATATGCAAAGCAGCTATACAAACAGAACTTAAAACTACGTAAAATAAAACTTATCTATACCTATATGCTCCCACGCATATGTATTTGTACTATTGGGGATAACAAAACGTTTATCGTCATCATCACCACAACGCAGTGCTTTCGGCTACCTATTTTCAACTACTTTCCCAAGGTCGTGGTGACGTCATAGCCTTTTATAAATAAAGAACAATGTAATACTATTCTAAAATTTTTATTCTGACATTATACATAACAAAATTTAAAAATATTTAATGCCAAGCATGGAGATATTCAAACTTAATTTTAATACAAAGTTATACACAGAAAACAGTTCTTTCTTTATGTTTGTTTGGAGTGGTTTTAATTTCATCTAATTTTATTCGCAGCTTAAAATTTAAATCGACACCCAAGTCTTCTATCTCCTTTTCTAGCCAATAGTTTGATACATAGAAACCGTTAAGATTTTTGAATTGTAAAATGTACCGACTTTTGCCTCTATATATAAAGTATTTGATTCTACCGACAACCAGATCCATTCCTCCGTGTAATTTTTGCAACTTGTGACAATCTTTTAATTGCGACTTTTCCACTATATCCTGCATACGTATCTTGTTAGCTTGATGGACTTCTTCTTGTCGGTATTGGAAGGAATCTTTATTGTCTCACTGTTGCGTAGTTGCATGTCCACCACTTTTGGGAATATATGGTTGTTATAGGTTGTAAGACCCTCGGTTTTAAATGATCCGAAAGGTTCTTTACTAGGCAAATATACAATGTTTAACGGAACTCCTTTGCGCGTGGTTAACGCCAAGGTTACGAAACCTGCATTTCTAGGTTCGTCTATGTTATCTCCCATTTTGATAAATACGTTTTTAGAATAACCTTTTAAAAAGTATGCGGATTTAGTACCATCCTTTTCCGCAAGGACGCCTACATAACTAAAAGGAATCTTTCTTACTAACTACAAATGCATACAGCTTGTAGAACCCAGATGTATCTAAGTCAGTCCATCGACACGTAAAATAATCTTTGAATTCTTCCTCATTTTCTCTAATAAGATGTTCTTTGTCTAAAACATCTTTGTATTGTTCGCGTATTGTTGCAGTGCTTTCCATGTAGTCCAACTTTCGCCTTTTTGCATACATTTCCTCTAATTCCAGCTGTCTTTTTCTTCCACTTACAGCGTATGGCGTGCATAATGAGGCAATTTTCCTTAGCGTAAACGGATAGAGTTTACTGCCAATATTTACGCGTTGTCGTACAACCTCTGGACGAATGTTAGGCGTATCTAGCAACCCCAATTCCGAAATGACTATTTCTTTTGGAACGGTAGAATATGGTGATGCAGATTGTGTAAAATATGTACTATCCGCTTTAATTTAGCACTTGTGTAAGATTTTTATTTTATCTTGACTGTCTTCCTTCTCTACTATATCCAAATAATTTACAGGTAAATAGTTAAAACTAAAAGCCCAAAGTACATACTTTAATAATTTGTCCTTTTTCTCTGGTTTTTCGGACTACTTAATTTGCAAGCCAGTCAATTTTTTTGTATTGCTATTCTACCAATACACGTACTGCAGTAGGTCATTATACACTAAACAGCAGCTATTTTGTAGCTTGTCTGATAGCTTACACCACATTTTGGCAAGTGGTACCGAGAACATTGGCGCCTTTAGGAAGTATAACTTACTATCTTCCAATAACGTTAAACAGTCTTTTAAGGGATTATACAGCTGTTCCGCACTGACATAGTTTCCAATTGTTCAGTTGTATATTGTCGCTTCCAATCGCGTAATACCATGTTCTTTGGCCAAAGTAGACTCGAATGTTTCCCTTAAACGTGCATCTGGACAACGTAAAAAATCTAGTATATGATTTCCAAGTTGTTTATTAACACCAGGACTAGTTATCTGACACACAAATTTGTTGTATATCTTAATTCTTGCATTGATTGTTAGCCATGTTAAACAATCGATTTCCACAGTTTTATCGTTGTCAACTATAATATTGCAGTTTTCTTCGTATTCGCCCTTGTAGCAAAAGTTATGGTTTGTAGTTAAAAAATTACACATCTCTATCTTGCTAAATATGCCAGCAAAATCTTGGGTTACATCTATGTCAAAAAGATAGTAGTCTAATATATCTGGTAGTTCTTCTAATAAAGTTTCCAACTTAACATCTGCTAATTCCATTTTGTACAGAACACATATAGGATTTTGGAATTTTTTATTAATGCTTTCGAGGCCTTCTTTTCCGATAATTTTTTTTACTTCCTGGCCCATCTTGTTAGTGCTTTCCAGAGAAAACGGAAACTTGGCTTTAACACCATGCCTAGCGGAAACAAATCGGTTGAACTTTCCTCGTAGATAGCTGTTAAATGCACCACAAATTTCTTTTTTTAGGATAAACATCCTTTTGTTTGCAGATTTTTGCTCAGCGTCAGAAAGGTCGCAAATTTTAACCAACATTATATTGTCACAAAATGGTTCTGTAATTGGTGTGTGTAGTCCATCAGTCAGCATCTGTTCACCTTCGACATAACAAATATTACCAATATATGTCACCAGATTATTGTTGCACATATTTTCTGCCAGCAGCCACAATCCAAATCGCTCATTTGTTGGTTTCACTTTATTACCAAGAAGTTGAGGAACGTTAATCACCTTGGAGACGCTCATGTTTACAGTTCTAGCTATTGCCGAATACTAAATTGAATACGAAAAATTGACCATTATGTACCCTACAGAGTGGAGGCGTATATTGTCGAAGATACTCTAATACACCCGACAAAATGCGCAACCGCCTTGAGGCGGCCATGTTAGCCGCCATGGCGGCCATGATACCTCGCCATGGTAGCCATTTTACCTCGCCCGCCATGGCGGACTTAGGTTAGTTGGTATTCTCTGGAGTAAAAAATGATGGATTAGATCGGCGGCTAAGGTGGAGGGTTCAGGTTAGTTTACGTTGATTGGAGTTAGGTTAATCGGTGTTGTCTGGAGTTAGGTTAGGTTAGTTGGACTTGTCAGGAGTTAGGTTAACTAGTGGTATCTGGAGTTAGGTTAGCTTAGTTGGACTTGTATAGACTTAGGTTAGATAGAAGGAAAAATTTATAGGTTAGGTCAGCGCCGGCGCTGACCGATCCTATCAATTTTTCCTTATGCGTGGGGGCATAAAGCTATAGATAAGTTTTATTTTACGTAGTTTTAAGTTCTGTTTGTATAGCTGCTTTGTATATAATAGTTTGTAAGTTCGTATGTATTAGTTGTAAGGTTTTCCCCACCTCCCCACTTCCATGAATTGTACCAAAAATAAGGTGATCATGTTTGAAACCTATTTGCAAATAAATGGTTACCTATCTTTTTAGTTTTATTAATAAATATTGGGTTTACACATGGGGTTTGTAGATTTATGTAAATATCGCCATAAGTTAAAGCATCTCCCACTCTGTAAATAAGTTCTAATCTAGTAGATTTATGTAAATATCGTCACAATCGGCGGGGAGAATTTGCAGATCCCGGAAGATAAAAATGTTTAGTTGAAGAAAACTATTTTGCAATTTTAAGATGACAATGTTATTTAATAATGTTACCAGATGTGCGATTATTTTTTTTTGCATGTGTGGTAGTGGCGGTGGTGTTGGTGGTGACGTTCCAGATCGAGGTGCCGAAAGTAACATTCATGCCTGGAGCTAAAAATGTTTAGTTGAAGAAAATTATTATGCAGATTTAAGATGACAATGTTATTTAATACTGTTACTAGATGTGCGAATATTTGCTAAATAAGGTTAAATGGCGCTGGCGGTAATGACATATGTGACGCATGGAAAAATGATAACATCGTTAATGAGTTTATCCATTAAAACTATTAGTGATAATGAGAAAACTCATTATAAAGCGATTAGTGCTAATGGTTTTTTAATGAGAATACTAATTAAAAAGCGATTAGTGCTAATGGTTTTTTAACGAGAAAAACCATTAAAAAGCGATTAGTGCTAATGTTTTTAATGAGAAAACCCATTAAAAAACGATTAGTGCTAATGGGGGTTTAGTGAGAAAACCCATTAAATTGCAATTAGTGCTAATGGGTTTTAAATGAGAAGATTCATTAAAAAGCAATTAGTGGTGGTAGTGGATACAGCTCCAACTTCCTCCCTCTACTACCCTTCACCACCTACATTTCTAATAATTTGACTAATATAGCTTGGTCTAGGTCTTCTTATACTCTTCTATTTTTTTCCTATCTATCTGGCTCTACATAGATATTAGCAACCTGCTGGTTGTTAAAGAACTTCAACATGTTTACATGATTCCCATTTATAAGGAAATGAAATATTACCTGGATATCTTCTCCAAAAAAGAAAAAATGTTAAATTATATGTTATGGTAAGGCTTAAACAACGAATCGCTGTCAATATGCCAGACTGCTAACTAATTGTGAGTTATGTCATGCAGAAGTTTATTAAATTATATGTTATGGTAAGGCTTAAGCTTATTTGTTTATGAAATATTCATCATACGTCTGTAGCACCACATTTCAAATGCTTTTACCTATTTTCTGTCTGCTTTTCCTACTGTCCACGTTTCACGGCCGTACAGTAATGTGCTCCACGCATATGCTTTTCCTAGTTTCCATGTTTGTTGCCTTCGAACACGACAGCTGCTTTCTCTTGTTAAATATAGCACATTCTTGTACTTACTTTTTTTATATCTTTGTATTTTTTGCCGTTCTGTTGTTTTCTAAAAATTACCCTATCACACTGATATTCAATGGTAGGCAAAGGGGGTTATGCCACCTGACGGCTACCAATATTCCTCAACTCTTAGACACTTGCCGAATCAACAGTTTCCAAATACTCCTTTTGGATTCAACATTTGTTGATCATATTGCAAAGCCAACACTTGTAGTTGCTTACGATGATCATCATGTTTAAATACAATTACTTTTTTATCAATAGGTTTTCTGTACTGGAACTGGCTGGACGCGTAGGACGCATACCTCCATTGATTTCTATTCTGAGCTTATCTACACATTCCTTGAAATCTTTCACTATCTGCGTGCAATTGTCTAATCTAGGCCTACTTTTAACTCTCTTTTTTCTTTCCCTGCTTCTAATTTATTCCTCACTTCTTCTTCGTATCTTAGTAGGTGTCTTATTATTCTATCTTTCTTATTTTTTACTGTTTTTAGCACATTCCTTTCTTACCCTACCGTTTCTAAAACCTCTTTGTTCTAACTCTGCCTGTACGTGATATCTTCATCATACGTCTGAAGTACTACATTTCAAAGGCTTCTATTTATTTCCCGTCCGCTTCACCTACTGTCCACGTTTTACAGCCCTACATTGCTGTGCTCACACATGTGCTTTCAGTACTTTTTCCTTGTTTCTATGTTTGTTGCCTTTTAACATAATAATTACGTGTCCTTGTTAAATACAGCACGGCGTTGCGCTAATCTTTGCTTTATATCTATTCTACGTTTCCATCTTGCGTTATTTAGATTCATGGGTAACAGAAAACCTCTCTTGTGTTTTCGTTTCTCATTTGTAATATGGCTTTTGACTGATTTTTCCTTCTTTTATATACTAGTGTTTTGCTTTTCCTTTTCTTAATTTTCATACCGTATCACTCTGTTAGTACTGTTTCCATTTTAATAAGAGCTATTTCTAACTCTTCCTTGCTAGATGCTAATACCGTTCATTTCAATTCCAATGCTCCACCCAAATGTGCTACATTGGCCAGGAGGCGAGTTTTTCGTTGCCCGGAAATTTAGGATTTTGCCGAATCCTTGCCGTTCCAGACAAGGTATGTTCACCTGCCATTTTTCAAGCAGTCAGCCGTGTCGGGATACGAACCCTAGATGCTAATACCACTATAGCGTCTGCAAATCAAAACATATCAATCGTTAGTCATTCAAATCAATCAATCAATCATCAATCACGGTATTTCCTTTCAAGGTAACCAAACCTTTTCTTTCTGAAGGAATATGCAGCATATAGCTCCACACTACTACATTACTTTTATTTCCAGCGCCATTCATAATATTTCCTCCACATCCGTCGGTCCCTACACACTTCCTTTGCCTCGGCAACATTCATACATGACTTCTCACATGCTCTTTTATTTCTAAGATTCTCAGCTGTCGTTTTTTAGATCATCCTCTATTACATCCAACCATCTTTTACGCGGTCTGCGTTTTGCAGCTCTACCGGTTATCTTACTTGCATATATACGCTTGGTAAGTCTAGTCTTATTCATTCTTTCCACATGTCCAAACCCTCTGAGCGTACTTTGCTCGGTCAACTTCTTAAGGGTCACTTGTATCCCACACTGTCTTATGACCCATTCGTTTGGTACCTTGTCTCTCAATGTTTTCCGCACACACTTTCTAGGAGCCTTATACCTGCAGCATTTATACGACTAACATGCTTCTTTCGTGAGACCCAAGTTTGCTTGCATATAGAACATTTGGCACAAACACACTGTTGTAAATTTCTAGTTTTGCATTTATACTCAATCCTTTATTCCTGCTTACTGTCTACATACTTCCAGTGCTTCATTGTGTCTTAACCCCAAAGCACCGCACTTTCGGTTTCGAAAATATTCACTTCAAAAATCAAATCCGAAAATGGGCTATAACTCTTTGTTGTAGTAAGTACTAACGACAATACTATGTAGCATAATCTTTAGTGCTTCGTTAGTGTTTATTTCGAACTGCAAAGCAACCGCACTTCCGAATTCGGAAATGGGCTACAACTTTTTTGCTGTAGAAGCACTAACGCCTGTATGTAGCATAATTTTTAGTGCTTCGTTAGTGCTGTATTGTGTTCCAAACCGCTAAGAAGGCGTACTTCCGGTTTCTGAAATATGCGATTTCCAAGGTCAGATCTGAAAATGGACTACAAATTTTTGTTGTAGAAGTACTAACAATGATATGTAGTATAATTTCTAGTGCTTCGTTAGTGTTTTATTGTGCTTCAAACCGCAAAGCAGCCGCATCTCTGGATTCGAAAATATTTGACTTCAAAGGTCAGATCGGAAAATGGGCTACAACATTTTTGTTGTAGAAGCACTAACGACAATATGTAGCAGCAATATGTGTAGTTGAAACAAACCGCGGTCGGCTGAAAATGGCGCAGATGTTTTATTAGTAGTCGTACGCCACTGAAATATAAAGCACTAAAAGCACTAATGAAACGCTATCGTACGGCAGTACCAAATCTTTGAAACTGAAACTAACCGCGGGCAACTGTAAAAATGTAAGTGGTCGTAATTTTTTTATTTGCAGCCGTATACCACTGAAATATGAAGCACTAAAGAGCATTAACGATATACTAACTTTCGGCTGCAAAAGTTTTTGAAATTGAAATAAACCGCAGCTAGGATTGAAAATATAAGTGACTACAACTTTTTTACTAGTAGTCGTACGTCGCTGAGATATGAAGCGGCTAGTTGTGAAGTTAGCCGCAATAAAGTAAGTGGCCACAATTTTTTTATTATTCGTCCTACGCCTCTGAGATATGAAGCACTAACGAGCACTAACCAAGAACTAACTTTCGGCTGTAAAAGTTTTTTAATTGAAGAAACCTCCGGCTAAGTGTGAAGTTTCGCCGAAAAATTATGGATTGCCATTTTCGGAAAGACATTTATTCGGCGATCTTCTTTTGTAAAGCACAAAAGAGCACTAACAAACAAACCACTAACTTTCAGCACATATAAGAACATTAGTGCTTACAAAGTCGCGGCTAACTTCATGCACCTCTTTCATTCGTGACCGTATCGAAAGACCAGGGTTTTTAAATTTGGAGTTTTCGGTGACCGATCAAATTAACTTCCACGGCAATTCCAGAGATGAGCGAAATGTTTATTTGGGTATTGGCGCACTAAGAGAGAAAAATGTGATGGAGTCCCGTCGTACATGAATCACAAGTTCTGTATTACGGAAAGTAGAATATCTTCTAGAAGCTCGTCTAAATGGTGTGTTCACCTATTTTTGTTAACTATAAATTCTTCTTAAAGAATATAGTATGTCCGCTCTACCATATAGGCGGCAGAGCCTCGATAGATCATGAGAGGTTCCTGTTTGACGTTCAAGCCCAGGGTAAAAAGGATGTTGAATGGCTTTCAGAAAAAAGGGTCCCTCTAAAGAGATCTTCCAGCCAGCTAAGCTTCTTCAGCCTAGGGCAGAGCTATGAGCTAGGGTCGTAGGATGGTATACGATAAAACAAAAGAAATTTTATTGGACGCCACCGTATCTTAATGAATGTTATAATACGAAACTTGTAACGATTTTATTTCCTATCTAGATGTGTTCATATAATTAATCTATTTATTTAATAATAAACAATATAATGCATAATAATGCTACACAATCCACTAAATAAATATTACCTATTGCCCAATAAAATATTAGCATTCAATTCAAATTAAAATTTAATTTACACGGTGACAAAATAAACTTTTCATTTAGTATCATTCCTAGAGCTCCATCTGTTAAGAAATTGTAAGGTAATCTTGTTTCCGAGCGGTAACTCGCTTGACTTAGACACTTCCAATACAGCTGTGGTGAAAGCAAGTCGAATTGTTTGCGATTTAAGTTGTTTTAGGAGAGAATGTCATCTCCGAAAAGCATTCCACTTGCTGGAACAGCTCGTAGATGACGAGAAATTTTTTGTCGAAGGACCGTAGTTAACATGCAACTTAAATTAACATGCAACGTTTGATAATATTCGTAGTTTTAATTTATACGTAAAGCAACTTTAAATTAACATGCAACGTTTGATAATATTCGTAGATTTAATTTATACGTAAAGCAACTTTAAATTAACATGCAACGTTTGATAATATTCGTAGATTTAATTTATACGTAATGCAACTTTAATTAACATGCAGCTTGGTAATAATGTGAAAATTGGAAATAATGTTTAGCTTGGAAAAAACATACAACCTTTAGTTAACAGAAGCCTGGTTTAACGTAATTTTAATTAAATGCACAAGAAGAAAAAATAGGAATTTACGCTTTGTTCGAGTGTGGATCTGGCGAGATTTAATTACTTAAAATGGATGCCGAGTAGTTTGGAGCTACAGTAAGCAGCAAAATTATTTGTTCTGAATTGGAGATTTCTTTATTTTAATGCTGACGCAAGACGCCTAGCAGGTATTTTTCTGTCAGACGGACATCTGGTATGTAGAAATTTGTTTTCGTATGTTAGCTGAATTATGGACATAGCAGATAGATAATTTTTTGTTTAATCAAGTTATTTAAACTTCAAAATAGGTCAAGGACAGACTATAAATATATTTTTCAATATTAAGCAATAGGAATCTGTAAATTTTACATTTCTAAATCTTTTATTAATACACTGAAACTACGGAAGATGTCATTATGTGATAGAGAAAGTAAATTCTTCTATTTAAGAAAAATTAGAAATTAAACTTCTATGTTTACTATTTCATTAATAACTAACTGGAATTATTTATTGTGAGGTTATGGTAGATCTACCCAAACCAACATTTTTGTTATCAGTAAGTAACAGTTCAGAAAGCAACTTCAGGCTTAATCAATTTGTTAATAAAACTTGGCTAGATATTTCTTACAGAAATAACCACATTTCAACTGAACGGTCCTGATTATATCCAGTGCTTTGTAAATAATTTTCAAAAATTAATTTAATCAAAAATATATAATAAATGAAAAGATATTTTGTTAAAAAGCACATTAACTGAATATAAGAGGAATAGATTTTTATTTTTGAACAAGACTATTCTTTTTAATTAGAATGAATGAAAGATGATTCGAATTGAATTTTAAAAATTTTGAGTATAAACGCACAAACAGTGCTATTCTTTGTTTAATCTGTTCACAGGTGAAGCAGTGAAGTACTAAGGTCAAAGTCGAGCCATAAGGTAAGAAACTTTAGGGATTATGTTGTCTTTAATAAACTGTATAGCGGTTATAGAATAAAGGTTTCCGCATTCGCCTTGTACAAGGGACTTAAGTAAGGTCTTCTCTGTATAGAAAAATACGGTGGCGCCTTATTCTTCATATTTTGGTCGCAATTCAACCTCGACCCACAGCTCATGTTCCACCCAGAGCATATAGTTCGACTAGCCGCTTTGCCTTTGAGATTTCCACAACTTTGGGCCATTTTCCTTCAGAACTTGCCGTGGGCTCTATTCGCTTACTGGAAATTCTCGTAAATAAAATCCCATAATAAGTTTAAAGGCTATAAACTATCCGAAGATCAGATACGGAAATCTTCGGAAAAAGAAAAAAATTTACGACGAGCAACGTAAACAAAAATACTTACTTTAATCTCTGCAACCTGGAATGGGAACGACGATCTCGTGCTATCTGAAAATCTAACCACACCTAAACATGTTCAAACTAGGACTTCGTTAGAGCCTAGTCACTTTATCACAAAAAATTATAAAAAAAAATTCACTAGTCCAAATTATTGTTCAAAAAAAACTTTTAACTTTAACACCAATAATACTTTTCTTCAATACTACAATTTCATATTGCTAAACTGTTTGCTTCTGTAGGACAATTACTGTTGACTTTAAAGAAAGAAAATTTTATTACAACTTAAAAATTTTCTATTGATTTCTTAAAAAAATCTATGTACATTGTTTATGTAAACTTATCTATATGGAGACTTTCAAAATAGTTTTGTTATTACAGTTTAATAGAATTATTTAAACATTCATGAAATGATTTTTTTTTTATTTATTATTTAGTTACATAAATTACTTCAGTTCTCCACAAGAACTATATGACTTTCATTTTATATTACAGTGATTTCATGCTACTAGAATAGGATCCTGTTCAGTGTACAAGAACAAATTACATATTCAAAAAAAATTCGCAGGTTATGGCTCTATAGTTTTAATAGTTATCTCTAATAAACTCAAAGGTCTAAGAAAAATACTTATTGTCGACATTGAACTATACTTCAGGTGTACTAACACAATGGGTTTTACGCAATACTTCGGCAAACAATTCTTATCATATCATATGTTTTGTAAAGCAAACCTTTTACTACAACTTTGTAACTTCAAACATAATCTTACAAAAATACTTTGAAAATATTAAGGTCAAATATGCCTTATCCAAATACTAAATTTTCAAACTAAATTTTATTTGAAGCAAATTAATTGAGCTATGAACTTTTGCAAATATATCAAGAATTAATTTTAAATAAACTTGTGTATAGCTACTTCGAAAATTATTTGTGTTTTTTAAATGAAAGTTCCTTCGAAAAAGTATAGGTATAAAAATGGAGGATGACTCACCGCTGGCTATCCGTTTATCTGCCGGTTTTCTTTCTTTTAACGATCTTTTTTTTTAAACATCTGCGTCCCTACTCTTACGTACGTGGCTGACGCAGAGGTCCGGAGTTGAACTTCATTCAAACCAATCCCATGTGGGGGTTTCCACTTTCTTGCCTAGCAACAAATAATGCGGCCTTCCAATTTTGTGCTTGCCTTAGGATTAACGATTGTTTTTCTCTTATAATATTTAATTTCCATTGTTTAATAACGTGTTACTTGAATTTAACATTTTAGAACTCGGAATTAAATTGTCTCCATATTCCATAATTAATATTTTAATCCTTAAAACTCTAAACTAATAAAAAAAACTTGCGCGTAAAAAAAATATATTTACAATCATCTTAAGTCGATGCTGCCATCAAAACTAAACTTATGGATTTCGTTGACTCCACTTGACTCTTCTTTGGGGCGGCATGTTTAATTAAAAACCTGCAGGCCCTGGATAATACTGGTTTTCGGACTACATCTCATATAAAAATGGCTTTCTCCACGAGGCGATGTTAGTTATTCCAGCATGCGCCGAGAGGGGGAATATTGAATCAAGATACAAGCAAATAGAAGTTCACTGAAAGTTTACTTGGGCTATTCTAATGTAGATGGCGTACTATGTATGAATTCATAATAAAAAGTTTCAATAGAAATTTGATATTTATTGACAAGGTGTATTGAATAAAATTGTATATTTGAATAACAGAAAATCGTAATTGTTACAGGTGTTCAAAAATTTAAATAAAGAACTCCATTTAGGTTGGATGGCAGTTTAAAAGAATCAATGAAAAACCAGATATCACACCATACCAAATATTTACTTTAAACTCATCTTGAAAATGTTTTTCTCTTACAGCATGTGGATTCTTAGAATCCCACAAATGATAGTTTTCCCAATTAAAAACTCCTCGCCTAGGAAAAGTTGCCTCGTCGTTGAAAAGAATTTTATCAACAAAATTTGGATCTGGATTTTGATTACCTTGTAGAAATTGGGTGGGCGAGCTGGTAAATCTCTAGGTAATAAGTTCTAAATAGGAGTATAACAACATGGACGTAGTTTTTCTTTTTCTCACATTTCTATGAGTTTCTAACTTGTCATTTCTTATGTTAAAATACTGTTTATGAAAATATTTTTTATGTTTCCATTTAATGATTGTATTGTTTCTTGTTTTCGTGTTTGTTATGGTTTTGTTCTGTTTTTTTATGCAGATAAACTTACAAGAGAGAGAAATAACTTAGAAACTATTGATTCTACTCAGTGCAAAGTTTAGTTCGCAAACAAAAAATCGATTTCTGTTAATCTGTTAAAACTACTCCAGAAAGTAGTATTTAATTGTGCAAAAAAAAATTAAAATGGATCTGGTTTATGTGGAAGCTTGCGTGAGCCTTGGTAATGCTGTTAATCTGTATGTCTCGTGTATTCTGTATAGAATTCGGTAACATGTTTCATTTTATCGTACTGTCAAACATTTTACTACTGACGGAAATGTTTAACCGAAAAAAAGAATCCATCGAGCACGAAAAAATGAAATTGCTGTATTAGCTGCTGTGGCTTATTATACCCCCGTAATCGCGGTACATGCGCCACAAATGACAGTTGGTAGCGATATTACACAATGGGAAAATTGACGCGCAAATTGTCGATGACGTCACACAATATGCAAATTAGGGCGACACAATTTACCAATTACACAAATTATAAAGGAAATAAATTTTAAAGAAAACCCCAAAGGGGGGCACTCACGTGAACATGTAGAGCTTCCTACAGGATTACTGCATGATGGCGGCGGCTTCCTTCAGGATTACTCCGTGATGGTCGGCCGTGGCTGCTTTGGCTAATTTTTCTCGGGTATGGGCTGCTCGCGGCTCTTTCTCGGGTGTGGGAACTCTTAAGCCAGGTTGCATCCAAATTTAATTAGTCTCCTTCCTATATGTAGACAAATAAGGTAGGGGAGACAGGTAAAAGGTACGATAATTTGGGAACACAGGAAACCTACTTATCAGGAAAGATACCCCACAACTGCCCTTGTTCGCGTTTCGGAGGCAAGTCCCCACGCGTTTTTCGGAAATCCCCCACTATCCTTTCATCCACACGCGTCGGCGCGAATTTCGCGCAACGCACTTCTGAAGTGACGGAAATACGCGCAACAAGTCTTTTAAATTTATGGCGCGAAATCCTCACGTATTAAAACTTAATTAAAAATGTCTAGTGCCGAAATTTTTGGCACGTAACAGGCTACTAATCTTCATGTAGGTACACGAGAAATACCTCGCAATTCCGAATTGCCCCAGAGCAGTGCTTGGAAAACTTTGAAACGTAATAAATATTATCCGTATCGCGTGTCTTTTCACCAAGATCTTCATGGCATTGATTTCCAAAATCGGGTAACTTTTTGTCAGTAGGCACGTGAACAAATACAACAAAACCCTAATTTTTGCGTTACGTAAATTTTTTCGTTACGCATTGTTCTTTGACGAATCGTCTCTTACAAACCACGGAACAGTTAATCGACACAACATGCATTACCAGAGTGTTGAAAATCTTCCAAGGCTTTGTCAAGTTAAACATCAGCGTCCTAGGACTGTCAACGTGTGGAATGGAATAATTGGCAACAAACTCATTGGCCCTACATTATTGAACGCAGCTTGAATGGTCAAATGTACCTAGACATTTTGGAAAATTAACTGTCAATACTACTTAAAGACGTCAACGTAGACGATGATTGCTCAGCACATTATTCGGTGGTAGCACGTGAAATACTTGATCATGATTTCAATGATAGCTAATCGATTGTACTGGTTTGGTAGATTGGGCAGCTAGATCGCCATATATTACTTAATCCGATTTCTTTTTGCGAGTCTATCTCAAAGGCAACGTTTACAGACAACTACCAACAACACGTGAGAATATGATTGAGCGAATCAGTAATGCCTGTGTCGAAATTCAAGAAGACATACTTTTCAGCTGTGTCTAATTATTTGAAATGCGATTTAATACGTGCATTAAAGTTACAGGTCACCATTTTGAACACTTACTGTAATTGAAAATGTGGAAAATAGTGTTTTTTAAGGCTGACTTGGAGTATAATTTTATCCATTTCAGCGCCATCTATCATGATTCGAAAAAAATGTTTTAGACAAATCCGACGTATTTTAGCCGTAAAATCCAACTCTGCAATAAAAAAATTGAAATTTCTATTTAAGATTTCGAAGTTACTTTCCGTCGTATCTACAAGGAATGAATTTCCATGACCCTCCTAACAATTATGTTCATTTGATTTATATAAATAAAAATATACGAAAAAGGGTTGTAATATTTTTCTGAAATGTTTATAATCATATTTTATTTTAATAGTTTCTGTATTGGTAAATCTCACCAATAGGATTAGGGTTATTTTTTTAAAAAATATATAATTTTCAGGTTATGTGCAGTCTTGATCTAAGGAGGATTATTTTTGTACCTTACATTGTTCACACAAAGGTTGTTAAATTTATTATGGCAGTTTTAAGTTAGACTTAATATAATCGTGACTTTGTATTCAATGGTTTTGATTAATAATGTATTAAGCTGGCGACTATAACTTTATCGTCTTGGAACGAAGAAATGTCACATACTAAATTATACTGATTTAGAAAATTAGCGCTTTCTCTGGTTAAAGTTAAGGTTTCAATAAGATAATATTGCATATGTTAGATTGAGAAAAACAACAAACGTCTGAATTGATTTGTCCTAATTCTGCCGAAGATAATCTCGTCGGGTATGGAGGTAAGGTTATTTGTTGTTGAAAACTTTGTGATTGCCATTGATACAGATAACATTTAGCTTGAGTAGGTGTAGTTAGCCTTTGGAAAATAAGTTACTGAACTGACTAATATGATTAGTCAATGAAGTCTGGAATAATACCCTACCAGGTTGGTTACCTTTAATTTTAGCAACAAATGAGTTCCCATAAATAGAAAGCTTTATGTAGGACGTATGCATGTTAATTAAGAACATCTAGTGTTTCCTCGAAATGTCACAAGTTCCAGTAGAATCCGGTTAAAACGAATTGAGTCTGGGAAGTAATGGCTTTTACTTGTTTCCGAGACATCTATGGTTAAAATTACTCATCAGGTGTTTATAATATACCTTCTGAAATTATAACCTACACTAGTCATAAATAAATGAATATTTTTATTTAATTGCATAAGTTTATAAACGTATCTATAATACGTTTTTGCTATTAGTTTGAGAACTTAGAAGACAATTTTGTTCGCCTAAAACGTTTTCCATTAAGCTAAGTAATTTTTGATGTATTTGCTTTTCTGTTTGTTTAAAAATATTAATATGTATTTGTAATGAAAACATAATTGTATAATAGTTGTGTATTGGTGTTTTTCACAACTAACGTAAAGGTGATAGTTCCAGACTTGATGTAATAAAATATATTGCAATTACCCAGAGGCATGATTAATATATAGGTAATTTAACATTAGATTTTGAAAACCTTCTTTTCAGCGAATAGTTTTTAAACAGGTATATTAGTCTTTTTATTGTTAACGTTTATTTTAAGTTCATTTTAGCATTAGTGTACTCGATTATTTTTCGAGTGAGTTATAGACCAGAATCACTTTCGTGGTCTCACGTTTTGGCATCCTCTTGTTGTTTCTTCTGGGGCTTTTCCTTAAAAATCCCGGTATTTCGAGATTAGGTGATGTTCAAGATAATTTCCGATTAAGACGGTTATTTCCAACACGACAGCATTCCGGGACCTTCTTCAAACATTCACTCCACGCTTCCTGCTTAGTTAGTCGAAAACCACTCATGTTAGTACAATGAAGGTTTTCTAAACTGAATTTTTAGCCAAGTACTTCTCCTAGTTTCTATGTGGATTACCGGTTAGGTTTTCTGGGACTAAACCTGTACGTATCATGCTGCCCAATAATTTGTGGTAATTTTTCATTCTCAATAGTGGACTTAGCATTCAACTACAAGAACCTGTTTAAAATTTGCACCAAACATTGTCATAAGACTTTAGGCGTCTTATTTTTGTGGGCGGTAATTGCTTGAAAAATAAAGTAAGTGTAAGCCTACTTCTCTTAAGAGAAAATATTAAAGTTATAGTTAACTGTAGAATTAGAGGGAAAAAGGGGGCAAGATTGAAGATCGAGAAAAGCTCTAAGAAATACAGAACTAATCAAAGGCATTCAACATCATTATGTTAATTAAAATCACCGCCAATTAAATATTACTTTAAGAGTTGTATATGGAGAATTGCTGTCGATATATGAATGCGTCGGTTCGTGGTATTGCATATAAATTCTTGTATATTAATGAACAAGGTTATGTATAATAGATGTGCATGAATGTATATGACGTCAGTTAATTGAATACAAAAAGCTTGATTTAAATAATCTTTTACAATGGAAGAGATGCAAATTTTGCGGCCACATTAAAAACAGTTCAAAAGAAAAACGTGCAATCTAAAAGTTATCATAGTAAATAAGCTTTGAAGTTCTATATACACTGTGGAAATTATAGTTCAAATAAAATAAATATGGTGCGTTAAGAAATGTTATGATTACTAAATCAAAATCCAGAGCAGTGACACAGGGTTAACACGTATGAGTGCCGCTGGAGGTTTCCTTCCTGTAATATATAGAAAATTAATAAAGATATTGAAATGCAGTTTCAGGGGACTTTTAGGTGTCAAGGGAGATCATGATTATGGAATTGTAAGTAGGGTATTTAGTGACGTTCTGCCGCCTCATTTCCATCCGAATCCCTCATTTCCACACTGATTTACATGTAAATTCCCATAAGGTGGAAATGAGGAGGTGGAGGTGATAGTTTGGTGGAAATGAGGAGAATCCTTCATTTCTACACACATTTACATGTAAATTTTTATAAGGCGGAAATGAGGAGAACCCCTCATTTCCACACACATTTACATGTAAATTCCCATAAGGCGGGAATGAGGAGAATCCCTCATTTCCACACTCATCTGAACCAAATAGTTTTCTTCGACTATATGTAAATCCCATAAGGAGGGAAATGCGGAGATGAACTCCACATTTCCACACACAATCCCACATCTGAACCAAATACTTTTCTTCGACTAGTCATTTCCACCCGCGAGATAAACCTATCTTGTTTGGTAACAATTAATATTAGAATTTTCTCAGCTACTCGAATCTCTAGGAATTTCTTAGATTGCATCACCCCCCAGGGGGCTACCGCAATTTTAAGATTTTCTGCTGATAGCGATTTTCTAACTGTCCTTATAAATTTTTTAGTCATGTGACGCATCTTGTTAGTCTAGATTTTTACACAGAATCCGAATCTGCAAACAGATTTAAAATCGGACCACCCCTTACAAAGTTGCACTTTTAAAGTCTCAAACCTCTAAAATTTTGCTATTTGGTAAATCTGAACCAAATAGTTTTCTTCTGCTATCCATTGCATCTTTTGAGATAAACCTATCTTGTTTGGTATCAATTAATATTAGATTTTTCTCAGCTACCCGAATCTCTATGAATTTTTCAGATAGCATCACTCCAAAGGGAGCTACCTCAATTTTAAGATTTTTTGCCGATAACGATTTTATGATCGTCCTAATAAATTTTTTAACCATGTGGCACATCTTGTTAGTCTAGAATTTTACGCAGAATTCGAATCTGCAAACAGATTTTCAATAGGATTACCGCTTACAAAGTTGCACTTTTAAAGCTCTCAAACCTCTTTAAATTGTTTTGCTCGTCTATAACATATGCTTTAAACAACCACTATTCGATAAAATCTAAAACCGCAAGGATTTTAGAAATGAGTTCTTTATAAGCCATAAATGTATAATATTTAAAACCATTTTCAAACAGTAATGTGCTGTTTTCAGAATGTCGCAAAAACGCATGACTCTTAAAATTTTTCTGGTTTAACATTTTCCTAAATAAGTTCGTCACAAATTATGCTCAATGCTAAATAGTTAGAAAATACATTCGTTTCACAAACTAATTGCTTTACAATTATGTGACGTAAAGTGAAAGTAGCGTAAACCTTTCTTTTTTATTAATTAGCGGCTATATGATTTGAGAAATACAATAGATATGCTTAATGCCATCCATTAGAATCACCGCATCATTGCTGGAGGGTTTATTAATCATACAATGAGCGCTCTAGTAACTACCCCGCGTATAATAAATACAATATAACACTTGTCGACAAAAAAGTTGTAAAGAAATTTAAAGACGAATTTAATGTGGTCCAGTATTAGAATTCGTTGGCAGTAAGGCAAAGTCTTACTGTATTGTAAGCGAGAAAGATACGTTAAAAAGATTAAAGGGGTCTCACGAAGTGTAGTTAAGTAAAACCGAGGGTCTTACAACCTATAACGAGCATATACCTCCAAAAGGGATGGGCATGCAACTACACAGCAGTGCGTGGGAGAATAAGGATTCTCTCCAATAAAAAATTAAAGTTTCCATGTATGTAGCACCAGTCATTGGGAAATGGTAGAAATGTTAAACCTACAAAGACGATTAGTAATTGTGGTTTAGAAAAATAATAGTTTTTTTGGACTAAATAAAATAGCTTAAAGTGATTAATGTATATGGTTACCTATTCTCGTATATATCCACAAACATCTGCTTACATCCGCATACGGGCATGGCGATACCGGTAGTTTTTGTTTAACAAATAATAGGAAAGATACGTTAGGTGTTAGTGTGGAAACCCATTGTCGTTTGAAAAATGTTTGGAAATTATCAAAACGGTAGCGGGTCGAAGTTTAAGTTAGATGGATGATTGACCGAGTTTTTTCTACCTTTTACGAGGGAATCGGGAGTTGACGGACATCGAGCATCTAATTCTGTATTTGAACGATATCGACTACTTACCGGTTCTAGAAATCATTACGTGCTACCAACCGCTATGCGGAAGATTTGGTTCTAGGAAATGAGAAACCTACGAAAGCATAGAATACCCGGTATTAATGCTGATTGGTTTAGTGACCGCGTTTGTGCACTCTTCGAGTGTCTTCGGCAATCTTCGATTGTTTCCAAAGAAAATATTCAAACCTACCACTTTCTAAAATATTATGTAGAAGTTATTTAAAATTAAATTGCTTTATTAGTAAGTATTCTGTAGGAAACAAGTTTGGTATCCCCTTAGTAAAGGTTTAAAATGTTTTATTAAGTTATTGTTTATAGTAGCGCTGCATCTTCTACTGCACGGTTTGCAACCAATTTGTGTGCGTGTGCTATAACCCTTTTGGATTTTTTAATATGTGCGCGATGCGATTGCCGACCTGTACAACATGGAAGACGTTTCCGATGACTCCACTAACTGCATTCGCATGGTGCTAAATGTACTGGACGAGTAGCAAGGATTGGTAACAGATGACGTCATTTAGTTCCCCACTGAATCCTCAACTTCCTTCGGCTATCTTCGGAAACCTTCGGTTTGCATTCTATAGGGTGCATAAAGCAGCTACGCAAGAGTAAACTTTTTAATTTATAAGTTAATTCGCTTTCAAGTTTAACCAAAGTCCTATAGTGCGGATTTTGTTTTGTACTAAAATGGTACCCGCAAACGTTTTAAATGCAACTCTTGCAGTGTTTCCTATACCTGGAAAAATGCTCTCAAACGGCACCAGAACAAATGTCGTGGTGTAACATCGTCCGCGGTTAAGCTTATACATCCGTCAGCAGCAAAGTACTTAAACTGTATGTCTTGCGGTATCGCTTTTACGAGAATGGACAGCTTACAGCGACACAAGGAAAAACAGCATGGTATGTCAAGCCGTAAACGTTCAGCTCCGCCAGCTGTTAAAGGGTCTTGTACGAAACAACCACGAATTAGGTTTAAAGTATGCGATTTCGAAATGGAAAAGACTACCTATGCCGCACACTTGAGAAGCAACAGACATAAAAATGCCACAGTTACCGCTACTGGCGAAGATGGCGTAGAAATGGTTAGCACAGCGTTTAACAACCGTATGGCTAGCTATCGCATAAGGAACGCTAGTGTCGACGATGGAGTGTCCGAACCGAGGAAGAGGTATGCTGTAAATCTATTGTATATATTAGTTTTAAGATTCCGTAATTTTTAAGTTCTTCGCCCACCTTCCATGTAAATTATTTGGAGATAGTAGAGGAGGAAGATAGCCAAGATAAAATAAAAATCTTACACAAGTACTACATTAAAGCAGGTAGTACATATTTTACACAATCTGCAACACCATATTCTACAATTCCAAAAGAAATAGTCATTTCGGAAATGGAGTTGATAGATACGCCTAACATTCGTCTAGCTAAAAGCCTATCTTTAAAATTTGAAAAAAAAATATATGTAAAACAGCGCATTACTTTGGAAAAATTAATGTTTTAAAAATAAAATCAGAAACAATAATTGGTGTTTGCAAATAAATGTAGACCTACCTTAAATCTTCAAAAACTTTTCACAAAAAATCACTATACGAAACGATTGTTTAAAATATCGATGTACCTTTACACGCTAAAGAAACGTACGGAAGAAATAGGTTTTTACTAATCAGACCGCGTTATATACGGTTTGAAAAGCGTTAATTGATCTATATTACTAAATGACGTTTGTATTTTTTCGGGACCAAACTAGAGCGCTCATTGTATGATTAATAAACCCTCCAGCAATTATGCGGTGATTCTAATGGATGGCATTGATCGTATCTATTGTATTTTTCAAATCATATAGCCGCTAATTAATAAAAAAGAAAGGTTTACGCTACTTTCACTTTACCTCACATAATTGTAAAGCAATTAGTTTGTATTTTCTAACTATTTAGCATTGAGCATAATTTGTGACGTACTTATTTAGGAAAATGTTAAACCAGAAAAATTTTAAAAGTCATGCGTTTTTGCGATATTCTGAAAACAGAATGGTTGTTTAAAGCATATGCTATAGACGAGCAAAACAATTTAAAGAGGTTTGAGAGCTTTAAAAGTGTAACTTTGTAAGGGGTAATCCTATTGAAAATCTGTTTGCAGATTCGAATTCTGCGTAAAATTTTAGACTAACAAGATGTGCCACATGGTTAAAAAATTTATTAGGACGATCATAAAATCGTTATCGGCAAAAAATCTTAAAATTGGGGTAGCTCCCTCTGGGGTGATGCTATCTGAAAAATTCATAGAGATTCGGGTAGCTGAGAAAAATCTAATATTAATTAATACCAAACAAGATAGGTTTATCTCGAAAGATGCAATGGATAGCAGAAGAAAACTATTTGGTTCAAATTTGGGAGCAAAGAGCAAAATTTTAGAGGTTTGAGACTTTAAAAGTGCAACTTTGTAAGGGGGGTCCGATTTTAAATCTTTTTGCAGATTCGGATTCTGTGTAAAAATCTAGACTAACAAGATGCGTCACATGACTAAAAAATTTATAAGGACGGTCAAAAAATCGCTATCAGCAGAAAATCTTAAAATTGCGGTAGCCACCTGGGGGGTGATGCAATCTAAGAAATTCCTAGAGATTCGAGTAGCTGAGAAAATTCTAATATTAATTGATACCAAACAATATAGGTTTATCTCGTGGGTGGAAATGACTAGTCGAAGAAAACTATTTGGTTCAGATGTGGGAGCAAATGTGGATTGTGTGTGGAAATGTGTTCATCTCCGCATTTCCCTCCTTATGGGATTTACATATAGTTGAAGAAAACTATTTGGTCCAAATGAGTGTGGAAATGAGGGATTCTCCTCATTCCCGCCTTATGGGAATTTACATGTAAATGTGTGTGGAAATGAGGGATTTTCCTCATTTCCGCCTTATGGAAATTTACATGTAAATGTGTGTGGAAATGAGGGATTTTCCTCATTTCCACCAAACTATCACCTCCGCCTCCTCATTTCCACCTTATGGGAATTTACATGTAAATCTGTGTGGAAATGAGGGATTCGGGTTTAAATGAGGCGGCAGAACGTCACTAAATACCCTACTATTGTACGATTATAACATTTTACCAGCTCATTCACAGCCTACTCAAATTTAGAATCTTAAATACCATCCTACATTATAATGGAGCAGTTGAAAACGTCTTTTGGTGAAAAGATAATTAAAGTCGGTTAATCAGTTTTGTGGTTATTAAATAAAAGACATTTTTATTGCGTAAAACAAATTTAAATAAATTAATCTAGTTACCTTAGGTTTTATGAAATACAATGCTCTAATGTTCAAAATGCGTCTGAGATGTAACACATTTTGTGGAGTTAATTTTCATTTATCGAGCCCAGAATAAATGTACCCGGTAAACGGCGGCTACCTTCAATCAATAAATTAACCAAAAGTTAACAAAAACCAGCCGTGAAAGAAAGAAATAGGTTCGGATCTCGGAATCAGATTTCTTTATAAAGAAAAAAGTAATTGTCATTTATAGTTGTCTGATATTTAAATTTGGCGGGATTTGAAATTTCATTCTGTATTTCCATCATCATTATCATTAGGTCTTCAGTCCTGGAACTGGTTAAACGCTATCTCCATCGTTTCTCATTCTGAAATAACCTACACATTTCCCTGAAATTCCCACAACCTCTATTTTTTACTTCTTCTTTTTCCTTTTTCTGTTTCTATCATATCCCGTGCTATTACCTCATGTCTTAGAACTTGTTCTATCATCCTATCTCTCCTATTTTTTACTGTTTTCTACAGATGCCCTTTTTTCCATACTATTTCTAGAACCTCTGTTTATGATAGATTCATTATACGTTTGTAGCACCATATTTCAAAGGCTTTTATATTTTTCATGTCTGCTTCTTCTACTGCCCACGTTTCACGACCGTACAGTGCTGTGCTCCACACATATGCTTTCACCAGTTTTCTTTGTTTCTATTTCTTGTTCTCAAATATAGCAGCTTCGTTTTCTTGTTAAATGCAGCACGGCCTTGTGATAAACTTCTTTTTGTATCTTTTACACTTTTCCTCTTCTATTGTTTTCTAAAACTATATCCTATTTCGCAGACATTCAGTGGTAAACAAAGAGGTGTAAGTAACCCGACGGCTTCCAAAATTCCCCAACACTTAGACAATAGTTTTGCAATTACTCCTTTCGCACAATCAACATTTGTTGAATATATTTCAAAACCAACACCTGTAGTTTATTTTACAAAAGTAGGAGGAATACAGGCATCCTGGGCCCTCATTTGCTTACTCATTTACATGTAAATTCCCATAAGGAGCAAATGAGGAGGAGCGACTCCCACCTTGCTCTCCGTCTTGCTGGGACACCCCCAATCCTCATTTGCTCCCTCATTTGCCACCACATTTCCACCAGCATCTACCTTTCCACACACATCTGGACCAAATTTACATGTAAATTCCCATAAGGAGGAAATGAGGAGATTCATCTCCACATTTCCACAAGCATCCACATTTCCACAAGCATCCACATATCCACACACATTTGAACCAAATAGTTTTCTTCGACTAGCCATTGCATTTTTCGAGATAAACCTATCTTGTTTGGTATCAATTAATATTAGAATTTTCTCAGCTACCCGAATCTCTAGGAATTGTGTAGATAGCATTATCCCCCAGGGAGTTACCCCCATTTTAAATTTTTTTACCAGCAGCGATTTTTGACCGTCCGTGCATTTATATTTCCAATGCTCCACCAGAAGGTACTACATTGACCAGGAGGCGAGTTTTTTGTTGCCTGGAAATTTGGAATTTTGCCGAACCCTTGCCGTTCCAGGCAAGGTAGGGATCTTTAACGTGCGTGACAACACTCACACACGGGACCTCCATTTAACCTCTCATCCGAACGAGGGCGTAATATTTGTGAAAAATGATCATCTGTCATTTTTAAAGGAGTCGGCCGTATCGGGATTTGAACCCAGGACCTTGGGATCCGTAGTCTTACGCTTACTACATTGATCCACGGCGACGCGATTTTTGACCGTCCGCATAAATTTTTTTATACATGCGGCACATCAAATTAGTCTAGAATTTTACGCAGAATTCGAATCTGTAAACAGATTTGCAATAGGACTACCTCTTACAAAGTTACACTTTAAAGCTCCCAAATCTCTTAAAAATTTTTGTTCATCTATGACATATGCTTTAACCAAACGCTTCGAGGTATTAACACAAAGAAATTAAGCACGCAAAAGTTTAATAATTTATTTTATGCGATTTACAGTTTAATAAACGAATTACAATTTTTACAAAGTATAACATTATTTTCTTCGTGTAGTCGAATCCAAACAGGTTAAAGTAACCTATAACAAAAAAGACATTAATGTGTTTAAAAATATCTATAACAAAAAAGAGATTAATGTGCTGTTTAAAAAGAGAGGAAACGTGTTTCGGTCAATAAGTCATATTGTCGTTAATCTAACAATTTGAGAATAATGTAAAACATCCCAATGTAATGTGTTTTTAATATGTAAATGGGAAGGTCAAGTTTAACGTAATCATCGCCCGAATTACATGTGGTGTACAATTCTTTTTAAAAGTGTATATCTTCTCCAAACAAATGCGTTAATTACAGGAGGAAAGTACGCTGAATGCAAGTCAATTAATAGCAATTTAATACTGCTTACTGACCTACCTTAATTGTTTGTACAAGGAAACACAATAAAATATATACAAATATAGCAACTATCTGATATATTTATGCCCCATGCGTAGGTTGCTGTACTATTAGGAATGATGTACCTTTTGCCGTCCTCGCCCGACAAACTAATTTTATTAAGTAATTGGGTATAAAGTTGGTGTTTACATGGTTTCGTTTAAGACCTCGTATATATTTTCCAGATTACTAGATGTTATAACCATATTTTTTGTGTTAAAGGATTTCACATCTGTAGTCTCTTCTCCCATTTTTGTGTAAACGCCGTAGAGTTCGCAATTAACTTTTATTGCTGTATGTTGTATTCTTTTTTTCATTAAGTAATCGAATAAACCACTCTTTCTGCTTCCAAAGAAATTCGGACACTCCATCGTCGACAATGGCGTTCTTTATGCTATAGCTAGCCATACGGTTGTTAAACGCTGTGCTAACCATTTCTACGCCATCTTCGCCAGCAGCGGTAACTGCGGCATTTTTATGTCTGTTGCTTCTCAAGTGTGCGGCATAGGTAGTCTTATCCATTCCGAAATCGTATACTTTACACATAATTCGTGGTTGTTTCGTACAAGACCCTTTAACAGCTGGCAGAGCTCAATGTTTACGGCTTGACATACCATGCTGTTTTTCCTTGTGTCGCTGTAAGCTGTCCATTCTCGTAAAAGCGATACCGCAAGACATACAGTTTAAGTACTTTGCTGCTGACGGATGTATAAGCTTAACCGTGGACGATGTTACACCACGACATTTGTTCTGGTACCGTTTGAGAGCATTTTTTCAGGTATAGGAAACACTGCAAGAGTTGCATTTAAAACGTTTGCGGGTACCATTTTAGTACAAAACAAAATCCGCACTATAGGACTTTGGTTAAACTTGAAAGCGAACTAACTTATAAACTAAAAAGCCGCTAATTAATAAAAAAGAAAGGTTTACGCTACTTTCACTTTACGTCACATAATTGTAAAGCAATTAGTTTGTAAAACAAATGTATTTTCTAACTATTTAGCATTGAGCATAATTTGTGACGAACTTATTTAGGAAAATGTTAAACCAGAAAAATTTTAAAAGTCATGCGTTTTTGCGATATTCTGAAAACAGCACATTACTGTTTGAAAATGGTTTTAAATATTATACATTTATGGCTTATAAAGAACTCATTTCTAAAATCCTTGCGGTTTTAGATTTTATCGAATAGTGGTTGTTTAAAGCATATGTTATAGACGAGCAAAACAATTTAAAGAGGTTTGAGAGCTTTGAAAGTGTAACTTTGTAAGGGGTAATCCTATTGAAAATCTGTTTGCAGATTCGAATTCTGCGTAAAATTCTAGACTAACAAGATGTGCCACATGGTTAAAAAATTTATTAGGACGATCATAAAATCGTTATCGGCAAAAAATCTTAAAATTGGGGTAGCTCCCTCTGGGGTGATGCTATCTGAAAAATTCATAGGGATTCGGGTAGCTGAGAAAAATCTAATATTAATTGATACCAAACAAGATAGGTTTATCTCGAAAGATGCAATGGATAGCAGAAGAAAACTATGTGGTTTAGATTTGGGAGCAATGATCAAAATTTTAGAGGTTTGAGACTTTAAAAATGCAACTTTGTAAGGGGTGGTCCGATTTTAAATCTGTTTGTAGATTCGGATTCTGTGTAAAAATCTAGACTAACAAGATGCGTCACATGACTAAAAAATTTATAAGGACGGTTAGAAAATCGCTATCAGCAGAAAATCTTAAAATTGGGGGGTGATGCAATCTAAGAAATTCCTAGAGATTCGAGTAGCTGAGAAAATTCTAATATTAATTGATACCAAACAAGATAGGTTTATCTCGCGGGTGGAAATTACTAGTCGAAGAAAACTATTTGGTTCAGATGTGGGAGCAAATGTGGATTGTGTGTGGAAATGTGAAGTTCATCTCCGCATTTCCCTCCTTATGGGATTTACATATAGTCGAAGAAAACTATTTGGTCTAGATGAGTGTGGAAATGAGGGATTCTTCTCATTCTCGCCTTATGGGAATTTACTTGTAAATGTGTGTGGAAATGAGGGATTCTCCTCATTTCCACCAAACTATCACCTCCACTTCCTCATTTCCACCTTATGGGAATTTACATGTAAATCTGTGTGGAAATGAGGGATTCGGGTGGAAATGAGGCGGCAGAACGTCACTAAATACCCTACTATTGTACGATTATAACATTTTACCAGCTCATTCACAGCCTACTCAAATTTAGAATCTTAAATGCCATCCTACATAATAATGGAGCAGTTGAAAACATCTTTTGGTGAAAGGATAATTAAAGTCGGTTAATCAGTTTTGTGGTTATTAAATAAAAGACATTTTTATTGCGTAAAACAAATTTAAATAAATTAATCTAGTTACCTTAGGTTTTATGAAATACAATGCTCTAATGTTCAAAATGCGTCTGATATGTCACACATTTTGTGAAGTTAATTTTCATTTATCGAGCCCAGAATAAATGTATCCGGTAAACGGCGGCTACCTTCAATCAATAAATTAACCAAAAGTTAAGAAAAACCAGCCGAGAAAGAAAGAAATAGGTTCGGATCTCGGAATCAGATTCCTTTATAAAGAAAAAAGTAATTTTCATTTATAGTTGTCTGATATTTAAATTTGGCGGGATTTGAAATTTCATTCTGTATTTCCATCATCATTATCATTAGGTCTTTAGTCCTGGAACTGGTTAAACGCTATCTCCATCGTTTCTCATTGTGAACTAACCTACACATTTCCCTGAAATTCTCACAACCTCTATTTTTTACTTCTTCTTTTTCCTTTTTCTGTTTCTATTATATCCCGTGCTATTACCTCATGTCTTAGAACTTGTTCTATCATACTATCTCTCCTATTTTGACTGTTTTCTACAGATGCCCTTTTTTCCATACCATTTCTAGAACCTCTGTTTATAATAGATTCATCATACGTTTGTAGCACCACATTTCAAAGGCTTCTATATTTTTCCTGTCTGCTTCTTCTAATGCCCACGTTTCACGACCGTACAGTGCTGTGCTCCACACATATGCTTTCACTTCTTTCCTTGTTTCTATTTCTTGTTCTCAAATATAGCAGCTTCGTTTTCTTGTTAAATGCAGCACGGCCTTGTGCTAAACTTTTTTTGGTATCTTTTACACTTTTCCTCTTCTATTGTTTTCTAAAACTATGCCCTATTTCGCCGACATTCAGTGGTAAACAAGGAGGTGTAAGTAACCCGACGGCTTCTCAAATTCCCCACCACTTAGACAATAGTCTTGCAATTACTCCTTTCGCACAATCAACATTTGTTGAGAATATTACAAAACCAACACCTGTAGTTGTTTACGAAACTCATTAGGTTTAAATACAATTACTTCTTTCATTATTAGGTTTTCGATCCTGGAACGGGTTGGACGCGTACCTCCATTGTTTTCTATTTTGAGCTAACCTACACATTTCCCTGAAATTCGTACAGCTTACATCATTCACCATCCGTGTGCAATTATCTACTCTAGGTATCTACCTCTCTTTTTCCTTTCTCTGCTTCTAATATATTCTGCACGATTCCCTTATGCCTTAGTGTATGTCCTATCGTCCTAACTCTCGTAGTTTGTTACTGTTTTCCAAAATATTTTTCTTTTACTACCATTTGTAGTACCTCTTTGTTCTTAATTTTGTTTGTCCATGATGTCTTCATTATACGTCTGTAGCACCACATTTCAAAGGGTTACCTTTTTCCTTTGTGTTTCTTTTACTGTCCACGTTTCACGGCCGTACAGTGCTGTGCTCCACACATACGCTTTCAGCAACCGTTTCCTTTTCTTTTCGTTTAAACCTAATTGTTGCCTTATGTATGTTAAATGCAGTACGGCCTTGCTCTAATCTTTATTTTATATATTTTTTGCACTTTTCCCATCTTGCTTTATTTGTCTTTCTAGGTAGCAGAAACCCTTAGTCTCTTCTAAGTTTTCGTTTCCTATTTGTATTTTGGTTATTGACTTATTTTTACATCATCTACATACTACTACCATAGTGCCTGTAGTACCTCTGACCAGAATAATTGCATTGGAAAGTAAGCGAGGCGTTTGTACGCAAAAGATGATTGATATAGCCCTTTATTATTATAACGATGTATCGTAATGTCTAAAAGTTTATTTTTTTGATATTTTAATTTTAATAATATATCCATATTTATCTTTAGAAATAGCATATGAAGTCATTCGCCTATCTATAAAAACGGTAATAAAAAATTAATCTGTCTAATTGAACACATTTTCTATCGTATGTATTGTACATGTGCACCAACCTTATGCAAAAAGCTATCAAGGACTTATAGTAAAATAGCTAATCAGAAAAGTGAAGGAATTTTCTTACTACGTTGTAAAACCAAAAGATTAACACTTACTTTTATAAACATCAAGGTGAAGTACTTGTTCCAGAGGATGTAAACTTGAAACGAAAATTGGTACTTTTATTTCACGTAAGTTTGTTTCTATATTTTTTTAGCAGCATCGACAGCTGAGGTCATTAGCCGACAATAATTCTTGAAAAGCAATGTACCTTTCATTTTCACACTGTTCTAGATCTTCTTGAATAAGTTTATTTCTTTCAAGAATGATATTACATCTTTAATTGATGGTGTGTTGAAATGTAGAATTTCTAGAAAATTATTGTTTTTAAAATATATTTGTAGAAAGTATGTGCTGTACATCAAATGAGCTGCGGCAAGTATCGTACTGTGGTGGGTTATGGTTCTTCAATAGATGGATATATGTCTTTTTGTATGTCCTATTCGGATTTTGCTTACCACAGATTATCTCTTCTACTTAGGTATTGAAGCTGCACCAGTCTTTCGTCAACCAACGGTCTGACGACGTGTAATTTATTTTTAGATCGTACCCATTAATGCCGTCAGGTGTCTGTGTTCAATTTCTTAATCAATTCTTCACAGTCGTTGATCTAATTTGTATTTGTGTAATTGGTACTAGAGTGTATGCTTCCTTCACTGTTTTATCGAATCTCTTGTAACGATTTTATTTCTTATCTAGATGTGTTCATATAATTAATCTCTTTATTTAATAATAAACAATATAATGCATAATAATGCTATACAATCCACTAATTAAATATTACCTATTGTCTAATAAAGTATTAGCATTCAATTCAAATTAAAATTTAATTTACACGGTGACAAAATAAGTTTTCATTTAGTGTCATTCCTAGAGCTCCCTCTGTTAGACAGTTGTAAGGTAATCTTGTTTCCGGGCAGCAACTCGCTTGACCCCGACACTTCCAATACAGCTGTGGTGAAAGCAGGTCGAATTGTTCCTTGAATCCGAGGACAATGGTTTTTGCGTTTTTTCGTGTTGGAAGCACGTACGATTTAAGTTGTTCTTAAAGGAAAATGTCATCTCCGAAAAGCATTTTTGTGTTGTCCACTTGTTGGAACAGCTCGCAGATGACGAGAAATTTTTGTTGAAAGGCCGTAGTTAACAGTAAGTAAAATTTGATTCTGTAACCATATTAAGTAAAGACTTTCAGTGCAACTTTATATATAACATGCAATTTTACATATAGTATTCAATTTAAAATAACATGCAACGTTTGATAATTTTCGTAGTTTAATTTATACGTAAGGCAACTTTAAATTAACATGCAGATTGGTAATAAGATGAAAATTGGAAATAATGTTTAGCTTGAAGAAAAACATACCATCTTTAGTTAACAGGAGTCTGGTTTAACGTAATTTTAATTAAAAGCACTAGAAGAACATATAGGAGTTTACGCTTTGTTCGAGTGTGGACCTGGCGAAATTTAATTATTCAAAATGGATGCCGAGTAATGTGGAGTTTCAGTATGCAGTAAAATTATTTGTTCTAAATTGGAGATTTCCTTATTTTAATGCTGACGCAAGACGCCTAGCAGGTATTTTTCAGTCAGACGGAGTTCTGGTATGTAGAAATTTGTTTTCATATGTTAGCTGAACTATGGACATAGCAGTTAGATAATTTTTTGTTTAATCAAGTATTTAAACTTCAAAATAGGTCAAGGACAGACTATAAATATATTTTCAATATTAAAAATAGGAATCTGTAAATTTTACATTTCTTAATATTTTATTAATTCACTGAAACTACGGAAGATGTCATTATGTCATAGAGAAAGTAAATTCTTCTATTTAAGAAAAATTAGAAATTAAACTTCTATGTTTGCTATTTCATTAATAACTATCTGGAATTATGTATTGTGAGGTTATGGCAGATCTACCCAAACCAACATTTTTGTTATCAGTAAGTAACAGTTTAGAAAGCAACTTTATGCTTAATCAATTTGTTAATAAAACTTGGCTAGATATTTCTTACAGAAATAACCACATTTAACTTGATTGGTACTGATTTTATCCAGTGCCTTTGTAAATAATTTTCACAAATTAATTTAATCAAAAATATATAATAAATGAAAGGATATTTTGTAAAAAAAGCACGTTAACTGAATACCAGAGGAATAGATTTTTATTTTTGAACAAGACTATTCTTTTTAATTAGGATGAATAAAAGTTGATTCCATTTGAATTTTAAAAATTTTTGAGTATAGGTGCACAAACAGTGCTATTCTTTGTTTAATCTGTTCACAGGTGAAGCAGTGGAGTACTAAGGTCAAAGTCGAGCCATAAGGTAAGAAACTTTAGGGATTATGTTGTCTTTAATAAACTGTATAGCGGTTATAGAATAAAGGTTTCCGCATTCGCCTTGTACAAGGGACTTGAGTAAGGTCTTCTCTGTATAGAAAAATACGGTGGCGCCTTATTCTTCATATTTTTGGTCGCAATCCAACCCCGACCCACAGCTCATGTTCCACCCAGAGCATATAGTTCGACTAGCCGCTTTGCCTTTGAGATTTCCACAACTTTGGGCCATTTTCCATCAGAACTTGCCGTGGGCTCTATTCTCTTACTGGAAATTCTCGTAAAATAAAATCCCATAATAACTAGAAAGGCTATACTCTCATTATCAGATAATCCAATGTGGCCTGGAATCCAAACAAGCACTATTTCTGTGTCTTTTAGAAAGTAAATTGATTTAATTATTATACTAAGGAATCGTTTATTTTTAGTGAGTCAAGTGACTTAATAGCTTGTGACGAATCTGAGAAGATTATGACTGAGTGTAGTGATGAATTTTCAGCAAATAGCAGTGCTCTATATATTTTGCAAAGAGCTGAGCTATTTGATGGAAGTTGCACACTAGGGTAAGACTCCCCATAAACAACCGCTGATCTAGCACCAGGTACAGATTTTGCACCATCGGTGTATTTGTGTTAAAAGCCTTGATACTGTAACGGGCTACCGCTGACGCGTTTCGCTAATTTAGAACAAGTAATAACAAAAGTCTTTATTACTCACTGTTCACAAGTCTAATTAACAGTATACGCCTTATTTATAGATGTTTTCAGTCTAATTAACAATGAAGCACTATCACACTAATGAATTTACAAGCACTAATATCTTCTTAAACTAAATCCTTAACCATAAGTCTTCCCAACAACACTAAACACTACTGTAATTTATTTATTACACTTTTGTCTATTTATGTACAAGCTGGCGGTACAATATACACGTTCACATAACACAAACTTATATTTACTATAGGACTTTCAGAACGTAATGACCAACTAACTATATACGAGATGATTTATATACGACATTTTGATATAGACTAACTTCTACATTCCTCACCTATCTTATATATACCCTATAATTAAATAAATGACTCATATTCTGGTGTTTACTGGAAAGTGCGAGACTGTAGAATATACTTCGGTTATGCAGCTTGCGTGTTTGACGGGTTGCTTAGTTCGTAACAATACGGTGTTTCTCGTATGTTTCTAAAAATATGCTACCCGTATGAAGTTTTTCAAGATCTGCAAGTATCTTGGAATCAGGACTACTAGAACCACGCCACATCATCCTCAATCGGATGGAATAATTAAAAGAATAAACAAAACCTTAGGAAAGTACCTAACCAAAGTTTTCTCTGAACATCAACGAGACTGGGACCAGTATTTACATTTGTTTCTACTGGTGTACCGATCTTCGGTACATGACAGCACAGGATATTCTCCCGCTTGCGTGATGTTAGGACGTGAATTGCGGCTAGTATGTGATCTTTTGTTTGGATTTAAACATGGAGAAGAGATCGCAGTTGAAGATTATGTTATTAAGCTTATTAAGCTTCGTGAAGGATCAAATATCATTCACGAAAACGTCCGAAAGAATATCTAAGTAGCAAGCGATCGAATGAAATCACAATATGACACGAGAGCACAAGAACGTGGTTACCAACCTGGAGATTTAGTGTAGTTGTAGAATCCACAAAGAAAGCGTGGATTGTCGCCAAAATTACAAAGACAATGGGAAGGCCCGTACAAAGTGTTAAAAAGAATTAATGATGTAGTGTACCGGATCAGAAGATCTTCCTGTGGTAAACCGAAAGTGGTACTCTCTGACCGTTTAACAAGAAAGACTCGAGTAATGAAAATGGTGTTCAAAGAGTTATTAATCGTGATCCAAATGTAGATTTTGAGAGTTTTATGACGGCGTAAAATGGTTCCGCTAAGGCGAGATTTGGCGTTGTTGTTGAAAAACAGCAAGATTTGTTTAGAGTACTAAAAGGGTATTCTCTTGCACATCGCATAGCTCAAGATCTGCAAATGTCAAGAAGAATAGCTGTTGTTTTCAAGAGAAAGTTTGGATGTGTGGATAAATTAGTACAACAGCAACCAACTGTTGGAAAGGCTTTGGTTTTTCAGGATGGAAAGCTGTATGTTTACTATCTGGTCACCAAAAATTCTTCATGGACATTCTTATGGACATCTATGGAAGGCTTTCCTCGACTTTAAGGCTAAGATGTTGGCAAAAAGAGTATCGAGACTAGTGGTGTCCAAGCTAAGTTGTGGGCTGGATCGCTTAGATTGGAAAATAGATCGAAATATGCTATAAGTAATTTTTCAGAAAAGCAAGGTCCAGGTCCTTGTTTGTTGCTATCAACCGGTTGCCTACCAAGACCAAGAAAAGAGTGTTGACTGTTATTTCCAACGACGTGGTGGATGCACCATAGGAGATAGCTGCCGATATCGTTATCAGTCATCGAATTGGCGTCAAAATGTTTTTACAATTACGGGACGTAACGGTTTTAAAGAGGGGGCAGTGTTACAAGCTATTACGCAACCCGTCAAACACCCAAGCTTCATAACTTAGGTATATTCTATAGAAGCCTTGAACTTTACAGCAAACACCAGAATATGAGTCATCTATTTAATTATAGGGTATATATAGGATTGGTGATAAATGTAGAAGTTAATATCAAAATGTCGTATATAAATCATCTCGTGAATAGTTAGTTGGTCATTACGTTTTGAAAGTCCTGCAGTAAATATAAGTTTGTGTTATGTGAACGTGTATATTGTACCGCCAGCTTGTACATAAATAGACAGAAGTGTAATAAATAAATTATAGTTGTGTTTAGTGTTGTTAAGAAGACTAATGGTTAAGGATTTAGTTTAAGAAGATATTAGTGATTGTAAATAGCATTAGTGTGATAGTACTTCATTGTCAATTGGACTGAAAACATCTATAAATAAACTGTGTAACAAATACAATAAGTCCGCCCCTGCGCGTAGTGTACGTTTTAAACGGAACAATGCCGAGCGTTCCTTATCAGTAGTTAGTCGACAGAGTCCATCTATATACGTGGGCCGGTTAAGATCGCGCCGTGAACTATATCAGTGATTTTACATAAATGTTTAAGTTTGTTTGTTTTAACTTTAAGTATATTTGGTTTACGTTCATTAAATGCTTAAAACAAAATAACATCTGTTGATTAAATCGAGCAGAACCCCTTTCAAATTATATAACAATAACAACCCCATTATAACAAGTGTCGTCCAACGATGGGCCTTAGATTCAATTGCAGATGTTTTCGTCGCGTTGTTAACAAGTATCGATCGATCGTATACAGCTTAAAGTTCATGACCGTGACCGCGCCGCGCAGTTTGATAGATTAGTATTTCGATTTCGTTTTGTTATTGTTCACGTGTTTACGTTACAATAATTTTGAAAAGTTTTGTGTGTGATTCAGAAAGTTATTGATGCAGTACAGTGTTTGGAATTTGGATACGCTTGCTGGCATTTTGTAAGGTACTTTTGGATGTTTTGGATAAAAACTTGTAAGTACTCTTGTTCTTTGTATACACACATAATTTAATCTGGAAGATCAAGAAAAATATTTGCTTCGCTCTACTACGAGTAGAATTGTTCGCAAGCAGAATTCAGTAATAGACCTTGTTTCGGAAATTTTAGAAACTGTTGTAAATAAAGTGTTTGTTCGCGAATCCGAAATGGCTGTAAACAATGTGGTTCTTAGTAATGAACAGTTTCAAGAACTGCTAGGACGTTTGTCCATTGGGCAACAAGCAATACAACTTCTGTTAATACCGGTAATTTAGCTAATTACGCTTCGCGTTTTAATGGTTCGAAAGATTCGGACGTTAATGGTTTTATTGAAGCGGTAATCATTTATAAAGATTGTATGCGTGTTTCTGACGAAAACGCAGTCAAAGGGTTGCCGATGTTACTTGATGGTTTTGCATCGAAGTGGTATTACGGTGTTAAAGATACAGTACAATCATGGGATATGGCGCTAAAATTGCTTAGAACGACTTTTGGTCCACAAAAGCCGCCATACAGGGTGTATCGTGAATTGTTTGCGGTAGAACAAGACCCTTATACACCTACGGACGTTTTTATTTGTAAAGCGCGATCAATTCTTGCACAATTGCCGTCGGGAACGTTATCTGAACAGGTGCAACTAGATATGGTTTATGGACTTTTGCATAACAATGTTCGACAGAAAACACCGCGCGATAAAGTTAACGATTTTAATGAACTTTTGTCTCAGTCGAGATTGGTAAAAGAAAGTTTTGAGCGACATGAGTCGGAAAATAGTATTAAACGTATTCGTTGTCATTACTGTAAAAATACGGGTCATACAAAAAGTGAATGTCAAAAAATGTTGTCGAAAAATAAAAATAGCGACTCTCTAAAAGTTGTTAGTGGAATTTCGCGACAGGACAATTTCGGAATTAAAGAAAAACCTTCGGTTAAACCAATTGCATGTTATGGTTGTGGTAAACAGGGATTTATTCGTGCAAACTGTCCTTCCTGTAAAACCATTAAAACCGAGGCACTAGAATTTCTTAGCATGGATGCTTTGATTTCTCCGCAACCGAGACCGGTCCTGCGCGTGAATATTTTAAATCATCGTGGTCTGGGAATGGTGGATACGGCCGCTAAACAAAGTATAGCAGGCAGTACCCTGTACCGTATTTTGCAAAGTGAAGGGGTAGAATTTCAAAAAGTATCTATTACTATTAAACTTGCGGATGGCTCCTTCAAGAAAAAGAACGTTTTAACTACGTTGGTTGATGTAAATTTGAAAGATAGGGTTATTCCAACGAAATTTATAATCCTACCTGACTCTGAAAACAATACGTTGTATGGGATTGATTTTATAAAACAGACGAAAATTGTTTTGGACGTTGCCAGTGAAACATGGAATTTCCTGGATTTGCCAAATTGTATTTTTTCTTTGGAATTTGAAAATTCGTTTGAGAGGAAAATTTCTGCGATTAAAAATGCACCCTCTCTTGAGCTATGCAGTTTGGATAACCTTAGGTCAGATGAAGGCGCGACGTTGACGTTCGAGGAACGCGGTCGTCTTAGTGCGTTTCTGGAAGAACGACATAATACCTTAGTCTGGGGGGAGACCCCACACCATTCGCTCAGCATAGCATAAATACAGGCGATCATGCACCAATCGCCTTACATCCATATCGTTTGTCTTTTGTTAGGAAGGAACAGTTAAAAGTTGAATTAGATAGACTTCTTAAAGATGGTATAATTGAAGAGTGTGAAAGCCCGTGGGCGGCTTCAGTAGTATTAGTACCGAAAAAGGACGGAGGTGTACGTTTGTGTGTAGATTATCAAAGATTAAATGCGATCACTGTGAATGAATATTATCCGTTGCCGCGTGTAGACGATTTATTACATGCTGCCAAGCGAACATTTTTCATGTCAACTATTGACTTACGTTCTGGCTATCACCAAATCGCCGTTAAAAATAGTGATCGAGATAAGACTAGTTTTGTAACCACTTTTGGGACGTATCGGTTCCTACGTCTTCCGTTCGGACTAAAGACTGCTCCGAGTACTTTTCAACGATTAATGGACCAGTTCCGTCGAAGACTGGGTGATATTTTAGTGTTGGCATACTTAGATGATCTTATCGTGCTATCAAGTACTTTTGACAATCATCTAGAGGACTTGATAATAGTATTTGACCGATTAGACCAGTTTAAACTGCGTGCAAATAAAGAAAAGTGTGTTTTCCCTAGTGCTCAAGTCAAATATTTAGGTCATATTGATACGCCCTCTGGTATTTCAGTGGATCCTGAAAAAACGGCAGCCATGGTTGATAGGCTCGCCCCACGAAATGTAAAGGAAGTTCAATCCTTTTTGCAAACTGCTAGTTGGTATAGACGGTTTATTGAGGATTTTGCTACGATATCGCGATCGTTAAGTGATTTAACGAAGAAAAATGCTATTTGGAAATGGGAAGAAACCCAACAAAATTCATTTGTTGTGTTAAAACGATCATTAGTTTCAGCCCCGGTCTTGGGACAGTGTGACGAAACAAGACCGTATTTGATACGTACGAATGCTAGTAATTATGCGTTAAGGGCCGTGCTTTTACAAGGCGAAGGCGCAGAAGAGCACCTCATAGAATACGCCAGTCGACTTTTGACTAGCGCCGAGAGAAATTATGCCACGTCGGAGCGAGAGGCCTTGGCGGTGGTATGGGCTTTGAATAAATTTAGGGGATACATTGAAGGCTGTTCTGTTACTGTCCAAACGGATCATCAACCTTTGCGATGGTTAATGAGCCTTAAGTCTCCCACTGGGAGGCTGGCCCGGTGGGCCTTGTTAATACAAAGTTCTGATGTAAAAATTGAGTATTTGCCAGGGAAACGAAATGTAGTCGCGGATACATTATCACGACCTCCCTGTAGTCACAACAATGTAGAGACTTGTGGTGTATGTCAAATATCTGTAGAATTGCCTCATCGTTCGGCAGATGAAATTCGGCGTGAACAACTCAAAGATCCGGACCTTGAGAAAATAATTCGTAGTTTTGAAGATCCGACCGATAATGAATTTTCTAAGTGGACGGATCGTGGATATTTGCTGTCTCAAGGAATTCTTTATCGCTATGCCGCCGATGATGGCAAGGAAGCACAACCAGTTGTTCCGATTCATGAAAGGGAACGAGTTCTACAGGAGCTGCATGATGCAGCCACAGCCGCTCATTATGGTATAGAGCGCACTTATCTTCGTATTGCCAAAAAATACTATTTTACTGGTATGAGAAAGTACATTAGTGATTATGTAAGCAAGTGTGCCGATTGTCAGAGATACGAGGCTACGAATTTAAAGCCACCAGGAACATTGCTTACCCCCGTTTATGCTCAACGGTTTGAAGTTCTTACAATTGATTTATTTGGGCCACTGCCTGAGGACTCAAAAGGAGAAAAGTGGATTTTTGTCGTAGAGGATACCGCTACAAAATGGGTAGAATTGTTTGCTTTGGTTAGAGCGACAGGAGAAGAGTGTGCTATCACTCTTGTAGACGAAATATTTCTTCGTTATGGCATACCTAGGAAGATTATTTCGGATAATGGTGTACAGTTTGTATCTGCTGTGATGCAGCAGATTTGTTTTATTTTGAATATTAAGGAATCGTTTACTCCTTTATATCACCCATCAGCGAATATGGTGGAACGCAAAAATAGAGATTTGAAACCAAGACTCGCGATGCTTGTGAGTACGGATCATGGAAATTGGCCTGTAAAGTTGCCCTCTATCCGTTTCGCAATGAATTCGGTTTGGTGTGAAACAACTGGTTATACCGCCGTGTATTTGTCATTTGGAAGAGAAATGAGGACCCTGGATGATATTAAAAATGATGTAAAAGTTGTATTGGAGAGTGACACTTTTGTGCCACAGATAACTCCATACTTAAAGAAAATTGTCGAAACTTGGCGTGAAGCGAAATTTTCTACAGAAGCGAAGCAGGACAAGAGAAATGTCTATGCTAACGCCAAACGACGCAAAGTAGAAACCTATAAGGTTGGAACTTTAGTGTGGGTTAGCACTCATGCTACGAGCAATTCGGCGAAGGGACAAACGTCGAAGTTTTATCTTAAAAGAGACGGTCTTTACCAGATTTTGAGAGTTGTCTCACCCGTTAGTTTGAAGTTGGAAAAGTTGGTCCTGGAGTCATTCCTCTTGGAATTTATCACGTGTCTTCTCTGACCCTCGCTAATATTGACCCTTCAGAGAAGCCCATTGCTGAGTTGCGTTTACGAGGAAGACCCAAAAGGAAAATTGGGAATGTGCCGGTCACTTCTCGGGACGAGTGTGCGACCGGGAGGGGAGACTGTAACAAATAAAATAAGTTCGCCCCTGCGCGTAGTGTACGTTTTAAACGGAACAAGGCCGAGCGTTTCTTATCAGTAGTTAGTCGACAGAGTCCATCTATATACGCGGGCCGGTTAAGATCGCGCCGTGAACTATATCAGTGATTTTACCCAAATGTTAAGTTGGTTTGTTTTACATTTATGTATATTTGGTTTACGTTCATTAAATGCTTAAAACAAAATAAAATCTGTTGATTGAATCGAGCAGAACCCCCTTCAAATTATATAACAATAACAACCCCGTTATAACTGTTAATTAGACTTGTGAATAGTGAGTAATAAAAACTTTTGTTACTACCTGTTCTAAATAAATGAAACGCGTTAGTGGTAGCCCGCTACAACATCTTTGTCATTTTTGTCCATTTTATCATTGAGAGCCAGTAAAATTGCCATCATTCTAGACTCCTGTGTAGTTTGCTGTTTCTTGCTGCGACCCCTTTCTAATACTCTCTGCAGTTTCCGTTTGTGTTTTTTCTAGGCACACATTTTCTTGGGATCCTATTTCCACCCTTCATTCCTCAACGTGAGTTACAAATCCCCCAATTATGTATGTATTATAAAATAGAACCTAATAGGAAATTATTAGAAAATATTAAGAAAGTGCTAAGTGAAGTGCAACATTGTAATACAAAAACAATTAATAAAGTTTATTAACAGTTCATGAGAACGGATGCAATACAATGTATTCCGGACGATAGTGACACTGCAGGTGGCAGGTCACAGACGGTCAAGATACCGCAATTACCTAGAAAATAAGATTATAAAATTGTAACAATGAATAGAATTAAGAATAAGCAGATATGAGTTCTGCAAGTTCCCACAGCCATGTGAGGTGGTAGGGACATAATACCTGACAGTCAGTCAGTCAAAGTATTCAGCTTTAACGTGCAGTTGCTTAGACTATTTAAATTAGTACAATTAATTCTTTTTTTGAACTTGGGATAATTTAAATTAAGTTGGTAAAATTCCATATTCAATTCTGTTTAATTAAATAAATTTGTTAAGAAGTTTGGAAGTGTTTTTTAAAAACGCAGCTCCCAAAACCCGAACCTTAACTAGCGTTCCTAACTTCCTGCCTTCTTTTGCCCATTTTTTAATTTAATTATATTTACAATAAACCCTAAAATTCTAACTTAACTTTCTAAATTTATTTTCTGGCTGCCTATAATAATTAATTACGTCTATAATCCCTAATCACAATTAATATTCCAATTTTCTAGTTTTTTAAGTCCCTCGTTTAATCACCGATTTACTTTCCCTAAATTCGAGCCGCTACGTTGTGCGCCAATTTCTTGTTTGCTTAAACTCGATTCCCTCACGTTGGGTTGTCAAATTGTTTTCTTTAACTCAAGCCCATGTCTTACATTCTCGCGTCACGGTGACACGTCAATTTTCTTTCTTGCCCCACGATTTTGGTCGGCAGTTTTTTTCGTGACCCACGATTGTGTGGTGAGTTGTCTTTCGTGCCCCACGATTTTGGTTACCAATTTTCTTACGAGTCCCACGATTGGGTCACCGGATTTTTACTGCTACGATATCGCCGTACTTCGATGTATTTAACGCTCAGTTGCCTGGCTCAATTGATAAAGAATATCCAAGTACAATTTGGAAGGTTACAGATTTAAATATTTTCCGTGATTTTATATTTTTTTGCTTTCAATTATGAGCTTGATTTCAAATGATCATTTATATTTCATAGAAAAGCATAATTTATAAATCCATCGTATTAACCAACTTGTGCACATGTTTGCGATCGGTTTCAATTTATCCCTGAATATATTAGGAAGTGGCAAATTTGTACGCATCATCATTTTGTATTCGACCTTACTTAAGGTCGGTTTGACGCAGTTCTAACTTCTTTTCTATTCTGTGCTATTCTAAAAAGCTCTACATTCCCTTCACAGCTTAAACTTTTAATAATTTGACTAATATAGCTTGGTCTAGGTCTTCCTATACTCTTCTATCTTTTTCCTATCTACCTAACTCTACATAGATATTAGCTACCTGATGGTTGTTAAAGAACTCCAACACGCTTACATGATTCCCATTTATAAGGAAATGAAATATTACCTGGTTATCCCCTCCAAAAAAGGAAAAGTGTTAAATTATATGTTATGATAAGACTTAAGCAACGAATTGCTGCCAACATGCCAGACCGTTAACTAATTGTGTTTTGTCATGGTGACATTTAGTTAACTAATTTTTTTAATTTTTTTTTTGTTTTGTTTTCGAATTTACTTAAGGTCGGTTTGACGCAGTTCTAAATTATTTTCTATTCTGAGCTAGTCTAAAAAGATCTGCATACCTTTCACAAACTAAATCTCTAATAAATTTGACTAATATAGCCTTGTCTAGGTTTTCCTACTCTATTTTTATTTGGTAGTCTATAATCTAAGACCTTACTAAATAGTCCCTCATGTCTTAACTGATGCTCTATCATTCTATCTCTTCTGACCTTTAATTGTTTCCACACACAGGGTTCCTCATCTATCCTTCTATAAACTTCTTCATTTGTTACTCTATCTGTCCAACTAATGTTTAACATTCTCCGATAACACTAAGTTTCAAAAGCTTCTATCTTTTTCTTATCTACCTCTTTAATTGTACATACGTACGACTTTAGGAAACTTTTTCTATTATCTAAACTAATACTATTAGTTATTAGTAAGTCTTTCTTTTTTAAAAACATTTTTCTAGCTACTATATCCCTTCTGCTACGTCCGTCCTTTGCAATTATACTATCAAAGTAGCAATATTCATCTACCTCCTCTAACTCGGTATTACCTATTTTTAATTTTGGTTTAGAACTAGACTGTAACTCACTTGATATTATCTTTGTCTTACCTGAGTTAATTCTCATACTATAGTTACTCTGTAGTATCTCATCTAAAATATTTAAAAACTCTCCTAACTCTTTTCTAGACTCTGCTATAATGGCTATATCATCTGCAAAACGTAACATGTCTATTTTCTGTCCCTGTACACTAATACCTATCTCTTTTTTCTCTCTAGCTCAGTTTAAAGCTTCCTCAATATAAACATTAAAAATCAAGGGAGATAGTGTAACGGGCTACTATTAACGCGTTTCACTAATTTAAAACAAGTTGTAATAAAAGTCTTTATTACTCACTATTCATAAGTCCAATTAACACTATATGCCTTATTTATAAATGTTTTCAGTTCAATTAACAATGAAGCACTATCACACTAATGCTATTTACAAGCACTGATATTTTCTTAAACTAAATTCTTAACCATAGGTCTATTAACAACACTAACATTACTATTTATTTATTACACTTTTGTCTATTTATGTATTCTACAAGCTGTCGGCACCATATGCACTTTCGCATAATACTAATTTATATTTACTCTTGGACTTCCAAAAGCTTAACTATTTAACTTTACACGATGTAATTTATATTCGACATTCTGATATAGACTAACTCTTACATTTATCAGCAGTCTTATATATACCCTTAATTAAAAGGATGATTCATACTCCAGTATCTAGAAAATTCTAGTCTTGTGTAGTATATACATTGCTTACGGCGCTTGTAAGTTTGACGGGTTGCCTAATAATAGCTCGTAACAATACTATACAGCCCTGTCTAACATCATTTCTAATCTTAGCTTCCTTTTCTATTTCATCAAATCTAATTACTACGCTTTGGTTGTTATATAGACTGTAAATAATTTTTCTATCCCCAAGAGAGATTCCTATTTTTCGCAAAAACCTGAACATAACGATCCAATTAACTCTATCAAATGCTTTCTCTAAATCTACAAACGCGAAATGAGTCTTTTTTTTGGAACCTTTTTTCGATACTATCCTAATCATTAGTATCGGTTTTCTAGTCCTTCTGTCTTTACGAAAACCATATTGGTTTTCGCCTAAATAAATCTCAGTCAAAGCTTCTACTCTAATTTTAATTATTATTGTTAGTATTTTGGAAGCGTGGGAAGTTAAATTAATTGTTCTAAAATTCTCACAACTATCAGCTCCTGACTTTTTTGGGATTGGGATAATAATATTTTTTTCGAAATCTATTGGGACCTCACCTGTGTCATATATTACTTTTACTAGTTCATATAGTCTGTCTATAGCTTTCTGACTTGCATATTTTATTAATTATGCGGGTATATCGTCTATCCCGCTGCTTTACTTGGTTTAAGATTCCTAACAGCTGTGTCAAATTCCTCGCTTAATATTGAGAACCCTATTTCTACATCCTCTTTTTGGTCGTTCTCTAATTCATCCATATCGTCTCCCTTATATAAATCTTCTAAATATCTTTTCCATTTATCTGCTACCTCAAATTTATTTATTAGAAGCTCATTATTCTCATCTTTAATACCATTATATTTTTTCTATCTTCCCCGAAAAATTATTTAACTGACCTGTAAGCCCTGTCTGTCTTACCTACTTACAAATCATCTTGTATTCCCTTACAAGTTCACCTCCATCAATTTATTTCTAGCTTTTCTACACTCATGTGCTATTTTATTTCTAACTCTATTATATTTTTGCGTACTTTCACTATCCAATTTTCTGAAAGGTTTAAGCTTCTATTCTTTATTAAATCTAATATCTCTTTTGTTACCCAGGGTTTTCTGGCTTCTACTCTTTTCTTACCTATAGTCTGTGTAGCTGTATCATGTACAGCCCTTTTTATTTCTTTCCATCTATTTTCTATGTTCCCTCCTATAGCTATCTATTTGATCTTATTATCTAATACTTGTTTATATTCCTCTTTTACATCACTATCATAGCTTGTTAATACAAAAATTGTTTTCTTCGACCGTGCTATTTTATTCGAATGATTATTCACTACATGAATGAACTATTTTCCTCTAAATACCTGATTAATGGTTGTGGTAAGTCGCCTATAACGCATATAATTTAGAACAAGGCGCCATATATTCATGTAAATTAGCTTGAATAAAATATTTTCTAGTTGGTAATAATTTAAGTTCCAAAAATGGAATTGACCTCTTACGCGGTGATTCACTACAAGTATTCTGCAACTTGAACTTTCAGTCACTCCATATTTACGAAAACAAAAGTGTTTTAAAAATTGCGGATTTCCAAATCAGCTGAGACATTGTTTATAATAATAATCAAAATACTCGCTTGAAAATTATGTGTTGGTGTAATCTTTAGAGGTGTGCGCTGTAAATTAGACGAACCCATATAAGGAGTACCTTTATGGTTCGAAATAACCAGATCTTCTACCTACTAATGCACTTTGCAGAAAATGAAGCACTTATTTACTTTCTTTGTGACAGTATATGGTTGTTTGTTATTACTTCCTGTACAGTAGTTGTCAGAAGTTGTTCCAGATAATTGTGCCTGAAGCTGTTTCATTGTGTAATTAGAATGCAAATTCAAAGAATTTTAATTGATTTTATAGAGCATTGTGGACTAAAAATCTACAACCTATTTTTGAGTGTCATAATTGATTTTATGAATTCAATTGTTAGATTCCTAAGAAGCTTGGTGTGGGGGATTGTCATAGGCAAGGTCTACGATGTGAAAATATTTACTGAAAAGTACTTCAAACATCCGTGATAATGGTTTTTAAGTTAGTTTAAATCAGTGGTCCCCAAATTTTTTTGCCTCGTAGACCGCGCGCCAATTTTTTTTTGTTTTGGGTAAACCCCTCCACAGGTATTTTTCCAACCAGTTTTGAGACAGAAAACCTAATGACGAAAAAATAAGCGCAGATAAATCTGATGATTACTATAAACAGCTACAGGTGCGAAAATACATATTGAAAAAAATATTAAATCGGCAAATGTTCAAGTGCTGGAGGAACTTGGCAGCAACAGGCTGCTTACCCCCCTTCATAACCACTGATTGTCGGAGAAATAGAGTATATAATTGTAAAACAATAGAAGGGCAACAAACTGCATTTAACAAGAAAGAACAACGCCTATAATAAAAGACAACAAACATAGAAACAAGAAAAAAATTGTTGAAAGTATATGGGTGGAGCACGGCACAGTATGCCTATGAAATACGGGCAGTAGGAAAAGCAGACAGAAAAACGGTAGCAGCCTTTTGGAATGTTGTGCTTCAGATGTATGAGGATGATAGCATGGACAGACAAAGTTAATAACAAATAAGTTATAGAAATAATAGGGGAACAATGATATCTGTGAAAAAAAATAGTAGAAATAGAAGGACAGAATACGTTCTAAAGCATTTTTGGGGAATAGTATGGGATATATTACAAGCAGAGATAGGAAAAAGGAGGTAGATGTAGACCTAGATCAGATAGTAATAAATGCAGACTCTGCAAATTTTAGGGAACTGTGTAGGTTAGTTCAGAATAGGAAACAATGAGGGTACGCGTCTAACCAGTTCCAGGACTGAAGACCTAATGATGATAAAACCCTCCGCCTTTCTAATATAGAATTGTTACAAATTCATCAACTCAAATGTGTTTTAACACATCACATAGTGCTACTCGCTCGGCTAGGTTTAACTGTAGAATGAAAAAGTTAAACAAAAGACCCATGTTAAGTTTTATACATTTATTAATTAAAACAACGCAAATGCAAATCCAAAAAATTATAACAAAATCACTACATAAAAATTAAGTGCTTTTAATGAGAGGGACAAGCCTAATACTTTAAATAGCAAATTTTCAATATATAGTTTCAATTTAGTTAGATTTAACCCTAAATCTCTCGATCGATCTGTTTCTTTTTGTAAGACGATTGGCAAATACGTTTAAACCCTATTTCACGAGGATCAGGATGGAAAACCTATCAAAAACTTTCTCGCAATCGTCCATGTTTACGCCTGCCATTCAATTAAGATTAATTAAGCATTATCTTTTATTTTTTTTCTTTCCTTTCTGGAGCTTACCGCATTGCTTGCTCCTTCTCTGAGTCAGAATATCGGCGGGTAAGCGGTAGCCCTGACTGAAAGGAAATGTCCAGTCACTTTCTTGTTACCTTAAAATTTGTTTAATTTTAGGTGGGCGGTATGTTTACGCCTGCCATTCAATTCCATGTATTTCCCCACTTATGGGTCTGTAGACATAATCTAGAATCACTGCTTAATCTCCAAGTAGTATCTTTCGAGTGTTCATTCAAGGACGTTACCATACGCGTCAGTCTGGTGAAGTGTTTAAAGCTTTCTAGCAATTTTTGAATTCTTTGCTTCCTTAAACCCTCTACCTTAATTCCAGTGTGTGCCAGTATTGGAACGTAGGTAAGAACGGCCTTCATTTGTCATTTGTATGAATTGTAACTTATGCATATATACCGTCTTTGCGTAAATTTAATTACAATGGCCAGCCCCTTGCTTTAGCTATCGAAGTTCTATGCAATAAAATGGTCTTCGAGCCGGATTTCCCTCCAAATTTTGGTGATTTTGTATAGTTACAAATTTCCATTCATATTTTTATAAAAGTCTTCCTTACAACTTTGATATCGTTATCAAATTTAAAGTTCAACGAAACAATTTGGGTTTATCGAGCCAGCTGTTCATAGAATAGTTAGCGTCGGTTGTTGTCATAACAACGAGTTTGTTAGAATTTCTAATATCAACCGTGTTTATAAACATTGCAAACGTGTATTTTGTGTTCGAATTAATTATTGTACATTATCATTTCACTGGAATTTAAACATTTAGTGCAGTTCACGGCTAATTTAATTGTGATTAATTAGCGAATATTTTCATTCATTCAGATTCATTTACATAATGGTTTCAAAAGCGCAATTAGAAGCTAGATTAGAAAACATTTTTTATCAAATCACAGAAATTTCCGATTTCGCAAAAACTGCAACTACTACAAAATTGTACGGGTTTCAGACGAAAATAATACGTCTGGATAAACTTGAAATTGGTTACGAAGCCTTACATGATGAAATTATGAATTATAATTTATCAGTGGACAACAAACTGCAAGTGAAAGCTCAAAGGTCTGTTTTTAATGATTTAATTGGTGTTGTTAGGGCTAAATATTTAGACTTAAAGGAATGGTTTGCGGCTAATTCCGAGTCTAAACACGCAGTTGCTTCTGATGCTGCTTCGGTTAACTTAAAACCACCTGAGATTCCGACCTTTACTGGTAAAGTGGCCAATTGGTCTACATTCAAAGCACTCTGTCAATTTGGTAGATAGCAATTCAGAATTACCTAAGACTACTAAATTTATTTATCTCCGCTCCCTACTTAAAGAAGAAGCTTTATCTCTTATCAGATCTCGAACTACTTCCTGAACTGTACGATAAGGTGTGGGCAACGCTCAAGAATCGTTCCAACAGTCCCCGCAGAATAATCAATTTCTTTTTAAAGAAAATTCTACAATACAAATCTGGAGTTAGGCTTGCTGATTTTATTAACGTTCATTTTAATGTTGAGTTCCGTGGCGTATCTTGCGGATGTGTTGCTTTCCTCATTATGTAATCGGAATTTGGATTTCCGCACCCAAAATGCGTTTGATATGCAAGTGGATTCTGATATTCCGAGTTGTGAACAGCTCTTTCAATATTTGAGCCTACAAAGTAAAACGGCTGAACTTCAACAAGATTTGAAACCCGAAATGTTTGGAAATTCTAATATTTTTCCACCTAAGCCAAGATTTATACCAAATAAATCTTTGTTAATTAAAAACGTTTCTACTTCTGCTAAAAGCATGGAAAAAAGGGCATTTCTTTGCTTTTATTGTGAAGGCGAGCATAGAATTTACGAATGCTTAAACTTTCGAACTTTAAATATTCGAGATCGGCACGCTTCTGTTAAAAAACGCTTTCTTTGTTTCAAATGCCTAGGTAATCATAAAGCTGCGTGCGCTTTGTAACGGCAGCTGCAATACTTCTTCTTCTCGCAAACATCGCAGTTTATTACATTCTGCGGATCCACATGTTACTACTCATTCGAATACTTTCAAAAAGTCGGAAGGTAACTCGGCAACCACCCTACAACCTACTTGTAATGTTACCAATAATACTGAAAATGTTACTGCTATTATGCACCATTCAAGCCAAGGTTCTTGACATCAGTGGCGAACTTCAGCCAGTGCGGTGCGTTCTAGATAGGTTCATACGATTATCGCCAAATTACAGGAATTTCAAATAATGTTGTACATTCTAAAGGAATACTGAATTGTTTTTTATTTTCGAATTGTTCACAAGAGCAGTTGAATTTTTCTGCGTCCATTCTTCCTGAAATTACCGGAAACATTCCTGGTCGTTTATTATCATCATAGCTTTTAAAGAAATTCCAAACTTTGGAACTTGCTGATCCTAATTATTTTAAATCAGCTCCTTTGGAAATACTTCTAGGAGCCGAAATATCTTCTCAAATATTATTTTCAGAGGATTCTGAAATTATTTCAGGGCAACCCACTGCTATAAGATCCATGTTCGGTTACGTATAGCTTGGACAAGTTTCTGACTTACCTAGTCTTGCTAATTCACTTTCGCTTTTTGTGGTTTCAGAAACTTTGGATAAGGAAATACAATAATTCTGGAAAATTGAGGATATTAAGATCCCTTCTTCCGTTCGTCCTGAAGATACCTATTGTGAAAGGCATTTTTGGAAACTTATTCTTGTGACGAAACAGGTTGTTACATAAAATCTCTGCCGTTTGATCGTAGCATCCCTTCTCTTTGACAGAATAGTCTTATGGCTTATAAGAGTTACCTCAGTCTAGAAAGGCGGTTATCATGAGATATTGAAAACAAACAATTTTACAACCAATTTCTTCAAGAATATCTTTCCTTGGGACACATGGAAACTGCAAGTAATCTTTCCGTTTACGTGTTGCCACACCATGCTGTATACAAAATGACCAGTAGCACTAATAAACTACGTGTAGTGTTTAACGTCTCTGCCCTTGATTCTTCACATCTATCTCTAAATGATCTGCTATATTCTGGTCCCAACCTTCAAGGAAGTTTACCAGAAATTATTTCTTCCTTTCGATTCCACGCAATTGCTGTATGTGCGAACATCCATATGATGAATCGACAAATTTAGTTCACCTCATGGATCGTCAATATTAACATATTTGTTAGCGACCTTCTTCTGAGGAAAACATTCTTGAATTTGAGCTTAAAACTCTTACTTATGGACCAACTGCTTCGTCATTTCTCGCCCAGCGCGTTCTTCGACAATCAGTAGTTGATGAGGGGAATACTTACCCAACGGCTTTTCATGCCCTGATTAATCACACATATATGGATGATATAATTTCAGGCGCCGAAAATTCCACGGCGGCAAAACAACTTCAAGTTGAATTAATTAAACTTCTTTTCTTGGCAAATTTTAGCTAAGAAAATGATCTAGCAATAGTGTCGATATGGTGCAAGATTTCGGAGAAACTGATCTCGAAGCTCCGTTAACATTTTCTGACTATGTTAGCGGAATAAAGATTTTGGGTTTGGTGTGGAATCCAAATTATGACACCTTTGCTTACTACGTGTTTCCATTTCAAGAGCCTTTCACCAAAAGAACTACACTATCTTACATGGCTCGTATATTCGACCCTTTGGGATGGTTGACACCCGTAACTTTTCTGATCAAGTACTTGCTGCAACGATTGTGGTTACAAAAATTTAATTGGGATGACTTCCAGATTCCCTTTGGTGCGCAGAATGGCAGCAATGTTGCTATCAACTTTCGAGCTTATTTAAAAATTCCTCGTTGAATATCTCTTCAAGGCTGTATCTATAATCTGTTAGGATTTTGCGACGCAAGTGAAAGGGGCTATTCAGCTTGTGTTTACCTATATGTAACCGCAGATGAGGCTGTTTCTTGCAATCTCTTGCAAGCGAAAAGTAAAGTTGCTCCATTAAAGGCTTGCACAATTCCTCGTATGGAACTCCTAAGTACACTTTTATTGGCGCGCTTGGTACATTCTATCACAAATAAGCAGTTTGATTATGTTATACAAGAAATTAAATTGTTTACCGATTCACAAGTGGTTTTAACGTGGTTTAGAACTCCTTCTTATTTGTTTAAAATCTTTGTAGGTAATTGGGTAGATAACATTCTTGATCTGACTACGATTTCGCAATGGAACCACATTTCGGGTAAAAAGAATCTTGCGGACCTGGGTTCTCGAGGTCTCGTCTCCTCGCAGCTAATTGAGAATCGGTTGTGGTGGTATGGCTGTACTGATTTTTCCGAACTTTCCATAGAAAGTAACATTGAATTTTTTGTGCCATTGAAACCAGTTCCCGAGCTCAAGTCTATGCAAAAAATTCTGATCTCGGGCTTGCCTGAAATTTTCGGTTAATTCATAGAAAGATTTTCTTTTTTGACATCTCTACGATACACGGTGGCCTATATGGAGAGGTTGATATACAATTGTCGTTACCCAAAAAGGAAGTTGCTCGGTCGTATTACGTCCGAGAATTTGGGAAATTCTATGTTGACTCTTGTTAAGATAACACAGCGTTAGTACTATGAATTCGAGATTGCTCAAATAAAAGGGAATAAACTCACTTCCAACCCATAAGAAAACTTTTGCCTTTTCTAGATGCTGGGGGTCTTCTTAGGATGGGCGGAAGACTTCGTAATTCTTTAATGCCCTACGATTACAAACATCCTTTTTTATTACCTAAGCGTGCAATCCTTTCTCGTTTTCTATGTGATTATTATCACAAATTGTCTGTACATTCTGGTCCTTCGAATACTCAAGTTTAATGCAGCGCAAATTCTGGATCGTTGGTTTGCGATCCCTAACACGACAATGCATACGCACATGTTTGCGGTATTTCTGATTTGCTGCTAAACCTCTGCAACCAACAATGTCAGATTTACCTTCGCCACGAGTTCAAATAAGTCGCGTCTTTACTAATGTGGGCGTTGACTTTGCTGGCCCTTTTCTTATCAAAAGTTCAAAACGTCGAAATGCTTCCGTTCTAAAAGGCTATTTATGCTTATTTGTCTGCATGTGCACCAAAGCGGTGCATTTAGATCTCGTTTATGAGTTGACCACGAAGGCTTTTCTAGCCTCATTCACCAGATTCACTTCCAGACGCGAGTAGAGGGGTAGGGCCGGTCTTAATTCAAAACGTGTTCAGACGTATTTTCCATATGTAAAATACACGTGCACCGTTTTGAATTAGGATCGGCCTTATATAATTTCAATGTAAAATAGTTGTGAAAACATAAATTCTTATATACTTTCAAATGTAAAATACTTGTGGGCACGTTTCGAATTAGGATCGGCTTTATATTACTTTCAATGAAACACACGTATGTTGAAAAATGTAAGTGCAGAGAAAAAATGTCTGTAGCTGTTTTGAATTCGGTTTTCTAGCGAGAAGTTACACGTGCACCGTTTTGAATTAGGATCGGCGTTATATACTTCTAATGTAAAATGTGAAAACCTGAATTCTTTTCAAATGTAAAATACTTGTGGGCACGTTTTGAATTAGGATCGGCTTTATATTACTTTCAATGAAACACACGTATGTTGAAAAATGTAAGTGCATAGAAAAAATGTCTGTAGCTGTTTTGAATTCGGTTTTCTAGCGAGAAGTTACACGTGCACCGTTTTGAATTAGGATCGGCGTTATATACTTTTAATGTAAAATGTGAAAACCTGAATTCTTATATACTTTCTGTTAGGTATATTATAAATAAGTATTTGTATTTAAGTTTTGACGCTTGCGCTGCTAGGGGAAATGGTAGTTTAAGAATGTGAATACTACAATAGGGCATTCGCGAGCCAGCCACCATGCCGGCAACAATGTTGGTATCATTAAGAGTTCAATTCCTTTGTCTTGTATACTTACATTTATATAAATAAAAGATTAGTGTAATAATTATTTGTGTGGTGCTAATCAATACATCACAATTGGCGACGAGGAAAATAGAATAATACAACGTTACAATCAGCAAATGGTGCAAACTCACCGGTCTGGTGGTATACACGTGCAGGCGAATGAATAAATAACAAATGATGGCTACAGGAAGTGATAACTTAATTGAACATTTGCGAGAATTTAACCTAGAAAATTCAGATTAGTCAATATTCAAGAAACGTCTGGACACTTATTTTGTGGCAAATAACATTATAGACGATAAACGTAAAGGAGCAATACTTTTAAATGCGTTAAGCGAAGAAGCATATAAATTGGTGCGCAACCTATGTTTACCGACAGAACCGGAACAAAGAAAATATTCAGAATTGATAATCCTGTTATCTGATTATTTTAAACCAAATTTAGTGTTATTTGCGGCCCGATATAAATTTTATAATGCCCGTAAAACCATAAGCGAATCTGCAAAAGAATGGTCAGCCAGGCTTCGACAATTAGCAGCATTATGCGAATTCGAGGCGGGAGAATTAGAAATGGTACTACGAGATATCTTTATTATCGGGTATGACAAGGGGTTAGTACAAGATAGATTGTTTGAAGGGCAAATAACGCTAACATTTAAAGAAGCTGTAGAAATAGCAGCGGCTAAATCAGCGACAAAAACAGAACCTTCGGAAGCCGGCTCAATAAAACAAGAATCGGAAATACATTTAACACGAGCATCGCAACACCAGCGGCGAAAACCGCAGGGACAAGGGGAAGCCACCAATTCAACACTCGCTCCTAGTGCTCGAGGAAGTAGATATATGGCTAAAGAAGATTATGAACGACAATGTGCGATTTGCGGCAAAAGGAACCACGCTACAGATAGATGCTTTTTCAAAATCTTCCTGCTACAAATGTGGACAGAAAGGGCACTTAGCGCCCAGATGTACAAAAAACCAGGGGTACAAAAATAATAAGGTAAATGCAATTAAAAATAGTATTCATAATTTTTTGGAAGCAACGGAAGATTGTTTATATAATTTAGGAAATCAGGGTAATCCAATCAAAGTTTATGTGTATATAGAAAATAGTTATCACATATTTAATTTAGATACAGGTGCAAGCTATAGCGTGATATCGGAGAATTATTGCAAGAAGTATTTTGCAGACATGTTATTATATTCGACTGATAAAGTATTTAATTTGTATAACGGAGATAAAATTGTTCCCGTCGGTTATATACGTGGAAATGTTTGTTTTCAAAACAAAACAGAGCCACTCAATATTTATGTGGTTAGAAATGGTAACGGGCCTCCATTGTTAGGACGCGATTTTTTTAATCTTTTCCAGTTAAGCATCGCAAATTTAGATTTTATAGCTAATACATTTGATAAATTACCAGAGGATGCAGGGGAAATAATAAAAAAATACGCAGAGGTATTTGAACCCGGAATTGGCCTTTTTAATAAAGGACACATTTCCAACAAACAAAAGCCGGAGGAATTACACCGAAATTTTATAGAGCAAGACCGTTGCCGTTTGCTATGCGGGAACAGGTGGAAAAAGAACTACAAAGATTACAACAGTTAGAGGTTATAGAACCGGTAAATTATTGTCCCTGGGGGACAACTATCGTCCCGGTCCTAAAAAAAGATGGGTCCGTGCAGTTATGCGGGGACTTTAAAATAACATTAAACCCACATATAGAAATCGATCAGCACCCGCTTCCACGTATAGAAGAGTTGTTCGCAAAACTGCAGGGGGGTACCAGTTACACAAAAATCGATTTAGCCAGCGCGTATACTCAAGTAGCGTTAGTAGACCATTTTCAAGGATCCCACCACCACATTTCCTCCAGCTTCCACATTTCCTCACACATCTGGACCAAATTTACATGTAAATTCGCACTATAAAGTCTTATTTTAGATGAATCTCCACCTTGCTCCCGCCTTGGAGATGAATCTCCGAATATTTTTACCCAACCATTTTGATTACATCACACCCGCATTCTTTCCACCCGCGAGATAAATCTTTCTCCACATTTCCACCCACGAGATAAACCTATCTTGTTTGGTATCAATTAATATTAGAATTTTCTCAGCTACCTGAATCTCTAGGAATTTTTCAGATTGCATCATCCCCAAGGGAGCTACCCTCATTTTAAGATTTCTTACCTGTAGCGACTTTTGAGCGTTCTTATAAAATTTTTTTAGTCATGCGATACATCTTGTTAGCTTAGAATTTTATGCAGAATTCGAATCTGCAAACAGATTTGAAATCGGACCACGCCCTGCAAAGTTATACTTTAAGCTCTTTTGCTCGTATATATTTAACTCCATTTTTTAAAACCTTTTTCGCTACCCAAGGTATATGCTTTAACCAACACAAAAATTAAGAACACAAAAGTTTAATAATTTATTTATCCAATTTACAGTTTAATAAACTAATTACAATTTTTACAAAGTATAGCATTATTTCCTGTGTGTAGCCGAAAGTTTAACCTGTAACAAAAAAAAAGATTAATGTGTTGTTTAAATAGACGTGTAACAAAAAGAGATTAATGTAAAAAAAGAGGAGACGTGTTTTCAGTCAATAAGACATATTGTCGTTAACAATATGTTTTACCGTCCAGCGACACCACGTGGAGGTAAACACATGCCGCCGGGAACAAAGGAAATTTAATTAAAAGCAGAAAGTTTTGTTCGGAAACGCTACTGTAAAATATATAGAGCAAATAAATTATTCCCTGAATGTGTTTTCAATTGCAATAACTGACTATACAATCATTTATGAATTTTAAATTACACTTTATTTAACTAAGTTACTTTAAACAAGAAATTACCGCATCCAAAAATTCCAATGCATGCTTAACAATAATGTAGAAATGGCAAGGTCGACTTTTGATGTCAATGTAATGTGTTTTAAATATCTAAAAAGCGCATTTTGCTGGTATGAAATCTATGGAATTTCTCCTGTAATGAAAGAAGAATGCATTCGTAATTGAAAATGCCTGCTACAACTTTCGCTAGATACCAGCCATGTATGTTAATTAGAAATTTTGTGTATGACATCATTAACTACCTAAATTTCAGAATTAACAAAAATGTAATAAACCAGATTAAGTACTGTTCAATAATAATGAGTGAAAGTAAATGGGTCTTATTACATATTGAAATCCTAAATTACCTTACGTGACGCGGTAGTAGCATTATAACGCAAATTCGGAAACTTCAATGTGTTATTAATTTCATTTGTAACTCGTAATCCAACAAATATTTTTAGATTTTAACGAACATGTGAATCACATTTGAAAGCTGTTTAAGTTTCTTCTCTAAACAAATGCGGTTATTACAATACGAAAGTACGCTAAAATGCAAGTCAATTAACAGCAATTAAATATTGCTTACTGACCTACCTTAATTAGGTTGCTGTGCTATTAGGACCAGGGTATGCAGACTTTAACACCTCCATCTCGCACGCTTTACAAGGATGTTGGTTGTTTCGTACAAGACCCTTTAACAACTGGTGGAGCTGAACGTTTACTGCTTAATGACATACCGTGCTGTTTTCCTTGTGTTGCTGTAAGCTATTCTCGTAAAAGCGAAACCGCAAGTCCCACAGTTTAAGTACTTTGCTGTCGACGGATGTATAAAGCAACCTTGGACGATATTACACCACGACATTTGTTCTGGTGTCGTTTGAGAGCATCCCTCCTGGTAAAGTAGACGTCACAGGGCTCGCATTTAAAACGTTTGCAGGTACCATTTTAGTACAAAACAAAACCCGCACTATAGCACTTTGGTTAAACTTGTAATCGAACTAACTAAAAAGCTTACTCGAGCGTACCTGATTTATGCTCCTTATAGAATGCAAACCGAAGGTTTCCGAAGATACCCGAACGAAGTTGAGGATTCAGCGGGGAACTAAATGATGTCATATTCCTTGCTGCTCGTGCAATACATTTAGCGCTAATGCATACACCTGGTTCGCTTCGTCGATGGTGCGAATGCCGTTAGTAAAAACACCGGAAAACGTCTTCCATGTTATACGGATCGCGTGCATATTAAAAATCCAAAAGGGTGGTAGCACACAAGTTGTGTGCAAGTCGTGCTATAGAAGATGCAGTGCTACTATAACCAAAACACTTTAAACCATTACTAAGAAAATACCAACTTGTTGTCTACAGGATACTTACAACAATTTAATTTTAAATAACTTCTACGTCATACTTTAGGAAATGATAGGCTTGAATATTTTCCAAATGAATCACCAAGCGAAAGTATATGTAACGGTATTAAATTACCCATTAATTTCCTATTTTACGACCGTGGTTAATTATAGATTGAAATTTAATTTGTGCACGTTCGAGCTTCTCGTAAACTAACATATTTTAGAGCAACAATGCGTTGTATAATACATGCATACCCTTCGCCGCGCTACTGCTATTCTTGTAATTGCTAGAAAAGTCACTCTCCTTTTTACTGTTAGGAGCGATGCAAAGCACCATTTTTATACTTTCTATAGCACATCGCCACTTTTCGTCTGATAATTAAATTTTGCTTCTGTGGCTTTTACACTTTCGCATAGCGGTCGGCCGCACGTATTGATTTCTAGAACCGGTAAGTACTCGATATCCTCCAAATAGAATTAGATGCTCGATGTCTGTCAACTTCCAATTCCCTCGTAAAAGGTAGAAAAACTCGGTCAATCATCCATTAAACTTCCACCCGCTACCGTTTTGATAATTTCCAAACATTTTTCGAACGACAATGGGCTGAGAATTTTTAAACCTCCGAGGGATCTTTAAGTCGTGATCAATTACACATCCGAGCTACGCGTAAACTAACATATTTTGCAGCAACTGTATAATACATGCATACCCCTTCTCTGCGCTACTGCTATTCTTGTAGTTGCTTGGAAAAGTCACTCTCCTTTTTATTGTTAGGACCGATGCAAAGCACCATTCCATACTTTCTTTATAAGTGTAGCACATCGCGCACTTTTTTGCTGGATAATTAATTTTTGTTTATGTAGGCTTTTACACTTTTGCTTATTTAAACATCTAATACGATCAATTAACCACTTTCGCTTATTCTAACAGGAACCACCATACATTCCACCACACCGCTCTTTTGATTCCTATGGGCTTCCACGTACTAACACCTGACGTATTTTTCCTACTATTTGTTAAACAAAAACTACCGGCATCGCTATTGTAGACGTAAGCAGATGTTTGTGGATGTGTACGAGAATATGTAGTCATATACATTAACCAGTCTAAGCTATTTTATTTAGTCCACGAAAACTACTATTATTTTTCTAAACCATAATTAATAATCGTCTTTATAGGTTCCACATTTTGACCATTTCCCAATGACTGGTGCTACGTACATGGAAACTTAAATTTCTTATTGGAGAATTCTTATTCTCCCGCACTGCTGCGTAGTTGCATGCACCTCTTTTGCAGGTATATGCTCGTTATAGGTTGTAAGACCCTCGGTTTTATAACTACAATTCGTGAGACCCTTTAATCTTTTTAATCGTATCTTTCTCGCCTACAATACAGTAGGACTTAACTTACCCAACAAATTCTAATACTGGACCCCATTAAATACGTCTTTAATTTTCCTACAACTTTTTGTTGACAAGTGTTATATTGTATTTATTATAGGGGGTAGTCACTCTTTTAAGATAAATATATTTTGCTAGGTATCAACTAATATTAAATTTTCTAGGGATCCCAAATCTGTAAATAGATTTTAAATAGGACCACCCATACAAAGTTATGTCTTTTAAAGACTAATTTTTACCCATCTTTATTTAACTCCATCTTTAAAACCCTTTTTCCTTAAAGACATATGCTTTAACTAACCATTCCCTAGAAATCTAAAACCGCAGTGTCCCGAATACCACGTGGAGTAACACGTATACTCTGTCAACCAGGATAGAAGCAGAAGAAGGATTTGGAAGGTGGGCGAAGAACTTAAAAATTATGGAATCTTAAAACTAATATATACAATAGGTTTACAAAATCTATACAAATATAAACAACTATCTTATATCTTTACACCCTCCATGCGTAGATTGTTGTACTATTAGGAATGATGTACCTTTTGTCATCTTCGCTCGATAAACTAATTTTATTAATTATCTGCGTATGCAAATCGTATTCTTTTACTCCGGATACATACGCCGGCAAGTACTCCACACCAAATAAAGAATTAGATGCTTGGTAACTGTTAACATCCACTTCCCTCGTGTACGCCCAAACACATCCCTGCCCATGCGCACCTGCGCATGCACACCTGCCCATGCGCACCCATGCGCGTACGCACCCTGCCCATGCTCGCTGCCCATGAGCACCCTTTCTGTGCGACTGCTATTTCGTGGTAACGTCACAGCCTTTTATAAATAAAGAACAATGTTATATACTATTATAAAAACGTTTATTCCGACATTATACATAACAAATTTAAAAATATTTAATACCAAGCATGGAGTCATTTAACTTAATTTTAATACAAAGTTATACACAGAAGACAGTCATTTCTTTATGTTTGTTTGCAGTGGTTTTAATTTTATCTAATTTTATTCGCAGCTTAAAATTTAAATCGATACCCAAGTTTTCTATCTCCTTTTCTAACCAATAGTTTGATACATAAAGACCGTCTAGGTTTTCAATTGTAAAATGTACCGAAGTTTGCCTCTATATTTAAAGTCTTTGATTCCCCGACAACCAGATCCATTCCTTCGTGTAATTCTTGCAGCTTGTGACAATCTTTTAATCGCAGCTTTCCACTATATCCTGCATACGTATCTTGTTAGCTTGATCGACTTCTTCTTGTCGGTATTGGAGAAATCCTTTTCTCCACACACTGTTGCGTAGTTGCATGTCCACCACTTTTGGGAATATATGGTTGTTATAGGTTGTAAGACCCTCGGTTTTAAATGATCAAGTTCTTTACTGGCAAATATAGAATGTTTGCGGAAGCGTTAAGCTGTGGGACAAGCTACGAAATAGCCTGCTGTTTTTGTTTAATAATCCTGCTACAAGTACGTGTATTAGGAATGGTAATACAAAGAAATTGACGGGCTTGCAGATTACCATCTTTTCCGAAAACCAAAAGAACGGCACAAATTGATAAAGTATGTGCTAACGGCTTAAGTTTTAACTTTTACCTGTAAATTATTTGGAGATAGTAGGGACAGACAGCTCAAGATAAATTAAATTCTTCCATATTGCTACATTAAAGCAGGCAGTACATATTTTCCAATCTGCAACGCGATATTCATTTCCAAATGAAATAATCATTTCGTCATTGGTTGCTATTTACGCATAACAGTTGTCCAGAGGTTGTACGACTACGCGTAAATGTTGGTAGTAAGTATCCGTTTACGCTAAAGGAAATTGCTCCATTATGCATATTTACGCTGTAAGTGGAAGCAAGGACAACTGGAATTAGCGTAATGGATGCAAAATCCGAAAATTGATTACATTTGAAAACTGCGACAATACGCGTACAATGAAAATGTGTTATACAAAGAACATCTTATTAGAGAAAATGTGTAAGAATTTTAAAGATTATTTTAGCTGTCGATGGAGTGACTTAAATACATCCGGGTTCTACAAGTGTTTGCAGTTAGTTAGTAAGAAAGACTTTTAGTTATGTTGCCGTTCTTGGGTTTGGAGTTACTAACCGTATTTTTTAAAAGGTTATTCTAAACCGTATTTATCAAAATGGCAGATAACAAAGAAGAACTAAGAGCGGGTTTCGTAACCTTGGCTTACTCCACACGAAAGGTGGTTCCGCTAAACATTGTATATTTGCCCTTTAAAGAACCTTCGGATCATTTAAAACCGAGGGTCTTACAACCTATAACAAGGATATATTCCCAAAAGTGGTGGACATGCAACTACGCAATGTTTGTGTGCAGAAAGGAATCCTTCTTTAGCGACAAGAAGAACGTCGATCAAGTTACCAAGAACGTATGCAGGATATAGTGAGAAATCTGCGATTAAAAGATTGTCACAAGTTGCAAGAATTACACGAAGGAATGGATCTGGTTGTACGGAATCAAATTTTTTAATATATAGATTCAAACTTCGGTACATTTTACAATTCGAAATTCCTAGACGGTCTTTATGTATCAAACTATTGGTTATAAATTGTTAGAAAACTTGGGTTCGATTTAAATTTAATGTGCGAATAAAATTAGATTAAATTCAATCATGCAAATATACCATAAAGAAATGGATGTCTTCTGTGTATAACTTTGTAATTAAAATTAAGTTAAATGACCCATGCTTGGTATTAAATATTTTTAAATTTGTTATGTATAATGTCGGAATAAACGTTTTATAATAGTATATAACATTGTTCTTTATTTATAAAAGGCTGTGACGTTACCACGAAATAGCAGTCGCACAGAAAGGGGTGCTCATGGGCAGCGAGCATGGGCAGGGTGCGTACGCGCATGGGTGCGCATGGGGGGGTGTATGCGCAGGGTGCATGGGCAGGGATGTGTTGGGCGTACACGAGGGAAGCGGATGTTAACAGTTACCAAGCATCAATTCTTTATTTGGTGGAGTACTTGCCGGCGTATGTATCCGGAGTAAAAGAATACGATTTGATACGCAGATAATTAATAAAATTAGTTTATCGAGCGAAGATGACAAAAGGTACATCATTCCTAATAGTACAACAATCTACGCATGGAGGGTGTAAAGATATAAGATAGTTGTTTATATTTGTATAGATTTTGTAAACCTATTGTATATATTAGTTTTAAGATTCCATAATTTTAAGTTCTTCGCCCACCTTCCAAATCCTTCTGCTTCTATCCTGGTTGACAGAGTATACGTGTTACCCACGTGGTATTCGCGGGACACTGCGGTTTTAGATTTCTAGGGGAATGGTTAGTTAAAGCATATGTCTCGGTTAGCGAAAAAAAGGGTTTTAAAGATGGAGTTAAATAAAGATGGGTAAAAATTAGTCTTTAAAAGACATAACTTTGTATGGGGTGGTCCTATTTAAAATCTATTTACAGATTTGGGATCCCTAGAAAAATTTAATATTAGTTGATACCTAGCAAAATATATTTATCTTAAAAGAGTGACTACCCCGCGTATAATAAATACAATATAACACTTGTCAACAAAAAAGTTGTAGGGAAAAATTAAAGACGTATTTAATGGGGGTCCAGTATTAGAATTTGTTGGTAGTAATGTTAAGTCCTACTGTATTGTAGGCGAGAAAGATACGATTAAAAAGATTAAAGGGGTCTCACGAATTGTAGTTAAGTAAAACCGAGGGTCTTACAACCTATAACGAGCATATACCTGCAAAAGAGGTAAGCATGCAACTACGCAGCAGTGCGGGGAGAATAAGAATTTCCAATAAGAAATTTAAGTTTCCATGTACGTAGCACCAGTCATTGGGAAATGGTCAAAATGTAACCTATAAAGACGATTATTAATTATGGTTTAGAAAAATAATAGTTTTCGTGGACAAATAAAATAGCTTAGACTGGTTAATGTATATGACTACATATTCCGTACACATCCACAAACATCTGCTTACGTCACAATAGCGATGCCGGTAGTTTTTGTTAAACAAATGGTAAGAAAGATACGTCGGGTGTTAGTGGGAAACCCATAGGAATCAAAAGAGCGGTGGGCGGAATGTATGGTGGTTCCTGTTAGAATAACGAAAGTGGTTAATTGATCGTATTAGATGTTTAAATAAGCAAAAGTGTAAAAGCCTACATAAACAAAAATTAATTATCCAGCAAAAAAGTGCGCGATGTGCTACACTTATAAAGAAAGTATGGAATGGTGCTTTGCATCGGTCCCAAAATAAAAAGGAGAGTGACTTTTCCAAGCAACTACAAGAATAGCAGTAGCGCAGAGAAGGGGTATGCAATTATACAGTTGCTGCAAAATATGTTAGTTTACGCGTAGCTCGGATTGTAATTGATCACGACTTAAAGATCCTCGGAGGTTTAAAATTCTCAGCCCATTGTCGTTCGAAAAATGTTTGGAAATTATCAAAACGGTAGCGGGTGGAAGTTTAATGGATGATTGACCGAGTTTTTCTACCTTTTACGAGGGAATTGGAAGTTGACAGACATCGAGCATCTAATTCTATTTGGAGGATATCGAGTACTTACCGGTTCTAGAAATCAATACGTGCGGCCGACCGCTATGCGAAAGTGTAAAAGCCACAGAAGCAAAATTTAATTATCAGACGAAAAGTGTGCGATGTGCTATAGAAAGTATAAAAATGGTGCTTTGCATCGCTCCTAACAGTAAAAAGGAGAGTGACTTTTCTAGCAATTACAAGAATAGCAGTAGCGGCGAAGGGTATGCATGTATTATACAACGCATTGTTGCTCTAAAATATGTTAGTTTACGAGAAGCTCGAACGTGCACAAATTAAATTTCAATCTATAATTAACCACGGTCGTAAAAATAGGAAATTAATGGGTAATTCTAATACCGTTAAGCATATACTTTCGCTTGGTGATTCATTTGGAAAATATTCAAGCCTATCATTTCCTAAAGTATGACGTAGAAGTTATTTAAAATTAAATTGTTGTAAGTATCCTGTAGACAACAAGTTGGTATTTTCTTAGTAATGGTTTAAAGTGTTTTTGGTTATAGTAGCACTGCATCTTCTACGACTTGCACACAACTTGTGTGCTACCACCCTTTTGGATTTTTAATATGCACGCGATCCGTATAACATGGAAGACGTTTTCCGGTGTTTTTACTAACGGCATTCGCACCATCGACGAAGCGAACCAGGTGTATGCATTAGCGCTAAATGTATTGCACGAGCAGCAAGGAATATGACATCATTTAGTTCCCCGCTGAATCCTCAACTTCGTTCGGGTATCTTCGGAAACCTTCGGTTTGCATTCTATAAGGAGCATAAATCAGGTACGCTCGAGTAAGCTTTTTAGTTAGTTCGATTACAAGTTTAACCAAAGTGCTATAGTGCGGGTTTTGTTTTGTACTAAAATGGTACCTGCAAACGTTTTTAAATGCGAGCCCTGTGACGTCTACTTTACCAGGAGGGATGCTCTCAAACGACACCAGAACAAATGTCGTGGTGTAATATCGTCCAAGGTTAAGCTTATACATCCGTCGACAGCAAAGTACTTAAACTGTGGGACTTGCGGTTTCGCTTTTACGAGAATAGCTTACAGCAACACAAGGAAAAACAGCACGGTATGTCATTAAGCAGTAAACGTTCAGCTCCACCAGTTGTTAAAGGGTCTTGTACGAAACAACCAACATCCTTGTAAAGCGTGCGAGATGGAGGTGTTAAAGTCTGCATACCCTGGTCCTAATAGCACAGCAACCTAATTAAGGTAGGTCAGTAAGCAATATTTAATTGCTGTTAATTGACTTGCATTTTAGCGTACTTTCGTATTGTAATAACCGCATTTGTTTAGAGAAGAAACTTAAACAGCTTTCAAATGTGATTCACATGTTCGTTAAAAATCTAAAAATATTTGTTGGATTACGAGTTACAAATGAAATTAATAACACATTGGAAGTTTCCGGAATTTGCGTTATAATGCTACTACCGCGTCACGTAAGGTAATTTAGGATTTCAATATGTAATAAGACCCATTTACTTTCACTCATTATTATTGAACAGTACTTAATCTGGTTTATTACATTTTGTTAATTCTGAAATTTAGGTAGTTAATGATGTCATACACAAAATTTCTAATTAACATACATGGCTGGTATCTAGCGAAAGTTGTAGCAGGCATTTTCAATTACGAATGCATTCTTCTTTCATTACAGGAGAAATTCCATAGATTTCATACCAGCAAAATGCGCTTTCTTTTTAGATATTTAAAACACATTACATTGGACATCAAAAGTCGACCTTGCCATTTCTACATTATTGTTAAGCATGCATTGGAATTTTTGGATGCGGTAATTTCTTGTTTAAAGTAACTTAGTTAAATAAAGTGTAATTTAAAATTCATAAGTGGTTGTATAGTCAGTTATTGCAATTGAAAACACATTCAGGGAATAATTTATTTGCTCTATATATTTTACAGTAGCGTTTCCGGACAAAACTTTCTGCTTTTAATTAAATTTCCTTTGTTCCCGGCGGCATGTGTTTACCTCCACGTGGTGTCGCTGGACGGTAAAACATATTGTTAACGACAATATGTCTTATTGACTGAAAACACGTCTCCTCTTTTTTTACATTAATCTCTTTTTGTTACACGTCTATTTTAAACAACCCATTAATCTTTTTTTTGTTACAGGTTAAACTTTCGGCTACGCATAGGAAATAATGCTATACTTTGTAAAAATTGTAATAGTTTATTAAACTGTAAATTGGATAAATAAATTATTAAACTTTTGTGTTCTTAATTTTTGTGTTGGTTAAAGCATATACCTTGGGTAGCGAAAAAGGTTTTAAAAAATGGAGTTAAATATATACGAGCAAAGGCGAAATTTAGAGGTTTGAGAGCTTAAAGTATAACTTTGCAGGGCGTGGTCCGATTTCAAATCTGTTTGCAGATTCGAATTCTGCGTAAAATTCTAAGCTAACAAGATGTATCGCATGACTAAAAAAATTTTATAAGAACGCTCAAAAGTCGCTACAGGTAAGAAATCTTAAAATGGGGGTAGCTTCCTTGGGGGTGATGATATCTGAAAAATTCTTAGAGATTCGGGTAGCTGAGAAAATTCTATTGTTAATTGATACCAAACAAGATAGGTTTATCTCGTGGGTGGAAATGTGGAGAAAGATTTATCTCGCGGGTGGAAAGAATGCGGGTGTGATGTAATCAAAATGGTTGGGGTAAAAAATTCCACAAGGCGGAGATTCATCTCCACAAGGCGGAGCAAGGTGGAGATTCATCTAAAATAAGACTTTATAGTGCGAATTTACATGTAAATTTGGTCCAGATGTGTGAGGAAATGTGGAAGCTGGAGGAAATGTGGTGGTGGGATCCTTGAAAATGGTCTACTAGCGTTAGACGAAAATAGTAAAAGTTTAGTAACTATTTCGACACATAAAGGTTTATACCGTTATAATAGGGCACCTTTTGGTATAGCAAGTATACCGGCCCAATTTCAAAAAATTATGGAATCCCTATTAGGTGGTTTAGAAGGAGTCGTAGTGTTTTTAGACGACATTCTAGTGACAGGCCGAGACAGACAAGAACATTTAACAAGGCTAAATAAAGTATTAGAAATTCTACAAGAATTTGGTTTTAAAATATCTCTTAAAAAATGTGAGTTTTTAAACCCGAGGTTGCGTACTTGGGATTTGTAATTGACAAATTTGGGTTACACACTACAGAGGAGAAAATTCTCGCTATTAAATTGGCACCAAAGCCAGAAAATGTTACTCAATTAAAATCCCTACTGGGTCTCATAAATTATTATGGTAAATTCGTGGCCAACTTATACACCATCTTACACCCCTTGTATAGATTACTAAAAACCGACATAAAATGGGAATGGTCACCCGAATGTGATCAAGCTCTTAATCAAGTTAAAGATATGTTAGTAAGCGCACCCATACTAGCGCATTATAATCCTAACTTTCCCGTACTTTTATCTACAGATGCATCTGCATATGGCGTTGGGGCGGTAATCACTCATCAAATGCCGAATGGGGGCGAGCAACCGATAGCTTATGCTTCGCGTACGCTGACTAAAGCAGAAATGGGATATTCTCAAATTGAGAAAGAGGGACTATCCATAATTTTCGGGCTGTGTAAATTTAACCAATATCTATATGGGCGGCATTTTACCTTGATAACCGATCACAAACCACTTACCACCATATTTCACCCAGAAAAGGGAATTCCACAGTTTTCAGCAAATAGATTACGGCGATGGGCAGTCATTTTATCCAATTATAATTATGACATAAAATTCGTTAAATCAGAAAAGAATTATGCGGACACTATGTCGAGACTGCCGATAACTTTTGATGAAAAGGAATGGGAAATAGTTGATATTAATTTCTTAAATTATTTTTCAAACAACGACCATTTCCCAATAAATTTCGAAAAAGTACGAAAAGAAACCCTGAACGATGCAACATGCATGCAATTAAGAGAGTATATTTGTACAGGGTGGCCTAAAAATTTTAAAAATACGCTTAAAGGATTTTATAAAATAAAAAATGACTTAAGTCTAGAAAGCGATTGCATTTTGTGGAATTCCAGATTAATTATACCAGATAAATTGCAAGAAGGTATGTTAAATAAATTACATGAATCCCACATGGGAATCGTAAAAATTAAAAGCCTGGCCAGATCATACTTTTGGTGGTCAGGATTAGATAAAGAAATTGAAAAAATAGGCAGTTCATGTGAAAACTGCGTGTTAAATAAAAAAGCGCCAAATAAAGCAGCCATAAATTGTTGGGCATGGCCTTCTGAAGTATGGTCGCGGTTACATTTAGATTTTATGGGCCCGATATTTGATAAATACTTCCTAATAATATTAGATGCACATTCTAAATGGATAGAGGTCTTTCCAATGTCCTCTACAACAGCCAAACTAACAATTGATGCACTACGATCTACTTTCGCGAGGTTTGGGTTGCCCCGTCTAGTGGTTACCGATAACGCAACCACATTTTGCGCACAAGAAGTGCAATAATTTCTGGCTAATAATAATGTAAAACATATAACTTCCCCGCCGTATCATCCCTCGTCCAACGGGGCGGCAGAAAACGCCGTTAAAACAATTAAGAATGCGTTAAAAAATTATTTTGGTAAAAACTACCGAGCAACTGATTTAAATAGAGCGCTAAATATATTTCTTTTTGATTATCGGAACACAGTGCACGCCACGACCAAGTATAGCCCCGCATTTCTAATGTTCAATCGTAATCTACGCACTAGGTTTGATTGTCTAGTACCCGAGAAATCAAATGGAGACCAGAACTTAAAAAATATAATAATAAATAAACAAAGAGAACAAACACGGTACCACGGGGGAAAAAGGCATATAGAATTTGAAGTAGGCGAAATTGTACTGGTTAGAGATTATAAAGTTGTAAACAAACCTACGTGGATAAAAGGTATAGTTAAGAATCGAATAGATAAATTTATTTATATCGTTCAAATACCGAGTTTAGATAACATTAAATGGAAGCGACATCTGAATCAGATAAAAAAATCCATATTTACACCAAGTTCCCTTCCAATAAAAATGGAAGAGAAACAATCTGATTCAAATGTCGTAGAACAGTACCAAGAGGCACCGAATGAACCGCAAGTGACCAATGACCCAATCACTAACGAACTAAATACTAATTCTAGTAATGCTAGACCTAAGCGTACTATTAAACTTATTGAAAGACTTAACTACGACTGATAAAAATAATTATAAAAATGTTTTAATTTTTTTAAGGAGAGAGATGTTAGGTATATTATAAATAAGTATTTGTATTTAAGTTTTGACGCTTGCGCTGCTAGGGGAAATGGTAGTTTAAGAATGTGAATACTACAATAGGGCATTCGCGAGCCAGCCACCATGCAGGCAACAATGTTAGTATCATTAAGAGTTCAATTCCTTTGTCTTGTATACTTACATTTATATAAATAAAAGATTAGTATAATAATTATTTGTGTGGTGCTAATCAATACATCACACTTTCAAATGTAAAATACTTGTGGGCACGTTTTGAATTAGGATCGGCTTTATATTACTTTCAATGAAACATATTTCAAAACACACGTATGTTGAAAAATGTAAGTGCAGAGAAAATGTGTGTAGATGTTTTGAATTTGGTTTTCTAGCTAGAAGTTATAAAGTATGACAGATGCAAAATATCGCATTCAAGTCAATTGTGTTTAATTAAAGTGGATTCTGGTTTATGTTTAGAGGCTGCAAATACACATGGGCCGGTTTCAATTCAAAATGTGTTCACTCTTGTGATAGGTTGAAAAGTGGGTTGGCAAAGTACGCAGATGGTGGTAATCTGCTATATAAGGAGATTGCTCCTAATATTAATTTAATTAGTCGAAGTTTACTGCATATATTTACATATCTACATATACAAACATGTATATAATTGATATTCAGAGATTTAAATACAAGAAAAACGAGTTTGTGTGCAAAGAAATTGCGGTTTTGGACTTGTTGTTAGGTGATGTTTGGCATCAAATTTTTAAACTGCCAATGCAGTCTAGTTGTTTGAGTCAAGATCATATAAAAACATAACGACTGGGTGACAAGGAATATTCATGGTTTTTCTTGGGATGAATCTTCAACGGCTGGAATGGTGTCATCATATATAGCGCTTTATTTGAAGCAAATTATCCGACCCGGTGAAGAAGTATTTGTGAAGGGTCTAGAAAAGAAGAAATTGATTGAAACATATATAATGCAAAACTTTGTAACTGATATGCTTGCACTAGGTTGTCCTAAGCTATCGGAGTTAAAAATCAACAATCGTTTAAAATATAACATCCATTGTTGTAGACACAGCAATAATAATCTGCAATGCGCAAAACCAAATACCTTTTTATTAAAAGAATGGCTTGATAATAATAAAAAAACAATAGAAAGATTTTGTCTGTATTATTTATTTTAATATAATTTTACAATGTTAGCCTTATTAACTATTATTATAACAACTTCTAGCAAACATTATTTTTATCGATCCAGCTATTGTGTACGTTAGAGAAGCCTAACCATTTTATAAAGACTTTATTTCCACTCTTTCTTAGGACTTTTTCTACCAGGTAAATTCCTGGATGTTTAACCTTTTGCAACTCCGTTTCATAAAATGCACCTTTGATTTCTTTCTCGTCTTGATCTTCTAATATATATATATATATATATATATATATATATATATATATATATATATATATATTGTCGGATTGGTTACGTTTACCTTTTTAATCTTAAAAATTTCATTTGACCAGTTTGGCGTGTAACCTTTCGTAAATGCTTCCCTGTGTTTACTAATCCTCACACTGTCTTTAATTGAATATTTTGGTATTTTGGTTGCAAGTTTGATGTGGGTAAATGATGATTTAAGAATAGTTTTTTCATTTGATTTATCAACTTTTACAGGTTTGACTCCGATAGTATTGTGAACTGTATTGTTGTATTGTTTTACAATATCGCTTAAATTTTTTATCCAATTGTAAGAACCGTTCAGGTTAAACAAGCGCCACATTTTTCCCTTTAAAGTTCTAATTACACGTTCCACGATGCATGCTTTCTTTGTAGAAAAAACACTATAATGGTGTATGCCATATGTCTGCATTAAGGATTGAAAGTGTTTGTTATAATATTCTTTACCAAAATCAGACTGCAAATTGTAACATTATTTTGTAATGTTAACAATTAAACAAATCAATTAATTAAAATTCAGTAACTTGAATAAAGTATAGACAAAAATTCCCACAATAAATTACTTTACATTCAGTCAGGCTCCCTTGTATAAAAGAGCACATGTACCGATAGCTTCGGGCTAGTAGATTCCAGCGGCAGGTCATCATTTAAAGCTCTAGACCCCATCGTAAGTCAAATACAATAAACTTCTTAAAAGTTAGGTCGGTAACAGACTAACAAATCCGATTAAATTAAAATGTAATAGTACCTTTTAGCGTAAATAAAGGAAAACCGATTTCAGTTTGAAAAGCTTAATACTTTCGTTGATTTACAGCGGGTTAGACAAAACAAAACATTATAATAGCGGAAACTATTTCCAATTTGATTTGTTCAAATATTAAAAGTAATCTTAAGTAGTCTGGAGACATCCATTGTATTTAAAATCCATTTCGGCTCAAGTAGGTTAGCCGGTCTTTGTTAATACCAGACTACGGCCGCCATAGGTAGATTCCACATTGCCATATTTAAGTAATTCGTAGAAAGTAAAAGATGATTTAAACCCGTGAGAAATAATTGCTTCCGTGACGATCATCTAAAAAGGGGTTGGATTTGGTTTCTTAAATCTTGTTTTGTGGGAGGTTCTGTTCAGTCATTGGATAACAGAAAATGATGTACGTGATTATTAGGGTAGGGAATTAAGTCTATATATTTGAAGGCTTTAGCCAAAGACAGGGAGTTTTTCCAATGGGGCCGACTGTGGTTAAGAAGTAGAGAGAAACGTAGTTTTGCGGGTAACGTTCTCTGGCATGACAGAATATTCCACTTCGTAAAAAAGATTGGAAAGAAGTGTTACTCTTCCAGTTTCGCGAGGGTTATGCCCATATGTCGCGGATTTATAGTGATGCAAGATAATTATTTAAAAACTTGTAGGCGTGTGACGCACAAGTAAATGATATTGTCAAAATTCCGCCGAGTTCGTGTGCCAGTCAATTTTCTTAAACATTACAAACAGAAGCAACAAGCGAGATTCTCTTCCCGAAATTAAGAACTGCTCTACGTTGGAAAACAAACCCTCAAACAATGGACAATTCTTAGTAAGTAAGCTTTTATAGTTAAGTAGCATGACCAATTTTTAGTTAGTTTATTTGTTAGGACGTTTTGGCCATAAACCGTAGGATTAAATTAGTGTACGATTTATAATATAAGTTTCTTTCATATACAAGTGTTTGATAACTACTTATGTACTCAAAATTTTCATAAATTCCATAGTCACCTATTTACTTAAATTTCTAAATCAATGAATGTAAGAAGTTCACGTTTATTGCTCTGTGAATTAAATAGTTTGTTTGCCGTTGATTAAGTCAATAGTTTTTCTTATTTTTTTATATAAGTAGTACAAAAAGTGAGGAATTGATTAAAAGAAACAATTGTCCTCCTTGGGATGACAAGTCTCTCAAGGATTTTTACGAACATTTGGACATTCTCGACTTGTCTGGCGCCCTTGGCAATTGTCATTAAGCCACAATATTTTATGAAAGGTAAGTGCCACATTTTTGTAGTATATTATAAATTAATTTAACCCCTTTTTCAAAATTTTAACCCTCTATATGATCCACGACCTCCCGCTAGCTAGTGCCGGTGACCCCCCTTTAATTTTTGTTTTACAGGCCGCCCCCATTTTATAATTTGACTGGAAAAGATACACTTAGTAGCTTTTCCGCCTGTAACAAAATTTCTTGGTGGATTTTTAAATTTATTTAAAATTGTTTTTATTGCAGCAGTAACATCAATACCCGTTTTACTTTTAAGTGGTACAGCCCATACGTATTTGGAGAAACAATCAATAACTACTAAAATGTATTTAAATCCTTTGTTATTTTGCGAATATGGTAGCATTTCAATCAAATCGGTCTGAAGAATGTCATTTAAACCTTTTACTATCACTTTGCGTCTCTTGAAATTTATTCTTGCTGGTTTATGAAGTTCATTTACTATATCCTCTTTCACTTTTGATTGAGCAACTATCATAATACTTTTTTCTAATCAGGATTTATTAAATACAATTAATAAATACTTCTATGTTTGAATGACGTGGGCTCCACTTGCTTTGAAAGGAACTTTTAATATAAAATCAAGAAACATTGTGGTATTGTTTATGATAGCACCGCTGTCACGAAAGCTGATTACATCCATACGTTTAAGCAAAAATCCTTGTAACTGTGCAATTACATAACTTTTTGAGAAACATTCGTCCGTTGACGACTCTGCAGTGCGGAGGCTGTTCCATCTTAGTCCTCCTTGATTACTTATTACCCGTCTTCCCTTCTTTTTTCTCTTTTTCTTCTTTCTCCCTTTCTATTATTGGCTTTCGAGCCGGATAAAAGTTTTTTTTTGTGCTTTGTTGGGTGGTTGTATTTTTTGTTTTTCCTTTGTTTCGTTTTCGTAACAAGTTTTTTTTAGTTTAAAGTAAATTTTTTTGTTTGTTTGGGCTTCCCGACTTTTTAATTTTGCTGGAGGGGGTGTGTTATGTTCATTTTCGACAATAATTGGTTATTTTATTTACATAAATTCCTTTTCTAGTATTAAATTCTCCAACAATACCCGATATATTGTACCTGTTCAGATAAGCTCGCTTTACCATAATTTTCAACTCAAATCCCTTGTTAATTGATTATTCGTTCGTATAAATTACATGTCTATTGTTAAATCCTTCCGCATAATTAATAATAAATACTCTTTCTAAGAATTTTTCAACGTAAATCTAGTTGTTTTGAAACGACAAGCTTATGCTACAATTAATTAGACAAGATCCTGTTAGGTATCTGTGAGCGCATTATACCTTCCGATAACGTATAATTGAGTTCTAGTGGGTTTCCCATCTAAAGATTTGTCGAAATAATATCTCCTAATATTTTCCGGTAAACCCGTGTTTTCCAGTTTCAATCGCGTTTCGATAACGCGGATGTTTGCTTTTCGAGTTCGTGTTATTTTGAACTCCTTTTAAACTTTGATTCTGCAGCTTGTGCGTTAATGCACTTGTAGAAACTACTCGTTCTGTTACTCCAAGAAAGATGCACGTTTTTCCTCTACCAAATGTGTAGATTTGGTGTGTATCGGTAAGCGCTCCTGAGTTGTTAATAATAGTAAGATTTTTCTTTTTTTATCTCTTAGCTGGAGGCTAAATTGCTTGTTGCGAAGCCCGATTATTCCTTGATGTAAATCAACTGCTCTTGCATGTAGACCGTCGTTGCAATTACGATAGTAGCATGGTTGTTGCTGACTACCGCGGCGATGCTGTGTCAATTCGTTTCCGAGGGATGACAAGATAAGTATACCGACACATGAGTGTGACTTGTTTTACTTTTCTAACATACCCAGAGATAAACCCAATTTGAAATTAGATACGCTAATGTTTGTTACGGTAAAATCCTTACTAGAAAAGTTTCGAACTTTAATGCTTTTGCTTTTTGTACTTAACCCATCTGGTTCTACGAAAGTATCAGCAGTATTCTTTTTTTACTGATTAAAGTTACAACAAATGCTTCGTATGGTGAAATCCTTACTAGAAAGGTTTCTAAATTTAATTTTTTTTTTTAATTAACCCATCCGCTTATACGAAAGGATGAGCGTTATTCTTTTTGGTACTGATTAGATTTATTGCATGTTAGCTACGAATTGCGCACTTCGTGGAACAATTTGCGAATTTGTCCATAGAGTAAAATTGTTTTATTAAATAGTAACCTTAGTTAATTTTATTTTGCTGTTTCGATAGAAATTTCTATATTTGTGTTTTTTATTATAAATAGAAAATCGTTGGCGATGTATTATTTACGTGTTGCAAGAAACCTCTCCCCTCTCCGCATTGGTAGTTAGCCTGGTATATTTACGCTTTCTTTCGGCTACGTCATTGTACGTAGCAAGTTAGAAGTATTGTTGATTTCATACTTGTACAAACAAAACAGTATAATCCTAATTGGTCGTAAAATCCTTCGTGCTGTTGAATTTTAACCGCCTGTTAAAACTCCATGTATGCTCTAATATAAGCTCTTTCTTTCATTTGCAAGGTAGCTGAAGATTCCGCCACATTCTTGACTACATTTCCAAGTGCTTGTGTATGGCACGACAGACTTAGGAAAGTGAACCTTTTCTTGCGTGATATACGGCAAACGGTTACATTTCTTCGTTAAGTATTTCTGATTATCTAAATCTAACAATAACCTGATATTTTACGATTTTAAATAGTCTAATTAATTCAGCCGCACCCTATGCAAAAACTCGTTTTTATCGATAGATAAATTCACATGCTTCAGGCGATTTGTTATAAAGAAGATGATGTTCCAGAAGTGCATAACCTTACTTTCAACTATAAGTGTTCGTCTGCCATTAAAAGCACCGTTGCTTAGAAGAAACAATTCTAAATTACACAAGTAAATTCTTAGTAGATACCTCAAAAAGTAATCCGTTATACTAAACGAACTAACTTGGATTCTTACCATTGTTGTTTTCGCACTTTAAGAAAAAAATTATCCAACCGGTGAATAAAACTGCAAATAATTCTATTTAAATTTCATCTCTACAATTAACCGTTATTTAACAAGCAAAAGGTATCGACCGGCGTTTGCTTCAATTTCTGTTTGATGGTTATGTAATCGTTGAATCAAAACAAAAAATGCAGTCATTCATCTGTTTTAACTAGGTTGCTCTACAATTAATGAAATGAATTCGGTGGAATGTTGTTTAAAGGCTTGTTTTGTTATTTATTTGGCCGACACCTTATTTGCTTTATTATTATAGTTGGTTTATGACAAGGTTCGTAGGTTATTCTAGTTATTTATTTATTGTAAAAAAGAATGTCGGTATAACTGTTCTGTAAGAATTTTATTAATCGAGCGCATTATTTTTTTAGGAATTGTTAAAGATAGTGGGACCAACGATGCGTCTCCGACAGTAACGAGAAAAATCAGAATTCAGTATAACTAAAAGTAGTTAACTGTGCTAAGAACTTGTTCAAATAATCAATCTGTATAGTGTCAATCAAATTTAAGAAATATAAATATGAAATTTTGAGGTTTTGTGGATATAGGCAACCCATCGAACAGTTAGTAATTAAAATGTTGATCAAAGAATTACTGATTTACTAAGGTAAGTAATTTTATTGTTTAAACAGATAAATGTAAGTGTGTAACAATTTTTTATGATGCTTATAGAGGCGTATAGTCCAATCACGAGTCATATATTAATTAATAATAATAATATAGGCTCTATTCGTAAACGGTGGTTACTTGAACTGCATTTCCTATGTCAGACGATTTTTGTGCCTTGTGCGCATTTCGTCGACGTAAGGATTAGTCTGGCTCGACCACTCGCTGCAGTTAGAAGCACCTTGGGTTTCAATAAGGTCCGGGCTAGCGACTTAAGCGAGTTAAGGTTCAGGCCTTGGGAGCTGCCTTTTTAAAAACCAGTTCCAAAACTTTTTAACAATTTTATTTATTAATACAGAAATTAATTGTGGAATTTTTACAAGTTGATTAATAATATTCTAAATTCAAAATTAATTAAAAAATGTACTAGTTTGAGTAGTCTAAGCAACAGTAATGCTAAAGCGGATCACTTGACTGACTGCGATCCTTGAGCTCCCGGGCTTTTTATAATGTTCCTACCCCCTCACATGGCTGTGGGAACTTGCAGATCTCATGTCTGCTTATTCTTAACTCTACTCATAATTACAATGTTGTAATCTTAATTTCTAAGTAGTCACGGTACCTGACCGTCTGTGACCTGACATCTGCAGTGTCACTATCGTTTGCGATACAAAGTAGCGCATCCGTTCTCATGAACGTTAATAAACTTTACAAATTGTCCTGGTATTTACAATGTTGCACTTTACTTAACTTATTATTACACTTTCTAATAATTTCTTAATTATTCTATTTCTTTTATATATATATATATATATATATATATCATATATATATATACATGGAAAATAGAAGAGAAGAGGAAAACTTTAATAACCTAGGTTGGGTATTTATATCCTTTTTAACCCCCCTAGTGGACGCGCTTCTTTCGAAAAGCTTATTTTCAAAACAAATTCTACAAATTTTGAATATAACCGTTTCTAAATTCGTAAAATTTGCTCCGTCCTACGTGCTGTATACTCCGAATTCGTTTTCAACCTTTACGTGTGCGTACGTTTGGAAAACTGTCTGCTTTCGAAGACATACCGATACAGATAGCACTTTTCCACGACCAACCAAATCTGGTCTCACAATAGTCTTTGTCGCTCCTGTATCCACGAGTAATCGGACAACCCTACCATAAATTCTACCATTGATATAAATGTTGTCGAGACTTCCCATTGACGATGCAGCACGGATGATAATCTCCGGGGCACTACGTTGTACTGTCGACATTCGCCCACCTTACATTGACCTGCTTTAGCTCAACCGGTTGTTTCTTTGGTTGAGTACAGTGTCTCTGTATATGACCAACTTCACCGCATCTCCAGCATCGCAAACGCCATCTCCGCGGTCGTTGTTTTTCTAGCCTTTCCGCCATTTGCTTTTCAAACACACGGTTGATTATTCCATCTATGTTGTTCTGCGCTTGACCAGGTTCCTCTAAGGCAGACCGAACTTTGTGACTCACCCTGTTTGATGTCTGCTTAGCTGTTTCAAATTCAAGCGCATGAGCGTCATCTAACATTTTTGGCCGTGCTAATCTTAGCGCTTGCTGTATTTCGCAGTCTTTAACGCCAGCCACAAATGTTTATACAGTCAGTTGTTTAAGGATCCTATTTGGTGCCTCTGGGTATGCCAATCTAACTAATCTGGCAATGTCAGCTTCGAATTCTTGCAGGCTTTCATTTGTCTTTTGCGAGCGGTACTTAACTTGTGCATGGTAAACCTGTTGAAAGTGAGCGTCTCCATATCTCATTTCAAGCTTCGAGGTTAAGAGGCCGTAATCATTCTGTTGGTGATCGGGAATCGTTTGCAAGATGTTAAGAGTTTCCCCTCCGTAGGGCCACTATTAAAGAGATAGCCTTCTCTTTGTTGCACCAACCGTTGGCTGTTGCAGTAGCTTCAAATTGTTTCAAATATGTTGTGCAAGGTGTTTTACCATCGAATGTGAGTGGTTTCACTTTAAATTTAGATGGTATTGACTCGCTTCTTTCCATGCTTCTTGTTTCTGGAATGTTCTGATTTACAACTTAGTTTACTAGTTCAAGTGGCCGCGTTGTTAGTGAAATTATTTGTTCTTGCAGCCTCATCACATCTTCTTCCTTTTTTACCAATTTACTGTCCAACTTTTGCTCAACTATTTTTACCTGTTCAGTGAAATCTTCTTTCATTGCAATGGAGCTTTCCATTAATCTTTGTTCTAACATGGCTGTCTTTCCATTCAACTTTTCTTCCATTTTTGTAGCATTTTCACTTAACTTTCTATTTCGCAGCATTTTCACTTAACTTTTCTTCCATTATCTCAGCATTTTCACTAAGTGACACTTCTAGTTTAGCCGTCCTCTCTTCCATACCGGATTTAAAATCCTTAAGGAAAGTCATTAAATTTCTGCGTTCTTTTTAATTTGGCTTTTTGTAACAGGCATACATAAACTACTTAAATGTTTTTAGACTTGTGTGTTTTTCCTTTTAAATTAATCACTATATACCCCACACAGGCCTGACACCAGTGTAGTGTAGCGGGCTACTACTACCGCGTTCCACTAATTTAAAACAAGCAATAACAAGAGTCTTTATTACTCACTGTTCACAAGTCTAATTAACAGTATATGCCTTATTTATAGATGTTTTTAGTCCAATTAACAATGAAGCACTATCACACTAATGAATTTACAAGCACTAATATCTTCTTAAACTAAATTCTTAACCATAGGTCTATTAACAACACTAACACAACTATTTATTTATTACACTTTTGTCTATTTATGTATTCTACAAGCTGTATGTATATTAGACACGTTCACATAGTATAAATTTATGTTTACTCTCGGACTTCCAAAAGCTTAACTATTTAACTTTACACGATATAATTTATATTTGACACTCTGATATAGACTAACTCTGTACTTCATCATCGGTCTTATTTATACCCTGAATTAAAAGGATGATTCATAATCCAGTATATCCTAGATAATTCTAGGCTTCTGTAGTATATACGTTGCTTACGGCGCTTGTGTGTTTGACGGGTTGCCTAATAGTAGCTCGTAACAATAGCAATCATACGTAATACGTGTGTTTTCATGCAATAAAATATATCACTTGGTAGTACCTACATCGCTCTTTGCAGTTCGTGCGATAAATATCTCTTGCGAAATTTGAAGAGTACCAACTTCGACGTTTCGTGCAAAAATCGTAAAATATCGCATGCAATAAATATCACCTTTTTTCGAGAATAGACTCTCCGGGGGTGTATTCTCGAAAGACGGTGATATTTATCGCATGCGATATTTTACGATTTTCGTACGGAACGTCGAAGTTGGTATTCTTCAAATTTCGCAAGAACTGCAATGAGCAGTGTACTAGCAAGTGATAAAAACACACGTATGGCGCATGATTACTATATTAAAATTGACTGATATAACACATAACCTTAGACTTTTCTTTATGCACATAACCAAAACAATTGCTACTGTTTTTAATCTATTTCGCGAATGTTTGATAAATAATTATAGTTAATAACAAATATGACAAACTTTAATAGGTCACATGATTTGTTGTTTTGGAGGTGCTGGTAGAAGCTGAAACAGCTGCCGAAGTGACCAAAAGACAATTCTATAAGCGTATACTGTCTTTTGATTTAAGCGAAAAAATGTTTATGCGTATGTTTCGCTTAATAAAAAGTTGAATTCCGGGAATTTTATTCGGTTGCGTTGCTTTTTTTCCATTCTTTGCAAGCTTTTTTTGTAAAATTAGAGGAGAATTTACGGCTGCATAATTGCCCTTTATTTATAAGTAACTCTGTTAGTTGGGCGTATATAATGCAAATAAACATTATGTTCATCCAATCTTAGATCTTGCCTGGCAAAATACGATCTAGCAGCTTCCTGAACCAGCGATTTCGTTCCGGTTGACTATAGGCTTTTATTATTATTCTATCTACGACATGCCTCACTTCATTCGATATTTAAAATATCATATAACATCTTGTCGAGAATAGCAGGTCGTCATAGAACTATTTTGTGTGCGATACTTTTGGGTGATAAATATCACCGATGTTATATATCGAACGAACTCGAGAAGGGATCCCCTGCCAAGAGCGGTGGACTACCAAGTGATATGTTTTATCGCATGAAAACACACTTATGGCGCATGAGCACTATACTACATTAACCCATTTGTATATATTTGTGTGATTGATTTATTTATTTGGGAAGGGTGGCACATGCCACACGCACTAAGGCCACCAAGTGGGCCCATTGTGCTGCCTTCCTTGCCCTGCGTTGGTCCTTCAATACTCAACCACCCGACCTTACAGATGAATTTGAGGATGTCGGACCAGGGGGTATCTTGAATTCCGGCCTTCTCAGGCCAGAAATCCCCCAGTATGAATCATCGAAGTCTGGTGAGTGCCGGACAGGTGCACAAAATGTGCTCCGCCGTCTCGTCCTCCTGTTGACAGCCGCGACAGATGGGGTCGTCTGACAGGCCCATCCTGTGCAGATGCTTCCTTAGTATGCAATGCCCGGGCAGTATGCCCACTAGTAGCCGTAGTTTCTGTTTTGTATTTGTGTGTAAGTATGTTTGTTTACATAATATAACTACAACAATGACCATTGTTGACTTTTATTGAGTACTTTTTCGTATTCACCGCATGTTCGATTAATATAATTATAATTGATAATAATTATGGTAAACTTTGATGAGGTGGCTTTATGTGCTTTGAAAGTGCTGGAAGAAACTGAAATCGCTGCCGAAGTGCCTAAAAGACAATTCTATAAGCGTATACCAGTTTTGATTTAAGTGAAAAAATGTTTGTGTGTATGTTCCGCTTATAGTCCAGTCATTGAAGCTGAAAATAATCGATAACCTCCGAATTCTTTGTATAAGAACCGATTTGGATGAAAATTTGACACAAGGTCTATCTTACCCTCAGTTTCAAAACGGTAATGAGCTTGACTGCTGCTTTTAATTTTTAGGGGTAAAAACTACCCCTTAGCTAAAAAAATTCCAAAATCAAGGTTTAAGCGTTATATTGATAAAAATATACTTTAAACATGAATATTTAATATCACTACATAAACAATGGTATGTTATTTTTAAATTTTTCAACTCTCAAAAACCTCCCCTATATTCGAAATATTATTTAAAATATATTTTTTTGACAGCTTTATATCTTTAAAGCATGCATTTAATTATAATGAAAGATGGGTAACTGCTCGTGGAAAACTTTTTTATTGTAGTCACTTTTTAACCTTTAAAAACACCCCTTCCAGAAAAAAAATGATAAAAAGTTGCTTATTAATAGTTTGTAATACTTTAGTTATTCAATTGATCAGACTAAAAATTTCGTTATTATCTATTAAATAATTTTTTACTATCTCAATTTTTCAACCCTTAAAACCATCCCTATACCAAAACTGATGACAAAAAATTATAGAATTATTAAAAAAAAATTTCCTTATGCATTTTATTTAAAATAAATTTTATTTAAATATTATTCAAAAGAAATTTTTTAATTTATTATACATGAATTCTTTAACAACCATTTTCTACATCTAAGCCTTCTTAGTTTATTACCTCTTCTTCCATTAGTGGTGGGCAATTCTGACAATTGTCTCCGCTGCATGTACCACAAGTTGAATTACAAAATAAACCAATTTTTCGGCAATTACAAGCAGCATCGCATCCTCTTTTGCAATTGCCAAAAATCATTTTTAATAGTTCTTGAGGTGCAGGTAAACATTCAGTTTTTACGGGATTTAAACCATTTTCATTTTTAGTTCACTCCCAATCGGTCGGATGAATATTTTTGTTTCCAAGCCACATCTGCGTGTGCAAGTAAACTTTTTTTATGTGTTCATTAAAGGCATCAATTGTTGGAACCAGAGATGCTAATTTTGCAGCACTATTTTTCGTCGCAGCCTTAATAAAACTTTCATCAACGTAGTCTAACACAAAGAAAAGCAAAGAATGACTGACCAGGCTCAGTCGGTGAGTAGGCGAGGTATTACACATACAAAAAGAAAGGCCTGAAATAAAAATACACACACTCATTCACAACTCACAACTAAACATACACAAAAGAAAACTAATTAAAAAAATGTACAAAAGCACAGTAGTACCAAAAAAAAGAATAGACAATCAATAATTACAAGCTACACATATCAACAAAATCAAAAGAAAACATTTTTTAAAATGGCGAGCTGCGGTTTTTAGATACATACCCCCTACATTATTTAGTAACAAAGAAAAAAAACTCAAACGCAATACTAAGAACCACAGCTCTAAATCATTGTAAATATAAAATTTAACATATGGGATGGTCACAATAAATAAAATATTAATAATAAATATCATCTCACTTGACGATAATCATTTTAAAAATTCTAAGTTTATTCAACACATGGAGCCTGATAAATATACACTTTTGACCAATTTCACAGGACCCATACAAGAAAATAGTGCATAAACACTCACCTCAGCCTCCACGGTGTAGGTTTGGGTCACACCTTCCCTAATGACAGAGCGGAGCAGAGGAGCTCGAGATCCCGCAGTGTGGGTGTCCTCCCATAACAAAAGGAGCGGCAAAGCAATGCGCCGTCAGGTCCACCGGAGGAAGAAGCTACAATAATTACAAAAAAGATTAATTTATTTACGCCGAAAAGTACAGGTTTATAAAACCATCATTACTCACCACGCTTTAGGACGTGCGCATAATTTTCATAAAGGAAAACAACCAAAACTACAACAAATGTTTTCGTTGTGTATATCGAAAAGAAAGTGAATACTAATTTCGTTTAACTAATAACCAGTGCTCAAAGTAATATTGTTGTTATCAAACGTGATTAGGAAACTTGAAAGACGCTTTTAACGGATAGTCCAATACCTCATTTCAACGAGTTTTAAATTGAAACAATAGAGAAAGTAATTACACGTTATCGCAGTGTATAGCAAGTTCACAGATACTTAAAACGGGGTATAGACTGTTTAATTTATAGAATAAACTTTCCATTTTAAAACAAATAGATTTGAACTTGAAAATTACTAGAAGCGTATTTTATTGTAGGAAGATCTAATATACCGGGTGTTGTTGGAGGATTTGAGCAGAATCTACTTAAATGAATAATGAATCAAAAAGGGTAGATTTAATTTAGTCGTACAATAAACATAACACATCCCCCCATCAAAATTAAAAGGTCAGGGTAGGAAAGCAAAAGTACGGGAGTGGGCAGTACCAAAAAAAGCCAAACGTAAAAAAAATTCGCTTAAGAATAAAAAACTAAAAGAAATTTTGTTTACGAAAACAAAAATCCAAAAAAAAGGAAACACCCCAAAATAAAAAACAAGAACTCTCATCCGGCTCGAAGAACCAGTATACCGGACTAAATCAAGAAGTTTAGAGGATATAGAAAAAGACAAAGTAAAAGGTAGCGATCACCGAGGACAAAGGTAGAATGGCGTCAACACTGTCAAAGTCGTCAAAAGACGAATGCTTCTTCAGAAAAGAAACAAGAAAGTCTTCTTACTCAAAAGAAAATTGGTTCCCTGCAGAAAACCAACAGTAAAGGAAAAAAGCGAGGAAGAAAACCAACAGTAACAGCCAAAATGACAAAAGCGTCAAGCCTCAAAGTATGCTCGGCGACAACAAAAATGCTGGATAAAAAGAAAAATGAAATTTCTTTAAACTGTGGTACCCAAGAATCACAACAACCAAAAACCAAAGAAAAGAATAGCTAACTAGACCTAAAGTCGACTAGGTCGTGGTTTCCGAAGAAAAGAAAAACGGACTAGAAAGCTCCTACCACAGGAAGTGGATCGAAAAATATACCAAGTCGGCACGAAAACCGACAGAACGTAAAACCAGCCACAGGAAAAAGGAAAAAAATGTAGAACAAAAAGAACGAGGAAAAAGGAAAAACCAAAAAGAATAACACCAAGCAACAGGTACAAGAACCAAAAAATAAACCCTAAGAACCGCACAAAAGAAAATAAGACAGAATCCTGGTCTAGTTATGTATGAGTGTGTGTGTGTGTGTGTGTGTGTGCGTGTGTGTATCTAGTGTGCGTGTATAAAGTGTGCGTGTGTGTATGTGTTGGACCGCTGTAGTCGCCTCTTACGACAGGCAGGTCGTACCATGGGGCTATTCTATTCCCAGACCCACACGGGTGTTGGGGTACAAGAAGAGAACGGAAGAAAGGAGAACCAAACGGTAATCTGTGTGTTTATAAAGTGTGTGTGTGTATGTGTGTATGATGTGTGTGTATGTGTTGGGCCATTTTAGTCGCTTCTTACGACAGGCAGGTCGTACCATGGGGCTATTCTATTCCCGGACCCACACGGGTGTAAGGAAAAGAAAAACTCAGTAAAACGGGGAAGTAAATAGCGAAATCGCAAAGTCCAAAAATCAAATCCCAAAGAGAGCAAAATCGGCATAAGAATTTAGGGCGCGAGGACTAGGTATTGCGCTTAAGACGTTTGCGCCACCAACAAGAAAATGAAACACGATCAAGGATATTAGGACTTTGCCGACATACATCTTCCGCCTCGGAAGGAGCATAGACTAATGTCTGCCTCTTTTGGGCAGTTTTCTGCCGAACAGGAACAGCAGCTGGCGTAGTAGTTGTAGCACGAAGTTTAGGAGGTGGCAAGGGTAGTTTAGAAAACTCAAAACGCGTCATAGAAGGATGTTGTTTGTTGTTAGGATTGGTGGTAAGAAAGTCAACGGTAGAAAAGGAAAAATCATGGGTTGTAAAAATATCGACGGTAGAAAAAGGAAAAGTATTGGCTGTAAGAGAATCAACCTTACGAAAAGAAACACAAGCAGAACACACTTCAGTTACGTTAACTAGAGGGACAGAAGTAGATAAAATTTCAACGACGTTAGATAAAAGACTAGAAGTATCACAGTTAGGAAAGAAAACAGCATTGGCTGTAGAAGTATACACGTTAGGAAAAGGAGCAGAATCCGATAACACTTCAACCATATTACATAAAGGAACATAATCAGGTAGAAGTTCATCAACGTTACAAGAACAAACAGCATCAGGAAGAACTTCATCCACAATAGATAAGGAAGCAGAATTCGTCAACATTAGACAACAGGACATCAGCTAGGATTTCACCAACCTTAGCTAAAAGAACAGAAGCAAGTAGCATTTTGTCCGCATGAGAAAATGAGTAAGAGCAGGTAACGTTTCATCAACGTCCGATAAAGGAGTAAGTAAAATTTCATCAATATTAGACAACGAACAACAGAATCAGGTAAAACTTTGACAACAACAGCAACAGGCATCACAACTGCGGGTTTACTAACTTCAACAGGACCTTTTCTATCCGTATTAGAAGTTATCGTCACTTCAGCTACAGCTATTATTGCAGACACGACAGAAACTTTCTGAGTAGAACCATTTAAGAAAGCAGGAATATAGAAAATTTTGACAGCGACAGCAACAGACGTTAAAGATACAGGTTCATGAATTTTAACAGGACCATCGCTGACTAAATTAGGAGTTATCGTTACTTCAGCTACAACGGTTATTGTAGGTACGACAGCAATTTCTTGACTAGAATCATTTAAGAAAGCAGTAACAGGTAAAATTTTGACAAAAACAGCAACCAGGCATTAACGATACAGGTCCATGATCTTCAACAGGACCCTCTCTGACTGAATTAGAAATTATCCTCGCTTCAATGACATTTGTGCTTGCAGACACGACAGGAATTTCTTGGGTAGAATCATTTAAGAAAGCGAGAACAAACTCTTGAGAAGCTAGCTGCAAGTCACTAATTCGAAGTATGGGTTGCACTGGTGTTGAAGACATCGTTTGGGATGGAAGTGAAAACGTCGGGTCTGGTTGGTCATTTTTTGAATCGCGAATGACTTTCATCTGCTCGAGATATGTTGATAAATTATCGATGGCATTCAATTTATTTATCTGTAGATCTTTAGTTTGACCGTAAATTTTATCCCAAACAGGCCCCTTAAAATTAGCCAATCTTTCGATTTCTGCAGTTATTTTGAATAAAATATTTCTCAGCCCCAAGAAGGAGTGGCATCCATCCCCAGGGTAAAAGCGGCAATCGGCGCTATGTCACTAATGTTAATTGATATATTCTCTAGCTTTTTACCAAATTTTAAGTCAGTCGGTTTTTATACAAAGATTTCGGAGGGGCAAGTAAAGCTTTAATGACTGGACTATTAACTAAAGAGCTGAGTTCCAGGAATTCCATTCAGTTGGGGTATTATTTTTTCTATTTTTCACAAGCATTTTTTTGGGTAAAAGCAGATGAAAATTTACCGCTGCATAATCGCCCTCAAAGGTAAATTCCGATTTGTCCCACCTTGCCATCTCAACTCCAGAGTGTAAGTCGGAACGACAACTGACTATAAAATTTTATAGTTATTTGAAAAAATTGGGTGGGAAATTTATTAGATTTACGGTGTGTTCTTTCAGTACTTAATTTTGTTTAAAATATAGTCAATTTTTTTTGCATACTATCAGATTCCTTGAAGTGTGAATTATGTAACGAGTTACCAATTACCATTTGAAATTGTGTCTAGAGGAAAACGCTACACATATTATTGGATATTTTGTTTACGGATTTTGTTTGTAAAACGCATATAGGACATGGGGGTTGCAAAATCAGTACGTCCATGACAATTCCATCATAATAAATATGCCAACTCGAATACAAATATTGGTTACACCTCTTTAACTTTCTGAACTCAACTATAGCCATAACCAACTTCTAATTTCCTGTAGCCATCATACTTGTCTTGGCGAGTCTACAATAATTTTATAGTTATTTGCTTACTATTTCTTTGATACGCAATCGTATAATTTCCAAGGGAAACAGTTTTCGACTGACAACCCCTACTAGGGGGTGTCGCGCCCGGACACTTCCTCGTTCGGGACCACCCTGTATTAGCACCGTTAATTTCCTTTAGTTAAACTGAATTACAATTTTTTAGTAAACTAGATATCTAATTCAGGTAATTTCATGTCCATATTTTTTATGTACCTGTTGAATTATGATTAACGTGTATATTCAAAAATGGAATCATTTTATGGCCTTCTTTTTCAATTGTATTGTGTGCTTGAAACTTTTTTTTACTGAATTTAACTTGCGCACGTACACTATAAAGCTGTCAACGTAGCAATACGCTCACTCCCAAAGTAGATGAGCCATGTTCGTACGAGACCCAAAAACTGGTTTTCTTATGGGATTTAACAGGGAAATTCTAAGGTCCAAAAAGACCATTTTTGTGAGTTCCAAAGGTTATCCCGAAGATATTTACATTGTATAAAGACAATTATTTATATACTTAAGTATGGTGCATGTATGGATGTAATTATGATTTTGGTATGTAGTGCTCTTTTGGTTTTGTTCTTATAACTTGAAAACGGTGTAAAATATAAAAATTTGTAAAAACAATTATTTACATATTTAAGTATGGCGAATCGACAGGTACTACTGTCATATTGGTAGTACCTAGTACCGTTTTGGTTTTTGCCTGTAAGTTGAAAACGATGCAAAATAAAAAATTTGTAAAGGCAATTATCTATATATCTAAGTATGGCATACCGATGGGTGCAATTGTCATATTGGTACTTAGTGCCGTCTTGGTTTTTGATGATAACCTGGAAATGGTGCAAAATATAAAAAATTTGTAGAAGTGATTATATCATTATTCTAGTAATACACATCGATTGGTGTAATTGTTATATTTATATTTTCAGCCTTTTTTTGATTTTTGATTTATAATTTGAAAATGGGTTATATTTATATTTTGTATAGACAATTATTAACATATTTAATTATGGTTTATAGATTTGTGTAATCATCACATTCATGATTAATAACATTTGATCGAGATAGTGTTGTAATTTCCGAAATATACACCAATATTTTGTTTAATAAAGAAAATGATTTTGTTATGGATAACTATGTTGTTATGATTGCATAACATGTTATGATAATTGCGTGTGTGGTTGCCTTTGCATGTGCTTCTGACCAAAGCTAGAGTCATGGTGCTTGCAGCATAGTTCCAACTCATCATCTAAAGTCTAGCGACTGTGATATGTGGTAAACGTTAATGCACTGTGCTACCTTGCATTCTAATATAATGACAATAAACAAACAATAGCTTTTAAAAATAGCGTTATGATCGGGTATAAAGCTACTGGGAAAATGAATTTGGGTTTGTACTGCTGATCGGTCATTCTTTATACGACAGGTACCACAATGTGGGAGTGTATCGGCATTGGATGATTTTTAGCCCTGCCTACAAACTAGGTTGTCATCCACTAATGTCAGGTATATACAGTATAGAGAGTATGCTGCCTGGTGGCTGTAAAGAACTACTAGATCCCCTAGATTTCATATTGTTGGATACTCTATTATGAGTAAACATGTTTTAACATATAATAGGAATAAAATGGGTGTATTATACTTCTTTTTATACAACTGTGTAGGTTTGAAGGCTTGATGATGAATCGAACTAGTTGGGTTACTTTCTATGAAGTCGTACGTTCGAGTTGGTGGCTTACTATGATGACTCTGTGGTCAGACAGGTCCAACCCCACCTGCTGGGAGTCGGTGCTACACCAATTGACATCGATTCATCAACTAAATTGCACTGTTTCTCGATTCAATCAGATATAGTACCACTGTAATGATAAAACTTAGTCATAACATTCATTTAAGTTTCAAAGACAATTTATTTAAAGTTAGTTGCGTATAACTTTTGTGATATTACAATAATATTAAACTATTCCTTTATTTGCTTGTAAAACTGAAAATTATGTTTATTTACGATAAAATTCTTAACGTCGCTCATCATGGATGGTAACTAACTATTTTTTTGAATAATATCAAATATTTATATACTCATCGAAATTTTTTCTATAGTGTCCTTTATCAATATCAAAATCTTTCACAATAGTATAAAAGTATTGTTACGATCCACTATTAGGCAACCCGTCAAACATACAAACTCACGAGGTACATCATATTCTCAAGGATTCCAGAATTCTTCTAGAAAATACTAGATAATGAGTCATATCGTTAATTCAGGGTATATATAAGGCCGCTTATGAATGTAAGAGTTAGTCTATACTTGAATGTCTAATATAAATTATAACGTGTACAGTAAACGTAGTTGAGCTTTCAGGAGTTCAAAAATTTATACATAAATGATATATGCTGTGTCTAATGTACATGCCGCGTGTAGTATACATAAATAAATAGAAGTGTATAAACAAATAGTTGTGTTAGTGTTGTTAATGGACCTATGGTAAAGCAGTTAGTTTAAGAAGATATTAGTGCTTGTAAATTCATTAGTGTAATAGTGCTTCATTGTTAAGTGGACTGAAAACATCTATAAACAAGGCATATACTGTTAATTAGACTTGTGAACAGTGAGTAATAAAAACGTTTGTTATTACTTGTTTTTAAGTTAAAGAAGCGCGGTAGCAGTAGCTCGTTTCAGTATGTTTTGAATCATAAGCTTTCCAATACCGTAAACACATTTCCTTAAATGTTAAATATGGCATGTCTCCACTTATGCGATCTGAAAAAATATGGTGAAAGTTTGTGTCATCCTGCTTCCAGATTGCAATAACATTGGCGTTATCTCTAAGCCTGTGCTTTACTGCGCTGGCATACGTTTGACATAGGTAAAAGACATCAATGCTCTTATGTCTACCAAAGGAAAAAAACTGCTCGATCTTGCTTTGCTCGTTTGCAGGTATATCATCAAAGACAATAATTGAATCTTCTTTCATATCTCCGGGTTCAATCAAATCGTCGTAATTTTCAAACTCATGGCAGCCAATTTTTTTAATGGCGTAAATACGTTTCTTAACAATTCGTATTTCGATTGATATAAACTTTTCGAAAATACATAGACATTTTGAATCTAAGCCCATTCTCGTGCAAGATCAGAGATATTAAAGCGTTGGTTTTTCCACAGTTTGATGCCCAGCGAATACAGCTCGTAGGTTAGACGGAAACAATGGTCCATGTTTACCATCCTCTTCTGCACTAGCAATAGCGAAGTTGTAATTCTGTATAGGTATTGTAATTTTTTGTTGCGCAGTCGCCATATTGCTTCGAGCATGTACCCACTTTTGCTGCTGTTTGCGGTGATAGCTTAACGTTTCTTTCGGTATGTTGTATTTTTTACTGATGGAGTAAATACTCGATTTTCCCAGTCGAACTTCTTCTATAGCTTTTTCTAAAGATTCTTTACTGTATCAACTATTTCGTTTTCATATTTATTTGCTAACCATGCTAACCAATACCGGTGGAGGTACTTTCACCCTATGAAGCAATTTCACTCTATGAGACACCTTCATCCTATGAGGCAATTTTACTCTATAGGGCACTTTCACCTTATGAGACAATTTCACTCTATAAGGCACTTTCACCCTATGAAGCAATTTCACTGTATTTTGATGGAGATAAATTCACTCTAAAATCACTAGAACTTATTTACAGAGTGGTAGATGCTCACCATTCGACAGATAAAAGTAAACTAACTGAAACAATTTAATTTATCGATTTTATACTGTTTTATTAAAAATATATATACAAAATAGTTAATTGTGAATAAATCTATTAACAATTTCCATAAATGGATTATATTCAAACGTCATGTATAATTAAAGCATAAGCCTTCATCGACGGTTCAAAATTTCTTGAAGCTTCAAATTCCATTCTTACATCAACAGTTGCGTCCTTGATGCGATTTCCTCCCTTTACTACTGGTGGTGGTGATGGTTGTGGTGGTGGTGCGGTGGGGGTGGTGGTTGTGGTGATGGTAGTGGTGGTGGTGGTGTGGTGGTGGTGAGTCTAGAACCGACTTCCTCCTTCTGTGGTGTGTGGTGGTGGGTCTAGACTGACATCCTTCCTCCAGGGTCGCTATGGCGACCTCGGGGTGGATGACGTTTGGAACTCACAAAAATGGTCTTTTTGGACCTTAGAATTTCCCATGTTAAATTTCACAAGAAAACCGGTTTTTTGGTCTCGTACGAACATAGCGTATCTACTCACCAATTCACCCATCCACCTGATTACTAACCGATTTGCCTAACCCACCCAAAAGTCCGCCTACCGCTCAGCTACTTCGGTTCATCGAATACAATTAACCGAATCGCAATTGATCGAAACAACAATCTATCGAATGGAAAATTAATCTAAGCACAATTAATCGAAATATAAGTTGTTAAATCAACAATTCATCGAAAGAAAAATTAATTGAAATTTTCCATTATAAGAAGTTTATCAAGTTTGTCCAAGGATAAAATATTTTTTAAAGTAATTATAGTGCAAAATCTTCGGAATTGCAGCATGCCGTTAATGACACAACGCCCAATAGGATATTTCGCCCACCTTTTGACCAAAAACACAAGGACCACCTCCACTACTCCGCCCAACCTTTGTATAGGTAAACAACATCCAGAATAGGACCACAAGACCCAAAATCAGTTCACATGAAGTCAGAAAATGCGTACATAATAATTGTTGTGTAATTGTAGTTAAGTTTGGGATCCGACCATAATGTTGAAAAGACGCTGTACAGATCGGGAGTCTGATGTAAAAGCCATGTTTTAAAAGAGGTATCCAAAAGGTTACATGTACGAAGATAGTGTCGAGGTAAAGTTACCATACTACTCAAAAAACAGCTGAAATATGTTACATTCCAAATTTGGCAATGTACATTTTTATAATTTGTAAATAAATTCCCGCAGATATTTTTTAATGAACTTGTCAATTTCCGTCATTCCGGACAGTTGCGTTTGCGCAAAAGAATGCGCAGGTGCTGAGTGTGCGAAAGGACGCCATTAAGCGACGAGATCTGAAGCCAACAAAATCTATCTGTGGTGTGAGTGTGTCTTTTCCCTTTTTAGGGGCGTAGGTTCCTTACCTTACCTTTGTGTACCTCTACCTGGTTGTTCCTATCATTCCGATACGAGGGGAAAAGTGGTTTAGAACGGATTGACAATTTGACTCAGCAATGGTGTAATCTATTCACAAACATGGATCCTGAGATGTTATAAAATACAAGTGAGTAACCGTTTTACTTATATTGTGTCGGAAATTCGACTTTACATGTGCTTGAAACTTTGTCTGTTGCGCAATACTTAAAACATGGTGATAGGTGTTGAGACGCGGCTTTAACTATTGCGCAATAGTATATCAATTGCCCGCATATAGTATAGCGAATGACCGATTTACAATAAATACCCGTTTGTGATATAAATCTTTGTAGATTGCACATGTGACTCGTGAAATAATTTGGCTATTTGGTCATGCAACTTATTACAATTTCACAATAATTAGTATATACTCATTTTCGGACTTCACGCGAATTGTTCTTGATCGTTGTAGTTCTATTTTGGACGTAATGGACTTATACAAAAGTTGGGCGAAATGGTCGAATTGGTCGTTGTGTCTAGTCAAAAGTGGGCGAAATTGTCCTATTGTGCGTTGTGTCGCTAGCGACATGCTACAATTTCGAAGATTTGTTCACTATAATTACTTTAAAAAAATGTTATTATCATTGAAAAAGTTGATAAACTTCTAATAATGCAAAATTTCGATTAATTCTTGTTGTGATGAATTGTCGATTCGATAAATTGTGTTTCGATTCATTGTTCATTCCATGGATTGTTGCTTCGACGAATTGCGACTCGGTTAATTGTGTCTTGAGGAATTGTTTTCAATAAATTTTTCTAGATATAAGCTACCTACCGTCCAACTCACCTATCCACTCGTTCATACTTCTATCTACCTACTTATTGTAAGACATATTTTTACTTTGGTATCTAACAAAATCCTATATTTTTTTACCACAATTGTTTTTATTCATTGTTTAATAGACACATTTTTTATTGACCGACAATGTATTTTTTAACATAGTGATTGCGTTTTCTTTTTGCTTTAGGATCTATATTTAAAAGCGATGCTACCATGACGGAAGCAGCAGATTTAGCAACTGCTGAACAAGGACTTGTTGTGGAACGTCGATATCAAGCTGCGCCTCCCGTTGGTTTAGAAATAGTAAGTATTTTTTATGAAATATAGTATAGGGTGCTCACACATAATCTAGACGAAATACCTATACAGTTAATGTAAGAGAATAGAAATGACTTAAAAGTCTCGCCATCTAATTCGTTTCTTTTATTCGCAAATTAAAAAGTTGCTATGCATATGTAACAGTAAAATTTGTAAGCTTAACAAACGTAGAAATACCAGGTTATCTACAAACGCGGAGAGTGGGGTGATTCACATAGACAAAAAGTACATTGCCATCGATTTTCTATTTACAAAGAAAAAAATTACAATTTATATTTAAACACGCAAAAGAATAAATGGAAAGTTGCCATTTAAACAAAACAATTATACTCTACGAAAAAATTTTAACAATTCAGCCACGAAATGCGCATTTCGTAGTTAAGTAAGAAAAAATATAATCGATAATAAACAAGAAACCAATTTAAAGTTCAACATGTTACATTTATAGTGATTTTAATAGCAATTTAAAATAATAAGTAACACCAATGAAGCTAGTCTTTAAACAGGTTTGGTACACGTGTTTTGCGCGTTGGCGTAATGCGACTTGGATTTATCCCTCGGTATGTAAAATAAAGCCATTCTGAACGGACCTGCGCCTTGAAGAAGTTCTAAAATACTAGAACGGGTAGAATGGCTTGCGTGTTTCAATGAGCTAAAGAATCTAACTATAGGTTTAACCAAATTTAGTGGGGTCTTTAGTGAGGAACCAGATTATGACAAGTCCCCGAAAGAGGACAGCAGCTTTTTCGGTACATAAAGTGGCAGGGACCATAGGGGTCACTATGGCATTTTAAGACACATTACTACGATGTGAAAGACAACGGGAAACAACCACATTACCTCCCAAATACACGACGTACATAAATTGTTATTAAAGATGATGGCGTCCTCTGGGGTAAAAAATTTCGGAGTTAAAATAGTCCCCCATTCGGATCAACGGGAGGGGACTACTTTGGGAAATGTGATCCGAAAGTATAAAAAAAAGATTCGTGAACATTCTGCGAGTCAGAGCTTAGAATGTCACAATTATGAAGCAAGTAGGTAAGCTAGAGGACCTGGTAATTGAAATGGATAGGTCAGCACTAGACATAGTAGGGATTAGCAAAGTTCGCTGATCAGAGGCGGGGGTTTATGAAGTGGAGACTTCAAGGTAATTCATACAACGTGTAGAAAACTACTTAGAAAAAACGAGAGACTACTCAGGGTTAGATTAGAAACTAAACCAGTAAATACAATAATAATATAAGTATACATACCCACCTCTAGCTACAGTGAGGAAGAAGTAGAGGTGATCTGCAAAGATATCGAAGACACACTAGATACGTAAAAGGACATGAAAATTTAATAATTACGGGGGATTTTAATGCAGTGGTAGGTGAGGGCATGGAAGGAGCGGTAGTAGGTTTATTTGGTTTAGGCACAAGAAATTACAAGGAAAATAAACTGGTACAATTTTGCGACAAGAACAATTTAACCATCACAAACATATTATTTCAACATCATGCTAGAATGTGATACACGTGAAAGATGCCAGGATACAGGAAGATATCAAATAGATTACATTACTGTTAGACAACGGTTTAGGAATCAACTAAAAGACTGTAGAAGTCACCGAGAAGCAGATATAGACACTCACCACAACATCCTAACTATGAAGGCCGCTCTTAAATTTAAAAATTTGAAAAAGAAACGGAAAAAGGCACTTTGACTTTGAGAAACTAAAAGATAAAGATATTCACGAAAAATTTGAAATAAAGTCAAATGAATTGCTGAAAGATATCGGGAAAATTTCTGATACTAAGGAAGTAGAAACAGAATGAAATAACATTAAATCCAGCTTAGACATGGCGGTTAGAGATATTCTGGAGTATACACAAAGAGAAAATAGGAAACCATGGATAACAGAGGATATCCTGAATTTAATAGAAGAAAGATGAAAATACAAAAATAGATCAGACGAAACAGGAAAACAGAGATACAAAACTATAAAATGATAAATTATTCGCAAATGCAGGAAAGCGAAAACACAATGGAGTGATGAAAAGTGCAAAAAGGTACAAACTAAGACGAAAATAAAAAAGACAGACGAAGCATACAAACTAATTAGAATGAATTTAGGGATATAAAGCCATATAGCAAAAATATAAAGGACGCGAGCGAAAACGTCATTATAGAAAATGTAGAGAAGGTGGTTAGATGGCAAGAATATATAGGGAATTTATACGCATGAGAGGAACTAACAGCATTAGAACAGAAATCAGACATTGAAAATGATGACTTGGGACATCCTATATTTTGAGATGAGTTTGAATTAGCATTAAAGGGTATGAAAAATGGTAAGGTGCCGGGTACAGTTAAGGTGTAAGAAGAAACTCTAAAAGTCGCTGGACAAGCAGTAACAGAACGCCTCTTCCAACTTGTAAGCTATATATATGAAACAGGCGAGATACCCAAAGATTTCAAACGTAACATCATAGTAACTATATCAAAAAAGAGGCGCGAATAGATGTGAAAATTTTCGAACAATAAGTTTGACAGCACACGTTTCAAAAATATTAACGAGAATTGTACCAAGACGAATGAAAAAATCAGCTGAAGAAGTACTAGAAGAAGATCAATTTGGGTTTAGGCGAAACAAGGAAACACGGGAGGCTATTTTAGTTCTGAAGGTGATAATGGAAAAAACAATAGAAAAGGGAGAAAGCGTGTATATAAGGTTTGTAAATCTGGTAAAAGCATTCTACAATGTAAAATGGAAAAAAGTGTTCGAAATACTTAAAAAGTTTGGAATGAGTTTTAGGAATAGACGGATAGTACATAGCTTATACAAAGAGCAAACAGCGGTAATGGAATTAGAGCAGGAAAGCAGAGAAGTAACTATTAGGAAAGAGCTGAGACAGGAATGTGCCTTATCCCCATTAATTTTTAACTTGTACATTATGGAGGCAATGAATACTGTCAAATGCAGGAAGACATTTGGAATTACTATGCAGGGACAAAATTCAAGAAATATCCGATAAAATTGATTATCTTTTGCATTAGTATGCGATACCACAATAACCGTATGTGTTAAACAAGAAGAGGCAGCGCGCGTCACAAATAACTGGAACCAGATAACAAGGTAATAAAACTCAATAATTTTGAACACTAATGAGGATTTCCAAGAATATTATCGTAGATAGGCGTTTATTATTTAGAATGAAATCTCGCTAGTTCTACAACATTCTGGAAACAGATAAAATCGTATATATAAGAAAGCGTTTATTAAAACCGGAAATTCATTCATAGATGGATTCGATTCATAAAGTCGATCGCGAAATATTATTTTGATCGAAGTTGCGAACTGTTGAGAAGATGATATTTGAAGTATGCAGTATGCATACTGTAATGTATATAGAAGAGATATTTTAAATACAAATTATATTAAAAAAATGGAATTTATTAATTACAATCAAGAGAGAAAATTCTTCAAGATAACGCTATTTAAAAAACTTTATTAAATAATTGAAAGGAAGATTTAAGCACAATGTATTTTGGTAACTGCTGTTTGAAATGAGAATTTTTAAATATGGAAAATCTTGCAAGCTGATTTGATGTCAATTTAAAATAAGAAGATATTTAATTACGAGGAACGTTCTGTGGATTCTGCAAGTATTACTTTTAGATTTATTTTTAACTGATATTGAAGTATTTGTATGTAGTTTAAGATAGTCTTTATAATATTTTTGTAAACGATTTTTACCAGGAAAGTTTGTGTTTGGGGTTCGAGACACCCTGTCCTTTTAATAGATTTTCTGTCAAGGAGTTTTTGGCCAAACATATCTTACAAGCGTGGCGATAAGCATAACCAGGTAAACCATCTATAGAAACGGAAATTTAGTTCGGTAAATTTAAAAATAAGGTTAGGAACAATTGGCTTATAACAAATACTTTTTAGAAATTATTTTATGTTTGAAGGAAATAATGTTGTATATGCTTTTGTATGAGAGAAAATATTTCATACTGTATAAATGATTTATAATATTGCTGTGTTTGATTTCATTTAGAAAACTCCATCAATTCCGTTAAGCTTGCCAGGCAAACTTACAAGGGAAGGTAAATGAACAATTTTAAGTTTTACAAATTGCTGTATCTGTATCACAGCACTCTTTCACCAACGCTCAACGCGGGCCTTGTCATATCACTCTTTTAGCAACGCTCAACACCCTATACCTGAATAAGATAAACTAAATACCAAAATTTGTATAATAAACCAAGAAATATGTACAATTTTCAACTCTACAATCTTCGTAATATTATTTGCTTTTTAAAACCCTTGAATCAAAGTATATAATATAAATCTGTTTATCACCAAATTCTAATCCTATTAAAGCAGTTAGAGCCATTAAAAATAACTCTTTATTATTTTGGAAGCCTCGTTGAACGTTCAATAATCTTCTTTTAACGTAATTTCTACGTATCAACAAAATTTTTGAGTACTCTTTACATACATATCTAAGTATAAACAAGTTTTAAATGTTCAAAAAAAAAGTTTTATGCTATTATTTTAGTATGATCTATAACCTGTTTTTTCCTGGTTGATTTCCTGGGTCGAATGTGTAGCTCTACGTGTACCCCAATTCTTTAAACTTCCCCTACGCGCTGTTAACCAGTGACCCTGGGTTGCTTTCAGTTTAACGTCCTGATTCAGAATTCTCCGTTATTATGTTTGGTACTTGTAGTATTGAATTTTTACGTTAGATTTCTTTTCGAACTTGCTTAATAAATCTCTCAGTGGATTTCTTAGTAGATTTCTTAGAATATTTCTTAGTGGGTTTCTTAGAGCCCTAAGTTAATAAATGTTAAAGATCATGTTTACCTTAATTAAAATTTGGACTTACGTTTTATGTCAACAACGTATTTCTATTACATTTGTATATTTGAACGTGTACTTGTACTTGAAATTTTTAATTACTGAGTTTCACTTATAATTCGTATTTTTAATTTCACACTTGAACTCTGCGTAGTATATTTGTTTAGACCAGTACAATTCGTGCTTCAGATATGGAAATACTGACCATTATCAGCTTGGCGTAATATATAAAGGCAATCCAACCCACCTGCTGTCATTGGTTTACCGCGCTTTATAATTATTGTTTGAGCATGGTAGAAGCGTTGCACTTGGCATATCATGTAATTATTTGGGTTTTTCAAGGAGTTACTTATTCTATATCTTGTTGAAATGCTCCCAAAATTACGTAGACATCAAAGCTTTACGTTATGGAGTTCGTTGGCTATGATACTTTGCACCTTTCAATATCTTGTATTCGTATTTTGTATAGGAATTTATTAACTATTATTCTTAAACTGGCACGTAGCTAAACTTATGTTCCCCATTTTATTTTCTTCATATGCTGGATTTCTGCCGATTTTATATTTAAAATATCACGTAGACATAATTTTATTATGGGATTCTTTAACATATGACGTAAATTAGATGCGTTTATTGACTTTTTGCGTCATGAGACATGCATGTGTTTGAAAGGCTTGTTTATTGTGAGCACGCATGATTATTTTCTTACACTAATGCGAGTTAAAGTTCGGGCCTTTGGAGCTGGTTTTTTAAAAAAACGTCGACACTTTAACAATTTTTTATTTAATAAGTTAAACAGAAATTACAAGAAATTTGGAATAGCTGGTTCATTATAACTTTAATAAAAAAAAATAATTAATTGTACTGGTGAGTAGCTCAAACAACGAAGTATGGAGTTTGAAGACTGACTCGGTTGAGTAGCTTGAACAACGAAGTATGGAGTTCGAAGACTGACTGCCGGGCATTGAGCTCCCGGGCCTTTTATAATAACCTGCCCCTCACACGGCTGTGAGAACTTGCAGATCTCATGTCTGCGTTTCTCTTTAATTGTACACTTTATTACAATGTAACAACTTAATTCTAAGTAATTGCGGTCTGTTGACCGCCTGTGACCTGCCACCTGCAGTATCACTGCCCTCACGGATGCAAAGTTGCATGTCCGTTCACATGAACTGTCGATAACCTCTCTGGGTTATCCTTGTGTTACAATGTTGCATTGAACTTATACTTTTACTTAATAATTTCTAATAATTCCTATTAGATTCAATATATCAATATATATATGTAATTGGGGGATACATAACTCCTCGCACCGTAAATGAAAAATTAAGGTTTTTCTTAATTTTTAAATACATAAAATACATTATTCAATTTCATTTAAAATTCATTATTTCTAAAGGTATACTTATTGTTTCCTTTTTTCTCTTTGTTTCCTTAAATCTAGAACTGTTTCCTTCATTCTTATATCTAAGGTACATTTTGTAAAATACATATATAATTACAAAAATTATTACAATGATTAATACAATTGTCCACACACTTATATTATTATAATGTAACTTTGGCGTTTTGAGTTCATTTAATTGTTCTTTATAACTTTCCACTAATTTCACGGCGTGGTTGAGGTCGTCTAAGTGTAGATGCTCTAGCTTCATAGGTTTCTTGATTATTTCTTCGTCTTCTTGTTGTATTTTGAATTGTAGTTCCGGTAGGTTTGCAAGTTTCTTTGTTGTTATGGGATCTTGATAAACTCTGATTACTTCTCCTTTCAATTTCACATAACAGTCTTCTTTGAGGGTAATTAGTTTGCTTCCGATTAATGCTTGGTTATTTTCATCTTGGTTGCAGTGGATGGTTGCTATTACTTCTGTTGGGAAAATGGCTATCCATTTGTTATCTGTAACTTTTTGAATTTTCATATTAGTTATTTGCACTTGTTTAGTTTCACAGTTTTCGTAATGATTTGAGAATTTTAATAGTTGTACTTCACAAGGACTGTCTTCTTGAATGGTTGTTGTCGCCATCGATTGACATAAATATTGGTTTGGCGTTACTTCAGTACATTTTTCGTTTTTATAACCATATCTCAGTTCATTTAGAGATAGGAATTTGGTTTTGGGTATGATTACTTGGTATGTGCTAGTAACCTTTGTTGGAAAAGCAAATAAATGATAATAATGATAATTGTTACTTTCTACTATCTAGATTTCTATCAAAAATATTATTTCGTTATTCTTAATGTTGCTAAAATTTGTTGCATTAAAGTAAGGGTGGATATTATTTGAGTAAATGTTGTATTTTGTACACTGCCTAGTTTATTGGTAGTATACCGGGGTTGTTCTTTATTTATTGTTATTGGGTTGTCCGTTCTACCTGGGCGGAGGTTGACGGTAAGGGTGATGATTGTCCATCTGAAATTACAGGGTGTCTTAGGTTTTTCAAATGAATATACTTTGTTATTTTACCGTTGTCTACTACTGCTATGTTTTTATCTGATATTTTCTTAATTTTAAATGGTCCTAAATTTCTGGGTGCTGTTTTATGTCGCTTGCTTTGAAAGTTTTTCTCATACACGGTTTGTCCTATTGAAAATTTATTTGAGTCGGTATTTTTGTTTCGGGTTGTGGTGATACGTTCTTTATCGTTCTCTAATTTATCTTTTACCTTGTCGTAAGTTATTTTAAATTTTTCTTTGTGGTCTTTTGCATATTGTTGATATACTTCTTTATTGTAGTGTATGTCATAGGGATTTCGTGAATCTGAATGTCCTAAGGTTAATTCTAAGGGTGTAAAATTTGTTGATGAGTGAATTGTGTTATTATAGGCGATTAGTGTGTATGACATTAAATTGGTTATATGTTCCTTTTTATAATTTATTCTTAATAATCGAATTTGTTCTAACAGGGTTAAATGTAATCGTGCAATTAGTCCGTTTGATTCAGGGTGGTTTTCTGTTATGAAATGAATTTTTATTTTGTGAAGTTCTAAAGTGTTTTGTATTGTCTCATTTTTAAATTCGCTACCATTGTCTAAAGTGATTGATTCGGGTGTTCCGTAAAATGTGAAATATTGTAAAAATCCTTGGGTCACGTCGATGCTATTTTTGGATGTGATTGGTATTGCTTGGCCTATTTTTGTGAATGCGTCTACAATTGTCAGATAGTTTTGAGCTTCTACTACTAGAGTATCGGAATGTAGTTTTTGAAATGGTTTGTCGGGTGTTTTGGTTAACATTAAGGGTATCTTTGGGGGTTTCCTATCGTATTTCGCTTTGTCACATAATTCGCATTGGTTAATGAAATCTGTGGTCAAGTCCTTCATGTCTTTAAAATAATAACGTCTTACAAGTTGCTTTATAGTTTCATTAATTCCACGATGGTTGGTTTTTCCTTCGTGTTGATTTCTAATTACATCGTTTATTTCGTCAGGGTCGTCTAGTGTTATTAATTTTCTAGTACATCTGATGAGTTCAGGTCCAGAGTTATTAAATAGTTTAATGTATAATTCTGAAAATCTATGGTATAAATGTTCGGTGTTGAAATAAAAATATAATTGTTTTTTCTCGGGGGTGTATTCTTTTAGAATTTTAATAATTTGTTCCTCGTTGTCATCTTTAGTTATTTGAATTTGATATATCTTTTTGTTATCTACTTTTGTATATTTTACTGGATTGGGGTTATTTAAAACTTCTGTTATTATAAATTGGTTAGGTTTCATATCGATTGCTTCGTTTAAGATTTTAATCGCGTTTTTTGGTTCTTCGTTTTGTGTCGAATGTATTGTGTCGATCTCGTCTGGATCTTCCCTTATTTCTGCTTCGTCTACGTTTCCTATAATGGATTCCGTTTCTAATGCATTGAGTTGGATTCGGCTTAAAGCGTCTGCGTTGTTGTTATAAATTCCCTTTTTATATATAATTTCGTAATCGTACTCTTCGAGTCTGATTCTCCATCTTTGTAATTTTGAATTCGGTTCTTTCAGTTTGCATAACCATACTAGTGGTCTATGATCGGTGTATATGTAAAATTTTCTTCCGTATAAATAAGGTCTAAAATATTTTGTTGCCCAAATTATGGCTAATAACTCTTTTCTATAGTGCTATATTTTTGTTCGGTTTCATTTAGGGTTCTGGATGCGTAGCTGATAGGTTTATCGCTACCTACTTTTCCTTGGCTCAATACTGCGCCTAATGCTACATTCGATGCGTCTGTCGTCAGTATAAATGGTTTTGTAAAGTCTGGGTATTCTAATACAGGGTGATTCGTTAATATGTTTTTAATTTTGTCTACAGCTTTAATAAATTCTGGGTGTGTTCAATTTTGTTTCCCTTTTTAAACAATTTGTCAGGGTTTGGTTATCTGAGCGTAACCTTTAATGAATTTGCGGTAGTAACCACTAAGTCCTAGAAATCCTTTAATTTCTTTGGTTGTTTTTGGTAATGGGTAATTTAGAACTGCATTTGTTTTGTCTGTATTTGGCATTACTCCTTGGGGTGTTATTACATGTCCTAAAATGATACTTCTTTTGTAAGAATTCACTTTTGTCTAATTGTACTTTAAAATGTGCTTGTCTAAGTCTTTCGAATACTTCTTTCAATCTTTCTATGTGTTCTACCAATGATGTGGAATAAACTATGATGTCGTCAAGGTATACAAGGCATTTCTCATTGTGTATTCCTCGTAGTATATATATTGTCCATGACTCTCTGGAAAGTAGCGGGTGCGTTCTTTAATCCAAATGGCATTCGTTTGTACTCGTAATGTCCTCTAGGTGTGCTGAAGGCTGTTTTTGATATATCCTTTTCTTCCATCTCTACCTGATGGTATCCTGATGCTAGGTCTAATGTTGTAAAATATTGGCATTTGCCTAATTTGTCTAAAATTTCGGTAATATTTGGTAGTGGATATTTGTCATCTACCGTTTTTTCATTTAACTTTCTATAATCTATTACCATTCTGTACTTTCTCTTTCCGGTTGCGTCTAATTTCTTAGGTACTATTAACACGGGGCTGCTCCATGGTGAATTGGAGTGCTGGATTATGTCTTGGTCTAATAAGTCTGCTACTTGTCTGTCAGCTTCTTCTTGGCTTGCATGAGGTAGTCTATATGCTTTTGTAAAGATTGGTTTATTGTCTGTTAACTCGATATTATGTTTTACTGTGTTGGTGAATGTTAATGGTATTCCTTCGCAATGGAATATGTCGCGGTATTTGAAACATAAGTTTTTAATTGCTCTTTCTTCTTCTTGATTGATATCGGTGTTAAAGCGGATGTTAGTTAAATTTTCTCTTAACATTTCGTCATGTTCTATTGGGTTGTAATTATTTTCTAAATTCTCGTCTATTTCCATTTCGTTAAAATTTAGTTCTTCTACGTTAATTGGGTCTGTCAATGATAATTCTACGGGATAGTCGTTTGAATTTAATATTGTTGTGGTTGCATAATTATCTTTTATTTGCACTAAGGCGGTTGGGGTTTCTACTCCTTGTTGAAATGTCATATGATTTATTATTCCTAAATTTTTGTTAGATTTTACTGGGATTTTTATTTTTCTTTCCGTTCGGGGTTCTATAGTGTATTTTTGTTCAATTTGTGTGTTTTGAAATTTAATTGGGATTTTTCCGTATTTTGTCCTTAATAAGCGATTTTTAATGTCAATGTTGGCTCCTAATTTTCTTAGAAGGTCCATTCCGATTAATCCGTCATATTTGTCGTTAAATTCGAATACACAAAATTTATGTTTCATTTTAACATTAAATGTTCTCGGTAAGGGTATATTTGCTACGAATTGGTGTAGTGTCGTTTGATGAGCTGTTTTAATTTTAAATGGTTCTCTTTCTACATAATCTAAATAATGTTTTGTACGGTTCTGGGGCTAATTAATGTTTTCGATGATCCAGTGTCGATTAATAGTTTGAATTTGGCGTGGGGTATTTTATGTATGGTAATACTAAGTGATTTATATTATTTAAGTTTATTAAGTTTGGTCGGTTATGAATTGGTCCATTTGAAAATTTGAGTTTGAGTTTTCTTCGTCGTACTCCTCGTAAGTTTCGTATTGTTCGTCACGTTCATAAGTTTCTGCATGGTTTGATTCATTGTTCGTAGGTGTCTCAATGTAATTATTCTGGTCAGTGTCAAATTTTTCTATTTCTTGATGGAATAATTCCTCTGATGTAAAATTACGTTTCTGATGAGGGTTTGGTCGGATATGTGTTATTTTTGTGTTTTGTCTGGTGTTACTAGATGAGGTATCCATTGGTGTTGGTTTGTAATAATTGTTAGGGTTGTTATTGTTATTAGTCATTGGTGTATTTCTATTAGGGTTTTCGTTGAATGCTGGTCTTTGTTGGTTTAGGTTTTGATTAAATCTTGGTTGGAATGCTGGTTTCGTAAAAGTTGGGTTAAATGTTGGTTTTGAAAAATGTTTAAATTGATTATTAAAATTGGTATTGTTAAAACTTGGGTTGTTACTTCGCGGTTGACTTGTTTGTGCGTTAAAGGGTGTGAATTTTTGTTGAGGGATTGTTTGTCTTGTGGCTTGTAAGGTTTTTATTCGTGAATAACTTTTATTCGCGTTGGGATTGTATAGTCTGTTGCGGTAATACATTACATTTTCTTCTTCTATTACTAGGCTCATAGCTTCTTCTAGATTTTGGGGTCGTTGGAATCTGATTTTATCCGATAGTCGTTTTGGTAAAGCGTTTATGTATGTGTCTAGTGCCATTTCGTCATACATTTTTGTTTTTAAATGTCTAACGTTTTGATCGGGTTCTTCGATTTTTAATTTTGTTAAAATTAAACTTCTCACGTCTTGGCATTTCATTCCGAATTGGTAGGGGGATTGATTGTGTTCCATTCTAAGGTTTATTAGGTCTCGTACCAGGCATTTTATATTACGTTGGTCCCCAAAATATGCAATTAGTAGTTGTTTAAACTCCTGCCATTCCTGTAAATCGTCCCTACTGGCGATTAAGGTTAGTGCCCTTCCTGTTAGTTTACTTATTACCAAGCGTATAAGCAATGAATTTCTTGCGTCATCTCCGGGTTTGTAGAAGGTTTTTAGGAACATTTCGGCTGCTCCAATGAAATTTGAGAGATGGGCTTCTGTGCCATCAAATATCTGGATTGTCTCCAAATAGAGTCGCAAGTCTGTGTTACTCATGTTGGTTAAGGGTTGTTTTCGATTTTGGGAAATTTCAAAAAAATTTTATTATTATTATTTTTTTTTTGAATTGAGGTTTATTTCGCTATTTATATTGTTACTTTTGCTTCGGATTTATTAATTTTCCGTTTGGGTTGTAAAATTTCAAATTTTGTAGAAATTGGGGTTGGTTTTGTTATTTGTAGCGTTAATTATGCTTGGGATGTATTAATTTTTCTTTTGGATTGAATAATTTTGAATCTTGTAAAAATTAGGGTTGATTTAGCTATTTGAAACGTTAACTTTGGTTTTGGTTTGTTAATTTTTCCTTTAGATTAGGTAATTTCAAATTTTGTAAAGATTGAGGTTTATTTTGCTATTTTCGGCGTTATTTTTAGTTTGGAATTGTTAATTTTCAGTTTGGATTGGGTGGATAAAAATTTGGTAAAGGTTGAAGTTTATTTTGTTATTTTTCAGCATTATTTTTAGTTAGGATTTGTTAATTTTCAGTTTAGATTGCGTTTGATTATTTTTAGAATCGTAGTCGTTGTTACTTGTGCTTATTTACACAGTGTGGTGATGTACTTGTGTGTTTATTTCAATAATGTTAGATTAATTACCGTAGTGTTGGATTTGCTTGTTTTTATGCAGCTTTTAATTTGTCTTATATTCTAAATATAACTTGAGGTTAATTGCTCCTGTACTCTATTGTCGCAATTTAAATACTTAAGTTGTAGGCTTTGTTATTTAATTACGTACGTTGAGGTAATTGCACTTGCAGGTGTTATTTTCAGTTTATAGGAATTACTAAGTTACTTGCTAATGCTTTTGCATAAAGTGTTACGTCTAGTTTTATTCTTAGATATCTCGGTGTTCACGACTTGAAATTGAACTCTTCGTTACGTGCGTTTTCAGGTTTACAATTATGAGCGTTTAGCGTTATTCTATTTTCGTATTGAAATAATGCACTTTATAATGCTGGTTAATTAGTTGAAAAACGTTTAGATTTTATACCGTGATTGTTGTAATTGTACACGCTTTTATGGATTAATTACTTGTAGGTATTAAATGCAAAACTGCATTGCTTTATTATTCTGTGATGGATTTAATTGCTTATGATGCAAATTGAAATTATATTTTAGTACTGTGCAAAAGATCCTGAAAGCTATTTCTTTAAGGTAATAATGATATTGCGTTCGCAGACTTCGCTTATCTTAGGTGAGGTTTTGGGTTACGGTAGTTTTAAATTACCGTAGTTTCAATTATTGCAGAGTGTTTTTTACTGTGATTTATTCAGTATTATAGAGGTCAATGGTTTAACCAATCGTTTTCGTGATTGCTTTAAAGGATTAGCTTTAGCTTTGAAATTATTTTCGCGTTCTGTGTTTTTATTTTATCGGATTGAAAACGTGGGTTTGAATCGCGCTAGTTAATGTTTCTTATTTTGGTGTTAGTGAATGTGCGCCCGTTTATTTTTGGATTATTTTGAGTTTGTTTTTAATAATTGTGGTAAGAATCTCTTAATATCAATTCTCATTTACTTTTTAAAGAAAAAATATCTCTTTAACATTCAAGTTTCATAAAATGTTTTACAGTCTCGTTTTTTCTTTTGGAAATAATTCACTTTGTAATTATTTTCAAAACAATATTTATAAAATAAATTCATAAGCAATGATAAATAAATGGTAATCAATAATTATAATACTAGCATATATCAATTATAGTTTTTGGTTTAAAAAAAAAGGTATGGAAATGAACTTACATTAATTTCATCTGTTTCTTTGGTGGGTTCGATCGATTCTGTATCTTGTCCACCTTGGTTTGTTTGTTGGCCTTAGACGATTCTTGTTCTGCGTCCAACTTGGTTTGGGTTCTGCCAAAATTTCGAATTAAAATTCTTGGTCACCAATCTTCCGATTTTTGGATTTTCAGTGCCCTTTTGACATCCTACTGGCTGCGCCAGTTAAAGTTCGGGCCTTTGGAGCTGGTTTTTTAAAAAAACGTCGACACTTTAACAATTTTTTATTTAATAAGTTAAACAGAAATTACAAGAAATTTGGAATAGCTGGTTCATAACTTTAATAAAAAAAAAAAAATTAATTGTACTGGTGAGTAGCTCAAACAACGAAGTATGGAGTTTGAAGACTGACTCGGTTGAGTAGCTTGAACAACGAAGTATGGAGTTCGAAGACTGACTGCCGGGCATTGAGCTCCCGGGACTTTTATAATAACCTGCCCCTCACACGGCTGTGAGAACTTGCAGATCTCATGTCTGCGTTTCTCTTTAATTGTACACTTTATTACAATGTAACAACTTAATTCTAAGTAATTGCGGTCTGTTGACCTCCTGTGACCTGCCACCTGCAGTATCACTGCCCTCACGGATGCAAAATTGCATGTCCGTTCACATAAACTGTCGATAACCTCTCTGGGTTATCCTTGTGTTACAATGTTGCATTGAACTTATACTTTTACTTAATAATTTCTAATAATTCCTATTAGATTCAATATATCAATATATATATGTAATTGGGGGATACATAACTTGCGTTGGGTTTAAATAAGATGCGTTTCATGTTCTTTTTACTTTGGATACTCCTAATTTGTATTTATTTAAAGTTTCTGTGTATTAGTGTTTCTAAAATGAATTGGATTGCGTATAGAGTTATTCATTCTACTAAATGTGGTTAAATTATTAAAGAATGAGCTTCATTTCATTGATCAAAGTTAGTTGTGGATTTTATACAGTGTGTTTGAAATTTGCTTTTTTGCATAATTAATGAATTGTGTACTTTTTATGATTTAAATGTTTAGTTTCCTTGATTTTGATGTTATTTACATGAACTATACCACCCTTGTAATCCTATATACCCCTAAATAACCCTATTATCATAGCAATATATATAATTATATATATAAATGATATTTGTAGACGGCAATCTAAATTTTGTGTACAATAATATGCAATAAGGTGTATCTGTAAATAGTCTTTTATAAAAATCATAGAACCGAATTTACCTATAAAGATGGAACTAATATTAGCCTAGTCATTAACTAAATAATAACCTGATTGCTTCATAAGAGAAGATACGTCCATTGACCAGTTTCGGCCTTTTAAACCTTATCAGAGTGAAATAGTTCCTAACGCCCTTATGAATCAATCGAAGCAATTACTAATATAAGCTCGAAAAAAGCTTTGTACGATGACAAGAGTATAATAAAATCGCCATTGGGTGGCAAATACCAACACTAGGTCGTGAAAGTACACAAGTGGATTCGAAACTAAATGGTAATTTTATAGATGGCCATACAAGTATTTTTCGTCCTTTGAGATTTGTGGAATGTTATAAGCAAAATTTATTTGCAATATATAACAGATAAATTTTGTTAATTATTGCAAATAAATTGCAAATTTATAAAACAATTTATCGTTTGAATTCATACAGACAATAATTAAAATTCTTACTTAATCTTTGCTAACAGATACAAAATCTTCTTTAACTAATACGTAGATAATTCACCTCTTTTATTACCAAGCTTGTAAGTGTGATTAGCCAATAACCATTGACAGATAATTTCAAAAAGGCTTTGAACTTCGACCTCAGAATTATCTGCTCAAAAAAAATATAATAGGATTAAACCTTTATTCCAGCTTACAAATATTTGAGTATTACAAACAAAGAAATCTAAAATTTTATACTTGCAATGGAAAAGTAGCGTTTATCATAATCTCATCTCCAACGTAATTAATGATATTAAGTACGTCCTGATTCCATTTTATATTGACGTTAAAATCTCAATGTATAAGATTATCCATATACTTTTAAGTCTTCATTTAGAATATTAATTTTCAAATTACGTTTTCTGTTTTTAATTAATTAACGCGGCATATTCTTTAGCATCAGGATTATCTATGTCAAAAATTGTTCAATTCTCGTAGTGTTTTATAAAATAATTATGTTTCAAATTAATGCAGAGTTACGTTCTAAGAATTAATTTTTTACTCAAAGTTACATCTTAAATGTCAAATAATGTATGCATGCCGCATACTTAATGAATGACTTTACCCAAGTAACATGTTCCACGTCTTAAAATGAATTGCGAATTTATCAATGAATCGTTCTAATCAAATTCCAGTCTTATATACAAAATTATCTAACTACGTCATCGTTCCCAAATCCTTCCTGATTCGCCTGGAGTATAATACACCCAGGTGATGCGATATTTCCGAGAACACTCGCATTTAACGATCCAATTAGTGTCAAACTATGCGGCCGAATGATTTAGGAGCATAGCAAGGCGTTGTCAATCCTTCTCTAATGCACGGAGTTCATTTGCTGTTCCGCTCTTTCTTATTGTAACACGGAAAACTATAAATTATTCATATTGATCTTTATTACATTTTTATGTCCTCGCGAGTTCTTTGAACCGGTATTTATTCAATATTTAGCTATTTAATACTTTCTCAGTACAGATAACGCATTTTTCTTTATTAATCACGAAAATTCTAGAATTTAGGCTTCAAATGCGTTCTCTTGCTTTTCAGTCAATAAATATAAATTAAGCGAATAATGCACGGAAAGTGTATTTTTATGAAAATGAATGGCTTTATATCTTAAAAATTGAAACTCGTTTTTACTACAAAGGCTTTGTTTACACACATGGAAAAGTAACTAAAGCTAGTCCTTGTTTTCTTTACGGTTTTGCAAACGGCAAATAAAGTGTCCTAACGCACACAGAAAATTTCTTACATAAATAATTCAAGCTTGTAATTGCTTTGCATGTTAATAAAAATACAGATTTCAGTATAATTGCAAAATTAATTAAAGCTTGCCATTACACTCTTAATGATTGATTTGTATACTAGTAAAGTATGTATTTGAAAACGCTTTTTCTTTATATCTTGCATTCTAATAAAAGCGTGGATTTCAGTAATTACATAATCAATTGCTTTTTTATCTTTTGCAAATGCAATAAGATCGATATGGTTTTTACGCGACTATTAAATGGCTTTGCTTTTATCTCTTAGAATGAAAATCATATTTATCAAGTAAGCTTGTTTACGCACACACAAAAATATGCTTTTTATTAACGCCAATAAATTTAATGGCTTTGTACATGCAATACGCATATTTTTATACAGGGTGGACCAATGAATATTCGAAAATTTCAATTTTTTCGTTTTCCTTTTATTTGGGTGGGTTTTATATATATATAAAGAGAGAAATGGGCTGCATCGGGCACTTTCCATGATTGTTGAATAACTGCGAAAGGTACAAAAAATTGTAAAATAAACCTTTTGGATTTTCTTATGGAAATTTATATGGGAAACAGCTAATTTTCAAAATGAACAAATATAGGTTATCTACTCCTTGATATGTTTAGTTATTAATTAGTACATCATCAGATATATATTAATTAAGATCATAATTGGAAGTGGAATTTAAAGTGCACTTAGGGCATAATCTGTTGAGAAAGTGTATATATATATATATATATATATATATATATATATATATATATATATATTATAAAACTCTTCTCTACTGACCAGGAATCTATGTTTAATATAAAGATGAAATTAATTTATTGGGATATTTTTGGTCATAAATAAAACAAATGTCAAATAATCTTTCGTTTTTAACTTGACGTTTCGATCATTATTCAGATCTTAATCATAAGCTAAAAGTTAGGTAATTAGAAACTAAATAATACATATATCAAAACTTACATAAAACTTGATTATTCTTAAATTTAAGGCTAGTATAAACTAATTTTGAATGACATAAGCAAAACTTGAGTGACAGAATTAAAATTGTTTTTTGTATGCAATTTTGATGTTACAAAAACCAAGTTAAGTTAAATAATTTTTGGATATAAATACGATAAAAATGAAAAGAATGTATAAATATTGTTCATTAAATAACAGCACTACAATTAATGTTTATATAAATCGGAGTAAACAACACTTAAGTTATTTAGGTCCTGTTTGTTGTTGATAGAACAAAATTACAAGAAACGCTTATTACTCGAATCATTTCATATACAAAAAGAAAAAAAGTGCATCAACAACAAACAGGACCTAAATAACTTAAGTGTTGTTTACTCCGATTTATATAAACATTAATTGTAGTGCTGTTATTTAATGAACAATATTTATACATTCTTTTCATTTTATCGTATTTATATCCAAAAATTATTTAACTTAACTTGGTTTTGTAACATCAAAATTGCATACAAAAACAATTTTAATTCTGTCACTCAAGTTTTGCTTATGTCATTCAAAATTAGTTTATACTAGCCTTAAATTTAAGAATAATCAAGTTTTATGTAAGTTTTGATATATGTATTATTTAGTTTCTAATTACCTAACTTTTAGCTTATGATTAAGATCTGAATAATGATCGAAACGTCAAGTTAAAACGAAAGATTATTTGACATTTGTTTTATTTATGACCAAAAATATCCCAATAAATTAATTTCATCTTTATATTAAATATATATATATATATATATATATATATATATATATATATATATATATATATATATTTAATATCATTGTCGCAAACCATTTATGCGCCTCATTACTACATCTATTCATCAATGAAGAAAACAGCTATTCAAGGTTTCATTTTAGTACGTGCAGGCATTTGGGAAGAACAAAGAAGCTATTTCATAATAGTTAAGCGGAAACGCATATTACTTTAATGAGAGGTTATATTATCCATTTTGGAATTAATTTTGCAATATTATACTTTAGCATTATAAATTCTACTCATTGTGTGCATCGTGAACATTTCTCACGCTTTTTGTTATTCTTTTATTGCAATAGAAACAGAGAGTGCTGTACGTGCCTAGTAGATACAACTCAAACAATTTTCTTAATGCCATGCCGCACCTGTTGTGACCTACTATACTGAAATGGTTAATGGTTTCATATATGTAAAACGCATATAACAAAATGACCCTTAAATAAAATACATTACCAAGAATGAATGCATTCCAAACCGTCCTCTTGCTGTGGTAGGGTAAATCAGAATCGTTTCAAACATTTCTGCTTCTTTCATTTTTTTCTCTACGTTTTATCACAATTTTCTAAACTATGAAACAGCTCATAGAGAATATATTTAATTGGGGTTCTACGTATACAGCTTCATTGATCTATAATAATAGTGTAACGAACTTTAATTTACGGTTCTTTATTTGTTTTAATATAAGATTGATTTTCACAATTATTCACTATTTTCTTAATATACTCAACAGAGATGACAAACAGAGGCTACTGCATTAATATATTTCTTAATGTGACCTTACCACTATATTTATAACTAATGCAACTGCACCCTTAATTTATTACGTTACAAACACCAACGGTTATTCTAATTTAATTTGCCATTAAGTGTATGCATTTTAACAATGGATACAATAATGTATTTCACGGTGGTTGTAGATTCATACTCAAACTAAACTAAACTCTCTACCTGGTCGTATGGTTTATGTGTCGAATTGCAAAGCTTCTACATAATATCAGTACATTCTAGATCATAATTCAATCACCCTCTTTGTTTATTTTAAATGGATTCTTTAAATTCGTCCTTGTACCTGGCAATTAATTATTGTTCTTAGATTGTTTGACGTCAGTTTTACAATATTCAGCCAAAGGCGGATTAATGTAAGATACTCACCTTTGAGTTAAATAAATATATGATATAAGAAACGATGCAATCTGTTTAACATAGATAATTATTTATTTATATAAGGTACGACGATATACTATAAATCAATTTATTATAAAAGATTAATGTTAAAAATACAAAGTATACAATAAACAAAACTAAAATAAATTCCAGATAACACTAAAACCAAAGTACTAGTATGTAAAGGAGGGGGATATTAATCAAGAACTAGAATACAAATAGGAAACAAGAGCTTAGAAGAAGTTAAGAATGTCTGCTACCTAGGAAGCCAAATAACACAAGATGAAAACAGTACAAAAGATATAAATCAAAGATTAATACAAGGCGTCTAAGAAATAAAAGCAACTACAATGTTCACAGACAACAAACATGGAAACAAGGAAAAGATTGCTTAAGGTATATGTATGGAATACAGCACTGTACGGTTGTGAAACTTGGACAGTAGGAGAAGCGGACAGTTAATAGTTAGAAGCCTTTGAAATATGATGCTACAGAAGTGTAATGAAAATATCACGGACAGACAAAGTTAAGAACCAAGAAGTTCTAGAAATGGTACGGGAAGAAAGAAATATGTGGAAAATAGTAAAAATAGGAAAGATAGGATAATAGGTCACATACTAAGGCATAAGGGAATAATGCGGAATGTATTAGAAGCAGAGATAGAAAAAAGGAGAAGTGGAGATAGACCTAGGTTAGACTATTGCACACAGATACTGAAAGATGTAGGTTGTGGGAGTTTCAGGGAAATGTGCTGGCTAGCTCAGAATAGGAAGCAATGGAAATACGCATTCAACCAGTTCCGAGACGAAAACCTAATGGTGAAAAAAATAATTGTACTTAAACATGATAATTATTAAAAGCAGCCTGCAGGTGTTGGTTTTGCAAAATTTTTAACTAATGTTGATTGTGTGAGAGGATTTATTAGAAAACTATTAATTTGGCAAATGTTTAAGTGTTGAGGAACTTGGTAGCCGCTGGTTGCTTAACCCACTTCGCATACCACTAAATATCGGTGAAATATGGTATATATTTGGAAAACAATAGAAGGGGAACCGAGCTGTATCTAGGCTGTGGGAGTTTCAAGGAAACGTGTAGGTTGGGTTAGAATAGAAGTAAATGGAGGTACGGGTCCAACCAGTTCCAAGATGGAAAACCTAATGACGAAAAAAATTGTACTTAAACCTTATCATTATTATAAACAACTACAGGTTTTAGTTGTGCAACATTCTCAACTAATGTTGATTGTGCGAAAGGATAAAATGAAAACTATTAATTCGGCAAATATCTAAGTGTTGGAGATCTTGGTAGCCGCTGGTTGCTTACCTCCCTACACACACTACTGAATATCGGTGAAAAAAGGATATATATTTAGAACAATAGGAGGGGAGCTACATCCACATACAGTTTTCTTTTAACAAACAACATTTTACATGTATCCACAAAAAATACTTTCATACAAACATTAGAACCTAAAAATAGAGTCCAATATTGCCACAACGACCTTTTTTCTTTCAAATAATATCTTAGTCTAAGACTAAAAAATTATAACTACTAAATAATCGCTCTCTTACATTAAAATAGAGTTTAAAAATCTCTCTTCCTAGTTAAGATTCTCACAAATCAGGTATTGTATACAAATTTTAGAAATTAAGTCGACTAATTTTAACGATCTTCTCTTAAAATCGGATATAAACGTACTGATCGGTTATGTTTAATACTTATCATTATATAACTGGCAAAAATCTACCGCAGGTCACTCACCCTCAAATCAAATATTCCACTACAACTCATACAAAATCTTAAATAACATAAGTTAACTAATTACTAAAAAATGTCTTTTAAAAAATTCAAAACAATGGGATTTTTATTTTCACCGTATAAACTAGGCCGGTTGTTCTTTTCTATATTGTAAGTTTACATCCATATTCAAATCGTTGAAAAAATACCATTAATGTTGCATTTCAAATTCTTATACGAAGACTGTTCAAATTGTTTAAAATTAATTTACCGTTAAATACCATTTCATGTTCATAAACACTTTGATCTCATTTGATTTTAATTCTTTATTTCATTTTTAAAACTGTTATTATTTATTTTCTTCCGAATGGCAATAAACTTTTAAAGTTGGCAATCAAGGACGTTGTTTACTATAAATTTTTTGCTACTATATACCATTAGTGGTGACGTTTAAAATAAGTATTCAACAACTGACCAACTGCATTTTTTAATTGGTTATATAGCACGAAGCCTTGTTAAGTCATTCGTCTAGAAAAATCGCTTTATACCCAATGAACTCTTATGTTACGTCTAGGCCCTAATTGGTTACTAATGTATGTTGGTTCCCTACGTAAGCATCTCGAATCGTCTGTATGATGCAAGATTCACAAAATGTATCATTTTCGGCCTGAGGCTATAACTTTATTTTTTTCTTGGCTCAATCCCCTTAACAAAGAAGGGAAATCGACAGTCTTCCGACTAAGCTAGGGGTCTATTCCTTGGGCAGAGCTTATGAAAAATGGCCGTGTAACTGACACATAACCACAATAAATAGAAAGGTGCAGGGAGGGCACGAAGTCCTAGACTTAATGAAAGCAAGGGGTACCCTAAGAGAGAACTTGGAAATCCTCAGGGGGAAACATCGCTATAACTGCGACAACGCAGGATCTGAAAGAAAATAGTATCAAACGAAGGATATAAGAGATGCACTCTTGTTACCTCATATTGTAAAGAAGAAAAAGGTTATTATTAATAGCTGAACTTTAAATATAAGTATTAAAAGGAGGCTTAAATGTCAAGCTTCTTGGAAGCGCTATTCAAGTAATTCATTACTGAATCACGGCTAATAGTCTTCCTTTTTGTGATAAAATAGATTTGTAAATCTTAATTTAGTTTCCCTATATTTGGACGCACTTACCCAAAATAAAACAGTTAATTTTTTAACTCCAATGATTGTCTTTTAATTAAATTATTCTCTTTTGTTCTAAAATTCATTTACAAAAATGTACAATAAAGGGGATAGTCTAATCTTTTAGACATCAATATTTGAATTTAGAAATTTTAAATGAAGGTACGATAATTATTTAAACATAACCTCAAATTTGCCCATTTGATACTCAAATCTGTTTATCTTGGTTCACAGTTAGTAATTATAATTCCAATCCAAAATAAAAAGTAATTTTCATGTTTAAAGTTTTAGAAACTAAATTGATTTGAATAAATATGAATTTGTAAGTTTATTTAATAGAATTGATAATTCTAGATTATAAAGTAAACGACAATTGACGTAAGTAGTAATTTGAATAATATAATTATTTCCGAACGGTAAGATTATTATAATCTTCCTGCAAAACAAAACGTTAAGTCCAATGCAACCATTTGATTTTGAGAATATGTTTCATTGACAAGTTATTCAATAACAGCTGTTCTCAGATCATGTCCTTAGGCTAATCGCTTACCTTGTTAATCGATCATATCATGAAACGTCATACACAAAAAAGTACCTTGGCGCCGCCATGTATCCCAGCTTACAATTTATGGACAAACAACATTTGTGGCAGGACTTTCCGTATCTGCTACCGATGAATGTGTAAATAACCTTACACGTAATTCCTTCACCTATGCATCATTCTTCAATAATAATTGTTTTCGTGTTACTCGAATTCCTAAAGCAAAAACATCTTTCTCAAAGACGTCACGTTTTTGTTCCTAACCAAATGAGGTTAGATAAAATCTTCCAGATTTAAAGATGATATTAGATGAATTATAGATGAGTTTCTGATGGATATTACATGAGATTTACAGGAACTTTATAGGAATATTAGACAAATTATAGTTGAACTTTAAATCTTAGAAACAGAATGGAATAACATTAAATCCAGCCTAGAAATAGCGGCCAGAGATATTATAGGGTATACACAAAAAGAAAATAAGACTACGGCATGAGGGAATAGTGCGGAATATATTAGAAGCAGAGATAGGAAAAAAGAGAAGAGGCAGACCTAGGTTAGACTACTGCACACAGATAGTAAAAGATGTAGGCTGTAAGGGTTTCAGGGAGATGTGTAGGCTAGCCCAGAATAGAAATCAATGGAGGTACGCATCCAACCAACCCCAAGATGGGTAAACTAATGACGAAAAAATAACTATGCTTAAACATGATGATTATCATAAGTAACTACAAGAATTGGTTGGGCAATAGTCTCGAATAATGTTAAGTGTGTGAAAGGATTTACTTGGAAAACCATTATTTCGGCAAATGTCTAAGTGTTGGGGGATCTTGGTAGCCACAGGTTGCTTAACCCCCTACACTGAGTCTCGGTGAAATAGGGCATAAAATTAGAAAACAATAGAAGGGGAACGAGCTGTATACACATGCTGTGTGAGAATTTCAGGGAACTATGTAGGCTAGCTCAGAATATAAATAAGTGCAGGTACGTGTCCAACCAGTTTTGAGACGGAAAACCTAATGACGAAAAAATAAGCGCAGGTAAATCTGATGATTAGTATAAACAACTAGTTGTTGGTTGCGAAATATCTGCAACTAATATTGACTGTGCAAAAAGATATAGTGGAAAATATATTAAATCGGTAAATGGTTAAGTGTTGGGGGAACTTGGCAGCCACAGGCTGCTCACCTCCCTTCACAACCACTGAAGGTCGGAGAAATAGGGTATGACTGTAAAACAATAGAAGGTGGCCGAACTGCATCTAACAAGAAAGAACAGCGCCTATGAGGAAAAACAACAAACATAGAACAAGAAGAAAATTGATAAAAGCATATGTGTGGAGCACAGCAGAGTATGCCTATGAAATACTGGCAGTCTGAAACTCAGACAGAAAAACGGTAGCAGCCTTTTGAAATGCTGTGCTTCAGATGTACGAGGACGATAGCATGGACAGACAAAGATAATAACAAATAGGTTATAGAAATAGTAGGAGAACAAGGATATTTGGGGAAAAAGAGAAATAGAAGGGTGGAATACGTTCTAAGGCATTTTTGGGGAATAGTATGGGATATATTACAAGCAGAGATAGGAAAAAAGAGGTAGATGTTGACCTAATCAGATAGTGATTGTAGCAGACTGTGCAAATTTCAGGGAAATCTGTAGGTTCGTTCAGAATAGGAAACAATGATGGTACGCGTCTAACCAGTTCCAGTACTGAAGATCTAATGATGATGACCGCTAACAGGAATCAATGAGGTTTAAGTACTTTTAGCACTTGTAGGTACAACCACATTTTGCAATTCGCATATCGCGGACTCGGTTTCTTTGCAAACCCATGTTGCTGTTATCGCAGCGAAAACCAGAAAACGAATGCCATCGAGTCGACATAATTAGTACGACGAACAAATATCGTCTCTCATCCGAAGCATAGTTCAAATAACCTTCATTTAAAGAATGAGTCTATATTATTATTTTTAAATAGTATACGATTCGTGATTGGGCAATACGGTATATATCTGAATAATTATTAATATTAGGGAATTGATTACTTATTTGAATAAGTATTGCAGTGCATAAAATAACTAAGGGATATGCGTATTTATAAGTGTCAGAAAAATTATTACACTGCCTCTCTCCAAAAAAGAAAAAATCTTTTACTTGAGGAACAAAAGATTTTTTTTGAGTGTTACTTATAAACTCGTAACGAACTACTAATCTTAATAGTGACTCGCAGGAAAAAAATAAAATAAAAAGATTGAAGGAACTAACATCACTAGGAGCGAGTGTTCCAGTAATTGCGCGTACTACACGTTCACAAGGAAACAAAATCGGTAAGACATTAATCAGGAATTGTCACAATCGAGAAATCCAACACTCTCACGGGATAAAAAATTAATATGTTCTACAGGTCTCTACTATACACTCTTAACCAATAATAACTCAAAACCTTTACTAACCTAAAACTAGTAACTCAGAAGATTTCAACACTAACACTAAAGAAAATACTAAGATAAAGTATACAAATCTCACAACTATGTACAAAACTTCAGATTGAGATCATTACTCAGATCGAAGGAAATAACAAGAACCTTTTATCAAAAGCAGCTAACAAAATAATTATACCATAAGTAATAGCGGGCATCATTACAATACTATTACATCACCGACCGTAAGCACTAGTTGCCTACCATAACAGACTATTTTAGCAACATTACTAAAATATCCCAACTTCGTTTCAAATGCGAGACCTTCGCACTTTCAACACTATATTCACGTGCGCAACCGGCACATACGCCAACCAACGAACAAGCAACTGACTCACTTACCGTACTTAAAATTAATCGTGATTAACTCCATAACCAGTATCACCTAATCAAATCCTCTTAACAAAATTACACTCAATTAAGCACATACTGCTCAACGGAATGTTTGAGACGCGAAAGGAACACCCCAAGGTTCTTTCGCCCACTTTACAGAAAACACGACTATCAATACTAAGATAGTCAACTCTCTACAAATCTAAAATTCTCATATGTTAACGCGCTCTGTAAATCACCATTCATAACGCCATCTCACTATATTGCATCTCTATAATTGACAAGTAATTCACTATTACCAAATTCCTATTCCAAAAGGATAATGGTATTCTTCTCATTTATATTAATAGAACTAGAAGGGAATCAAAACCAAACAAAACAACGAGTAGGTGCTTTATCTTTTCAGACTCAAGCATGGAAAATAACAACTAATCTAAATCAAAACAGCATCCTCCCGATCTACTACACAAAAGGGCTTCAGATCTTTCACATTCCACTTTCCGGCTTTCGATCCATCCATGTTTACTAGTTCATACATCAAATTTGAAATTTTCCTATGAACTTTACATAAAACAAATTTAAGGGAAAGTTTAGCCGCAAACTTCTCATCCGCACTAGAAAGTACTTTATTTACTTTCCAAACCTTATCTCCTACTTCGAACGAAATGACGAGAAAAATTAAAAAAAAATATAGCCTCTAATTTACTAAACAAATTCTTCTATAAAACTAATCATTATCATGGTTAACAATAAATTCATGCTCTGGTACACTCTCATTTTACTTCTAATCAAACTGTCGAAACAAATTAGTGCTTCACAACGTATAAACTTGCTAGAGTAACAGACTTTTTTACGAGCTTCACCTAGGCTGATTAACCAAAGAAAATGTACATCATCACTGACCTCAAAAATAGTGATGCAAAACTGCTAGGGCGACAAACTCGCCTCGAATCTCGTCTAGACTTACGCACTGCTGAGCGACCAACTCTTTACGAGTCTCGTCTAGACTAACGCACTGCTGACCGACCAACTACGACGAGAAGTCTCACCTAGACTAAATAAGACTAATTATGTAGCGATGCAACGCCGATATAAATAAAAAAAATTGTTGTCAAGCCAAAAACGTGCCTATGCACAAGAGCAATCCTCAAACGATATTACGACAGTAAAAACTAGTGTACCAAATTATGAAAGCATTATTTCTTAGTACACATATAATGGTAGTCTTATAACTCGAAGCAGCATGCTGACTACCATGCACCCGCTTCATTCGTCTTTTGAACACGACTGACACGATGCTAGGGTAACTCCTTTATGTCCGCATTTAAAACAGAATATTTTCTTAGAGGCTCTACAATATCTAAACGTACGACCATGGCGAGAACAATTCCAACACACAAATTTGTTTACCTCTACTACGCCTGGTGACTTCGTATCCAAAGGTTTTTCTTGATCAATGACTTGAACTTGAGGAATTGAAGACTTATTTCTGTAAACCTTACTACGAAATGTTGAAGCCTTCCTGACGTTTATTCTCAGACTGTGGTTTAAGATCTTTACGAAACCTAAAGTTATTTTTTGACGAAGTAGCTACCACTGTTTGTTTTGATTGAACAGCTTCTTCTATCTTTTTACCTAACTTCACCAATGTGGGAATATCCTCAATTTCAGATAAAGCAACTTGAGTAACATAAGCTGGTAATAAATTCCTCCTCATTATACGAACCTTAGTGACTTCCGCAGGCATTTTGGGTAACCTACTAAATAAACTTTCCATGTTGGCCACAAACTAAAGTACCGATTCTTCTTTGCGCTAGTGACGCGACTTATTTTTTTCCCAAAGTCATCTTCCACGTGAGCAGAAAGAAAATCCTCCTTTAACCGACCTACTAAAACTTCCAATCCTTCACAGAATTCCTAACTTGCCGAAACCACACGGGCTTATCATTCACAAATAACTCTGCAGAGGCATTATACAAATCGTCCTCAGTGACTCTACGTGACTGTGCTAACTCTTTGATTCATTCTAGGAATGAATAGAGTTGTTTAGGATCTCCATAATACTTAACAGACGAAGTTCCAATGGGTAAAAGTGATGTTACGTAAGTGACTGTGTTAAGGGGCACACCATTAACAGAGAAGGATATATTGACAGATTCATCTAAACTATTTGGATTATTCTTCACCTTATCAAACAATTCTGCCTCAAGAATAAGAACCGTAGCTAGTGTCTTTTTCCTAAAGTCAAGTGCTTCTTCTTGATTTACTACTGGAAGCTTCATCCTTTTAACTCGACCGGTAAGGTGTACTAGTCTTGACTGTACCTTTTCAAAAACAGAATCAGAAGAGCTACCTTCAAATTCTGACAAACATTTCTAATCGACACAATGGTGTTATTAATTTCTTCACTCTCAACCGAGAATTCGATATTATAATCCGAAAGATCTATCAGACAATCTGGTTTACCTAACTCTTTTGCTAGTAAGCGATCTAATATCTTTCGTTTATCGACGACCGGCCTACTACTCTCAATTCCACATATCCGAAGTCAAGGCCGCCCACAGAATAATTTGTAGAGGGGTCAAGACTACTTTCAAAAATATTAGTTATGTTACACAAAGGATGAACACTGTTAATGCAACCCCGTTACCGGACGTATTGGAAAGTAATGTAAGGCATAAAATCTTATTTCCTTAGAGTAGCTCAAAAGCAGTTAGGACCATCGATAATGCAGCGTTTTTTAATATTATAGTTGAAATCACGAAAGAATGCATTCACGCCATAGGTTACTGAATTTAAAAGCGATATACTAGGTTATCATAAAGTAAGGGATATATTTTAAATCATTACAACTTTTTAATAAATTAAGTTAGTAACATAAAATAAACGAAATCTAGTTGCTTAATGAATGGGATTTTACCGTATCTATGAGAAACAAAAGCGTTGTCATAACAATTGTTGACACTAGTGTCAAAACGAAATTATTCAATTTGAAGTTTTATTTTGAAATTAAAACTCAAGTAAACGTTGAGTTCAAACGACTCAACTGTAATAACATGGATTTACAAACAAGAATTGGTTTAGTTCAGTGCTATTATGAATCCGGCAGAAATTACACCGCTGGATTACGAAGATTTCGCACGAGAATGGGTTTGAGAGCGGGACCCTGTCAAATGAAAGCGTACCGCAATTTGATACAAAAATTTGAAAGAACAGGGTCTGTAACTGACTTACCAAGATCAGGAAGACCAATAATTAGTGATGTCCAAGTTGCAGAAGTTCTTCATGAAAATCAAGAAGCAATTCACTCGCAATCAGCAGTGCAAATGCGATATCCAAGCGATTGCAAATGCCGTATACCACGGTTTGGAAATTTTTACGCAAAATTCTAAACATGTATCCATATAAACTGAAAATGCTGTTTGAATTAAAGGACGCAGATTTGGCTACTAGGTACGATTTTTCTTTGCGAGTAATGGCTCAGATGGAAATTGAACCCGAATGGTTATCCCGTATTTTATGGACAGATGAGGCACATTTTACTTTGAATGGTGGAGTCAATACTCAAAACTGTAGAATCTGGTCGGCAGAAAATCCGCAACAAATCGTTCAAGAAGGTCTTCATGACAAGAAAGTCACCGTTTGGTGCGGTTTTACAGCTGATTTTATTATTGGTCCGTATTTCTACGAGGAAATGCAGAATGGACAAGCCGTATCTGTAACTGTAAATGGTGAACGATACTAGCAAATGTTACAAAATTATGTTATTCCACAGCTGCAAAACGAGCACTACGGAATTGAAAACATCATTTTTATGCAGGATGGAGCCCCCCGTACATTTTTCGACCAGTCAAAGAATTGTTAACCAACGTTTTTCAAGCTCGCGTGTTAAGCAGACATTTCGTAAATTCATGGCCACCAAGATCACCTGATCTAAACCCAGCGGATTACTGGCTGTGGGGTTATTTAAAAAGTTTAGTGTTTAGAAGACGACCAACTACGCTACAAGAATTAAAAGACAGTATTACGGAGCAAATTGGTACCATTCAACCAGAAATGTTACGAAATGCTGTGTACAATTTGGAGGTAAGGATGGTGATCTTACAACAACAAAATGGAAGTCATATTGAGCAATTGCCGTAACCTGTTTTGGGCATACTAAATCCCATTTCATAAGCAATTAGATTTCATTTATTTCTTGTTATTAACTTAATTTGTTAAAAAGTTATCATAATTTAAAATATATCCCTTACTTTATGATAACCTGATACATTAAAAGTATGTCGGTGTTTAATTCAGAAACCTATGACGCGAATGCATTCTTTCGAGATTTCGGCTATATAGTATTTGAAATTGATAGAAAAACGTAGGATTGATAGTTTCTTAATAAATGCAGCATTCTGTAATTAATCGAATTTTCATAAAGTGTAAAGTTACTTACCAATCTGGTAAATTGCTGGTGCAGCAGGCTATCAATTCTTTTGGCTTGATGATGCACAGGGTAGCAAATGGAAAAGATTGGATTTTACATTAACACACACTAATTGAAAATTGAATGGACTTATTCCAATAATGTAATAAGCCGCCCGTAAGAAAATGTAAAAATACAGACACGACACAACCATATTTAACGGAAACAGAAAAGCCACATTGTCAATCAAATGGCCACAAACCACAGATATTAATTAATAGTAAATAAATATCCGACCGGCACTTTAAATAGTGTCTTTAATATTTGTTGCACAAATAAACATGACTAAGAACTAAGAAGGGTGCAACAAACTATTATAACTGGCACTGCTGAATAGGACTGTTCTCGCGTTTTATTAATCATTATCATTTTTGATTAAAAATATCAATCTTCTTCGGTCTTGACCAAATCTATTTAGGACTTCATTTATAAATGCTTGTTTTTCCCTACCTACCATGTCCTTATGTACACTAAGCATGCATAAACCTGATAATCTATCCCCTGACGTGCTTGATCTAAGCCACGATTTTACCCGCTTTAGCGTACTAAATGACCTTTCTATTGTTGCAGTAGTTGGAGGTAATGCCAAAAAAATATTCAGCGCAGTTTTGATGGCCGGAAAAAAAAACTTCATTATCAAGCAAATGTACAAAGTCTGTATCTTGTTGAATCTCTCTATTTTGCCAAAGTTCAACCCACGTTTGCAACTGTTCTGAAAAGTTATCAATGTTGTAACTTCTGGCTATTTTTTCTTTTTTATTTAACAATGCTCTTTTTATATTGTTGTCTTTTAAGTTATTTGGATGTAATCCAGAGAGTAAAAAAGAAGTCGTAGCATCTTCAGAAAACCTTGTGGAAATAGACTGTATAACAGAATCCAAATAAGGAATAAAAAGGCTTACTCGAAAGTAATCTTCAAACACTACTCATATGATAATTAGACCTATGAGTTTGTCTTGGTGCAATACGTGGTAATGTAATTTCAATCCAAAACCATGGGCATGTTCAACACTTTTTTATAAACCTCTTTAAAATATTGTTCAGGATCACTACGGTGTGTCTTAAAAAGTTTAAGTAGTTCATCTATGTGCTGTTTAACGGAAAAAAAGTTTATACTTTTAGACTGCAGTGCATTACAAACAGGTTCCAATTTGCTAGAATATTTGGCCATAATATGCAGACAAAGAATAAATTTCGACGAAGAACCGCAATTTAAAAGTTGACTGGCCCTATTTCTTGTCTGAGCATTTATTTCACGGTTATGAGCTAAATTTTCCAGAGCGTTCATAGTATCTGCAAAATGTTCCGCAAACAACCTCATTGATTTATATTTGGCGGACCAGCGTGTTTCACATAATAGTGGAATATTAGAAACATATCTACGTCTTAATGGACTATCTCGAAAGAAAGTAATTACTTTTTTAATGGTACCTACTGAATTTTGAATATCCGCAATCTTGTTCAAATCATTTATTACTAAATTTAATCGATGGGACGTGCAGTGAAAATATATCGCTTTTGGATATTTATTTTTAATAAGTTTTTGGACTCCCTGCTCATGACCTGCCATCGTCGAGCAACCATCAAACCCTAATCCAACTAATTTATTCATACAAAGACCATATTCATTACAAGCGTTTAAAATTGCAGCAGTTATACCTTCTGCGTTCATCGATGTAATGACTACAAAGCCTAAAAATTCTTCTCTGACCGAATTGTCATTACTAACAAATCTTACTCCAAGTGATAACTGTTCTACCCCAGCAATATCTGCACTTTCGTCAGCCAGAATTGAAAATGCTTCACTCAAATTCACATCTTTCACAATTTTTTCCCTAATTAATGTTCCACAAATTGAAATTATTTGATTTTGAGTTCTGTGAGAGGTGTATTTTGAGTTCTTCTTGCAAAACTTTAAGTGCTCGTTTAGAATGTGATCCCCACTTTCTATTCTGAATTGTAAAAGATCCTCAAAATTACTTTTTTTATCACCTCGTAATGGCAAATCATGCATACCACAAAAAATGACGGTGGATATTATTGGTATAAGTTTTTTTCAATTCGATTCAATCAAATCCCGCTCAGCTTCATTTATTTGAGAGATAATTGATAGACGTTTTCCTTCAATAATTTTTGTAAAACTAGAAGCTTTTATAGTTGAATCACGATGCCATTCGGTTGTAGCATGTGTTTTTGCAGAAGCGACAAAGTCATGATATTTTGTGAAGGGCTTCACAATGAAAGAACCAAGAACCCCTCTTTTAACAGTTGGCCGAAAAACTACGCAATATTTGCAAAGTGCGCCTTTGAGTTTTGGAGAATACGCAAGCCAATCGTATTGTTGAAGCCAGTCATATCTAAAAGCACGTCTTCTTTCTTCGGAATCCTTCTTGAAATTATATTTAGGATCTGGTTTGTAAGGATTTGTTAATAATGAAAAGCGAACATCGTCGGAAAGTGTTTCATTCGAGTTAACAAAATTGCCCAAATCGAGCATGTACTCATTCTTATCAGTTGAAAGATTGGTGTCATATTCACATGTGAGAGATTTTAAAGTATTAGGTGACGAACTACCAGCTTTATTTAGATCATTGACACTATTATGTACTATACTATTACACTCAAAAATAGCATTAGCACCAGCACCGCTACTACTACAGCATATGCTAGATGATTCTTTTAGTTCATTTCGTTTGAAAAATTTTCTAATATCCATTGTTAGTATTGTTACTGATCTTAGATCTGAATTTCTGAAAAAAAATAACACGCTTTACTTTTCTGATACTTCAAAAGAAGAGATTTGTTAATCAAATAGACTTTAAAGAAATAAAAATAAGAATCTCCCAATTGCAAATAAATATTATTTTTAAATATGTATTCTCACGCATTAGGTACATTAGTACTTACTGCTATCCTATCCGTAACTAAACTGTAACTGCAATCTTCGGCCTTCTTTAAAACCAAAAACCAGTAACTACACTACTTATCAACACTGATAACAATAACTACAAGGAAAATGACCAATCAATATCTATCAACATACACGTCTTCTACTAATTCAACAGTCAGATAAAGTTTCCTAAGTCACAAATTAAAAGTACACCGCATTCGAAAAACACTGAATACAAACTGAAGTCACTGAAGATATAGACGTACTTTACTGTTATAGAAAAAAGAATATATTTTTTTCAGAATAGAACACAATGAGACATTTGTAGAACATTCCAAAGTTTTAGTTGTAGAGTACCTGAACCTGTACAATAAGAAAGAAACCATTATGAAAGCCTTTATTTATATTTCGTTTGAATAGAAACTTTCAGGGTAAAGATATTTAGATATTAAAGAATGAAAATAACAGTTATGATATAGGCGGTTAGGGTTACTATTGTAAGGTGATCGCATTAATTCGCATTTCCTGCTTAAAATGACAGACAAAGTCGGTCTATTTATAGTTAGACAATAGGCGTACCTGTAGTGTAATCTCAACATTTAGGTTTACTTTATTTTTAAACAATAGTATAACCGATAGTGAAATCGTAATCTTCTTCAATCTCTAGTGAAGGTGCACTTCGTGTTGCGATTTCTAACGAAAAAAAAAACCAAAGGAACATATTCAGAGGGGGTCAGGCGACCCCCATTGACCCCCTTTGTGGGCGGCCTTGTCCGAAGTTCATAATCGAGTTCTTCTTTGAATAAATATACAATCTGAAAGGTATCTGCCATATTTATGTTTTTCAAAAAAACTAGTAAGAATGTCAAGAATTAAGAATTTTTAAGATTGGTTTTAAACCAAATCTAAATTTATCCTAACTGTTTATGCCTAATAAAATTCATTCAATAGGAGAACAATAATTAAATCCACAATTCACAACTTCGCCCTACTGATAATTAAATTACTAAAACAATTTATTGTCTTACTTCAAATTAGAAAAATCTAGCAAAACAAATTCGATAATGGTCTTAAGGTTTTAAAATTTATCATTTAAATTTTCAAAACAATAAACTACTACAATGCAACTAACGAAAACAAAGATTCAATTGCTACCTCATGACAGTTCCAAAAAATATCAAAGCTCACGTTGCAGTGTCAGCATAGCTGTAAAAATCGAGGCTGGTTTCACACGTTGGGCTCAACAAAGTAAAAAGGAATTATTGCCAATAATTCCTTTTTACCTTCTGTTAATTTAAGACTCCTACTTTTTTTTTAAATTATAACTTTTGGCTATGGAAAAAGGCAGTTGAGCCGGATCTCCTCCGTGCCGACTGTTGCTAAAAACCTGCGATGTCAGGTGAAACGACACCAAGACACAAATTGTGGGCTAGGTGATGCTGTATTTCTCATAAGGTGTCTGAATTAAATATTACAACTTTGCTACTCCTCTTGATGAGCCTCGATTAGGGCGAAACGCGTCGACAGGATGCCCTCGTGGTTGAATTTGAGTCACTTGCCAATAATTCCTTTTCAGTTTGTATTAATTTAAGACACATTAAACCTACTTTTCTTTTAAATTATAACTTTTGGTTATGAAAAAAGAGAGTTGAGCCGGATCTCCTCCGTACCGACTGTTAGTAAAACCTGCGATGTCAGGTGAAACGACACGAAGACACAAATTGTTAGCAAGGTGATTCTGTACTTCCCATAAGTGTCTAAATTAAGTATTACAACTTTGCTACTTCTGTCCTGATTAGCTCCAATTAGGGCAAAACGCGTTTTAATGGTCCTTAAAGTTTTCTATTGCATCTTTATAAGCACAAAAAGATTTTCTAGTATACAAAAGAGGAGAAAATAAATCAAAAACAAGAATACAAATAGGTAACGAGAACTTACAAGAGGTTAAGAATTTCTGCTACCTAGAAAGTCAAAAAACGCAAGATGGGAAAAGCACAAAAAGTATAAAACAAAGATTAGCACAAGGTCATGCTACAGTTAACAAGAAAAGGCAACTACTTTGCTCAAAGACCACAAACATTAAAACAAGAAAATGATTGCTTAGAACATATGTGTGGAGCGCAGCACTGTATGGCTGTGAAACCTGAACAGTAGGAGAAGCAGACAAAAGAAAGGTAAAAAGAAGCCTTTGAAATGTGGTGCTTCAGACGTATGATGAAGATATCATTTACAGACTAAGCTAAGAACAAAGAGGTACTAGAAATGGTAGGGTAAGAAAGAAATATGTGGAAAACAGTAATAAATAGAAGAGATAGGATGATAGGCTACATACTAAGACACGAGGGAATAGTGTAGAAAAAGAGAAGTAAAGGTAGACCTAGGTTAGACTACTGTGCACAGATAGTGAACCATGTAGGCTGTAATAATTTCAGGGAAATGTGTAGGCTAGCTCAGAATAGAAATCAATGGAGGTACGCTTCCAGCCAGTCGCAAGATGGAAAAACTAATGACAATAATAATTACTGTACTTACACATGTTGATTATTATATACAACTACAGATATTGGTTTTGCAATACTTTCAACTAATGTTAATGGTGCGAAAGAATTTACTGGAAAACTATTAATGCGGCAAATGGGGGATGCGTGGCAGCCATAGACATGTTCACATGAAACCCATATTTTCTCATGAGATCCATTCCCAAGATCACTTCGTCTGTAATTTCAGCTACCAATATCCAATGATTAATTAGTATGTCTCCAATTGCCAACGTAACGGCAGTCTTTCCGTGAGTAGAAAATTTCTCACCACTTGCCGTTCGAAGGCATACCGATGCAGGTAGCACTTTTCCACGACCAACCAAATTTGGTCTCACAATAGTCGTTGTCGCTCCTGTATCCACGAATAATCGGACAACCCTATCATTAATTCTACCATCAATATAGATGCTGTCCAGACTTTTCATCGACGATGCAGCACAGATGATAATCTCCGGGGTACTACGTTGTGCTGTGGAGGTTTGGCCCCTTTTTTTGGTTGAGTTCAGCATTTCTGTATATGACCAACTTAACCGCAGTTCCAGCACCGCAGACCCCATCTCCGCGGTCGTTGTCTTTCCAGCCTTTTCGCCTTTTGCTTTTCAAACCCACAGTTGATTATTTCTTCTATGCTGTTCTGCAATTGACCAGGTTCTTCTAAGGCAGACCGAACTTTGTGACTCATCCTGTGTGATGTCTGCTTAGCTGCTTCAAATTCAAGCGTATGAGCCAGTGCGTCATCTAACATTTTTGACCGTGCTAATCTTAGCGCTTGCTGTATTTCGCCATTTTTAACGCCATCCACAAATATTTGAACAGCCAGTTGTCCGAGGAAGCTATCTGGTGCCGTTGGGTATGCCAATCTATCTAATCTGGCAATGTCAGCTTCAAATTCTTGCAGGCTTTCATTTGTCTTTTGCGAGCGGTTCTTAACTTGTACATGGTAAACCTGTTGAAGGTGAGCGTTTCCATTTTATTTTATTTATTTATTTTTTTTATTTTTAACTCTAACATTCTAGTCGTCTGTCATCTGACATTTTAGACAGACCTGTTTCCCCCCATTGTAACCTGTGCTTGATTACTATCATTTTTGTACGGATTGTGTTTGGGTGTTTTTCTTTGTTGTGTGTAATTGAGTAAGTGTCGATGTTTGTGTGTGCTTATGTGTGTGCGCTAGTGTGTTTTATTGTGTTGGTTAAATGTTGTGTTTATTGTTGATGTTGTTTCTACGTTGTACCTTCACTCTTGACCAGGACCATCGGCAGCCGGAAATCCCAGTCTTGAGGAAAGGCGTCCCGCAGAATTTGTACCCTTTATCCGGACCATCGGCAGCCGGAAATCCGGATTATTGAGGGGCACAAATTGTGTTTGTATGTGTTGTGTTGGTGTGTATGGGTTTGCTTTTTGTGTTTGTAGTTGTGGTGGTGTTGGTGTTGTTTCTGCTTCGTGCTCTCGCTCTCTGTCCAGGACCATCGGCAGCCGGAAATCCCAGACTTCGAGGAAAAGCATTACGCAGAATTTGTACTCTGAGCGTTTCCATATCTCATCTCAAGCTGGTGATCGCGAATCGTTTTCAAGATGTTAAAAGCTTCCCCCCGTAGGGCCACTATTAAGGAGATAGCCTTCCCTTTGTTGCACCAACCGTTGGTTCAGCAGCTTCAAATTGTTTCAAATATGTGGGCCAAGGTATTTTACCATCAAATGTGGGTGGTTTCACTTTAAATCTTGACAGTATTGAACCGCTTCCTTTCATGCTTCTTATTTCTGGGATGTTCTGATTTACCACTTGGTTTACTAATTCAACTGACCGCGTTGTTAGTGAAATCACTTGTTCTTGTAGCCTTATCACATCTTCTTCCATTTTTATCAATTTACTGTCCAACTTTTGCTCAACTGTTTTTACCTGTTCAGTGAAATCTTCTTTCAATGCAATGGAGCTTTCCATTAATCTTTGCTCTAACGTGGCTGTACTTTCATACAACTTTTTTTTTATTCTGGCAATATTGTCACTTAACCTTTCCATTTTCTCAGCATTTTCACAAAACTTTTCTTCTATTTTCGCAGCATTTTCACTTAATCTTTCTTCCAATTTCGCAGCATTTTCACTTAACTTTTCTTCTATTTTCTCAGCATTTTTACTTAACTTTTCCTTAAGGATTGATTCCAGTTCAACTGACCTTACTAAGTTTTTACCAAGTGTCACTTCTAGTTTAACCGACCTTTTTTCCATTTGATCAGCATTTTCACTGTGTCACTTCTAGTTTCGCAGCATTTTCACTTAAGTTTTCTTCCATACCGGATTTAAAATCCTTAAGGAAATTCATTAAAGTTTCTGCGTCCATCTTACTTTGGCTTCTTGAAACAGGCATATACAAACTCGTTAAATGTCTTTAAACTTGTGTTTTTTGTTTTAAATTATCACTATATACCTCACGCAGTCTGATATCAGTGTTGCGGGCTACTACTACCGCGTTTCACTAATTTAAAACAAGTAGTAATAAAAGTCTTTAGTACTCACTATTCATAAGTTCAATTAACAGTATATGCCTTATTTACAGATTTTTTCAGTCCAATTAACAATGAGGCACTATCACACTAATGCTATTTACAAGCACTAATATCTTCTTAAACTAACTCCTTTACCATAGGTCCATTAACAACACTAAACACTATTATTTATTTATTACACTTTTGCTTATTTATGTATTCGACAAGCTGTCGGTACAATATACACTTTCACATAATACAGATTTATATTTACTAAAGACTTTCAGAACGTAACGAACAACCAACTGTATACAAGATGATTTATATACGACATTCTGATATAGACTAATTCTTACATTTATCACCGATCTTATATATACCCTATAATTACATAGATGACTCATATTCTACTGTTTGCTAGAACGTTCGGGAGTTTTATAGAATATACCATCGGTTATGCAGCTGTGTGTTTGACGGGTTGCATAACAGTATTTCGTAACAATATTTTAGGCTGTTTTGAAATAATTAGTGCGTAAAGCTTCTGTAAAATAATTAAATGTAATGATCAAAGAATATTAAACACCATTGATTTTATTTTCTTGCACGCATTCTATTTTAAATTTTAAAGGGCCTCTAGAATATTAGTTTCCCAAGGCCTCGCTTTTTCTGAAAATTTTTGAAAACAAATCGTACGAGAGTCGTTCAATAAGTCCTTAGAAAAAAGTAGAAAAAACATTTACTTTGGGTAGATTTTTTTTTATTTTCAACATAATCTTATTATAGTACCGTAAACGCGGTACGCGAAACACTACGTCAGTTGGTAACAATATTACATAATGTAAAAATTGACGCGCAAATTTCGATGACGTCACACAATATGCAAATTAGGGCGACCCAATTTACCAATTACACAAATCATAAAGGAAATAAATTTTAAAGAAAACCCCCAAAGGGGGCACTCACGTGAACAGGTATAGCTTCCTTTAGAATTACTTCATGATGGCGGCGGCGTCCTTCAGGATTACTCCATGATGGTCGCGCCGTGGCTTCACTAATATTTCTCGGGTCGTGGGAACTCTTAAACCAGGTTGCAACCAAATTTAATTAGTCTTCCTCCTATATGTAGACAATAAAGTAGGGGAGACAGATAAAAGGTACGATAATTTAGGAACACAGGAAACCTACATATCAGAAAAAAGACACGGTAAGAAACGATACCACTCCCTTCGCGTTTCGGAGGCAAGTTCCTACGCGTCTTTCGGAAATTCCCCACTATCCTTCCTCCCCCACACGCGTTGACGCGAATCTCGCGCAACGCACTTCTGAAGTGACGGAAATACGCGCAACAAGTCTTTTAAATTTATGGCGCGAAATCCTCACATATTAAAACTTAATTAAAAATGTCTAGTGCCGAAATTTTTGGCACGTAACAATCTCCCTTCAGTTTTATGCATTTTTCTAAGCGTTTTTCCACATTTTTTAAGTTGTCCAAATAATAGAATTTCGGAAGCTTCTAAAAATGTGCATTTGTTTGAGCGGTGACCTCGTCAGACGTAGACCTTTATCCGCCAAGCCATTTCTTCAAGTTGGAAATTAAGAAAATGTTACTGGTGGCCAAATCTGGCGAATACGGTGAACGTTGGCCATCGCAACTGCGCAGGTGTGCACCTGTACATTGTCTTGATGAAACGGGATCTTCTTCCGTTTCAAATAAAGACGTTTTTTCTTTATTTCTTCGCTCAGCCGGTCCAATAACGACGCATAATACTCTGCTGTTATCGTTTTTCCCTTTTCCAAGTAATCGCCTAAATGATTCCGCGTGCATCTCAAAAGATCGTGACCATAATCTTCCCGGCCGATTTCACCGTCTTCGCTTTCTTCGGAGCCCGTTCGCCTTCAAAAATTTACTGTTTTGTCTCTGGAGTGTAGTGATGTATCCATGTTTCGTCGACAGTTATATATCGATGCAGAAAATCCTCAGGATTGCGACGGAAAAGCGCCAAAACAGCCTCAGAAGCGACTACACCATTGGGTTTATTCTCCACTGTGAGCAAACGCGGCACCCATCTTGTCGAGATTTTTTCGCAGCCAATTTTTCGTACAAAATTGAAGCGACTGTGCCTTGCAATATGCCTGTGTCCTAAAGTATTTCGCGCACTTTTATTCGTCGATCATTTAAAATCATATCGTGGATTTTGTCAATTATTTCGAGGGTAGATACTTCCACAGGGCGTCCGGAACAATGTTCATCTTTTGTGGATGTACGGCCACGGTTAAACTCATTCACCCAATTGTAAACAGTTGCAAACACAGGAGCACATGTGCCATGAACTTCATCCAACTCAGCTTTGGTTTTTTTCACCGTTTAACCTTTTAAATACAAGTGTTTATTTACTGCTCGAAACTCACATCTATCCATTGCTATAATGAAACACATAAATTAATAAACGTCACCATGATATAACTCACAACTAGTTACCGGTTTGGCATGTTGGCAGCGATTCGTTCAATGTAGTACCTCCGGGTGGAGCATTGGGGACGTGGCCGCAAGTATAGCGGCCCTAATTCAAATTATAATGGCAGCGATTTGTTGCTTAAGCCTTACCATAACATATAATTTAACAGTTTTCCTTTTTTGGAGGGGATAACCAGGTAATATTTCATTTCCTTATAAATGGGAATCATGTAAACATGTTGGAGTTCTTTAACAACTATCAGGTAGAGCCAGGTAGATAGGAAAAAGATAGAAGAGTATAGGAAGACCTAGACCAAGCTATATTAGTCAAATTATTAGAAATTTAGGTTGTGAAGGGTAGGTAGAACTTTTTGGATTAGCACAGAATAGAAAAGAAGTTAGAGCTGAGTCAAACCAACCTTAAGTAAGGTCGAAAACAAAATGATGATAATCAAATGAAAGTTTTTACTTCAATCAACAACAAAAATACGGCTGAAACTCTAACAGCTGACTAGTTAGGAGTGCTGCTTACTGTGAAAAATTTATTCTATCTCTTGGATTTTCTAAGAACTTATTAAACGGCCCTCGTACGTAATTACTATGTATTTACGTATGCTTTATTAACTTTAAAATTAAAAAAATTCTGAAACAAAATCCGGTATACTTATTGAATATTTTAGCAGCAAGATATAATTTATTTAAAAAATTGTGTCATTGGTTTGTCACTTTCAGGAGGGGTCTGGATCTCCAAGACCTTCTCTCCTGAATACAATTTTGAGAAAACCAACACGTAATGAATTTTACCCTAGCCGGAGTCTGACCTAAGAATTGGTTTTAAAATTTGTTGCCCTTGTTGAGCTCAATATTACGCACCACCTACATTTGCATATTCAAATTTCTAAAAGGCATGTGTACAGTTTCTGGTTGCAGTAAATTTATTGTAATAACCTTCACGGTGCTACTCACTGATGCCATTTAAAACCAGGTGTCATAACACAACCTTCAAGATCTAATGAAGCAAATCTGTGTCCTTCAAATTAACTAAACTGAATCTGTACTTCAATTTGTTTTGCTTTTCACGTAATTATTATGCACATGGAATAGCTTCATTACGTTTTAATTACCAACATACAATTAGAATATGAATAAAGGTAAGGTAATGGTAACTGGGACATCATAGGCGTTGTACTATTACAGGTGGAGCGACGGCGGTCACGGAACAATGCAGTGATGCAACAAACCATTAACTTCTGGTTAGGTTTATATTTTTTAACCTCCCACACTAGTCATTCTCGTGTTTTATTTAGTACAACGTAACAAAATAGATAAAACGGTTATAGTACAGTATTGTGAAAATCACTGGTGTGTACTTGTGTTTGTGCGAATTGAATTCGACTTAGGTGTTAAGTGCGAATATGTCATACGCCGTTAACGAGGTGCCAATAGTGAAAAATCATTTTTGGAAATTTTTCTTTAGCTTATATTTAGGATTCTGTCAAAAATTAATTATTTCTAATATATAAGGGATACAATTTTTGTATCACTTGTATCTAGAGCAGTCGTTTTTGAAAGGATCAGAAAATTTACATACAGGGCTGTTGATCAAAGGTGCGTTTGTCGAAAATAGTCAAAGAAAACTACCCGTTTTTGCAACATTAAATAATAAACACGCGGTTAACATCGAAAATCGTATTTATTAGTAGAAATTTTAATTGATATCTGGAACAAACTTTTAATAAGGGTCTTAATGTAATTTTGGTAGGAGTTTGATTTAGCAACCATGTTTATTTAAGGAGTCGTATATATATTTCGACGTAGAATTCAATGCTGAGTACGAAAATGGTAATCATTTTTGTAGGAAATGAAAAATAAAAAAGGTATGAATTTTTTATTTCCCATGTTAAGTCTATGGGAAAATTATTTTTGAAATTTATAATTAATAAATATTACCCAAAAAAAGCCAAACCCAACCTAACCTAACCTAACCTAACGTAGCCTAACATAACCTAACATAACCCAACATAACCTAACCTAACCTAACCTGACCTGACCTAACCTAACCTAACTTTTTTTTTTTTATTTATAGAGGTTTAGAGAATCTTCTTATACCCATCTTATAGATTTTACACCTCAAACTCATGATATAATCTCTATATGTGGGATGACGCCACATCTAGATTTACGATGTGGTAGTGTTGGATTCGAGTACCAAACTGAGCGACCTAGATCGCCCAGTTTACTAGTCGCCTACCAACTAAACTCCTTTCCTCTCTTCCCGCTTGTGACAGAAGTCCTCTTGGTACCACAATTAAGCATTTCTTCAAGAGGTTCGAGGGTATGGATATTAGCTTTTTTTTTTTGGTTGTTCTTCAGTTTTCTCTTGTTCTTTCGTCTTTTTCTTTAGTGGTTATTATCTTTCTTATGTATTTCGCTACAGCTCTCCAGTTGTCTGCGTTAGTAAGCATTGTTTCGATCATATTATACGGCGTCAACTTTTTGTCTGTTATTATTTCTACAGTTATTCTTTCTTGGTGCCATCTTGGGCAGTCAAATATGGTATGTTTAACATCATCTTCCGGTTCTGTACAGTACCAGCATTCGGCTGTATTCTGTTTTTTAATTCTATGTAGGTAGCTTCTAAAGCATCCATGCCCTGTGAGCGTCTGTGTAATAAAGTAATCTATGTTACCATGTTTTCTTGTTATCCATTGTTTAATGTGTGGTATTAGTCTATATGTCCATCGACCTTTTTGTGACTGTTCCCTAACCTAACCTAACCTAACCTAACCTAACCTAACCTAACCTAACCTAACCTAACCTAACCTAACATAACATAACATAACATAACATAACATAACCTAACCTAACCTAACCTAACTTAACCTAACCTAACCATATGCATATAATAATAATTTTGAAAATAAGCAATTTTTATTCGGACTTAGTTTTTCTAAGGATGAAAGAAAACAATTTTTGATTATGCACGAAAGTCACCAAATTCCCAACGTATAGCTTGCAGCAATGCTTCAAACGGATCCCGTTTCTTATTCCAACGACGCCATAAATATTCACACAGATGATCTGCAAAAGCTTCTCCAGGCACGTGCTTCCCATGGAAGTAGTTTTTAGGAGCACGCCACAGAGCTTCGACCCGCTGAGTACTTACACCAGTTTCTGGATCTAAATAACATACTTAATCATATATAATTAAAATCAAATTCACTTACCGACAAAGTTCACGCTATGGTTAACAGCTGCATGGACATAGCCGTGGCGCGGAAGGGACAGGTAAGCGCGCCAGCCGTCAGTCCAAATCGTCAAACCGGCAGCAACATGCTCCTCAATAATGGGAACTAATGTCTCCGTAGTTCGACTGTTCTCGGGGCATATCACCATTTTGAAATCCGAAGTTTGCTCGCAACTGATTCCCAGAACCCAGTGCCCTTCAATCATACTACCTGTGTTAAATTTGCCTTTACCAGACTTCGACTCATCGATCTGCACAACAATTCCAGGTCCTCCAATTTTACCGCGTTCATGTTGCTCAAGAGAAAAGTGATCGGCCACAAACTGGCGGCAATACATGTAGCTATAAAATAAATATAAATAATAAATTGTTTTAATTTGTAGCTATTTGTTTTATTTCTTACCGCACAGCTATTGTATCCCGGCCTAGTGCCGTTTGTTCTTCCGGCGAACTGTCGTAATCCATACACTCGTGTGTAACACGGTCATAGCTCTCGTCATGAGCAAATCCATACATAAGTCTAGATACAATAAAATTAGAGTAGCAATTTACTAATTTCTAGTTCAAACAAACCTTAGTTCATCTTGAGGCTTCAAGCGTAAACCTTCGAACCAAGTGTCCTTTACCACGCTTGGAGTGCTGCATTTACCACCGCTTACATTGCAATAAAACGCATGGCGCGTTCTATTGCAATGTAGGCGGTGGTAAATGCTGTGGTTTTATTCTCACAGCCGAACGATGGCGGCTACAGGATTTAGTGCGCAGAAGAAGGCCCTGCTCGAAAGCCCAAGATGTCACCGTTTCTCGGGTTGTAAGCAATCTTCGGCAGTTCCATAACGCAACGAAGTCGGCCATGACCTTAAGGAACAATAATCAAATAAAATACAGTCAACTCTTCGGATAATAAACATTGTCCAACTTCTAGTTAATAAACATTCTCTTTAATGTTGGTTGAAGCAAGAGTGAAAGGTTAGAGACGCCAAAAATAATGTAAACAACAGAAGGGGACGCCACCTATTAAATAATTTTCATTTAAAATAAATAATTTGATAAAAATAATTTTCCCATAGACTTAACATAGAAAATAAAAAAATTCATAACTTTTTTATTTTTCATTTTCTAACAAAATAGTTGCCATTTTCGTACTCACTCGCATTGAATTCTACGTCGAAATATATATACGATCTCTTAAAAAAACATGGTTGCTAAATCAAACTTGAGCCGTAATTTTTCCAGAACATGAAGTCAATGACATCTCCCAAAATAAAAAAAACTTTTGTTATTTAAAAAAACGTTTCTTAGAGGTATTCGTATATTGCCTCAATAAAATAGCAAGCTCTTTCATCGACATATGTGAAATAAATAAAAATGGACATTGTTTTCACATTCTTCCTTAAAAATATTATTAAAATCGAAGCGACTCACGATTAATAAACTTATGCCAGACAATATATCTATCGGTCTTCTAGGAGTCGTCAAAATATGATAATACCTACTGATCTTCTTTACAACGGGTATTCTGCTTTTCACTTCCAACTTTCCACTGCAGCACAGAGTGAATTTTCTCTACATTTTCTCCTTTCTTCTTGTTCGGACAACGGAGTATTCCTGGTTGAAGTATTTCCTATCGCTTCTAGAACATACTACCTTTGATATAGAAGCAAATGATCACCGATGGTCAGTTTAAAGGCGAACAAGCCGATCTGATCTTCCTTAATCAGAAATTGCTTCGATTACTCTACCAACTCCAACAGGGTATAAAATAACAAGACGACGTTGTTTTCTGTTACGGGTAACACGAGAGTTAGGTTAATAAATTTTAATTTGTCCTGAAGGGATGGAAATCCTGTAATAATATTAGAGTGCGCGTCTAACTGTAGTGGCGCGTGAGTGGGTTACTATAGAAAAAATTATAAAAGAAAATAGAAAAATCGAAATAAAAACTATAAACTTTATCATAATTAAAGGGCGCCAGACCGTTTGTCACAGCAATTCCTTCGGTATTCTCTACACAGAAGACAGCTATTCCGTATAGGTCTCCTTGCTTTGATTCCCAAATCGTCACGTTATAGGCTACCTTTCTTTACACCACCTTAAAACACTTATTGAGTTTTGTCATAATTAAATAAAAATAAAATCTTTGGAGTAGCTGGACAAATGTGTCTGTTTACATAGTTTTTAAGTAAATTCATATAAAATTCAACCAAAACTTAAAGCTCAATTAACATTAGTTGCAAATGGGTGGGGTGGGGGTAGAAAAAGAAATAGGTCCTTTGACCCTTTCGATTAAATAACGTCAATAATAAAACAAACATACTTTTTAAAAAAAAACTTATATGTTAACGTATGTGTTTTTAAATTTTTTATGATGTTGATAAACACACAAATTGCATGGAAATTGACGAGTTTCTTAACTTCGTTCTGGTTATTTATTGCTAAAAGAAATTCTAAAAAACCTTAAATCTAATCCATTAGTAATACTATCATTCCAACATTTTCCTTATCCCATATTAAGTTACATGACATTTATAAATTCCAGTTTCTGGAAATGTCGTTAATAAAAAAAAAGTTAACTACCAATTCTTTTGTAATCTGTTCATTGTTCGTATCAAAATACTAAATCTTTATGCCTTGATTATTTTTGTATTATGTAAATGCAAGCCATTGACGTTTTCAGTTCACAAATACGAAATTAATAAATCTATACGTAAAAGCTCACATATTACTCATTGTATTAATTCCAAGTATATTTATATTTTTGAGGATTTTCAGAGACTATCAATTTCTATTACTAACTATTTATCTAACTAAGGCAACTTTTTAAACTCAATACACATCGAAATTTCAAATTAATGGAAGGGTATACTCTCCAAGTCCTAACTCTTCGTTGACCATACGCATCGACGATAATTCCACGAATTCATGAATTAAAAGGTTTCACCTTACCCGTGCAAGCGTAAGTTCAAATAAATACAGTCGCATGCAGCGTTTTCCCTACGGGAAATCTATATTCTTATCCGAAAGCTGTGTTTATTTTCACCCATCAACTTCTCCCCCTTCCTCTGTTCTCGCGTATCTTTGAATTTTAATATTTTCCATTGCAGATAATTAATTCATTTTGCGATGGCAACATCAAAATTATATTTTTAACATAACGATACTTACTGAAATTTCACAAAGTACATTATTTAGAGTAGGGGTTCTTTTACCTAGCGCCATAGATGCAGTGACAGGACCCATCACAGTATTTGAGAAAATAATTTTGAATTAGTGCATTTTCTAGTTTTTGGAATGGCAAGAGCAAAATTATATTTTTAAGACCATGACACTTATTGAAAAACGACAAAGTGCTATTTAGAGCAAGAGTTTTTCCTCCTAGCGCCATACATGCAACGACAAAACTCAGAGTATTTGAGAAACAATTTTTAAAGGCAGTGCATTTTCGGTGTTTTGTAATGGCAATGGCGAAATTATTTTAACTCGACACACAACAAAATTACTATTTAAAGAAAGGGTGAACTCTCCAAGTTCTAACCCGTTTTTGAGCGATCGCAACGTCGATAATTCTACAAATTCGTGAATTGATATCCTTTACTTTGCCTGTGCAAGTGTAAGTTCGAATACATTTAGTTGCAAGCCGCGGTTTTTCTGCGCGAAATCTATATTCCCATCCTAAAGCTGTTTCTTTTCGCCCTTCTTCTACTTCCTTTCTACTGTTGCGTACGTCTACATTTGACGTTTTCTAATTAACGGCTTCCGGATAGTTTATTCGCTTTTTCCGTCGGATGTAATTATTGTCATTTAATTTCTTCCCCTTCTTATGTTCAATTGGGGGTTTTGTCACGGTACAGTCTTCCTATTGGGTTCATTGCATGTATCCCGGGAAAGTACTTATTTACTTAGGTTAATGTTTGTGTTTACTTCTGTCTTCAGCAATGTAAGATGAAAACATTATATTGAAATGATTAAATTATATCTGTAACTTAATATTCGCGAATCTCACTATTTAGCATCTGAGTTTATACATTGTATGAACACACTTAAAGTGTGTCTAGGGTTTTTTTGTATTGCAACTACGTAACATTAATTATAATTTATCTTAATAAAATTTGTAAAAGGCGTTCTTATATTTAGAATAATTATGATGTAGAACAATTTTACGATTATTTACTTCTTTAAATAGGTTCCTTCAAATGATATGATCTCATTTTGAAAATTTATTGAAATAAACATTTCGTTTGCCCCTTCGTTGGGCGACCATATTAATTTGCTATGCTCTCTCTAAATTATCATGCCCCTTCGTTGTGCGCCTTAGTAATTTTTCTATGAACTCTAAATTATTCACGCTCCATCATTTGGACGACCATTTTAATATTTACTATGAATAAACAAGATTGTAATTATCTCCTCCGACGTTGGGCTGTCTTATTAATATTGCTATCAATTCCCTCCAGAAACTTAACTGGATTTTATCTTGAAGCAACCTTATCTGCCAATAGCAAAATTCGATACGTTACCGCCTTACTTGTTATCAATTTTCTATTCAACTCGTAGCTCCTCCTTGAACTATTTAAATCTGATGACCTCGGCTAGCATTTATTTGGAATTATAAAATTCAGTTAATTTCGATTTTACGTATAATGAAACCAATATATTATGTACAGCTTTTGTAAATTATTTGAAATACACTTTTCAATTAGTTAATGTTATAAATCTCATTTACTAACAATCATATACTATTTACTCAAAACCCAAAGTCACCAAAAAAAAACCTATTATCTTTATCAACGAAGTGTAGAATATTCTAAACCTGTTATCATATTACTCACTTTATACGGGTGCAACTTCTTTTGTTGACTTTTTCACATGCATATTATATTAAGCAAATTCAATATTCAAAATAAAAAATATATAGAAAAATAAAATGTCTTATAACTAAAAAATCTGACCTGGTCTATTTCTTCACATCGACGCTTCCATTTGCATAAAAATTATCTTCCCCAATTCAGGATTACATTTAAATTATTGTCATTACACTATGGACTACCATTATTCATTTATGCATCCCAATTTATTGTCGTTTCATATCTGACTTATTACTTCTTATCAATCAATTTCCTCAAACTTAAAATTGTATTATTCTTCCTCCAGACGTACTTCAAAATTATCGCTTATTTTCCCCAGACTTCAAAATTGTATTACTGTTTCCCCAGACATCAAAATTGTATTACTGTATTTTGCCCCGGACTTCAAATTGTAGTTTGTTTCCCCCGGACATAGAAGCCCTATTATTTTTATGTTTTAGTTTAAAACAAATTTACCAAAATGTACTTACGTTTAATCGGCAATTATAGTTTTCATCTTGGCACTTATTTTCTCTTTCACTTTTAAAATTTACGTATTATTTTATTTCATAACGGCGCACTTCGGCCTTTGTTGAGTTCAAAACTGTCTTCGTTATCACGGTGCCTGCTAATATATTAATCTGATCCCACTCCGTCAGTGGGTATGGTCTAGAACTCGTCGCTTATTTCTGACCAATCAAATAATTACATTTAAAGCAGTTTCTGATGTAATTCACCACGATTCCCAATAATTGTAACCTGCTTGCAGCTGTCTTTCGTTATCAACATGTTGTGTTTTGATAGATCTAATTGCTTTTCCATAAACAACTGATGCAATTCGACTTTTAATTTTCATATTTACATGTTGTTCACGCAATTTTTAATCTGCTTTCTTATCAAAAATGGTTAGCTGTTTGCACGCATTTATCTATGCTACCTGAAGCTCTATTTCTATCTCCGTATTAATCTAATCGTCTGGAACTCCTTTTGAATGCGTGTCTAATTACACTTTATCGTTTACTTATAAATATACGCGTGCTTCCACTGAAAAATATCATTACTTGCTTTACCTAAATTAACTAAAACTTTATCTACAGGGTATTAAATATTTACTATCTACCTAATGAATGTTTTCCTTGTTTCTACGCTAACTATGTGTCTTCCTATGTGTATCTGCGTCGCTTAAAACTATTTATACTTTATATACAGGGTGTTGACTGCTTACTATCTACAAACTATCTCCATTTCTCAATTCTTCACTAAATAAATGTAGTTTTCTGCTGCCTATGGTAATTTCTCATTTCTAAATGACCTTTCCTATAAAGTACACCCTTAAACAACCCCTTATCACAGCAATATATATATATATATTATATATATTTATATATATATATATATAATATATATATGAACTAGAGTTCCGTCTTAATATGTATTTTACCAAAAATAAAACGATGTTTTAAGTTAATGATTTTAATAAAACTAACAATTTATTAAAATATCATTCTTTCTGAACACTGATATTTATGAAGTTAGAATTATACAAGGTGCTTCATATTAATTTTTTCCGTTTGCGATTGATTTTCCTTTTTTTGCATCCGGTTTTTACTTACCATAAATTATTCATATCATAAGCCCTTTTATGAATCGATAAATTTCTTTTGTGATTAAACGTTTTCAAACCCTTGATAAAATTGTTAATCTGAAAATTTCGCCTCGTTCATCGAATTTACGAAAGTAGGATACTTAATTGAGTTGTATTGTTTGTAAACTGTCAAATATTCCTTGTTGAATTTTTTTCGTACTCAACTGACTCAATTTTTTTTTTATTTGTGCAAAGCATAGTCCGTTCTTATCAAGAGCCGTTTCATAAGACACTGCTTGATATGCAGTGGAGAAGAGATAATTTTCTCTGGTTCAACTAAGGAGTCATTAATGACATTCTTTTCTTCCAACGTTCATGTTTTCTCTCTTAGGTCACTCTTTTCAAACCCAGTGGCGTGTTTTGTCTCTGCTATCCCAGAGGCACAAAAAGCAAGTACATTTTGTATGGTTATTTTGCTGTCCAAGAACAAAATTACCATTTTTAAGTTTACATAAATGAACTATTGATGTTTGCGATACTTTATCTTTTCTAAAATAAAAGCTACGGTTTTATATTCGTCCTTCGTTTTAGTTGACGCAACAATTGATATTGAACCATATTTGTTCCCATTGTGTAGAAGGATACATTTCAAACTTCACCGTGAGCTATCAATCAATAGGTGCCAATCATTGAGATAATATTCAGGAAGACCCATTTTTTCACGAATTCTCCAATTTAGTGGCAAAATACAAGATTACTTTCTTGAGAGAAGAAGGGTAGTTGATCTTTTTCTCTTAAACGGTCAAAGGTAATTTTGGTTCCTTATTCACATCCTCTCAGAAATCACACATAGGTGACGGCCAGAAGGTTTTACAAAGCTTATATAAAAAAGAATTGAATGTAAATTTTGATTAAAACGGAAAATCAAAATTTCAAAAGAACACAAAAACTATGTCTCAGGTAAATATTAAATTTTGAATAAATTTTACATTTAGTTCTAACCGGGGTCCAACTTTTCAGTACCAGAGAGTGTTACAAATCTATTTTGGCAATAGCTTCTGAAAGTATAATGTAGTTATTTTGGACAATGAATTTCCGTTAACCTATGGAACAGTATTGGCCACCGTAGGTTGTTGAAAGCTCCTTCTATGTCTATCATGATTAGGGCAACGTATTTTCTATTTGAAGTGGTTGCAGAGTTTATGGCTTTGTTTACGGCATCTTCGGTTGATCGTGTTTGTCTAAATTCGTACTGCGCCGGATGCATGCCTTTCGTATTTCGATGTTCTTGCATTCTTGTGCACAATACTCGCTCGAAAGTTTTTTCGAGCGAATCGAGAAGGCAGATAGGGCGGTACGAAATCGAATATTTCGGGTCTTTTTCTCTGTTTTTAAGGAGTATGATTACGTCCGTGCATTTATATTTCCAATGCTCCACCCGAAGGTACTACATTGGTCAGGAGGCGAGTTTTTTATTGCCTGGAAATTTAGAATTTTACCGAACCCTTGCCGTTTCAGGCAAGATATGGATCTTTAACGTGCGTGACAACACTCACACACGGGACCTCCATTTAACCTCTCATCCGAACGAAGACGTAATTTTTGTGAAAAATGCTCACCTGCCATTTTTCAAGCATTTGGCCGTGTCGGGATTCGATTCCAGGACCTTAGGATCCGTAGTCTTACGCTTACTACATTGATCCACGGCGACGCCTTGTATGATTACGTCCACTTACTTTCAGCAGTTTGGAAACTTTGTTTGACTTAGACATTCATTGTACAGTTTGGTAAGTTTTGGTATGAGTTTGGTGTTTAATGCCTTTGTCATTTCTGCCTAGATCCCATCTGACCCAGGAGCTTTTTAGTTTTTACTTAATCGAATAGCGTGTCTAATCTCGTCCTCACTGAAAAGTGTTACGTCGTCCTGTGTTTGATTCCATGGTGTATTTTCGTTCGCGTTTTGTTCGGTGACTCTTGTGTCGTTTGCATATTTGTTCGTGTGTGTCCTCTTCCAGTCGTCATCAGGGAGGAGTGTATGTAGTAGTAATGTCACAGTTTCAATCTAGTCTTTGGTGTCTGTTTCGTCGGGTTTGGTTAAAGTTGAGTATGTAGTCGGTGGTGCAATTTTTCCTGTTTCTATCTTGTACGTTACCCCCAAGCGTCCGCCTTCAAATGTCTTTCGACGAAAGTGTTCAAGGATTTTCGTTTCATGTTGTATAGTTCTTGTTCGTATGTCGCCTTTAATTCTTCTTGTTAGGGCTTGCGCATAAGCGTGTACGCTGTCGTTACGTTAGATATCAGGGAGCGGATTGAAGTTGTCCAGTAGTCTATGCCAGTTAGCATTTTGTATGTTGTATTTTAGTCTTTTTTTGCCCGTTTCCGCATGTAATGGTATGTTATCTTTGTTTATGTCAAAAGTTATGAGGTTGTGATCGCTAATTGTTAAGTTGTCGTGTACTTTCCAGTTTCGTATGTGAGGGTGCGCTAGTTCGCTTGCTATCGTGACGTCAATGTTGCTCTATTCTCCTGCCTGATGGTTTCGGTGGGTGAGTGGATTGAAACTTCTGTGGGCAGTATTTAGAGATGTGGCCTAGATCTTGACATCTCAAGCACCGTGGGACCACGAGATGAACTTTGAGTGTTATACATTCTATGTATAACTTGTATAGATTTGGGAGCATATTGCGTAGTTTACTGGTGACGGTTGCCACATGATGATGTACCGTGGGTTTGACTTTTGGTCCAGTTCTGAAGCTGAGGACGAACTCTTTGTCGAATTCATTCCAGCTTATTTTTTCTTCTAGGTTTTGCTTGCATATTAATGTTTTGAATTCTGATTTCTTTAGATACGTTGGGACATCATACAATATCACCAATGGGTTTCTTTTCCGGGGTTTTTCTACCTTTAAAACCTCTGTGAGTTTACCATGTTGAACCAGTTTTCTTGCTTCGTTTTTATTATCGTGCCTATTATTAGCGTGTTATTGGTGTTTCGAATGTTTTTAATCTTAATGCCATCTGTTTTGAGTTTAAAAGTTTTCATGTAGGTGTCCTGTATTTGTTTAATAGATTTACCACGTATGGAAGTGATGAAAACTGTACCAGTTTGATTTGTCATTGTCCGTGTGATTGCGTCTTGTTTTAGTGGTTGAGGTCTTGTTAGTGTCACAATGTTTGCGTATGTTGTCTTGGTTGCAATAGTTTCTGTGTGTTATGCACTTTCGTGTGTGTTGTGATTTTAATAGATGTTAGGTTTGTTTCTGTAATAGCGAGTTTTGTTCTCGTAATAATTTATTTTCCCCAATCAGTTCTGCTTGGCAAAGTGCCCATTTTGCAATACGTTCCTTCAGGTCCTTCTTTATTCCTACTTTTAGACGATTGGCGGTGTCTAGTTCGTTAGTTATGAATAGGTCCAGCTCCTGGTACATCCCGTAAAGTGGGTGTTCTGCTGTAATGTCGTTGGTTTCTTGCTCTAGTTCCATTATGCGTTTGTTTCGTTTTGTTCTCGCTTCTGTTGGATTTGGTGTTTCGCAGTTGTTTCCTATATCAGCTGTGGTAATGTCGGCAGCATTTTTGATGTTTTTTTGCGGTTTTTGTTTTCAGATCCGGCGTTAAATCTGTGGTTAGGTCCAGAGTGTCGCTAAGACTACTTCTTCGCCTAAAAGAGTGTCCTACCGGCATTTAGTAGTTTTAGAATTGTGTACGATTTAATTTTCAAGCGACAACATTCCAGAAGGCTTTTATCTCTTTCTGTCTGCTTTTCCTACTGCCCCTATTTCATAGATGTACTGTGCTGTGCTCCACACTATGCTTTGAACAGTATTCTTCTTGTATCTATGTTTACTATCTTTGCACATAGCTGCTGTTCTTTCTTGTTTGATGCAGTTCGGTCACTTTCTATTGCTTTACAGTTATATATCCTATTTCCCTGATATTTAGTGGTATGTGAAGGGGGGTAAGCAGCCTTTGGCTGCCAAGTTCCCCCAGCACTTGAACCTTTGTCGAATTAATAGTTTTTCCAATCTATCCTTTTGCACAATCAACATTAGTTGAGAATATTTCACAACCGACACCTGTAGTTGTTTATAATAATCATCAGATTTAAGAGCAATTATTTTTTCGTCATTGGGTTTACGTCTTGAAACTGGTTGGACTTGTACTTTAGCTTATTTATATTCTGAGCTAGCCCACACAGTTCCCTGCAATTCTCACAACAGCTTATATGCAGCTCGATTCCCTTCTATTGTTTTCTAATTATGTGCCCTATTTCACCGACATTCAGTGGTTTGTGAAAGGGGTTAAGCAGCCTGTGGCTCCCAAGGATCCCCCAACACTTAGACATTTGCCGTATTAATAGTTTTCCAGTAAATCCTTTTGCACAATTAAGATTAGTTCAGAGTATTGCAAAACCAATATCTGTAGTTGTTTATTACAGTTAAGTACAGTTAAGTACAGTTATTATTTTTGTCATTAGTTTTTCGAACTTGCGGCTTGTTGGAAGCATACCTCCATTGATTTCTATTCTGAGCTAGCCTACTCATTTCCCTGAAATTCTCACAACCTACATCTTTTACTATCTGTGTGCAGTAGTTTAACCTAGGTCTACCTCTACTTCTCTTTTTTCCTATCTCTGCTTCTCCTATATTCCGCACTATTCCCTCATGTGGCCTATCATTCTATCTTTCCTATTTTTTACAGTTTTCTACATAGCTCTTTCTTCTACTACCACTTCTAGTACCTCTTTGTCCTTAACTTTGTCCATGATATCTTCATCATATGTCTGTAGCACCATATTTCAAAGGCTTCTACCTTTTTCTTGTCTGCTTTTCCTACTCTCCATGCTTCACAGCCATACAGTGCTGTGCTCCACACATATGTTTTAAGCAATCTTTTCCTTGTTTCTATGTTTGTTGTCTTTGAACACAGTAGTTGCTCTTTCTTGTTAAATGTAGTACGACCTTGTGCTAATCTTTGTTTTATATCTTTTGTGTTTTTCTCATCTTGCGTTATTTGACTTTTTAGGTACCAGAAATCCTTAACCTCTTGTTACCTATTTGTATTCTTGTTTTTGATTTCCTTTCCCCTCTTTTGCATACTAGAACTTTAGTTTAATTTTTGTTAATTTTTATACCATATCTCTCCGTTAGAACTGTTTCTATTTCATTAAGAGCAGATTCTAACTATTCTTTGCTAGATGCTAATACCGCTATATCATCTGCAAATTTAAGCATATTAATTTCAAATGTTTTCCTGCATTTGACAGTATTCATTGCCTCTTCTCTGTACAAGTTAAAAATTAATGTGGATAAGACACATTCCTGTCTCACCCCTTTCCTAATATTTACTTCTCTACTTTCTTGCTCTAATTTTATTACAACTGTTTGCTCTTTGTATAAGCATTGTACTATTCGTCTAACCCTTAAACTCATTCCAATTTTTTTCAGTATTTCAAACATTGTTTTCCATTTTACATTGTCGAATGCTTTTTACAGATCTACAAGCCCTATATACACGCTTCCTCTTTTTCTATTGTTTTTTCCATTATCACCCTCAGACCTAAAATAGCCTCCCGTGTTCCTTTGTTTCGCCTAAACCCAAATTGATCTTCTCTCAGTATTTCTTCAGCTCGTTTTTCCATTCGTCTTTGTACAATTCTAGTTAATATTTTTGAAACGTGTGCTGTAAAACTTATTGTTCGAAAATTTTCACATCTATCCTCTTTTTTTTTGTTGATATAGTTACTATGATGTTACGTTTGAAATCTTCGAGTATCTTGCCTGTCTCATACATATAGCTTACAAGTCGGAAGGGAGGTTCTGTTGCTGCTTGTCCAACGACTTTTAGAGTTTTTGCTTGCACCTTATCTGTACCCGGTGCCGTACCATTTTTCAGACCCTTTAATGCTCATTCAAACTCATCTCTAAGTATAGGGTATTCTAGGTCATCATTTTCAATGTTTGATTCCTGTTCTAATGCTATTAGTTTCTGTCCTGAATATAAATTCCCTATATATTCCTGCCATCTAGCTACTTTCTCTACATTTTCTATAATGACGTTACCTCCCGTGCCGCTTATATTTTTGCTATACGGTTTTATATCCCTAAAATTCATTCTATTTAGTTTGTATGCTTCTTCTGTCTTTCCTATTTCCATCTTAGTTTGTACCTCTTTGCACTTTTCATCAATCTATTGTTCTTTGGCTTTTCAGCATTTGCGGATAATTTTCCATTTTATGGCTTGGTATCTCTAGTTTCCTGTTTCATCTGATCTATTTTTGTATTTTCGTCTTTCTTTTATTAAATTCAGGAGATCCTTTGTTATTCATGGTTTCTTATTTACTTTTTGTGTATACTCCAGAATATCTCTGGCCGCCATGCCTAAGCTGGTTTTAATGTTATTCTATTCTGTTTCTACTTCGTTAGTATAAGAAATTTTCCCGATATACTTCAGCAACTTATTTGATTTTTTTTTCAAATCTTTTATGGATTTTTTATCTTCAAGTTTCTCAAAGTCAAAATGCCTTTTGCCATTCCTTTCTTTCAAATTTTTAAATTTTAACGCGGCCTTCATAATTACGATGTTGTGGTCAGTGTCTATATCTGCTTCTGGGTAGTTTCTACAGTCTTTAACTTGATTTCTGAACCGTTGTCTAACAAGAATGTAATCAATTTGATATTTTCTATATCTCCTGGTATCTTACATGTGTATTGTCTTCTAGCATGATTTTGATATAATGTATTTGTGATGGTTAAATTGTTTTTGTCGCAAAATTCCTATGGTCTCTGAAAGAGCTGCTGTCCTCTTTCAGGGACCTGTCTAAGTCTGGTTCCTCACTAACGACCCTACTACTTTGGTTGGACCTGTAGTTTGGCTCTTTAGATCACTGGAACATGCAAGCCATTCCACCGTTCTAGTAATCTAGAACTTCTTCAAGGTGCAGGTCCATTCGGAATGGGCACTTATTAATATTAATTGATAATTTAGAATCACTTAGGTCATGGTTGGTTTCATACGCTGAAGAGTCACAGAATGTAATAAATTTAGATAAAATTCTAGTGTAACCCAACATTTGTCATTACAACTGTTAAAATGAAATTATGAAAGTATATGCAATGATGCCAACTTGCTCGTAAACATTTAAGTGAATGGGAAATACCGCTAATATATATTTTAAATACTATTTTAACTTCAAATTTACCCAGTAAAGTTTTACAAACAACACGTAGGACATATACAGAGTGGTAGAAAAGTCCCGGAACGGTCAAATATTTTGGGAAATACTCATTGCATCAAAAAAAGAAAAAATACGTGTTGAATATTTTTTTAAAAGCTATCCAATGACACCAAAATTAAACCACCACCCCCACCCCCTGAGGGTAGGGGTGGGGCAACTTTAAAAGTTTAAGTGGAAACCCCCATTCGTTATTGCAGATTCGGATTCCGCAGGATAAATTACCCCAAATTGACCTACGATACAAGCCATTTTGGATGATAGAAGGCGTTGTAATTAACAAAACCAAAATAGGGTACAAAAACATTTGAAATCGAAAAATGTCAGAATTACATTCATTTTTAGTATTCATTTCGTTACTAGCTTTTGATATTATTTCGTGATGTCTCTGTCTGAAAGAGAAAGAATAATTGTCCTGATGATGCGGGGGTATGGAGATAAAGAAAGATCATTGCAGCAAGTCGCAGATTTATTCAATGAAGTCAATGCGAAACGTCGACCGATTTTGAACACCTTCGGCGGTAATTTCGTTATGTATGAAATAAATAATTTATTATTTTACTTTTTTTATTTTCTGATCCATCAATTCTTCTAGAAATAGTTAATTTTTGTCGATTGCAGCGCCATCTGCAAAAAACCTAAAAAAATTATGACTAACATTTTGTGGCGAATCCGAATCTGCAATAACAAATGGGGGTTTCCACTTAAACTTTTAAAGTTGCCCCACCCCTACCCCGAGTGGGTGGGGGCGGGGGTTTAATTTTGGTGTCATTGGAAATTTTTTAAAAAAATATTGAACACGTATTTTTTCTTTTTTTGATGCGATGAGTATTTCCCAAAATATTTGACCGTTCCGGGACTTTTCTACCATTCTGTATGTATCAGTGGTTCCGAAAGGGTTAAGACAGCAGATTTCTATCCTTACTTAACAGTAGAAATTGAATGTTTAGATTTGTGTTATGGTTGATTTAAATAAAAGCAAATCATTATAAAAAAAGGGAAAGAGTTTTTACAGTAAAAGCACTGTATAGTGGTGTTAGTTTACCAGAAGTTTAAAATTTGTTTGGCCGTTAAGTTTAATACCACCTGCAAGTTCTATTCAAAGTATGCAAATGTTTCACTATAATCAGAAGGTAGGGGTTGTGAATGAATTTTTACTAAAAAATAAAGTGTTCTAAAATAACAATCACGTTACAAGAAACCGACAAACACTTAAATGCAATGAAGAGCGTTTTTTGGGTTTCTGTAAGTTGCGAGTGTCAAAGACATTAACGAAATTCAAATATACCTATAAGGTGTATGTTAATAACAAATTTTTTCTGCTACCAAAAAAGTAGAAATGAGCATGGTTATGAGAAACAAGAGCGTGTTAATAAATACCTCCTCTTTCTATAGTGCGAGTGTACTTTTACCTTGCATAATGAAATCAGTGTTTTGGCTAAGGAAAATCCTAAGCTTAATATTTCATCCAGAATCGAGTATGCTTGCACCTTATCTGTACCCGGCGCCTTACCATTTTTCAGACCCTTTAATGCTCATTTAAACTCAACTCTAAGTATAGGATATTCTAGGTCATCATTTTCAATGTCTGATTTCTGTTCTAATGCTGTTAGTTCTTCTCCTGAATATATTTCCTATATATTCCTGTCATCTAGCTACTTTCTCTACATTTTCTATAATAGCGTTTCCTCCCGTGTCCCTTATATTTTTGTTATATGGTTTTATATCCCTAAAATTCATTCTAATTAATTTGTATGTTTCGTGTGTCTTTCCTATTTCCATCTTAGTTTGTACCTCTTTGCGCTTTTCGTCAATCCATTGTTCTTTAGCTTTCCTGCATTTGCTATTAATTTCCCATTTATGGCTTTGTATCTCTGTTTTCCTGTTTCGTCTGATTTTCGTCTTTTTTCTATTAGATTAAGAATATCCTTTGTTATCCATGGTTTCTTATTTTCTTTTTGTGTATACTCCAGAATATCTCTGGCCGCCATGTCCAAGCTGATTTAATGTAGTTCCGTTCTGTTTCTACTTCTTTAGTAGCCGAAACATTCCCGTTATCTTTCAGCAGTTCATTTAACTTTTTTCAAATCTTTCGTGTATATTTTTATCGTTCAGCTTCTCAAAGTCAAAGTGCCTTTTTCCGTTCCTCTTTTTCAGATTTTCAAATTTAAGTGCGGCCTTCTTAATTACGATGTTGTGGTCAGTGTCTATACCTGCTTCCGGGTAGCTTCTACAGTATTTTACTTGATTCCTAAACCGTTGTCTAACAAGAATGTAATCTATTTGATATCTTTTTATATCTCTTGGCATCTTCCATGTGTATCGTCTTCTAACATGATGTTGAAATTATGTATTTGTAATGGTTAAGTTGTTCTTGTCGCAAAATTTTACCAGCCGATTTCCTCTCATTTCTCGCGCCTAAATCAAATAAACCAACTAAGGCTCCTTCCCTACCCTCATTTACCATTGCATTAAAATCTCTCATAATTATTAAATTTTCATGTCTTTTTACGTATCTTAGTATGTCTTCGATATCATTGTAGATCGCCTCTACCTCTTCCTCACTGTAGCTAGAGGTGGGCATGTATACTTGTATTATTACTCATTACCGGTTTAGATTCTAATTTAACCATGAGTACTCTTTCGTTCTTTTGTAAGTAGTTTTCTACACGTCGTCCTATCTTTTTTCGCATAACTTTCCCCACGTCCGAATTTTCTTCCTCTGATCCTGTATGAATTACCCTGAAGTCTTCACTCTAAAAATCCCCAGCCTCTGGCTATAGGACTTCGCTGATTCCTACTATGTCTAGTGCCAACCTATCCATTTCGAGTTTCAGGTTCTCTAGATTACCTATTTGATTCATACTTCTGACATTCCACGCTTCGGCTCGTAGAATGTTTACGGATCTTTTTGTATACTTTCGGATCACATCCCCCGAAGTAGTCTCCTCCCGGAGATCCGAGGGGGACTATTTTACCTCCGGAATTTTTTACCCCAGAGTTCTGTACGTAGTGTACTTGGGAGGTAATATGGTGGTTTCCTGTTGCTTTCCACGCCTTACATTTGATTTTCCAATGTTCCACCCGAAGGTACTACATTGGCCAGAAAGCGAGTTCTTTTTTTATCTGGAAAATTTTGAATTTTGCCAAACCCTTGCTGTTCTAAGCAAGGTAGGGATCTTTAACGTACATGACAACACTCACACACGGGACCTCCATTTTACCTTTCATCCGAACAAGGGTGTATTTTTGTGAAAAATGCTCGCCTTCAAGCGGATCGTGTCGGGATTGCCTTCCACATCTCAGTAGTGTGTCTTAGAATCTCATACCAACCCCTATGGTTTCTGCCACTCTAAGTACTGAAAAAGATGCTTCCCTCTTTCGGGGACCTGTCTTAGTGTGGTTCCTCACTAAAAACCCAACTAATTTGGTTAAACTTATATTTCGGCTCTTTAGCTCATTGAAACGTGCAAGCCATTTTACATGTTCCAGTATTTTAGAACTTCGTCAAGGTGCAGGTCCGTTCAAAATGGGATCGTAGGCTAAAAAATTCAAAAGTTGAGAATATAAAAGCCGTGCGGTATCGATAATGGCCGAGAGGTATCTCAAAAGTTTTAGGGTTGGGTTACTGATCTTTTAGGTGTGTAAAAAAATTTGAAAATATTAGATCTAAGCTACGCTAGTTTGAAATCGTGCATAGTAGAACAACCTTGTGTAGTCTCCACATCTTTATAGAGATTCCTATAGTTACTAAAAAACTTGCAAGATGAACCTTACACCTCATGGAGATTTACACATAAAAATGATCAATTTTGGCTTAGTATATACAAACCTATTTTCTCAAAAAGAACAATTGCAAGGAGGCAAAAAGTATGTATGATTGCAAGAGGGGAAAAGCTGCTGGAGTAGAAGAACCAAAAATAGTTTTGCGAATGACAGCGCCACTGCTTCATTATGCCCGATAAATTTTGGTGTTTTTATACGTTTTTCTGACTTATTTACATGCATGATGAATTATTAAATCTAGTATATTTTTAGTAATTCTTAATTTTAGGTAAATTCAAGGTTGTTTTTATTTTATAATTAAAATATGCCTGGAATAATAATATTATTTTTCTTAATAACTTCATTCTGAATATGCTAACAGTTCATTATTCAAATGGCAAGGACTAGAAACATTTAAATTATTTCAAAACTTGATTAAAATCATCTCATTATTTCATATAACAGACAACTGTCTTCATAGATCACACTGAGACACCTCATAACAATATAATTGCAAGGTGCTAAGGCTGCCCATTTTGTAACAAATATAAAGTCACTGACCTATATTACCCAAGCTTGTATAAATGAAAATTCACACGCCATTTTGTAACTAACTGTTTATGTCTTACGTAAAGTTTAATTACTAACGACTTCATTATAAAAAAGGAGCAAGAAGAGCTTGTCAATTACAGTGTAATTACGCTAATGTGCGATAATAATACGAGGTTCAAGTTTATTTATCATTAAAGCCATTGGCGTCCGTACAAGAGGTTACAACATACTTCCACTGAAAGCTCTTTTTTCGTTAAAAATTATCAATAAAACCACATTAGTAACTACTTAGAATATAAGTACTGATATGGGCGTGTTTGAAAAACGACATGCAAAAATTCACTTTCCACTTCTTTAATTGTCCTTAATTGAAAATTTAAGGTATTTCTTCATGTATGGACACTAAATTTACTGTCTCACCGTCTTACTTAATTTCCGCTATAATTTGGTAGTAGGATTTTACCACAAGGCCACTTACTGTATTCTTCCCAAGATTAATTTTTGTACTCGTACCTTTTTACTATCCTCGTGTCGGTCGGGTCAAATGAGTTACTGTCACTTTTGATCGATCAAACCTAATTAAACAATCTAAGTTGCTGTCTGTTATGTAAATCCAAACGGAAACGTTCACTATTTATTAGCGATATTTATATAATCTATTGCTTGATCAGTGTTAAACAGGTATCTAGGTGACATTTTGTTACTGTACCAAACGTGTTGCGGCACTGGAGCATTTAAAAATGAACACAATTGTAAACTGTATGTGTGTTTTGTGAAATAAAACGCGTGCCATGTTTAATGGTCGTTATTGTGATTATTGTGGGCCCAAATGGTCCAAAACGTGTTCGAAGAAAATGTGGAGCACCCCATATTAGACATACTTCGTATGTGATTTTTAAAAAGAGTGTTTTTGTTACACAGGTTGAGCCTGGAGAGACATTTGCTACCACCAAAGAAGGTGAGTAAATATTTTTATTATAAGTTTTTATTAATCTAACTGTTGATTTTTCTTATAAAATAAGTTTGATTCAAAAATATAACGCGATACTAAACATTATCTTGGTCAAAATTGCCCATAGATTTTAAAACTCTACCATACCTCATTTTGAATAGCAGGGCATCCTAGGGACGGGGAAAATGCGTGTATACACGCAGGCGACCAAATCAAGGCGGCTAAGTACTTTTGACTGCTAGGAATTATTTTATACTATTACCACTTGTTCAAAATATTATTAGTCAAATCAATTTATGAAAAAATAAAGCCTATCCTTAACAAAATTTAAAACAAACAATTTTTTAATGAATAGCTAAAAGTTTACTTTATAAGTTCTTAAAAATCCCCATCAATCTCACCCTGGCAACTTGCCCAGATTTCAAAATGACGACCAAAATTTATATTTTCGCCAATTTCGTATGCAACCTTTGTTATTGAAGTCCGTAACGGCGAAGGATGACTCCATATGCCTATGATATGATTCTTCAGCTTTGGTTGGTTGGTAGCTTTCTGGTAGTGGACCAAGAACAAATGTTTGCTTGGTATCGTACTGGTAGGATGTCATTTCCAAATAAAGAAATGTACGGCTAATTTTATGCCTTTATTTACGGGTTAAATCACAAACATTGTAGCACACAAAATAAAATATATAAAGTATAGTAAAGAATCGCGAATTACATCAATCTTATGATGGACTCGGGCTCGGTCTTTCGGGCCGGCCCGGCCTGGGCCCCGCCCGATTTCGGGCTCGAATCCGGGCCGGGCCGTTGACTACTTTATTCGGGCCGGGCCCGGGCCGGGCCTATCTTTTTTCAGTCCGCGCTGGGCCAAACGACTCGTGCCGGTCCGAACTTTTCGGGCCGAAAAACGCACGAGTAGATACTTCATCGTCCCTTCACTTCCATCTCACATTGAGTAAGTAAACGTTCCTAATTATATTTTTACATAGTGTCTTCATGAACCCATTAATAATAAGTTTTTCGTCTTGTTTAGTGTAAAGGAGACGTGATATTATAACTCGCTTCTTATACCGAATATTTTTTTCTAGTCCTATTTAATGTTCCTCATGTTGTACTTTAGGTAAGTTGAAAATGCCCAGGAACATCAAACTAGGTGAATTATTTATAATTCAAAAGTTTGCACGATTTATATTATGTATATGTATATACTCCAAATCTCCATCAAACGGCGAACGTCTATATTAGCAATCGCGTGTATAATTTATGTCTACCGCCTAAAACACTAGAGAGTTATTGCAACGTTCATTTTGCCAATTTTTTAATAAAGTTTTCCCTTATTTGACATTTACACGTGCGCAATTACACCTTTAATGTTTGTACTTTATTAAAATACAGGACACCTTTATTTAATTTAAATACAGGCAGGGAAAGCTTTTATATAAGGCGCCTTAATTTTGACATATGCCAAATGCCTAACGTACAAACTTAACATTTAATTGTTTGCTTTTTGTATAGATATAGCGAAATAAATGTTTTTTTGTAGTGTTGTCTCCGTAATTAAATTTAGAAATGTAATGTCCAAGTTTATAACACGAAAAAGATATAAAACGTCAACGCTCTAAATACGAGGATGCTGTTTTGTAATGCTTTGCGTAGAAGTAAGCTTTTGAAAACAGATATGCTATATGCTTGGGAAGAAGTAAAAACAGTGTCTTGAAGTAAACACGAAAAGTATTCCGTGAAAACTCTTTGAAAACACATACAAATGTTATTGAATCAGTGGCAAATGAAAGATTCAAATAATAAAAAAAGGTTCATCTTTGTGTGAATACAATTTTTTTGATTTTTACCAATATAGTTAAACATGTATTATAGGTCACCTTATCACAAAAGAAATTAATTATTTATTCATTTTTAAAACATAACCTATAGATATAGAATACTAATAATAATAATAATAATGACTTCTTAATTGAGAACTTGTACATTTCTACATGTGTGCATAAAATAGAAAAAAAATAATAATCTAATTACAAAGTTCACAAATGGTGAATTTATCGCCAGCTGGCAATTTCTTCCAATTTACCATTGGCGAAACCTCAAGTTAATAAACAAAAGAAAAATTAACTTAGTAATCGGATTTGTATACCTATTATTAAATAAAAATGCAAAGTTATTTGAATGTTAAACGAAAAACATAGAGGGATGGGAGAAGGACGGAAACGGATGGGAATCGGCGTATTCTATTTTTGGAACTAAAAGTGCATTGACTAAACGTAAGCGAGCTTGGAACGGAAGAAAATTTTTTAATAATGCTAGCTTATGGAAGGTAAAAACAAATTTTGACTAATTTTATTTACATGTGGAATCCAGGATAAAGTATCATTGATATGGATACCTAGGTTTCTAACTACACTACTAAAAGGTATTACGGTGTCAATAAATTTTATATCGGTAAGGGTGTTCTTCTGTATAAGTACTTTATTATAAGGTGAGCTAATAATAATACATTGTGTTTTCTTGAGATTAATTACTAGACCATGCCTATTAATCCAATCAGCTATTTTGCTCAAATCTTCATTTATTAGACCAATTGTAGTATTAATATGCTGTACCTCTGAATGTCTGTATATTTGAAAATCATAAGCAAATAAATGATAACGACAGGTAAAACCTTTACTAATAGAGGCAATGAACAAACTAAAAAGCAACGGCCCAAGTACACTACCTTGGGGAACACCCTTGGTGACTACTACCCAATTAGAAGATCCACTTCTGGCTTGTATACGTTGTTCACGTTCGGTTAGGTAGGATTCAAACCATGTAATGACAGCCACATATAAATTATACATTTTTAAATAAGCTAGTAGGATGTAATGATCAACTAAATTAAAGGCATTAGTGAAATCAAGTAGGGTCAAGATTGTAACCTCTTTATTGTCTAGTGCATAACGGATGTCATCAATAACCTTAATAAGCGCCGTTGATGTACTATGGTTTTTACGAAAACCTGACTGCAAAGGATTATATAAGTTATTGACTTCAAGATAATCAGACAACTGCTTGTGGACTATTTTTTCGCAACAACGCGAGAGAAAAGACAGCACCGATATTGGTCTAAAGTCAGACATTAAGCCCGGATTTGAAATTTTTGGAATTGGAATGACATGCGCTTTCTTTCATATTTTTGGAAAGTAGCTAGTGGACAAAAAGAAATTAACAAGGATATAGTAGACAATAAATTTCTTTTAGTAAGTTGGAGCGATTTAGATTTGATGCTTGAAGTGAAAATGGAAACGTCGTCTCGAAAATTCCAGGTTATACCAACGCCTTGCTGTGAGCTGGGTCAGTTCATATAAATTCTACATGTGGATTATTTTCTCTATGTCGAATAATACATTACATGTGATTTTTTTTTTTTTCCCAATGCTCCACCCGAAAGACTACATTGGCCAGGAAGCGAGTTTTTTTTACCTGGAAAATTTTGAATTTTGCCGAATCCTTGCTGTTCCAAGCAAGGTAGGGATCTTTAACGTGCGTGACAACACTCACACACGGGACCTTCATTTTACCTCTCATCCGAACGAGGGTGTATTTTTGCGAAAAATGCTCGCCTAACATTTTTCAAGCGGACCGTGTCGGGATTCGAACCCGGGACCTAGGGCGTAGCAGTCACACACATACCACTACGCCACGGAGCCGCCTTGTCGAATAATACAGTAGGACTATTGGACGTGAATTTTTGCAGAGAGAAAGAGAGAGAGACAGAGAGAGCGCGCGCGAGAGAGAGAGGGAGAGGGAGAGAGAGATAGGATTTTAGTATCTTAGTCTGGTTTTGACGGACAAGTTTAAGCTCATCCTGAGTGGAGGCTAGGGATGGCCACGGGCCCGGGCTTTGGTCCGGCCCGGCCCGAAGCCTGGCCCGAATATCAAGCCGGGCTTCGGGCCGGGCCGACAAAATTTTTTTGGGCCCAAGCCGGGCCAGGCACGTGTCGGGCCTGGGCCGGGCCGGGCCAGACTCCTCAAGCTTTTCGGGCTTTTCGGGCTATTTCGGGCCGGCCCGAAGTTTATGTAACAAATTATAAAATTTATTGATTTAGTAAAAGATTCCATTTAATGATTTCTTTAGTTGCCTCTTAAGCAAAATTATAATTAACGCTCCTCTTAATATATCACCCAGGTACAGTTACACACGTATTGGTAAGTGTGTGATAATGGAAGTAAATCGAAAACGAAAATGATTTGATTTAATCCGATTTGTGAATTCGATTCTTTTTCGATAAGTAATATTCACTTCTTTCCACTTTTCAAGAAATTTGAAATAGAAATTGTCCGTGTTATATTCAATTAATTTGAAGGAGTATTGCAACGTATGTTAATTGAGCTGGTTTATTTTATTATACTTATTAATTAACTTAATATTGTGGCCCCGCATTGAAGATTATTTATGAATAAATCGAAGCCACTCTGTATATGAAAAAATATTAAAAACTCGCGATTACAAAAAACCAGCTCAATTATTATTTGAATGTATCTTTTGTTGAAAAACATACCGAATACAATGCAATTAGATTTTTATAGCTTTAAATAACATGGATATAGAAAACTAAACTGTAAATACTAAATAATATTCTGTTGCGGCTCCTAAAAAGGTATAAAGAAAAATCGTGATGTTATAAGGGGTATATACAAAAATAACGGAATAGAATAAATATTATTTTAACAGAGGCGTATCTAGCTGCTGCTATCTGCTGAGCTTATGCCAATAATGGATACCCATAAAATTTATAATTTGCATTTTAGGTCGCATATTTTAAACAGCTGTAGTAGTTGGTACATGCGGTAGTAGTTCATTTTAGAGGTTTTTGCTCCATCGAACTTATTCCTATTACGACTTACTTTCATCAAATTTTGTGAACTAGCAAGGAATGTACCTGATTCCAGCGTGCTTTAACAAAAACTGTGTAAATTTGGATTTATCATTTCAAACGGTTTTATTATCTTTTTTACGCATTAGGCGGCATGCGCCTGTGTTTCATGCTGGAATTTATTCTTATTTTGGTAGGTCTTTGCAGTTTTTTCACATCCTTTGCACTTGCTTAACCCCTGAGACAGAAGTTTATTGCAGGTGCGACTATTTCGGATTCTTTCCTGATAAATATAAATAAGCTGAATTTCGTTTCTGCACTCTGATTTAAATCATAAAGATTTCTTTATTTAGTGCATTGTTTTAAAAATATTATAACCAAGATTCTAAATTTTGAGCTATCCGTTTTCAATCACAATGTCGGATTTCAATAATGAGGATAACGTGGGAGGATCCAGATTATCAACCTCGACGAAGTGAATCGGTAACTGACAACACGCAATTTGGAGACATAGATGAAAGTTCGCGAAATATACATTCAGTGTCAGACAATTCTAAAAGGCGGAGCAAATTTAGTAAGTCTTTGAGTTTCCCCAATTTCAATAAGTGTAAAAACTGCAAAATGTAAGATATGCCAAAAGAAAAAGTACGATCAAGAACTTAAAGTGAAAAATTCAACTACGTTCAATCTTAAAAGGCATTTAAAAATAAAACATTTAAAAGAATATCGAAATCTCTATCCGCAGACTGAAGACCGAGCTGAAAATGAAGTTGCAGGTAGATCTAGTACAGTGTCTCACCAAAGAACCATTTCGGAAATGTTGCAATACAAGGTAAGAGTGAAACCTACTTTTCCATTTTTTAAGAGTTAAGAAAATTCCTTATAATTAACCATATAACCGTAACAATCAATACAATGTTATCAAATAATGCCTGTTTTTATCTCAAAAAAGTACCACACATGTGTGTAGTAACTAGCACTGCTAAAGTGTTAGGTCAAAGAACTTCATTTTTAAATTGGTTTTATGTTTGTTATAATTTTATCAATAGCTTTAATTGAACATTTTCTACTTCCGTTTTATTGCAATCGCCAGCATAGTAAAAGCTTTTAAGTGAACCTAAATAAAAAAACATCGACAAAACCAGTAAAACAGCCGCAAAAAAACCAACGGATAAAAAAGTTGTAAAACTGAAAAAAGTCGCTGATAAGAGATTTTAATTATTATCTTTTAAACTGTTTAAAATTCTTTTGCATTCGAATTGTCTAAATTATAGTGTAAGTAAGTAGATGTAAAATGATAACTAATTAATTTTTTCATATGTATTAAAGTTTCGAACTCTCGGCAGACAAAGCACGTTGCCAGTTATTTCATTAATCCAATATGAAAAAATTATTATAAAACACACAATAATAATACCACATAAAATATTCAAACTTTATTTACAAATTACTGTGCATACATAAATAAAGTTCATGCGCAAATAAATGCAGTTTTCTTCTTTTATGCATTATCCGGCGGCTGGTTTACGTACAGCCTATACTTTCCGTCATCTTTTTCTTTCCTCAATTTTCATCCGTCGAATTTTTTCGTATTATATGCGGCTTATTTTGGGTTTTTTCCAGTTTTAAATAAGTAATGTTATAAATCTTGCTTATTTACATAATTTCGGGAAATAAAAATTGGGTTTTAATATATAAAATGTAGAATCTCACAGGACTACGTTTTTTTATAACAAGTTTCAGGATATCAAGTAAGAATTGTGAAAAAGGGGCGTGAATGTAAAAATCAATATAATATAGTGATGGAAACGAACTAGGTACGGTTCGGTTATAGGTTCGGTTCGATTTTTTGAACCGAACCAGACTTTTTCTAACTGAACATAGAATCGCACTGGTAGATAAACTTTTCAAACCGAACCACATGCTTAAGGTTTGAATTCTATTCAGGGCAAAAGGTTCGATTTTAAATACAAATTTAGTTTAAAAGTTTTCACTTTGAGCGTCTCAATCTTAATATCCCCGCAAATGCACATTTTAAAAATCACTATAGTCGGAAGCATAATGCTTCAAGCATTTAAGAAATATAACGATTTTTAAATGTACATTGGGAATAGAGTTTTATAAGTCAATAGATACAAAATTTATCAGGTATTAAGGTTACACATCTAGTGCTACAAGATAAATTTTCCCATCCAAGCGGCAAGCAGCACGCTGGTGGGTCAAAAAGTTTTGTTTTTTTTAAACAATCTGGCCTTTCAGAGCCAGATTTAGCGTGTCAAGTTCGAGCTTCTCATAAAGTATCTACCCTTAATATTCCTTCTACCGTAACAAATAACTCACTTACCTGTTGGAACTGTAAGAGAATTGGACATGACTATAATGTCTGCACATACCCCAAAAATATTTTTTGTTATGGTTGTGGTCGCGCAAACATCTATAAATCTAACTGCACGAATTGTAATCCTAACGTATCGGGAAACTCTCGTCGAGATATTCCAACTCAGGGCGTGAATATCTCAAGGAATCAAAATCGTCCCCAACACCAATCATTCAACGGACCCAGACGTCAATAAAATTAAACCATAAAACTACCTCTAACGCTGTACCGTTATTAAATTTATCTAACAATAATATCGCTACTGTCAATATACAAAATGCCTTACCTTCATTAGAAGAATTATGTTATACTACTCCATCCGAGTGGTCTAATTGGCTACAAACCGTTAATTCCTTTTACCATAAAAAGTCTGCCGCTTTACAACTTGTTAAGAAACTCTTTGATAATCGTCCACACTTATCCATCTCGATTGGTTCCTTAAATGTAATAGCTTTATTGGACACAGGCTCATGCTCCCTTATAAATAACGAAGGTTTACATCAATTATCTAAACAAAATATTAAAATTCAAATTGTTCCCGAAAAATTTAGCTGACGATAATGAAATATATGTAACGGGTTCCCTTAAATTAAAAATTCGAGTAAAATTACTTGAACGTGACGTTTTATTTTTGATTGTCCCTGCATTAGCTTATCCTTTTCTACTAGGTGTGGATTTTTGTAAACTTTTTAATCTGTCGCTTTATTTCCAGGATTTTTCATGGCAAACTTCTCTTAAAACAAATTCCTGTGCATCTACAGGAATATCTAACAAAATTTCTCTTACTGATTCCCAAAATGTAATTCTTAACTCTACAATCGACAAATTTCGTAAACTTAATACCTCTGAACTTGGTTGCGTTACTACTGCAACACATGTTATCTCTGCAGGTAATGCCCTCCCTTTTAAGCAACGTCAATATCCGTTATCGCCTGCATTACAAAAGCATTTGCATGCTGAAATAGATAAAATGTTAGAATCTGGTGTTATCTCTCCCTCAAATTCACCCTGGACGTCTCCCGTATTATTAGTTCGTAAGAAGAATGACGAATGGCGTGTTTGAAAGTTTGAAAGTTGAATTCCGTGACTGTTTCTGACGCTTACCTTTTAACAAGAACTGAATCTATTTTAAGCCGGCTTCTAAACGCAAAATTTATCTCATCTATCGACCTTAGACAAGCATTTTATCAGATACCTCTCGACCTATCTTCTCGTCAAAAAACTGCATTTTGTATTCCAGGCCGAGGTCTTTTCGAATATAATTTTTTGCCATTTGGTCTCTGTAACGCACCACAAACCCTACAATGTACTATGGATCAAACGTTAGGTCCTATCTTACATCAGGAACGTGCCTTTGTATTTTTGGATGATATTTTAGTTATCTCAAGTTCCTTTGATGAACATATCGCCACATTAAATGAGGTTGCAGAATGCTTAAACGCAGCAGGTTTTAAGATAAACTGGGAAAAGTATCAATTTTGTTGTTCGTCCCATACATTTCTTGGTTTTATTATCGATGGAACTGGCCTACGAGCAAATCCTGCTAAAGTCGACGCTATTACTAAATTCAAAACACCTAAAACTGTTACTGAAATCAAACGTTTAATTGGAATGATTAGCTATTATCGCATCTTTCTACCCAACCTTTCAACTATATCTGCACCCATTACCGCTTTAATTAAAAATAAAAATAAATCCCAAACTATCGAGTGGAATTTAGAATCTCAACAGGCTTTCGAACAAATTAAAACGTTAATCACTTCAGCACCTATCTTAATTTCACCCAATTTTGATGAAAAATTTTATATACAAACCGATGCCTCACTTACTGGTTTAGGTGCAATGTTGTTCCATGTGAGCAATGGTTTAGAGCATCCAATCGCTTATGCAAGTCACGCCTTAACTTCGGCCGAACAAAAATACTCAGCTACCGAACGAGAATTATTGGGCGTTATCTTTGGCATCGAGAAATTTAGAGGATATGTTGAAGGTACACATTTTACCGTAATCACTGATTGTGCAGCTCTAACTTGGCTTAATAACTTAAAACAACCCGCAGGTCGTTTGGCAAGATGGAACTTGCGTATCTCTCAATTCACTTTTGATGTTAGGCATAGGCCTGGCAAATTAAATATCGTACCTGATGCCTTATCTCGTGATGTTGTCTCTCTTAACATTCCAAATCTAATTCCTGATACCTGGTATCTTAATATGATTAAAAAAGTTTCTGACAATCCCGATAAATTTCCTACCTTTCGCGTAACTAATAATAGACTATATAAATTTGTACCTTCTTCTCCACATAAAATATCTAATATTCCTGAATGGAAACTTGTCGTGCCTACCGTTAACCGTAGTGAGGTGCTTAAATTATGTCACGATGACCCAATAGCTGCGCACTTTGGTGTTACAAAAACTCTCGCTAAAATATCTGAATTATATTACTGGCCCACACTAAAGCAATCTGTTTGTCGCTATATTAAGAACTGTAAAATTTGTGGTTCTCATAAGAGTTCGCAAGACGCTCGTCCTGGTTTAATGAGTAACTTTAAACGTGTATCTTATCCCTTTCAATTAATATCGCTTGACTTATTAGGACCTCTCCCCCGATCGAAAAAAAGGTAACCAATATCTTTTAGTTGTCACCGATTGGTTTTCTAAATTTGTTATGGTGCAACCGTTACGTAAAGGTACATCTGCCGCTATAATTAAATTCCTAGAACAAAATGTATTTCTTATCTTTGGTGTTCCTCAGATTATCCTTTGTGACAATGGGGCACAATTTATCTCTAAAGATTTTCAGAACTTCGTTAAAAGTTACAAAGTACAAAAAATTTGGTTTAACGCAAAATACCACCCTCAAGTAAACCCTACCGAAAGAGTAAATAGAGTTTTAGTTATCGCTATTTCTTCCTATATTGATTCAGACCATACTACATGGGATGAACATATTTTTAAAATTGCTCAAGCTTTGCGTACATCTAAACACGAAGCAACCCAATTCACTCCGTCATTTCTTGTTTTTGGAAGATATACCCCAATCGATGGGAGTTACTATGGTTTAGTGCCGGACGATACTAACGTAATTGAATTTGACGATAAAGTACGCTGGGACAAAGACCAACAGTGATTACCTTCTATCTTTAACGACGTTAGAAAAAATTTGTTAAAAGCTTAGGAAAAGAGTAAGGACCACTTGATAAACACGAATTCTTATCACTCAATTTAGCGACTCCATAGCCTCATATTCACCATATTTGAGTTGTGCTTAATTAAATAAAAAGCTTGAAAAATAAATCGATTATAGTGGACTGTGTATTTATTAAAAAGATTGGATAAACTGAAAATAACATTATCGTGCAACATAACACATGTGCATCGATAAATAAAACTATAATACAAATTTTAATGCGAGAGCAATACAATCACGACCCACCGTTATCATAACGAACGTGCTAATCCGAGCATGGTCAAACAGCAACTGCCCGGTTCTTCGCGCAAGCAGCCCCTTCTTCCTTGAACAATGTAAGGATGGTTGCTCGTCGCTACCACCACTATAACTTACGTAAACGAAATATTTCCTTCGCCTTGGGCGAACAAGTTTGGAAAAAGAATTATGTCTTATCGGATGCATTTAAGAAATTTTCTTCAAAATTAGCCCTTAAATTCATCTTTTGTAAGATCACTCGGTGTCATTAGTCCCCTTATCTACGAACTTCAAGATGCTGAAGGAAACCGCCAAGGCAGGTAGCATATTAAAGACCTTAAGCCATTCTCTGCTGACCTAAATGCTACTTAAGTTTTTCACGTTCCATTCTCCTCACTATTTACCTAATATTTTTTGTTCTCACCATCAATTATATATGTTTGTTGTCTTTCCTCATAGGCGCTGTTCTTTCTTGTTAGATGCAGTTCGATCACTTTCTATTGTTTTACAGTTATATGCCCTATTTCTCTGACCTTCAATGGTTGTGAAGGGAGGTAAGCAGCCTGTGGCTGCCAAGTTCCCCCAACACTTAACCTTTTGGCAAATTAATATATTTTCCAATTTATCTTTTCGCACAGCCAACATTAGTTGCAGGTATTTCGCAACCAACAACTAGTTGTTTATACTAATCATCAGATTTATCTGCGCTTATTTTTTCGTCATTAGGTTTTCCGTCTCAAAACTGGTTGGACATGTACCTGCACTTATTTATATTCTGAGCTAGCCTACATAGTTCCCTGAAATTCTCACACAGCAAGTGTATTCAGCTTGTTCCCTTTCTATTGTTTTCTAATTTTATACTCTATTTTATCGAGATTCAGTGAAGGAGGTTAAGCAACCTGTAGCTACCAAGATCCCCCAACACTTAGACATTTGCCAAAATAATGGTTTTCCAGTTAATCCTTTCACACACTTAACATTATTCGAGAATATTGCCCAACCAATTCTTGTAGTTACTTATAATAATCATCATGTTTAAGCACAGTTATCTTTTCGTCATTAGTTTATCCATCTTGGGATTGGTTGGATGCGTACCTCCATTGATTTCTATTCTGGGCTACCTACACATCTCCCTGAAATCTCTACAGCCTACATCTTTTACTATCTGTGTGCAGTAGTCTAATCTAGGTCTGCCTCTTCTTCTTTTTTTTCCTATCTCTGCTTCTAATATATTTCGCACTATTCACTCATGCCGTAGTATATGGCCTATCATCCTATCTTTCCGATTTTTTACCGTTTTCCACATATTTCTTTCTTCCCCTACCATTTTTAGTACCTCTTCGTTCTTAACTTTGTCTGTCCATGCTATCTTCATCATACGTCTGTAGCACCACATTTCAAAGGCTTCTACCTTTTTCTTGTCCGCTTCCCCTACTGTCCAGGCTTCACAGCCATACAGTGCTGTGCTCCACACATATGTTTTAAGCAATTTTTTCCTGGTTTCTATGTTTGTGGTCTTTGAGCACAGTAGTTGCTTTTTCTTGTTAAATGTAGCACGACCTTGTGCTAATCTTTGTTTTATATCTTTAGTGCTTTTCCCATCTTGCGTTATTTGGCTTCCTAGGTAGCAGAAATCCTTAACCTCTTGTAAGTTCGTGTTACATATTTGTATTCTTGTTTTTGATTTATTTTCCCCACCTTTGCAAACTAGAACTTTAGTTTTAGTTTTGTTAATTTTCATACCGTATCTCTCTGTTAGAACCGTTTCCATTTCATTAAGAGCAGCTTCTAACTCTTCCTTGTTAGACGCTAAAACCGCTATATCATCTGCAAATCTAAGCATATCAATTTTTTGTCCCTGCATAGTAATTCCAAATGTCTTCCTGCATTTGACAGTATTCATTGCCTCTTCTATGTACAAGTTAAAAATCAATGGGGATAGGGAACATCCCTGTCTCACCCCTTTCCTAATGTTTACTTCTCTACGTTCCTGCTCTAATTCTATTACTGCTGTTTGCTCTTTGTATAAGCTATGTACTATTCGTCTATCCCTATAACTCATTCCAATCTTTTGAGTATTTCAAACATTTTTTCCAATTTACATTGTCGAATGCTTTTTCCAGATCTACAAACCCTATATACATGCTTTCCCTTTTCTATTGTTTTCTCCATTATCACTCTCAGAGCTAAAATAGCCTCCCGTGTTCCCCTGTTTCGCCTAAACCCAAATTGGTCTTCTCCTAGTATTTCTTCAGCTCGTTTTTCCATTCGTCTTTGCACAATTCTAGTTAATATTCTTGACACGTGTGCTGTCAAACTTATTGTTCGAAAATTTTCACATCTATCCGCGCCTTTCTTTTTGGTATAGTTACTATGATGCTACGTTTGAAATCTTTGGGTATCTCGCCTGTCTCATACATATAGCTTACAAGTTGGAAGAGACGTTCTGTTACTGCTTGTCCAGCGGCTTTTAGAGTTTCTGCTTGCACCTTATCTGTACCCGGCGCCTTACCATTTTCAGACTCTTTAATGCTAATTCAAACTCGTCTCGAAGTATAGGATATCCCAAGTCATCATTTTCAATGTCTGATTCCTGTTCTAATGCAGTTAGTTCCTCTCCTGCATATAAATTCCCTATATATTCTTGCCATCTACTCACTTTCTCTACGTTTTCTATAATGACGTTTCCTTGTGCGTCCCTTATATTTTTGCTATACGGTTTTATATCCCTAAAATTCATTCTAATTAATTTGTATGCTTCGTCTGTCTTTCCTATTTCCATCTTAGTTTGTACCTCTTTGCACTTTTCATCAATCCATTGTTCTTTAGCTTTCCTGCATTTTCGAATAATTTTCCATTTTATGGCTTTGTATCTCTGTTTTCCTGTTTCGTCTGATTTATTTTTGTATTTTCGTCTTTCTTCTATTAAATTCACGATATCCTTTGTTATCCATGGTTTCTTATTTTCTTTTTCTGTATACCCCAGAATATCTCTGGCCGCCATGTCCAGGCTGAATGTAATGTTATTCCATTCTATTTCTACTTCCTTAGTTTCAGATATTTTCCCGATATCATTCAGCAATTCATTTGACTTTTTTTCGAATCTTACTTGAATATCTTTATCTTTTAGTTTCTCTAAGTCCAAGTGCCTTTTCCGTTCCTTTTTCAGATTTTAAATTTAAGTGCGGCCTTCATAATTACGATGTTGTGGTCAGTGTCTATATCTGCTTCTGGGTAGCTTCTACAGTCTTTTACTTGATTCCTAAACCGTTATCTAACAAGAATGTAATCTATTTGATATCTTCCTATATCTCCTGGCATCTTCCACGTATATCGTCTTCTAGCATGATGTTGAAATAATGTGTTTGTTATGATTAAATTGTTCTTGTCGCAAAATTCTACCAGCCTATTTCCCCTGTCGTTTCTCGTGCCTAAACCAAATAAACCTACTACCGCTCCTTCCCTCCCCTCACCTACCACTGCATTAAAATCCCCTGTAATTATTAAATTTTCATGTTCTTTTACGAATCTTAATATGTCTTCGATATCTTTGTAGATGGCTTCTACCTCTTCGTCACTGTAGCTAGAGGTGGGCATGTATACTTGTATTATTACTGTGTTTACCGGTTTAGATTCTAATCTAACCATGAGTACTCTTTCGTTCTTTTGTAAGTAATTTTCTACACAGTATCCTATCTTTTTCCGCATAACTATCCCCACACCCAAATTTCCTTCCTCTGTTCCTGTATGAATTACCCTGAAGTCTCCACTCCAAAAATCCGCCGCTTCTGGCCACCGAACTTCGCTGATCCCTACTATGTCTAGTGATAACCTATTCATTTCGATTTTTAGGTTCTCTAGCTTACCTACTCGCTTCATACTTCTAACATTCCACGCTCCGACTCGCAGAATGTTCCCGACTCTTATTTTTAACTTTCCGATCGAATCCTCCAAAGTTGCCCCCTCCCGGAGATCCGAATGGGGGACTATTTTAACTCCGGAATCTTTTACCCCAGAGAATGCCATCATGTTTGTAACAATTTAAGTACGCTGTGTACTTGGGAGATAATGTGGTGGTTTCCCGTTGCCTTCCACATCGCGGTAGTGTGTCTTAGACTGCCATACCGACCCCTATGGTCTCTGCCAATCTAAGTACCGAAAGAGCCGCTGCCCTCTTTCGGGGACCTGTCTTAGTCTGGTTCCTCACTAACGACCCTACTACTTTGGTTGGACCTGTAGTTTGGCTCTTTAGCTCATTAGAACACGCAAGCAATTTCACCTGTTCTAGTAATTTAGAACTTCGGCAAGGTGCAGGTCCATTCGAAATGGATATTCCGATAATGGAACAAATTTCAGAGAAGTCAGTAATGAATTAAAGGCTATGATTCAACAAATAGATACAAAAAAGTTAGGGAAAAAATTCACCACTGCTCTAACCAAATGGAACTTTAACCCCACTTCTTGTCCACATATGGGAGGCAGTTGGGAGCAGCTGGTAAAATATGTAAAACGTACCTTAACGTACATTGTACCCACCAGATTGCCATCAGATAAACTCTTGAGAAGCATGCAGATAGAGGTAGCATTGTCAATAGTCTACCATTAACCTACGTGGCTATCGAGGAGGAGAGTGCCGAAGCTTTGATACCCTACCACTTCTTGCTCAGTTCCACAGACGGGTCAAAACCAATAGGAAACTTTAATGATGATCAATCTCTATTAAGAAAAATCTGGTTGGCGGCGCAACAATACGCAAATAAATTCTGGAAACGTTGGTTACAAGAATACTTCCCTGAAATCATGCACAGGTCAAAATGACACAAAGTTGTTAAATCGATAGAAACGGGTGATATAGTAGTAATAGTCGACAAGAGTGCTCCTAGAAATTATTGGCCAAAGGGGAGAATTTTAAATGTAATTAAAAGGAAAGATGGCCGCGTACGCAGAGCTACTGTTCAATGTATTGCTGAAATATACGAAAAACCGGTTTCTATGTTAGCAGTTCTCTATGTACATAAAGATGAAGATGGTAAGACTAGCACCAGTGCTGTCATACCGAGTGCAAGTGATAGTTTCCTTGGTAATAGAAATATAGTAAATTATCAATTTGTAACTGATTAATTTGTTTGAGAATTTAGCTATAAAAAACATTTAATTTGGATACTGAAGCCACTAAAAGTAAGATGAAAAAGGATGTATAACTTTAATTATTATGTATTTGTTAGGTATTTATAGCAATCCCAAAGACACATGTTAAAAATATGTTTGTAATTTTGACTGGTGTTGTATTGTCTACAAAATACAAAAGGAAGATTCTGTATCCATTTATCTGAATAGTTCATTTTTCTATTGCGACCAATTTGTCTCCAACACTGCAAAAAGAAATATGGAGGAACAAGCCAACAAAGAATTAATTGCATCAGCAAATTAACTTTTTTTATAAATTCGAAGCAGACGTACCAAATTCAATAGCAACAGATATAATTAGCTTTGAGAATCTAGGTTTCCTAGATTTGAAAAAGCACAAAATAGCAACAATTGCTAGCATGGTTTAGTTTCTTTTGGTAGACAATTCAATGGCTAGCAGGTTACGAAACCTATGTACCACTTTTTTAACATTACCGATTGCGTCAGTATCGGCAGAATGGTTCTTTTTAAAATTAAAGTTAATACAGTTCTGTTTAAGAAGTGTAGCGAGTCAAACGAGGTTAAGTAATTTGGCTGTCTTAAGTATCGAAAGCAAGTGCTTTAAGAAGATTAACCTCGATAAAGTGGTGTAAGATTTTGTAAACTGTCGGAAACGCCTTGGGCTGCTATAACTATGATTAACTAAAATTCGACCTACGTTAGGATAAATAGTACATTATGGAGTAAAATAAATTACTTTTACTGAAATATTGAAAAACGTTAAGTTTTGGCGTTTACAGCTGATTTAGCCCGCTTAGTGCTTTGTGCAAAATGTAATAAATAAACTAAATCTTTCATAATCTATCAATTAATATTTAATACATGAAACCTACGAATAGATAGTGACATCCTGAAGACTATTATTGACAGAAACTGATGTAGTTGTTGACATAAAATCATAAGCTTCTGTGTACTTACAGGATACTTAAATTATATAAAATAATGAAAATTTAAATGATGTAAAATGTAAGTTATTTTTTACAAAATATACGAGAGAAACTAACCTTGATATTAGTTACCTTATAATTCCATGATTTAGTCATCATGATTAGGTCTTCAGTCCTGAAACTGGTTAGACGCGGACCTCCATTGTGTCTTATTCTGAGTTAACCTATACATTTCCCTAAAATTTCCACAGACTGCATCTTTCACTATCTGCGTGCAATAGTTTAATCTAGTCTACATCTGCCTCTCTTTTTCCTATACTTGCTTGAAAGAGAGCCCGCACTATTCGCTAAAAATGCTTTAGAACGCGTCCTGCCCTTCAATTTATCCTATTTTTTTTTTGTTTTCCATAGATATCTTTATTCTTCTACTATTTCTATAGCCTCTTTGTTATTAACTTTGTTTGTCCATGCTATCATCCTCATACATCTGAAGCACAACATTCCAGAAGGCTTCTATCTCTTTCTGTCTGCTTTTCCTACTGCCCCTATTTCATAGACGTACTGTACTGTGCTCCACGCATGCTTTCAACAATTTTCTCCTTGTTTCTATGTATGTTGCCTTCAAACATAGGCGCTGCTTTTTCTTGTTAGATGCAGTTCAGTTCCCCCTTCTATTGTTTATAAATATATACCCTATTTCTTCGATATTCAGTAGTATGCGAAGGAGGTTAAGCAGTCTGCGGTTACCGTTACCAAGATACCCCAACACTTGAATATTTGCCGAATTAATAGTTTTCCAATATATCCTTTCACACAATCAACATTAGCTGAAAATATTTCAAAACCAATACCTGTAGTTCTTTATAATAATCATCAGATTTAAGTGAAATTATTCTTCCTCTTGAGGTGTCCGTCCTGAAACTGGTTGGAACCGTACCTTGACTTATTTTTATTCTGAGCTAACCTATACCATTCCCTGAAATTCCCACAGCCTAGATACAGCTTGTTTCTTCTTCTGCTGTTTCCAAATTATATGCTCTATCTCGCCAAGATTCAGTGGAATGTGAAGGGAATTAAACAGCCTGTGCGGCTGCCAGGGATCCCCCAATACTTAGTCATTTGCTGAATTAATAGTTTTCCAGTAAATCCTTTCGCACAATTAACATTAGTTGAGAGTAATGTAAAACCAATTCTTGTAGTTGCTTATAATAATTATCAGCTTTAATTACAGTTACTTTTTTTCGTCATTACATTTTCCATCTTCGAATTGGTTGGACTCGTACCTCCTTTGATTCTATTCTGAGCAAATCTGCATATTTCCCTGAAATTCACACAGCCTACATCTTTAACTATCTGTGTGCAATAGTCTAACCTAGGCCTACCTCTAGCTCTCTTTTTTCCTATCTCTGCTTCTAATATATCCCGCCCTATTCCTTCATGCCTTAGTATGTGGACTATCATCCTATCTCTCCTATTTTTTACTGTTTTCCACATACTTCTTTCTTCCCCTACCATTTCTAGTACCTCTTTGTTCTTAACTTTGTCTGTCCATTATATCTTCATCATACGTTTATAGCACCACATTTCAAAGGCTTCTATCTTTTTCCTGTCCGCTTCTCCTACTGCCCAGGTTTCACAGTCGTACAGTGCTGTGCTCCACATTCATGTTTTAAGCAATATTCTCCTTGTTCCAATGTTTGTTGTCTTTGAACACAGTAATTGCTTTTTCTTATTAAATGTAGCACGACTTTGTACTAATATTTGTTTTATATCTTTTGCGCTCTTCCCATCTTGCGTTATTTGGCTTCCTAGATAGCAGAAAGTCTTATCGTTTTGTAAGTTCTCATTACCTTTTTGTATTCTAGTTCTTAACTTATTTTCTCCTCCTTTGCATACTAGTATTTCAATTTTATTTTTGTTAATTTTCATACCATCTCTCTGTTAGAACAGTTTTCATTTTATTACGATGTAACATTATTGTAAATAATTACGATAACGTAAGTTAATTGTATCAACTACCCGCATTCAATACCATAAAAATAATTAAAGCAACCGTACATTTTATTAAATAAATTCTCAACCAACCAACCGTATAATTCAGTTCCTATTTTGAAGCGAACGAGAATCGTCAAACAGTTAAAGTACCGTTATTACTCAGTCAATGTATTGTCGAGAAGGGTTGAAGAAGCAGACACTGATCTCTCTTAGTCACCGACGAAGATAAATGCGGTTCTGAAAATAATTAAAATAGCTTCCTGTCGTATTGATCATTTCAAATTTTACCATTCGGAGTCCAGCACTAACATAGATAAAAATTAATGGATACACGTTTTCAATTTTAGATTAGTAAAATCACTTATATAGCTGGAGATTCTTTACCAAACATAACGAAACTGTCACTCAAATCCGTTTCTAATTATCAGACACCTTAAAAATTTAAAGGAAATACTAACATTCTGTCTGTAAAACACAAAGGGGGTAAGGAATTTAAAATAGTACCTTTAATCATAACAAGTTATCTCTTCAAAAATGCTGTTCTAAGAACTACACCCGAGAAGACGTATTTTTCCAAAAGAATGTTGTTTTTCATTGGCGAACGTTCGATGTCACAGTGACGTCATAAAAAAAGAGGCGTGAATAAAAGTTACTATCAGAAATAATTTTTAGGAACAGAAAGCGAATTTTAGAGTCAGATTCCGACATAGTTGAATAGACATGTAAGCTTAAATTTTCGTGGCGGTGCAAGAAAATTACTGGGTTTTTGATAATTATGTAATTAGACAAACGCAGAAAACTTCCTGAGGAACTTTCGCGGATTTAACAATAAACCAGTACTTGATGTATTAGTGAGTGAAGTATCATTACCAATAACTTTGAACATTGCATAAGGCACGCGCGCGGGTTTGTAAAGCAGACTGCAACAACAGCTCTCCTGAAATTGCCGTTTAGGATACGAGGAGGAATACACAACTGTGAGTCAATAAACCTCTTTTTTTCTTCCCTGATTATATTGATGATTTTACACTTGATCGAAGAAGTAGAATTAGTACGTACCAATGTAGTTTAATAGTTAGATAAAAATTATGGTTATGATTTTTTAGTTCACTATCAGTAGGGTACATCTGCTAATGTAGATATCATTATTATGTTATATGTGACTGTCGTTAATTTTATTAATTGTAAAAATAAAGTAGCTTGTTAAGTTGTTCAACAAAGTTGTCATTAATTACAATTTGTGGTAGAATATTCAAAATTTAAATTATTTCATTGTGAAGGGAGCGTTTGTTCGATCGAAACTACCGTTTCAGGTATAATTTTGCATTAAGACTAATTGGTTAGTTAATTTATGGACAACGTTTATTTGAAAGATTGAACGCGGATACTTAATATTTTCGGAGATTAACTTCCGTAAAGTTATTTCAGTAATTATTTAGAAGTGTTCATAGTTCAATGTGAGTAGAAAAGTGATATTATATTGATAACTAGTATTGAGGTGACCGTTCTTTGATAGCAGTCCCTGATCGACGGTCTGGCGCCCTATGAAAGAAGACCAGAGAATGCAGGATTACAGGTAAGATATTTAAATCAGAATTGGTACATTAAAGTAATGGTGGTATACACTTTAGCCCTTGAATTTATGACATTATTTGCATTAATCCCCAATTTAAAGAAAACCCACGACCTACGCGAGCTATTCGAGATTAAACCTTTAATTCTTGTAACAGGCTCTTTCTCTTTTTATTGTCAAAATTAAATTCGTCGTATCAAATCCGCCCGTAACAAAGAGCAGCTTCTAACTCTTCCTTGCTAGATGCTAATACCGCTATATCATCTGCAAATCTAAGCATATCAATCTTTTGTCCCTGCATAATAATTCAAAATGTCTTCCTGCATTTGACAGTATTTATTGCCTTTTCAATGTACAAGTTAGAAATTAATGGGAATAGAACACATCCCTGTCTCATTGCTTTCCTAATATTTACTTCTCTACTTTTCTGCTCTAATTCTATTAATTCTGTTTGCAATTTTTGTTTATTACGAACATTTTTTTCATTTTACATTGTCAAATGCTTTTTCCAGATCTACAAACCCAACATACACGCTCTCTCCTTTTTCTAATATTTTCTCTATTATCACCCTCAGAGCTAAAATAGCTTCCCGTGTTCTCCTGTTTCCCAAATTAATCTTTTCCTAGTACTTCTTCGGCTCGTTTCTCCATTCGTCTTTATACAATTATAGTTAATATTTTGACACACGTGCTGTCAAACTTCTCTCTTTTTTGGATAGTGACTATAATGTTACATTTGAAATCTTTGGGTATCTCGCCCGTCTCATACATATAGTTTACAAGTTGGAAGAGACGTTCTGTTACTGCTTGTCCAGCAGCTTTTAGAGTTTCTGCTTGCACCTTATCTGTACCCGGCGCCTTACTATTTTTCAAATCTTTTAATGCTAATTCAAACTCATTTCTAAGTATAGAATATCCCAAGCTTATTATAGTCCCGTCGACGTGATACATGCGCCACTAATGGGAGTTGGTAACGATATTACATAATTTCGATGACGTCACACAATATGCAAACTATGGCACGAAATTACACAAAATTTAAAGGAATTTAAAGAAAACCCCCAAAGGGGGAACTCACGTGAACATGTAAAGCTTCCTTCAGAATTACTTCATGATGGCGGCGGCTTCCTTCAGGAATAGTCCATGATGGTCGCGCGTGGCTTCGCTAATATTTCTCGGGTATGGGCTGCCTCGACTAATCTTTGTCGGGTCGTGGGAACTCTTGAGCCAGGTTGTACCCAAATTTGATGGTCTTCTTCCTATGTAGCGTTAACTGGTTATAAGGAACGATAAGGACAAAAGGGACCTACATAACCAAAAAGATACGATAAGATACCACACAACCACTCTTCTTCGCGTTTCGGAGGCAAGTCCCAACGCGTCTTTCGGAAATTCCCCACTTCCTTCTTCTGCAACACGCGTCGGCGCGAAATCTCGCGCAACGCACTTCTGAAGTGACGGAAGTGCGCGCAACAAGTCTTTTAAATTTATGGCGCGAAATTCTCGCATATTAAAACTTAACTAATGTCTAGTGCCGATTTCGGCACGTAACAAGCCATCCTTTTCAACGTCTGATTCTTGTTGTAATTCTGTTAGTTATTTTCCTGCATATAAATTCCCTATATATTCTTGCCATCTATCCACTTTCCCTACATGTTCTATAATGACGTTCCCAACCGCGTTCTTTATATTTTTGCTATACGGTTTTATAGCCCCAAAATTTATTCTAATTAGTTTGTATGCTTCGTCTGTCTTTCCTACTTCCATCTTAGTTTGTACCTATTTGCATTTTTCATCAATCCATTGTTCTTTAGCTTTCCTGCACTTGCGAATAATTTCCCATTTTATGGCTTTGTATATCTTTTTTCCCGTTTCATCTGATCTACTTTTGTATTTTCGTCTTTCTTCTATTAAATTCAAGATATCCTTTGTTATCCATGGTTTCTTATATTTTTTTGTGTATACCCCAGAATATCTTTGACCGCCATGTCTAAGCTGGATTTAATATTATTCCATTCTGTTTCTACTTACTTAGTATAAGAAATTTTTCGATATCTTTTAGTATTTCATTGTATTTGTTTTCAAATCTTTTGCGGATATCTTTATCTTTTAGTTTCTCAACCTCAAAGTGCCTTTTTCCGTTCCTCTTTTTCAGATTTTTAAATTTAAGAGCGGTCTTCAGAATTACGATGTTGTGGTCAGTGTCTATATCTGCTTCTGGGTAGCTTCTACAGTCTCCTACTTGATTCCTAAACCGTTGCTTAACAAGAATGTAATCTATTTGATATCTTCCTATATCTCCCGGCATCTTACACGTGTATCGTCTTCTAGCATAATGTTGAAATAATGTGTTTGTGATGGTTAAACTGTTCTTGTCGCAAAATTCTACCAGCCTATTTCCCCTGTCATTTCTCGTGCCTAATTATTAAATTTTCATGTCCTTTTACGTATCCTAGTGTGTCTTCGATATCTTTGTAAATCGCCTTCACCTCTTTCTCACCGTAGCTAGGTGGGCATGTATACTTGTTTTATTACTGTATTTACCAGTTTAGATTCTAAACTAACCATTAATATTCTTTCATTCTTTTGTAGGTAGTTTTCTACAGTGTCCTATCTTTTTTCGCATAACTAACCCTACACCCGAATCTCTTTCCTCTGATCCTGTATAAATTATTCTAAAGTCTCCACTCCAAAAATCCCCCGCCTCTGGCCAGCGAACCTCGCTGATCCCTCCTATGTCTAGTGCTAATCTAACCAATTCAATTATCAAGTTCTCTAGCTTACCTACTTTCTTCATACTTCTGACATTCCACGCTCCGACTCGCGAAATGTTCATGACTCTTTTTTTATACTTTCGGATCACATCCCCCGAAGTAGTATTCTCTCGGAGGTCCGAATGGGAGACTATTTTAACTCCGTAATTTTTTACGTCAGAAGATGTTATCATCTTTAATAACAATTTATGTACGCTGTGTACTTGGGAGGAATGTGTTGGTTTTCCGTTGCCTTCCACATCGCAGTAATGTGTCTTAGAATGCTATACCGACCGCTACGGTCTCTGCCACTCTAAGTACCGAAAAAGCTGCTCCCCTCTTCCAAGGACCTGTCTTAGTCTGGTTCCTCACTAAAGACCCCACTAATTTGTTTAAACCTATAGTTCGGCGCTTTAGCTTACTTTAGAACTTCTTCAAGGTGCAGGTCCGTACAGAATGGTATATACAACTAGTGTATAATATTAATTTAATAATTTAATGTATTGCAATAGTTATTATTGCCTGTTATCCATTTTCATTTAACGTTTCTTAATAAAAAAATTAAGGGTTGTCAGTTCTCTTAAATAAAAAATTTTACTAGTTCAGAACGCCTAAGTGGCAAGCATTAAACACTTTAGTATCTATAGGCGATTTTTTGCGACATACTTGAATTATTCGAGTATGGAATGTTGAAGTATCTCCCCCCCCCTATTTAAAAAATACTTACTTGTGCGGCACCGCGAAAACGTATTGTAGTTTTCTAACCTCGCTTTGAATAATTACCCGGTAAAAGTCAAGTGTATAACATACACAAGCGTAAACTGGTACAGATCAGGGTATGTTCGTTTATCTGATAGAATGGTGCCGTACAATTTCCCCTCCAGTAAATTTTATCGCCAAAACGCAAGTTTAACACATACACACATAATTAAGTATGTTAGTTTATGTCGCGAAAAATCGCCTTATGCATGTAAGTTACCGATTATGCCGACAAAAAAGTTCAACATGAAACACACCCGGTATATGGTACTGCCAACAGTAAATAATAAGTAAGGTATAAGCAGGTAAGTATGAGTAAGAAAAGAAGTAAAAAAGGATAAGAGAAAGAAGAAAGTAGAAAGACGAAAGAAGAAAGATCACTAAAACAAAAACGAAAATTAAAATATAAATACTCTACCTATTAAATTGGTTGGCATTATCGAAGTAGAAAAGAATTGGTGACTTAAAAGGTGGAAGTGAACAAACACCTACCTCTAACTAAAGTTGTATAACCATAAATCCTCTTAAGAAGTTGCTAAAAATTGTAACGGGCATTTTTAATAGTTTAACCTTTTTCGCTTTACCAAATTTGTAAATACATTTCTGCAACTACTATCTCTTGTTTTATATTTATTAACTCGTGGGTATTACTTTAAAAGTATATAAATTGAAGTTTGATTTTCATTAATAAATAAAGTGCAATGAATTTTAAATAGGATTATTCGTACTTATCGAAACTGATAAACCGCGGTAATTAAGTATTAGATATGATTGCGGCATTTCACGTTTTGTATGTTGCTTATGTTATTATACCAGTCGAGATAAGAGTCGATACGCGGTTGGTATAACAACGATTGAATTTTAACAGATGAGGAGTTGTAGTTTGTCCTTGGTTCCTATATGTTAATTACGTTACGTTGTTAGTTTCGTGCTTCGTTCCTATAGATTGTTTACGTTGAGAAGACTGTTTGCTGTTTGCTTTGAAACGAATGAAAATAGATGAGCGGTTGTTAGTTTTCGTGCTTGGTTCTTATATATATATTAATTACGTAAAAGTTACTGTTTGCTTTTGCTTTGAAGAGAGTGTGGAAAAATGCGATGTTGTTTGTTGAAGCCACGCTCGTTTTTCACTAAATAAACTGTAATAAAATACAAAGAACGGTATATAATTTGTTATAAAGTGCTTATAATGTGTATTTAAAGTGGTTTTGTGTCTTAGTAATATTTACTCGTTCGGGGTACCCAATGTGAAATCTGCAAAATCGCTCTTTTATTGTGAACCTATCCTCATTTTTACGAGGTCGTTCTAAATGTCTATGTGGTTGGCGCGGAGTTTGAATTGGTAATCATAACCTATTCAATTATATTCCTAGGTGTTTAATTCTTGTATAATGTTGGACGAAGAACAAAATTCCGTGATCACTGTTGCTCCTACAGAGGTAGAAAGAGCTCCCGATCTTATTCGAATTCCGACGCGTGATAATGTCTGCTGCTAACACCAGTGAAATACGTAGGTGTGATTAGGGTAACGTGTGATAAGTTCCATCAACACCCTCCCAGTAAAGGGTGAAGTGCTTCGCTAGTGCAGGACCTCGTGAATCCCACACTTCAAATGCAAGGAAGCGTTCCTGAAGGACCTTTTGTAAGTTGAACTATTTCCTAGTTGTTTTTACTTTAAATACCTGGCCGTTGCTTTGCCATACCTTTGGCGTTCTGAGACCTTTTACAATAGACTTGCATGCTATTTTAAAACATAGAAAGAAAAAAAAGAAAGAAAGAAAAATCAATACTACTAAATTACTCATACCAATTGTGTCTTACCTATTTATCTTTTGTAAACATTTTGTCTGATTTATGTTTAATTGGTGTGTGATGAAACGTTTCTGCTACTCCCCAATATTACCTCACTTTGTGATAAAAATTTTTGTAATGCTTTTATCGTGATTATATTATATAGTTTATCTAAACAGTTTTATTTACATTCTACCAAGTACTGAATAACTTAGACTATGCATTGCTGCTATGCTTTTTCTTTATTTCAGGTTTGCAAGACTAATCTTTTTTATTGCAGGTTTGCTATTCTAATTTCTTTTATTGCAGATACTGTTACTAACTCCTTACCGCCGCATACATCATAGGTCAGTCTGCTTTCTACAACCCCCCCTACTCTCCGATTGAGCCCGGTCATTTCTTTGACTTGCTTTGTGTTACGTAGCATAAATTTGGCGTTCAACGTGGCTGCCACGAAAAAAACGTAACAAAATGAAAAGTAGTAAACGCGCTCCAAAAATCATACATCAGAAAATAGAGCACTCGCATTCTTCGTTTAATAGCTACAAACAGAATGACGTTCACCTTTCAAATCAACTACACCTGCCAGCCGTGATAAGCGGCCCATTAAGAAACATACATAATCAATGAATTAGAGAAGAATGCAAATTACTTTTTATTATAGACTAAAACATCGCAGGATACATCGAATACATTTTATACAGAAAACTACACGTAAAAAGGTAGTTTTACTTGACATTGTTGCGCCTGCTGTATATACAACCAACAGTACCGTACAGTGATTAAATACAAGTCTTCTTCCTTTTCCTTTTTGAGAATGTTTGTACACTATGGTCATCCAAGGCCTTTAATTGTGAATCTTCTTTGGCACAAAAATAGCCACCGCATAGATTTGCTTCTCGTTCGCTGGTTTTTGTTAAGTAGTAATTCCTAAGAAACGAATGTATCCAAAATTAATTTAAGCTCTTTTCATTATTACAAGTTCTCGTTTCCCTAGTGCATTATAAAGTTTCCGAATAGTTTTCTGGAATTCTGGGAATTGTAAATAATATAATTAAACACAGTTCTTCTTATAAATCAACTGTATATAATAGGGCGAAACGTATAGAGACTTCTTTACAGTACTTTACTAATTTACCTTTTAAATTTAATTGTTTTTAATTTTAGTTTCTTGTTTAAAATTTATTATTAAAACACATTATTTTTTATGTTGAGGCATTGACAACAGAGATTATTAGTCGTGAAAACATATTAATTTAATGTTTGATACGCAAGTAGTGTATTAAAATACACAACATCCACGTAGGTTTTGTATGGACTCCGTGGCGCAACGGTAGCGCGTCTGACTCCAGATCAGAAGGTTGCGTGTTCAAATCACGTCGGGGTCATCTTTTTTTCCCCATTTTTGACATCTTTGTTTAGATTGTATCGTGGAACTGATAATTCAGGAAGTAATTAATTCTTCATGCAGTCAAATTCTCATACGTAATGTAAATAAAAAGCATCGTTTTTATACAGATCTTGTTTACAGTTAAATATACATTCTGCATTTATGTTTATGGCTATATTAACAGCTGTCAAAACATTACTAGTTCTTGTTTATATGTGAAAATATAGGAAACTCCTTTCCCAATATAACTTCAACGAAACCTAAATTAATGTTGCTCTGATTTAAATGAGAAGTTTTAGAGATTTATGATATGACAGCGCAAGGAAAGAAGGAAGTTAGCTACGCCACAAAAGTCGAAAAAAGGACAAACTTACTTTGAGGAATGTTCAGAAAGTTCAGATGCATAGTCAATGCATACGACAAAGTTAGTAATAACTACATATATCTGTACTTCAGAACCACCCGAACGTATGTCACATCTGGCCAACTTTTCAGGAGAGCAAAAAACGGAAAACATGGAGCATGTTGATGGAAACAACGCTTGAATTTTGAATTAGCGCGAGTTAAGGTTCGGGCCTTGGGAGCTGTCTTTAAAAACCAGTTCCAAAACTTCTTAACAAATTTTATTCTTAAACAGACATTAATTATGGAATTTTATAAAACTTGCTTTAAATTTATTCTAAGTCCGAAAATAACTAATAAATGTACTATCGCGAATAGCCTAAGCAACTGCAATGTTAAATCTGAATACTTTGACTGACTGCCGGGTCCTTGAGCTCTCGGGCTTTTTTATTCTGTTGTAACAATTTTTTTTCTTTGAATTAATAAATCTCTTCATTAAAGGTACAACAAATGTTAAAATACCTTTATTAAGTAAAGTCGTAATACGTTTAATAATTAAATTACATCTACATAGCATCTTGAGTCGTTAGTCTATTTGTTTCGGATGCCGGTGGGCTCCACAGCCACTCGCACGCGCATTGAGAGGATTGACAACTCCCCTTGGGAACCTCCCATCATGCTAGAGCGCTGGACAAGGACTCGGCCATAGATAAAAGCAGCAGCAACATGTATAATAAAAGAATGGCGAGTGACCTGCGGGTCGGTTTAATTGTGTGATACACTTTCTGAATAACGCGCAAGGAAAACTTAGGAACGCAAAATTTAGGAACAAAAATTTAGGAACGCAGATTTAGCAACGCAAACTAAGATTACAACTAAGAATGGACGATGAAAGATTACGCTACACAGTTTAGGCGACAAGGATTTAGAACTGTGAACCAACGTTAAGAAAACCACAACACTTAACACGTGTTTTTAGAGGATGGAAAGCAGATCTAATTAGTAGGAGGCCGTTTGTTGTTCCGAGCCAAGATACTACGTTGATTTGATATTTGCAGTAAATTCTGCACGACGATGCACTTCCCAACCCAGTAGAGAAAAGCAGTTTTGTTTGGTTCGTAGTAGCTTTAAGAAATTCTGTTGTGCTTCCTTCAGAATGCACGGTATTTTGCTTCGATACGTAGAAATACGATTTTGTTATTCACTTCATTTGTTACTAGGCTGGATTTTCCAGTATCAAATTTAAATTTCACTCAGTTTAATGTGTAAGTAACAACACGTTGCTTCAGCATAACCTAACAGCTGTTGTTACGTCACTTGTTTGTTTGAAATATGCTGCTGACACTTGTATCATCGGAAGCAGATGTTTAGTATTGTATTACTACCACCTTTGAAAACGAGAATATCCTTGTGAACATTCTTATTTAAAATGATATTAGCACATTTAACTTAACGAGAAAATTATGTCTCCTTAATTTGTTATAATGTAAATTTGTTATAATGTAACCGACCGAATCAGATCTGAATGGGTTAGAAAGTATTAGTGTAACCAGTTACACTTTGTTGTAATATATTTGATCAAGAATCAGGTTGATAAACCTTACGTTAATTTTTTAAAGTAATTCAAATAATTATTTAATTTTATTGCATTGAATTTTATTTACAGAAAAAGAGATTCCTTCTAGTAAATTATTAATCCAAGCTTAAAGTTTTTTATTTTGATCAAGTATGATCAAACTTAACAACCGAAAAGCAATAAGAGTTGAATTTTGATGCCACCCTTATGTAGAAAATATTCTTTTTGCATTTTTAGGCATATTTGAGGGACACAAACAGTGTTCCCATTTTTATGTGACTTAATTATTATTCTTTCTTACAGGAACAGCGTCTTATTCTGTTAAGACAGGTTTTTGTCAGCGAAGACGATCTTTTTTCTTTGGGTCTCCACGTCCGCCCTTAGAAATATGCCATGCTATTAACATGAATTAATCTGGACTTGGTGGCGCCTGTTTGTTTTAGTTTGAGTGTGACCCCCAACAGATTTCGACTTACCCCCATTGCTCATAGCTCTACCCAAGGAATAGACCCTAGTTATGTCGGAAGACTTTGTTTTGCTGACACCCAACTTCTAAAGTCAGATATATGTATTAACAAGAGAAACGCTAGTAAATACCAATAAAAAAAGTTTCACTGGCACCCATGCTTGGGGCTTGCCATATATTTGATTTGAAATAATTCGTTACACTGGCTCACAACGTGGGGCTGGTGCTTTTAGTGCAGCAAAAGAAAATTCGTAGCACTGTTTCTACCTCCTCACATGGCTGTGGGAACTTGCAGATCTCAAGTCTGCTTATTCTTAATACTATTCATAATTACAATGTTGTAATCTTAATTTCTAAGTAATTACGGTACCTGACCGTCTGTGACCTAACATCTGCTGTGTCACTATCGTCTGCGATACAAAGTAGCGCATCCGTTCTCATGAACGTTAGTAAACTTTATAAATTGTCCTTGTATTTACTTTGTTGCACTTCACTTAACATTTTATTACACTTTCTAATAATCCCTAATTATTCTGTTTTATAATAAATACATTAATTGGGGGGGTACATAACTCCTCCCGACGTACATTAAAAATTGAGGGTCTTCCTTTTCTTGATTTTTACTTTAAAGTTCATTAAATTCATTTAATTTCTTTGCTTAAAATTCATAGTTTCTAATGGTACATTTGTTTCTTTGTTTACCTTTGTTGTCTTAAATCTAAGACTATTTTCTCTATTTTTATACCTAATATGCATTTTGTAAATTACATAAATGATCAATAAAATAGTCAAAATAATTAATACAATTGTCCAAACACTAATGTTATTGTAGTGAACTTTGGGGGTTTTTAATTCGTTTAGATGTTCTTTATAATTTTCCATAAGTTTCATGGCGTGGTTGAGGTTGTCTAGTTCTAGATGTTCGAGTTGCATGGGTTTTTGAAGTATTTCTTCGTCTTCGTTTTGCGTCATCTTGATTTGTAATTCTGGTAAGTTTGCTAGCTTCATGGTTTGTACGGGATCTTGATAAACTCTGATTATTTCGTTTTTCAGTTTTAAATAACAATCTTCTTTAAGGGTGATTAATTTATTTCCGGTTAGTGCTAGATTGCTTTCGTCTTGGTTGCAGTGGACTGTAGGGAAAATGGCTATCCATTTGTTTTCTGTTACTTTTTGAATTTTCATATTTTGGCGATTTGTACGGGTTTGGCTTCACAGTTCTCGTAATGATTTGAAAATTTTAATAATTGTAGCCGTCTTCTTGAATGGTTGTCGTTGTCAATGATTGGCATAAATATTGATTTGGTGTGACTTCATCACACTTTTCGTTTGTATAACCATATCTTACTGTAACATTATTTTATAATGTTAACTAATAAACAAATTAATTAATTAATTAAAATTCAGTAACTTGCATAACTTATAGACAAGAACTCCACAATAAATTACTTTCATATTTTAGTTAGGCTCCCTTATAATAAAAGACCAGGTTTACAAATAGCTTAAGGCTAAACTATTAGAAATTCCAGCGGCAGGTTATCATAATTTAAAGCTCTACCCTTGCAAATTCAAATGCAATAATCTTTTTTAAAGCTTAGGTCGGTTACAGATTGACGAATCTGACAAAATTAAAATGAAATAGTACCTTTTAACGTAAATAAAGAAAAGCAATTTTCTGTTAAAAAACTTAATCTTCTTAATATTTTCGTTGATTGACAGCGGATTATAGAAAACGAAACATTATAAATAGCGAAAACTATTTCCAATTTGATTTGTTCAAAGATTGCAAGTAATTTTAAGTAGTTTGGAGACATCCATTGTAGTTAAAATCCATTTCGGCTCAAGTGGGTTAACCGGTCTTTTGTTAATGGCAGACTACTGTCGCCAACGGGTGGTATGGTCCACATTTCAATAATTAAAATTTCGAGAAGATACAATATATTTAAACCCTTAGAAAAATAATTGCTTCCGTGACCCTCATCTCAAAAGGGGTTGGATTTGGTTTATAAAATCTTGTGTTTTTGGGGAGGTTCTGTTCAGTCATTGGATAACAGAAATATGACGTAAATAATGGTTAGAGTAGGAATTAATTTATATAACTTAAGGCTTTAGCCAAAAATCAGGGTTTTTCCAATGGGGCTGTCCGTGGTCAAGAAGTAGAAAGAAACGTAGTTCGCGGGTAGCGTTCTCCGGCATCACAGATATGAAATTTTACTTAGTATCACGATAGTGAAATTGGAAAGGAGTGATAACTCTTCCAGTGTGCGAGGGTTACGCCCGTATGTTCGCGGATTTATAGTGATACAAGGTAAATAATAAAAAGCTTGTAAGCGTGTGACGCACAAGTTAAGTGATATTGTCAATAAGATCCTGCCGGGTTCGTGTGCCACTCAATTATTTAAAAATTACAAACAAGAGCAACAAGCGAGATTCTCTCCCCCAATTTAAGAGGTGTTCTACGTTGGAAGGCAAGTCATCAAACAATGGACGATTTTTAGTAAGTAAGTTTTTATAGTTAAGTAGCATGACCAATTTTTAGTTAGTTTATTTGTTAGGACGTTTTGGCCATAAACCGTAGGATTAATTTAGTGTACGATTTATAATATAAGTTTTCTTTCATATACAGTGTTTGGGAATTACTTATGTACGCAAAATTTTCATAATTCCATATTCACCTATTCAATTAAATTTCTAAATTAAAATCAATGAATGTAAGAGGTTCACGTTTATTGCTCTGTTAATTAAATAGTTTTGTTTGCCGTTGATTAAGTCAATAGTTTTTTTTATTATTTTTTTATCATGGAAGTTGCATAAGTAGTAAAAAAGTTAGGAATTGATTAAAAGGAACAATTGTCCTCCTTGGGATGACAAGTCTCTCAAGGTTTTGCACGAACATTTGGACATTCTCGACTTGTCTGGCGCCCTTGGTAATTGTCATTAAGCCACAATATTTATGAAAGGTAAGTTCCAAATTCTTTTTGTAGTATATTATAAATTAATTTAACCCTTTCTGCAAAATTTTAACCCTCTATATGATCCACGACCTTCCGCTAGCTAGTGCCGGTGACCTCTCTTTAATTTTTGTTTTACAGGCCGCCCCCATTTTATAAGTTTAATGAAAAATATATACTTAATAGCTTTTCCGCCTGCAACATTAGTTCATTTTAGGATATGAATTTGATTTTGGGTATAATAACTTGGTATGTGCTAGTAATTTTCATTGGAAAAGCAAATAAATGATAATAATTATAATTGTTAATCTCTACTATTGGGATTCCTATTAAAAATGTTGTCGTAATTTTTTACATAGCCTTTAACTATAGCTATTTTTTCAAATATTAAAATGTTTGATTCTACACCTCAAAGGGTAATTTACTGTTGGTTATAAATGATCTAATTTTTAATAGTTCTTTTAATAAATCAATTGGTTCTATGATACTGGATTGTAAGGTATTTAATTTTGCAAATGTTACTGCATTTTCTAGCGTGGCTAAAATTTGTTGAATTAAGGTAAGGGTTAATATTATTTGGGTGTATATTGTGTCGAATCTAATTAAATCTCGCATGCCTAACATCGTAGGTTGTATGTTATTTTCAAGGGTTTGTATTCGGTTGGCTATACTATCTTAGTTCCTAACTAGTTTTCTTAGCGTTTCGTTAAATTTTATAATAGTTGATTGCGTCAATGATATTTGGTAGCTAATTATGGTTTTGATATCGTTTTGATTTTCGATTAACTGTTGTATTGCCTTGTCATAACGTTCTGCGTCTTGATTATCTAAATTGCCTGTGATTACTTTTATTATATTTCCTAATCTGTTGATTAGTCCTCTTCTTCGTCTTGCCGTTTGTTCTGTGGGTATTAGTCGGTTAAATTTATCTTCTATGTTTCTCAAAGTACTTTCTATTATACTGTCATAGTTCATCATTTCGATTGCGTATTCCTTTCCGAATTTTGTTATGTAGTAATTATTTTTGATTGTTTGAAATTCTTGCTTTAGTTCCGTTAAGTCGAATTTTTGTTCAAAGGTCCAGTAGTCTATGATATTCTGCATACTGCCTAATTTTATTGGTAGTATACCAGGGTTATTTTTTGTCTTCAATTATTATTTCGGTGTCCGTTCTACCTGGGTGGAGGTTGACGGTAAGGGTGATGATTATCTATCTGAAAATACAGGGTGTCTTAAATTTTTCATGTGGATATATTTCGTTTTCTTGCCGTTGTCTACTACGACTATGTTTTTGTCCGATATTCTTTTAATTTTAAAAGGGCCTAAATTTCTAGGTGCTGTTTTGTGTCGTTTGCTTTGGAAATTTTTCTCGTATACGGTTTGTCCTATTGAAAATTTATTTACGTTGGTATTTTTGTTATGGGTTGTAGTAATGTGTTCTTTGTCGTTATCTAATTTATCCTTTACTTTGTCGTAAGTTATTTTTAGTTTTTCTTTATGATCTTTGGCGTATTGCTGATAAACTTCTTTGTTATAATGTATGTCATAAGAGTTGCGTGAATTTAAATGTCCTAAAGTTAATTCTAATGGGGTAAAATTGGTTGATGAATGAATTGTGTTGTTATAGGCGATTAATGCGTATGACATTAAGTTAGTTATGCGTTCCTTCTTGTAGGTTATTCTTAATAACCTGATTTGTTCTAACAGGATTGAATGTAGTCTCTCAATTAGTCCGTTGGATTCAGGGTGGTTTTCAGTTATAAAATAAATTTTTATTTTGTGTAATTCCAAAGTGTTTTGTATTGTTTTATTTTTAAATTCGCTGCCGTTATCTAACGTTATTGTTTTGGGCGTTCCATAAAATGTAAAGTACTGTAAAAATCCTTAGGTCACGTCAATACTATTTTTAGAGGTGATTGGTACTACTTGGCCTATTTTTGTAAATGCGTCTACAATTGTCAAATAACTTTGTGTTTCTACTACTAGAGTATCGGCATGTAATTTCTGAAAGAGTTTGTGTCTTAGTCAACATTAAGGGTATCTTTGGGGATTTCCTGTCATATTTTGCTTTATCGCATAGTTCACATTGATTGATAAAGTCTGTAGTTAGTTCTTTCATGTGCTTGAAATAATATCGTCTCATAATTTGTTTTAGGGTTTCATTAATTCCACGATGGTTGGTATTCCTTCGTGTTGGTTTCTGATCACATCATTTATTTCGTCAGGGTCGTCTAAGGTTATCAATTTTCTTGTGCATCTTATAAGTTCAGGACCAGAGTTATTAAATAATTTAACATATAATTCTGAAAATCGTTTATACAAGTTTTCGGTGTTAAAGTAAAAGTAAAACCGTTTTTTCTCGGGATGTATTCATTTAGAATTTTAATTATTTGTTCTTCGTTGTCGTCTTTGATTATTTGAATTTGGTATATCTTCTTGTTATCTACTTTTGTATATTTTACAGGGTTGGGGTTTGTTAAAACTTCGGTGATTATAAACTGATTGGGTTTCATATCGATGGCTTTGTTTAAAATTTTAATCGCAATTTTTGGCTCTTCATTTTGTGTTGAATGTATGGTGTCCATATCGTCTGGATCGTCTCTGATTTCAGTTTCGTCTACGTTTCCTATACTTGATTCAGTTTTCAGTGCGTTGAGCTGTATTCTACTTAAGGCGTATGCGTTATTATTATAAATTCCTTTCTTGTATATTATTTCGTAGTCATATTCTTCTAATCGGATTCTCCATCGTTGTAATTTTGAATTAGATACTTTAAGTTTACATAGCCATACTTATGGTCTATGATCAGTGTATATATAAAATTTTCGTCCGTATAGGTATGGTCTAAAATACTTTGTTGCTCAAATTATGGTTAACAATTCTTTCTCTATCGTGCTATATTTCTGTTCTGTTTCATTTAGGGTTCGGGATGCGTAGCTGATGGGTTTATCGTTGCCTACTTTTCCTTGGCTCAATACTGCGCCTAATGCTACACTTGATGCGTCTGTCGTTAATATGAATGGTTTCGAAAAGTTCGGGTATTCTAATACGGGGTGATTTGTTAATATACTTTTAATTTTATCTACGGCTTTAATAAATTCTGGGGTATGTTCAAATTTATTTCCTTTCTTTAAACAATTTGTCAGGGGTTTGGGTATTTGAGCATAACTTTTAATACATTTATGGTAGTAACTAAGTCCTAAAAATCCTTTAATTTCTTTGTTCGTTTTTGGTATGGGGTAATTTAGTACTGCATTCGTTTTATCGGGGTTCGGCATGACTCCTTGGGGTGTTATTATATGTCCTAGGAATGCTACTTCTTTTTGTAAAAGTTCGCTCTTGTCTAATTGTACTTTAAAATGGGATTTTCTTAATCTTTCGAATACTTCTCTTAATCTTTCTATATGTGCTACTACTGATGTTGAGTAAACTATGATGTCGTCTAGGTATACAAGACATTTTTCGTTGTGTATCTCACGTAGTATATTGTCCATAACTCGTTAAAACGTTGCGGGGGCGTTCTTTAATCCAAATGGCATCTTTTTATACTTGTAATGTCCTCTCGGTGTGCTGAAGGCTGTTTTAGGTGTATAATTTTCATCCATTTCTACTTGATGGTATCCTGAAACTAGGTCTAATGTTGAAAAATATTAGCACTTGCCTAGTTTATCTAAAATTTCGGTTATATTGGGTAGTGGGTATTTGTCGTCTACCGTTTTTCATCATTTTTCTATAGTCTATTACCATTCTATATTTTCTCTTTCCTGATGCGTCTAATTTCTTGGGTACTATTAATACGGGGCTGCTCCATGGTGAGATGGAGCGTTGTATGATATCTTGTTCTAATAAGTCGGCTACTTGTCTGTCAGCTTCTTCCTGACTTGCCTGAGGTAATCTGTATGCTTTTGTGAATATTGGTTTGTTATCCGTTAGTTCGATATTATGTTTGACTGTATTCGTAAATGTTACGGGTATTCCTTCGCAATGAAATATGTCACGGTATTCAAAACATAAATTTTTAATTGCTCTTTGCTCTTGTTCGGTCTCTTTGTCGCACGTTCGCGTGGTTAATTTTAAGTTATTTAAATTTGTAGTCGTAAATCTAGTAGTAAAACTGTCATCCCTTGTTCCCTTATATCCTGCCATAAAAATTCCTTGTGCATTTGTGAATAAGGTGGACAGAGTAGTGAACAAACACTTGCTTATGGATATTGAAGCAGAACGGTCGTCGGTTTCTTCGTTCAGTACCGTAAGTTAGTCAAGTGCCAGACTTTCGTTGTTAAACCCTAAAAACCTCAGTGCAAGTGTAACGTAACATAGACTCAATTCGCATACAGTCCACTTGGTTGAAAGAATAGGAACTGCAGCTTAGAAAAACACAAAACACCGCGGAGGTAAGTCGATGTATAAATTTGTAAGACCCCCCCGCGCGTGAACAAAATTGGCCTTCATCGCTGGATCTTTAATTAAATAATTAGTTCCTAACCTTTAAGCTCCTTATACTTAAATTTATAAAATTGTCGTAGTTTTTATTATGGTTAAACGTGTTACACAGAAAAGAACATCTTGCTTACACATTTACTGTAGATTTTACAATACATTCCTTATCCTTTGTGGCAAAGATTAGGGTCGTCGTCGGTATCCTTTTATGTAAACTATTTATGAGTGTTATTGTATCCTAGATCTTTACCTTATTTGTTACTTCAAGTTGGAGCAACCATTCGGGTTCATGCAACTTGTATAACAAAGGGTTATTGGTATTTATTTGAAACCTTAAAAGCTTTGTCGGGCAAGCACTGTAGTTAGGTGCATTTTCTATTAATAATTTAATTTCGTAGATGAATTAGTAATTTAGCGTATTCGAGTCACGCATTGTTTTTACATTAATTTTATTGTCGTTCATTAATCATTAATTAAATATGGTTATATCAATTGATAAAGCTATTCTTGAAGCTAAATTTGTAGTTAAAAGGTTGGATCACATTTACAGTAAGATCAACCAACCGGAAGACGTATCGATTGCTTTAATTAGAGTGTCGATTAAAAGTGTCGAACAGATTGAAACGCTTTTCAAATCCTTTTGCAAGGATATTTTCTTTGATGAAGAAAGTGAACAATTGGATGAATTTTCGGCTCTTAGGGTGAAAATCGATGATTATCTATTAGATATTCGTATTATCGCTGAACAATGCGAATTAGATCGGGTAGAAAATAAGCCAAAGGTGGAAAATATGAATAATTCCTTTTCGTCAAACTGTGCAATTCGCTTGAAACATCTTTCAGTCCCCCGCTTCTCCGGACGCATATCAGATTTTGAGAGTTACAATGCAATCTATAAGCGGTTGATTCATGATAATGTCAGTTTGTCACCCGTTGAAAAATTTTGCCATCTCGTTCATACATTAGATGAGTCGTCGCGTGCGTTGATAAAACACTTGCCATTAAATGATTATGCATACGTGGAAGCCTATAAAATCATTACTAATCGTTTTCAGTCCAAGAGGTTATTACTTTCAACATATTTTAATGCTCTCGAAAAATGCCCTAAGGTCAGTTCCTCAGACTCGCATGCGGAACTCCGGCAATTAATTAGTTGTTTTGATGAAAATATATTCGCGTTAAGGCAGATGGAAATAGATTTATTAGATTTCATGTTGTTTAATCTGTTATCGAAAAAATTAGATACAAACATTTTAAAGCGTTTCGAATTAGGAAATAGTGACGAAATTCCTTCGTTTAAAGATTTAAGGTCGTACATTGAAAAACAATGTAAAGTGTTGGAAATCAATGACATTGCTTCAGGAACATGCTTAAAGGCTCGAGATTCCGTTAAAGAAAAAGAAAAAAGAAGGTTTGTTAGCACTTCGGCTAAAACTTCTTTAGTTGGTACCACCAATGATGTTAAAAATTGTAGTTTCTGTCAAGCTATGCATTCTATTTATAGATGTAAGCAGTTTCTCGATAAAACCCCTCAAGAAAGATTTGAGGTGGTAAAGCTTAAAAATCTTTGTATTAAATGTTTAAATCCTTCACATTCGATGAAAAATTGTACGTTAGATTGGTCGTGTAGAAAATGTCATCAGTCGCACAATTCGTTGCTTCACTTCGATAAACAAGAAAAATCGGTGTCGCCACGCCGACAAACCCATCGTCAAAGGTCAGCGTCTCCTCGGAGAGCGGCGCCTAGACTTACTTCTACTAGTAGTAGTAGACCTAGTGAAGACAATCTGTCGTCGTCGGTTGTGCATGAACAACCTGTCACTAGTTCGTTGATTTCGACGTCATTAGAACACACAACCACGCTGTTAGCTACGGCAATGGTGTCGGTTCTTGATTATACAGGAACATTGCAATCTGTTCGTGTAATATTAGATAACGGATCCATGGAAAGTTTTATGACTGAAAGGTGCCGTCAGAAATTAAGTTTAAGGAAACGGAGAGCCAATGTCACTGTTCAAGGACTTGGCTTGAATTCGTCGTTGGTGTCTGGTGCACTATCGTGTGTAGTCAGCCCCTCGGGAGCACGGTCTCCAGCATATGGAATTGATTGTTATATTTTACCTAACATTTGTAATCAATTACCTTCGTCGTCGATAGGGGTCAAGGAATGGTCGCATACTCGAGGTTTGGCCTTAGCTGATCCTAATTTTAATGTTCCTGGTAAAATTGACATGCTACTCGGAGCGGAAATCTTTGCTCAGGTTTTGTTGAACGAGTCTCGTTGGGGTGTCGCTAACGAGCCAGTTGCTATTAAAACAACCTTTGGTTGGGTTTTAACGGGAAAGGTCGTTTCCTCGAATAGTTCTATTACGTCGTTGTGTGCTTTCGTTGAACCCTTAGACAGTGACATTCGTCGATTTTGGGAATTAGAAAATATTCCCTTCAAAAAACACATTTCTCCTGAAGAAGAAAGGTGTGAAAATCAATTTGTGGAAGGTTATAGACGTAACAAGGACGGTCGTTTTGTAGTGTCCTTGCCCTTTAAAATTTCGGAACCCTCATTTGTGGGTACGAGATCAATTTGTATTAAAAGTTTTTTGTCGTTAGAACGTCGTTTGTTAAAAAATCCTGAATTGTATTCAGATTATAAAAAATTTATGGAGGATTATTTGACAAGCGGTCACATGGTTTAAGTGAAATCGCCTGAAAATTCGTCGGGTTATGAAAAAATGTATTACATTCCCCATCATGCTGTACATAAGCGGGATAGCACTACCACCAAATTGCGTGTGGTTTTCGATACTTCGTGTCAGGATCAATCTGGAAAGTCGTTAAATGATAGCTTGGCTATTGGCCCTGCTTTGCAAAAGGACATTGCAGTTTTGTTATTGCACTTTCGTGTACACCCTATCGTAATTACAGCTGACATTAAACAAATGTATCGGCAGATTTTGGTTAAAGATACTCATCGTGATTATCAACGTATCGTCTGGAGATTTTCTCCGTCAGATCCTATTATGGACTTTAAATTAAATACTGTAACTTATGGAGTCTCGTCGTCGCCTTTTTTGGCCTTGCGTACTGTTCAAGAATTGGCAAGGTTAGAATCGATTAATTTTCCTTTCGCGTCATCGGTATTGGCGAGCGATACCTATGTTGATGACTTAGTCACTGGATGTAATTCGATTGAAGCTGCTAATCAATTAATTGGTGAATTGAATAGTATTTGCTCTAGTGGTGGTTTTCAATTAAGAAAATGGAGTAGTAATTGCCCGGAAGTGATGTCCAACTTGAGGGAGTTCCTGTCCAGTTCGGACGCAATTACATTTCAAGATAAAGATAGTGGTTCAATAAAATTTTGGGCCTTTCGTGGCGTGCTCTTACAGATGCATTTTATACAACTTAGACGTTGAAGAGCGCACTTGCACTAAGCGTAATATTTTGTCGGCTTTCGCAAAATTTTTGATCCTCTCGGTTTGATAGCACCTGTAGTACTGTTCGCTAAACGTTTAGTTCAAGATCTTTGGCTATTAGGTCTCGGTGGGACCAAGAGTCTCCATTGAAGTCATACAAAATGGAAACATTTTTGGGCGAATTGCCAGCGGTTTCGAATATTGAGATTTCGCGTCACATCGTATGTCATAATTTTAAAAGGTGGAGTTGCATGGATTCTGTGATGCTTCTGAAGCCGGGTATGCAGCTGTCATCTATTTCCGTTCGTTCGATCTAGAAGGTAATATTACCATTTCATTAGTATGCGCAAAATCGAAGGTTGCTCCTACTAATCGCGTTTCATTGCCCGTCTCGAATTGTGTGCTGCCGTACTCTTGGCAGATTTAGTAGATTTCGTCAAAAATACTTATAAAGATATTTTATCATTTAGTAATATTTTCGCGTGGTCAGATTCTACTGTTGTTTTGTCTTGGATTCGGTCTTCCTCGCATAAGTGGAAGACATTCGTTAGCAATCGTATTTCGCATATTCAAGAACGTATTCCTCCATCTTCGTGGTTTCATGTTAAGTCCCAGGATAACCCTGCGGATTGTGCCTCACGTGGATCTTTGGCTTCAGAGTTGGTTCATCATCCATTATGGTGGACAGGACCTTCTTGGTTAGTGCGTCGTAATGAAGAATGGCCAGTAACATCGCTGCCAAAACTTATCGACTCATCTCAGATGGACGTCGAATATCGTACTCTGTCGTTAACAGTCGTTATGTCTGACAATTTCTTAGATATGTTGTTGGATAAATTTTCAAACCTGCAGAAAATTTGTAGGATTATTACCTGTATTCGTCATTTCATTCGTAATGTTCAATGTCCAGATTTGCGTTCAAAATATTCTGATGGTTTGTCTCTAGCTCAGCAGCAAGAGGTTATACATTTATTGATTAAAAGAGTTCAAACAAATGTTTTTTCCCAAGACATTGCTAATATTAAAACTGGAAAACTTGTTAGTAAACAACTTCGTAGCCTTAGTCCGTTTCTAGATAGTCATGATTTGTTGAGGGTGGGCGGTCGCCTACGTAACTCAGAGTTGTCGTATGATGCAAAATTTCCAATTTTGCTTCCTCGGTCGCATCGGTTGACTGAACTTATTATATTAGATTGTCATGAAAGACATTTACATCCTGGAAATCGAACAACTCAATTTTTACTAACTCAAAATTATTGGATCTTGTGCGCCAAGAGGGCTATTCGGCAATGTCTGAAATCCTGCATTCGTTGTTTTCGTGTAAACCCTGTGGCTTTATGCCCCCCTATGGGGGATTTACCAGCTTCTAGGTTAACTCCAGGTAAGGCGTTTTTACATACGGGAGTCGACTTTGGTGGACCTTTCTCTGTCACGTTGAATCGATGTCGTGGCGCAAAATCATTGAAAGCGTACATTTGCTTATTTATTTGTTTCAGCACTAAAGCCATCCATTTGGAACTAGTGTCTAACTTGTCGACAGACGTTTTCTTGGGTGCTTTACGTCGATTTATTGCTCGAAGAGGCAAATGTATTCAAATCCATTGTGATAATGGTACTAATTTCGTTGGGGCCTCTCGTGAAATCTCTCAATTGATTCGCCATTCGGCAAGCGTTGAGGGAATCGAATTTGTGTTTAATCCTCCTGCTGCTCCTCATTTTGGTGGGTTGTGGGAGGCCGGGATTAAATCGGTAAAATCCCATTTAAAGAGAATTATCGGTGAACAAATTTTGTCGTTTGAAGAATTCTCGACGGTATTGATTCAAATCGAAGCGATTCTCAACTCACGTCCACTATGCGCACTGAGTTGCGAACCGCATGATTTCTCGTATTTGACCCCGGGTCATTTTCTTAATGTTGAACCAGTTTCGGTGTTACCAGATCCAGATTTGTTGTCCATAAACCCCTCTCGTTTGAATCGCTGGCAATTGTTGCAGCAAATGCAACAAGGGTTTTGGAAGCAATGGAGTGCTGAATACCTGCACACGTTGCAGCAGAAAGGTAAGTGGTTGAAGAATTCCGCTACCCTACCTATTGATTCGCTTGTCCTCTTAAAGGAAGAAAATAACCCCCCTCTACAGTGGCGTTTAGGAAGAGTCGTAGATGTTCACCCTGATAGAGACGGTATCGTTCGGGTAGCTACAGTCAAGACATCCCAAGGGTTAGTTAAACGCCCTCTAGTGAAACTATGTTTACTGCCAGTTACTTGATATTTAATGGTATGTACACATATATTCACTTATATAAGTTTGTCGGTTAGGTTTCTTAGCTAATAGCTCTAATTAGTTTTTAAATATAAAATAAGTTAGTTCATACTTATTTTGGTGGGCGGGATGTTCGGTCTCTTTGTCGCACGTTCGCGTGGTTAATTTTAAGTTATTTAAATTTGTAGTCGTAAATCTAGTAGTAAAACTGTCATCCCTTGTTCCCTTATATCCTGCCATAAAAATTCCTTGTGCATTTGTGAATAAGGTGGACAGAGTAGTGAACAAACACTTGCTTATGGATATTGAAGCAGAACGGTCGTGGGTTTCTTCGTTCAGTACCGTAAGTTAGTCAAGTGCCGCAGACTTTCGTTGTTAAACCCTAAAAACCTCAGTGCAAGTGTAACGTAACATAGACTCAATTCGCATACAGTCCACTTGGTTGAAAGAATAGGAACTGCAGCTTAGAAAAACACAAAACACCGCGGAGGTAAGTCGATGTATAAATTTATAAGACCCCCGCGCGTGAACAGCTCTTCTTGATTGATGTCGGTATTAAAGCGAATGTTACTTAAATTTTTTCTTAACATTTTGTCGTTTTCTACGGGGTTGTAACTGACTTCTAAATTTTCATCTATCTCCATTTCATTAAAATTTAATTCTTCTACATTAATTGGGTTGGTTAATGCTAGTTCTACGAGGTAGTCATTTAAATTTAAAATCGTCGTTGTGGCATAATTATCTTTTATTTGTACTAATGCAGTTGCGGTCTCTACTCCTTGTTGAAATGTTATATGATTTATTATTCTTAATTCGTTATTTGAATTTACTGGGATTCTTATTTTTTTCTCTGTTCGGGGTTATATTGTGTATTTTTGTTCGAGCTGAGTATTTTGAAATTTAATACGAATTCGTCCATATTTCGTTCTTAGTAAACGGCTCTTTATGTCAATGTTGGCTCCTAATTTTCTTAGAAGGTCCATTCCTATTAGGTCTTCATATTTGTCATTGAATTCGAAAATGCAACATTTATGTTTCATTTTTGCGTTGAATGTTTTAGGTAAAGGTATGTTAGCTACGAATTGGTGTAGGGTTGCTTGATGGCCTGTTAAATTTTAAACGGTTCTCTTTCTACTTAGTCTAAATAGTGTTTCTTTGCGGTTCGAGAGCTAATTAATGTTTTCGAGGATCCGGTATTGATTAGTAGTTTAAATTCGGCATGGAGTATTTCTATATATGGTAGTACTAGGTGATTTATATTATTTAAGTTTATTAAGTTTGATCGTTTATAAAGCGGTCTATCTGAAAATTTGAGCACGCGTTTTCTTCGTTGTCCTCTTAATAAGTTTCGCATGTTTCTTCGCGTTCATAATTGTTCGAATGTTTTGGTTCATTGTTTGTACTTGGGTAAATGTAATTATTCTGGTCATTTTCATATTCCTCTACTTCTTGATGAAATAGTTCTTGCGATGTAATAGTTCGTTTTTGATTAGGGTCGAATATGCGTTATTTTTGTATTTGGTCTGGTGTTACCAGATGACTACTGCGCCCAAGGTCCCGGGTTCGAATCCCGACACGGTCCGCTTGAAAAATGTTAAGCGAGCATTTTTCACAAAAATACACCCTCGTTCGGATGAGAGGTGAAATGGAGGTCCCGTGTGTGGGTGTTGTCACGCACGTTAAAGATCCCTACCTTGCTTGGAACAGCAAGGGTTCGGCAAAAAAACTCGCTTCCTGGCCAATGTAGTACCTTCGGGTGGGGCATTGGAAAATCACATGTAATGTTACCAGATGAGGTATCCATATGTGGGTTTATAATAGTTATTATGATTGTTATTTGTCATTAGTGAATTTCTAAGAGGGTTCGCGTTGAATGTTGGTCTTTGTTGATTTACATATTGGTTGAATCTTGGTATGAATGGGGGTTTCGTAATATTTGGGCTAAACTTTGGTTTTGAAAATTGTCTATATTGATTATTAAAGTTTGCGTTATTAAAATTTGAATGATTACTTTGCGGTTGGTTTGTTTGTGCATTGAATGATGTAAATTTTTGTTGGGGAATTGTTTGTCTTGCGGCTTGTATAGTTTTTATCGGTGAGTAACTTTTATTCGCGTTTGGGTTGTATAATCTGTTTCTGTAATACATTACGTTTTCTTCTTCGATTATCATGTTCATGGCTTCGTCTAAGTTTTGGGGATGTTGGAATCTGATTTTGTCTGATAGTCGTTCTGGTAGTGCATTTAAATATGTGTCTAGTGCCATTTCGTCATACATTCTTGTTGTCAAAAGTCTGATATTTTGATCGGGTTCTTCGATTAATAATTTCGTCAAGATTAAATTTCTTACATCTTGGCATTTCATTCCAAATTGGTACGGGGATTGGTTATTTTCCATTCTAAGGTTTATTAAATCGCGTACTAGGCATTTTAGGTTATGTTGATCGCCAAAATATGCAATCAATATTCGTTTGAAATCTCCCCACTGTTCCTAGTCATCCCGGCTGGCTATTAATGTTAGTGCCCGTTCGGTTAGTTTACCAATGACAGGTGTAGGCGTAATACGTTTCTTTCATTGTCTCCGGGTTTGTAAAAGGTATTCAAAAATATTTCGCAAGCTGTTACAAAGTTTCCAAGAAGGGCTTGGTCTCTATTTAATTAATTTCAAATTTTGTAAAAATTGGGATTTATTTTGCGGTTTGTAATGTTATTCTATGCTTGGGTTTATTAATTTTCAGTTTAGATTGCTTCGGGTTACTTGTTATTTTTAGCTTGAGTTGTTTTAGATTATTAAAGAATTGAGGTGCTTGTACTGTATTTAATTGTACGGTACTGTAATTAATTTATTAGGTTTACGCTTGCTACTGTCTTGATTACGTTTATTTTTAATTCACGGATGTTAATCTTATTGTAGGTTTCATTCCTGAAAGGTTTCGATGTGAATAATTTTTCACGGTGCTTATTTTACTTTGTTTGCGCCAGTTAAAACTTATTTTAATTTATTTCTGCTGATTTAATTGTCTGTTACACTTATCTCTTCCCGTGGGTGTGTGTAATTTATAAGCTGATTTCGTTGTAATTATATTGTCCGACCACCTTTAGTCTTAATATAAAGTTTGCAAGGTTTCGTCTTTTGCGTTGTTCAAAGTTGCATAAAATTTCCTTTTATAATTAATACAATGAACTTGTTTAAATACAAAAATTTTTAGTCTACTGTATGTGTAATTCAGTCTCTATGAATGCTTTGGTATAATTAAATATGCAAGTATACTTTATTTGATCTTCCTGAAGCTTTTATTCAATTAGATTGCGTCTTTTATTTCGTTAATTATAAAATGTCACGTTCAATAATGTTTATACTTTATAATTGCTGCGGTATTTTAATTATAGAATGTCAAGTCTGAATGAATGTAATTGTGCTTTTTATGAGGTTGCAATATGCGTTTTCAGTAGCGTAAATATTTATTTATAGAGTTTTGCGATGCGTTTTTTGATAGCTTTTGTAAGGTTTGGGATAAACGTTTTCTCGAGTTGTTGTATAATTTCCGGTCGTAATTCCAAATATTTTGAACATCAATAAATCAAAGTCACCTTCATTTTATGTCATAAATGTCAAACTTGAAGTTTTAAAAACTATAAGTGGTTTAATTCCCAACGAAGATAAAGAAGAATCCTATGCTTTGTTTTAATTAATAATGCTTTAATTTTATTCTGGTAAATTGAAAAGTTTTCCTATAGTTACGCAAATTCAGTTGGTGTATGGCGCTGAAGGCTTTGTTTTAACTCATAATAAGAATTTAAGCTAATAATAGATTGCAAAGTGTTTCTATTATTTATGAAATGCGATGGGTTTGCGTTTGAATAGTTCGTTTCGATATTCTTTTTACGTTATATACAAAGATCTCGGTATTAAATTGTAATTTCGCTATATTTTTGGTATTTTTATATTATTTTGTGTGCTACTTAATTTCGTATTGTTAATTAAAGTTCGTTTTTGTTTTGTTTCTATAATTTTTGCACCAGTTAATTTCGTAATAATTGTCTCAAGTGCGCATATAATGCGTCTTTTTAGTTCTCTGGTTTTAATAGATCTCTTTTAAACAAAAATAAATTTGAAAATAATTCTCTTAGTGCCTAAGTAAAATATTTTCATTAAATTGCATAAAATAATAGTAATAATAGTCAATATACATACATAAAGAGTAAAATCATAAAAAAATTCTCTTATACTAGCAAATATCAAATATTTGTAAAAAAAATTCAATTGGTTTAAGAAAATAAACCTACATTAATTGCTTCATTGGTTTCATGGACTTAGTCGATGTGTGTACCTTGTCCACGTTGGTTTTGGATTCGATCTATTTTCGTATCTCTTCCAAGTCTTCTGTTTGTTTGTTAAGTTTGAACGATTCTTGTTTTGCCTTCAATTTATGTTTGGGTTCAGCCAAATTTGGAATTGAAATTCCAGACCACCAGTTCTTCGAATTTGGGTTTCCTAGTGACCTTTTGACATCCTACCGACTGCGCCAGTTAAGGTACAGGTCTTGGAAACTGCCTTTTTAAAAACCAGTTCCAAAACTTATTAACAAATTTTATTCTTAAACAGACACTAATTATGGAATTTTACAAAACTTGATTTAAATTTATTAAGTCCGAAAATAACTAATAAATGTACTGTCGTGAGTAGCCTAAGCAACTGGAATGTTAATGCTGAATACTTTCACTGACTGCCGGGTCCTTGAGCTCCCGGGCTTTTTATAATGTTCCTACCCCCTCACATGGCTGTGGGAACTTGCCTATCTCATGTTTGCTTATTTTTAATACTATTCATAATTACAATGTTGTATTCTTAGTTTTTAAGTAATCACGGTACCTGACCGTCTGTGACCTGACATTTGCAATGACACTATCGTCTGCGATACAAAGTAGCGCATCCGTTCTCATGAACGTTAATAAACTTTATAAATTTTTCTTGTATTTACTTTGTTGCACTTCGCTTAACATTTTCTTACACTTTCTAATAATTCCTAATTATTCTATTTTATAATATATACATCAATTGGGGGATACATAACTCGCGTAAAATTAAATTGTTAACAATAGAAATATACATATTTTATCCATTGTTGGTTAATTTGATTGTAGTTTTTTATAGCTAATGTCTTTTTTTATAGTTTATTAAACCCCACTGTACTTACGTTATTGTTGATCTTCATTAAAAACCTGTTTTAGGGCTTAATTGTCTTTTAAAAATGTGTTTTAAGTAAACCACACAAGCAGTCATACTAACAATGTATTTTTACTACTACCAAAAACACAAAGAAAATACACATATATTATACAGATTCAGTATTGTTATGATATAAATTACCTAAAAGCTACAGATTAAGCAAAAACATTACTCTTGAGCGATTGCATTATCTTCAGGAAAGTCTCCTTCATTATTTGCTCCATGAGGAAGGTTTTCAAAGTAAGGTCTATAGTCTTCAGGAACCCACTGAATTAAGTGCATGAAGTCTCTATACTTCTCATTACTTTTTTTTTGTTACTCCCAATTTTGGTATTGCCTCTGGCATAACAACATTTTGTTCTCTCTTTTTTCTTCTATACTCAACAGTTTAAAAGTATCATCTGCAAAACTGGTCTTATAATACAACTTGCTGACTCCTTTGCGAAACTGTAACCAAACTGCATTGGAAATCAAAAATGACTCTTTATCACGGTTTCTCTTTCTTGAAGTAAATGGATCTTCCTTGCCCCTTAAGTAAAGAAAATCAATAAAATCTTCCAGGTACAGACTTCTCGCAACAAATGGATTCCTTTTTGAGCATGTTGCAATAAAATTTACCCAGTCATTTGTGGTCAAAATAGTGTGCTTTTATAGTAGCTTTTTTGCTCTCTCTATCACACTATAGATGCCATCTACTTCCATATGGGTGTGTTCAGCAACTAGGAACTTATGGTTGACTTGTTTAAGGGTAGATACTGAAGCAGGTTTATTTTCTACGCTTCACATTCAGTTTTAATTTCTAACAATTTAGTTTTAGGCAATCATATAATACACTTCATACTAGACATGTTGCTAGAAATTAGGCGTGAGAGTCATTATTATTGTATTTAATATTCCGCGCAATCGTATTGTTTTGAATAATCATGCGCCTTTCTTGATAAAGGAGAAGATGTCATTTGGTTCGGTAGTAAGTAATCAGCATACGCGTTTTTTTGAAGTGTGAGTTAGAAGTAATAATGAGTAGAAAAATACTACATTCATGGAAGTTTCGTATATCCTGGGGTTGGTGCTAGACACCCAGTCTTCAGTTAAAACACAGTTCTAATTGAATGTAGAACGCAAGCTAGTAGAATTTATGGAACAGGAAGTTAAAAGCAAGAGTTGATACTAATACAAATTAATAATGAACAAGATTTGATGATTGGTTTTTGGAAGGAAGTTGTTTGTCGTTTTGTAAAGAAGATTGCTGAATCGTAATGCTCTGAAACGACAGGTGTTCAGTATTTCTTTTGTTAATGCTTGAATGTTTTTGTCCATGTAGCATGGTGTTTCGTGGGTATTGTAGTGACCGCGGCACGGTGTATGGACTGGATGATGGAGCTTGCAAAAAGATTTAGGTGTCGATCTTGGAGTTGCGGTCGTTGAGGATTAAAAATGTAGTTTTTAAGGGAGTTTAGAAAGCGGGGCCAATCTATTTTATTTGTGTTATAGGATGAGATATTGGCGCAGGCTTTCACGGCCGGAGTTATAATTATTTATGGTTCCGGGTTGGGACCGTGTCATTTTATAAATTAATAGTCTCAAAACCCCAGGCGTATATAGTATACCTTGCAGTTGCGGTTTAGTATACATAGGAGAAGCAGGACGGTCAGTACAGACTAAACTAAACGAGCATAAGCGATGCTTAAGAACAAGCCAGTATAATCGCTCAGCGGTTACCGAACACCAACATGAAATAGTCCATACTATTAACTTTGACAAGACGAAACTAATTGCCAGAATTCCATTTTTCTACAATAGAAAAATTAGAGAATCCATAGAAATCAATAAAAATTTTAATAATCTAAACCAAGACGATGGCTACTGCCTTTCCCCTATTTGGAAAGCAAGCCTATGTTTACAACAGCGGAACCGTGACGGTCACTGATCCGCTACGACACTCCTCTCTACTCATGATCACTCATGCATCAAGTTCTCGCCCTATATAAACCACCACTTTCGCTACTTTCACCAGTTGCTTCGCCACAAGACCTTTTGGCTATGAATGGGCTAGTGAGTCTGCTAGTTCTCTTTACATTTTAACTAGTCTATTTAATATTATCTTTCTTATCTTTTAAAATATATATATGTATTTTATTGTCCTGATGAAGCCTTTTACAAAAGTGGGCGAAACGTTGACCTTAATTTATAAAATGACACAGTTCCAACCCGGAACCATAAATAATTATAGGATGAGATTTTTTAAACTTGCCGCTTCAGATTGTTAATTAGGACATTCCATAAATCTGATTAAGAGGCAAAGGTGATATTAATGTTGGGTCTGTGATTCGGGGATTTCCCAAGTTAGCGTATGAGATGGGTTTTTTTTGTAAAGTGTAATGGGGAAATACCTGAAACGATCAAGCTACGTTGCCATAAACTTTTGATACTGTCTTAATTAATGGGCACCAACTTGTCTTGTCTAGGGTACGATTCTCTGGAGGACAAGTTTTCCAAGTAGATCCTGATTATTTTGGTCTCCTGCTGGAATGGAGTTACATTTACAACCAAATTAACCTATACTCTAAACAAAGAAAACAAACATCCTCTTCTTACTGCATCATCCAAGTCTATTTTACTTCAATCATCATAACATTATTCCTGTAAACAGATATGCACAAATTATTAAGTTACATAAATAACCTCAATTTCGATTGTCATAATATTATCTCTGTAAACTAATACACAAAAAATTTTTAATTACCTAAATAAACTCAATTTCGATTTGTCATAATATTAAAATAACCAACTATAGTAATTTACTCAAGTCCTTAACCTTTTTAAAGAAAATTTCAATGTATTTTATATCTACTAAATTAAATACTATAACCTACAATTATGATTTATACTTTAATCACTCTCTTGGCAATATCAATTTACAAATGATAAGATAATTTATAGTTTTCTTTCCTTTTAGTAATAATAAAAGACCCTTCATGAACCAGAATTGCGTCCACAATATGTTGTTGACAACATCTGCTTAACCCGTTTTTGTCCGTCGGGCCGTCTAAATATTAACCAAATCTGTTCCTTTTACAACCCCTTGAAACGGATTAACACTAACATGCTTTCTGTTCACTAGCTCACAAGTAACTAAATTACTTCTTTCGTCAACTGTTTTGCTTTCATTATCTTACTCTTCACTTTTTATGTCTTCAAGAGGTGTCACATCGAGCATACATTAGATCAGGTAAAAATACGTAATTACCTGTAGTTTGCACGATGATTACACGTGATTATTGTTATCTTATGTCTTCAACAGTCTGTAAATTGTTACATTAAAACATTTTACAATTTGGGTTATTATTATGTCTGTAATATTATCTTCATGAATTCTACTTAGGTCATCGGCGATTTAATTATATTGTAACAATATTACTTTATCTTGTCTGTAGCTATATTTGTTCCCAATAATTTTTATTTTAATAATTTCCATCATAAAGTGTCAAAAGTTTTGTTATCTATGGGATAATTATACAGTAACATGAATATTGGCTGTTATTTAATCATTAATTATCTTAAATGTTTTCTTAAAATAACACCGTTGCGTTATATAAATTTACTGTTGCAATTGGTCTGGTTACTCAAACTAAATACAGTAATTAAACATACTTAAATTTTTATATTCGGATGAGTAATGCTTAATATTGAACTTTTTTCCTTTTGAGGTTTTTAAATAAATCATTAACCTGAGTTACGTTTAACTGTATATTGTACCAAAAGAATGACTTTCTGATTTCGTTATTTAAGTTTATTACCTAAATTCTCTTTATGGAAACAAAAAACTATTGGAAATGTCAGGCTTAATTAACACTGCTATTCGTGAAATCATAATATATAGACTACATCCGTATTTATTCTGCCCGTTTATAATAAATTTTTTCCTGATCTGGCTTATATTTAAAGTAAGGCGAACGCGATACAGTTTGGGATGGAATTTAGGTATGCCACAAGAGTGAAGCCTTGGCGTCATTTAAGGAATGTTGTATGTTATAATCGATGTTTATAATAAAGATGGAAATACGATTTGTATGTGATTAAACGTTTTAGACGCTAACAGAAATTTGTATTCCTAAGTTTACACTTAATTTTGTCACTCTGTCGTCGAAGTGTCTAAGAATTAAAGTTATACAATACATTAAGCATGGTTAATAGTTACAAAGGTTGAATACAATGGAGAGATAGATGCAAGGATAATCTGCCGATATCTTGTAATTTATAGAAAACTATCAAACGCATATGGTCATATATAAATACCGTCGCAGATGGTGTTACAGTTAGTTCAGTCTGGGTCAGAATATCCACAAGCGATCCGAAATAAATTTCTGAGTTATTAAAATAAGTTCGCTTGCTGTCTATGTAAATTAGGAACAGTTGGTATTTGTGTAAGTAAATTAATGTACTGTATGCAGCTGGATTAGTCGTTTTAAGGAAGAATGTAGCGTAGACTATCATCGGTGGTCTCTGTAGCGGTGTTTCAGTAGATGAAGAATTATCTGCAAATATTAATGAATAATTAGACTAGTTTAGAATGAATGAGAAAATGTAAATTGGAGTACATTACAGTGGTGTCAAGAACGTAACAATATTTATGAGTTCCTATTTGCCTTGGACGGAATCTAATTAAGATTGTCGCGATATATAAGTTGTAAAAACCTGCACATTTTACTTTCGTTGTTTGTGTTTAGATAACGTCGTTGAACTTGGATGTTTTCACTTCTATTTGCATTTTTTATTTGTAAGCGTTTTACTGTTATATCCGAAATTAGTTAATATTCATATTAACTATACCCATGGGGGAATTCATAATTTCTAAAATCTCCCTTTGTTATGCTTAATAACTAAGCAAATAAGGAATTTTGTGTAAATACCAGTATCATCAGGAATATTATGCTTATTAGTGCAGAAATTTAAACATCATTAATTTCACTTGCAGCGTAGAAGATTTGTGTATATTTCTTAATAGTTTTCGTTTATAAACATGACTAAGTAAATATCATTTCTTGAGCATTTCTCGCACTGTGATTCAAAATAAAGTTGATAGTACATGTGTATAAAACTAGTCCTGTGAAGTTGGCCAATGTTGTAAAGAAATTTTAGTACTTTATTGTGCTTCAAATTCCAACTCAGTCCCAACTGTTCAATTATACGTCTAATTAGTTGGCTACCGTAACGACTGGTGCAAAATCGGAGATATTTTAGTCGAGGTAAATGGAAAAATGCAATGAGTACATTGTATGCCAGATGTTTATAAACTGGCAAAGAGTACGTACGCTAAGTAATATCACCAATCGCCATACTGCCCTACTTAGCGAAAACGCAATATCTGAGATTTGATTTGAGTTTTGAGTTCAGTATCTTGCTGATGTAGGTTTTTCATACTTTACTTTCTGTGTTGTGGTAACAGATAATATTTAGTCCTTAAATTTTATTTTGCCAACAATTTTTACAAAAAATTATTTGATTGTTTTAAAAACATTTACAACCCCCGACAAGTCCTATACTGCCACGGCGTAAGGATCATGGCATTTGAATCACGCGTGGAGATACCGTATTGCTTTGCATGTCAAGAGTATAGACATTTCAGCCTCCACTGCGGTTTCAAACCAAAGTGCTTGAAATGCAGTAAACAGCATACCGCAGACCAGTGCACAAAGAATACAGAAGAAACTCCAACTTGGGCTAACTGCCACGGTCAACGCCTATCTCACTTCGGAAGATGCGCTGTATTCCATGACTTTCTTTAAAGGAAATATGGTAACCAGGAATCGAGACTGACTACTACACCTCTTCTGCAGACGAACAAATCCGACGAGGATAAAGTGGACTTCACTAAAATCCCCTACAAATGCAAGCTCTTAACCAAATAGGAAACACCTTACGGAACAGACATTAAGTCAACGCCTTCAGTCATTATGTTACACGCCGATATCCAGTGGGTAAGGGACATATAATCTTTTTCAGACAAAGCACCAGCACCATCAACTCTACGCGGGAAGCGTACAAAACAAAAAACTAAAGCTACCGACAGCACACAGAAACCAACCTATGCAGATCCTTCTGCCTCATGACCATCTGCTACAACGCAGACAACCACACAATCACCAAAATATCCACACTACTATATAAAGTACTGGAATGGTTACAAAAAATATTCACGACATTCATGTCAGGCAGCCCAATGCAACCTCTGATTTCCGAAATATCAGACCTAAAACTGGATAGGACGTTGACTGTAATTTTCTTTTATTATGGAAGCAGAAATGATAAGAATTAGTAAGATCCTTGGTGCTTTGTTAGCGCTTTATTGTGCTTGAAATCGTACTTGAGTTAGTCATCCGATTTTAGAAATACTACACCCCGAAGTTCAGTTTTGAAAGTTAGCTACAACTTTTTCGTTATAGACTAACTACACATTAAAAAGTAATAAAACACAAACACATCGAAACAATGCAATAACAAAAAGTTCTATCGCTTTTATAAGTCTAAGCTCAACCGGAATTGGGACACGTTCCTCTCTGGGGCATAATTAACTACCAACACAGCACTAAAAATGTTCTTCTAGAAGTTTAGGTTGTGCAATAATAACAAAAAGATCGTGGCAAACTTTTTGATTTATTAAGTTCTCGGTTTGAGGATTTTCCCGCCGAGAGTCGACAGTGGAAGGTACGCGCTTATCACGTAGAACGTGTTTGTCCTTGTTTTTATTTCCGCGGTGGTTATAAACTCGTCGGACAAATAGTTTAATATTATCCCGTCGCACGTTCCATTATTTATTATTATTCTGCTGCGCAGTCGTTCGCTATTTGCGTTATGACGGTAACTTCTCTCCCAAAACCTGTTATTTTGTGGCTATATAAGTGCGGTTCCTGTATAAGCCCGATGTGGATATTATATTCGATGAATAACTTAACGAAGTTATTTGGTGCCCCTTTGCCTTTCCCGAGATTTAGTTGCGCGAATTTAATTTTCTTGCTTCTTTGAAATCTTTCTTTTCTTCATGGTCCATAATCGATGTCCGTGTGATTTCGTTCTTCAGTCTCAGCATCGTGGGGCAAATACTCGACTTGGCGTCGTGGCGCGTATCGATTTTCGCGCCACCGCCAGTTCTGTCGTATGCCATTGCGCAAACCACACAGCAGGGGATTGCCTTCCGGCAATTCTTGAATTCGTGACCGACCTCGGCACAGTTACCGCACTACTGTACCTTCCCCCTGCACTCCACCGACTTATGACCGTACTCGTAGCACTGGTAGCACTACGTCATCGAGAAGTGGTACCGGGCCCATACTCTTCGCCACCTCAAGTTGATAACATCAGTTAATAACCGCGTTCGAAGTGTGGGGGTCACTTCGAAGAGTACGTTGACGAAGGTATCTTTAGGACCCTTTCCGCCAAACCTGAACTTCTTTCTCATTATAATTTAATTAAAGACCGCTATGCTTGCGGCCACGTCCCCAATGCTCCACCCGAAGGTACTACTTTAGGTTTAAACGCGAAAAATATAAACGTGCTCCTAATTATTCTAACTTCAAAATTAACACATCCTAAATAAAAATCTAACAACTGAAACAAAAACTAAAAATAGGGTTGACTTTGGAGTGTGCCCGATCAACAAGACACAAACAAAATGAATGGGGAGGGGGGGATCCGTAATGACGGATAGCAGCTGCTAGCTCTGCTTACCGGTGCGACCTGAAGGATCGACTTAAAACTATCAAAGTCTAGTTAACTAATACAAAATGGATTCAAATTTTCTAAGATTATGCCAAATATATTAATAATAAATCCATCTATTTTACCTGCTCTATAAATTTATAAATTCGTCTTCCCTGGTCTAAGTAATTTGTTAGCCTAAGTCCGTCCCTACCTTTCCCTATCATTCCCTAACTGATTTATATTGTAATTACAATCTTTCTTACCATATATAAGCTGCCACCAACAATAGCGGAAGAACGCCAAACAAATAATATTAAGCCACAAACAATAAAATCAGGCAAAAATATAAATATAAGAATAAATATAAATATTTTAGTAAATATATAAATAAACATCTATAAGCATTAAGCGTTGAGCTGTGCATTAAATTGCAACAAGCATAATTCAAATTATCGGTTGAACTCCCATAGATATTATTCCGGCTAGCGCCATTACGCACAAAACGTGCTCGTTAAATTATTTCAAATCTACTAATTATCATAAATCAATGCTTATGCGAGCACAACCGCCACAATTTTGTTCTTACCTCGTTAATATATTTCTCCAGCATCCGAAGATCTGGTCGTCTGTTTACATTTAAACTTACTGCTAGGGGGAAATGGATGCACTGCTAAAGTTCTGGTGGGTATGCACTAATTGTCCGGGGAGGGGGGGGGTCATATTCCCTATCACTTCACTTTTAAGTCCTGGAGGGATGCGCGGTTTCACTCTATTTTATTTTATTATTTTATTCCTTTGTTTATTTCATTGACTTAATTTAGTGAAGGTTTTTGATTTATATGTCCTTATTTATTTATGTGCCCGGATTAAGTTTTAAGTTTTTTATTTATTCCCGATTTCCGGGCGTATCAGGTTAGATAGTGGTTATAGTGATTGTATTAGTGGTATTAGTGGTGCGAAGATTGTCGTGCATATGGACTTTTATAAATATTATGATAATTTTTTGTTTTTTTTTGATTTTTATTTTTTTTTCTCTTTTTTTGTTTTTTTTTTAATTATTTCAATACAGGTTTTTGGTTACCAAACTCGTATCATTTAAGGCCAGGTCAAAATCTCAAATTTTCAATCCCCCCTTCCGATTTACGCGCGGTTATCGTCGTCTAATCTTGCGATCCTTCCCGCAAACTATTTAAAGGCTATCCAGAACGTCTTCTAGTTAACCACTTCCCCAACTTTCTCTAGGCTCTTTGGCCATGCTAGACCTAGGATAGATAATTTGCTATCAGCTAACCCTTGATTTGCCGTCTCAAGCGGGCAGTCGCAGAGCACGTGCTCTACATTTTCAGCTCCCTCACCGCATTCGCAGCGGTCGTTTTCGGTTAAACCGAATCTTTGTAAATAAGCTTTTAAGGCGCCGTGCCCTGTTATCAGATGCACCATTTTATGATCGAGTTCTACCTCGATATTACCTCTAGCTTCTAAGCTCGGTATAAATTTGTGGGTCAACCTGCCCGTGGCAGCGTTGTTCCACCTCTCTTCACATTGTCTGATTGACTTTTCGCGCAGCTCTGTTTTAATCAGAGACCTCGGTATCGACAAATGTGATATCCGAAAGTCATCCGTCGCGGCCTCTTTAGGTAATTCATCAGCCATATCGTTTCCTACGTTACCATCGTGCGACCTAACCCAACAGAACTTTAAACGTCGAAACTCGAGCGCCGTATGCGCTATTCACCAGACGTCCGCCTGGAGGTTTGTCCAGGTGTTCATGTTTGTCAAAGCCGTCAGCGCTGATTTGCTGTCGCTGTTTATATAATATTCATCTCTGCCCGTGTGGATTATGACGTAATCGATTGCCTCTCGTATGGCTACCAATTCGCACTGGAAGATAGTGCTCCAGTTTGCGAGTTTGGTTTGATACTGAAACTCTTTCTTTTCCTGCTTAAACACAACAAACGCCGCGCCTGCTTGCCCGTCATCCATACGTGAACCGTCTGAGTAGTGATGTAAGGCCGGTCTGAATTCAAAACGGTGTACGCGTACCGTTTTGAATTCAGACCGGCCTTACATCACTACTCGTCTGTATAAATTCTGATACCCGTCGAGTCCTCATCACCTTCGACAAACACGATTCCTCTAATATCGGCCGGGTGCCCTAACTCTGATATGACAATCTTTTTCTCTATCTCCCTATTGCCAAGATGAATATCTTCGATAATTTCGTGTCTTTTCCCTGTATCTATTAACCTTCTATCTCAAAACTCCCTAACGACATATTCGATAGGGAAAGTCCTACTGATAACCAGGACCGCTTCCGTCAATTGACGCATCTCTCGGACTTTGCAACCTTCCGCCCATACAGGTGCTGCGTACAGCATTGCCGGCTCTATCGCTCCGGCATAGACCGTCCTCAGCGATTCGCCCCTGAAACCCCAGTTTATTTTTGCCGTCGCCATCATCTTGTTTGATATTTCGCTGCCTTTGTTTTTAACGTACTGCACGTAAGCTTTCCAATTTAACTTATCATCAATTTTTACCCCGAGGTATGTAATTGCTTCCTTAAACGGTATTTTTACCCCTCCTAGCTCTAGCCTAGGGGATCGCTGTTCCGGTTTCTTTCCGGAATAGAGCGCCTCTGACTTCGCCGTGTTAAATTTTAATTTTACCGCCTGCGACCATTCGTGTAGTTTATTAAGCGCCTCGTTTGGTTTTGTACGCATATCCATTAACAAACGCGATCTGACAATTAAAAGCGTATCATCCGCAAACCAAACTATTGAGCATTCTGTGAGCAACTTGACCCTAAAGATGCTCTCATACAACAACTTCCAAAATGTGGGACCAGAGCATGACCCCTGCGGGCATCCCCTTTTCACCTCGCGTGACAAAACTTCACCCGGAATTTCAACCTTTGCCAATCGTCCCGAGAAATAACTCTTGACCAAAGACATCAAGTTTCGCAAACATCCCCTATTTTCCAACTCGCAAACAATCAATGGCCACCAGGCAGCATCAAATACTCCTGAAATGTCCAAAGCAACAACAACAACACAGTACTCTTTAGCATCTCTCGCCTGCTTAATTTCCCCGATAACGATCTCTAATGCGTCGATAGTCGACTTTCCCTCCATAAAACCGAACTGTCAGTTATTAAAACCGCCGCTGTCACGCACTAAGTGCTCAACTCGGGTAGTCATAACGCGATCCAAAACTTCCTCCAGCACCGGTAGCAAGCTAATTGGACGATAGCTGCCCGGGTCTGACGCATCCGCCTTTTTAGGTTTAGGTATGAATTTCACGTTCTGGACTTTCCAGCAACGCAGAAAGACGCCCCTCTCTAGACAAAAATTAAACAACCCGACAAAGACACGCGGGGATAACAGGTACTCCTTCAGAGCTGCGTCTGAAGTGATTCCGTCCTGCCCGGTGCCTTCTTAGGGTATTTTACAGCGATTTTAAGTATTGTGACTTTGAAATGACGTTGTTGTTAACAATTCGACCAAATGTGATCAGCGTGCGGTTATTCAATTTCTGTATGCTGAAGGTTTGCAACCATTGGAAATTCATACACGAATGCAAGAAGTGTATGAAAACGCATGTTTTGCGTATCTAACTGTCAAGGAATGGTGTCGAAAATTTAAGAATGGACGCGAAGGGACGAATGACAAGTCGCGACCAGGTGCAATGTGTACTGCGTCAACAGACAGGAATATCGCACGCGTGGAAGGGATAATTAGAAAAAATCGTCAAGTTTCAATCAGAATAATTTTAGAAAATGTTGGTGTGAGTATCGGATCTGTTCATAGCATCGTACACAAACTAAGCTACAGCAAAGTTTGTGCGCAATGGGTTCCTCGCCTTTTGTCAGAGAACCAAAAAAGCTTGCAAATGGGCTTATCTTTGCAACACCTCACGGAATACAGACAAAATGGTAACGATTTTCTCTCGTCAATAATTGCTGGCGACGAATCTTGGTGTCATTATTTTGAACCATCCATCGATGCAATGGAAACACGCAAATTCTTCGCAACCAAAGAAGTTTAAAGTTCAACCTTCTGCCGGTAAGGTCATGTTGACATTTTTTTTCGACCATGAAGGACCCTTGTTGATAGAATTTACAGAATTTCGGGTGCATATCAACGCAAACCTGTATAATGAAATTTTGAACAAGCTCCATCAAGCAATAAGACGAAAACGTCCAGGGAAGCTTTCACGTGGCGTTATTCTACTTCACGACAATGCTCGACCTCATGTTGCTAACGTAGTGAAAGAAAATCTACAGCGAAAGAAATGGAGGATAATAAAGCATCCACCCTATAGTCCCGATTTATCGCCTTCCGATTTTCACATCTTTGGGCCACCAAAAAAAACTTTAAAAGGTAACCGTTTTCAGTCGGACGAAGAAGTACAAAACGCCGTGAAAGAATTCTTCGAGCAGCAGCCACAAGATTTCTTTAGGCAGTATATACATAGCTTGACGAAACAATGGGATATGTGCCTTAATCGTAGTGGTTATTATTTGTAAATTTAGTTGTCAATAAATTTTTCCTGAACCAAAGATGGGTTTCAATTTAACAAGCCTCGTAGAATTATTACGAGTATCTCGTGTGTCTTTTAACGAGCAACCTCTGCATTGCATTATTTCTTGTAACATAAATTTTGGCCAATAAAATAAGATTTATTGCAACGATTCTATAACCATCTAAGTAAAAGCAATAACGCTTTTATAAGCAATTTTACAAGAAAGAAAGCCATTTATCTTTCTACAACCAACTTAAACTCAAATGGAAGATTAATTATCTAGCGTCTTGAGCATCTCCATGCGTCAGCAAGCTACGTCGTCTTCCAGCTTTTGCTCTCTGAACCTACCATGTTCTGAAGCGCAGCAAATAAGTTCTACTTACTTAAAGTCATTTTATTTCAGTAGCCCGACCAATCCGACGCGGGCGTGACACCATACTTGCTGCTAGATTAATCGTTAAATACATGCAGCCACCCGCTTATCAACCCATTACTCCACCAAGCCCGCCATGATCGACTACTGCATGTTACGAACCTAACCCAGGTGATGCAACGTCGACACTTAGTGCCTAGGATAACTTCTCCTATTCAAAAAGTTGCAGAAATTTATTGTCGAGCATCGCCTCGCGTTGATACGCAGGGCAAAATTTTCGTACCCAGACGTTAGTGTAGATTGTTTTCGCTTTAGCGACCACCGTCACGAGCTGGTACGCAAATACATTAAGCTCCGTCAATCCTTTCGAAATAACAAACCGTGTGAAGTTTGGTTTCTCATCTATTTATTATTTGTTACGTTAATGCTTACACTATTTATATTCATGGTCCACAACTGCACCTCACATTTATAAATGACTTTTTTAATTGTTTATTTTTCTATTTTCTACTAATTTGCCATTTATTTATTCCAGAGGAATGGGTGAGCAAAAAGAAAACCGAAGTAACCAATACCAAACAAATAGAAACACGCGTAAAGCGTCAAGTAGTCTTAGAAGACGGAAAAGTTGTAGAAGATTCAGGACCTGTTGTAACTACTAACACTACTGAGGATACAGAAACCCAGGAACATCATCAAACAGAGGTGAGTACAATAATGTGTTTTATACAATACAGACATATCCAACATGGAGGGAGAGAAATTCAGCGCCCCTACATCTTCATGCTGAATAGTACAAAAGTAGCCCTGAAGAACGTTTACACCTTTACACGAAAGTAGTAACGTGTTTATTTTCATTAAGCAATGATTTATCTAAAAAGTAGGCAACATTAAATCGATAACCAACTGTAGAAAATATTTTAAAAAAACAATAGCAATAACTTAATAATGTGCACACCGTTATTGACTCCTGGCCGTACTCTGGTACGTAATTATGTTGATATACAACCGAAAAGAACTTAAAACTTATTCTTCGAGAAAATTAAAATAGGAAACCAAACGGTAATCAGGGCTTATAGTTTATATACGTACTTATAGAGAATCCAGCAAGTTAAATAAGCAGAAGTTGGAAACCAAGAATAAGAACAAATAAATAAATGTATACGAAAAATTACAGAGAACACCATATAATATGGAAATGGTTGGAGAGCTAAGAAAGAATGAATAACTACAGAGAAGGTAAATAAAAGATTTCCCAAACATTTACGCATGCATGAAAGAAAAATGTGATGAAATTAAAGATATGACCTAATAGATGAAAAAATAAAATTAGAGTACACAAGAAAGAGAAAAAGAGATATCAAAGCTATTATAATGATATAATTTCAAAACAATTTCTGTACTGTTGCAAAAGTAAATAAAACCGCCATCAGGTAATAAAACACCAACACCACTAAGTGTTGAAGTACAGAATTAAATCGAAACTACATAATAAATTCTATAGATGGCTATAAAAGTACGTCTGGCCTTTGAGATTTGCGGAATGTTACAGCAAAATTAATTTGCAAACGTAACAAACCTTCTCGTGGCGACACCCGGATTCATACACTAAAAGCAATTCAAATAAAATAAAGACAAGTTATTTGCAGTCCGCAATAAGAAATAGTTTTGTAAATTTAAAATAAGGTAAGTAACATTTATTTTACAATAAATACTTGTTAGAAATTATTTTATGCTTGAAAGAAACGATTTGTAAATGTTCTATATGCTTTGTACGAGAGAAAATATTTCAAACCGTATAAATGGTTTGTGATATTGCTGAGTTTGATTTCATTTTGAAAACTCTGTTAATTACGTTGTGCTAGCCAGGAAAAGTCAGAAAGGAAGGTAAGTGAACAATTTCAAGTTTTACAAACTGCTGTATCTGTATCACAGCACTCTTTTAGTGACGCTTTCAACGCGGCATTATCATAGCACTCTTTCAGCGGCGCCTTAACGTGCGGCTATCTTCATATCACCCTTTTAGTAACGCCCCAAAGCGAGGTGTGTCACAGCTATATATATATATATATATATATATATATAAATAAAGTAAGATGTATCTGTAAACAAACCCTTATGAAAATAATAAGAGCTATTGACAAATACAAATCGGGCTAGTAGTTATATCGCCATTAACAAAACATTAGTTTTATTACTTCACAGGGGAGGAAACATTTACTGACCGACGGTTTCGGCTTTGTTAAGCCTCATCAAAGTGAAACAGTACAGAGATTGTTTCGAAATTATATCCTTATAATAGCTTCGATTACTTCATAGGGTTCTTGGAAACTATTTCACTCTGATGAGGCTTAACAAAGCCGAAACCGTCGGTCAGTGGATGTTTCCTCCCCTGTGAAGTAATAAAACTAATGTTTTGCTAATGACTATATAACTACTAGCCCGATTTGTATTTGTCAATAGCTCTTATTATGTTCATAAGGGTTTGTTTACAGATACATCTTACTTTATATACATATATATATATATATATATATATATATATAACAGTGAACAAGATGAAATAATAACTTAGACTTTTATGCAAAGCCCAAATGATCATTTCAAATCGAGTTAGTAATTGAAAGATGGAAAATATAAGGTCTTGGACAAGACTTGAACCTGTATCCTGGTTTTGCCGGAACCATGCGTTTACCAATTACGCCACCGAGACCGATGACGACAATTGGGAAATTTACAAATTTAAATTGTGTACACAACTATACATAAACCTAACTTTCAATTAGGTTTGGCATTTTTGTCAATCATATCTGACCTTCTCAAGTTTTTGACTTATATCGGATATAGACAGGAAGCAACGCTCAAAATTACGGCTATATTGATATATATATATATATATATATTGATATATATATATATATATATATATATAATTTGTATTGTTAACGACCTTTAGTTTTAATTTAATATGATTGTTTGCGGGTTATAGGTCACTGAAATAACTACTCTTCTTTAATACCTAAATTTTCGCATATAAAGTCATTGTGAGTAGCTGAAAGTTTTTGTACTTATAATGAGTGTTTATATATTTTAGTTAAATCTGTGATCAAGCATAAAATATATGCGAAAATTTAGGTATTAAGGAAGAGTAGTTATTTCCAGTGACCTATAACCCGCAAACAATCATATTATATTATATATATATATATATATATATATATATATATATATATTGATATGATAACACCGTACTCGGTGTTATGAACGTTTTTTTTAACGCCACCGCTCTGTGTTCACTTCAAATTTAATCTTACTGATTTTATTATTGTGCCACCGATTAGCTCTTTTTACTCTACACAGAGTGCACAACGTTACAATGATCAGTTTTCTCTTTTCGCCCCTTTATGATTTCCTATTTGAATTGATAAATCGAAGTCAATTAATTTCATATAATGAAAGAAAATATTATTTACAATTTTTGAAATTCTTTAAATACACCCTTCAATCAATCAATATCATATGAATTATTTATCCCAAAATTTATATACCTTTAATTCAATATAAAGTCACCAAAAACTACACCCTCTACAAAAAAATCTGGAACATTCTAGACCTCTTTATGATTTATTACGTAAGTTTAACGTATGCAAATGTTTCTTGTTGACTTCATTACAAATTTGGATAAATTGAATAAAGTCAGTATTAAAATTTAAATTGAAAAATATCTTAAAATTAAGTAGATCTAACCTGTGATATGTTGTTCGTGTTGTGGATCAACACACCCTCGCTGTTTTCATTCGTATACCTATGTTCTGCTTAGTTGAACCAATATTTCAGTACAGTTACCCCTTGTTTTTCCAAACATTACCTCGAGCTTCTTTATTTTATATCTGTCTGCAAATGCTTTGAATCTCTTCCCTTGAATGCTTTCGACGCAGCTTAGAATTGTACCAGAATTGTATCAAAATTCGATTAGAATTGTGCCCTTAGAATCCAATTAGAATTAGAATTTTTCCCTTTGAATTCACCAGAAGTATTATTATCGACGCAGATTTGAAATGTCCAGAAACATACCAGCAGTATTATTGTCAACACAGACCTGAAGCTCTATCATTATAAATATTTAATTAAAATCAATTACCCAATTTCTACTCACGTTTTCTACAAAAAACGGCGAAAACTCTTCATATATGCTTAACGTAATTGTTGCACTATTTTCGCTGTAACTTAAATTTGATCTATTACACTCCCAAAAGCACGGAATGTCATAACAACAATTAATCCCAAAATAAAATGTTTTTACAAAAATTCAGTTACCTGAAATGTAGCACAAACAGGTATTTGCCATTAAACAATCGCTGACCTCACCGATTGCACGTACTGGAATCACTCCAAGTTGACTCACACCATTTGGGACAGCAATCATCTATCAAAATTTTTATTTCTCCAATCTACAATAACTCCAATCCTCCACACATCAGCTAAGTTCCATTTACATCCACTATTTTATTTTAGTGCTCAACAAGCACCAGCCATCAAATTATGAAAGTAATTTCTACTTACAGTACATCATGCTTCGATTTTTCAAAATATATTTAAAAAAATTTTAAAACTGTTATTTCTACAGTACACCAACTTGTGCACGTTGAAATGATTTTAATGAAATATCAAAAACGCACTAGTCGCTTGACTCATGTACTAAAGTTTTTCGAAGCTTGAATAAAATTTAACAGAGAATGACTCACCGTTTCCCGGTGGTCTATATAGACCAAAATCCCCCTTTCCCTCCGACTAAGCTCACTTCCTAAAATACACCAATATTACAACAAACTTTCTTGGTAAATTTATACAACGTTTGATTATTCTCAAAAACACTTTACACAAACAACACTCAACCGTCGTCGATTCTAAAAATTGCATCGTTAACTTTCAACAAGTCTGTGGAAAACTGGCAGCCGTACGCCAACCGTCTTGAAAATTTCAGAATTTTGAATACAAAACAAACGCTTTTCTCCTAAAATCTAATTAAAATTTACAACGGCTGTTGAATTCGTTGAAATCCCTCGTCAACTGAAACAAACACAAGCATTTAAAACACGCCCCTCGAATACACGTATATACCGTCACCTGGCTCTATCTTATATCCAAAAATGTTCCGTCTTCTATTTTGTATCCTTCCTATATTCTCCATGCCAGTTACCAGTTTATTGTGTCCTTGCCTAATCCATATTTTATATCCCTTTTCCCAAGTTAATTACCCTGTTTGTGAGTGTAATTGGCCAATGACGCTGCACAGATAATTTGGTAAGGATCAAAGTGCTTTGAACTCTGACCTCAAAATTTGTAGAAAATTGTCCCCTTTACAAGTAATAATATTGAAAACTTATTCTAATCCTTATAAGTTCCTAGCAAAAAATCCAAGATTTATACTTGCTATAGTAATTTTCAAATAGCATTTATCCAAATCTCATTTCCAACGCAATTATCGGCATTAAATATTTCCTGGTCTCTTCTTAAATCTCAATTTGACGATAGAATATCAGTTTGTAAGGTGCATCTTTATTGTTAATTGATTAAAATCATCAGTTGTGATCTTCTACCAAGATTATTCATATTATTGCGATAAATCTTCTTGATACTTCATCAAATAATTACGCCTGATAACTTCTATGTTACTTGTGGAACGCCAATGGAATAGATTTTGAACTACTCTCATAACGTACAAGTTTTATGTCGTAAAATAATTTAAAGCAAGTAACTCTGTTTGAGCCTTACATGTTCGATGCCGTAAAAAGAATTAATTCTAAATGTCGAAAACTGAATGAATGAATACAGAATGAAATGTTCTAATGTAATTCCGGTTTATATACAGAAATTAACTCAATACATCGTATATTAGATCCTTCCGGATCTATTTCGCAGCATAACACACCCGGATGATGAAATCTTTACGCCGATTTGACGAATTTAATTAGCTAATTAAGTGTAAAATTGTTACGGTGATTAAGATTTATGTTTATCGTAAAACGCATTCCTTTCTTTCTAATGCACGAAGCTAATGTTTGCGGTCTCATTCTTTGTAATACCCACGGCTATTAAAATCGTTCTTATCTTATCTTTTATGGCTTTTTAATGGTCGTTCGTTTGTTTGAATCGGGGCGTTTGTTCATTGATAATAATAATTAGCTTACAGAGAGTAAACTGACTTATTCGTTTATTTATACCAAAAATGCTGGAATTAGAATAAGTTAAATTTTATAAAGTGGTATTTTTAATAAGAATGAATATTTCATGTCTGGTTTTAAATGTTTATTCCCGTTTTCTTATATTTTGGTGAGGTTTTTAAGGTATTCAATGATCTCTCGTGATCTCTTTATCACATCAATATACAGGGTGATCCAAACGCCAGTTTACCGAGGGATACTAAATATACAATTCGGCGGAATACTTACATTGGTATATTTATTAAATGTAATACGCATGTCTTCTTACTCGGTAAACTGACTTTTGGATCACCCGGTATATATATATATATAATATTAAAAGTCAATTTGCCTCGAGCAAATAATAATAATTAATTATAAAAGAGATTATTAAATTAATCAGCATATTCTTGATAAAAAGTCTTGAAATATTAGGATTCAAAGAAAACGTTTAATTTAATTTCACACAGCTTAAATACTAATAAGATTACACGAAACAGTCTAATTACATAACTTGACACTATGAAGCTACGCAGAATAGTGAAAAAACGACATATAGAAAAAGGGAAAGAATCAAAACAGGATGAGATTTGAACAGAGAGAACTGTACGAAAACCAATAAAGTTTTAGTAGCAAAAAATGTTGAAGGTTTAAACCTCTTGAACTTATTAGACTAAAATAAATTCCTTAATTTTGTGTTCTTTCTAAAATTACTTTCTTTTATAAATTGTTTTCACATTACAGTTGCGAAAATTGGGAGAAGACGATAACACCGATAAAGATGGACAAGCATTGGAAGGATCAAAGGACGTTAGTCAACTGGATAAAAAGGATTGGATTGCGGTGCCAAATACTGATGGAGTTGTGCGTGAAGTTAAAGAGCAACGCGTTATTTCTAGAGAAGAAACTGAAGAAACCCGCGAGACGGAAGATATTCAACATCTTGGAGATATTACAGATGAGGTAAGTACATACATGATAAAAGTGCTTGATTTATAATTCAGAATCAAATTTTCCGGTCTTACTTACATTCAAAAAGTAATTTTGTGCCACGTATATTTTTAGGGATTTCTTAATAAAATATGGCGGATTTGCAATGCCCTTGTTGCTAGTTTTCAATCGGTAGACCTAAAACTTAAATGTTCTGAAAAATCTGTAGGATCGTTAGATCGTTAGTTCAGTAAATGAAAGACCAAATGCGTGAAAATCAGATTTTTTAATGAGCGACAAAACTAGTTTTTTATACTGTGGCTTTTAACTTGTCTTATTTGAAGACTTTCGTCACATCATCATCATTAGGTCTTCAGTCCTGGAACTGGTTAGACGCGTACCATCATTGTTTCCTATTCTGAACTAACCTACAGATTTCCCTGAAATTTGCACAGTCTGCATCTATCACTATCTGATCTAGGTCAACATCTACCTTTTTTTTCCTATCTCTGCTTGTAATATATCCCATACTATTACCCAAAAATCCCTTAGAACGTATTCTGCCCTTCTATTTCTCTTATCTTTTTCCTCAGATATCCTTGTTTCCCTACTATTTCTATAACCTATTTGTTATTATCTTTGTCTGTCCATGCTATCGTCCTCATAAATCTGAAGCATAGCATTTCAAAAGACTGTGTATACAGCTCGTTCCCCTTCTATTGTTTTCTAATTGTATGCCCTATTTCACCGAGATTCACTGAAGGGGGGTAAGCAACCTGTGGCTACCAAGATTCCCCAACACTTAGATATTTGCCGAAATAATGGTTTTCCAGTAAATCCTTTCACACACTTAACATTATTTGAGAATGTTGTCCAACCAATTCTTGTAGTTACTTATAGTAATCATCATGTTTAAGCACAGTTATTTTCTCGTCATTAGTTTATCCATCTTGGGATTGGTTGGATGCGTACCTCCATTGATTTCTATTCTGGGCTAGTCTACACATCTCCCTGAAATTCCTGCAGCCTACATCTTTTACTATCTGTGTGCAGTAGTCTTGCCTAGGTCTGCCTCTTCTTCTCTTTTTTCCTATCTCTGCTTCTAATATATTTCGCACTATTCCCTCATGCCGTAGTATGTGGCCTATCATCCTATCTCTCCTATTTTTTACCGTTTTCCACATATTTCTTTCTTCCCCTACCATTTTTAGTACCTCTTCGTTCTTAACTTTGTCTGTCCATGATATCTTCATCATACGTCTGTAGCACCACATTTCAAAGGCTTCTAGCTTTTTCTTGTCCGCTTCTCCTACTGTCCAGGCTTCACAGCCGTACAGTGCTGTGCTCCACACATATGTTTACATTTCATTAAGAGCAGCTTCTAACTCTTCCTTGCTAGACGCTAATACCGCTATATCATCTGCAAATCTAAGCATATCAATTTTTTGTCCCTGCATAGTAATTCCAAATGTCTTCCTGCATTTGACAGTATTCATTGCCTCTTCTATGTACAAGTTAAAAATCAATGGGGATAGGGCACATCCCTGTCTCATCCATTTCCTAATGTTTATTTCTCTACGTTCCTGCTCTAATTCTATTACTGCTGTTTGCTCTTTGTATAAGCTATGTACTATTCGTCTATCCCTATAACTCATTCCAATCTCTTTTAGTATTTCAAACATTTTTTTCCATTTTACATTGTCGAATGCTTTTTCCAGATCTACAAACCCTATATACACGCTTTCCCCTTTTTCTATTGTTTTCTCCATTATCACTCTCAGAGCTAAAATAGCCTCCCGTGTTCCCCTGTTTCGCCTAAACCCAAATTGGTCTTCTCCTAGTATTTCTTCCGCTCGTTTTTCCATTCGTCTTTGCACAATTCTAGTTAATATTTTTGACACGTGTGCTGTCAAACATATTGTTCGAAAATTTTCACATCTATCCGCGCCTTTCTTTTTTGGTATAGTTACTATGATGCTACGTTTGAAATCTTTGGGTATCTCGCCTGTCTCATACATATAGCTTACAAGTTGGAAGAGACGTTCTGTTACTGCTTGTCCAGCGGCTTTTAGAGTTTCTGCTTGCACCTTATCTGTACCCGGCGCCTTACCATTTTTCAGACTCTTTAATGCTAATTCAAACTCGTCTCGAAGTATAGGATATCCCAAGTCATTATTTTCAATGTCTGATTCCTGTTCTAATGCAGTTAGTTCCTCTCCTGCATATAAATTCCCTATATATTCTTGCCATCTACTCACTTTCTGTACGTTTTCTATAATGACGTTTCCTTGTGCGTCCCTTATATTTTTGCTATACGGTTTTATATCCCTAAAATTCATTCTAATTAATTTGTATGCTTCGTCTGTCTTTCCTATTTCCATCTTAGTTTGTACCTCTTTGCACTTTTCATCAATCCATTGTTCTTTAGCTTTCCTGCATTTTCGAATAATTTCCCATTTTATGGCTTTGTATCTCTGTTTTCCTGTTTCGTCTGATTTATTTTTGTATTTTCGTCTTTCTTCTATTAAATTCAGGATATCCTTTGTTATCCATGGTTTCTTATTTTCTTTTTGTGTATACCCCAGAATATCTCTGGCCGCCATGTCTAGGCTGGATTTAATGTTATTCCATTCTGTTTCTACTTCCTTAGTATCCGATATTTTCTCGATATCTTTGAGCAATTCATTTGACTTTTTTTCGAATCTTTCTTGAATACCTTTATCTTTTAGTTTCTCTAAGTCTAAGTGCCTTTTTCCGTTTCTTTTTCACATTCTTAAATTTAAGTGCGGCCTTCATAATTACGATGTTGTGGTCAGTATCTATATCTGCTTCTGGGTAGCTTCTACAGTCTTTTACTTGATTCCTAAACCGTTGTCTAACAAGAATGTAATCTATTTGATATCTTCCTATATCTCCTGGCATCTTCCACGTATATCGTCTTCTAGCATGATGTTGAAATAATGTGTTTGTGATGATTAAATTGTTCTTGTCACAAAATTCTACCAGCCTATTTCCCTGTCGTTTTCGTGCCTAAACCAAATAAACCTACTACTGCTCCTTCCCTACCCTCACCTACCACGGCATTAAAATCCCCGTAATTATTAAATTTTCCTGTCCTTTACGTATCTTAATATGTCTTCGATATCTTTGTAGATGGCTTCTACCTCTTCGTCACTGTAGCTAGAGGTGGGCATGTATACTTGTATTATTACTGTGTTTACCGGTTTAGATTTTAATCTAACCATAAGTACTCTTTCGTTCTTTTGTAAGTAATTTTCTACACAGTATCCTATCTTTTTCCGCATAACTATCCCCACGCCCAAATTTCCTTCCTCTGCTCCTGTATGAATTACCCTGAAGTCTCCACTCCAAAAATCCCCCGCCTCTGGCCACCGAACTTCGCTGATCCCTACTATATCTAGTGATAACCTATTCATTTCGATTTTTAGGTTCTCTAGCTTACCTACTTGCTTCATACTTCTAACATTCCACGCTCCGACTCGCAGAATGTTCCCGACTCTTATTTTTAACTTTCCGATCGCATCCTCCGAAGTAGTCCCCTCCCGGAGATCCGACTGGGGGACTATTTTAACTCCGGAATATTTTACCCCAGAGAATGCCATCATTTTATTATAATTTAGGTACGCTGTGTACTTGGGAGATAATGTGGTGGTTTCCCGTTGCCTTCCACATCGCGGTAGTGTGTCTTAGACTGCCATACCGACCCCTATGGTCTCTGCCAATCTGAGTACCGAAAGAGCCGCTGCCCTCTTTCGGGGACAGTACTTTCGTCACAGTACTGAAATATTATTTGTACACAAAAAATTACTTTCCAACTAACGTTGGTAGATTGGCCCAAATCAGTGTAAGTTTACCTTACAAACGGTTCATAGAACACCTAATAGATGTTAGCTTCTTATATTAGAAACCCTCAAAAAAAGCCAAAAGTAGAACTAAACCTGTTCAATTAAACAGTTTTGAGTAAAAATGTTGAAAACTTTCTAACCTCACTTTGGAAATATTTAACTTGATTTAAATTTTATGAATTTTATTCACTTTTATGACGATTAGCGTGTTGTATAGTTTATTTTCACTTGTAGTTCACAGAACAAAATACGCTTTTAGACGTTTCATGGCCCTATTGATATGATTTGCCGGCATGAGATTTGTGGAATATCTATACATTTAAATTTTTCCAAAGCATGTTTAATATTTAAAATTATCAAACAAATTAGGAATCTAATATAATTTTTAAAGACCGATATTGGATTTAGTCTCCCACAATTTTCACTTTTATTGGCTTCACATCATAATAACAAAATTGCTATAGGGCACTACAGCGATTATTAGCAAGCAAGAACGTTATAGAATCTGCGGAAGATCAGATCACCACAACCCTGAGAAAAGTTTCATCGCCGGAGGTCATGAACCGTAAGTGATTATAACTTTATAATTTGTATAAAGTACATGAATTTACTCCATTGAACCTAAATAATTAATTAAGGGTGTTGGGTTGAGAGTAACAACGTTCATCTGTTAACAATGGTAATGAACTGATTGATTGCTTTTGACATCTAGAATCTTCTATAGAAGAATTGTTCAAGAATTTCCAAACACTGTATTTCATAATTTTCCTTACTTTTTGAAAGAGCTTATGACAAATCTTTTAAAAATATTGTTTGAGTTTGATTAAATTTTTATTTATTTTGCATTCATACTTTAATTTCTCATAAATAAACAGAGCAATAATTACGTCATTTGTACAATTTCTATAGATTTCGAGGACCTTGTTCTATACAAAGTACTTTGGTAAATCATTGATCTTTTGTTTTTACCAGAATTTACAAAATTAGGTCAAGACATGGCAACACTTTCCCGATTTTAACTTTAAACAAACATCAATTTCAGTGAAATCAGCTCCGTTTATATATAATTTTTTATCATCAGCTAATACGGTTTGAGAGCGATTTGGTTTTGGTTCTTAAAATGACTTTAGGTCTTTAGAGAAGCACTCAAAGAGGCAATGACCGTCCAGGAAAACACTTTATACATTATACAGTGTGTAAAAGTCAAATAGAACAAATTCATTATTTCGGTTACTGTACATATTTATAAAATATACCGAATCACGTCAAATTTAAATTATAAATTGACATTCTTCAACGTGAAAATGCGATCCCTAACTTCAATCCCTTTCGAATGATAGGTACAACCCCCAATTTTTTAAACGCGAAGCATAGGCTTGTGATATATCGTTTGAAAGGTCTCTTCATTCTCTATTCAAAAATGTTTTAAGTTTATTGCAATAATTAGGATAGAATAAAATAGAATCATGTGATTACAAAAATTCGCTACAATACAATCAAAAACTAAAATGTGATGCAAAACGTAATAAAAAGAATTCTGAATATCAATGCAGTAGATGTTCAAAATGTTCACCGTGAACGTCTTGGCAACATTCTAATCTTAAATAAAACTGTCTTCTAACATTATTTAACATATCAGGCGTGATCAACCTAATCGCAAGCCGATCCTTTTGTTCCACAATATGATTTGTTAACGGACATTTAATTTATTTTTAGAAGGTAATTAAAGGGTAACATAAAATTTTTGTACCATAATAGATAATATTTGTAGGTAGTAGAATTAATGCATTAGGCTTAGATAGCTTAGCATGTATAGTTAAATACTCCACCAGAGAATACTCCACCAGAGAACCCTAGAAAATAAACGTGTTACAAGAACTAAGAGGAACAATCTGAAAATTTATCTGTTAACAACTTACCATTCATAAACAGTTTGAACAGGTAATTTAGGTCGGGTTTCTGCGTATACATTCTACTAACATTCTAAAACGATATTTTTGTATTTCAACAATAATAAAAAAAAGAACTTCTTTATCGGGAAACGGCATGTGCTCAAGAAGGCAGTTAGATATCAAGAGAACGAAAATTTATTGTAGTTAGAAGATAACCACACATTTTGAAGGAGGGACAAACAAGAAAACCGTTTTAAATAACAGATTCATGTATACACCAGTTGTGTATTTTGGGCATTATTCAAAGGTTTACCAATTAGAAAATTACATAAGATCATAATTATTTATATTATTTATACGAAAGGAGGAACATTAAATTAAAACTAAAGATCGATATATTTAGTATATTATTTTATAATACTAAAGGGAAATGTTACATAAATCAAAAACGGTATTAATAAAAAATTTAAATGAAGAATACTTGTATATGCAAGGAAGTGGGACGTTCAATGTAACATGGCAAGGCAACGGCGAATTGACATATTACACTGGATCAGGATATAAATTTGCCAAAGTTAAAATAACATCATTTTGAAGTAGTGCCAAATAATGATCGCCATTCAAATTGCCCTCAATGAAAAAGGGACCAATGATATGGTTTCCAACAATCCCTGCCCAAACATTAACCTTTTGAGAGTGTTGCGCGTGTTCTTCTCTCATCCAGTGAAGATTTTCCGTTGACCAGTAGTGGCAATTTTGCCGATTAGCATGGCCGTTAAGTGAAAAAGTGCACTCATCAGAAAACATAACGTCTTCTTATTGGATAATATTGTTATTCAACATGTCCATCATTTGCTCACAAAAATAAGTTCTCTTATCAAAATCGTCTTCCGTTAGTTGTTGAGTAGGTATCATTTTATAGGGATGCATTTTTTTTTTTAATATGTTTACTATCGATGTATGGCTAACATTAAATTACTGTCTACTTGTTGTATGTCGGTTTTCCTCAAACTCAAGCATCGCATCTAACTTGATTTCATCACTCACTGTCTTATATGACCAAACTCGCGAAAGTGCTTCTCTATTTTACTAATTGTTCCTTGGGATATAGGCGGTAAATCAGTAAATTTCTCATAAAATAGGCGCGTTACTTCCTGTTATGTTCTGGTTGTATCTCCGTAACCAATCATTTGTAAAACTGTTATTTTATGGATTTCCATTAATCTAACCATTTTCCAGAATTGAAGTTAACGAATTTCAAACTAAAATTATAATACTGACAACTTAAATGATAGCACTAACCTTGTCACGGAAATTCTTTAAAATCCATTATAATGCCCGAAACTTTTTTTTTCTTGTTTTTGATAGAAAACCTAAAATAGTGACTCATTTTACTGCTTTACCTCAAAGAAAAAATAGAAAACAAATTTTACATATATTGCATATTTGAAAAAAATGGTGTTGCGAAAATGCAACACTGGGCACATACATTACCAATCAGGATTATATTTACTAATAAACCTCTTCATAATTATTAACAGAGTTTTCTATTTTGTGTTTACATGAAATGGAATAAAACATTTATTATGTAACGCTACAGTACATTTTATATATTTTTTTATTGTTGTGATCTGCAAAGTGCACAACGAGTTCTTTTTTCCTGGGATGTTATAAGATACCCTTTAATATCATATCTTATCTCTGGAACAACCCTGTTTGAAGTGAGTGTAGTGGGGCCTAAATTTACAAAACATGAAATATAATTCCAAACGGCATAAAAAAATTATATACCTGGTTTTATTTCGGTGTTCCAAGTGACAATAGACTTATTGCTTTCGATCTCCGGAATTGGAGCAAATCCAATTGGGTTTGGTCTTTCAAGTGCTGACAAATTTTTTTATGCAAAAACCATGCATTGTTAACAGCAACATTAAGTCCCCAAATAACTATTGGCCAATACCATTTTTTTTATCTCACCGAAGTTCTGTAGTATGCTACATTTTGATCCATGCGATTTGTTCCTCCCATATTCTCATTATAATGTTTAATAAAATTCGGTTGATCCACTGTTATTTTTTGTTTCTGCGAAGGAGTACTTTTTGGCCGAAAAAAGAGGTAGTACAGTATCGCAGTTAGATACCAAGGTTACAGTGGAATTATCATTCCACCGGCAAATCAATAAACAATTTTTTTTATCAAACACACAGTGATGTGTTCCACGCTTAGTTTTTTTTAGATCTTTTACAGGACATTTATGCAAACAATTTGATCTAATTGTACCAGTAAGGCCAACACCCATCTGTGTCATATGATCTAAAAGATCTTGAGTTGTAAAAAAATTATCTGCGTATATTCTGTGTGGCAACTATTGTCCATTTGATGTGCGTGGAAGCTTGTCACAAAATTGTAGTATAACACTCCCACCAAGTCCAAACGTTTCACGATATAAATAGCAGATCCTTTTGCTCCTTGGTAAATGTCAAAATCAATCAGGTATCATACTTCAAATTCCAACACCAACTTTTATAACCAAATCGGATTGGTTTTCCTTGTATATGTTGTTTCATCCCATGTCTTCCATTGTAGGGAATCATAGCTTCATCAATACTACTTTCAATATCCCAGACCGTATACTCGAAAAACGATTTCTTCAGAAAGTCTAGATAAGGGGCAATTTTATACAGCCGATTAGTTGGATCACTTGATAGATTATCATTGAAATGAATAAATCTAATAATAGTTGAACCTATATCGTCTCATATTATTTGAAATAATAATATTTTTTACGTCTTCAGCTTCTTCCCGATACATACGACGTCTTGGGTTTACATTATATTCACCAACTAAAAGTATCCCAAAAAAAACTTTGATTTCTTCAAGTTGCAGTTCCAAATAGAATCCTTTTTCTTGGGCATTTCTTTCTGTCTCATTTAGTATATACTCTGCTTCTAATTGACGAAAAGTTAGATTGTCGATTGTGACTCCCACGTCTTCATCCCTACTATCTACATCTGTTAGTTCATGACATTCGGGTGGTGCTATGTATAAATCTACGGAAGTTGACTGTTTTGTAAAACTTGCCTCTTCAAGCATACACATAATTTTATGGGTTCGTAATTTATAGAACTTAGTATCAGAATTCTTTAAATTGAATTTACATTTTGATGTTGACGGAGTATTAAACAATTTATCTAAAAAGCAAGTGTTAAACTAAATGGCAATTTTATTTTTGTATGCAATATCGATCCACTCACCAATTTCGGTCTGCGGTTTTGATAAACACTTGTTTTCACTTGTCGTACATATTATTTTCCTGATTCTTGTTTTATAAAGTTTAGAACTATGATTAGGAGGCTCACCATGTAATTAATAATATTTACCTACCGCGTGAGGGTATCCAATTAATAATAAATAATAAATGGGAAGGACCTCTAACACTATAGTACCCTCACATTTCGGGACGTTGCCACGCAGCTGCTGCAGTCGGTGAGAAGGGGAGGTTCGTTAAACAACAACACACTAAGACAAAATTCCAATTGTTTTATTAAACGGCCTACTAACTAACTTAACCTAATTACATATGCATACAAAATTATACAGTGATTAACAATATTTACAATAGGGCGCCACCATGGGAATTAAACGGCCCATGGACCGATCGCGGTAATAGCTTTCGTCGCACTTTGATTGTGGCGATGAACTAAGATTGCAGGAAAATACGTCAGAAAATACGTCACTTCACAGGGAAAAATGTTATTAAGTCTCCGGCTAGCACAAACACAACTTAACTAAACCATTCTAAAGTCCTTATTTTATGAATATTAACAACAGTTCTGGGTGCAAACACCCCAATACATATAATTAATTAACGCTACCGTAGTCTAACTAACTTGCATACTGAAACGACCTTCCTTTAATCCCGGGGTCATCAATAACAGGAAAAACACGACCTTCACACGGGTCAAATAGTACAATAACGGAATTCCGGGCTTAGTTATTACAAGCCTCGGACTACGTCGAAACACAATAAAATAAGAAACCCTTCAAAAGATGCGGTCTTTAACAATAACCTAAAGGGATTAAATACTGGAACGGAGATTTAACCCGAAGTTGTATGTTATGAAAGTCGACAGATATTGTATTTAAAGAAATAAATGACTTATGATGCATAACACAGCTTTGAGTTCATAGTAATACCATATATAATAATTACTTACTCAGAAAAATAAACTAACTTTGAACATAACGGCACGCACTTGAATTCAGAGAAATAAAACACTTACTCAATCTAGCAAGACCACGAGCTTCAGACTCTAACGCGTCTGGAAATAAACAACCCCGATTCCCACCGGCTGGCATCCTTATATACATTTAAGTTAATTGAAAAATAACCCCTTTCTTGGCTCTCATACTCGGCTTAGGATACGCCGGTCGTAAATCTTTAAGATTAATTAAACTGCCCATTGCCTAAGATTGCCACACAAGTAGATCTCGGAACTAATTTTAGTTGAGTGCTCCGCTAATTGAAAAATTGCTTCAGACCACCCTGACATAAATAGGATCCTAAAGCATGATTGACATCTAATCATAGATAGCAACTAATCTGACATGTTTAGTGCCCTTAAAGTAAGTGCCTTTAGAAAACTGATTGACTCTTGGATTAGATCTTCCTGGAAACTTCGATAGGACGCTACTTGGGTAGTCTTGAAGCCGTTCGCTCCAAGACCTTCATTCTAATAATTAGAATGCTAAAATTAAACTAGAAAATAACTATTTTTAGAATTCATAGAACTAATTAGAGCGATATTAAAACAGTATGTTACAACCACTTGATGATGACGGATTAATCGACATATTTACTGCAAAAAGTTGAATTATTTCATTATGAAACTACGCATAAACACAATATCAATGTAATTGAAATATTACCTGTTCTCAGTGTTGCAAAAACGCAACAATCAATTATGAAGAAAAATAATTAGCAACAAATAATAAAAATTAAAACTTACCTGTTACACTTGATTTCTAGCGGTATGAAATTAGCAGTAAAATTCTAGCAGTAATTTTTACGAGGAACAAGATGTACAACTGTCAGTAAAATCGCAGCAGTAAATTTTTCGTGCAGACCTTATTGAATAGACAAAATGCGATTTCAGAAATGGAGTTACACTTACACCTTCTGCCTTGCCACAACTATTGAAATGACCAGCCTTAAATAATAAAGTAAAACAAATCAAATGGCAGAAGGTCGTCGAGTTACACCTTCCGCTTTGGCACATATATTCTTAAGACCTTCCTTAGTGCACCTACAAAAACTAAATTTACTTTCGACCAGTATCGGTATCAAAATCGATCCGTGTAAGCTTCAAACACGATCTTTGAATGATATAAATATGAAAACAGTCAGAAACGACGAAAGACCATCGAGTTACACCTTCCGCTATGGCACATATATTGTTAAAACCTTCCTTAATGCACCTGCAAAAACCGAATGGGTATCAAAATCGACCCGTGTAAGCTTCAAAAACCATATTTTAATGAATAAATAGGCAAACAATCACAAACGGCAGAAAGCCATCGAGTTACACTTTCCGCTTTGGCACATATATTGTTAAAACCTTCCTTAATGTACCTACAAAAACTAAATTCACTTGCGACCCGCATGGTTATAAAAATCGACCCGTGTAAGCTTCAAAAATCATCTTTTAATGATATAAATACGAAAACAATCAGAAACTACAGAAGGCCATCGAGCTACACCTTCCGATTTGGCACATGTATTGATAAAACCTTCCTTAATGCACCTGTAAAAAATAATTTTACTTGCGACCCGTATGGATATCAAAATCGACCCGTGTAAGCTTCAAAAACCATCTTTTAATGATATAAATAGGAAAAGAAATCAGAAGTGGCAGAAAACTATCGAGTTACACCTTCCGCTTTGGCAAATGTATTGTTAAAACCTTGATTAATGCACCTGTAAAAACCAAATTTACTTACGATCCGTGTGGGTATCAAAATCGACCCGTGTAAGCTTCAAAAATTATATTTTAATGAATAAATAGGCAAACAATCACAAACGGCAGAAAGCCATCGAGTTACACTTTCCGCTTTGGCACATATATTGTTAAAACCTTCCTTAATGTACCTACAAAAACTAAATTTACTTGCGACCCGCATGGGTATAAAAATCGACCCGTGCAAGCTTTAAAAATCATCTTTTAATGATATAAATATGAAAACAATCAGAAACTACAGAAGGCCATCGAGCTACACCTTCCGATTTGGCACATGTATTATTACGACCTTCCTTAATGCATCTGTAAAAACCAATTTTACTTGCGACCCGTATGGATATCAAAATCGACCCGTGTAATCTTCAAAAACCATCTTTTAATGATAAAAATAGGAAAAGAAATCAGAAGTGGCAGAAGGCAATTGAGTTACACCTTCCGCTTTGGCAAATGTATTATTAAAACCTCGCTTAATACACCTGCAGAAACCAAATTTACTCACGATCCGTATGGGTATCAAAATCGACAAGTGTAAGCTTAAAAAACCATCTTTTAATGATATAAATAGGCAAACAATCAGAAACGGCAGAAAGTCATCGAGTTACACCTTCTGCTTTGGTACATATATTGTTAAGACCTTCCTTAATACTCCTGCAAAAACTAAATTTACTTGCAACCCGTATAGATATCAAAATCGACCCGTGTAAGCTTCAAAAATCATCTTTTAATGATATAAATAGGAAAAAAAATCAGAAGTGGCAGAAGGTCATCGAGTTTCACCTTCCGCTTTTGCAAATATATTGTTACGACCTTCCTTAATGCACCTGCAAAAACCAAATTTACTTGCGATACGTATGGGTATCAAAATCGACCCGTGTAAGCTTCAAAAGCCATTTTTTAATGATATAAGTAGGGAAAAAAATTAGAAGTGTCAGAAAGCTATCGCGTTACACCTTCCGCTTTGGCACATGTATTGCTAAAACTTTCCTTAGTGCACCTGCAAAAACCAAATTTACTTGCGACTCGTATGGGTATCAAAATCGACCCGTGTAAGCTTTAAATAAGTTTTAAATAAATAAAAATCAGAAACCGGAAGGTGTAACTCGAAGGCCTTCTGCCACTTCTGATTTTATCCTATTTATATCATTTATAGATGGTTTATGAAGCTTACACGAGTCGATTTTGGTACCCATATGGGTCGCAAGTAAATTGGTTTTTGCAGGTGCATTAAGGAAGGTCTTAACAATATATGTGCCAAAGCGGAAGGTGTAACTCGACGGCTTTATGCCATTTGATTTGTTTTACTTTTATTTAAGGGGGGTTTTTGAAACCCATACTGGTCGAAAGTTAATTTGGTTCTACTGGGGCTTTAAGGGTGGTCATTTCAATAGTTGTTCCAAAGCAGAAAGTGTAAGTGTAACTCCATTTCTGAAATCGCATTTTGTCTATTCAATAAGGTCTGCCAGTTGTACATGTTCTTTCTTGTAAAAATTACTGCTAGAATCTTACTGCTAACTTCACACCAATTTGATTTCTACTGTCCTTTCATAACACTATTACTAACTCACCAACAGAGAACCTATTATACAAAAATATTTGTTGAACTTTGATGACATAAAAGCACTGCTTAATTAGACTTACATTACTTCCTCACAGTATGAAAGCTGATACTGAAAACTGAAATAAAGGAGAGCAGTATGCAAATGCTGAATAAGGCTTTGTATAAACACATGCCTGCCTAACATTTCTTGAAATGAAGCAATAAAATGAAGCAATTTGCAAAAGTGATTAAAAATCATTTTCTAAGAAGCCTAAATATGTTGCGTTTTTGCAACACTGGGTAATAATGGGAGTATTTTTAATGGATACCATCTAAAAACACATTGATATGGTTTTTGCTTACTTTCTTATCATCAAGACCTAAACGGGAAATAAGTTTTGAGTATATTGTAATAAGTTTTGATTGTATTGTATCGAATTTTTTAATCACATGATTTTATTTTATTATTATCTTAATTGTTGCAATAAACTTAAAAACTATAACATTTTTGAATAGAGAATGAAGGGACCCTTCAAACGATATATCACAAGTCAATGCTTCTCATTTAAAAAATTTGGGGTTGTACCTGTCATTCGAAGGGGGTTGAAGGTTGGGATCGCATTTTCACGTTGAAGAATGTCAATTTATAATTTAAATTTGACATGTTTCGAGATTTTTTATAAATATGTACAGTAACCAAAATAATTGGCTTTTACACACCGTATACCATATCAGATTATGAAATAGTTTTAATACTTTTAAAAATTTTTCTATTTTGTGTTCGAATTTTTACTTTATTATATGTTCAAAAAATTCACGTTATATATTACCTTAAGACACGCTTGAGTTGTGCTATGATTTACAGCCTTAAAAATATTGTTTAAATGAACATTCTAGATTGGAAAGTTAGTGTGCAATTTCCTGATAGGTCAAAGTATTTAATGCATCAGAAGATGCGATGTTGTGAAATTATGTAATAATTTATTTACATTGTTCTTACTTTTTATACAATCTTCAGTCAGCAAGTGGGACTTACTTCGTGCTAAAAGTACTTGAAAGTATTTTTAAAACATTTATCTCTGAATTTCAATACAGCATGTCTTGAACAAGGGCAGACTGGCAATATTCCAACGACGTTACATTTTGGAAGACCTAAGTCACGTTTTTACTGCTGTAATTAATTATAAAAACATACAATTTATTTTCACTAGGTTTTAAATGTAGAATCTACTTCTAGAGCTTGATGAAACTGAACAAATTATATTCATATGTTTGGTTCTTAGCAACTTTTAAAATGCATTTTTTTCTCAAAGGTTCCTTTTGTTTAGAAGTCGCCTTTTGTTCTCTCTAGTGATCAAATTGGACGAGAATCTTCTATGAATGAACGTGGACTGTAGTTTGAATACTATGTGCAATAAAACTATAATCACAAATTAAACATTTTTATTACACATGAATAATTAACGAAGAAACGAAGTATTACATTTACATTAGGTATAAGTACAAACATTAATTTACAATTGCCGCGAAGAGGCTTGTGGTTCTCTTAAAAGTTATATTTTAAGCGTCTTGGTTGGCCTTCTTAGCCGTAAGAGCTATCCTTTTAATTTTGTTGGTGTGGGGCAGGGGGATTAGTTACGTTCAGTCCTTGTATCTAGACTATTTTGCCCATACCTAATGTAAATTTCATATCTCTTATTGTTTCCATAGTTATTTTGCATGCTTAGTAGCGTGTTTGTCCTTTCACTATTAAACGATCATTTGTCTAAACATCCTGTAATATTTTATTAAATATTCAGTTACAAAGTTAAATATTTTGAATCTATGCGATTTTGATAACCGGAAAACCTTGAAACTATAAAGTATGGAAGTTTAAAAATTCTTGCAATATAGGTTCACTTATAAATCAGTTTAGAAGGTGTAGTTTGTCAAAATATTTACTTCAGAAACATTCTAATAAGGTGGAAATATGTTTTAAACACATGCATCTTTTAAATAAGTTATGAACATATTACTTAGAAATATGTTTAATTTGATATCATGAAATACGGGTTTGGGAATAACAAAGATTAGAATGCTTGCAATATGTATTTGCTTTAATATGGAAAAGTGTTGTTTATCAAAAACATTTACTTCGAAAATACTATTATCACGTTAAAACTTGGTATCTAGTTATCAAACATTTGTTTACGAACACAAATTTCGAACAATGGAAATTTTCCACCTTGTTATCTTTTCAAGGCATTATTAATCGAAATGATAAATTTCTATGGTTTCATACAGGATATAGACCGTTAATTATACACTTAACTATATAATTCTGCAATATTCGTTACATATATGTCTAACAAGTTAACCAGGCGTTACTTTGAAACCGCCAAGTTGAGTTTTTAAACAGCCATAATTCGTGGAATTTTACATGTTGTATCGAGGCCACTTACTTTGTTATTTTCGCTTATCTGTAGGTGATGTTTTGAAAATAGTTTCCATGTAGTTGTTTGGTAGACAGTAATTGTTTTTAAAGGGAAAGTACGATATCATTTGATGGATTATCTCCATCTATATATACAAGTTAAGCGGAGAAAGGGATGATTATTATGTAGCGTCCTTTCACGTGAAGAGACCTGAAAAGTCCTGATGTTACTTACGATGCTTTCTTTTAAGAGAAATTATTGTGGTTCAGTTGTGTAAAATCAGAAATAGTAAATGTGTGTAATTGCCTAGTAGGAACGTTTTGTCTCTAATAATTATGAGCTGATAAGGTAAGATGAGTACATACTGGAGATGGTCAAGTGGTTGACTCAAACTCCAACTTACTCTCCTCCGACACAAAAAGTAACTTAAGGTAGGGTCATACTGTTATTTGTTTCTTTATGCTCTAATTTTTACGCGTGGTCATTGCATGCTAAATGTACAGACTCTAATTCAAAATTAATGATGCAATGTGAGTACAAAATGTGATTACGCAATTGTTTTTCAAGTCACAATCAAAATAAACGTAAGCTAGGGTAGAAGCACCTTGATAAAATTTACTTAATTTAATTAAGGTTATGGAACGTAGGTTTGTATAGAAACAACCTGATAAAATTTACTTGTTTTGATTAAGGTTGTAGAAATGCGAACATAAATAACTAGTAGTGATTAATTATAAATTAATATAAGCTTATTATTTGGCTATTTATAAAAATTACTTTCAACGTAATACTATTGTTTTTAGATTTGTCTTGAAATGCATTTTAATAGGTAAGGGCTTTGATAGCTAGCCTGTTTGTCCCCCGGTACTCCCGCTTCAACAAATATTTTTTGCAGTTCGTTACTAAAAGCTACCGGATTCCTTGTTTCACTGGACCTAAAAATTAAATTAGAACCCCCTAACTCCTTAAATCAATTTATGTAAGATAAATTGCGTCTTTTATCTAATGCTACTACCTCAATTTTTTCTTTTGTACTTCCAACGTCTTGACTCGATCCCGGATATTCATTCCTATTCCCATTTTTCAAGTCTTGCAACATATGAGTACTCATTTCCTCCACACTAGAACTCACCTCCTTCGTCATACTACTTAAATTTAAGTTTACGTTTTTAAACGACGCATCTAGTTTTTCAGAGTGCACTGTTGTTTGCCTGTATCGCCATCATATTATGTATTAAAGCTTTAGTACACTCAACTAATTTTTTAATAGAGTGAAAGAGCCCATCCTCTTCCGGTTCATCACGAAGTATCTTCTTCTTTTGCGGCATCTTTGTGATGTGCATTACAAACAAAGTCTCATAACAGCAATCAAATAGAGCAGGTAAGTTTAGCCCCCAGATGTTTTACAAACGCGTATTATAACCATCTGTCGCCTGCGGTTCGTGTTCACAGTTAGTCAGTTTGGATAATACTCATTGTTGTTAGTGGTTGCGCACAAGTATGGTTGACTATAATTGCAACTTTCTTTATCGTCTGATGTCCGTTAATAGTCTAAATATGAAACTTGTTTGTACAGTGTCAATAATTGTTATATAAAATTGAAAGAGCCTACCTTATAAGTGATATCGAATAACGTGCAATTACCCTTGAACCTTCATGCAGTCCCACGTTGGGCACCAGATGTGGATATGTCTGACATCAACCATATACCAACCACAACACTCGAGTCTACAACTATATTTTATTAAAAATGTAAATTAATTAAGTTTTGTTTCACTTTCAACCAAACTTATTGAGTTCAGAAATATTTTTCTATTTAAAATTTTCTTTCTTTTTCTACCTTCCTCCTTCCCACTTTCCCTCCCTCCATTGTCCCTATCTCCTCACCCCAACCGCTCTTTGTCTTTCCATTCTTCCCCCTCTCCACCCTTTCCTCTCTCTATTGCCCTCCTCCGACCTTCATTGCTTGCATGAATCGTGTAAGCCTAACTACTATTGCTAGTGATGAAGTAAAGCAGGGTCAAGATATTTGATATTCTACAAAGATGGTGTGGATATATATAGTGTATTTCGCAAAACAGTGTAGTGACGTCATATGCATCAGCTACTACTATGTTGCTAAGCATCACATATAAATGCATTTTCTATGGTTCAAATAGTGCTACTGCCGAATGACAGCCAACAGACGTAAAATGAAATAAAATTTCCAAAATGCTAATGAAACGCAAAGTGGTGCCAACCTGTAGCATTTATTTTTCCTAAATATTACACGCACATAGTTTCGGATTAAATTTGGCTGCAAAAACTACTGTCTGTGACGTCACTACACTGATTCGTGACTATAACTGTAATTATGCTAGTTTAATCATATATATGAGCGTTGAAACTTTATGACTATCCAAACTGAAATACAAATTTATTAACTAGGGGAACTGAAACTAAAGAGGTACTTGGAACAAAATCGCCCCGCGTTATAGGTACTAGTTAATCAAAAATTATCTATTAGGGATGGAACAAGGTTATTAATTTAGTCGAACAAGCGTGATCGTGCCATAGCTCCGGCATGAGTCCTGCAGGGAACACAAGGGTGGTCGTAGGTTTGTTGTCAACACGGTTCCAAAAATTACAAAAGAAGGGAAAGGGAAGACGCCACAACATTCAATAACTCAACAACTGGATGGAACTACCCACAAAGAGAGATGTGGGAACCCTAGTGCAAAAACTACTTCAACCGTCCTTAAAGCTCAGGATTACCGTTTACAAATAAAGAGACCACACCTGAAAAACAATCACAGCACATATATTGAGATCACTATTTGTCACCTAAAAATAATACCACAAATATTAATGTATGTTACAGTTTCAAAATTGTGGAATAACCAAAGATAACAAAAGCATTTCAATAAAATGTTTATATTCTTCAAAATAAGTAACAATCTTTTCAAATTAGTATTTTTCACGTAAGTATTTACAAAAAGACATCATGACTGGCAGGTATAATTGTATGGAATTAGATGCATTTCATAAAACTTTTCTTAAATAAATTATTTTAACAAACCACATTTTCATCTAAGGAACTACCAGATCTGCTAGCTTTACAAAACAAGATTGTTTAAGATGAAATTAATTTCTTATAATTTCAAAAGGAATAAGTACTTTGATTTAAGCAAACGATAAAATAGGTATTTTCACTTTTCAATTAACCTTTGACCATGCTAAAGACAAAGTTCAAACATGTGGTGAGATTATTTACAAACGAACATAAAGTTTAAATGGCCTTGAACTGAGTAAACAACTTTACGACACAAGAGTGTGCTTCTAGTTACCAAAATAATTCCCAAAAAGCAGGAAAGCTTAGACATTACTATAATTATTTTATGCAACCTTATTAGTTTGTCATTTAGACGACGTGTTAAACAGAGCACATGCTCTTTTATAAACAGGACAGTTCTAAAAGTACCCAACCAAGATCGGTCTAAACAAATTTAATGAAAAGTATTCTTACCTTACGTAAATATTTTTCAAATTACATTACCACACAGTATTTTTAAATCAAAACAAAATTACGGTTTGAAAGTTATCCATCACCAAAAGATACAAACGAGCATTTTATCCAGATACCACCTGAAGCTTTAATCAGCCAAAGACGCCATGTCTACTACATATGTTCGTTGTTCTACACAAACCAAATTTGATTCCTATATCTTAATAATGACAACTGAAAATACTTTATTATACAATGCTAGATTAAATTCAAAAGTATAATATTGTGTAGTCTTAGGGAGCTACTTGAATTTAGCATCAGCTTATTAACAAATTGTGAATTCTACAAAATTGACGACCCATGCTGACAGCTCTATGGGATAACCCACAATATCTCGTTCGACGATCCGACTGCTTATCTATGCGCAGTCACAAGGAACACAGATATTAACAATAGCCAGAACTGCACGGTGAACGAATACATGCACTTATTTGCCTGAAAAGATATGAACCAATGATGCATACCTGCATGACTTAATTTATTTATTAATTGAATTAGAATATTCAAACCTTGATACCATCACGCAACTAATTAAACGAATAATAAATTTGCCGGTATTTCTAAATGGTACACCACCTCTTTCCAAAGTGAAAAAAAATCTTAGAATAAGAGAACATCATAACGTAAAATTGACAGATTTTTTTAACAAAATGTACTTAACTACATGTAACAAACCCACATCAAACCCATCGTTACTTACTCACTATTTATGACGTGGGGCAACAATAAGTTTCAAGGTCCCAATAGATTTCGAAAAAATATTATTATCCCAATCCCAAAAAAGTCAGGAGCTGATAGGTGTGAGCATTTTAGAACGGTCAGTTTAACTTCCCACGCTTCCAAAATACTAACAATAATTATTAAAAATAGAGTAGAAGCTTTGACTGAGTATTATTTAGGTGAAGACCAATATGGTTTTCGTAAAGGCAGAGGGACTAGAGAACCGATACTAACGATTAGGGTAATTATCGAAAAATAAAGACTCATTTCGCTTTATAGATTTAGAAAAAGCATTTGATAGGGTTAATTGGATTGTTATGTTCAGGGTTTTGCGAAAAATAGGAATTTCCCATAGGGATAGAAAAATTATTTACAGTCTATATAAAAACCAAAGCGTAATAATTTGATAAAATAGAAAAGGAAGCTAGGTTTAGAAATGGTGTTAGACAGGGCTGTATACTGTCTCTCTTGATTTTTAATGTTTATATTGAGGAAATTTTAAACTTAGCTAGAGAGTGAAAACCGATAAGTATTAGTGAAAATAGACGTGTTACGTTTTTCAGATGATATAACCATAATAGCAGAGTCTAGAAAAGAGTTAGGAAAGTTTTTAAATATTTTAGATGAGATACTACAAAGTAACTATAGTATGAGAATTAATTCAGTAAAGACAAAGATAATGACAAGTGAGTTACAGCCTAGTTCTAAACCAAAATTAAAAATAGGTAATACCGAGTTAGAGGAAGTAGATGAATTTTGCTAATTAGGTAGTATAATTACAAAGGACGGACGTAGCAGAAGGTATATAGTAGCTAGAATAGCCCAAGCTAAAAAAATGTTTTTTAAAAAAGAAATACTTACTTATATCTAATAGTATTAGTTTAGATAATATAAAAAGTTTCTTAAAGTCGTACATATAGAGCGTTCTATTATATGGTAGTGAGACCTGGACAATTAAAGAGATAGATAAGAAAAACTTGGTGTTATAGAAGTATGTTAAAGATTAGAGATAAGAGTAACAAATGAGGAAGTTTATAAAAGGATAGGCGAGGAACCCTGTATGTGGAAACAATTAAAAGTCAGAAGAGATAGAATGATAGAGCGCCGGTTAAGACATAAGGGACTATTTAGTAAGGTCTTAGATTATAGATCACCACATAAAAATAGAGTAGGAAGACCTAGACAAAGCTATATTAAAGATTTAGGTTGTGAAGAGTATGAAGACCTTTTTAGACTAGCTCAGAATAGAAATGAATTTAGAGTTGCGTCAAACCGACCTTAAGTAAGTTTGAAAACAAAACAAAAAAAAAATAAATAAAAATCAGTTAACTAAATGTCACCATGATATAACTCACAATTAGTTAGCGGTCTGGCATGTTGGCAGTGATTCGCTGCTTAAGCCACCTTACCATATCATATAATTTAACACTTTTCCATTTTTGGAGGGGATAACCAGGTAATATTTCATTTCTTTATAAATGGGAATCATGTAAATATGTTGGTAGTGAGTTGTGCTTTGGCGCGTGAAGACATCACATCGTTCTACGAGCTCTCCTCAACTGCAGCTTAGCTTAGGCTAAGATTATTGTACTTATTAGTACAAATTTATAAAAATTACAATTACAAGAATTTAAAAAAATTGCTCTTCTCAGGGCGATGGACGTGACGAACCCGAAGTGTGCTTCGGTGATGTTTACGGACCGTGACATAGACACCGAAACAATCAAGGCACGTCGACTACGTAAACAGCACTCCGACTCCGAGACAGAGACGAAAGGTACACACAAGAGAGCAGACCAAGCCTCCGAGAAACAATACACGACCGTGCCTGACGTACTACCCGTTGAGCCGACAAAGATACCTATATCCTACGCCACAGAAACCTCCAGCCCATCATCCACGAGCACAGCAAGACCAACGACCTCAAACCCTACAAACAAGACCGAAGCGACGAGTAACAAAATCCCGCCCATTTTCATTGCTACAATTCTTGATTTTATCAAGCACGCAAAAAAATGAAACGAATTACGAAACCTGATATAAACATACGAGCAACCGGACTAGATGCACGAATACACGCAGCCGACGCCGACGAATTCAGATTTGCACAGGACTACCTGAAAAAACACGCCATAGAATTTCACACCTACGGATTAAAAACTGAACGACAACTCAAGATTGTAATCAAAGGACTAACTGCGAACCGGAGGACGTCACCAACGAACTACTGGACAGAAATTTCAAGATCGCACACGTGACTAAGCTACAATCCAAAGACAAACAATACAGTAACACTTTCCTGGTTATATTGAAGAACGAACCGACATCGCACACCTTCTACGAAATACGCGAACTATTATACTGTCCCGGCGTTAGGGTCGCTGCCTTCCAATCGAGGGTGGAGATACCTCAATGCTTTGCATGCCGACGATACGGACACTCGAGCCTAAACTGTGGATACCGACCGCGATGCATCAAGTGCAGCAAAGAACATTATGCATCTGAATGCATCAAGAAACGAGACCGACATGTGCTAACTGTGGAGGACCACACCCCACAAATTACAGGAACTGTCCAGCCTACCAACAACTACTCGATAAGAAAAAGAAAACGCACCAACCACCAGCACCGTTACTCGCACAAAACGCATCCGACAGCTTCGACTCATACGAAGAGGAAGGCTGGACGAGAGTCGACCGCAACAAGAAGACACGATTACGCAAGACCCCACAGGAAGCGCCGACAACACCGACTGATGCGGTTACCGCAACAAAATCCGCCACACACACTACACCAGACACCGGCAGCTCCACCGACGTCAGTATGGACACCGCTTCCGAGAAACGAGAGAAAGGAAGACGCAGACGATCCACAAAGACCAAGTCGACAAAAAAAAAGACGACACCGACCACCACCACAACGCCTACAACAGAAGCACACACCACCGAAAGGACTTCTCCGGCTGCCCAAGCACCTGGAGCAGTCACGCCTCAAACGAGCAAACAGACTACTGAACAAAGCACTACAGTGGACGCATGACTCATATCGATCTACATGGCTGGGGAACCCGTTATTCCGCTTCTCCTGAAGGCGCTGTACGACATTTTCACGACACTTAATGGATAATCAACAAACACGACGACAACTGCGACTACTCTCTTGGAACGCCAACGGAATAAAACACAGACTAACTGAACTACGACACTTTCTGACCGAATTTGACATCGACATCGCACTACTACTTGGAAAGACGAAACTAAACCACAACCACGCACTCAAGATCGCAAATTACACAACTCACAGAAAAGACAGGACCATCGAACCAGGACAAATAACAAGTGGATGAGTAGCCGTACTTATTCACAGACGAATCACGCATCACGTACTAGACTTTCCACAAACACAGCTAGATCCTGTAGGCGTGGAAATATACGCAGACGGACGACTACTGAGACTCATCTCCGTATACCGAAGCCCAACGAGAAAACTATCTACGCAAGACATCGTATAGCGTTTAAACTGCTAAGGGGTTATTTATTAAGTGCTTCACTCCTATGTGACCAGCTGAAAGGCACAAGGATGTTTGACGAAGATTTCCAGTAAGTGTAAAGAGCCCACGGCAAGTTTCGGTGGAAAATGGCTCGTAGATGAGGAAACCTCTAAAGACTAAGCGGCTAGTCGAGCTATTTGCTCTGGGTAGAACATGAGCTGTGGGTCGAGGTTGGAGTGCGATCAAAAATGTAAAGAATATGGCGCCACCGAATTTTTGTGTACGAAGAAGACATTAATTAAGTCTCTTGTATAAGGCGAATGCGGAAACCTTTACTCGATCACCGCTATACAACATATTACTGAAACACAATCCCCAAAGTTTTCTTACCTTATGGCTCGATATTGACCCTTATAGATGCACTGCTACACCTGTAAACAGATTAAAACAAAGATAGCACTGTTTGTGCATTTATATCCAAAATTAATAATTAATTAGAATCAACCCTCATTCGTTCTAATTACTAATCATAGTCTTGATCAAAAATAAAATCTATTCCTTCAGTTGCAATAAATTATTTACAGGACATCTTCTTTAAATAAGTTTGATTAGATAATATTAATGACAGATATGTACATATGTACTTGATAATATCAGTATTTCTCACAAATAAAATATAATAATTTTATATTAGCAAGGTCTAGCAAAATTTATCTTTAAATGATTATGAGTTTTCTGAATATTTAACTTTACATTACAACTTCTGTTGGTATGAGTAGTACTACTTCAATCTCACATTCTATGACAAAATATTCCACTTAACAATTAGTGATATGTAAAATGTAAAAATTTAATGCTCTAAGATTAGAATAATTTATGTTTCAAATCATCACTCCAATTTTCATTAAGTATAGAATTTAACTTTTCCTACGTTCATAATGACATCTACCGTATATTGTTAGTACTAATAAAAAGATTTAATATAAAACTTTATAGGTTCCTGTTGCATAATTTAAAAATAACTTGTCTGTCATTCACCTAATGAACTTGAACATTACCACATGATCAAACAAAAAATTATTTTTCTGCTATACCCAATGCTACAGCTGACGTATAAGAAAGCAAATTACATACCAGATGTTAATCCAACGGAAAAATACTTGCTAGGTATAAGGACCATACCCGGAATTATAATTGATAATTTATAATCCTCTGGTTTCAGCAACTAAAAACATTAGGAATCTCCAATTCCATACCAACCAATCAGCTGCATACTGAATTTCCTACACGACATCACGGTGTCCACATTGAACAATTGAAGCACGCCAATTCGACTTTCGTACAAGGTTAAACTTCACATAGTTACTAATAAATTTTCATTTCTTGCCCAAATAAATTATATATATTTTTTAAATTTCAAAAACTAAGATGTACAAATTATCCTAGATTGCACTAAAAATATCAATTTAGTAAGGCTATAAACTCAGTAATACTTACTGTTAACCAAAGGCCATTCAAACAATTTAACGTCTCGTCAAATGCGAGCTAATTCCAACCAAGTGTGTACATAAAAATGCGCGTCGCCGAGACGATATCATTTAAAGAAAACAATTTTTAATCTTTCTGTGCTTCCAACACCGGACTGCAACAACGTCATGTTTCTTGATTTCAAGGAACAATTGACCTCCTCTAACAACAGTTCAGTTGGAAGTGATAAGATGACCTGTGTTGCCGCCTGACAACAAGCTTAATATTACAATCATCTAACAGAGGGAACTCTTATGATGACACTAACAAGGGGCATCTTTTGTCACCGCGTAATTTAATACTTTCAAATTGAAAGCTTATATTGTTTTCAACAATATTCAATATTTATTTCGTAGATTGTGTAGCATTATTATACTTAAGTTGGTTATTAATGAATTAAATAAGTTAGATATCTGTGAAAATATTGTCAGAAAATAAAATTGTTACAATCGACAACCTAACGCTCGGAGACACCGCTACGATAATCATGGGTGACTTAAACGCTAAACACACCACATGGGGCTCCAGAATCAACAATCGTGACGGACTGACGCTCTTCACTCACTCACTGGGTAAAGACTTCGATATCACCGGACCAGACACACCAACAAGAATACCTCCAAATCCAGATCATCAACCTGACGTACTAGACATAACACTAGTGGAAAAACATGCCGTACAACTTGACGACAGAAGTGATACAAGACCTAAGCTCCGACCATCTACCGATATTAACTACGATTCACACAACGCCACATACACAAGAGACGAATAACACCGTCACATCAACAAACTGGAGGAAGTTCAACGAGTACCTACAGCACAAAATAACATCTGGAAACCCGACCATCGACACACACGAACAAATCGACGCAGCCACAGAATACATCACTAATACGTTACAAGAAGCACTAAATCACAGCACTACGACAAGAATCCGGAACACTAACAGACCACGACTTCCTGACTACCTTCGTGATATCATCAAGCAGAAAAGGAGGTTGGTCCGGAGATGGCGGATAACGAGGGACCCAGCCATAAAAACCCAACTAAACGCAACACAAGCTGCACTTAAAACCCTACTAGACGAACAAAATACGCAACAGTGGACGGAACATATCAACAATGTTCTCGAAACTGAGGTGAACTTACATCGACTCAACAGAGGACTCATAAGAAGACATCAACTATCCAACGCACCACTAGACGGACCAGACGGAAAAATCTACAACGCCCATGAAAAGGCAAACATATTCGCCACGACACTACAAAAAACATACCGAACCCAACAACACACCAGCAACGTGAAACACACGTAAACGAAACCATGGACGAACTACTACAAATACATCCAGAAGACCACATACCACTCATTACACCAAAAAACATCAAACAAACAATCCTCGGCAACAGAAACAGAAAAGCACCCGGAAAAGACAACGTCACAAACCAAGCACTCAACAACATCACGAAATGCACACTGGCATACATCACGAGACTATTCAACGTTATACTTCTACAACGACATTATGCCACAGCATGGAAGACTGCAATTACAGTAATGATACACAAGACAGGAAAAACAAGAACAAACCCGTCACACTACCGACCGATATCGCTTCTCAGTGCGTTATCAAAAATATTCGAAAGACTACTACTACAAAAATCGAAACATCACCTACGAGACCGACAAGAACAATTTGGCTTCAGAGAAGATCACTCGACCACACTACAAGTAATACACGTCATAGACCACATCGCAGAGAACTACAACAAAGCTCACGTCACGACAGCAGTATCTCTGGATATAAAAAACACATTCGACAAGGTTTGGCACAGAGGACTCCTGTACAAACTAGCGACCATACACCAAGTACTACTACAATACATACAGCTACTCGACAGCTACCTCACAGACCGAAAACTATAAGTACGAGTAGACGGACAGCTATCGCACGAAGTACCTATCACGGCTGGAGTTCCGCAAGGCGGATGTCTCTCAGCAGCACTGGTTGGGAAAATGGAAAATACAAATCAACGTCGACAACACAGAAACCATACTTTTCTCACGACACAGACTATACCAACACCCTCCGGTAGCGTTTGAAGGGCAGCGACTGCCGTGAAAGAACACCATACGATACGTCGGAGTGACGATCGACAGAAATCTCTGCTTCCACAAACACTTAGGCGAGACGTTCAAAAAAGCAAGACAAACCAAAGGCTACTTACATCCGATGCTGACATTTAAGAACCAGCTACCGACAGAAACACGGACCAGAATTTACAAAACGCACATAAGACCGATCATCACCTACAGATCACAAGCATGGCTGACATACCTATCAAAGACAAACTTACGACGCCTGGAAGCATTCCAGAACATCATCCTTCGACTGATTACCGGCGCACGGTGGTACGTCAGAAACGATACAATACGAAACGACTTAAACATTTCCACAGTACACGAATACTGTAGAACAAACGCCACAAAAACTTATCAAACAATAGACGACTCACCACACCCATCCATACGAGACGTTGCACCGCTACAAGGCACGCGACAAACAATCAAAAAACCAGCACGCCGACTACTAGATGTGTAACATAACATCAGACAAAAGCACACCAGACCGTAACTAGTTGGCTAAATAAAAAAACCACTAGGACACAGCACAAGATCCAGACCACTAGGTGGAAAAAAATAGACACCTAGAACACTCGCACGACAAAACGATACAGACAAGACAGCAAAAACCACTAGGTTAACGCTGACTATTAGACGCGTCCTGAGAGGGCAGTATCAATCAGGATCATGAAACATGTTGGAGTTGTTTAACAACCATCAGGTTGCTAATATCTATGTAGAGCCAAGTGGATAAGAAAAAGATAGAAGGATATAGGAAGACCTAGACTAAGCTATATTAGTCAAATTATTAGAAATTTAGGTTATGAAGGGTATGTAGAGCTTTTTAGATTAGCACAAGTTACATACCCCTCATATTAAGATATATATGTAATTAAATGAAACTATTAAAACTTAAGTTAGATTGTTACAAGGTATAAATAGAAGGACACCAATAAAAGGTTAATGTAAATTCACAAACCAGACTTGAGAACGGAAACAGACATTGTATTCAAGACGCAAGATGAAACTGCAGGTGCAGGTCAGAGTAGGTTATAAGACAGCAATTATTAGAATTAAGATTACTAAGAAGTAATACATTGTACTGTATAAAGAAATAAGCAGACACGAGCTCTGTAGTTCCCATAAATAATGTGAGGGGCAGGGATAGCATAAATACCCTCGAAAGCCCAAGATGGCCAGTCAGTCTGGAGCTTCACAACTTTTACTTTGTTGATTGTTTAAGCTATTCACCATATTTTTAGTTTATTTAATTAGCGAAAGTCAACTTAGAATTATTTCGATCTCCACACGTTACTGCATATAACGTACATGTAAATTAAAATCAATATTGTAATTCTGTATAAAATAAATTTGATAGAAGAGTTTTTTGAAGAAGCTTTTTTAAAAATCCGCTCCAAGAGAATATAACAGAACAGAATAGAAAAGAAGTTAGAGCTGCGTCAAGTCGACCTTAAGTAATGTCGAACACAAAATGATAATGAAATACCAGATAGTAATAGTATGGGAAAAAAATTATTCAGGCGGGTTCCTCGGGGACCTCGTGTTTTTCGCAGGAAATTTTAAACTTTGCTTCTTATGTTGTAAAGTCAATTTTTCACTTTCAAGATTATAAGCTAAGATATTATTTCTTTTAGATCCTTCAGCGTCTTTGTAATTTTGATATTCTGTAATTTTATTTTTCTTTTAAATCTTGATCAGCAATTACCATAAATTTGAATATGAACGTTTTTCTTCCAGTACAAGTTTCGAAACAAGCGAAGAAGTTGCCTTTGGTATTTTAATAATACCTATTTGAATTTGCATAATCAAAGGTGCGCTTCTTATTGTACGTCAGGTACAGCGTTAAGAAAAATTCTTTTTGTAACTAAACTACTTTAGATTTTATACAAGTTGAAACAACAGTTACATTATACTTTATTTTTGTAAGCGTTTAAAATTTTTTCTGTCTAATGGTAATCGATTTTCATGGCGAAATTGAGAAATGCCAAGTAGTATTAATAACTCGATAATTGCAAAATGCCAAATGCCCGCCAGTTATTTCTTCTGTTTCCGCATGCTCAACCATTCTAAAATGCAATTTACAATGAATAATAATGCAATAATTACATTAGAACAACCGGAGAAAATACGTTATGATTGCCCAAATTATTTATTCGAAAGAAGATCCAAGTAGTTAAGTTATTACGCAAGATGACTTGATAATAATTTATGGTTCAATGTGCGTTAAGCGTGAATTCGTCCGTGATTAAAGGTTTGTAAAAATACTTCGCGATGCGGTGAATAGCGGGGCCACGGGCTTCGTAGACTGGGACCGGTCCGACTGGGCCTCTCACCAGCATCGTGCACCAACTCAGATGACTCCAGTAACTGCTAACCTCGCGTTATAGCATAAGGACTGATAGTTCCTCCTCGAGCGATCTGATCTTAGTCGCTTCAGTGGGTGTTAACAATTAAGTGCAACAACCTTAAGTAGTTTGTACTCGAGTTTTTGTGTTTGTGTCCGATAAAATTTGATATAACCCGGAAGTGTTCCAGATAGTAAAATTGCTACAAGAGGTAAAGAAACTTTTCTGCACTTTTGCAGTGATGTATCTTCTTTGTTTTTGGTGTGTGGTAATAGTTCGTTGCGCAAAGGTCTGAAACGGATATCCTGCAGAATCTTGTACTAGAAGGATATAAAAATTTTTGCGGTAATAAATTCCTGGGGTATGCGTTGAAAGAAGTTTTTAACGTACTGACAAGAAGTAAATTAATTGAATTTCTAAGAAGTTGTAAGCAGTAAATGCAATAGCTATAACAAAGGAATCTAAAAGTAAGTACATGGTTGTTGGTTATATTAAGGCTAAAAATCTTTTCATAAAATGCATCAAGTCCAGAATAATCAAAATGTGAAAAAAGTTTTAAGTTTGTAATTTTTAATTAACTATTAGTACAAATATTTTGCTACATTATAATGTTAATAAAATAAGTAAGGCTGCAACCTGTAAATAGAATATTTTATATGCTTGCAATATAATGTGCATTTTTTTCAAATTTTTGTCAAAAATTCGAGGGGGCACCAGGGCCGGATTTAATTATGGGGTGCCCTACAAAATTTGAGATCCAAATTTATTAAAATATTTAAATTGTTGCTGCTTTACTTTCACAGTGCATTTATTCAAAATGTATTGGAACTGAAGAGAAACTATTACGACTTTTTATCTAAGATCTATTAAAAAAATAAAAATATTCATCTTAAGGTTTATATCTAATTATACTATACAACAAAAATAAAAAAAGATTTTTCACTGGGTTTATAGTGTGTAATAATGATATCTCACTTTACACTCGACAAAGGTTATCCTACCCTTAAATTCTTTAGAAATGGACAGCCTATTGATTATTCAGGAGGACGTGATGCTGCCCAAATAGTAGCTTGGCTTGAAAAGAAAACTGGTCCTGCAGCTAAAGAGCTTAAGACAGTCGAGGAAGCTAAACAATTTATTGAAGAAAATAAAGTTGCAGTTGTTGGTTTCTTCTCAGATCAAACTTCAGATAAAGCTAAAGCTTATTTATCTGTTGCTAATGCTGTCGAAGATTATCAGTTCGGAATCACTTCTGACGAAGCAATTTACAAGGAATATGAAGCTACATGTGGTTCTATTGTCTTATTTAAACAGTTCGACAAAGGAAAATCCATTTTTGTAGGTGAACATACTGAACAGAACATCAAAAGTTTTGTTACATCAAAGTCGCTACCAAACCTCGTAAAATTCAATCATGAAACGGCATCTAAGATCTTTGGAGGTGAAATTAAGAGCCATTTACTCATCTTTGTATCTAAAAGTGATGACAAAACCAGTGCTATTGTATCTGCTGCTCGTTCTGTCGCCAAACCTTACAAATCTAAAATTTTGTTTGTTACAATCGATGTAGAGGAGGAAGACCGCCAGCGAATTTTAGAATTCTTTGGAATTAAAAAAGAAGAGGTTCCCACTGCTCGTATTATTAAACTTGAGGAAGAAATGTCAAAATTCAAACCTGAATCGTCCGAACTTGATGCTGAAAGCATAACTACATTTGTAGATAAGTTCTTAAAAGGTGAGCTTAAACAACATTTATTAAGTCAGGAACTTCCTAAAGATTGGAATAAACAACCCGTGCGTGTTCTTGTTGCAAGCAATTTCGATGAAGTTGTATTAGATAAATCCAAGGACGTCCTTGTAGAATTTTATGCTCCATGGTGTGGTCATTGTAAACAGTTGGTCCCTATTTATGAAAAAGTTGCAGAACATTTTGAAAGTAATGTTGATGTTGTTATTGCTAAAATTGATTCCACAGCAAATGAACTCGAACATACTCGTATTACAAGCTTCCCTACAAATAAACTATACAAGAAAGAAGACAACAAAGTTATTGATTACAATGGTCCTAGGACTTTTGAAGGGTTATCTAAGTTTGTAGAGTCAGGTGGTGTTGAGGATGGTGCAGCAGAAGAGCCAGTTGAAGAAGAGACTGAAGATGATGATACTGCACGGCGAGATGAATTGTAATTGTAGTACTGACATATTTTTGTTCGTTTTCTTTTCAGATTAATTGTTTTCACATTTCATTTGTATTATAATCTGATCATTAAGCCTAAAAATTGACAAGAGGCTAAACAAACTATGAATGAAATTAAAAATAGCATTAGTATAACTAAGGTTTATAATAAAATAATCACATCACATCAGCTTTCATAGTGTAGGAGCCATTTTACACAATACTCAATTTCTATCTAAATTTAGTACTAAATTTGTTTCTACATTTACAAATAAATTTAGTCATGTGTAGACACAACTATTTAGAACTAAATTTGGTACTGAATCATGGATGGAATCCGGTAATATTACACTTGTCCTAAATTTAGTAATAAATTTAACAAAAACATCCTCGTATTTGAAAATGGACGATGAAGATTTGTTGTTAGCGAGTGCGGCAATTTGTTTGTACAAAATTGCTGAAAAGCATAAAGAAAGACAAGAAAATGGTGGTGCCGTCTTTGACTACTAAGACGTGGCGAAGGAAAAGAAATTTTAACAATGTTAAATGTAGAGTTAAAAGTTGAAGATCCTGATTAGTTATAAGAACTTTCTTCGTCTATGTGCAGACGAAGTAGATTATTTATTAAGACTCCTTGAAAATCACCTTAAAAAGAATGATACATTTATGAGAGACGCAATTTCTATACGCAGTAAGTAGCTTGTTTCAAAATACATGTGCAAATATAAGATTGATAATTTATTGCAGATTAGAAGTTACACTTCGCTTTTTTGCTACAGGAGAGTCCTTTTGATCCTTGATGTATAGTTGTAGAATTCACGAAAGTACAATTTCGTTATTTGTACCGCTGGTTTGTGATGCTTTAATAAAAGCTTTAGGACCAAATTACCTTAAAGTAATAATTACTACTAATTGTGCAATGCGTTTCAACGAAAATTACTCGCTCTGTATATAAATAGCTTTTGATATATTGATTTTTATAAATTATGCAAAAACGCGTTAAAATACATATTATAGAAGCATATTTTGCCAAACACAAGTTTGGTATAATTTCAAACCCTGTATTCATAAAACCGCAACCTCAATTTTTTGGGTCCCCGTATGATCTTTATAGATGTTCCAGGTACCCGAGATCACCGTAGATATATAGAAATTTCGTTCTTTGGTCATCACAAAATTAAGATTTTATGAAAATATTAGTTCCCGTTTTGTCCCTAGAGCACAACCTTTCCTACTATTTCATTTGTGAAAATTCCGCTCACTTATATATTGAAGAAGAGGATAAATCTATGGAAGTGGGGTTATTTCATGTTTACGAATGAAATTTCTCAAATGTCGTTCGTTTTGTACACTGATATTGAATCCAAGATCATCTCACCAAGACTCAAGATTATATAAAAGTCAGTGTATCAAAAGTTATTTGGAGATTGGTAGTTTTCATTAAAATGGCTATTGAAGGTTCATTACAAAAATGTTATAGGTACCTACTACAGTTGCGGAGTGGGAAAAAGTAGCAGATGATTATAAGGACATTTAGCAATTTCCACAATGTTTGGGTGCTTTAGATGGTCGTCGACATATAATATTTAGACCATCGATATCTGATGGTTCATATTTTTACAACCATAAAGGCACACACAGTATTGTTTTGTTAGAGTTAGCAGATGCTAATTATAAATTTATATACGTTGATCTGGGTATTAATGGAAGAATTAGTGACGAGGGTGTTTTTAGTGCCAGCAATTTTTCAAAAGTTTTAAAAACAAATGCTTTAAATTTTCCCATAGAAAAATGGTAACCAGGCCGCCAACAAAACGTACCATATGCAGTAATTGCAAATGGTGCTTTTCCTTTGTTGCCTAATTTACTAAAACCCTTTCCTCAACGAGGTCTTAACCATGACCAAAAAATATTCAACTACAGATTATCAAAAGCTCTAGAATAGTTGAGAGCAGCTTTGGCATATTAGTAAACCGATTTAGAGTGTTAATGAACCCCATGCATTTAGCACCAAACAAAGTTGAAAAAATCACATTGACTTGTGTTATATTACATAATTACTTATGTTCTGTTAAAAAAAAATTTTACCTTGAAAAGTTAGACAAAATATCATGCAATTTACAAAAGGCGCAAAATAAATTTGGAAACAAATCTTCATGTGTGGCAAGGCTAGCGAGAGAAGAATATACAGCTTATTTTAATTCTGAAATTGGACAAGTGTCATGGCTCAATTAACAGACATGGATTGTAAAATCTTTTTTTATAATAAAAAAGTAAACATTATTCTCAGTATTTTATTCAAATCTACATTTTTAAATTGCATTATATAACATATTGTTGCAAGCTACTATTAGGCAACCCGTCAAACACACACAAGCGCCGTAAGCACTGCATATTCTGCAGGGACCGAGAATCTTCTGGTAATTGCTGGAGGATGAATCATTCTTTTTAATCCAGGGTATAAATAAGACCGATGAGGAAGTACAGAGTTAGTCTATATCAGAATGTCGAATATAAATTATGTCGTGTAAAGTTAAATAGTTGAGCTTTTGGAAGTCCAAGAGTAAACATATATGCTATATGATGTGAATGTGTCTAATGTACATGCAGCTTGTAGAATACATAAATAGACAAAAGTGTAATAAATAAATTATAGTAGTGTTTAGTGGAGTCAATAGACCTATGGTTAGCAATTTAGTTTAAGAAGATATTAGTACTTGTAAATTGTTTAGTGTGATAGTGCTTCGTTGTTAAGTGGACTGAAAACATCTGTAAATAAGGCATATACTGTTAATTAATCTTGTGAACAGTGAGTAATAAAGACCTTTGTTATTACTTGTTTTGAATTAGTGAAACGCGGTAGTAGTAGCCCGCTACAATATTATTAATTTTTTGTTCAGTATCCAGCAAAATATTTGGATCTGTTATCAAATTAAATTTTGAAGCAACATAATCTGCATATATTTGATTGTCAGTCTTTTTTCTATTACATTGCGGCTTTTTAAAATACTTGCAATATCTTTAATTGCATCTTCAGCAGGATCTAAGACACGGTTCTTTGCTTTGTTTAGTTTTGTTTGATTTGTTGATGGTGGATTAAAACTAGTGGAATCGAAGAGATCAGCGAAACATTTTCATTTGTTATAACCTCTTCTGTATAATATTGAGGCACATCCTCATCCCCCACAATATCCTGGGATCTGTATTCAAATAAAATGTTCCCTGACTGGAGTGGTTCCACTGTTAATGTATCATTTTGCTGAAATGATGTAAATTATTGATGATGCTTATTAAAAAAATTATATATTGAGGTTAGGTTTTTTTATTCATTCAAATTTTTCATTACAAGGATAGAAAATTCTATTTTAAAAGTGCTCTTAGGAATGTAGAGTTTGTATTATTAAATGTATATAAAGGAATACCCTTGAGATCCTTATTGTTAATAATAACTTTCAGTTATATAATGCAGAAATTCTCCCAGTATTTTACTATATATAAGTTCTGACAACTGGAATTATACCTGCTTAACACTAACCCAAGCGTGCTCAATTATTGGCTGGCTACCTAGTGCAGAGCACCCTTGGGTTTTAAAACACGATGACCGAAAGCAGCTTATTTCTGAGAAATTGTTTGCTGTTTGAGAACTTACAGTATTTAAATCAATTTGGGTAGATTCATAATCATAATCTTGTAAGATAATGGAGTCCACAGATTTTCTTGGGTTAATATGTTCTAATAAAAATTGAAGTTTACTGTAATACCAAATTGTTGGAATGTAGACCTGAAATTAAGATTTGTTATGAAAGCGCTTGGAGGTTAGTTATATTATTTTTTCATCGTCAACATCTGCACCACTACTTTCGGATTGTTGTACCTTCTTATATTCTGTGGTAAAATTCGTTTTGAGTCCATTCCAACTATTTTTTATTTTTGAAATTGTTACATTAGGACGTAGTTGATACAGTGAATCTTTAATATTTTCTAAGGCTGCATTTCGTGCATGTTTATTATGATACAACCCTGATTTTACATTATATAAACAAGGATTATTATAGTAGACATCAATTAAGGCGCGCACTTCATCATTAGACCACGACATAATTATAAATATAAGTTAGAAAAATCTGTTTATTTGAACGACAACAAACAAGAGGGTATAACATACGAAAATCATACATAACCTACAATAACAATTCTTTATGAAATTCGAACTATTGCGCAGATTTGGGAGTCTATTTATTGAGAAAAATAGGACCGGTTCTATAAATTATGCACATTATTTATATCCTAAATTATGAACTAAATTTCTATGTATTACACCTTTCTAAAAATACTTCTAAATTTAGAAACAAATTTAGTACTAAATTTAGATTGAAATTGAGTATTGTGTAAAATTATATGCCAGATGTACAACCATTCTTATTTCCTGTTAATGCGAATTTAGTCGAACACTATTAAAATATTATCCAACGACCCATGGATTTACAGTCAATTCGAGATAACTTGCACCAAAAAAAATACCATACTCGTGAAGAATTTTTTGTTGATATAGATCAAATTTTTAAAAATTCTGCTTGCTATGACGATGCACCATGGTGTGGACATTGTAAAGCCCTTGCACCAGAATATTCCAAAGCTGCAAAAGAATTAGCAGACAAAGAGTCAAAGATAAAGCTTGGTAAAATTGATGCTACCGAAGAGGAAGATCTTGCTAAGGAATATGATGTCAAAGGTTATCCTACCCTTAAATTCTTTAGAAATGGACAGCCTATTGATTATTCAGGAGGACGTGATGCTGCCCAAATAGTAGCTTGGCTTAAAAAGAAAACTGGTCCTGCAGCTAAAAAGCTTAAGACAGTCGAGGAAGCTAAACAATTTATTGAAGAAAATAAAGTTGCAGTTGTTGGTTTCTTCTCAGATCAAACTTCAGATAAAGCTAAAGCTTATTTATCTGTTGCTAATGCTGTCGATGATTATCAGTTCGGAATCACTTCTGACGAAGCAATTTACAAGGAATATGAAGCTACATGTGATTCTATTGTCTTATTTAAACAGTTCGACGAAGGAAAATCCATTTTTGAAGGTGAACATACTGAACAGAACATCAAAAGTTTTGTTACATCAGAGTCGCTACCAAACCTCGTAGAATTCAATTATGAAACGGCACCTAAGATCTTTGGAGGTGAAATTAAGAGCCATTTACTCATCTTTGTATCTAAAAGTGATGACAAAACCAGTGCTATTGTATCTGCTGCTCGTTCAGTCGCCAAACGTTACAAATCTAAAATTTTGTTTGTTACAATCGATTTAGAGGAGGAAGACCTCCAGCGAATTTTAGAATTCTTTGGAATTAAAAAAAAAGAGGTTCCCACTGCACGTATTATTAAACTTGAGAAAGAAATATCAAAATTCAAACCTGAATCGTCCGAACTTGATGCTGAAAGCATAACTACATTTGTAGATAAGTTCTTATTAAGGTGAGCTTAAACAACATTTATTAAGTCAAGAACTTCCTGAAGATTGGAATAAACAACCCGTGCGTGTTCTTGTTGCAAGCAATTTCGATGAAGTTGTATTAGATAAATCCAAGGACGTCCTTGTAGAATTTTATGCTCCATGGTGTGGTCATTGTAAACAGTTGGTCCCTATTTATGAAAAAGTTGCAGAACATTTTGAAAGTAATGTTGATGTTGTTATTGCTAAAATTGATTCCACAGCAAATGAACTCGAACATACTCGTATTACAAGCTTCCCTACAATTAAACTATACAAGAAAGAACACAACAAAGTTATTGATTACAATGGTCCTAGGACTTTTGAAGGGTTATCTAAGTTTGTAGAGTCAGGTGGTGTTGAGGATGGTGCAGCAGAAGAGCCAGTTGAAGAAGAGACTGAAAATGATGATACTGCACGGCGAGATGAATTGTAATTGTAGTACTGACATATTTTTGTTCGTTTTCTTTTAATGATTATGTAATATTTAAGAAATAAGAATTATATTAATTAGCGATATAAAATTTTTATTTGTCATTAAAAAAACTTGCATTTTTTCGAACGATTGGTTTTCCTCTTGTAATGTCTTTGCAATATCTCTCTAAAGTCACCATGGCTGACTCCCATTTACTCTAGGGTACTACATATCAAGTGGTCCCACACTGGTTGCCACACCATCACTGAAAAATTCATATTTTGTAGGTGCATTCCTTTATTTTTTGGCTATTCAAAACTTTTTTTTATATCGTATCCGGGTCAAAAATGGCAGTCATTTTTATTTTAGACCGCATGCTATTTTTGCGTTTGCAGACATTTACAGTTTTCTAAATTTCTCAGCACTGAGCTACCTTATAGACTTTTCAAATAAAGTGCAATGTATTTATTTAGTACATTCAGGCAGGGTTGGCTTGATTTAAATCATTTTATTTAATTCACGATTTGAATCATGATTTAAATCAAGTGATTTTTAAGGAAACGATTGATTTAAATCATTTTATACTAAGGTATTCATTTTATTTTTAAGTAAGTATAAATTTAATTCGTGTTTCTGCGTTTTAAATGCACTTTCAATTAAAATAAATATTGGACACTTCGACGTTCGACCACAATAGAATTTCTACTAGAAGTAGAAAATAAAATGCATTTTTTCTCTTAATTTTTATTAAAATTTTAACGAATAGATCGAGATCATAGAAGTACAGATAATAAATTAAATATAAATAACAGATAAATCAAAACAAATATAAATTCTGTTTATTGTTGTTAACAGACAGGTAAAAGAAGAAAAATTCTAAGAATAAACATAATGCATGAAACACATATTTTGTAAGAAATAGATTATAACACTTAAATAAACGTACTAAGCTCTTTCTACACCTAGTTTATTTCTTAGTTTTGTATGTACAAGTTCAAATGACGAAAATATTCGTTTCACAGATGCGGAAGAAGCTATTGCACACAGAAATTGTTTTACAATATGTAAATTCTTTGATATATCAGAGCAGAGAAGTTATGTTCATCAATACTTGGTGAACATAGCTTTTTTAAAGGGTTTGGATTGGGCCTGAAGTTTTAAAATTAATGATGATATACCAGTATTTTTTATTCATATTTGTTGGTTCTGTTAATCCTTGCTTTCCTTCATCGGCAGTTAATTTATTAATTGTTTTTGTGGAACCTAACAAACAGTGATAAAGTAATATGGCGTTAAAGACTGACTGTAACGTTTTCGGAAAACGTTAATTTGCTATAGTAACAAATCCAGTTCCTTCTCAAAAATCATTTTAAGGCGTTTTCAAATCTCAACTGTATTAGATAAAAATGCATTGGTTTTTGATACTGCATCTAGCGCTACTGTTCAAAGAATCCTCAGCAGATCGTTTCAAGCAATTGTTAGATACTTTTTAAAATAATACCGAATCAATTTCTTTTCTATGTTCATCGCATATTTTTAAAAGCTTGCCCCAGTAATTCACGTACATCTCAATGCAATCTGCTAAAGTGTTCCACCTGACTTCTGGAGGAACGATAAGTGCCTTTCCACCACGTTGTTTGTATTTAGCAGAAGCCAAGTGGTTGTCACGAAAATATTTCACAACATGTTCTATAATATCTTTCATTTTAAATTCGAAATCTTTTGACAGTAAATTAGCATATGCGCCGTGCAGTCTTATGTTATATTCTAATCAATAACATTTTTTATATTTCGTATATTTTCACGCTTTCTGGGGATGCTTGCGGCATTGTCCGTTAGGAAACTTGAGACGGTACAGTTATGTGTTGTTTCACATAAAGAAATAAAATCTTCTGTTATTGCAGTCAAATAATCTGCCGTGTGCGGCTCTTCGGAAGTATCAATTGTGTCATAGCGAAAAGAACGACCCTCTTCAGATGATACTGTTACACGTATAATAGGTTCGTTGCAAATATTGGACTACCCATCAGTAGACATATTAACATATTGCCCTCTTAAATTTCTAAAAACATTTTTCGTGCTCTAGTAGGGGATAATTGACAAACCTGCCCCCTCATTTCCTCCAGCATCCTCATTTCCTCACACATTCTGGGCTAAATAGCTTTCTTCGACTAGCCATTTCATCTTTCGAGATAAATATATCTTGTTTGCAGTCAGTTAATATTAGATTTTTCTCAGCTACCTGAATTTCTAGGAATTTTTTAGATAGTATCATCCCCAGGGAGCTACCTTCATTTTAAGATTTCTTACCGGTAGCGATTTCAGTCCGTTCTTATAAATTTTTTAGTTATGCGACTCATCAAATTAGTCTAAAATTTTACGCAGAATCCGCAAACATTTAAAATCCGACCAACCATTATCGTTTTACACACATACCCCCTAGCGAACATATAAAAGATTATTTTTGTTTCCTTTAAGATAAATGTACCTTATTCTTAAGCATTATACAGAAATTCGAAACTTGTTCTTTAATAAAACATTCTAAACCCAACACACTCTATCAAAAACATGAGAGACTTTTAAACAGGGTAAAAATTTTATCAATTTCCTAGCTTTACATTTTAATTTCTAAACGCATCTCATAACATAATTATGTAGATAAGCCAATGCTAAACTATTTACATTTAATCAATACAACTTACAACTACTATATACACGTAACCTATATTCTTGTGCCCCCATTTATAGGTGGCACTACTACCAGGGATGACGTAGCGTTTATCATCCTCTCCCGATAAACTAACTTTATTGATTAACTGTGTATAAAGCTGGTGTGTAATAATTATAACTGGTACGCGTTGTTAGTCAACCAACATTTTGCAGATTACAAAGACAACAAGATTTGGTTGTCCACCGAACACCACTTGGAGGTAACACGTACACTCTGTCCACCAGGATAGAAGCAGGAAGGATTTAGAAGAAGGGAAGGTGGAAGAAGAACTTAAAAATTATAGAATCTTAAAACTAATATATACAATAGATTTACAATATCTATACAAATATAAACAACTATCTTAAACTTATATCTTTAAGCCTCCATACATAGGTTAATACATATCCAGGGATGACGTAACGCTTGCCATCTTCGCTCGATAAACTAATTTTATTAATAAACTACGTGTACAAATCATGTTTTCCACTCCGGATACAAACGCCGGCAAGTACTCAATACCACCCAAATAAAGAATTAGATGCTTGGTGACTGTTAACTTCCGCTTTCCTCGTGTACGCCCAGGCACATCCCTGCCCATGACACCCCTGCCTATGCGCACCCCTGCCCATGTGCACCTCTCTCTGTGTGACTGCTATTTCGTGGTGACGTCTTAGCCTTTTGAAAATAAAGAGCAATGTAAAACTATTCTAAAATTTTTATTCTGACATTATACATAACAAAATTTAAAAATATTTAATACCTAGAATTTTAATACATAGTTATACACAGAAGACATACCTTTCTATATGTTTGTTTGGAGTGGTTTTACTTTTATCTAATTTTATTCGCAGCTTAAAATTTAAATCGATACCCAAGTCCTCTAGCTCCTTTTCTAGCCAATAGTTTGATACATAGAGACCGTCTAGGTTTTCGAATTGTAAAATGTACCGAAGTTTGTTTCTATATATATAAAATCTTTGATTCCACCGACAACCAGATCCATTCCTTCGTGTAATTCTTACAACTTGTGACAATCTCTTAATCGCGACTCTCCCACTATATCCTGCATACGTATCTGGTTAGCTGGATCGACTTCTTCTTGTCGGTATTGGAGGGAATCCTTATTCTCCCACTAACTGTTGTGTAGTTGCATGTCTACCACTTTTGGGAATATATGGTCGTTATAGGTTGTAGGACCTTCGGTTTTAAATGAACCGAAAGGTTCTTTACTAGGCAAATAAACAATGTTTAGCGGAACCCCTTTGCGTGTGGTGTACGCCAAGGTTACGAAATCTGCATTCCTTAGTTCGTTTTTGTTATCTGCCATTTTGATAAATACGTTTTTAGAATAACCTTTTAAAAAGTATACGGATTTAGCACCATCCTTTTCCGCAAAGACGCCTACATAACTAAAAGAGTCGTTCTTGCTAACCACAAATGCATACAGCTTGTAGAACCGGATGAATCTAAGTCAGTCCATCGGAAGATAAAATGATCTTTTAATTGTTCCTCATTTTCTCTGATAAGATATTCTTTGTTTAACACATCTTTGTATTGTTCGCGTATTGTCGCAGTGTTTTTCATGTAGTCTAACTTTCGCCTTTTTGCATCCATTTCCTCTAATTCCAGCTGTCTTTTTCTTCCACTTACGGCGTATGGCGCGCATAATGGGGCAATTTCCTTTAGCGTAAACGGATAGAGTTTTCTGTCAATATTTACGCGTTGTCGTACAACCTCTGGGAGAATGTTTATCAACCCCAAATCCGAAACGACTACTTTTTTTGGAATTGTAGAATATGGTGTTGCAGATTGTGTAAAATATGTACTACCTGCTTTAATGTAGCACTTGTGTAAGATTTTTATTTTATCTTGGCTGTCCTCCTCCTCTATTATCTCCAAATAATTTACAGGTAAATAGTTATAACTAAAAGCCGAAAGTACATACTTTATCAACTTCTCTCTTCCCTCTGGTTTTTCGGACAACTTAATTTGCAAGCTAGTGAATTTTTTTGTATTGCTATTCCCCCCATACGCGTACTGTAGTAGGTTATTATACATTAAACAGCAGCTATTTTGCAGCTTGTCCGATAGCTTACTTCACATTTTGGCAAGTGCTACTGAGTACATTGGCGCCTTTAGGAAGTATAACTTACTATCTTCCAATAAGGTTAAACAGTCTTTTAAGGGATTATTCACCTGTTCCCCAATGACATAGTTTCCAATTATACAGTAGTATACTGTCGCTTCCAATCGCGTAATACCATGTTCTTTGGCCAAAGTAGATGCGAATGTTTCCATTAAACGTGCATCTGGACAACGTAAAAAATTTAGTATACGATTTTCAAGTTGTTTATTAACACCAGGATTTGTTACCTGACACACGCATTTGTTGTATATCTTAATTCTTGCATTGGTTGTTAGCCATGTTAAACAATCGATTCCCACAGCTTTATCGTAGTCAACTATAATATTACAGTTTTCTTCGTATTTGCCGTTGTAGCAAAAGTTATGGTTTGTAGTTAAATAATTACACATCTCCATCTTGCTAAATATGCCAGCAAAATCTTGGGTTTCATCCATGTCAAAAAGATAGTTATAATCTTTTTTGAGTCCGTCTAATATATCTGGTATTTCTTCCAATAAAGTTTCCAACTTAATATCTGCTAGTTCCACTTTGTGCGGAACACATAGGATTTTGGAAATTTTTATTAATGCTTTCGAGGTCTTCCTTTTGTTTGCAGATTTTTGCTCAGTGTCAGATAGGTCGCAAATTTTAACCAACATTATATTGTCACAAAATGGTTCTGTAATTGGTGTGTGTAGTCCATCAGTCAGCATCTGTTCGCCTTCGACAAAACAAATATTACCAATATCTGTCACCAGATTATTGTTGCACATATTTTCTGTCAGCAGCCACAAGCGAAATCGCTCATTTGTTGGTTTCACTTTGTTCCCAAGAAGTTGAAGAACGTTAATCACTTTGGAGACGCTCATATTTACCGTTCTAGCTACTGCCGAATACTAAATTGAATACGAAAAATTGCCCTTTATGTACTTTACAGAGAGGGGGCGTATATTGTCGAAGATACCCGATTATATCGGACACCCTTATATCGCTTACATTCTCTTGTTTAGGAACAGTTTTGTTATCCGACCTAGGTCGGATTTAATCCGACCTATGTCGGACTGGGCAGGTGTGCACATCGACATATGTCCGGATATATGTAGGATGTTAGATTAGGGTGAAATTGTCTTATAGGGTGAAATTGCCTCCGACCTAGGTCGGATGAAAATTCGACCTAGATCGGATTTAATCCGACCTAGGTCGGATTTAGTCCGAATGTTGGACATATAGCGGACATGGCTGACATATGTTGGACATATGTTGGACATATATTGAACATATGTCCAACATATGTCGGATATATGAAGGATGTATACTGGATATATGTCGGATGTATGTCGGATATAGTTTGATGTATGTCGGATGTATGTTATACAAATGCGAGAGGAGAAAGAAGGATAAAATAAGGGGGAGGGTAGGGTTTAGGTTAGTTTACGTTGTTTGGAGTTAGGTTAGTTGGTGTTGTCTAAAATTAGGTTAGGCTAGTTGGACTTGTCAGGAGTTAGGTTAGCTAGTGTTGTCTGGACTTAGGTTAGGTTAGTTGTACTTGTTTGGACTTAGGTTAGATAGATTGATAGGTTAGGTCAGCGCCGGCGGCGCTGACCTAACCTATTATTTTTCCCTTCTTGGTCTTGAGTCTGTCGTATGTCCAGTATTCATTTGTGTATTCGTCGCTCACTCGTGCTATTGTCCCATCTAGTTTGCCATTCGGACAGGACCGCTTCCTTTATCCTTTTCTTTATGTTTGCTAGAGATCGAAGTATTTCTTCTACTTCTCTAGTCGATTTACATAAAGGTGGAACATTGTCACTCCTTCCCTTATTAGCAGACCGAGCGGTATTATACTGGTAATCACGGATAGGGCATCAGTGGCGTTCACCTTGTAGGCGCCAGTCAGTCGTATTAGTGTGGCGCTTTGCGTTCTGTTAACTCTTTGTCTTGGTTGTAGTATTGTCATTCGGTGTGCCCATACACTCATAGCGTACGACACCATAGTTGACAGCACACTGCTAAGATATAGCCGCACGCTGTGTGGTGGTATTTTGTAGTCGCGTAGTGCCAAGCTGGTAATGGTTTGCATTGCCTGTGTTGCGTTGTTACATGTTGTGGTGATTGTAATTGAGTTTTTCGTCCAGTGTCACTCCCAAGTATTTGCTTGTACTGCTCATGCGATCGGTTTGTTGTCTATTAAAATACGTGGGTTACGTTAAAAGATTCCCTTGATTACTGTGTATGAGGATTTTTGTCTGTTCGATTTTTAGTTTATTGTTAGCAATCCAGTTGTGTAGTTTAAGTAGTGCACTCGTCACTTTGTCTGCGGAAGTCCTCCTACAGTCAACTTGCGCCGCGATCAAGATGTCGTCTATGACAGATAACACTTCTTCTGTGGCTTTCAGAATCTCCAGCAGTTCCTCGACCACAATATCCCAAAAGAGTGGGCTGCACACCAGACCCTGTGGGCAACCTTTGGTCACTCTCTTGGTGATACTGCAAATGTTTGGTACCGTGAACCGTAATGTGTACCTTTCCTGGCAGTAGTTCCTAAACACGTGATATGGTTGTTGTGGATATCTTAGCGAACAAAGATCGAAACCCACCATAGGTTGTTGAAAGCCCTCTCGTTATCCACCTTCGAGCATTACGTATTTTGGGGTTGCTTTTGCTAGGGCGTTTATTGCGTGTTCTGTCGAACGTCCTCCCCTAAACCGGCTCTGTCTTAGATGCATGCCCATATGTTCTCTGTACTCACGATCCTGTCGCATAATAGTTCAAATGTCTTACCCACTGTGTTCAGTAGGCAGGTTTGTATGAATTTGTATTTGTTGATCTTTCCGTTTACCTTTCGGGATTATAACAACGTCTGTCTGTTTCGAGATGTCCGAAAATTTAAAATGATCAAGCATTCGTTGTAAAGGCTATGTAACGCAGGCACCAGTTAAGATTCTAGGGTCCATATCAGTTCCGCATTTACCTCGTCTGGTCTTGGAGGAACAATTCTAGGCAAATTTTAAAATTCTGAATATCGACAATTTCTAAGAACTTCCAAATTCTTATACAAATAAGGTTTAAATTCTACAAGCCGTTGCCATGGAATATTATAATGTTCATGTTTAAAGCATGAGGTTAATACTTTCTAACCGCTAAATTTAATCATATCACTTATATCTTGTTAGAGAAAAATGTAAAATTATTCCAAGCATTTGAAATTTCAGAACGCCTGTCACCCCGTTTATTTATATTTAATTAATTGCTTCTACTTTACTCGTGCACTAAATTTTTTGCAAATTCAAATATTGCCACAGGTGCATTATGGGTTATGCCAATAAAATGTTTGAAATGTGGCTTATTTGCATATTTAGTAAATAACTTTCACTATTTATAGCGACTGTACTACGCCTAGTGACCTACAAATTGTTCAAATAAAACAATTCTGCGTTCTAATGGAAGGAACCGGTTGAAATTAAATTGTGTAAGTGTTGAAATACTGCGTTTTTTTATTTGACTTATAATGTTAACGGCTATTCGATCAGTAACATAAGATATGTCGAAACAGTCGAAATAGAATAGAATAGATAGAATAATATTTATTTAGCTTATACGCTATTACAAAACAATCAAAACAAATACAACAATATTCGCGGTAATCTAAATCTTAAAGTCATTTTCATGTTTAATTTTAAACATTTTTAGGTTTGATGAGTTTTTGATTTCTACTGGCGAGTTAATGTAGATTTTTACATCAGCAATAAAAATGTTTTTTACATAAAACTACTATTAAACCCTACATTTGATTTTCCAATGCTTTATCCGAAGGTACTACATTAGCCAAGCAGCGAGTTTTAACCTGGAAATTTTGATTGTTGCTGAACTCCTGCTGATCCCAGCAAAGTAGGGATCTGGGCTTAGTAATCACGGGCGAACCAACTATGCCACGGAGCCGCTCTCGGGCATTCTCAAGTATCCTCTTGCCTAACATTTTTCAAGCGGTCCGTGCCGGGAATCGGCCTCTGTATCTTGGGATTAGTAGTCACCTGCGAGCCAACTAAGCTACGAAGCCGCACTCAAGTGTCCTCTCTACATTTAATTTTCCAATGCTCTGCCCGAAGACACATTAGCCAGGAAGCGAATTTTATGTTCCTGGAAATTTTGAATTTTACCAAACCTTTGCATGTTTCAAACAAGGTGGTGATTTTTAACGTGCGTGACAATTCTCACACACGCAACCTACATTCTACCGCTCATCCGAATAAGGCCGTATATTTGTGAAAAATGCTCGCCTAACATTTTTCAAGCGGTCCGTGTCGGGAATTGAACCTTGGATCTTGTGCTTAGTAGTCACCCACGAACCAACTAAGCCATGGAGACGCTCTCAAGTGTCTTCTCTACATTTCACTTTCCAATGCTCCACCCAAAGATACTACATTGGCAAGGAATCTTGGTTCTGTTTACCTGAAAATTTTGAATTTTACCGAACCCTTGCTCTCCCCAACAAAGGTAGAGATCATTAACGTACGTGACAACACTCACACACGGGACCTACAATTTACCTCTCATCCGAACGAAGGCGTATTTTGTAAAAAAAAACCCGCAACAGTTTTCAAGCGGTCCGTGTCGGGAAACGGACTCTGGTTCTTGGGCTTAGTAGTCACCCGCGAACTAACTAAGCCACGGAACCGCTCTCAAGTGCCTCTCTACATTTCATCTTTCAATGCTCCACCCAAAGATATTACATTAGCAAGGAATCAAGTTTTGTTTACCTGAAAATTTTGAATTTTACCGAACCCTTGCTCTTCCAAACAAAGATAGAGATTTTTAACGTACGTGACAACACTCACACATGGGACCTACATTTTACTTCTCATCCGAACGAAGGCGTATTTTGTAAAAAATGCTCGGCCAACATTTTTTAAGCGGTCCGTGTCGGGAAACGGACTCTGGGTCTTGGGCTTAGTACCCGCGAACTAACTAAGCCACGGAACCGCTCTCAAGTGCCTCTCTACATTTCATCTTCCAATGCTCCGCCCGATGATACTACATTAACAAGGAAGCGAATTTTATGTTCTTGGAAATTTTGAATTTTACCAAACCCTTGCATGTTCCAAACAAGGTGGTGATTTTTAACGTGCGTGACAATTCTCACACACGGAACCTACATTCTACCCCTCATCCGAATAAGGGCATATATTTGTGAAAAATGCTCGCCTAACATATTTCAAGCGGTCCGTGTCGGGAATCGAACCTTAGATATTGTGCTTAGTAGTCACCCACGAACCAACTAAGCCACGGAGACGCTCTCAAGTGTCTTCTCTACATTTCAGTTTCCAATGCTCCACCCAAACATACTACATTGGCAAGGAATCGGGTTCTGTTTACCTGAAAATTTTGAATTTTACCGAACCCTTGCTCTCCCCAACAAAGGTAGAGATCATAAACGTACGTGACAACACTCGCACACGGTACCTACAATTTACCTCTCATCCAAACGAAGGCGTATTTTGTAAAAACAAAAACCCCCGCAACAGTTTTCAAGCGGTCCGTGTCGGGAAACGGTCTCTGGTTCTTGGGCTTAATAGTCACCCGCGAACTAACTAAGCCACGGAACCGCTCTCAAGTGCCTCTAACTACATTTCATCTTCCAATGCTCCGCCCGAATATCCTACATTAGCAAGGAAGCGAATTTTGTTCCTGGAAATTTTTAATTTTATCAAACCCTTGCATGTCCCAAACAAGGTAGTGATTTTTAACGTGCGTGACAGTTCTCACACGCGGAACCTAAATTCTACCGCTCATCCGAATAAGGGCGTATATTTGTAAAAAATGCTCGCCTAATATTTTTCAAGCGGTGCGTGTCGGGAATCAAATTTTGGATCTTGAGCTAAGTAGTCACCCACGAACCAACTAGGCCACGAAGCTGCTCTCAAGTGTCTTGTCTACATTTTACTTTCCAATGCTCCACCCAAAGATACTACATTAGCAAGGAAGCAAGTTTGGTTTACCTGAAAATTTTGAATTTTACCGAACCCTTGCTCTCCCCAACAAAGGTACAGATCTTTAACGTACGTGACAACACTCACACACGAGACCTTGATACGAATTTAAAAGTTGGCTGGCTCACGTTGTGACGCCAGAGTAACTATTTTTGCTAGGCCTTACGTTGGATGGGTGCCACTAAAACGACTTCTGTTTACAAAAGACTGGAACGTCTTTTTGTTATATTAAAGCGCTAGAGAACAAAGTCTTCCGACAAAGCTAGGGGTCTATTCCTGGGTAGAGCAATGATAAGTGGGGGGGTAAGTCGAATTCTGTTTGCAAACCAAAGTTAAGCTAAATCAAATAGGCGCCACCATGTCCTGAGATAATTACGATAATTGCAAAGCACAGTTCTAAGGGCGGACGTGGAAACCCAAAGAACAAATGATCGCCTTCGTTAACAAAAACCTGTCTTAACAAAATAAGACGCAGCTCCTGTAATAAATTACAATGGTTAAATAAATAAAAAAAAATAGAACACCACTTGTGTCCTATAAACATATATAAAGAAATAATAAAAAAGTATTTCCAATATAATATTGGCATCAAATTATTACTCAGAAAAATTTTAGCTTTATGTAATTAGATTTGATCGTACTTGACCAAAATAAAAGTCTTAGATTTTGGACTAAATGTTTACTAAAAAACTCTTTTAAAATATTGGAACTTGTAACAAAAAATGGTCATAATCAACTACATCAAAATTAAAGTTTAACTTTCCTTTTTTTCTTTCATTAATCAAGCAACTTTACTTTAAACATGAACTTGTTATACAAATTAAAGTAATAATGATTGGTAAGCATAACACAGTGAATTAAATTCTAACCTGGACAGATCTTTTCGGGTAGATAACAAATTACTAGAACCTAACATAATGAGAATTTGAGCTTTCAAATTTACGTTTAATAATCTATGTATAGATGAAGCTGGTCACAAAAATATGCATGTTTGTTTAAATTGCATTACAGCTGCTCAAAGCATTTGCTTTCAAGACAACATCTGTGAACTGTACAAAATAGAAAAATATGACGTCGAAAACACATGTTGAATTTATCGACGGTCCATATAAAACAAAGCATGTTTTTTTAGAAAGCTAATTCAACAAAATTTCGTTTTACAGCTTGTAAAACCAGCTCAACAATTAATTGAAGTTTATACAAATTACGTGTACTAAACATAAAAGCAAGTTAACGTGTTCTAAACTTTGAAACACATGCAGAAAAATAGATCTTATTGCTAATTACGAACCAAAAACTGCATTAGCCGCATCACAACAAACTGAGACGGGAAATCCGTTCTTCAAGCAAAGTTAACAGCGTTTTTAATTTGAAACGACTCCATCCAAATTAACTTCTATAATTCCTTACCAGACAAATTTCTTATTAGGCAAAGTTTAAATCGGCTGTTCTTGTCGAATTATATTTGTTGCATTATATTTTATCGTTGTCGTGTTCTAAAGGTTGCTTTCGCATTCTAAAGGTTGCTTTCACATTCTAAGGGTCGCCTTCTACTTTGCCGCGCTAAATAAATTACCTCAAATTAAATTAGTTCGTATAATATATACTTTACCAACCGTTATTAGAAGATATCTCCACAATTGATAATTGATTCGAAGGTTGCCGGCCTCTAGCCAAAAATACATCTTAACAAAGCCGTAGCCCGTGGCCGACTCTCCATCGAAACCAGAGCCGAACGGTCGCGTCAGAGGGGGGAACACGAAACAATCAAATAGATATGTACTTGGAAATAGCTTTATGCGACACAGATATTTTAATATAACTAGATCCTTAAGGAACAATACACGCTTAGCGTGCTTAGCGTGTAATTCAATGCAATTAAATTACGACTTGGGAAATAAAAGGTTACAACCTACAATTTACGTCTCATCCGAACGAAGGCGTATTTTGCAAAAAGAAATCCCCCGCAACATTTTTCAAGCGGTCCATGTCGGGAAACGGATTCTGGATATTGAGCTTAGTAGTCACCCACGAATTAACTAAGCCACGGAACCGCTCTCAAGTGCCTCTCTACATTTCATCTTCCAATGCTCCGCCCGACGATACTACATTAGCAGGGAAGCGAATTTTATGTTCTTGGAAATTTTGAATTTTATTAAACCCTTGCATGTTCCAAACAAGATGGTGATTTTTAACGTACGTGGCAATTCTCACACACGGAACCTACATTTTACCGCTCATCCGAATAAGGGCGTATATTTGTGAAAAATGCTCGCCTAACATTTTTAAGCGGTCCGTGTCGGGAATCGAACCTTGGATCTTGTGCTTAGTAGTCACCCGCGAACCAACTAAGCCACGGAGACACTCTTAAGTGTCTTCTCTACATTTCACTTTCCAATGCTCCACCCAACGATACTACATTAGCAAGGAAGCAAGTTTTGTTTACCTAAAAATTTTGAATTTTACCAAACCCTCGCTCTCCCAAACAAAGGTAAGATTTTTTAACGTACGTAACAACACTCACACACGAACCTTGCTACGTACCTAGACGCAGCCGGAAGAAAAGTAGATACCAGGCTAGCTATTAAACGCAAAGAGAGGAGGGATTTACCTAAATACCAAAAAAAAAGAAATAAAGTACAAAAAAAAATTAAAGCACATCGCCCACGATTATCTATTAACAAATAAAAAAATAAATAAAGGATTCTGTACACACACACACACACACACACACACTAAAACAACAAATTAGGCATTATTATTTCAAAGCAAACAATTATATTTTACGGACAATTTAGGAATTTAGATACGAATTGCGCATCTCGTATTTACAGTAAATAAAACTAATCAGTATTGAAAATGAATATGGGGGAGCTTTTGTTGAACGTTTTCAAATTGTACATAAGATAAACTAATCAGTAAAGCGAATAAACAAGCATGTTTAAAAATAGTACCTCGCACCTGTAGGGCGATAATATCGAATCGCAGTAATCAACAATAGTCTTATAGTGTCACGTTTTTTATCACGTGATTGCACGAAACGTTAATACGGAATATTATTGACACACACAAGAGACAAGTTGCATACCTGTATGTATCCTGAATACTTAGCTCGCGAGCCGTCGCGGTTGAGTCAGCATACATGTACTCTGCTACCATAATTGCAGCAGCAGTATAACGAAAGAAGTTTTGCATAACGAAAGCAGTTGTTTCACATAACATAAGAACCCATTTCGCCTCCAGCTAAAAAAAACTAAAAAGAGCATCTCCTTAGAATGGGTACGCGCGGGGAAAACGCACCGAATTCACGCAGGACACCTCCTAGTTGTTGTACAGAAAGACGTGCATCGCTTTTTGAAATAGAGTAACGAATAAAATGTTGAAAACCCTTCGAAGCACCAGCTGCGGCATTAAACTTAACAATAGTTCAAAGAACACCAATTATAACTCCAATTCTTAGCGTAGCGAAACGTAATAGGATCGGAAAATTCGGATTTATATCGGATAGTGCGCGAGCATTATTTCTACAAATCGTTACCTTAAAACAATAGAGAAAACCATTATACGGCGATCGTAAGATATTCCAAGATAGCGGGTACCTAAAAACAGGATATAACGATTTACTTTCTGGAATACATTTTCGTTTTAAAAGCACAAAGGGTTTGAGTTGAGTTTACTTTGGAGCGTGTTTATTATGAATTAGGTTGAAAGATTTAACAGATTTATGGTAAAACGGGCTTAGCAACTAACAAGTAAACTGTATAGAAGGTTGTTGAAGAATTTAAGAATTGAAACGGAATTTATTCGAACGAGTAATAAATTAACAAGGGAAAATTTTAAAAACAAAATTGGAACGTAACAACCTACATTTTATCTCTCGTGCGAAAGAAGGCATATTTTGTAAAAAATGCTCGCCAAACATTTTTCAAGCGGTCCGTGTCGGGAACCGCACCCTGGATCTTGAACTTAGTAGTCATCTGCGAACTAACTAGGCCACAAAACCGCTCTCAAGTATCCTCCTTACATTTGACTTTCCAATACTCCACCCGAAGGTTATGCAGGAAGCGAGTTTTATTTACCTTGAAATTTTTATTTTGCCGAACCCTTGCTCTCCCAAACAAAGGTAGATCTTTAACGTATGTGACAACATTCATAGACGGAAACTTGTTACGTTCAATTTTTCATTTCTAAACATTTTCATTCAATTTACAATGTTCTCAAATATTCCGACACTTCCACTATGATATTTTGTATAACTACCTCTTATATCAGACACTTCTGATCACGTATTATAATGTAATAACTCGATTTGTTCCTATAAAACTCATTCTAATACAATTAAAATAAGTGCCTGTTCAACACCCTGTAGAATGTTATTAGCGTACTCAGTTTAAATCAAAGTACCTTTGATATAACACAACAAAAGTATTCGGTTATCAACAATCTTTGCTTTCTGAAAGGATATGTTCGCTTTATTTAAAAGTAGTAGTGTAAGTTTGAATAGAATATCTACATGTTTGATTAACAAAGGCGAATGAATTCTAGTTTGCCGGTTTTCTTTATCTATTAAGGCATTAAAGAGATTCTAGAAGTGTTCTTTTGATATGTGGATTCTAATATTTCAATCGATTATCATATCGTTTCCTAAACTGGGTTCACTTTGATCCTGCTATTCGTCCTAGCACGTGCTTTCTGCGTGGCAGTTTTTATTATTTTAAGAGCAATGCACGTCTTCCATGAGAAGCTTATGTCATCGGTGCATCAGCCCGCTGTTGCAGTTATATAAAGTAAGATCACGATGTTTTGCTGGTCCACATCCGCTGATGTTGGTGCAAGATAAATATCTCGGCACGTGGCGGTATATTACCTTGTTTACTTTCTCTTTATGCGTGATGCGTAAACTCTTGCAACAAGAAGAAACGCGAATCGCATTACTCCGACTGACGGAGCGAAATAAATTGCTATTAAAATCGCTTTAAATGTTCTGGGTGGAACTAAAAATGTTTGGTTAAAAGAGACCGTACGTGCTGCTTTCTTTTTTGTTCATTATCAATCCATTTTTATGTTACAATACGAAATGTGCACATCGTATCTTAATTATTAAAAATTCTCCGTAGATTATAATTTTTTGTTTGTTTAAATAAAAATTTTTGATTGATTGTAAATGAAAATTCGATTGCGATGCCCTTTCTGTATCTATGTGAACCATCCCACTCAGCGCATTTATTGTTAGAACGGGATTTCTAAATTTCTTTTATCTTTTTATACGTTGTTTCGGTATTCCGTGCAGACAAGAAAAAAGCAGTAAAGTAAGTAAAGAAAATAGCCTAAACTGAATACCACAACAAAACAGGAACAGAATGGTAGAATAGAAATCCAAAAGAATTGGAATTCGAGCTAGCTCAAAAACGTTGTAGAGTGGGTTGGGTAATATAACAAGAAAATTGGAAACCTCAGTAAAGATTTATATTACTAACTGTAAGTAAAACATACAGTCCCAAAAGAATATTTACAAAAATCAATAACGCACATTTACGTGATCGTCCTGTTATAACGTGATTTAAAAAATGCATCAATTTGCATATAATACAGTATAAACCTAAAGATTTTAAAATATCGAGAATAAAATCTTACTATATAAATAATAGGTACAATATATACATACAAGAATACTTACAACATGTTCCAGTCCTAAGTGTGTACAAGAGCAAATATCTATAAGAGAACAATCATCATTATTACCTGCTCCTTGAAGTGCGCCCCGTAAGTTAAAACGTATTGGTAAGCTTAACTCTAACTTAAATGAACGAGGTGTTCACTTACTCTAATTTAGAATCTGGTAAGCATGTTATTGACGTTGACATTAATGTACAAAGAAAAGATAACAGTAACAAATGCTCTAACGTGAGCCTTACTTTAAATAATCGTGACTTAAAGCATGAGTATATAATCACACGTGTATTGTGAGCGTAAATTAGTGACGTGCAGTTTGCAATTTATTGAATACTCACGAGTAAGAAAACTATAAAAAGTAAACGAAGTGTCTGTCTTTTATAATAGCAGCAAAAGTTAAAAAGCAGAAAAACTGTTCCTTCAACTATCGGCATCTCAGGTACTATTTTCAACAATTCGAAAATGCGGCTTGCATTTGTCGATAGGCTGGATGCTGGATGGTACAATTTAACTATAGTAGCACTACGTACAACGACGCATTTTAAAATCACGATTTAACAACGTTTCTGTGCATTCAAAGCACGTTGCACAGAAATTGAGTCGAAAAGAGAAGAGAATCTTTCAAACGCTCGGCTTATATTTATACAGATTCAGAACAACGGGAGGAAATAACTAAAAACTATTCCCAGCAATAGAATGTTAAAACTTCTGCGAAATCAAGTAAAAGTATATTCCAGACAACAAGTGCGAAATATTCCTAGAATGCAAGCAATAAAGAAAGCAAAAGGCCTCGATAATACGATAATTAGTTCCACTAAATTTCGTTGTTCGAATGGGAAAGCAAAGTATATTTTAAAACATCCAAGCAGGTATGCATTCTTCCATACTGCCAAAGAAAGCTCACGGTATAACCGGTTGTCCGACATTTAGAAATGAATAGAAATTTGTATTATTATCGATCCATGCTACGGGGATACCGAGAATGCATTAATTGGGGAACGGTTATATTACTCATAAAACTCGAGTGGCCGAACACCTGCAGATGACTAAATACCGCTTTTATTATTTCTTGCTAAACGAATAGATAGCCCACTCAAAGTATTTTAATGAGCGAGAAGTTTTAATCTTTCAAAGAACCTATTAGAAGTGATTTTAATGACCAGCAAAGTGATTGTTTCTTATAACGAATCAAGCGAAATTGCTTTAACGATACGCGAACATTTCAGAGAATTTTAGACTGTTTTAACATATATTCCACGTATTTCTACACTGAATGAAATTTGTTATAGCAGGTTTCAAATATTCATTTTAATTGGAATAGCATACAAAAAGCGGGTTGTCGCTTGGAATAGAGTTTGTAGGAAGCGATTAATAAAGGTAGTTGAAAATTAATGAAAAAATCAATCGCTTTCCGAATTTTAACGTAACAACTTTATCGCGATTCGTGAGGTTTCTTGCTGTTTCTTCCTGACCCGTGCGTTTTACCGTTACCACCTACATTCTACTGTTCATCCGAATGAGGGCGTATCTTTGTGAAAAATGCTCTCCTAACATGGATCTTGGGATCAATAGTCACCTGCGGGTCAACTAAGCCACGTAACTCATCTCAGTGTCCTCTCTACATTTGATTTTCCAATGCTTCACCCAAAGGTTCTACATTAGACAGGAAGCGAGTTTTATTTACCTGGAAAATTTGAATTTTGCCGAACCTTTGCTTTTCAAACAAGGTAGGGATCTTTAACGTGCATGACAACACACACACACACACACACACGGATTCTCTTTTCTACCGCTGATCCAAATAAGGGCGTATGTTTGTGAGAAAGGCTCGCCTAACATTTTTCAAGCGGTCCGTGTCGGGAATCGAACTCGGGATCTTGGGATTAGTATTCATACGCGAACCTATGTAACCCACAAAGCCACCGTAAAAATGTTTATTCCCTAGATTTGATTTTCCATGCTCCACCCGAAGGTACTACATTTGCCAGGAAGCGAGTTTTTTATCTAGAAATTTTGTATTTTACCGAATCCTTGCGTTCCAAGCAAGGCAGGGATTTTTAACGTACGTGAAAATACACACACACGGTACCTACATTTTACCTCTAATCCGAACGAAGACGTATTTTTGTGTAAAATGTTCGCCTAACATTTTTCAAGTGGTTCGTGTCTAAAATCGAACCCGGGACCTTGAGATCATCCGTCATACGCCAACCAGTCTGAACCACGGAACCGCCCTAAGAATGTTTACCGTATAATTTGAGTAAGGATTGTTACACTTGCGACCACGTCCTCAATGCTCCACCGGAAGGTACTACATTGGGTTTAAACGAGAATAATTTCGTACTTCGTATACATCTGACTTCAAAATTAACTAATCATTAAATATAATTTAAAAACTAAAACTAAAATTAGGATTTTATTAATGGTAGTGTTGACTTTGGAGTGTCTCATCAACAAGACACTCGCCGCGGGCTTTGTTTACCGGTGCGACCTGAAGAATCGACTTAAAACTATCCAATTTTAACCAAATTAGTATTTACCAATAGATTTGAACTTCTAAGCATACCTAAAAATGTTTACCTCATGTACTGTCTGTACTGGAAGTAAAAAAGCCTCATTCAGCTTTTCTTGTTTCAAATACGCCAATAAGTTCAATACCAAATGTTACCCGATATGTTGTACCTTTGACTGACATTTTGCAATATTGAGTTCTAAGAACTGTTTTTCATTAAAGGACGATGAAGACAATGAAATAATTAAAAATGAGGAAACGTGTTTAAGACTACGAAAGTGGAGTTATAGTATGACAGAAATGAGGTTATATTATTATTACCGCCAAATTCAGAGTACGACTGTAGCCAGTTAAACGTCCGTATACATGAAACAAGTACCGACCTATAGTGCAAGGTTTGCTTTATTTCTATACAGTACAAAGCAATTACGTGTGAGTATTATTGATGTAATACGAATTATTCACTCGCTACCTTTATTATATACTCATTAGCAAAATGGTACATCTTTTAATGCATTGTTGTGCTTAGAGGTCATTAAAAGATCATCTAGGATCACTTCGTAAACATACTATGCTGTAAACCCGAACAAATTTGGAAAAATTTAAGAAAAAACTCGAATTGTGTAAATTTTCATTTTGTTAGAGAAGCAAGCGTATTTGAGAAAATGCTCAGTATATTATATATGCATAAAGACGTGACCGAAGGTGTTTTCATTCTTAATGACGAAGAAGTAGTGTTTTAGATAAGAATAATTCTGCGCGTAGAAGGACGTTTTTGCAAAGAGCTTCATCTACATTTTTCTTATAAAGTATTCAATTGCGTAAATGCGTAATTTTTGTAAAAGATTTTCCTGTTTGCAATTAATAAAAGGGATTGTGTTCAAATACTCTAGGAAGAACTCGCAAAATGTTTCCGGCTCTTCTTTTGAACCTGCCAATCACATCTTCTAAAGTAGTCCCTCTTTGGAGATCCGTACGAGGTACTATTTTAACTCAGAAATATTTTACCTCAGAGGATACCATCATCCTAAATAACAATTTAAGTACGCTGTGTACTTGGGAAATAATGCGGTGGATTTCCGTTGCCTTCCACATTGCAGTACTGTTACTTAGAATACCATACCGACCGACCCCTATGGTCTCTACCGGTATAAAATGTTCATATAACATTAAATAATTCCAATGTTGAACCAAATAATAACGTTTAATCCATTATGGAGAGTCGTTTGTTTAAGTTAGTATCCAAGATTTGATAAAATTTGATAAAATGAAACGCATATTTGAGAATCCACTTGTATGGATTTTATTTTATATTAGAGAACAAATTTCAATGGGACCGGATGGTTAATAAACTGAAAAAAATGCAAGTGCCTTAATTTGAATCTAATAACCGATTTCCACGCAAAATCCATCAAGTTCGAATCTCTTAAAGGTCTGTTTTATTCCGTAAATCGCATTGCTGTGATATCAGCAGTCTAGCACAAGAAACAAAAATAGCCTGCGCACTATTTCCATGCAGTCAAGAGTCAACCCCTAGTTAACCCTTTCTTTTTGAAAATAATACGTCACATGCTCGAATTTTCGGTGTTGGGGAAGATTTTGCAAGGTGAATAATTTATTGGGGGGTAAATTGAAACATGAAAGATGGTAAGGTGCCAGGTACAGATAAGGTGCAAGCAGAAACTCTAGAAGCCACTGGATAAGCTATAACAGAACGCTCTTCCAACTTGTAAGCTATATGTATGAGACATGCGAGATACCCAAAGATTTCAAACTTAACATCATAGTCACTATACCAAAAAGAGAGGCGCAGATAGATGTGAAAATTTATGAATAACTAAATTTGACAGCACATATGCCAAAAATGTTAACTAGAATTGTACAAAGACAGATGGAAAACGGACTGAACAAATATTAGTAGAAGATCAATTTGGGGCAAGACGAAACAGGGTAACACTGGAGACTATTTCAGATCTGATGGTGATAATGGAGAAGACAATAGAAAAGGATAAAAGGTGCATATAGGGTATGTAGATCTGGAAAAAGCATTCAACAATGTAAAATGGAAAGAAATGTTCTAAACACTCAAAATGATTGAAATGCGTTTTAGTTATAGACGGATAGTACATAGCTTATACAAAGAGTAAACGGCAGTAATAGAATTAGACCAGAACGTAGAGAAGTAAATATTAGGAAAGCGGTGAGACAGGGATGTGCGCTATCTCCATTAATTTTTAGTTAGTACATCAAAGAGGCAATGAATACCGTCACATGATGGAAGACATTAGACTTTATTATGCAGGGGCAAAAAATTGATATGCTTAGGTTTGCAGATGATACAGGGGTATTAGCATCTAGCAAAGAAGAGCTAGAAGCTGCTCTTAATGAAAAGGAAACAGTTCTGACAAAGAGATGCGGTATGAAAATTAACAAAAATAAAACTAATACTAGTATGTAAATGAGGGGGAAATAAATCAAACACTAGAATACAAATAGGAAACGAGAACTTACAAGAGGTTAAGGATTTCTGCTACTTAGGAAGCCAAATAATGCAAGATGGGAAAAGTGCAAAAGGTACAAGACAAAGATTAGCACAAGGACCTGTTGCATTTAACAAGAAAAAACAACTACTATGTTCAAGGGTAACAGACATAGAAAAAAGGAAATGGTTGTTAAAAGCATATGTGTGGAGCACAGCACTGTACAACTATGAAACTTGGACAGTAGGGGAAGTGGACAGGAAAAAAGTGGAAGCTTTCGAAATGTAGTGTTACAGACGTATGAATAGGATATCATGAACATACAAATTTAAGAATATAAAGGTTCTAGAAATGGTAGGGGAAGAGAGAAATATGTGGAGAGCAGTAAAAAAATAGGAGAAATAGAATGATAGATTACATACTAAGACATAATGCTGTGAACCGAAGTGTTGTCCTAACTGTTTTTGCTAACTCCTGCGGCTACCTTCCCCAACACTCCGACATTTGCCGAATTAAAAGTTTTGCAATATATCCTTTTGCACAATCAACATTAGTTGAGAATATTGCAAAACCAACATTTGCAGTTGTTTATAATAATAATCAGGTTTAGATATAAGTTTTTTCGCTATTAGGTTTTCCGTCTTGGAACTGGTTGAACACCTACCTCCATCGATTTCCATTCTGAGCTAGCCTACACATTTCCCCGAAATTCCCACAGCCTACACATCTTTGAATGTGTGTAATAGTCTAACCTAGATCTAACTCTACCTTTATTTTTTCCTACATATGATTCTAAAATACTTCGCACTATTTCCTCATGTCTTAGTATGTAATCTAACGGCTTCCAACGTCGGACATCTTTAGTCTACAGCAACTTTTATTGACGTCCAACCTGGAGTTCATTTAAAACCATTTTCCCAAAAACCACACTTTAAATATTTAAATACTAAGAAGATCTAGCTGTTATGAATGGACCTGCACCTTGAAGAAGTTCTAGATTACTAGAACGGGCAGAATGGCTTGAGAGTTCCAGTGATCTAAAAAGCCAAACTAAAGGTGTAACCAAATTAGTGGAGTCTTCAGTGAAGAGCCAGACTAAGACAGGTCCCGCAAAGAGGACAGCAGCTCTTGCGGTACTTAGAGTGGCAGAGACAATAGCGAAAGGTATGGCATTCTAAGACACGCACTACTGCGATGTGGAAGGCAACGGGAAACCATCACAATACCTCTCAAATACATAGCGTACTGAAAATGTTTTAAAATGATTGCATCCTCTGGGATAAAAGATTCCGGAGTTAAAATATTTTCCCATTCGAATCTCCGGGAGGAGACTACTTCGAAGGATGTGATCGGAAAGTTTAGGAAAAAGGTCGGAAACATTTTGCGAGTCGGAGTATGGAATGCCAGAAGTATGAAGCAAGTAGGTAAGCTTGAGAACTTTAAAATTCAAATGGATGGGTTAGCATTAGACATAATAGGGATCAGCGAAGTTCGGTGGCCAGAGGCGGAGGATTTTTGGAGCGGAAACTTTAGGGTAATTAGTAGTTATGCAAAAAAGATAGGACACTGTGTAGGAAACTACTTACAAAAGAACGAAAGAGTACTCGTGTTTAGATTACAATCTAAACCGGTAAATACAGTAATAATACAATTATACATGCAAACCTCTAGCCAGAAAGAGGAAGAGCTAGAAGCGATCTACAAAGATATGAAGACATACTAAGATGTGTAAAGGGATATGAAAATTTAATAATTACGGGGGGATTTTAATGCAGTGGTAGGTGAGGGTAGGGAAGGAGCAGTAGTAGGTGAGGGTAGGGAAGGAGCAGCAGTAGGTTTATTTGGCTTACGCACGATGAATGACAAGGGAAATAGGCTTGTAGAAATTTGCAACAAGAACAATTTAACCATCACAAACACATTATTTCAACATACACGTGGGAAATGCCAAGAGATATAGGAAGATATCAAATAGATTACATTCTTATTATACAACGGTTTAGGATTCAAGTAAAAGACTGTAGAAGCTACCCAACAGCAGATATAAACACTGACCACAACATAGTAATTATGAAGGCTTAAATTTAAAAATTTGAAAAAAGGAACGGCAAAGGCACTTTGACTTTGAAAAACTAAAACATTAAGATATCTACAAAGGATTTGAGAAAAGTCAAATGAATTGCTGAAAGATGCCGGCAAAATTTTCGATACTAAGAAAGTAGAAACAGAATGGAATAATATTAAATCCAGCATACACATTGCGGTCAGAGATATTCTGGGGTATACACAAAAAGAAAATAAGAACCCATGGATAACAAAGGATATCCTGAATTTAATAGAAGAAAGACGAAAATACAAAAAACAGACCAAACAAAGCAGGAAAACAGAGCTACTAAGCCATAAAATGGGAAATTATTCGCAAATGCAGGAAAACCAAAGAACAATGAATTGATGAAAAGTGCAAGAAGGTACAAACTAACATGGAATACAAATACGAAACGAGAACTTAAGAGGTTAATTATTTCTGGTACCCTGGAAGCCAAATAACGCTAGATGGAAAAAGCACAAGATATGAAAGAAAGATTAGCACAAGGCGGTGCTACATTTAACAAAAAAAGCAACAAACATAGAAACAAGAAAAATATTGCTTCAAGCATATGTGTGGATCACGGCACCGTATGGCTGTGAAACTTGGACAGTCGGAGAAGCGGACAGGAAAAAGGTAGAAGCCTTTGAAATGTGATGCTACAGACGCATGATGAAGATATCATGGACAGACAAAGTTAAGAACAAAGAGGTTCTAGACATGGTTGGGAAAGAAAACAATATGTGGAAACCTGTAAAAAATTAGAGAGATAAGATGGCAGGTTTCATACTAAGGCATGAAAGAATATTGCGGAATATTTTATAAGCAAAGATAGAAAAAAGATAGGTAGAGATAGACCTAGGTTAAACTATTGCACACAGATAGTGAAAGATTTATGCTGTGGGAATTTTAGGGAAATGTGTAGGCTAGCTCAGAATAGAAATCAAAGGAGGCACGCGTCTAACCAAGACGAAAAACCAATGACGAAAAAAATAATTGTACTTAAACACGATGATTATATAAGCACCTACAAGTGTTGGTTTTACAATATTCTCAACTAATGTTGATTGTGCGAAAGGATTTATTGAAAAACTATTAATTCGGCAAATGTTCAAGCGCTGGGGGATCTTGGTGGCCTCAGATTGCTTAAACCCCCTTCACATATCACTGAATATCAATGAAATAGGGTATATATTTATAAAACAATAAAAGATGAACCGAGCTGTATCTAACAAGAGAGAGTGGCGGTTATGTTCGAAGACAATAACCATAGAAACAAGGAACAAATTGTTGAAAGCGTATATGTAGAGCACGCACCGTACTGCTTTGAAGTAGGGACAGTAGGACTGTTTTGCCGACTGCTAATTTTTCTATCACCCCAAGGGAGAGATATGGGTCTGGGCTAAAATTTTCTTAGTTACCCGAATAACAATTTAAAGTGAAGTTGGATGCCACTGTATCTAGCAAATATTAATAAAAAAAATAATAAATTATTTTAGGGTAGATACAGAAAACCCTTTCGTAGTTGATGATTCTAAATTTTTCTACTTAAATTCTTGAATAATTGATCAGACCTCTTCAACATAGAAAAAATTACCAGAGTGATAATACATTTATTCCATAGCAAATAATTTGAATCAATTAACAACGATATTTAACAAATAAATTATATTACAAACTGTTTAGTTTTAAAATACTTGAATAAAATTTCGTTACATAATAGGTATGCTTTTGAATGATTGTCAGATTTGGCAGTCACGTACAAATTTAATAAAAAGTTGAAATTTTAAGCAATCTTATTTCGTTACTAGTAAAGCATAAACTCTTTTAAGCTTTTCGTAAGTGAGAACTTCAAATATAACAAAATTTAACGAAAGATTTTTCTTTCGCAAAAAATATATATAGTCATGTAAGATTAATAATATTAAATGAGATTATAACATTCTATTAATGGATCTTACAAACTGAAAGTATGGGGTTTACACGGCTGGTAATTCGATCATACGTGAATAATGAAAGATTCAGCAAAAGTAATACTCACCCTTAACCACTGGTTGCCGGCTACTATCTTTGCGTTGGTTTGTTACGTGCCAAATCGGCACTTAAACAGTGTTTTTAGGTTAAGTTTTGATGTACGGAAGTTTCGCGCCATAATTTCAAAAGACGCGGTGCGCGGGAATTTTAAATAGACTAGGCGTGTACTTCCGTTACGTTAGAGTGCATTTGCGGAGTTCGCGCCAATGGGAAAAAGACAAGGAGTGAGCACAAAGTGGTGAGAGGTTTTGGTGACGCTCTGAAACGTGGCCTTTTGCCTTGGTTCTTCGAGTGAAGTGGTCGCTTTGAGGTATCGTATCGTAGCTTTACCTATGTAGATTTCCTTTGCTAATTATCTTTGTTGTCGCCCTTTACCTGTTTTTTCCTGTCTATTCCCTGCATAGGTAGGTAATTTGCCACCTTCGGCTGAACAGACTCCACGACCCGAGATGATGAGTCACCATCTTTGATTACTCCGAGATGGAGCCCTGAGGAACCCTGATAGAGGCCAACTTTGGTTCAACCCCGCAGAACGTTCGGATTTCCGGGGTAAGTAATACCGTGTTTAATTTGTTCACGAATATGAACTTTTGTTTAATTTTTATATTTCTGGTTATGGCGCAATATAATTTGGGGTAATGATGACGTCATGGTAGTTGGCAACGCGAAATCTGTAATAAGGTTCGCGCTTCCGGCCGCCAGGGCGTTGCATTGCTTTCCTATTCATTGCGCTTGCGCGATGTATTTCATGAACTTTGGTATCTGTATTATCGGCTTTTAACTGTATTACCGACTTTTAAGAACTATCACCATATAAATGTATCACCCAATAAAAGTGTAATAGGTTATGATCAGGTTTCAGCTCAGCTCCTGCTGTTTACTTGCAGGTATAAAATTCAACGGACCCCAGGCTGACTCGTGGAACTTATTGACCAGAGAGCTTTTCATTGACCTGAAGGTTTTTATTGACCTGAGGATGTTTTCGCATCAACGACTCCCATTCCGCTTGGCTCGAAGATTAACATGGAAGTGAGCGGATTAGGAAAATAACTTATGAAGACAATTGGATCTGGAAAGTTTTTATCTTATCAGAATTTGATGTTAAACAGAACAAATGCTTAATAATCATGTGCCGTGTTTACGAAACAAGTTGAAAACAACAAGTTACTTACACGGACTTTTAATGAATGGAATGTTATTTAAAACATTCTCAGCAAGGTTTCAAAACAACTGAATTATTTTCTATATTATTGTTGGTATAGAATGTGGAGTTTAGTCCTGCAATTTAATTAAACTAGGAAATAACGGGTTGTTTGATGTTTTCCACATAGGACCAAGGATTTCTTAAGAATTCGAAAACTTATATAAGTTTGCAGATAAATAATTTTTAGCGAATTTTTTCATTTCTTCTACCTGCCTTAATACAGCTTTGTTATACTGTAAAGAAATTTTATTACACACTAAAAAAATTGTTTCAAACACCATATCGGAAATATGCCATCTACATAACGAAACCAGCAGAATGACTTGGCGGCTGAAGCTTTTATAAGAAATTTTTCGTAAAAAGTCGCAATTATCGGGCCGAATGGGATTCTCACGACTACTCCATGTTTATAGAGTTCATGGTTCTGTTAAAGATCCGTAGTGCTACTGTAACTCCTGGAAAAATGGCACGGAAATTGATTAAAGTGTCCTGAAGTGAAATCTTGGTAACAGAGTTAAGTTAACCTTAGAACTATAGAATTCTGGTTCTTAACTTTTATAATAGTGTGATAAACCTTTGACATAATATCCGGTATTTCTAGCATGTGTTCCTAGCGACAAGTTAAATATTTGAAAAAGTCATATGTTAGCGGCCCGATGGCACGGACTACTGATTCTTGTGAAATGCCAGATTGTAGCCAGGAAACTTTAAGTTGTAATTTAATAACCAAGAAGCTAAACTGAGCTGAACATCTACAAATAGAAGTTTCTAAAACTAGCAAAGTTTTGTAGCAGCGCAGACTACTTTAGATAAACAGTGAGATCTTCCGCCAAAACCTGTCTTATGGTTATATCCTGCGGTAGTGATAGTACGGCCCATGCTTTGCTATGGTCCCGTAGTCTGTGACTTTGATTAATGTAGCAAAAGAACTTAAACAAATCCAAAGACAGATCGGTCTGAGTATCACAAACGTAATGAAATCTACGCTTTCCTCAGTCTTGGAAGCAATCCGAAGCCTTTTTTCCGTGTACCTGCATATGGAAGAAATGCTTCTTAAGATAGCACAAAAACTGTGGTTCAAAGGGGTAAGGACTGCTTAAGAGGGCGATGGAAGACGCTAAGATATGCTATAAGAAGTGGTGCGTGCACACAAGTGCATGACTTGATTAAAACGATATTCAGAAAACAATTAGAGTATATTTTGATCCTAAAGACGTAGTCGCAGTACAATTTTCACAGATAGATCTAAAACAAACGAGAACAGAGGTGTTGGCAGGTCAACCTTTGCCTTAAATTAATTTTTTTCTGATATCCTTGAGTTGTCATGGATCAAAGGACATTTGGCCGAATGTAGCAATAATCAGACTGACGCATTGGTGAAACACGGGTCCGCTCAGAATTTGTTGGAGCTGAATCCCTAGTTTCCGCTATCACATGCGTGCTATTTACCATGATGACATCAAAAATCTACCGTTGCCATTAGTATAGACAGGTAAAATTTGTAAACTACCGATAGCAAACATGTTTTATAAATTTGTTGCATCAAAATCGATATTTTATATACGCTGCTGAAGAAACTACATCTACAAGCAGGCATTTTGTCTGGGCATTGTAAAGTAAAGAAGACTTGCATGGTTGGGTCAGGCTTGCAAACGACCCAAGATGTGATGGCTATCAATGGAAAGACGAAACCGTAGTGCAATTTTCAACACTCGCTAAACTGCGTGATCTATTCTGTAGGACTTTGGGCCCGATACGACCAAGATTAGTGATATACCTTGGTTCAACATTCTCAAGTTGATCTGTAGGGTCGGGGGGTAACGAATTCGGGTTAAGTTAGTGCAAGTATCGGCACGAGATTGCGCCCACTCTGAGAATTAAGTGTGCGTAATTGTCCTTTTTTGAAGCGGATAACCAGGTTATATTTCATTTCCTTATAAATGGTAATCATGTAAACATGTTAGAGTTCTTTAACAACCATCAGGCTGCTAATATCTATGTAGAGCCAGGTGGATAGGAAAAAGATAGAAGGATATAGGAAGACCTAGACCAAACTATATTAGTCAAATTATTAGAAATTTAGGTTGTGTAGGGTATGTAGAGCTTTTTAGATTAGCACAGAATAGAAAAGAAGTTAGAGCTGCGTCAAACCGACCTTAAGTAAGGTCGAAAACAAAATGATGAATGATGATGAATTGTGGTCAGTCTCCCATATAAATCCCAAATTTCGTACCTAGAGATATCGTTTTCTACACATGAAGAAGTAAATTTTAGTAGCAAAATATCAGTTGTCACCATAATCTTAGTGGAAAATGGGATATTGTACTACGTGGGGTGCTCGATATGTGTCGGGAACTGACAACACTAGTGTTGCTGGGTTCGCTCTGACGTTTCTAACCTAAGGTTTGACATTTTTGACAATATACATACACATACTTATAACATTTTGCCATATTAACACTATTTTTTTTGTTTTGAGTTGAAAATTTCGTGTTGGCCAAAAAATGGAATTAACTCGTGAACATTTTCGTGCGATGATTACGATTTCCAACGTGGATTATCTCCACAACAGTGCTTGAATCAACTTATTTTGACTTTTGGGGAAGAAGCTTCAACTAAAACCACTATATATCGTTGCTATAGTAAATTCAATCGTGGTCGTAGTTCGCTAGCAGCTGCTGTGACAGAAAACATCGATGCTGTGCGCGAATTAATAGCACAAGATCGTCATGTGACTTATCGTGAGATTTAAGCATCCCTAGGTATTATTATGGCAAGAATACATTCGATATTACATGAACATTTAGCTGTGAATAAGCCATGTGCGCGTTGGATCCCACATAATTTGACAATCGCTCAACTCGTGTCGATTGGTGCAAATAAATACTCAAAAAATACGATGAGGTGACGAATCTTAGATTTATTTGTATGAACACGAAAGTAAACAGCAGTCGATTGTATGGGTCTTTCAAGTTGAATGAAATCCAACAAAAGTTGTCCGCGCTTGAAGCACTTTGAAGAAAATGGTTGCTATAGAAGATCGTAGAACAGTTAATTCTGCTTAGTCTACAACCATTTGCTCGTCACAAGTTTTCGGAGACATAGGAAAATAAACCGACGACGCCGAATCATTCTCCATCATGACAATGCGAGCTCTCACACATCAGATCAAACAAGTGACTATTTAAACACTCAAAACATCGAATTGATGGGTCATCGTCTAATGATTTCTTTTTGTTTCCATACGTGAAGAACAAACTGCGTAGACAACGATTTTCAACACCAGAAGAGGCGGTTGATGCGTTCAAAACCCATGTTTTGGAGATATGTCAATCGGAATGGCAAAAATACTATGAAAATTGGTTCTAACGTATGCAAAAGTGTATCAATCATCGTGGAGAATATTTTGAAAAACAGTAAAGAAGTTTTCACACATTAAGTTTGTTTTTGTTACTTATTCCCGATACATATCGAACACCCATTGTATAAAATGGAGCAGGAGACGGCAAATTTGTTGGCAGAGATTAAACTACAGCAGTAAACAACACAGATTTGTGGTTCTACTAAGTTTTAAAATAAACAGAATATATGAATTTATTATTTTTTTCGAGCTAAAATTAGATAGACATAACATAACAACTTTTGTTGTTTTCGTGAATAGCTCTTTTTAACTACCAAATATAATTTAACATCCTCCCTTATTGAGTAATCCCTGACGTAATGCACAAAAATTAAATTTGTCCTTGCCTAGTGCCTTCGTCAGTGAGTCCGCCACCATTTTTTTTTGTCCCAACAATGCGAAACTCAATGTTGCCACTACCTACCTTTTCCCGAATAAAATGATGACGTATATCTATATGTTTCGTTCTTGATCTGTTGTTCTCTCCATTCACGGCCAAATTCATCATTGTCCACAGATATAATGGTTTGGAAAGAGACAGACAGCATTAAGATCTCTTCTGAAAGTCCTCTTCGCCATAAGGCTTCCTGTGTCGCAGCTGACATGGCCTTATATTCAGCTTTCGTTGTGGAAAGAGCTATTGTAGGTTGTTTTCTTGTATTACAAGATATTGCACCATTATTTTTAAGGAAAACAAAACCAGTCGTGGATCGTCTTTCTTCTGGTTCACTGTACTCATAGATATCAGTTGTTTGACCACTTTTACCATTATACACTAATTTTTATCTACAGTTCCTTTCAAATAACGCATGATTCTTTTTACGGCCATCTAATGATTAGTGCCAGTATAGTTACTAAAACGGCCGACATAATTCACAGCATATGATATATCAGGTCTCGATACCTGTGAGGCAAAAAGCAAGTTACCAGCAGCTTTACGATAAGGAACATTTACGTATACTTCACTTGGTACCTGTTTAGTAGATAACTTCAAATTCGGCATCATTTGCGATGGATTACATTTGTCCATATTGAAACACCTCAGTATCTTTTCAATGCATAGTCGTAAACTTATAGAAATTCTTGTTTCTTTCTATCTGGAAACCTGTTATGTATTTAGCCTACCCCATGTCTGACATTTTGAGAGTGCTGCCTAAGTGGCTTTTTACTTCATTCTTTAAAAAAGTATCACTTGAAAATATTAAAAGATCGTCAACCCATACTGCCATAATGATAATATCATTCTCAGTTCTTTTAAAATAAACACATGGATCAAAACTGGATTGTTGTAGTACAATTTTATCCTTTAAAAAAGAATTTAATTGTGTGTTACAGACGCAACTTGACTGTTAAAGACCATATAAACTTTTTTGAAGACGACAGACTTTATTTGATTTCATATATCCGTGCGGTTGAAGTATATAAAGTTCTTCTCTCAGATCACCTTGTAGGAAAGCAGATACTGCATCCATTTGGTCAATGTCCAAATCATATTCAGCTGCTAAAGCCAACAAGTATCTGATAGAACTATAACGAACCACTGGTGAAAAAGTTTCTTTAAAGTCTATCCCTCTTTTTTGAGCACAACCTTTCACAACGAGGCGAGCTTTGTATTTAACAATTTTACCTGTTACATCCTCTTTGTTCGAAACACCCATTTATTTTGCAATGGTTGATTTGCTGGTGGGAGGTCTACTAATTCGCATGTACAATTTTCAATTTGACATTTCATTTCAGCGTCCTTGGCCTTTTTCCAGTATTCTTTGTCTGAACGTTCCATCGCTTCTTCCACAAGTCAATGGATCACAAATATCCCTTGTGGATGCAGAATATATAACGAAATCATCCAATGTCGCAAGTAGCTTGCGAGTCCTTTGAACTCTCTGTAACACAGGTTTTCTCACCTCATCTGTCCCGCTTATGGGTCGTTCAAAGTCAGAAGCTAAATTGTTACCCATATTATTCGAGGATTCACTTAAATTGCTCGTCTCAGCTTCATTAGTAGGTATATCAATATCACGATCTTGCTCATTCACTATTACAGTTTCCGTTTAAGGAAAGACATAAAAAGGACGCTTGAAATCTTTATAGTTTCAGACAATAGGGAACTTCCCTTTTTATGGTCAGAAAATGTTATATCCCTCAGTATGAAGACACATTTCTTCTGAGGAGCATAGAGTCTATAAGCTTTGGATTCCAAACTATATCCTATAAATATAACCGGTGCTGCTCTATGGTCCAGTTTTTTTCGCATTTGACCAGGAACTACCAAATATAATTTAACAAAATTCACACTTGTCAGTGCTATAATCGTATTATGAAATGATTTTCTGCTTGTATTGGAAATCATCTATAAAAATCTTTTTTAAATCAAGAGTTAAAGAAGTTAAAATTGGAAGTAGCTGGAAAAAATAGGTATTGAAACTGGGACTGAAGATTAATTATTTATTATAAAAATATCTTCAAAACATATTTATTAATATCTAAGGCTAATTCTATATCAATTCAACATTCTTGTATACTTTCTAACGCCTGAGGCAACAGTTGTCTTAAAGTAAAATTACGAAGGTCGAAGGTCCACAGGTTAATCTTCTAACTTCATCAAAATGCTGTTTTCTCTTAAATTTATAGTGCTACTTTTGTAACTATTTATTACATCCTTTATAAGAAACTGGTTAGTGATGCCAGTATGGTATTACAGTACAATATACTGTTACTACAAGTCCTTGATTCAAGGTAAAATACGTGTAAGAAAGTTCTGCTATTTTGATTTATTGAACGTACTTGGAAGTGTCTAGAATGACGATTTCAATGAAGAAGAAAAGCTGTTGGTTGACATTGATATGTGCGAAAATTGAGTGACAGCTGTTGGAGGTTAATATTTGCAGCTGTTATTTTCTTTGTAATACTTTTACTAATGAGGATGGATATGGAATACCTAGCGTACCGAGTGTATTAGAGGAGTATTTCTTAGCTACCAAAATTCTTTAATGCTTACTAATTGGAATTGATTAATTTATACCTGTGTAGGATATCGTAGTACAAGGTTAGTTAACCTTGATGACATCGTAGAATCATCTAGACCTACTATGTATACAATTAAATAATGAAGAACCTTCCTTAAGTTTTCTGCAGGTTAACCTGTATTTTTTAAACTATCATTTCAATAAAACTGGCCTATTTTTATTGTAGCGTTAACGAGCATTTCTAACATTCCAACCTATCTATTATGATTATGATTACACAGCTGAAGAACACTAAGTCGTAATATTTTAAAATATAGCAAGGCCGTACCTAGGATTTTGTAGTATGCAAATAACTGAAAGACTGGCTGATTACTTCAAACTCTGGAATGATATCGTATTGAAGATAAAGTAGGGCACTGTATTTAGTGCTGTTCACAGGGTACTTAAATTTAAACAAAGCTGCTGGCTAAAGTCATATATTGATTTAAATACGGATCTCCGAAAGCGCGCTAGGAACGAGTTTGAAAAAAATCTGTTCAAATTGATGGATAACGCTGTTTTTGGTAAAACAATGGAGAACAAGCGGAAGCATTGTAATGTTAAGTTCGTTCAAAATTGGGATGGTAGGTATGGTGCCGAAGCTCGTATATCCAACCCTCTGTTTAAGAATCTTACAGTTTTTGATGAAAATCTTGTATTGGTAGAATTAAATAAATCAGAAGTATACTTTAATAAACCGATATACGTAGGCATGTGTGTCTTGGACTTATCGAAACTCACGATCTATGATTTTCATTATGACTACATGAGTGCTACTTTTGGAAACGACTGCAGTGTTTTATATACGGATACTGATAGTCTTATTTACAAAATCAACAATCGTGATCCATATGAAGTTATAAAGCAGGACTGTCGACAACGTTTTGATACTTCAGCCTATCCAAACGATAAGGTCTATAGAATTCCTTTAGTCAATAAGAAAGTACTGGGGATGATGAAAGATGAAAACAATGGACGGATTATGACAAACTTTATCGGATTAAGATCTAAAATGTATGCTATAAAGATTTTTAAAACACCAGAAGAGGAGGAAACAGAACGTTTGCGTGTGGAAGATGATTCCAAACCGTTCACTTACATTTCCAATGCTCCACCCGAAGGTACTACATTGGCCAGGAGGCGAGTTTTTTGTTGCCTGGAAATTTAGAATTTTGCCGAACCCTTGCCGTTCCAAGCAAGGTAGGGATCTTTAACGTGCGTGACAACACTCACACACGGGACCTCCATTTAACCTCTCATCCGAACGAGGGCGTAATTTTTGTGAAAAAATGCTCACCTGCCATTTTTCAAGCAGTCGGCCGTGTCGAGATTTGAACCAGGACCTTGGGATCCGTAGTCTTACGCTTACTACATTGATCCACGGCGACGCCCGATGATTCCACGCCGTTCATTTACATTTCCAATGCTCCACCCGAAGGTACTACATTGGCCAGGAGACGAGTTTTTTGTTGCCTGGAGATTTAGAATTTTGCCGAACCCTTGCCGTTCCAGGCAAGGTGGGGGTCTTTAACGTGCGTGACAACACTCACACACGGGACCTCCATTTAACCTCTCATCCGAACGAGGGCGTAATATTTGTGAAAAATGCTCACATGCCATTTTTCAAGCAGTCAGCCGTGTCGGGATTTGAACCCGGGACCTTGGGATCCGTAGTCTTACGCTTACTACATTGCTCCACGGCGACGCCGATGATTCCACACCTTACATGTGATTTTTCCAATGCTCCACACAAAGGTACTACATTGGCCAGGAAGCGAGTCTTTTTTACCTGGAAAATTTGGAATTTTGCCGAACCCTTGCTGTTTCAAGCAAGGTAGGGATTTTTAACGTGCGTGACAACATTCACACAAGGGACCTCCATTTTACCTCTCATCCGAACGAGGGTGTATTTTTGCGAAAAATACTCGCCTAACATTTTTCAAGCGGACCGTGTCGAGATTCGAACCCGGGACCTTGGGCGTAGTAGTCACAAACATACCACTACGCCACGGAGCCGCCTTGATTCCACACCTGTCATGTAATTTTCCAATGCTCCACCCGAAGGTACTACATTGGCCAGGAAGCGAGTTTTTTTTACCTGTAAAATTTGGAATTTTGCCGAACCCTTGCTGTTCCAAGCAAGGTAGGGATCTTTAACGTGCGTGACAACACTCACACGCGGGACATCCATTTTACCTCTCATCCGAACGAGGGTGTATTTTTGTGAAAAATGCTCGCCTAACATTTTTCAAGCGGACCGTGTCGGGATTCGAACCCGGGACCTTGGGCGTAGTAGTCACACACATACCACTACGTCACGGAGCCGCCCTTGATTCCACACCGCTGCCTATTGCTCTATTTTGGTGTAACTAAAAAGATTGAAGGTATAAAGAAATCTGTTATTAAAACAAAATTTCATTTGAGGACTTTGTACATTGTGTGGACGAGTATAGAGAAAATTTTATGTCTCAAAATTTAATCCATTCATCTAAACATCATGTTCATACCATCATTCAAAACAAAATAGCTCTAAGTCCTCACGATGATAAACGTCATTTGATCCAGGGATCATATAGAACACTATCAATCCTATTGTAAATGTACTATTATTTGTTAATGTAGTATTTAGGTATGTTACTCTAAATAATGATAATTTAGATATAAGCAATCGATATATGTGTAGTGTTTGTTAATTCGGGTAAGCCGATACAATATAATTAATATTAAAAATATGTATGTTAAAGTATATAAAATCAGTGTAAGTCCAATGTGTAATAATAGTATATTATTCAACATACGGTAATGTAGGCAATAACTCACGCAGATCAAGTGAGTTATTGCCATTACCGTATGTTGAATACTATACTTTATCTACAACTATAAGCACAGTAACAAGTTTTAATAAACACATGTAATCAAGATTATTTTAAAAAAATTATAGTACAAATTTGTTTGACATTACGTGAATGTCAATGAGCATGGCTACTTTTATATTTTTGGTAGGTAACTAAATAGAAATATAAGCTGGAAGCGTGAGTTATTATAACTCACGCTCATAACTCACGGTGTTTAATTATGAACACTATTACTTGTTCAAAAGTATATGAATAATGGTATTATAACTAAATAGGAGTAGATAAAGAATTTTAATGAATGCACATTTTTATTTATGTGCAGAGAGTGGAGCAGAGTATGGAGGAGATTGTGGATCGGACTGCATCAGAATTCCTATATAAAACGGTTAAGCAAAGGTCACTGTGCGAATTTTTTTGCAAGTACGGTGGCGGTGGTGGGGTGAAGGGTCTAGCACCCTGATTGGAGCCTGGAGCTAAAAAATGCTTAGTTGAAGAAAACTATTGCATAGATTTTTGTTACTACATGTGGGAATATTTACGGCGACCTCGGGGTGGATGACCTTTGTATCAGGCAAAAATGGTCTTTTGAACCTTAGAATTTCACATGTTGAATCCCATAAGAAAATAAGTTTTTTTGCGCTGTGGAGGTCTGCATGTGACAGGTCAATGGTAGGGTGAATGACCTTTATATCTGGCAAAAATGACCAGAACGGACCTTAGAATTTCCCATGTTAAATCCCATAAGAAAACCGGTTTTTTGATCTCGTACGAAGGTAGCTTGTTTACTTCTACTCATACTAGCTAAATCATGATGGGAAATTAGATTCATTTTAGGATTGTATATCCCCTATGTTGAGTTAGTAAAATAAAGTTTGTGACGCCAAAAAAAGGGTAACAGTTATTTTTTATGACGTTGTGGCACAAGTACCTTTGATGCATTACCATAACTACAAAATATGCCTTGCATTTCGTCACTTTATTCAAATTATTATCATAATATAAAAGAATAAAACCTTAAATGTTTATCGATTTAAAGTAAATACTTTAAAGAACTTATTTTGTAAAAAGTAAAAATTATGCGTTCATAGGAACAAAGTTACAACGGATGGTTTCAACCGCAAAAACATCAAACGCGTTTTTTTCAAAATCATCAATTTTGTGTTGTGGTAGCATTGAATTGAGGAATATTCTAACTTTAATAATTAAAATATACGTTATTCTCTCATAAGTCCACTTTTGTCAAATGTGTATATTGTTTTAGGATTTTCTCACCGCTGTACAAAGTGGAAAATCTGATATACGCACTGTTCTAAAAACCAAAGAAGATGGCCGTACTTTAGTTTCAACAGGTCCACGAATTGTAAATGAAACATATCGTACGAATAAAGTAACAGATACCGAAGACACCCGTGAGTTAAGTTCAGTCCTTCCAGATGGACGTATAGTAACAGAAACGCAACGCACAACAGAGCACGAAGAAGTAAAAGACGACGAACTTCCTGAAGGAGTGCCAGATCAAAACGATCATCGAGAAGGCCACCAGAGGTAATATACAATTAGTTTGGAAGTTTTCTTAACGAAATTTTTAGGTTATTTAAGTCTCGTGATCAGCATGACGTTGACTACATCGCAAACGGTGTAAAAATTGGACACGAAATGCGCTTTCGAAGCGAAAACACGGAAGTCGAAAAGCGCGGTGATGGAATCGATGAACCTGATTGGGATTCTCTTAGTGCAAGAGCCAGACGAAGACAAAACGGTAATGGAATCCGACCTCATCGCTTAAAAGGTATGTACTTTGAAGCCCCTACAGTTTATGTTTACTCTATTTACTTGCAGAAAACGGTATAGCTCCAACAACGTCTCCTTTAGACAGAAAAGATGCTCTGACAAGAAAGCCTCTAGACTTTGACCAAGAAGAAGAAACGCGTAAAGTCGAAACATCCAAGTGGCTAGAGAACCATTTTGGAAGCGAATCGCGTTCTTCCAGGGACTCACTTGATGACTTAGATGATGACATCGAATTAGAAAAACAAAACCAGACTAAAACTAGCTTCTTCAATGTGACTATTAAATCTCAACAAACACCAGCGTCTCGCTCTCCGCATGAAGAGACACAACGCTACAGCCCTCCTGAAAAGATTATTCTAGTCGACAGACCAAGTATTTTCAAGGTAGCAGTAACCATAATAGCGTAAATATGAATGTGAAATTTTTAGGTATTAGCGACTGGTCTCAGCGTGACTACAACAATCGCGAACATCCAATTCAACCTAGTCCACAACCTGTCCAGGAGCGATTTAGAGTTTCGCCTCCACAAGAGTATAAAGTCACGCCTACACCTCCTGAAAGAAAACGTTATGAACGATCACAACGTTTAGTACGAGAAGAAGATAGTGCGCATAGGATACCTTCCAGAAACGGAATTTTAGAGCCACAAGAAGAACCGCCTCCTGATTACTCGCCGACTAGTCCAAGGGCGGTCATGCCAGTTAAAAAGCCTCACCAGAAGACTCGCTTTGCTGCTGATCCACCTCCTGCTAAAGTTAAAACTGGAAATATTATAGGTAAATATGATTACTCTCAACGATTCCTTTAGAAGCTTCTACGTATTTTCCAAAGCTTAGATGTTTATTTTATTCAAAGAAACCTGATAGGGTGATCGAGAGTAATCTTTAATATGATCTAAACGGAATGAAAAACGATACAGTACGACATTTGTAATCTCTTGGTACAGTATAACTTTATTACACTTATCCAAGAAGAAGAACCTAACTTTACATGCTTAATTTTGGTTATAATTGATTTTTAAATACGTATATGGGCTCTATATAATCCACGTAGATGATTTTTAACGCGTTTGGAACTACAATTTTTTCCTTCTGTATATTACGACTCTTGGCTTTTTTTATGTGCAACTTTTTACGTGAAAAATCACCAGTTGCTACATACCTAGTAATACAGAATGAGAATATGGGTACCACCCTTCGCCTAGAAAGCAACTTAATCTTAACCTTTACCGATTGACCGTCACCTTACACCCTACAAATAGAAGAGAATAATAAAATATTTATTAAATGTTTTATGTGCAGCTATTAAATCTATTAAGACTTTTTAACTAGGGTCCGCTGTGATAACCGAGATCGGGTGAATCGGGAGTAGCCAAATCTCTATACATTTTCGTGAGCGATTTTCCAACACCTACATCTTCTACATATTGATGGCTATTGAAAAAATTCCTAAAACAAAGAAAAAATTATTATAGAAAAATTGAAGAGTGTTGTTAGCATACAATACTTTGCGTTGTTACATGCGAAACTGGTCATGTATTGTGTTTTAAGTTAAGAGATACTTTATAGGTTGATTGCCGCGTATTGTTGAAATGATACACTAACTTCCGCTGTTGGTGACGGTTGAGTGTGCGCAAAAAGGATGCGGGAGTGCGCGAGTCGAGGAAGCGGCATTAATCAACTGTACGGGGACGAATCAACAAGTGTTGAAGTGCGATGTAGTTTTTAAAGAAGGTATGTAGTTTCCTTTTATCTTCCCTTACCTTATCGTACCCACTACCTATTTCCTTCAAATCTCCTACTAGAAGCAATAAGAAGATCAACAACGGATAATAATTTGATGTTCAATCCGGCGTAACTACGACAACTCTCCCACGTGGTGTACCCTGAGATGAGATTCCGAGATATACACATCATGTAAGTAATTTGAACATTACCTAAAATGTTCATGTAAATTGACATATACATTGCGATAGCATGATCCGGTAACAACGTGCTGTGTGTATCTCGGAATCTCATATTAGGATCCACCACGTGAGAGGGTTGTCGCAATTACGCCGGGTCGAACATCAAATTATTATCAGTTGTTGATCTTCGAATTGCTTTTTGAAGGAAATAGGTAGTGGGTACGATAAGGTAAGAGAAGATAAAAGGAAACTGCATAGCTTCTTTAGAAATTACATCGCACTTCCACACTTCAATATCTATATGCAGATGCGGAATGACAAATCGCGTATCATCATCTCCAGCTAATCTATTTTGTTGATTAGTTATGTATACAGCTCATATTTTTTTACTGCGTACACAACATCCTATGCATGAGTGGTGCGGTATTATTAGTTGGATCCCAAGGTCCTGGGTTCAAATCCCGACACGGTCGACTGCTTGAAAAATGGCAGGTGAGCATTTTTCACAAAAATTACGCCCTCGTTCGGATGAGAGGTTAAATGGAGGTCCCGTGTGTGAGTGTTGTCACGCACGTTAAAGATCCCTACCTTGCCTGCAACGGCAAGGGTTCGGCAAAATTCTAAATTTTTAGGCAACAAAAAAAAACTCGCCTCCTGGCCAATGTAGTACCTTTGGGTGGAGCATTGGAAATGTAAATGAACGGTATTATTAGTTACAATTTTCACCCTTACAAAATGTTTTTTAAATAAATCGTTATATTAATTTGATTCCTTAATTAAAGGGGTTTGCTCCTGTCATTGCATGTATGGCGATAGGTAGAACGGTTTTTGCTCTGATTAATATACCTTGTCGTTTTTCAATAAGTGTCGTGGTGTCAAAAATATAATTTTCCATCGTCATGGTAAAGATTGTCTCGCATGGTTGTCCTAGGTATATTATATTTCGTACTAGCAAAGCGAACACTTATTACACCCTGATGGAATTCGTTTACAGCTGTTATCAAATATTCCTTGGTGTAATGTTTATTTGTTGCATTATAACTGACTTTAGTTTAAAAAAAGTTAGCCAAGAGCGAGTCGAGCAATCAATAAACCAAATTAAGCTGTTTTTATTTTTTATGTAAGAGCATTTGTCCAGGGGCGAGGATTATTATTATGCATTTAATAAAACAAGTAGACATTCTCTCATACAATTAAAAACAATTTTTGTACAATTTTATTATATCTTTATTCTATTTTATGGAAGAAGGTGAGAAACGAGTAAGACTCCATCAATCTCTAACTGCATATACCTCCTAGTGGTGGTAGCGCAAGCAACTTTCTGCTGGCTTACAAGGTAACCCCCTTGGAAGGAGAAGTTTTAGCTTGCATTGAAAGACGTTAGGCACACCTGGTAGACTGGGAATCGTGGCGAGGTCTGTGGCAGAGAAGCTAAACATTCCAACACTAAACGGTAAGGTGACGTTATTGTTAGGAAAGCTACAACAGTACGGTTGCGATTTGGCAAGTAACCTGGATCAACATAAGCAAGACTTACTAACAGGACCTTCACGAAGTTATGAGACGGAAAATATCTGGCCCGTCAGGTAACGATCGCATGAATCAGGATTGGAGATTTGGTACTTGGAATGTCAGGAGAGTGTACGGAAACGAGTATAAAGTCATGAATGAAATAAAGAAAGGCGCATGAATGTGCTGTGTGTGAGTGAAACGTAGCAGAAAAGGAAAAATGTTGTTGAATTAGATGATGGCATGTTGAGTTTGTGGTCTGGAGTAGAGTTAATAGGTTCGGGGCGAAAGGTGTTGGTTTAATTTTGAATGATCAAGCAAAAGCGTGCATGAAACAATATGAATTGGTGTCTCCATGTGTGGTTGGTGTGGTGGATAAGATTAATCGAGAAATGGTAATGATAGGGAAGGACCAATTGCTATTATGTAGCAATACCGATGGCAGTGGAGCGGTTATGTAATAAACAGAGCAAATACGATAAACTACTTAATCAAGAATCTAAATACCTTAATCCTGTGCCGCACTGGGCAAGAGAAGTCACACACAAAACGTAGCGGACACCCAAGAACACGCGCGCTTGGTGTGGTGTCGCTTTCAGGACTCTCGTTCAACTGTGTTTTCTGTCACCATCCGAGTACGAATCATGTTACTTCAGGCACTCGCACTACGGCATAAGGTTTCACTAAAACTGTAGGGTACCCGCACTAATGGTATTTATTGTCACCACTGCTAAATTGTTCAGTGGTGACGTAACATACCGCCCACCAAATTCATAGAATTTGGAAAAGGAGGGAAATAAGTTGGGTGAAGGAAATCACATGGGATTTGGCCTTGCTAGACAAACAACTAACGAAAGATATGGTGGTACACTACAGTGAGCGAAATCACCAACTATGCAAAATAAAAATATATATGTAAATAAACAAATATTTAAAAATAATATACTACCATACATGTAAGAAATGTGTATATACATCTAAGCATAAAACAAAATTAAAATACCGGTAGCGGTGCTAGTTTGACCAAAGGTCGTTTTAATGTGCCATGTGCAGTTTTGATTTCAGCGACACGTATAATACCGTCCGCACCGGGAAAGGTATTAATGATACGACCAAACTTCCATTAAAGTGGAGAAATCTGGTCGTCCTTGATGAGGACAATAGTGTCCCTTTCAACTTGTCGAACACCTACCTTGGAGTGCCATTTAACCTTCTGATTGAGAGTATGTAAGTATTCATGGCTCCAGCGAGCCCAAAAATCTTGGTGGAGCTTTTGCAGAAGTTTCCACCTGCTCTTTAACGATAAAATGTTGTTTGAATGGTCCTCATCTGGTGGTGCAGAAAAGGTTCCATAGTTAGGAAATGACCTGGTGTTAAGCAACGCAGGTCATTTGGACCCGAACTCAAAGCGTAGAGTGGCCTTGAATTTAAAACAGATTCAATTTGAGTAAGAACTGTGTAAAGTTCTTCAAAGGTAAATTTTTGTTCGCCGATTACGCGAGCTAGGTGTGTCTTTACCGACTTAACACCGCTTTCCCACAAGCCACCGAAGTGAGAGGCGCTAGGTGGATTAAATGATCACTTTATTTTTTCTGAGGTTACTGCACTGTGCCGATAACTCGTAAGCTGACAATAGGCACCCACAAAATTAGTTCCACAATCACTGAATATTTGAGAACAGCGTCCTCGACGTGGTATAAATCGTAGCAAAGCAGCAAGAAACGCGTCTGCCGACAAATCCGAAACAAGTTCAATATGTGCTGCTTTAGTGGCAAAACAAACAAAAATACAAATATAGGCCTTAAGAGTTATAGAGCCTCGTAGGCGGTTGGCCTTTATTAAAAGAGGGCCAGCGAAATCAACACCAACAATACTGAACGGTTTGATTTGGGTAATACGTGCTGCCGGTAGGTCTCCCATAGAAGGAGTTACCAGGACCAGTTTGGTACGAAAACATCTATGACATGATGATAAATAACGTCGGATTGAATTTTTAATAGAAAGGATCCAGAAGTTCTGTTGGATAAGATACGCTGTGGTATTAACACCGGGATGGTAATATGTTTCATGTGTTGACCGAATGATAAGTTCGGTTAATCGATGCCGCTGAGGCAATAACGCAGGAAACTTTTCGAAATAGGAAAGTGAAGAATGTGTCAAGCGCCCACCTACTCTTAAGATATTTTGTGGATCAACAAATGGAGAATGTTTTCGCAAAGTTTTAGGTAATTTACGGTTTGCCTTGATCGAAGCTATTTCCTTTGAAAATGTAACATTTTGTACATGCCGAACGATAATCATAAGAGCATTGTGTAATTCAATGTCTGTTAAGGGACCCGTATGACGTTGAGCCATGGGTTTAGAAAATCTATAAATGTAAGCCACGATGCCTTGGATTTTATATAACGATGAAAAGCGACTTAGCAAAATGTCAATGATGTTTGGATCTGTTTGAGCGACAAATGTTAGGATCTTCTTTTCCGTAGTTACCTCAGCAATTGAGGTTGACAATGTTGGTTGAGGCGGCCACGAGTCACTAGGGTAGTGAAGCCATTCAGTCCCCGCCCACCATAGCGAACATGAAATAACCGTGCTTGGAATTAATCCCCGAGATGCAGGATCAGCCGGATTATGTGAAGATTTAATATAAAACCATCGACTAAGTGCAATGATTTCTTGAATGAGGCTAACACGGTTTGCCACAAAAGTTTTCCAACGAAAAGGTGGAGAACGTATCCAAGTGAGAGCGACCGTAGAATCACTCCACGTTAAAACATCAGAGATTTCAATCAAGCCTTGATAAGACCGAATGATAAAAAAAAATAAATCGGTTAATAAAACGGCGGCACATAATTCCAAACGTGGAATTGAAATGCGCTTATTTGGAGCTACTTTTGTTTTAGCGGTTACAAATTGTACAGTTATTTCTCCAGTAGTTTGATTTATGAACTGGAAATATACTACCGCTGCATACTCTACCTCGCTAGAATCGCAAATCCCATGCAAATGACAAGTAAAAGGATCCGAAGGGGGTAAACAACGTGGTAACTTTAATGACGATAATAACGGCAACTCTTCTTGATACGAAATGTCTGCTGGTGGGATGTCATCCCAATTTAAACCTAACATCCACAGATGCTGGATTAGGCGTTTTGCAAAAAGTGTTAGTGGGGCTAAAAACCCTAATGGATCATACATTCTGGCAACTTGCGAAAGTATGTTGCGCTTTGTACATATTGGGTTTAATGGCTTAACCCGAAATAAGAAAATATCTTCTGTAGGTGACCATTGAAGACCTAATATTTTTATTGATTCGTCAGAATCGAAATCGAATGAAGTATATTGACAAAAATCTGACGGAATGCCTTCTAAAATAGAAGCTGAATTAGAATTCCATTTTCGAAGTTCAAAGCTAGCCAAATGTAAAAGTCGAATAAGTTGATCTTCGATTTCTCGGGCCAATTGTATAGAATCTCCACCGGCGACGAAATCGTCAATATATAGATTTGACCGTATAGCCTCAACGGCTAACGGAAACCTTTTGCCTTCGTCAATGGCTAGTTGCTGAAGGGTTTTTAATGCTAGATAAGGCGATGACTCAATACCATAGGTCACTGTATTAAGCCACCAAACAATTGAAATTTTCGATGTTCTTCGGTAACTAAAATTTGTCGATATATTTGGCGAACAGAACATCACAAGTAAAAACGAAACGATGAGTACGAAATTTAAGTAAGATTGACGAAATGTCGTTTTGGAGACTAGGTCCAGCCAATTGAGTGCCATTAAGAGACATGTTGTTTTTAGCCTTTGCAGAGGCGTCAAAAACAACACGAATTTTAGAAGTATGACCTTCCTCTTTAAACACAGGGTGATGGGGTAAAAAATAATTATCGTTCCCAACGGGCGGAAAATCGAGTAATGCCATATGACCCGCATCAAGATAGTCCTGCATGAAATTATTGTATTGTGCGCGTAGCTCCGGTTGAGCATGCAATTTGCGCTCCAACGAAAATAGTCTTTTTTTAGCCATGTCAAAGGAATTATTAAAAATGGTCAAAGTATCGTTGAACGGTAACGCAACAATAAAACGAACGCTAGGGCCTCAAGAAAACGTGTTTTCGAAAATCCAATCTGCCTTTTCTTCTTCTGGAGAAGTATAAGTCTTGGATGGCAGCTCTTTTATCTCCCAAAAACACCTTAGGGTCTGGTCGATAGGATCTTCTACAGAAGTAAAAAATGCTTGGACAGTATCAGACTGCAAGCTTTTTGTGGGACCAATAATAGTCTAATCAAAAATTGTATTTATGGCGGCAGGCTGAAGAAATTTGCCATGTATAACACCGCCAGTGATGACGAACGGATAAACATCTGCTCCGAGGAGCATGTCAATGGTTCCTGGAGAGTTCCAGGTCGGTTCTGCAAAGTGCAGGCCGCATAAGTGTTCCCAATTATTAGGAACTTCAACGCTAGGTAATTTACCAGATATTGATGAAAGCACAAAAGTTGTGATTTCTAGAGATTTTCCAGAGTCTAAAATAGAGCGAATGGTGCAGCTGACGGCACCCCTATTGACCGCTGAAGTTGTCTGCCCAAGTTCATAAATCGGAACTTGAGAACGTATGCGTGGAAGCCAAAGTTTGCTCACGCAATCGTCTTGAATAAAGCTAGATTGGGAGCCAGGGTCTAAGAGTACCCTAATCGGTTTGTATTTACCAGAACGGTCTCGAACTTCCACAACAGCAGTGGAGAGTAAGACAGTAACTCCAAGATTTAAATTCGACTGTGAAGACAAAACATTTGCCGGAATAGGAGAGACTGACTGCGTCCTATTGGCATTTTTATGCATATCTGTAGCGGTCGGTTCAGGTGAACGGCTAGAAGCAGGTTGCGCTTCAAAATGTAGCAAGGTATGATGCGGCTTAGCGCAAGTTCGACAAGAATTATAAGATTTGCATTGCATGGACGCATGGTCTGTACGTAAGCAATTTAAACAAAGGCGTAAGCGTTTGACAATGTCGAAACATTCTGTCGGAGTTTTATTTAGAAACGATTGACATCTGTAAATTAAGTGATTGCCTTTGCAAGAAGAACAATGGTGCGAAAATGAATTCTTTGAGTCAATGGAGTTAATTGGTGTATCCAGTGAAACTACGTTAGAAGAAACTCTTGGTTTAAATTGAAACGCTGAGGATTTCTTAGGCACTGATGTGTGAGATGTATGAACCGTCGTCAAATAAGAAGCAGATGCGGTTGAAGAAAATGTTTCCAACGCTGCACATTGTTGAGTTAAAAAATGTCTCAAATCATCGAAATTAGATATTTGCTTCGGATCCGATTGGAGTTCAAAGCATTTTCTAGTGAACGGATCGAGTTTTTCTAAAAGAAAATCGACCAGAATAAAGTTCCAATGTTCAGTAGGAAATTTTAAGTTAGAACAGCAAGGTTAGGTTAGGTTAGGTTAGGTTAGGTTAGGTTAGGTGGATTGATAAATCGCTCACGCAAGGCATTATATGAAATAATAAAATTATCCCCAGAAACGGGTACAGATTTAACAATTTTCAAAGCTTCTCCGCTACAGCAGTTAATAATAAGGTAATTTAATTTCTCAATATTGGTCAACGAAGCATTATTGTAAACGAGACTGTCAAATAAATCAATAAAGGATGAGAATTCAGTTACCTCATTATTAAAATGTGGCAACTTTAAAGGCAACAATTTTGATCCAGTATTGCTTGGAGTACTTTCAGTAGTTTGCGGTGCCCGCGTTCCTGCATCGCTTCAAGATGAAGCAAAATGCAATAATAAGCCGTATCTACCTCTTTCCGTAGAGTGTTGAATGCTAGTAATTCTACATCGTTACATGATGCTAAGACATCAATTAAAACCCTATTCAAATTGGTGTAAATGTAATTTACTCCCCTTGTTTGAATATGGAATAACGTTTCTAAACTTGAATCACTCTGTATAGTGTTGCTAGGCGGCTCCGTGGCGTAGTGGTATGTGTGTGACTATTACGCCCAAGGTCCCGGGTTCAAATCCAGACACGGTCCGCTTGAAAAATGTTAGGCAAGCATTTTTCACAAAAATACACCCTCGTACGGATGAGAGGTAAAATGGAGGTCCCGTGTGTGAGTGTTGTCACGCACGTTAAAGATCCCTACCTTGCTTGGAACAGCAAAATTCAAAATTTTCCATGTAAAAAAAATTCGCTTCCTGGCCAATGTAGTGCCTTCGGGTGGAGCATTGGAAAATCACATGTAATGTATAGTGTTGCCAAGTTCCAATATTTCCATAATGCGTATTTTAAATAACTCAAGTTGAGCTACATCTGTATTTTTTTGAAGCCATAATAAAAATGTTATTCTAAAAGACGTACAAATCCTATATACACAGTAACCCTCAGCTGTGCGCTTAGAAATTAAATATTATGCGTTCTTGTTCAAGCACGAAAATGTAAAATATCGCATAAATCAATCACGTTTATGAATATTAGGCTCTAATAAGTATTAAGCAACAAGTCGTAAAACCTCACGATTTGTCAAGATGCTTACGAAGTGTTAGGATATAATTCACAGTTTAGAGCGGACGGCTTTGAACTTCAAAGATTCAAAGATCCGCCAAAAATTTAATGTGGCTAAAATATTTGAAGAAAGCTGCAGCTTTTATAATTTTATTACCACTCCAGGTGTGTTCAATATTTTACGTTTGCAAACCGACTGTAGGGTTTGTATGCGATACAAAAAAACGCGCTATGGGTTTTAATTACAAAGCAAATTTCTTTACCTTTCTTATTTGAGAAGATTAATCGAGAAATGGTAATGATAGGAAAGGACCAATTGCTAATATGTAGAAATACCGATGGCAGTGTAGCGGTTATGTAATAAACAGAGCAAATACGATAAACTACTTAATCAAGAATATAAATACCTTAAGCTTGTGCCGCACTGGGCAAGAGAAGTCACACACAAAAGGTAGCGGACACCCAAGAACACGCGCGCTTGGTGTGGTGTCGCTTTCAGGACTCTCGTTCAACTGTGTTTTCTGTCACCGTCCGAGTACGAATCATATTACTTCACGCACTCGCACTACGGCATAAGGTTTCACTAAAACTGTAGGGTACCCGCACTAATGGTATTTATTGTCACCACTATTAAATTGTTCAATGATGACGTAACACCCTGCATCTTGTGAATTAGAATGAAAATAGACTTAAGAAAAATCTTTTTAGTAGTATATTATGCTCCGGTAAATAACACTATGGAGTGTGAGCAGTTTGGCAGGAGTTTGTATTAGACAAACGCTAAAAGAATGACCGTGTGGTTCTATTAGGTGATATAAATAGTTGAGTTGGAGTACACAGAGAAAATGCTGAACATATGGTAGAATAGTTTGGCGATCCAAGAACAAACAAAAATGGAGACGTGTATGGAAAGAAAACTGTTTGTATCCAACACATGATATAAGCATAAAAACATACGCAAGTACACATGGCAAAAAAAAATGCGAAAAGTATAATGGATTTGGTTGTATATGATGAAAGTTTAAGAAAACTGGTAAAAAAACACGAGAGTAGTGAGAGGATCTGAGTTGTGGGACCAATCATTTTCTGGTTTTTTCCAGAATTGATATTAGCCGAAAGTAAGTGTGGAGAAGAAAGCAGAATGTAAGACACTCAAGAGTGAAAGTAGAACGCTTATTGGAAGAGTTACTCAAAGAGAGTACGCTACTATGTTAGGGAGGGAGTTGTATGACTGCAAACAGGAATGGGAGAATACTCTAAAGTCTGAAGATGTGGAGAAAATATTAAGTTGTTTGAAGAACAGTGTAATGAAATGTGCTCTGAAAGCTTGTGAAACGACAATAATTCGCACTTGTAATAAAAATGCATGATGGAACGACGAGGTCAAAAAGTTTGTCGGGGAAAAGAGAGTGACATATACTAAAATGATTGCAGAAAAAGATGTTGAGATAAGAGAGCAACGTCATGAAATAGGGGAAAGGTGGCATGAAAGGGATATTTTCCCTAACTATGTAAAAAAAATTTTAATAACACACATTTTGATAGAACGGATTCTTTTACAAGAGGTAGGGGTCTTTTATTTACCTAATAACAGTCACATATAAAGGAAATACATTGTCAGCAACACTTTTAAGGTACTCAAAGGGACCATCAATGTATTAAAAGGGACATGATAATTAATATTCGCAAAATACTATTTAGTGCACAAGATACTAGCCATACCCTCTGAAAACAAAAAACATGTTAATAGTTTTATTATTTTTAATAGTCACATTAATCCAGTAAAATTAGATAAGTCCGTTTTTTAGATTTTTTCATAAAATTTATTTTATACTCTTTGTTTGTCAATTTTTTTAAAATCTTTCCGACTGCATGTTTAACTGTTCGTTTTGTTGTAAATTTTATTACAATGTAGTCTTCCGTTTTTACTTCAAAATCCTGTTTATAAATATCTTCTACAGACATTTCACTGTCATCGCTTTCAGCATAACTGACGTTCTCTTCAGATTCTTCTTCAGTGCTGCTATCAATCAGAACTTTACGCTTCACCTCTTTTTTTTTAACAAACGATTGTTTTCGCCTTCTGCTTTGTTTTTGATTAGCAACTTCTTTAATAAGTTACATTTCAGGTGTATTCAGGTGTTAATATTCTAGATCGTCCACATTTTCTGTTTTTAATGTTTACGAGTCTAGGAGGAGCTTTGGGAAATAGTCGTATGGTTGTTGGACTAAGCACGCGCAAACTTGTGGCAGGTGTATTTAGTTTTGTATCCTTTTTAGTGATATTGTCATCTGTTTCAGAACTTGTAGATAGCGTTACAGCAATATTGTTTTCTGTATTCAATATTTGTGGGTGATCAGTTGCATATTATTGTAAAAAGCTTCGTCTGGAAAATTTTGGGAATAAAAAGAACAATTCCGGTTTTCTTAAATCCCGTCGTTATATTAACGATAGAAAAGGATTTTTCATATGCAAATTTGGCTAGTCTGGGCATGTGGTAGATTGACACTGCCTTTCCAGGATTAGCTACAATCCAATCATTCATAGCAACTTTGTAAAATGATTTAAATGGACCATACACCTCCACATCTAGAGGTTGTACAATGAGGAGGACACGTTAGCAAAGTAACCCCTACCTCCTTCCCATACATAATGACATCCAAAGTCATATGACTCTCATGATTATCCATTAGCAACAACACAGATTTTGCTTTAGTGGGTTTTGCATGCTTTACAAAATGATTTAAAAAAAGCAAGAATAAAATTGTCAGAAGTCATCCATCCCGTCTTATCGGCTTACCTCAGGCTTCCTGTAGGACAATCTTCAGTCATAGATGACTTAAATTTTACCCTAGGAAAAATAAATGCTGGTGGAATTGACCTGCCAATTGCTGACACAAAAGATAACATTGTAACAAGCTGACTTCTTTCGGCAGATGTGATCAGGTCTACTTGTTTAGTACCCCGGTGTGCAATTACCTTTGGTAGTTCTGTTACTGTCAACAAAACTGTTTCGTCAGCATTATGAATATCTTCGGGAGCAAAATGATGTTTGCTTAATACTTCTTGTAAGTTTTTATAGAACAGATCGACAGTATTTTTGTTGAACGCAGACATTTGAGCTAAACTAGTTTTTCACGAGACCTCAAAGATAACTCTGGATGCCGTTTCATTAACGCTTTAAACCAGTCGATACCACCCACCTCATTTTTTTGCAATTTTTGGGAATTCCTATTTTGTAAAGTTACTGAATAATCATAGACTAATTGGCATAAATGTTTGTGGGTTAAGCCGTAAGCCATTTGTAACGCAATTTTGCAGTATTCCACAAGAAGTAACTCTTCTGCTTCATTAAATACTTTCCTATTCCCAATGTTGGTTTGTAAAGAAACGGCACATCTTCCTCTCTGGTTCGTTTTACCAATCGTGCTGAAAGCGACTTGGCTATTCCATATGTCACAGCTACGCTTCTAATAGATTGTCTTTTTTCTATTACCTCTTGCATTGCCGTTTCTACTACTGCTGGAGGCTTCCTTATTCTTTTTCTTGCTGCATTTTCCTGGTTCCCATGCCTTTAAAAATTAAGAAAAACAAAGGTATTGAATGAAGTGAAGCTATACTGATAAGGACACTGCTCGATTATGAAAGGGGCACGTTCCTCTCATCACTTAGTTTTATGTCCCTTTCAATGCAGAACCCATTTTTTTCTACTATACTAACCTAACTTCGTAGTGAGAAGTACACTTTCACTTTAATTGTAATGTTGTGGTATACAAGTAGTCAACACTAAGACGTTCCACGAAAAACAAACAAACAATTATGCACACAAATTAGAAAAAAACATCAGTGTTTACTTTTACGGATAAAAAATTATAAACATATGTTATTTCACAAAATGAAAGCTATCTGCCATAATTTTTGTTGAAGACATCTGTAGTACAATTCCGCCATCTAGTGACAAAGCTTCACATTCTTTTGCTACAGGTTTCTAAGTAATAGAAACTGTCCCTTTCAATACCTGTTCCTTTCATGCCATCTCTCCCCGATACAAGGAGAAAAGGCGATATGCGTAAGTAGTGAAAGTAAACAAAGCACAACTGAGGAAGAGGAATGGTGAAAAATACAGTGATTTTGAAGGGAATAAAGGCTTGTTTTGGAAATGAGTAACGAAGACAAGGAAGGGTGGAAATAAGCGTGTGAATGGCGTTGTTAAAAGTAGAACTGAAATTTTTTAGGACGAAGCGAATGTGAGAAACTGTTGAAAAGAGTATTTTAAGACGCTGTATGGTGGTGGCAAGAAGGATACAGATGACTGTATGGATGATGAAGAGAGAAAAATGTAGTGCTCGAAAATATATATAATAATATAAAGTTCAAATGCAGTGTAGGATAGGTATGGAAGGCGGTGATGACTCTGAAGAATGGTAAAGCGGCAGGTGTAGATGAAACAATAAGTGGAATGCTTAACTATGGGTCCGGGGTGCTGATTGAATGTTTGTGTAAACTGTTAGAGTTGCATGTAGAACAAGCAAAGGTCCCTGGGAATTGGAAGAGGGCGGTCATTATCCCCGAGTAACTCTAAAATCCAGGGGTCAGGCAGTAACGGAAAGGAACGCGAAGTAAGGTCGCGCAGGAATCACGATCGCGTATAGAAAGATAAAACAAACGTAGAAATACCAGGTTAACTGCAGAAGCGGAGAGTGGGATGGTTCACAATGACAAAGAAAAGTACATCGCCAACGAATTTTTATTGACAAACAATCCAAGCAATAAAATTTCCAGCCCTAATTTGAACCGTCATGTGAACTATGCAAGTAAGTTTCCTCACAATATATAATATTTTTCCCTTCTGCTCGATATTGTTGTTCTCGTTTTGCTCGGATTTCTGGCTTCTCAATTAAGATTTTTACGATTGTCGGCACTTCTTTCAACAAAATCATATTTTATGCACTAATCTTGTAAACGAATCTATTTTTTTACAGAAATAAATTTGCTGTGTTAACTTTTTTAAATAGAACGATTCTGCATTAAATTGCCGCTACCTTAATTAAAAACGCTAATCTAAACCCTTTTTGTTATTCTCAAATTATATAAGCTTAACAAATACGTATTAACCCGTCCTGTATAAAAATTTTCCTCAGTACGTGGAATATATTGTATAACAGTGGATAAATTCGTTAAAATATTTGTTGGTTGTTAAATAGCTAGAAGCTCGCCTTAGCAATTCCTTATAACACATTCTAACATCCACTTGTTATTTCCAATCGTTATTTGAAAGTAGCAAACATTTTGTTTCTAATAGGTTTTTTGTAAAAAAATTTTACTCATTAAATACTTTAATTGGACTGTTTTCTTTCTCGGTTAATGTGAAATTCTATTTTGTTATTTGCAGGCGTTCGAGGTTGCTCAAGTTTTATGGATAATAAAATTGGTCTGCTAATCAAATTATTCCTGCTATATTTGTAAGATGGATCGATAATAATACAAACCTCTATTCTTTTTTAAAAGTTAGGCAAATGGCTATCTTTGGCTTTGTGCCTGGTTGCATAAATCGCTTAAATGTTTTAAAATATATTTTGCTTTCCCATTCTAACAACGAAATTCTGTGGAATTAATTATCGTATTTTTGCCTTCTTTATTGCTTGCATTCTAGGAATATATGTTTTTGCTTGCTTTCGAAGAATATTTAACATTCTATTGCTGGGAATGGTTTTATGTTATTTCTTCCATGGTTTTGAAGTGGTATAATATATATGTTCAACTTTAGAAAGGCTCTCTTACTTATTCGTCGTTCTTACACGATTCTTCTGTTATACAACATCTTTTGAGCGTTGTATAGTCGCGCTTTTGAAATGCGCTTTGTGCTTGCATAATTAAGTTGGTCGTTCCAGTACACAGTCGTAGACAAATGCAGCCGAATTTCTGCATGGTACCAGAGAGAAGATAACTTAAGATAAAGTGAATCTTTCTGTTTGCTTTATTTGTGTTGCTGTTTTAGAAGATACACATTTCTTTTCTTTTTGGTTGCTTCCGTAAGAAATTGCAGACTGTACGTTACCAAGTGCATGTCCACAACTCGAACGATTATGTACATTATTCTTAAAGCTTGCGTTAGAGAACTTTCTGATGTTTACTTTTCTGTATAAATTAATGTTAACGTCAAACTTGCTGTTTAAAATTTTAATGTTACGTTCTTAAATCATACAAGGTGCGCTTCCTAGCAGATGTTACTGAATTAGTTATTTATTTCCTGTTTATGTTTAGGGCTCGATATTTTAAAATATTTAGGTGTATACCGTAGTATATGTAAATTGGCAGTTTGTGTACATCACGTTACACTGAACTATTATGTAAATGTGTTTCTGACGCTTGTAAATATTCTTTTGGGACTGTATGTTTTACTTACACGTCTTACTGAGGTTTCCAATTTTTTTCTTTCTATATCACCCACTCCATTGTATGACGTTTTTGAGCTAGCCCGAACTCTAATTCTTTTGGAGTTCGATTCTACCATTCTGTCTCTGTTTTGTTGCGGTATTCGATGTAGATCTCGACACGGCCGACTGCTTGAAAAACGGCAGGTGAGCATTTTTCACAAAAATTACGCCCTCGTTCGGATGAGAGATTAAATGGAGGTCCTGTGTGTGAGTGTTGTCACGCACGTTAAAGATCCCTACCTTGCCTGGAACGACAAGGGTTCGGCAAAATTCTAAATTTCCAGGCAACAAAAAACTCGCCTCCTGGCCATTGTAGTACCTTCAGGTGGAGCATTGGGAATGTAAATGAACGGTATTCGATGTAGACGATTTTCTGTCCTGAGTTTACTGCCTTTTTTCTTGTCTGCGCCGAATACCGCAACAATTCCTTACGATTTGACAGCCTCAAATACAGCAAACGTTGTAGGTTGTTTATGGTGGATTATTTCAAATCGATAAATAATTGTGCACACAATGTTTTCTTCAAATTCACCTAATGCAGACTTTGTGCTGCTTTTCCTTGATGGTTTTTCTTGGTGAAGTAAATTGTAACTTATCACCAACTGATTGCATTTTGCTTTTTCTTAATAATTTTCTTAACAGTCGTTGAACCATCCGCTCAAATTGTTCAGATAAATAACGTCTTAACCAGTATTCTTATGCTTTTTCATATATTTGTAAAGATTATATACAATCACCTGACCTTGGCTATAAACAATTTTTTTAGAATTGCTCCAAATTCACCAAAACAAAAAATAAGTATTCCAAAAATATGAAATTTAAAAAGATTTACTTACAGTTTCAAAATAAATAACGAAGCATAGTTTTGAAAAAAACTGGTTTACAATTTGTTACGTTCACTTTCGACGGTAAATTAAAACACGCCCTTCTTTGTCTTACATTATTCATTCACGTAGATTCAGTTTCAATACTCCAACAACATCCTGTATATTTTACAATAAGTACGTTTCATAATAATTTTTCATATTAAACCTATTTACTTCAAAACGAAAAGTTTACTCTATAATTTAAATAGTCGGTACCTTGTTTTAGGTGTCTGTTGGTTTGGCTTATATTCTTATAGAGTATAAATATTTGGTATATTACTTCAACCTAGAAACTCGTTGAAATAATGGATCGCACTTATTTGTTAAGTTTTCTATTTAACACCTGCGTTTGATAACGTTGGGTTTGGATTGAATTCTTGCGAAAAATAATTTCAGTTTGATTCTGCAGTTCGTCCTTATATTTATTTTCTACATTACTCGTCCTATTACTTCAAAAGCGATGCACTTTTTTTTGATAAGAAGTGTAGTTCTTGGGTACGTTTTCTTGCGCTATTAATACTAGTAAGACTCTCTTTTTAGCTCTTAGCTGGAGGCAACATTGTTTTATGTAGGCCCGATTATTCTTTTTATGTAGAACCGACTGCGCTGGTATGTGTTCTGCTGTTGCAGTGATTGTCGCAGAGCTCAAAATCTGTTGACCGACACGATAGTATATTGGCACATGGAGGTATGTTGTGATAGTCTTCCCACATATCGCGACCACCTCTTTTTTTCTACTTTTATTGTTAGTGCGTCGCAGTTACTCCATAGTACTTTATTAAATGATTAGTAGTTGTTCTAACGTTAATATTTTTACTTGAACACCTTGGTTTTATGAGAAAGTATAAACTTTTTTTTTTCTTTTTTTACTAATGAATTCGACCCGTTAAACGAAATGCGCACTTCGTACGTCAATTCCTAAAATTCGTTCTTGGTAATATAATTATTTATTAATTTTGTTTTTGTTGATTTAAACCGAATTCTTTTTTTAATTAATTTTTATTGTAAATAGAAAATCGATGACAATGTATTTTTTTGTGTTACTGGGAATCCCCCTCTCCGCATTGGTAGTTAGCCTGGTATTTCTACGTTTCTTGTGTTCTGTTTTGTAATCGTGATTCGTGCGGGTCCTTTCTATTTCTGTCTGACCCATGCGCTTCGCAACGTAGCAAATTATTAGTAGCAAAGACAAATTAAACAAAACATACAATGGAGCAGAATGCGCAAATGTCAAAATCAAAGTGTCTACAGTATCGGCTCGACGATAAGTTAAGAATTTGTAGAGAAGCGCTACACCGTAGCTATATAGATTGTTTAAATTAATTATTTAGTCACATTTTTGCTTTGTACTAAGTAGTAGTTGTGAAATAAAGAAGTTTGTAAAAGCTCCGGCAGTCTTTTTCAGTATCTTTCTTTCCCTACTATTTCTAACACCTCTTTGCGGTTAAGTTTGTCTGTCCATGATATCAACATCATACATCTGAAACACCCCACTGCAAAAGGCTTCTACCTTTTTCCTGCCTGCTTCCGCTGCTGTTCCTATTTTATAGGCATATTGTGCTGTGCTCCACGCATATGCTTTCAACTATTTTTTCCTAGTTTCGTGTTTGTTGTCTTCGAACACAGCCGCTGCTCTTTTCTGTTGGATACAGCTCGGTTTCCCTTCTATTATTTTCTAAATGTATACCCTATTTCACTTATACAGTATTGCCCGAAATAAACAGTATTGAAATTGTAATTGTTTTGTATATTTAAAAAATACATCTTATTGACACTTTATTATATGTTCTAAATGTGCACCTCCTCGTTCGAGACAGACTTCATAACGATGTTCTAAGTTTCTGGTCATGTTATTGAATAAGGGTTGTCTCAGGGCTGCGAAGAAGACTCTAACGGCATCCTTTAATTCATCGATGGTTTGTGGTGCCCGTTTGAAAACGGCATTTTTAGCCATGCCCCAAATGTATGCGTCTGGAGGTGTGAGGTCTGGAGAATGTGAAGGATAAGGGAAGTCAGTAAATCGTGATATGAATTTGCTTGGAAAATGTTCTTGAAGAAATTGACGAATTGCGGCAGCAGTATGGCAAGTTGCCCCGTCCTGCTGAAAAAATTGGTTTCGAAATGCCAAGTTACGTGCACGACAGAATTGACGTAGATCAGGGATAAATCGTGTTAAAATTTGTCTGTACCTCTGTTGATTAAGTGTGACTTGCCTACCATTCTCTTCGATAAAGTACGGACCAATGATTCCGTGTCCGGAAACAGCACACCAGACACTCACTTTTTCACTATGTAAAGGAACCTCTTGAACCTCATCGGATCTGGCAAAGCCCAGAAATCGATTTGTGCGACGATTCACATAGCCTGACAAGTGAAAATGTGCTTCGTCTGAAAACCAAACATTTTCAAAAATTCAGGATTTTCATACTGTAACGCGAGAATTCTGGCGCAATATTCCACTCTACTGCGATAATCCCGAGGATGTAGTTGTTGATGTACCTGAATCACATACGAAAATGTACCCAGCTCCTTCAGGATTCTTTGAAAGGAAGTTCTTTTAAATCAAGTTGTAACGCTGTCCTTGCCTGGCTGACTTTCGGATTTTCAAAGATTTGCTCAAAACACGTTCATGGTTATTGTTGTTGTTAACTGTCCTGGGACGCCCTGAGTTTCCTTTTCGTTGGCACAATACACTACCTGTATTTCTAAACTTTTCAATAACCTTCAAAATTACAGCATTACTTGGAGAACGTTTATTAAACCTTTGTGTGAATTGATCAGACACGTATAGCAAACTTGCACCATTACGTCGGCCGATTCCGTATGAACGAAAATAATGCTCTACCAGAAACACTTTCTCCTCTGTACTTAACACCATTTTTAACAATTAGGCCCTACTAATTACTTGTTTGAGGTTTACTTGACAGGTCTATACTAGCTAACTTGAGTGTGACAGCGCACGCATAAAAACACCGCCAACTTAGTTTCAGTACTGTTTATTTCGGGCAATACTGTATTAAGTGGTAAGTGAAAGGGGGCGGCTCCGTGGCATAGTTGGTATGCGTGTGACTACTACGCCCAAGATCCCGGGTTCGAATCCTGACACGGTCCGCTTGAAATATGTTAGGTGAGCATTTTTCACAAAAATATACTCTCGTTCGGATGAGAGGTAAAATGGAGGACCCGTATGTAAGTGTTGTCACGCACGTTAAAGATCCCTACTTTGCTTGGAACAAGGGTTCGGCAAAATTCCAAATTTTCCTGGTAAAAAAAACTCGCTTCCTTGCTAATGTAGTACCTTCAGTTGGAGCATTACAAAATCACACGTAAGGTAAGTGAAGGAGTACTACCCCAAGGTCCAGGGTTCGCATCCCGACACGGTCTGCTTGAAAAATGTTAGGCAAGCATTTTCCACAAAAATGCGCCCTCGATCCGATGAGAGGTTAAAATGGAGGCCCCGTGTGTGAATGTTATCACGCTCGTTAAAGATCCCTATCTTGCTTGAAACAGCAACAGTTCGGCAAAATTCAAAATTTTTCAGGTAAAAAAACTCGCTTACTGGCCAATGTAGTACCTTCGGGTGAAGCATCGGAAAATCACATGTAAGGTAAGTGAAGGGGGGGTAGGCGGATCCGTGGCATAGTTGGTATGCGTGTGACTACTACGCCCAAGATTCCGGGTTCGAATCCTGACACGGTCCGCTTGAAAAATGTTAGGCGAGCATTTTTCACAAAAATATACTCTCGTTCGGATGAGAGGTAAAATGGAGGACCCGTGTGTGAGTGTTGTCACGCACGTTAAACATCCCCACCTTGCATGGAACAGCAAGGATTCGGCAAAATTACAAATTTTCTTGGTAAAAAAAAATCGTTTCCTTGCCAATGTAGTACCTTTGGGTGGAGCATTAGAAAATCACACATAAGGTAAGTGAAGGAGTACTACCTCAAGGTCTAGGGTTCGCATCCCGACACGGCCTGCTTGAAAAATGTTAAGCGAGCATTTTTCACAATAATACGCCCTCGATCGGATGAGAGGTAAAATGGAGGCCCCGTGTGTGAATGTTATCACGCACGTTAAAGATCCCTATCTTGCTTGAAACAGCAACGGTTTGGCAAAATTCAAAATTTCTCAGGTAAAAACTCGCTTACTGGCCAATGTAGTACCTGTTACATGCCAAAAATTGGCATTGCACCCTTCTAAATTTGTAAGTGAATTCGCGCCAATATTATAAAAGACTTGCGCGTGCATTTCCGTCACTTTAGATAGTTGCGTCGGCGACTGTAAATGCGCAGATGCGGAGTAGGGAAGTAAGTGGTGGTTTCCGTCACGTCAGGGACTAGTTAACAAAACGTCGAACAGTGTGGTTATCTGTGGTGTGCCTTTGTCTTCTCTTTCAGATATGTAGGTTTCCTGTCTTGTACCTATTATCGTTCCTCCTACCTGGTTGATTCTTTACCGTACCACTACACAAGAAGAGGGAAGACAAACCAATTTGACTTTGACTAGGGGGCGAAGCCCTTCCCACGCCCAACAACGCCCAACCAACGCCGAGAGCCTGACGCCAGAATAGCTGCAATGCCGTGACGAGTTCCCCATTTTACGTGAGTACCTTTATCTTTTTCCTTTTGTATGTGATACAAATTTGAGACGCAATAATGACGTAACCCCTTATTGCGCAATATTACCTACTGGTTTATTATGTTGTCAACTTTCGTAGTGGCTCATCAATTACGCCGGGACTTTAACGAGTATACTTTAGAATAGAACAGTCGGGAGTATAATATACCTTCAGATGAAGCATTGGAAAATCACATGTACGGTAAGTGAAAAGAGGTAGGCGGCTCCGTGGTGTAGTTGGTATGTGTGACTACTACGCCCAAGGTCCCGGGTTCGAATCCCGACACGGTCCGCTTGAAAAATGTTTGGCGAGCATTTTTCACAAAATACACCCTCGTTCGGATGAGAGGTAAAATGGAGCTCTTGTATGTGAGTGTTGTCACGCACGCTAAAGATCCCTACTTTGCTTGGAACAGCAAGGGTTCGGCAAAATTCCAAATTTTTCTGGTAAAAAACTCGCTTTCAGGCCAATGTAGTACCTCCGGATGGAGCATTGGAAAATTACATGTAAGGTAAGTGAAGGGGGGTAGGCAGCTCCGTGGCGTAGTTGATATGTGTGTGACTACTACGCCCAAGGTCCCGGGTTTGAATCCTGACACGGTCCCGTTCATTTACATTTCCAATGCTCCACCCGAAGGTACTACATTGGCCAGGAGGCGAGTTTTTTGTTGTCTGGAAATTTAGAATTTTGCCGAACCTGCCGTTCCAGGCAGGTAGATCAGTGCGTGACAACACACGGGACCTCCATTTAATCTCTCATCCGAACGAGGGCGTATATTTGTGAAAAATACTCACCTGCCATTTTTCAAGCAGTCGGCCGTGTCGGGATTTGAACCCGGGACCTTGGGATCCGTAGTCTTACGCTTACTACATTGATCCACGGCAACGCCCCTGACACGGTCCACTTGAAAAATGTTAGGCGGGCATTTTTCACAAAAATACACCCTCGTTCGGATGAGAGGTAAAATGGAGGTCCCGTGTGTGAGTGTTGTCACGCACGTTAAAGATCCCCACCTTGCATGGAACAGCAAGGGTTCGGCAAAATTCCAAATTTTCCTGGTAAAAAAAAACTCGCTTCCTTACCAATGTAGTACCTTCGGGTGGAGCATTGGAAAATCACATGTAAGATAAGTAAATGGGTACTACCCCAAGGTCCAGGGTTTCCATCCCGACACGATCCGCTTGAAAAATGTTAGGTGAGCATTTTTCACAGAAATACATCCTCATTCGGATGAGAGGTAAAATGGAGGTCCCGTGTGTGTGTTGTCACGCACGTTAAAGATCCTCACCTTGCTTGGAACAAGAAGGGTTCGGCAAAATTCCAAATTTTCCAGGTAAAAAAAACTTGCTTCCTGGCCAATGTAGTACTTTCGGGTGGAGCATTGAAAAATTACATATAAAGTAAGTGGAGGGGTACTACGCCCAAGGTTCGGGGTTCGAATCCCGACACGGTTCATTTAAAAAATGTTAGGCGAGCATTTTTCACAAAAATACGCCCTCGATCGGATGAGAGATAAAATGGAGGTCTCGTGTGTGAGTGTTAAATCACGTACGTTAAAAATCCCTATCTTGTTTGGAACAGCCAGGGTTCTTCAGGTAAAATAACGCTTCCTGGCCAATGTAGTACCTTTGGGCGGAGCATTGCAAAACCACATGTAGGATAAATAAAGGGAGTTTAGCAACTTGTGGCTACCAAGATCCTCCAACACTTAAACATTCGCCAAATTAATAGTTTTCCAATAAATCCTTTCGCACTATCAACATAGCTGAGAATATTGCAAAACCAACACTTGTAGTTGCTTATAATTAATCATCAGGTTTAAGTACAATTATTTTTTTCGTCATTAGGTTTTCCGTCTTGTAACTGGCTGGAAGCGTACCTCCATTGACTTCTATTCTGAGTAAACTTACACATTTCCCTGAAATTCGCACATATTACATCTTATCTTTGACTATCTGTGCGCAGTAGGTCACCTAGGTCAACCTCTACCTTTCTTTTTCCTATTTCTGCTTCTAATATATTCCCTCATACCTTAGTATGTGACCTATCATCTTATCTCTCCTATTTTTTACTGTTTGCCGTATATTTCTTTCTTCCCCAGCATTTCTACAACCTCTTTGTTCTTAAGTTTGTCCGTCCATGATATCTTCATCCTACGTCTGTAGTGCAACATTTCCTGTCCACTACTCTGACTGTCCAAGTTTCAGAACCGTACAGTGCTGTACTCCACACAGTGTGCCAAGTCTACAGTGTCTCATGGCTCTCTTGATGTAGCAATAAATACAACTGCATGTTTAAAAAAATACTAGTATTTTTATTTCCTAGTAACGCTGTTGTAATCTACTTCACCATACGACAGCTAATGTCTACCTAAAATTTTGATAGCATTAACCTCGATAAGAACTGTCAATAACTAAAATAAATGATCGTTTTCATGGGTTAATCATCCTTCTAGACTTTATACAAGGTTTCTTCCGTCATTGTCCATCATTTTTCGTTAATCGACATTGTTAAATTCGTATCAGAAAAAGCGAATTCTGTATAAGGAAAGACGAGGATTGAATATTAATTAATCCATTAAATTCAATGTAAACCTCTGTTCTATTGTTCTATGATCCTTATCCTTAATCGTAATACCTAGTCGAAAACTATAATTAAAAATTTAGCATAACCTAAAAGGTATTAACGAACTTATGTTTAATCCTACATAATCCTTACTTTTTTAACATTTAGAATAATGTGTATGTAATATTAATTTTTCTGTAGTATTCGAATTCTTTATGACTAGCGTCTACCTAGAATTTTATTGCGTGCTTGGAATTGAATAAAGACATGACATTCTTTGTTATATAGGAGCGACAACTCTCATTTGTTTACACTTCAAATTTGTAATTCGTGTAAATTGTTATTAATATATGCAAACCTGATTCATAACACCCCCCACCTCTTTAAATATCTGCTACATGATTATTATCTGCCTCGTTTAGGTCAATCCATTCGCAAGTTAGTGGGCAAGATCAGATCAGCTAGTGCAGAGCGCAAGGCCAAACAACAACAACAACGTGCCAAGAGATCGCCTTCACCTTCATACAAACCCGGCAATGTAATTGACAGTAATCTTCAAGAACATACACACGCAATGGAAAATGGTGCAGTGCGACGTGGGGAATCACCTGGACCCGTTCATCGATATTATTTGGGAGAAGATCCATTTGGTGGAAGTATTTATGGCCGCGAAAATAAATATGATGGAGTGCGTCCAACGAGGCCTTCTAGAAAAAATGATGTTCGTTATATTCGGGAGCCTGAAGAGTATAGGTAAGGAAATATTTTATTTACAGAAACTAGTTATTATGCGATAAGACATAAAAATCAAATCGTACGTAAGCAGGTGCTAACTATACTTTACATAATTTACACGTTGCAACAATAGAATTCACCTTAATAAAAAAACGAAGGTCGATTTAATTAGTCATACTAACAATAAATCTTTGTTTTTTAATGTTTTTGTATGCAGAACTAGATTAAAGTGAATTGCCCTCTGTGGGAACCCTATGTATAAATAATCAAATTTTAATAAATGAACTAGTCGATTAGCTATAAACGCAATAAGAAGTCTTTTTTGGGATAAACAAATTATTATACTAAACGTATATTATATTTATAGTTATCGCTCTCTTCTAATAAATTATAAGCACGAGACAATTACCGCCTATTGGATTAAGAAAAATTGTCACATTCACGACTCCATAATCCAACACAAATATTTACAAATCTGGCTGTCGCTAAGAAACAGAATCTCTTTAAAACTATTTAAATATTTACATTAAATCAATGAACAAAATTTTATTACTTGACGGTGATTTAAATTTGAAATGTATTTTACTATACCACTTTACCACCAATTATTTCCTGGAAGTTTTCTTGTACAAGAAAATCCAACGCTAGTTAATGTTCGTGGCTTGGGAGCGGCCTTTTTAAAAAACCAATTCCAAACTTCTTAACAAATTTATTTTTATTACACAGAAATTAAATATGAAATTTTGACAAGTTACAATTATACTTTAATTTAAATCGACATTAATTGAAAAAGGTACTATTTTGAGTAGCAAGTAGACTGCAATGTAAAAGCTGATCGCTTGACTGACTGTCGTCGACTGGGGCTCCTGGGTTTTTTATAATATCCCTACCCCCTTAGATGGCTGTGGGAACTTGCAGATCTCATGTCTGCTTATTCTTAACTCTATTCATAATTACATTGTTGTAATCTTAATTTCTAAGTAATCACGGTACCAGACCACCGGTGACCGTCTGTGACCTGACATCTGCAGTGTCACTATCGTCTACGATACAAAGTAGCGCATCCGTTCTCATGAACGTTAATAAACTTTATAAATTGTCCTTGTTTTACAATGTTGCACTTCACTTGGCGTATTCTTAACATTTCCTAATAATTTCCTAATTATTCTATTTTAATATGTATACATCAATTGGGGGATACATAACTCCTCCCGACGTACATTAGAAATTAAGGGGTTTTTTTCTTGATTTTTAATTTAAAATGCATTATTCCTAATTTGTTATTTGAATTTACTGAGATTTTTATCTTTTTCTATGTTCGGGGTTCTATTGTGCATTTTTCTTCAACTTGGGTATTTTGAAATTTAATGGGGATTCGTCCATAATTGGTTCTTAGTAAGCGGTTCTTTATGTCGATGTTGGCTCCTAGTTTTCTTAGAAGGTCCTTCCTAATAGTCCGTCATATTTGTCATTGAATTCGAATATGCAAAATTTGTGTTTCATTTTCACGTTAAATGTTTTGGGTAAAGGTATGTTTGCTACGGATTGGTGTAGGATTGTTTGATGGACTGTTTAATTTTAAACGGTTCTCTTTCTACATAGTTTAAATAATGTTTCTTTACGGTTCGCGGGCTAATTAATGTTTTTGAAGATCCGGTATCGATTAGTAGTTTGAATTCGGCATGGGGTATTTCTATATAGGGTAGTACTAGGTGATTCGTATTATTTAAGTTTATTAAGTTTGGTCGATTATAAATCGGTCTATCTGAAAATTTGAGCACAAGTTTTCTTCGTCGTTCTCTTCATAAGTTTCGTATGATTCTTTGCGTTCATAATTGTTCGAATGGTTTTGTTCGTTGTTTGTACTTGGTCGAATGTAATTATTCTGGTCATTATCAAATTCCTCTACTTCTTGATGAAATAGTTCTTCCGAGGTAAAAGTGCGTTTTTGGTTAGGGTTCGGTCGAATGTGTGTTATTTTTGTGTTGGTCTAGTGTTACCAAATGAGGTATCCATTGGTGTGGGTTTATAATAGTTATTACGATTGTTATTATTATTTGTCATTGGTTAATTTCTAACAGGGTTCGCGTAGATTGCTGGTCTTTGTTGGATTACATTTTGGTTGAATCTTGGCTGAAATGCGGGTTTCGTAAAATTTAGGTTGAACGTTGGTTTTGAAAAATGTTTATTATGGTTATTAAAGTTTGCGTTATTAAAATGTGGATTATTGGTTCCCGGTTGGCTTGTTTGTGCATTGAATGGGGTAAATTTTTGTTGGGGACTTGTTTGTCTCGCGGGTTGTATGATTTTTATTGGCGAGTAACTTTTATTCGCGTTGGGGTTGTATAATCTGTTTCTGTAATACATTATGTTTTCTTCTTCGATTATCATGTTCATAGCTTCTTCTAAATTTTGGGGATGTTGAAATCTGATTTTGTTTGAAAGTCGTTCTGGTAGTGTATTTAGATATGTGTCTAATGCCATTTTGTCATACATATTTGTTTTAAAAGTCTGATATTTTGGTCGGTTTCTTCAATTTTTAGTTTTGTCAAGATTAAACTTCTTACATCTTGGCATTTCATTCCAAATTGGTAAGGGGATTGGTTATTTTCCATTCTAAGATTTATTAAATCACGTACTAGGCAGTTTAGGTTACGTTGATCGCTAAAATATGCAATCAATACTCGTTTGAAGTCGTCCCATTGTTCTAAATCATCTCTACAGGCAATTAATGCTAGTGCCCTTTCGGTTAGTTTACTGATAATAAGGCGTAGGAGTAATACGTTTCTTTCGTTGTCTCTGGGTTTATAAAATGTTTTCAAAAATATTTCACAGGCTGTTATAAAATTACTGAAAAGACATAGGTCTTCATTAAAGACTGATACTGTTTCCAAATAAAGTTTTATATCTCCACTCATTTTGACTGGGGACGTTGTTCTGGTAATTAATATTTAGTATTTTTAATTAATTTCAAATTTTGTAAAATTGGGATTTATTTCGCGGTTTGTATTGTTATTTCTTGCTTGGATTTTTTAATTTTCCGTTTAGATTGCGTCGGGTTACTTGCTATTTTAGCTTGGGTCGTTTTAGATTAGTTAAAGAATTGAGTTGCTTAATCTGTATTTAATTGCACGGCGTTGTGGTTATTTTATGTGTTTTACTCTTGATACTGTCTTGGTTACGTTTATTTTTAATTAACTGATGTTAATTTTATTGTAGTTTGATCTTTGAGGTTTCGATGTGACCGAGTGATTTTTGTGGTAATTTATTTCACTTCGCTTGCTTTGCGTCAGTGAAAACTTATTTTTAATTTATTTCTGCTGATTTAATTTCGTCTATTGTAATTATCTCTTCCCGTGGGTTTGTATGTTTTATAAGTGTGTCTACGATGCTTCTCGTCTCGTAAACTTAAGTGTTAATTATAAAGTTTGCAAGGTTTCGTCTTTTGCGTTGTTCAAAGTTGAATAAAATTTCTTCTTTTGTAATTAATACAATGATCTTGTTTTGGTTACAATGTGTTAAACTACGGTAAGATGTTACTTTTTAGTCAATTGTCTGCGTCAGTGTCTCTGTTACTTTAATTACAAGGTTATTTTTAAATGTACTGTAGGTGTAATTCAGTGAATGCTGTGGTATAATGCAATTATATTTTGTGAAAGGTGTTATCTTCAGTTGATATGAAATGAACTTTGCGTCTTTAATTACTGAAGTATTTTGATTACAGAATGTCAACGTAATTGTGCTTTTTATAAGGTTGCAATATGCGTTTCAAATAGCGTGTTTATTTTTCGTATTTAGGATGCTGTTTTATAAGAGTTTCTGGCCGTAATTTCTATGCTTGATTTTAATGCTTGAATTTTATTCTGGTAATTGGAAAGTTTCCCTATGGTTACGCAAATTCAGTTGGTTATGGCTCTGAAGGCTTGGTTTTCGCTGCGTTCAAGGTTGCTTTAAATTATTCACTTTCGATGATAAAATTCGCGTTTGGATTTGCGCTCGTAATAAGAATGTAGGTTAATAATAGATTGCAAGCTGTGTATATTATTTATGGAATACGATGAGTTTGCGTCTGGATAATTTGTTTCAATATTCTTTCTGCGTTATATACAAAGACTTTGGTTTTAAATTTGTGATTTAATTTCGCTTTTATTTTTGGGGTATTACGCCAGTTAATTTTGTAATAATGGTCTCAAGTGCGCCTGAAATGCGACTTTTGATTTTCTAAGTTTTTATATATCTCTTTTAAATAAATTTTCTCAAAATAACTTGAAGATAATTCCTTGCAATAGCTAAGTGGATTATTTTCATTAAATTGCATAAAATAATGGTATTAATAATCAATATACATATATAAATCATACAATCTCTTATGCTAGCAAATATCAAATGTGTTTGAAAAATAAAATAAAAAATTCAATTGGTTTAAGGAAAATGAACTTACACTAGTTGTTTTGTTGATTTCACGGAGTCCGTCGATTTCTGTACTTTCCTCACGTCGGTTTTCGGATTCGATCTATGCTCGTATCTTCTCCGGGGTTTTTTTTGTTGAATTTGAACGATTTTGTTTAGCCTTCAACTTCTGTTTGTTTGCTGGGTTTGAACGATTCTTCTTTCGCCTCCAACTTCCGTTTCGTTCTGTCAAATTCAGAATAGAAATTCCTGACCACCAGTTCTTCGAATTTGTGTTTCCTAGTGACCTCTTGACATCCGTTACGACTGCGCTAGTTAAGGTTCGTGGCTTGGGAGCGGTCTTTTTAAAAAACCATTTCCAAACTTCTTAACAAATTTATTTTATTACACAGAAATTAAATATGGAATTTTGACAAGTTACAATTATACTTTAATTTATATCGACATTAATTGAAAAAGGTACTATTTTGAGTAGCAAGTAGACTGCAATGTAAAGCTGATCACTTGACTGACTGTCGTCGACTGAGGCTCCCGGGCTTTTTATAATATCCCTACCCCCTCAGATGGTTGTGGGAACTTGCAGATCTCATATCTGCTTATTCTTAACTCTATTCATAATTACATTGTTGTAATCTTAATTTCTAAGTAATCACGGTACCTGACCGCCGGTGACCGTCTGTGACCTGACATCTGCAGTGTCACTATCGTCTACGATACAAAGTAGCGCATCCATTCTCATGAACGTTAATAAACTTTATAAATTGTCCTTGTTTTACAATGTTGCACTTCACTTGGCGTATTCTTAACATTTCCTAATAATTTTCTAATTATTCTATTTAAATATGTATACATCAATTGGGAGATACATAACTCGCTTCGCTTCGAATAACATTCCCAACAATTAAAAAACTAGAATTTCCACCCTTTCACATTTTTGAAAAAAATTGTCTAGTTTATCTATAACTCAACCTAACAAACTATTCAAAATATGCTTTACACACTATCGATGCTTATTCTAGATATAACAAAAATTATTTTCCATTTCGTTTCAAGAGAAGTATAAATATTTTATGTAAACAGTAAACACTACTAACCTCTTTGTGACAGTAAAAATTTGTTCTATCGCTTTCATCTTAAGCTTATCGAAATAATATGTCTGCCCCTTTTACTTTTCTCTTTGGTTATCAGCAGCGTTTAAATTCTCTTGCTTGCAAAGTCTACAATAGGTTACCATACTTCATTAATTAATAAATTAGTTGGAAAGCGGTCCGGCAACACGCACATTTTACTAATTACTTTTATATCAATTTCAAAATAAATAATGAGCGGTAATGTACTTACTAATGAATCATAAAAGAATAAACTATCAAAAACCTCTTACATATAGATGCGTGAGTTACGATGTTCCCTTCTATAGAGCTACTCGCGTTTTCAATTATATGAACTGTGAATAAAATAACGTTCCCACTCTGCTTTGTGAATGCTTGTCTAGCCTAATTAAAATTTTCCCTGAACTATTTAAACAATTGCAAGTAAAACAAAAACAAGTTATAAAAGATTATCAATCAAAATTAATAGCTTTATTGTCTAGTCAATATTTTATTTTACTTTTACCTTTATACATGTTATCTTATATTACAGATTGTTTGAGGATATACATGAATGACAAATCAGTGTAGGAACTTACCTTGCTTGATCAATTATTGGGAATCAAAACATAGAAATATTGTTTGAAGATTTTGTGGAACACCCTCTAACAGCACAAAATGTGCCACCTTTTTCATTTTTTCCGTCCATATTCATTGTTAAACACTAAAAAACAATACTTTCAACAATACGAATCGAAATAAAAAGTTAGTTTAACCAGAAGAAAATTTTAGGTTGATTAGAAAACTACTTATTTGGAGCATGCGCAAGGAAAAACAATTCAGTTGGAAGAAGTAATTTTTTTCTTAACCATCCTTACGAGTCTTTACGCTCGAACGAGTCCTCGTTTAGATTACTGTTAGAAATAGATATTATTATTAAAAAAACACAAAACACAAATCACTTGACACGAATATAAGAACAGTCTGCAATAGTTTTAGCTTGATTAAAATTAAACTAAGTCGAAAAATAATTAATAATTGAATTAAAATGAGTGAGTAGCCTAAGCAAGCGACAATGTTAAAGCTGAAATACTGTAGACCGACTGACTGATGGTCTTGGGACTCCCGGGGTATTTATGTTGTCCCTGCCCCTCACATGTCTGTGGGAACTTGCAGAGCTCATGTTTGCTTATTTCTTAACTCTATTCATTATACAATGTAACAATCTTAATTTCTAAGTAATCGCGGTTTCTTAACCGTCTGTGACCTGCCACCTGCAGTATCACTATCGTCTGGATTATAATGTATTGCATCCGTTCTCACAACTTGCTTGTAAACTTTCATTAACCTTTATTTAATTATCCTTGAGATACAATGTTGCATCTAACTTAGTAATTCCTAATAATTTCTAATACTTTCTATTAATTGTACATAAATATTGGGGGATACATAGCTCGCGTCGACAGGATGCCCTCGTGGCTGAATTTGAGTCACTTGCCAATAATTTCTTTCTACTTTGTGTGTATATATATATATATATATATATATATTTATGCTGTGTTACTCGCAGCCCGTACGATTGGGTGCAATAAAATGCTGTGATATTCTCGCTCCACGGCTTGGGCAGACCATAAAACGTTATGTTATACTCTTATGCCACTCAAGCACTTGTGAAAACGTTAATTTATAATTTTCTTTTGCCTCTACTAGCTGATTCAATTAAATAAAGCACTTCTACAATACACAGTATAATGAATGAATATTTACAACCCTTTTAAATATCTTCTCCCTTTTTAAATCATATACATCTGTCAAATTTTTAGAAAATCAAGCCAGCAAAACGAGCTTTTTTATTTACCTTTAAAGGCCTATTGAAACATTTCAAGATGTCTATGCTTTTCATAAATTTACACAAGAAACCCCAATTTGTCGGCTCTTACACTTTAAATTATGATTGAGATAAAACAGTTCAAAAAATAAATCATATCCAAAATATTTCAGATAAAGCAGTTTTAAAAATAAGTCATATCAAAATCTCTAACCTGAAGTGATTTTGTAGGTGCTCCTAAGAATTGAAGTCGATATCCAAATCGTTATTGGTGCGTTTATTCCAATGAAAGGTTTTTCATTTCCGCAATAGAATATTTACCATCAATTTGCTCGTACAGGCAGCATTCTCCAAAATTGTATTTCTGATCGTAATGGCTCGTAATTTAAAGTTCTCACAGGAATCGTAACATTATTTTGATTGTAATTTAAGATGGTAATGGTAGTTTTCGGATGTTAATCACGATGATAATTAAGATGGTAATTGAGATTGTAATTCAGATGGTAATTGAGATGGTAATTGAGAGCCCTGTTTTATTTATTATTAGAAATGGTATAATTTCCTAAATCTTATCTACTTACGTCTCAGAAGTACGGCACTTTTGCACAATTATACACTCTAGAATTTCACTGTTAATTTAATTTATTATTCACGTAAATATTTAGCACTTTTAAGTATAGTAACTGCCCAGTTTCAAAGTATCCTAACTCGATATTCAATTTTCAAGATATTTATAGGATCGTCCCCCTTTTGTTTGTGATTCGTTGGCTTCACGTGCTAGGCGAGGCCAAGCGTATTATCACTTGTTATTTTGGAAAGTTTACCAATTGTATGTATTTTAATTGCATGACGCGGTGCTCTAAGTCACGTAATTTAAATGTTATACCTTACATCTAGTTCAGAAATCTCAGGAATTTTCGTTCATATCGATCACGTAGTATTGTTTGTTGGCCTTATTCTAATCGAAATCGAATAAATTTGGTGTTTGTTTATTTCCTAATAAATTGGATTTTCGAACAACTGTGATTCTTTTAGATCACGTACGCTTTTATATAATGCATAATTTCTGCGTGCGTTTACGATGATATCTTAACACACTTTTTGAATGTTTATCTAACCAATTCATGCAGGTTTTTCACTGATTTAATTTCAATGCGTTTCATTATATTTTTAAATTCTAATCTTTGCTAGTAGCTACTCTTGGATATGTGTTTTAATCGTTTGTACTGCTATATACAGTGTGCTCGCAACTAATAATATTTATAATAACCCATTTACTCTTCTAATATCTGTAATTTTTTGCTTCTATTACTTGGGAGTTTCCCTTGCTTATTCTACGACCCCAATGACTTAACCTACCCCTAAATTAACCCTATAATTACAGCATTGATCTGACGAAGTTTAAATTATACCTTTCATCCGTTGATCCCTGTATTAATTTTCTTATATTATTTAAAAATACTTTTGGATTTATTTTGTTGTCTCCATAAAATTTGGAATATTGTTCTACTGAAATTTCCGGTCTATTTATCCTAATGTGTTGCAATCCCTGATTTCTACCCACATTTTCAAATTCTGATTTTAAACTACTTAACTCTCTATTTACATCATTAAGTTCTAATTCACAGTTTCCCTGAATTTCCCACATCTTTTACCTAAGTCTGTAATACGGCCATTTGTCTCTTTCTCAGATGTTTCTTGATCTAATTTTACTTTCCAGACCTCGTCTCTAACCTTATCTACGTCATTCATCATTCTAGCGAATTTATTTTCAAAACGTACCTGCATTTCCGCGATCGTTTGGTTACTTTCCTTTAAACCGCCACTTATAATTTTTATTTCTGCACAGAGTTTTTCTCCATTCTCCTTAATCTGCATCTTAATATTTTCTATATTCTCTTCGCTTTTGTCCATTTTCTTGTTTAGGGCTAAAAGAATAGACATGATTTCAGATAATTGCAACGTCTGTTGTTCCTCGCTTTGACTCCACGTTAATTGTGGTTCTTGCATTTCCATTTTTAAAAATTTTAAATTATTATTAATATTTCCAATTCCTTCCGATTTTTAATTCCTAACCCATTTAAATTAAATTTTTATTCGTATTTTTACAAAATTAAATTTTAAATTTCTCGTTTCTACAAATTTTTAATTATTAATTTTCCTTTTCAATTTTTAATTTAGTTTTAGTGGTGTTCTCGCCCCTAACTTTGGGTCGCCATATTTATGCTGTGTTACTCGCAGCCCCTACGATTGGGTGCAATAAAATGCTGTGATATTCTCGCTCCACGGCTTGGGCAGACCATAAAACGCTGTGTTATACTCTTATGCCACTCAAGCGCATGTGAAAATGTTAATTTATAATTTTCTTTTGCCTCTACTAGCTGATTCAATTAAATAAAGCACTTCTACAATACACAGTATAACGAATGAATATTTACAACCCTTTTAAATATCTTCTCCCTTTTTAAATCATATACATCTGTCAAATTTTTAGAAAATCAAGCCAGCAAAACGGGATTTTTATTTACCTTTAAAGGTCTATTGAAACGTTTCAAGATGTCTATGCTTTTCATAAATTTACACAAGAAACCCCAATTTGTCGGCTCTTACACTTTAAATTATTGAGATAAAACAGTTCAAAAAATAAATCATATCCAAAATATTTGAGATAAAACAGTTTTAAAAATAAGTCATATCAAAATCTCTAACCTGAAGTGATTTTGTAGGTGCTCCTAAGAATTGAAGTCGATATTCAAATTGTTATTGGTGCGTTTATTCCAATGAAAGGTTTTTCATTTCCGCAATAGAATATTTACCATCAATTTGCTTGTACAGGCAGCATTCTTCAAAATTGTATTTCTGATCGTAATGGCTCGTAATTTAAAGTTCTCACAGGAATCGTAACATTATTTTGATTGTAATTTAAGATGGTAATGGTAGTTTTCGGATGTTAATCACGATGATAATTAAGATGGTAATTGAGATTGTAATTCAGATGGTAATTGAGATGGTAATTGAGATGGTAATTGAGATGGTAATTGAGATGGTAAATGAGATGGTAATTGAGAGCCTTGTTTTATTTATTATTAGAAATGGTATAATTTCCTAAATCTTATCTACTTACGTCTCAGAAGTACGGCACTTTTGCACAATTATACACTCTAGAATTTCACTGTTAATTTAATTTATTATTCACGTAAATATTTAGCACTTTCAAGTATAGTAACTGCCCAGTTTCAAAGTATCCTAACTCGATATTCAATTTTCAAGATATTTATAGGATCGTCCCCCTTTTGTTTGTGATTCGTTGGCTTCACGTGCTAGGCGAGGCCAAGCGTATTATCACTTGTTATTTTGGAAAGTTTACCAATTGTATGTATTTTAATTGCATGACGCGGTGCTCTAAGTCACGTAATTTAAATGTTATACCTTACATCTAGTTCAGAAATCTCAGGAATTTTCGTTCATATCGATCACGTAGTATTGTTTGTTGGCCTTATTCTAATCGAAATCGAATAAATTTGGTGTTTGTTTATTTCCTAATAAATTGGATTTTCGAACAACTGTGATTCTTTTAGATCACGTACGCTTTTATATAATGCATAATTTCTGCGTGCGTTTACGATGATATCTTAACACACTTTTTGAATGTTTATCTAACCAATTCATGCAGGTTTTTCACTGATTTTATTTCAATGCGTTTCGTTATATTTTTAAATTCTAATCTTTGCTAGTAGCTACTCTTGGATATGTGTTTTAATCGTTTGTACTGCTATATACAGTGTGCTCGCAACTAATAATATTTATAATAACCCATTTACTCTACTAATATCTGTAATTTTTTGCTTCTGTTACTTGGGAGTTTCCCTTGCTTATTCTACGACCCCAATGACTTAACCTACCCCTAAATTAACCCTATAATTACAGCATTAAATATATAATGTTGTGAAATTATGCTCTGAATTCGGGTCCCAGCGTTTGAATCGTCATAATGTTATGCGGTTAACCTGTAAAAATCGTGCCCTTCAATTTGGGTGCCATTAATGCTGTGAAGTTATCCTCAGCTGCTCCTCTCTAGACTCCTTAATCTACCAAAACCTCTTAAAACCAACACAGACGCATACCTGGTACTGCTGAATCTAAAAACTCCCGCTCACTGCATCTATGCTGAAACCTAATAGAAATTCGCACCCTACAATCACACTCTCAAAATAACGCAATTCACAAAATACATCACACTCTATTTACATGAAATAAATATTACATTTTTAAAATACTTTTCCTTATGTACACTCGTGTTATTCGTAATGTCAACAATTTCATTTTCAAAAGTAATTCAAATCAATAACTTTATTAAACAAATATTTTATTAAAGTAAGAGGGCGTTCCCCATACCTTACGTTACCCCTTTGTCTTATCATGAGCTCATAGTAATGTTCTTTAAATGTGAGTGCCAATTTACTGCACTACAAAAATAAAATAAGCCCCCTATACTTCTTTACAACATAGCCTGGTTATTTGTAAATCAATTATCCTTGACTACCTAAATAAATTTCATTTTCATCTAAAGGCCCATACATTTTTAGTTCATTAAATATATCAAATAAGAAACACTCCAAAGCACAAAAAAATCAAAAGAAGCATAACAAATATTCACCACAAAATGTTTTTATACAACTGGTTGCCTGGTAACTGTCTTCCAACCGTTAGCCGCCAACCAGCCCTGAAGATGATGCCGTCCAGTCTGGCACTAGTCCATGAAACAGCTCCCCGGTTGAACTACCATTCCTCTATGCATGCTGCTACCCCAAAATCTCGTCATTTAAAATAAAACCATGAGCATCCGATTTCCAAAATTTACTCTTCGAATTCCCAAATAAATTAATCGAAAATCGCTGCATTCACCATCAAATACTTCCAAATTTTAATAACTTTTATGCATTCCAAAACCACAATAATAATCGTTTGTACTTACATACAAAATTTACTCTTCGTATAAAATGCTTTATTCGCTTTTTAATTGACTTGACTTGTCATCATACTAACTTATGTGCAACTATACATATTTATACTAACTTTCACTAAAAATAACTTGATGATACTCGAAGTACTGAAGAAGAATTAAGAGAGCGTCACCCCCCTTGAAAGTGGGTTTATATAGCTTTGCTGCACCTCCCATGTTTTCAAGTTCGCACGTAAATTTTCTAACGTACAACAATATTCTGCGTAAAAGCACTAACCGTTCTTCATTTTCTAAAACTACTCGCATAACTGCCTCGATATTACCGCCAAAAGCTCTAACGATTCTTCGTTTCCCTTGAATTACGATAACAAACACGTTAAAATACTTGGTAAAGCATATACAACGGCCAACCGTCCCTGCGATTTCGGGAAAACTAGCCTCAGCCACCAATCGATTCCCAATAGGTTCACGCCTTAAACAAACATCTTTTCATCTCTCCCTCGTTCATATAGCCCCTTTTCACACCAGCTGGATATTTACCCTACCTAATATAAACTTGTCGCACGTATACCTGTTTCGTCCAATCACCTCGCCAATTTCTCTCCCTTGCTTTCAGTCGATGCGTGTCTGCTTATACTATTCCTAGAAATTATTGGTTTTGTTTCCCTCTCCAAAATAAGTTTGTTCGTCGTTTCCATCCTATACTACCTCTATAATTAAATCTCTGTTTCGCACTTGTATTCATGCGTTTCTGCTCCGTCCTTGTTCCTCCATGACAGTTGTTTCTAGCTTCCCTCCGATACTATCTTTATAATTAAAATCGATATCTTATACAAACATACTGCTTCTTCGTCCTACTTATGTGTTCTCTATTCTGCCCTTGTTGTATATTGACTACGCTCACTTCCAACGGTCCTTTCTTTCTGGTAACACATTAAATTTTATAGACATGTTTATCATATCGTGTTATCTTGAAATATCTTCCTCTTTTAATTTGTACACTATGCTTTGAAACGTTTCTGGTTTTACCCTTAAAATTAATAATCCTATTTTAACGAATATGAAAAGCTTTTATGTTTTCGTATAATGCCTTAAATAAAAAATAAAAGTGGTATTTTTACCTTGTTGTTTCGAAGTCTTATTGCCTTATCTTACAATAAATGTTATGCTACGTCATTCCTATATAAATATAACTAAAATTAAGTTAACCCTACATTATTATACGTTGACTAAGCTCTAAATTAATTATTTAAAATACTTTAATTATCTAAAATGCCTAATAGACTTTCTCGTATGTTATTACTCTACAGTCTAACTTGACTAATGATCTTATGTATTTACAATTAGCTACAAAATTACACGATAATATATATACTTCTTTCTTTAGGTATTATAAGAACAATATTTGGTAAAGCATATGTTTTTTAGGTACACTTTCCTCTATATAAGAATATAAAAACAAACTGATAAAAACTTGTACAAACAAGATTATTAATAAAATACATAAATAAGACAATTTGTCACAACCTGACCCAACCTGGAGTTGATCGTTATACTATTGGAATTAGTTGTGACAGGCCTTGTTTCTATTTATCATCTTCCAAATCACAATTATGGCAAATAAAGAATGGTCAGTGCACTCTACATGGACCCAGAAGACACACAAGGTACACTTCCTACTTCCCTTTTGGACGAGAATTCAGGAACGATTTTTCACAAATTAGGCAAAAGGTCTCCTCTTCGATTTTTAAGTTGCTAGAGACAACATTTTTGGCAATTTTTTTGAATTTTAGGCTTACAAAGGTTTTTTATGTCCGACTGTTTTGCTTTCTTTTTCATTTCTTTTAATTCTTTTTCCTTTTATTCCTGTTCTAATTCATCTTTGTTTGAATTGTCAGTACAAATCGATGCTTTTCCACGTTTTCGTCCCTTCCTAGAATTTGTTCTGTTTTTTGCCGTCATTGTTGGTGAGGCATTGAGGAGAAAAATATGTCTTAATAATTGAAGGCCCGCGCAAATTCGTTACTAAGTCTGAATCTATTACTTCTTTGGTACGTAATATTTTTGGTGCTTTCATAACAATCGGAAAATTTTCAGGGGTAGCTTGTGTTTTATTGTATTTTGTTTGGTTTTTATTTGGTGTTCCTAAATTTGCTTTCTTGCTATCCTCATTCATTCTTTTGTTAATATTTATTCGTGTTTTGTTTAAGGATTTTTCTAGCACTGTTTCATTATTTTCCGAATTTGATCGATCTGTAACAACTAATGGTAGAAACTGGAAATCGGAAAATATGTTAACTGTTAAAAGGATAAATTCGGGAAACTCTAAATCCGGTGTGTATATTTTTCGGTATTGCTGCTGAAGGCAATGCTTCTTTTGTAATTTGTGGGATGTAATAAATCGGCATAGTTTTTCCCCGATGATTACGCATCCATGCGTTGCACGTGCTATTTATATATTTTTTAGGGGTTCATATACCGATCGATCTAACATCTGCAGTTTATGCAAACAGCAGGGTGGAAATGAAATTACTATCAACCCATTTTCCTTACAGAAAGTAATACCTTTTAAAGACAGGTGTGAATAGTGGTTATCAAGGATTAAAATAGCGCTGGTTTCTCCTTAGAGGGTCTGTTTAGCAAAATGTTGTAAAAATATATAGAAATCACTTTCAGTCATCCAACCGAACGGATTCGCAGACCCAATGCACTTAGTTGGACCATTAATTACAAAGTAGTCTCTGTAATTCTTTCTATGAAAGAGAAACATATGTGGAATTGATTCTTCCTGTAGCATTGATGGCAAAACAAAACGTCACTAAAGTTCCTATTTCCGTGGATGTAACGAAACTTGCTTCACTCCTTTTCTAGCGATGATCTTGTCTGGCCTCTGGACCATTATTATGCCCGTTTTATCGATATTATACACGTCTTGAAGTCCAAGTTTATAACTGTCTAACACTTCTTGCAAAAGAGAAAAGAAGGCAACAACATTTGTCTTATTAAAACTGGTTGATCGTCTTATACTTGTTGCTTCAAGACTTCATAAAGATAATGTTTTGTGACACCTAAGGAAACCCCTCAGCCAATCCGCAGATGCCATTTTTTTATACCCAACATGCATCAGTTTTTCAGAACCTACAACTAAGTAGTTATGTTTTAAACAATACTTTACATATTTTTGAGTGAAAACTAAACTTATTATCATTATTCGTTTGATGTAATTTTTTGCAAAATCTTTGCAGTCATATAGTTAACGTTGAAATCAACCGCAACTGTTCTATGCGACCTCCGGTTTTCCAAAACCTCATTGGCTGCTTGTTGAAAAACATCTAACGAAGTCGTTCCTCTATTAGTCTTACGTTTATACATTCTCATTGCAGATTTTCTAAAACAATAATACCTTATAGAGTTAAATTACTTGACTTACTGCATCCATCAAAAGCTTCATAAACGTTAGTTGTGACAATCACAACCTGCTCCAATGTTGATATCACAACCAACCCCAAGGAAGGGTTTAATGTTACTTTATTTATTGTGCCACAATAAGTAAAAATATATTACTTTATATGTTGGAATAAGAAAAGGCATACCTTAACGCATATAATACAAGGCTTGTTCAATTGAAACCCATCTTTGGTCAGGTTGGCCTTGAAAACAATTGTAATCACTCAACTGAGGTTTTGCAACGTTAGTGGTGCTTGTAAACTTCCCACTGGTCAGTTTCTCTCGTATATATTTGATATCGATTTTAAGTATTGTGACTTTGAAATGATGTTTGTTGTTAACAATCCGACCAAATGTGATCAGCGTGTGTTCATTCAATTTCTGTGTGCTGAAGGTTTGCAAACATTAGAAATTCATACACAGAACTTCGGGTGCATATCAACGCAAACCTATATAATGACACTTTGTACAAGCTCCATCAAGCAATAAGACGAAAACATCCAGGGAAGCTTTCACATGTGTCATTCTGCTTCACGACAATGCTTGATCCATGTTGCTAACGTAGTGAAAGAAATGGGGGATATTAGAGCAACCACCTTATAGTCCCGATTTATTGTCTTGCGATTTTCACATCTTTGGGCCACTGAAAAAAAGCGTTAAAGGTAACCGTTTTCAGTCACGAAGACGTACAAAACGCCGTGAAAGAATTCTTCGAGCAGCAGCCACAAGATTTCTGTAGGCAGGGTATACATAGTTTGACGATACACTGGGATATGTGCCTTAATCATAGTGGTAATTATTTGTAAATTTAGTTGTCAATAAATTTTTCCTGAACCAAAGATGGGTTTCAATTGAACAAGCTCATAGTATCATAATATAAGTTCCCTGTTTATGGCTTGTTTAAGAAACATTCCCTCAAAATAATAATATTTACTTCTAACCTCTAAAAACATGAAAATCAACACAATGCACATTTTACGTCGGTCACCCAACTGACACTAAACATAACTAGAAAGCATGGTTTACTCGATCGATTACTATGTCTACACTTTGTCGCCACCTACTATGCGCAAGTTAAAGCCTTTGTATCAACCAACCCCTGTCACAACCAACCCTGGTCTCCCCTAAACAAAAAAAATACTAATAGGTGCATATTTTAATTATAAGATTTGCTCATATAGATGTGCATTATTGTCAAAACGTGAATAACATCTACTAAGCCTTGAGAACACTAATCTTTGAAGTTCTTCTTTGATTTTGTAATTACAACCACTTTTGAATGATTTACTTTAAATTAAAAATAGTAGGCTTTGGAACTATTCGAATGTAAACTAAATGTCGAGTGTCACTTTTTAAACTATCATACAGTTACAATTTTTTATTAAAAAATATGTTCTGATTAACAACTTTATTGTTTAAAATTGAAGGTAATTATTCACTTGACGTAAAAAAGCTTGACATGATTAAGTGTTAGAATGTGTGTCATAGTAATGCTGTTGAAGCTGGGCAATGTAGCTTAACAGTTAGCAGTAAGCAGAAATAAACGTTGTGAGGAACTAAAAGGAAATAATGTATTGCTAGCTGTAACCAAAAACCCTGAAATATATGTTAGACCAAATGAGCAAACGACCAGAACAGCAAAATCTACTGTTCATTTTATTTTAAGAAAACAGAAATTTCGCCCTTACAAAATAAAAATTTGCCAAGAACTCTGACATTGTGATGAAGAGAGACAAAGAACGTTTTGTGAATGGTATATGAAGAAATATCAAAAGGACGAAAATTTCCCACATAAGATTATCTGGTCGGACGAAAACACGATAACTAATAATGGTATTTTAACCAAGAAATACCTGTTATTTGTCAAGAAACAACTCTGGTAAGTTTCGAATGGTTAGTTACCAACATCATTTTGGATTCAACGTGTGAATTGGAATTTTGGACACTCAAATAATAGGCTCTTTTTTATCACCACTTACTTACCGCAAAGCATTATTGCAACTTTCTTAAAAGCGATTAGCAAGAAACTTTGGAAATCATTCCAGTTGCAGACTACTAAAAGTTGGTTCTAGCAAAATGGTGCGTCTGCGCACAATGTCAGGGTCGTACAGGAATATCTTTCAAATAGATTTCCTGCAAAATGGATAAGTACCCATTCAACATTTCCTTGACCACCCCGTTCGCCAGACATCACATCTTTAGATTTTTTCTACGAGTACATCAAGAATCTGCCGTAATATTTTTGAAACTGAAGAAGATCTAGGCAGGCTAAGTCTTGAAGCTTTACAAATGATTACTCCAGATACGTTGCGTAAAGTTTGATATTCTAGGGTTGAAAGATGTTATTTATGTTTAGAGGATAATGGACATTTGTTCAAACAATTTTTATGATTTAGATAGAAACATTTTTTGTTTACTTATTATAAGCACCAGTATTAAATAGGTTATTTATTTTTGTGTCACATGTTTCATTTATTTTTTAGTTTAATTGAGTTTGTCCCAATAAAAAACAATAATCTTACCCTTTCAATTTTCTTTTGCTTCAGAAAAAATACACTAATTAGCTTTTTTATAATGCATGCCCATACTTGAAAATATTTTTTATGAATGATGGAAAGAAACAATTTCGAAACGTAATTAAACCACCACGTGCGATATATCACTGGACGTAGAATTAAAAATATTTCAAAAATCTATATTTTTAAAAACAGCACTGTGTTTAAAAAAATTAGGTTTATGGTTACTTTTCGAGAATGAAACGTAGTACAATAAAATTGACATTATCATGCAAAAGCCTATCGTGAAGAACAATTTTTATTTTGTTATAATTTTAACAATAACCTAAGAAACAATACACGAGGAAATAAAAAAATTCAATATTTTTAATTTCTCAAAATCCAAAGAAAATTTTTTAAATGTTATACTTTCATATTAGTGGCCATTTAGTTCCGGAACATTGGCTTTGTAATATCATTATTCTTTCTAAAAGTATTGATGAAAAACCAAAAATATTTAATACTGGTTAGAATTAAAAATTCCACGTTTGCCACAAATCTGGCGTAATACAGCTCAAAAACGTTAGTTTCCATACGCAGCATAGAATATACTGCGTAATCACTTGGCAACTTGGATTTCTTAAACTTTTTGAAGAGCTTGTTTTTCGTGGTGATTAATATTTTCAGGTCCAAATTGTACCATCTCAGATACTTAGTGCTAAGAGTCATTTTACTGGGTACATACTCACGAATGCACTATGAAATAGTGTTACGCTTTAAATGACTGCACAAAGATTCTAGTTAATAATTAATCATAGTGAACTTTTTGTATAATTAAGTAAGGTATTACGCATTATATAAATGTGTTTTGAGTTCAGAGCGATAATTCGGGAAATTTATTATTATTGTTATTATGTATTCAGTGAGAATAGAAGGTTAATATGACTTCCTAAACTTTGAAATAAATATACGTCATTGCTTCGACCAATGAAAATGTGATACAAACATGTAAGGAGTGGTGGTGAAAGTTAAAAATGAACGGCGATCATAGAGCTATTCTACACGTAACTACCATACCTTGAAGAACTGTAAAGTAGTATTTTATATCTTAAAGTAATGAAGTTCGCTTGTCGATTTTCTACCTCATCCTTTTGTAACTCTTATCTGTGTTCCCTGTTTAATGTTGTAGGTAAACAACGAACTTTACTACAAGATCTGGATTAGATAGGTCTTAATCCAATTCGTTCCCTGTATTATACAAACAATGATTATTGAATATCCGACTGACTAAAACGCAGTAATCCAAATGAGTCATTAACTAGCTTTACCCTAGATTTTAAACATTTAGGCGGTCATCAAGCAAGCAGTATCATACTAAATTTTGCATAGTTAATTTGTAAATCAAACTAAATATGGTGTTTGCAATTCATGTTTAATTTATTACGCCCTCTCTATGGGCAAACGATTAACTATAGTACCTTTTACCTGTTTAGTTGAAAAGTAATAATAATTGTGATATTGTCGGAGGCTTTCACGGCCGGAGTCATTATAAATATTTATGGTTCCGGGTTGGGACCGTGTCATTTTATTAACTAAGGTCGACGTATATAAAATAAAAATAATAATAAAGATAAGAATGAAAATATTAAGTAAAGTGTAAAGTAGAGTTACTCCAGAACTAGTAGACTCACTAGCCTATTCAAAGCCAAAAAGTGTCTTGTGACGAAGTAACTGGTGAAAGTAGCGAAAGTGGTAGTTTATGTAGGGCGAGAACTTGATGCATAAATGATCATGAATAGAAAGGAGTGTTGTAGCGGATCAGTCTTTGGAATACGTGGCTCTAGAATCCACAGACCTTAAACCAAAAACTTGGCTCCGTTAAATAGATGACACTTTTGTAATCTGGCCTCATGGACACCAAACGCTCAATAATTTTCTAGATCATATAAACAATCAACATATAGATATTAAGTTCACTATAGAAATTGATAAGAACGGAACTCTGCCATTCCTTGACGTTCTGGTGGAGCGCCAACCCAACGGACGACTAGATCATACCGTATATCGAAAACCCCCACACACAGACAGATACCTACATGCGTCGTCACATCATCATCCGTCACAAAAATCATCAGTAAGCAACTCTCTAGTCTACCGTGCAATTAATATTTCACAACCAGAACACTTATCTAATGAACTGACCCATCTTAAAATTAGTCTTATAAAAAACGACAATCGCAACTCTGAAATCGACAGAGTAATAAACCGGCATCTGCATCCAACACGAACCCCCAAACCACACTGTAATCCCGATACACGATCTTTAGCAATCCTTCCATATATACACAGAGTAATAGACCGAATTGGCAAAATTCTACGTAAACACAACATAAAGACGATCTATAAACCCACTGATAAAATTTCACAAATATTACCAACCCCAAAAGATTTCGAAAATAGTCTTAAAACCTCAGGCGTATATAGTATACCTTGCAGTTGCGGTTTAGTATACATAGGAGAAACAGGACGGTCAGTACAGACTAGACTAAACGAGCATAAACGATGCTTAAGAACAAGCCAGTACAATCGCTCAGCGGTGGTCGAACACCAACATGAAACAGGCCATACCATTAAATTTGACAAGACGAAACTAATTGTCAGAATTCCATTTTTCTACAATAGAAAAATTAGAGAATCCATAGAAATCGATAAAAATTCTAATAATCTAAACAAAGACAATCGCTACTAACTTTTCCCCATTTAAAAAACAAGCCTATGTTCACAACAGCGGAACCGTGACGTTCACTGATCCGCTACGACACTCCTCTCTATTCATGATCACTCATGCATCAAGTTCTCGCCTTATATAAACTACCACTTTCGCTACTTTCACGAGTTACTTCCCCACAATACACCTTTTGACTTTGAATGGGCTAGTGAGTCTGCTAGTTTAGGAGTAACTCTACTTTACACTTGTCTACTTAATATTATCATGCTTATCTCTATTATTATTAATTTTTATTTTATTACTTATTTTCTTTCCTTGTCCTGATGAAGCCCCTTACAAAAGTGGGCGAAACGTCGACCTTAGTTAATAAAATGATACGGTCCCAACCCGAAACAATAAATATTTATAATAATAATTGAATATAAAACTTCCACTGTCTCATCTAGGCTTAAGTTCTGAGTAATAAATGACCAATCGCATAAATTGAAAAAGCAGTTTAAACCTTCATTCAGCTTTCCTAAAGTAGATTTTTTTCAGTTTCCTTCCTTTTTATTTCAAGAATGTAGAAATTCTAATCAATCTAAATGTGGGTGAAAATTTCCAACTTGGTTCAGGAAAGCAATGCTGCATTAAGTTTTATTTTTATGGATTCATCACTAAAGATTAGATCAAACAAAGTATTCTCAAAATTAGCTATGTAGTTGTATTGATTTAATCCCAGATAAAGCATATTATCAATAAGACGCTCTTCTTTCAGAGTTAAGCTGCCATTAAGTGCCACAAAATCTTTCTTTTGAATCCGCTCAATAACCAGCAGGTTGAAATCGCCTACAATGATCAACTTGGCATGGGGGTATTTGTCGTAAGTTTTCTGCAGTATTAGTAAATAGTTCATGTTTACGAATGTCTAAGTTTGATGAAATTAAAAAATCGTTGGCCAAATATAATCTTAACCCAAAGATCTTCAAATTGTACTGTATTAGTAGTAGGTAATAGTACAGATCGAAGTGATGCAAGTACCGCAATAAGCACAAACTTCCCCTCACCAAGTGTTTGTGAGTTAAAGATAACTTCAATCACAGTACAGTAGACTCAATATCCACTGTTGATTAGTTCGTTATTATGAAAATCACCTGTGGGCCATATCTTACACAGAACTAATAAATCATAATTACAATTTAAATTAAGTATTTGAATGGTTTTAGTTCTTAGTCTACACACCTACTGATAGTATAACAACAGTGTACATTTTCCAATTTTGCTTCTATGAGGTGCAACATCCTGAGATTGGACATATTATATGAATGTGAAGTTTTTAAGTTATTCTTATGCTGTCCCAGGGTACTTGAAAATAAATTCTGATTCTCTGTTAACCTTCTCTCGACTAGAAATTTCCTAATGGCTACACCCTGAAACCTTAATTTACTTTCCCCTGGTCTATGGTGAGCTCAGTATAAACCTTTTTATAATTGTGTGCTTAAATTTTAGCACTGAAAAATTATGCAAAAGATCCGTTTACCTCTTACATCAGTAAAATGTTATACAAGCATTTACGACCTCAGACTTATAATAAAAATATTATCTTTTACATATGTCAATAAATTAATTTTTAGCTCATAAATATTTTCACCAAATAAACTCAAATCACTAATAGTTACATAAATCCACACCAGCACAACAGTTTCAACAAAAAAAAAATCGGTACCTGGAGCGTATACTGCTTTCTTATCACCACCTCAGTAGATGCCTTCCACAAGACTGCGCGTACCAGGATCACTCCATGTTACTGGTTTCCATTTTGAACAGCAATTCCATCGCAAACTCGTTGTTCATCCAAATCATCAACAATTCCTGCCGTTCCAGATTCAAACATCACCTCTTCTTCCACACAATGTGCATCAAGCACCCCCGTTCAATTTGTAAACAAATCTCTACCTACGAGTAATCCTGCTTCAATTACAACGATTTCCTACGGCTCACTCTGTTTTAAATTAACTTGCGCCTACTTATGCATAAAAACACTTGTAAATCTTAGGTCGGACTGCAGTTGTCACATGGTTTGAAGCTAGGATGATCTTCTTGTAGACTTGGAAAAATAAGAGAGAATGCCACCTTCAGCAGCGCTTATATAATGACCACCCCACTTCAGTTGTCTGTATTTTTGTTATCCATTCCTCGTAAGTTTGCAAACGGCCACTCAATTCTACAAAATACAACTGTCTTTCAAAACTCAGAAATTGTCAACATAACACTTCATTATCGCGAAAAACTAACTAACCAAAACCAACCGTTCAAATATTCTTTGAAATTTTCCCTTTCTGTCAAGTTTACACAAATACAATCACGCCTATCGTGTGCGCGTTCATCCAATTATCTCACTTGCACTCCCATAATTATATCTCTCAGCTTTGTCTACATTTCCTACATAAAGTGTCTACGTTATTTCTGCTTTTCTGGTATCTCTTTCGGTCCTGTGATTTCTGTCTTGCTTTTTAGCCTCTCTATTACAATATTGTTCACGATTATTTCTTCCTTCTTTTAGGTGTGCCTTGAAAAATCGATACCGTCCACAAACATATTACATCTTCGTCCCTCTTATAGCCTTTTAAAGTGTACTTGTCTAACACGCGCTTGAAAATGTTTACCACTTAAACACCTGATATTTTTCATCTGCCTCTGTTATGTATTAAACCTTGTCTGTCTCCTAATTGTATCGATCTGTTTTGCACTAGTAGACCGTGGTTGTTCGCCTTGCATTTTCCGTTATCACAAACTACCTCGAATTATTCTTAACGTAAACTGGCTTTTACAAGAATTCTATTAGTTATTCCAATCGTATGTTCAATGAAATCTTTGACGGTTTAAACGTGTTTTCCAATATTAAACCTTGTAGCGTTTGTCGAAAGCTTACTTATGCTGTATTTAATAAATGTACCTTGCGTAAATTATTGATTTTTATGCTGAAAAGCTTTAATTCTACTAATCTTTGTACACGATTTTTGACCTTGTCGATCTTAATTGTTGTTCCTGTATTATATTAACGTATACAAATTAAACCTACATTATAATATGTAATTTAATCCCAATCTAATTATTTAAGCGTTTCAAATAAATTATTGATTTCTATGTACAGGGTACTTAGAAATAAATAACTGCTTGACCTATTTACACCTATCTAAGCCTACCCAATCACAGTAATATATATATATATATATATATATATATATATATATTACTGAGATTGGGTAGGCTAGTATATATATATACAGGGTGCCCACAATCTATCTTCGTATATGGGTAACTTTTTTATTATAGAAGATACAATATTGGTTAAATTAGCAAAGTTGAAGAGAAATTTAAGAGTAGTATGATGCTTTTTTGAAAACTCACCTAGATGCTCAACTTTTTTAGATATTTGAAAAAAACTGAAATTTGCCATTTTCTTCAAACGCTAATAACTTTTTAACGGTTTAACCTATAGAAAATAAAACTGCTTGTAAGGTAACTTTTACGTAGAATTCAATAGCGTATATGACAATTTTAATTGGAAATGGGTTTTCAGGCTACAAACATAACCTCACTTTTTTTTAATGGAAACCATAGTTCAATATAACCCAAATGGAAAGGTTTTTCTTTTCTGATTACACTGATGTAAGGGTTGATGTACTTATTTTCAGTAGTTTCTTCATAATAAAGAAAAAACGATTTATTTATTTGCGGACATCAAGGAGTCCATGGATACATATTACAAACAAACAAAATGTGTAAAAATCAATAATGGAAACACAAGTTTATTGTAACTAAATTTATTATAAACTAAGAAAAATAAAATACTTAAAAAATAAACTATCCATACAATACAAATAACTTAATCAAAGGAAACAAAAATTAATTAATGCGAATATGCCCACTCCTACATTAACATATGCTCAAAATGACCTCCATTAGCTTGCAAACACATTTCGCACCTTTTAATTAGGTTTTGGTGCACCTTATTTAACGTTTGTGGTTTTATACTTGTAATAGCTGCTGTAATACTATCTTTGAGTTGCTCAATGTTATTGGATTTTTTAGCATACACTACATCCTTTACAGTACCCCAAAGAAAAAAATCCAGTGGCGATAGTTCTGGTGACCTTGCCGGCCATGGAACAGGATCTGCATTGCCAATCCAATTTGGAAAACTATTATCAAGATATTCAGAAACGGCTTGAGCATTGTGAGCAGGTGCACCGTCATGCTGAAAATAATATAAGTTTTGCAGTAAATGAAGTGGCAAATTATCGAGCATTTCATGCAATTCGTTTTGTCGAAAATTCAAATAGCGCGTACACCATTTAAATTATAATTATAGAAGAAAGGCCCAAGTATTTTATTACCAAAAATGGCACACCACACATATATCGCAAATTGATGTTGATCCCGCCTTTCTTCTGTTAAATGGGGATTTTCCTGACTCCAGTAGACTGTATTTTTTCTGTTAAACATGCCTTTGTTAGTAAATTTTGCTTCGTCGGTAAATATAATAGTGTGACTAAAACCAGGATTATTATTTGTTTTATTAAGAAACCACCTACAAAACTGTTGTCTTCTCTCACAATCCCCATGATACAGTGTATTGCTAACATGGGTTTTGTATGGTTTGTAGCGGTTTTGTTTTAAAATTAGGCGAGCTTTTTCTGTAGAAGTAGCGCACTCAATTGCAGTTTCTCGGGTGGACGCTGTTGGCTTAAAATTTATGTAGGCTAACACACGCTCTTCATCATCAGTTTTGAATTTTCTTTTATCAGTACTGGGTTTTGTAAAAGCACCAAACCTTTTAAATTGTTTTCTAATTTAGAAAACAATCGTTTATCTATTGCCTTCTTTCCAAATATCTTTCATAATACATATCACCAGCAGCATCACAATTTCTGTTACAGGCATAGTAACAAAAGAGCATGTCATTTTCTTCGTCGTTTGTATACATTCTCTATTATAATCAAATAAATTTAAAGTCTTCTACACAAAATTTGCAACCCAGAGCAAATAAACACTTTAACTAATAATATCTGACAAATGCCAGTTGTTTTTGTTTATTTAAAATATGTATCCATGGACTCCTTGATGCCCGCAAATAAATAAATCGTTTTTCTTTATTATGAAGAAACTACTGAAAATAAGTATATCAACCCTTACATCAGGGTAATCAGAAAAGAAAAACCTTTCCACTTGGGTTATATTGAACTATGGTTTCCATTTAAAAAAAGTGAGGTTATGTTTGTAGCTTGAAAACCCATTTCCAATTAAAATTGTCATATACGCTATTGAATTCTACGTAAAAGTTACCTTACAAGCAGTTTTATTTTCTCTATAGGTTAAACCGTTAAAAGTTATTAGCGTTTGAAGAAAATGGCAAATTTCAGTTTTTTCAAATATCTAAAAAGTTGAGCATCTAGGTGAGTTTTCAAAAAAGCATCATACTACTCGTAAATTTCTCTTCAACTTTGCTAATTTAACCAACATTGTATCTTCTATAATAAAAAAGTTACCCATATACGGAGATAGATTGTGGGCACCCTGTATATATATATATATATATATATATATATATATATATATATATTGCTGTGAAACCACCAAAATCCGGGTACTCCGCTTTTCGAATCGAGCCTCACGAATTGGGCGTTAAGAATGCTGTGAAACCTACGAAAAGCTACTAATTTAACTGGTCCGTTGACTTTCTTCTGTTACTCGCCTCTTTACTCTTTTCCGCCTCGGCTGCTCACCTAATTAAACCTTCATCCTCATTCATAAAAAAAACAAACACATTCCTACCACAAACATCAACGTTAACTCTATTTACATCAATATTCACAATACATTAAAATTTCAAAATTAAAATTCAGCATAAATTTCAGTATCAGAAAATTTCAAAATTACATTTGTTATCACTTTAAAGTGCATCCAGAATTAAAGTCCTTGTAGGATGCCTACTAATTACTATAACAATATATGCAGACCTGAGTCTGAGTACAAAGGGAGCATCTACCACCCCTTTACGTTAATTAACCAGGTTCGTCTAATTGAGCTCAAAGACATACCCAAATTTTCATCATAATCCAAAACATCAATACTAAATACCCCTTTCTACTTAAACAAGCAAATTTCACCTTAAAATTAAAATTTTATTGTTAGTACAATTTCACTACTGTCCATTTTAAGTAAATCAATTATAAAGTTATTCAACACACACCCAAAATATCAAAGTTCGAACAAAATAGTATAATTTACCTGAAGGTTACTGCACTCGTAGCTTCAATGTACATCGTCCCTTTGTTAATCACACCATTCCAACTGGGTTATATTTACGGCTTCTGATTCTCAACGCTTTTAAACTTCTCTCCATCACCATTCATCTAAAGTTGTTTCAGGGCTTTTCCGGAACTCATCTGTGTATATCTGAACCTTGTTTTGTGGATCCAGTCATGTTTACGAACCATTTAATTATTAACACCCCCGAAAAATAACAAAGAAATTCATACTTCTTTCACCAATATACGCCAAAACTGCCTACTTTTGTGTATTCATTTGTCGTTGTAAATTTTACTAATTGGTACAGTGATACTAATCTTTATTACCTTGTATCTTCTTTTCTAAGTGCACTAAAGTACATTCACTGTAGCACGTAAAGAACAAGCTGTTTTAAATCACAAAAATATTCGAGCAAACTGTTTAAATTATTTAATCAAAACCGGAAAACTAAAAAGCACTGTTTAACGCATTGAATCAAGTCGAAGATCTAAGAGAGCTTGTTCATCTTAACCTGGGTATATATAGAGGTTAGCCTGTCTGTCGGTCTAGTCCCCAAAACGGACAATTCTTCAGAATTTCGCATGCTAGGTTCCCATTCCGCAGCCCGGCATGCGATTTTTACGAAATTTGCACTCGCCCCAGTTAAATCTCAGAAATTTCGACACGGCTCGCAACGTCTGGAAATAACTAATTGAATTTTATACAGAAATGTTATTTTTACCTCTCAATTTTGCCTTTTATTTTCACCCAATCGCAACCCAATGACGTTGCTCCACTCACGCCTCTTACTATATGTGTCTCGGTCTTGCGCATATTATCTGTCTCTATCTAACCTGTTCTTATTGGTGCAAATTGATATTCTTTATTATCGATTATTTCAGTCCATGTGGACTGTGAAATAACCCACCTTTAGCATTTCCTGTAACTATTAAGCTACGGTTTCTCCAAGATTCTCTGTAACCATTAATTATCTACAAAATTTACGCAGAATGAGCTTTTTAAAAATACGCAGGTGTTCAAACATACTAACACTTCTACGATTTGCATTTTATTGGGTTTTTTCAAGTTTTTATAGATATTATATGTTACTAATGGTTCAATTAACTTCAATTGAAATTAATACCCTTTAATTTTAGTGACTCTAATCAAATATTAATTATTATCTGTACATTTTGTTTAAAACCGGTTACTTAAAATAGAGTTAATTAATATAAATTTTGCACGTAATTTCTCTTTGTTTCTTTACTAGGAATAATTAAATTACATGTAGAGCTTTTAATACTGCTTCCTTTTTTATAGCAAGCGTCTTGTAGATGATTTAAATCTCTTATGTTTAATGAAACGAATGAATTTTTATGCTTCACGGTTTTTTTTTAATAACGCGTACCTTTTCCCAAAGCTTCTACACGGTGATTAAAATTATTTGATGTGATTATTTAATTTTCTACCCTGGTCTAAATATGAGTATTTTCCCCCTATTTGAATACAAATAATCCCACTTATTTGAATTCAAATATAAAATATTTAAACCGCAAACAAAATTTACAAAAAAAAATGCCTATCTCTCTCTGCCCTTATCTATCTAACTTACCTAACTTATATCCAATCCAAAAAAAAATATTTACACCTATCCTATATCCCTATCCTATTCCTAACTCTCACCTAATTTTATAAACTGAAATTATCCCTAACTTCATCCTACTTATCCATCTAATCCTATATACATCCTATATACCTATCCTATTCCTAACTTTTAACTAATCTTCCCTATACTTCACTTCCCCCTACCTAATCCTATATACCTATCCTATTCTTATTCTATTCCTAACTCCCCACTAATCTTATAAGAAATATCTTCACTTAACCTATCTTATTTTCTTCCTACATTTAATTTTCCTTCTCATCCTATATACCTATATCTAACTATCTCCCATATTTATCCTATACTTAGCTTTATTTTCTATATCTATACTAAAATTCACCTATCTCTATCCTTTGTTCATCAAGTTATTTAAATCTAACTCTCTTCTTGACCCTCCAAGTCTTTCTTCTCACCATCCTAATACTCTTCATCCCTATTTCTCCCCCTTCTATATCTATACTTATCATCCCTGTTATCTCACATACAATAAACTTATCATCCCTATTATCCTTACACTTAAATATTGTTTCTTCTTCAATCCCTACACTTGTCTGTTTCTCATTTACTATTATTTTCTTCTCTGCCGACAAACCAAACGATACTACCTTACAATTATCGATTTTTCCCTCTACAGAAAATCCTATGTACCTTCTAAAATTCTTGTGTAATGGAATCCGCCAGAATGAATTCCTTAAATCTACTTTATTAAAAACAAACTTGCCATTTAATCTCGTCAAAAGTGTGTCCATGGATGGTGGACAATGGAATTGCGGTTTGGTCCATTGGTTAATTTTACGTGCATCTTTACTTAATTCTGCCTTCACCTGCTCCTGATATGCTGCTGTTGCTTCTACCCCCATTAATTCTGCATGTTTTTGTACTAAAGCTTGAACCTCTACTCTCCTATCCTCTGGACATCTTATTGTGTTGATCTGTTTACCTTCATCATCCTCTACCTCTACTACATTAATACTCAACCCCGTGTCATCCTCTGTGACTTCATAACTGCCCTTCCATGGCACTACCCTATCCTTAATCCTTACTACCTTCCTTTCCATATCTATCAAAACCCCTAACTTCATCATACAGTCAACACCTAAAATGCTCTGAAACTTCAGTCCAGGTACAATTACAAACTCCTGTTCACAGCTTAAATCTCCTATATCTATCCTAAGCACCACAACACTATTTACTACAGCAAACTTCTTTTTATTTGGAGCTACTAAATGGCTACGCTTTATAGGCATAATTCTATCACAAACCTTATCCCTAATTTTGCTGACGAATTCCTCCGATATTAAACTCGCCTCTGCCACTGTATCAAGTAATACTTCTACATTATTTTCAAAAATTTCTATATTAATAATTGGCAAACATAATTTTTCCTCAGTTTCTGGCTCTACTTCCTCCTCAATTTTGAAAAATTCACGTGGATGTTCATATACATTTACACTGAAATCTAGTGGTCTGTTGCGTTCTAAAAATCCTGTCCAGGTCTGTTTTCCCTACTTGGTCCTGGTCTAGCCGTCACCTCAGCGTATGTCCTAGGCGTTTCCACTTGTTCCGTGTCTGTATTAGCAGTCCCCCTCCTGTCCGGTGAACTATTCCTTCTGGTAGGTTCCGGTCTCGGTGCAGGTCCCCTTCCTAAACTATTACTTCTAAAGTATGGTCGTCTCTGTTCCCAATTCTGTTGCTGGTATCCGTAACTATTCCCCCTTCTAGCATAGTTGTCCCGTCTATTGTCAAACCTAACTGTGTTGATCTGTCTTTCCCTATTATCCCGAGGTCGTCCACTACTTACGTCGTCGTACCTCTGCAGGTATTCTAAAACATTTCTCTGTCCACTATGTTCTGTAGTGCTACGTGTTGTCTTACTTCTACCTCGAAGTGTCGTGATAAATACTTGATAATTTGTCGGTCCGTCAGTGGTGGGTTCAGTTGCTTTGCTATGCTATACTTGCGTATAGCATATTGCTCTACTTCCTGAAAATTCTCCTTAAATTTCCTGTGATTAAGTCGTCTCGTACCTGGTCTTGTCTGTGGTCACTCCAGTAGTGCTTTAAAAATCTGTCTTCAAACTCCGTGTAGGTGTCTATGTCCTGTCCTACTAAATTGTACCATGCTTCCGCGTTGTCTTTCAATAAAGCCTTTATCGTATTCAGTTTAGTCTGTTCGTCAAATAAATTTCCCACTAGATTTCTTACACTATTAATAAAAATTTGTGGATTTACCCTGTTATCGCCATAAAACTTCATGTGTTGGTCCAATGCTACTCCACCTGTAGAGAATCTGGGACCATCCCCCGTTAAACTTGACATGTTGTATTTGATACTACTAACTTCGCGTTCTACCCTGCCTAACTGATCCCTACATGAGTCTGTCACTTCAGTCATTTTTATATTAATCTCTTCTTCACAAAAAAATGCGTACTTCGGACCTTAAATGTCCCATTTCCTGTCGAAGACCTGTAATATCACGCTCATTTTTATCTACCCTATTTTCAACTTCCCCCATCTTTACGGTAAGACTATTTTTAAACTCTGTAAATTCTTGAGTCGATTTTTCTATTTTATCCCCTAATTCCTGATTTAATTGGTCAAATTTTCGGTTGGACTCCTCCCTAGCTCTATTAGATTCATCGCTTAGCTGTTCTAATTTTCTGTTGGACTCCTCCCTCGCTCTATTCGATTCTTCGTTCATTCTTTCAAGCATCCTCATTATCATTTCGTTTCCTTGATCCCCTGATTCCGTCCTCGACTGATCTCTACTGCCTCCAGCTTCTTCCATTTTAGAATTTTTCTCACACAATGCACTATCGTCACTTCCAATTTCCACTCCTTGACTCCTTAACCACTCTTTTCTCTGCATACGTTCTAATCACTCTCACACACTCTAAAATACTCTTAAATTTATACACACACAGAAACTCTCTCTCTCAGATCGCCAGTTTCCTGGAATAAAATCACAAAAATTTTATTTGGAACTCGAGCCTCACTTTTGGGTCGCCAAAGAATGCTGTGAAACCACCAAAATCCGTGTACTCCGCTTTTCGAATCGAGCCTCACGAATTGGGCGTTAAGAATGCTGTGAAACCTACGAAAAGCTACTAATTTAACTGGTCCGTTGACTTTCTTCTGTTACTCGCCTCTTTACTCTTTTCCGCCTCGGCTGCTCACCTAATTAAACCTTCATCCTCATTCATAAAAAAAACAAACACATTCCTACCACAAACATCAACGTTAACTCTATTTACATCAATATTCACAATACATTAAAATTTCAAAATTAAAATTCAGCATAAATTTCAGTATCAGAAAATTTCAAGATTACATTTGTTATCACTTTAAAGTGCATCCAGAATTAAAGTCCTTGTAGGATGCCTACTAATTACTATAACAATATATGCAGACCGGAGTCTGAGTACAAAGGGAGCATCGACCACCCCTTTACGTTAATTAACCAGGTTCGTCTAATTGAGCTCAAAGACATACCCAAATTTTCATCATAATCCAAAACATCAATACTAAATACCCCTTTCTACTTAAACAAGCAAATTTCACCTTAAAATTAAAATTTTATTGTTAGTACAATTTCACTACTGTCCATTTTAAGTAAATCAATTATAAAGTTATTCAACACACACCCAAAATATCAAAGTTCGAACAAAATAGTATAATTTACCTGAAGGTTACTGCACTCGTAGCTTCAATGTACATCGTCCCTTTGTTAATCACACCATTCCAACTGGGTTATATTTACGGCTTCTGATTCTCAACGCTTTTAAACTTCTCTCCATCACCATTCATCTAAAGTTGTTTCAGGGCTTTTCCGGAACTCGTCTGTGTATATCTGAACCTTGTTTTGTGGATCCAGTCATGTTTACGAACCATTTAATTATTAACACCACCGAAAAATAACAAAGAAATTCATACTTCTTTCACCAATATACGCCAAAACTGCCTACTTTTGTGTATTCATTTGTCGTTGTAAATTTTACTAATTGGTACAGTGATACTAATCTTTATTACCTTGTATCTTCTTTTCTAAGTGCACTAAAGTACATTCACTGTAGCACGTAAAGAACAAGCTGTTTTAAATCACAAAAATATTCGAGCAAACTGTTTAAATTATTTAATCAAAACCGGAAAACTAAAAAGCACTGTTTAACGCATTGAATCAAGTCGAAGATCTAAGAGAGCTTGTTCATCTTAACCTGGGTATATATAGAGGTTAGCCTGTCTGTCGGTCTAGTCCCCAAAACGGACAATTCTTCAGAATTTCGCATGCTAGGTTCCCATTCCGCAGCCCGCCATGCGATTTTTACGAAATTTGCACTCGGCCCAGTTAAATCTCAGAAATTTCGACACGGCTCGCAACGTCTGGAAATAACTAATTGAATTTTATACAGAAATGTTATTTTTACCTCTCAATTTTGCCTTTTATTTTCACCCAATCGCAACCCAATGACGTTGCTCCACTCACGCCTCTTACTATATGTGTCTCGGTCTTGCGCATATTATCTGTCTCTATCTAACCTGTTCTTATTGGTGCAAATTGATATTCTTTATTATCGATTATTTCAGTCCATGTGGACTGTGAAATAACCCACCTTTAGCATTTCCTGTAACTATTAAGCTACGGTTTCTCCAAGATTCGCTGAAACCATTAATTATCTACAAAATTTACGCAGAATGAGCTTTTAAAAATACGCAGGTGTTCAAACATACTAACACTTCTACGATTTGCATTTAATTGGGTTTTCAAGTTTTATAGATATTATATGTTACTAATGGTTCAATTAACTTCAATTGAAATTAATACCCTTTAATTTTAGTGACTCTAATCAAATATTAATTATTATCTGTACATTTTGTTTAATACCGGTTACTTAAAATAGAGTTAATTAATATAAATTTTGCACGTAATTTCTCTTTGTTTCTTTACTAGGAATAATTAAATTACATGTAGAGCTTTTTAATACTGCTTTCTTTTTTATAGCAAGCGTCTTGTAGATGATTTAAATCTCTTATGTTTAATGAAACGAATGAATTTTTATGCTTCACGGTTTTTTAATAACGCGTACCTTTTCCCAAAGCTTCTACACGGTGATTAAAATTATTTGATGTGATTATTTAATTTTCTACCCCTGGTCTAAATATGAGTAATATTTGTGTTCACAAGGCAAATAGTTTATAGTTTACAGTTTTAAATGTTTTATTGTTCAATTTTAAAATTTGATGTATACTTTTAAGTTTTATATAGTTCAATGATATTGATGTCCATTCAACCTCAATTTAGTAAGTACTTATTGTATATTGCTTGATGCCCATAATGACGTTTTTGTAGTTTCTTTGATAAAGGTTTGAAATAAACCGAAAGCTAAGAATATAATAAAGAGTACGCTTTAATAACCAGCTGACCTACAACCTGCTAATATCATTCAATATATATATATATATATATATATATATATATATATATATATATAAAATGTGTTGTTTTGATATTTCCACGATCAGAAATTGATGATGCTAATAAGCCAACTTTATCAATTCCACAATTTCACATTAGAAATCTTCAAAGTAGAAATTTCTTCCTTCAATCCTTAAGTTCATTTGTAAATCCATTATTCCGATTTTATTAGCATTATTAATCATTTCAATAAATTGATCACTTTTGAGATGAGCAGTCATGTATTGTCCTGTTTTAGTGTAATTTATAAACAATATCATTCCCGGCAATGCTATTATCTACTAGAGCTATTTCCAAAATAAGGTTCCCAATACAATAGCACCACAAGGAGAGGTTTTAGTTGAAATTTAGTAACACTGCAGTGCACAACAGTTTCCACATTCTTTAACCCCACCATTGCTGTTAGCCGCACAGTGTTGACTTGACAGCCATTCGCGATACATGTCCTGATTGCTGTTACCGCTAAATATGAAATTCATACAGTTAACCGTTTTTAGAACGTAAAAAAAACGCTACAGCAACTCAGACAAGCAATACAGAACTGTTGGAGAGTAAAACTGAGCAAAGGTGTTAAGCTGCTACACGACAATGCTCGACCTCACATCTCTCAACAAATGCAGAATCTACTGAAGAGACTTCATTGGACTGTAGTTCCTCATGCTCCGACCTACCCCCTAGTGATTACCACTTATTCTCAAAGCTGAAGAGATACTTGGGTTGCCTACGCTTCCAGACTAAAAGTGAAGTTGAAGGTGCAAAAGCTCCAAAAAAATTTGATTGTATTCCCGAAGGAAAGTAGGCAGTGATCGTGACGATAAAGTCAAAAAAAGGTTACTCGCTTCCTCAAGGACTTAGTGCCAGAGTTCTAGAACATGGGGATATATCAGTTGGAGGAACATCTACAAAAATGTGTAGAAAATTAAATTACTGTTTAGGCTTTTCAACTATGTAAATAATTATAGTAGTAAACAATGTTGTCTATTTTTAAAAAATTAGGAACCTTAATTTTGAAACAGCCTTTGTAAAACCTTGATTCCACATGTATCCATATTTGTATCTCTTATTTCCTCATTTGCCTTTTTAATATAATCCCACAGTTAAAGGATGTTTACTCCTTTATCGTTACCTATAACCAAGCCTCTTTTATCACTGTGTTATAAGTGCTTTAAAGCATCAGAGCCAACATAATAATTACATATTTTAGTAGAATCGTCTAACACTTGATGTCAATTGTCAGCCATGTTTAACTTTAATTGTAGATAAAACCATGCATTTTTAAATACATCATTGATTAGAACTATTCAGTTAGTCCCCTGAATTGTTGATATCGCAAAATATTGTTACACCGTAATGATTTAGTTTGTGCACACCATTCAAACCAAAGTATTCTAGTCAGATAGGTATTGAACTGCTGGCTTATATTAATAATTCACTTCCAAAAAAGTGTTGATACTTGATTTTATTGTGGAACATCGGTACCATTACTAAACTAGGGTATTAAATGTAATACCATTACTCTAAAAAATGCTATTTCATGTTGCAGTTGTGTAAAAATAATTGAAATTGTATTCCTCTTGGGCATTCATTTGTCAGTGTAAATAATAAGATTTGAAATGGTGTTGTTTACCTTTTTTGAACTTTTAAATTATACAGGTAACCAGAATTTATTTACTCTAATCTTAGAATTTCTGCGAAGACATTTTATGTTACTAAGTACCTTATGATTTTTAAACTTAAAAGTCTAGTGATGTAAGCAAAATCCTTTAACAGTGAAAAACAATTTTAACAAAAACTTTGCAATTACCAATTAAGGAAATAGATGAAATTTATTGAACGACTACATATCAAATAGCTAGGTTAATGTGACTCAATACTGTTTACCACTTAAGGTAACGAAGGTTTTATTGTCCTTATTATTATTCACAATTATTTTATTATAATACTAATTTAAATAATTTCCTTTTAAGACTTGTACAACTACATTCCTTTTCCTATTTCAGATCGCAGAGTACTTTAGGTCGATTTAGTAAAGCATACGACCGCACCACAGAGCAACGTAATGCACAGACACTACCACGACATTCTTCAAAGCATGAACAACCTACAAGATTAGAAAAAGGTGATCGTTCAAATAGTACAATAAACGTATCGTTCATTAATACTGTGTCATCGCCAATTTCCAACGGAGCACCTCCAAAACCAGCACGTACCTACCATTCTAATTTAGCACGCAGCAAGAGTTTCAACGTGGGCTTAGAATCGCCCTATACTGGTATGCATCGATCAAATGTACACTTGCAACCCTCGTCAGGTTTGAAGAGCCCTGGACTTATTTCTAGTATTAGTCGTAGTCAACGTGATTTAACTGCCATACCTGACACAGAAAATGATATCAAAAGCACATCCCGTTTTATAAAAAATGGAGTTAGTGACAATAAACGTGTTTTTATAAAAGAGCTTCGACAGCGTGTTCCTGAACTCTATAAGACTGTGCATGAAGATCAAAAGGAAGAGTCGTGGAAGACGCAACCTGTTCGTAGTCCATATAATGGTGATATGTATGAACCTCCAACAAGGTTACGTGACCCAAACACACACAGCGTTATCAGACGTGGAAGTAATTCTAGCAATGATTATTCAGAAACATATCATACTACTACCAGGAATGATGACCCTTTGAGACCAACTGTCACAGACACCGTTAAAAGCTTTAGTAAGAAAATTGTTCCTTCAAAAGATGGAAGAAGTTATCAAACTATAGAGTCTACTGAAACCAAATCTATTACAAAGAGCCGATATCGTGCAGGTGATCCTATAAAGCAATATGAAAATGAAAAGAAAATGAATGGATCTGTTAAACGGGGGCCTGTTGTTATTGAAGTAAGAAATAATTATAAGTAATAATTTTAAAGTGATTTACTGTAATATTAGGTATCTTATTATTTATTTTGACACAAATGCTAGCGACAGCTTTTAACTTGATTCTTATTTAGAGTTGCATGGTAGTATGAACACATTTTTATACAGTAATGTAAGCTATTTCGGCTTATGTTCATGTTGAAATTGTTTCAGTTTTTAATTAATTGAGTTTGCACACATAGTAACGATGTCTGACCTAAGTAGTTTGTTTTAAAAGAAGTAAATGCGTCAGTTTAGGAGATAACCAAGTAACCGTTACAAAGTTAATTTTTTAAAACTTATATATGCTTTCTTTTCTCGAGCGTTAATTTGGAATAATTGGCAATACAAATACCAAACCTTTAAAACTAAGTACGATGCAACTAACAGTACACTCCCCTTCTTATAACATAGTATTTTACAAAAATGTATACAACAATAATCTACAATCCACATATATTTTTCAAAATGCATTAAGGCTATACATGGCTGTAATTAATTGTACCTGTATACGAAGTCCTTAATTTCTCATGTTCTAGAATCATCTTAATTGCTAGCACTAAATTTTTGCTTGTATCCAAAATTTCTTTTTCTTTGTGCATTTTCTAGTTTATGGTCTAAAAATGTTTTCAGATGATTTTTGCTGCAAAAAAGGAACGTTACTTAATGTTCACTGTTTCTGTATTTTAATACGCTTGCCGTTTTAGATCTACCGATTTATTGTATAAAATATTAAGTCATAATTAGTTGCATGTACAAGTTTCTGAAGTTCTTCTATATTAAAAGACTCAGGAACCTTTAAATTAGCTTCCACAATAAATGGATCAATTTTGATGTCTTTACACCATATGACCTAAATAGCTTATTTGGTAGTTTTATGTTCGACGTTTTAGCATTTGTTGGGTTTCGAATAACTTCTTCCTTTTTTTAACTGAAAGGAACTTCATAAAACACTTTCGGATGTTCCAAGCAGTGTAATGTAAACAATTGTATTATCTGTGTGTAAAACCGCCCTTTAACATAAAACGAATTTGGGAAACTGTGTTAGCAGTTAACTTTTTCATACTTGGGTATATGTTTAGTTTATTCCGTTTTTGCCTAACAGGCGAAAATTATTACAACCTTGGTTTATGCATCAATGTCTACACATTAAATACCCCATTAACCCTTACATAATAAATCTTATGATTTAGGCATGCAAATTTTTATGCCAAGGTTATAATAGGTTTTTACTTACATTTTCGTTGAGTTTTAAGGGATCCGTGGTCCACGTTCTCATTAATTTTCGTCATATAGATCTTCCCAATTGTAGTAGAAGCTTAAAAGGATAAGGTGGAGACGATAATTAGTTCACTACATCGAAAAACGGGCACTAAACTGCACGTCAACCAAAACACAACTGCTCTATTTGAGCTCTGATACAAAGGTGTTCACGTATTTCCGGCAGAATTAGTTCGAGGTCTAATAAAAATTTCACACCGTTTTCCCGATAACGATAAAAAATTTCGTGAGAGTAATGTAAAACCCGAGAGCATCTTAATATAATATACATATTACATCATTCTAAGTCTACAATTTAACTATTAATTTATAATCTACTCAAGGCCAAATCTAAGAAACAAGGGAAACTACTTTTGCTTTTAAACAAAATTCGGCGAATTTAGTGAGTATAGGAAATGAAAACTGGTTATCCAATGATTTAAAAATGTGTGTTATGGGATAATTCGCTTAACATATAACAAGTTACATACACATGCGTGGCTCAAGTGCAGTTATTGATGTGATGGCAACAATTGCTCCCGTGTTAAGTTAAATAACTTCTGATGTATTGGAAGTTTAGCTCTGTATAAGAGCCTCAACAATACGTTCAATCTTGTGGATTAAGTTACTTTCCAACATTTCAGGATTCTATTTTTTAGTCTAGTGAAAAGGTTCTTCAAAGGATGATTATATTCAGGCAATAAAAATACTTGGTTGTCTTAATAATCTTGTTAATAATGGGGTTAAATTCTATATCAATGGTAATTTCTTATAAATAATATTATTGTCGTTATTTTTCATGTTATTAATATTCCAAGTGTTATTATTATTATTCTTTATTTTCTTTTCATATATTCCTATGCAGATAAATCCCTTTCCTTTATTTTTTACTATCAAGTATGAATCTTTCTATAGCAGAATGCATATGATGTATACTGTATTCACACTTGAGCGCTTCTAGGTCTGTATTGCGTCATTTTATTATGCAAAATAAGTATGTTACTACTAGAATTGCAAATGTATTTATTGCTATTGCTTGGTTTCCCACTGTAAGTTCTGTTTCGAATATTTTTATGAATCTTCGTTTTTAGTTCTATTTTAGTTCTTCTTTAAATTATAAGTGTTATATTTCTGATTTTTGTTTGAATCCTAAATATTTATAGATATCTGTAGAGTTTGTTGCTTAAGTGACTAATCTTCTAGTTTTGTTAGTTTACCTTTAATTATATAATTTTTTACATTTTTCTGTTCTGTTTGTTGTTGCAGCATGTTTCTGTTATTTTCGGTAGATAGTTCAGCTGTAGGTGTGCGTTATTAGTTTAAGGTTGTCCATGTATAAGAGGTGTTTTATTTTTTTATGTGTATGTGTTGCAGAGCAGTGCTAACTCAGAAAAACTGTTAAAGATATCTTATTTTCCATAAATCGTTACTTTTAAAAACATTCTTAGATTAAATTTGTACCAAAATACTGTTGTGTTGATTTCTGAGGATGTATACAAATTTCGGGATAGTCAATTTATATAAATAAATAAACATTAATAATTTATTATTTCTTAAAATCTAAAGGTGGGAACATGGGATTTTCAGCTTATTCTCGTAGTGCCAGACCTAAGTACAACTCACATAATTGGTTGTAAGAAAAGTTTAAAAATAATATTTCACTTAAACTATTTCAGTATCTCAATTTAAATTGTAAATACACTATTAGTGAATAACACCATTGAAATTCCCAACTGTGATGTATCGAATCCTTTCATTATCTCTGTAAAACGAGTACTATGAAAAATAATATATTTAAAATGATTCGGCATATAAAAACATCTTTGGGTTATGTTGAACGTTGTAACTACAGTACACTAGAAGACTGCACTTATTAGAAATAGTAAATTTGAGTGACTTTTTTATTATGAAACAACCAAATTGGCTAAAGCACATACTTACTTTGTATTGTTTTAATTGAACCAGCATTCAAATGAATTTCTGTAAGAGCCTTTAAGGCAGATTCTACATAAAAATTTGAAAAATAAACTAAGCAAACTACAACTATTAGCATATAAATTATATTATATATATTATATAAATTATCATAAAATCTTAAATCTGGAATATTAATAATACCATAGTGTAAGTAAATATAGTGCGTTAATGCTTAGTGGGAAACTTTTGGACCTGAAACTTTCTTAATCCTGAACGTGAATATGCACATGAAAAAGTGCCACGGTATTTACTTAATGTCACAGTGAATCCTATTATTAAGTTCTCTGTGGAGTGAATTCTAGTATCCTTCGAAAAGTAATTTAAAGTAAGAAGTAATCGAGTTTATCTGACTGATGTGAATAGTTGTTAGAGAAGTTATGTAGTATCGACTGTTATTGATAAATTTAAAAAAATGTATTTCAATGAAGAAAAGCAAGTCTTGTACAACATTTATATTCAAAGTAACAGAACCTCTATTCTCGAACTACATTTGATTTGCGAATGCTCCACCCAAAGGTGCTACAATGCTCCCAGGAAACAAGTTTTTTTTACCTGGAAATTTAGAATTTTGCATAACCCTTGCTGTTCCAAGGAAGGTATAGATCTTTAACGTGCATGACAACACCAACACACAGGACCTTCATTTTACCTCTCGTCCGAACGTAGGCGTATTTTTGGGAAAAATGCTCGCCTAACATTTTTCAAGTGGACCGTGTCGGTATTAGAACCTGGGACATAGTAGTCACATGCATACCAACTTCGCCACGGAGCTGCCTCTCGCAGCTAAAAACTATGCAACATTGTATGCAGACAGACAGCAACCTGAGCACACAATTTTTACTCGAATTTCGAGTTTAGTGGAGTGTAACAGCTTCACATGACAAAATAGATCACACAGAAGAGTACTTAATAATAATTACATAAGTTTATTGGTCCAAATAATGATTAATATCGAAAATTCTAATTGTAGCGATAAACCAACATCTGTCAGATATGTACCTCGAACATTTTTTACACTTTCTATTGTTTTTCATAGATGAAAAAAGAATTATTTTCCTATCTAAATGACAAAAATTCAAGGTGGCCACCATAGGAAAAAGTTTACTATCACCATTCAAAATGTAGGGTTAAAAATTTCTGGCATTCATCGAGATTTGTTCTAAGATCGTCTTTCGTTAGAACAAGTCTTAAGCCCGCCATAGCTTAACTTTGAATACATGATTTCGTACCATAAAACATCCCTTCCCATTGCGTTTTTCCAGTTGGGTAAATATTTAAACTGTAAAATGTGCTTAACATATCCTATATCTTAAGGATATAACTTACTTTTAACTTAACTAATAGTAGAGATTATTCCTACATTAATATAATATTTTATTTTAGAAACACCAATCGCATTATTATTTGCACTGAACTACGGAAATATTTAGTTCACATTCACTATGCGTGGACACCGCGTTTAGTTGGACCTACTATTAAAAAAAACCTGTTTTGAAACATTTATTTCAATCGAAATATAAAATTCTTTAGATAATGCAACACTGGTATTCTTACCCAAAGAGCAATTGAAAAATAGATATGTTTACGAATATCATTTCTTGTTGGAAGATTTTAAAATAGAAAAGAAAACTTCTCAAACAAACTGCTTTAAAATAAAGACACAATCCAGAATTTAAAATCTGGACCCCTACAAAAACTTATTCAAATAAATCTTCTACAATAGTAGTGGAGAAGATCTTATCTACAACCTCTTCTGGATGTCGTAATCACCTCTAGAGGTAATTTTTGTATACAAAATAAAATCGTTTCAATAATAGGTTTGATGCTGCTCTATTTTCTGCTTTTTCTCTGGTGTGTTGGGAATTTATTTTTGACAAAATATTCTGGTTTCCATAATAAATTATTAAAAAATTGTCTGTCACAACGATGCATTTTTGTGGCATTCCTTTTTAGAATGATTAATGAATGTTTCTTTAGCCCTTTTCCAATCTCTTAAGCCACTTTTTACCGGTTTATCTAAAATTTCATGATCCCCTTTTCATACAGCTTCTTGATGAAACCAATAGCAGGGCTTGCAGTATACGTCATCTACTTTTTAACGTACGCACGAAAATGTAATATAGTTTTGTGATCTATTATTCACTTCTCTTGAAATATTCTTTTTTGGTTTTTTCCTTCAGTCATAGGAAAGGAATAACATTTTCTAGGGAGCAATATAGAAATAAGGATGTTTTTTCATATTATTATCCAAAACATCTCTCTTGACGTCTTCAATATCAAACAGATCTGCTTGCCAAACCTGAAGGACTATAGAAGTCCTCGTCAAAGGCAAATTTGATGAATATTATGACTTGCTAGACGTGATGACCTTGCTCGATTTGATAACTCTGTAAAGCATTTAAAAGAAAGTAGGTGCCAAATAGAGATTTTCATTTATACTTACTGTCATCTTTAACATTATCTCTTCTCGGTTTTTAAAAATGAAACGATACTTGACTGACTGCATTTCATTGTTTCACTAATTTAAAAAAGAGTAGGTTTTATTTGTGTTCAATCAATTCAATTACCATTGGCCAACACCAATTAAATACTATGTCGACGGAACCACACAACGCAATGCACAAAAACGTGATTTACATATTCAAAAATGTCTATAAAAATATCAGATGTGAATACGAAAACAATGTATAACAGTAAGAGTTACAGTCAGGTATGCACAAACCAAATAAACGCAAGTTGTTCACTACTGATTGTACCTCTTCTAACCTTCCTTTCGGTTATTTAATTGTGTCGATCTCTTTCACCTGTCCCTCATCTAACTCCATAACATTAATACATAACCCGGTGTCATCCTCTGTGACCTCATAAATTGCCTTCCAGGGCAATATCCTATCCCTAATCCTAACTACCTTCCTTTCCATATCTATAATTACTCCTAACTTCACCATACAATCGACCCCTAATATCCCTTTAAATTTCAATCCAGGTACAATTATAAATTCCTGCTCACAGCTTACTGAACCTAACTCTACTTTCAAAACTACCATGCCATTCACTACAGCAAATCACTCTTTATTCGGCGCTACCAGATGACTTCTTTTTATAGGCATAATCCTGTCACACACCTTTTCCTTAATTTCGTTGACGAATTCCTCCGATACTAAACTCGCCTCGGCTCCAGAATCCAACAACAATTCTAAATTTTGATCAAAAATTTTAACATCTATTATTGGCAAACAAAAATTTTCTTTAATTTCTGGCTCAACTTCTTCCTCAATTTTCAAAAATTCCCTAAGATGTTCGTACTTGTACACAAGCAAATCTAGTGGTTTATCCTTTTCTATAAATCCTGTCCTGGTCTACTTTCCCTACTCGATTCTTGTCCTCCAACTACTTCAGCATATGTCCGTGGCGTCTTTACCCTGTTTGTTCTATCGTTTTCTCTGTTTGGCGTCATTGTCTGTGTCCCCCTCATGTCCGGCGAACTATTATGTCTCTGTACCCCAGGTCTTGGTGCGGGTTCTCTACCTACACTGTTACTTCAAAAGAATGTTCGTCGTGGTTCCCAGTTCGGTCTTGTGTTGAGATTAAAATTTGTTCCCTCGTCTTTGGTAATTGTCCCTTCTGTTTTCAAATCTAACAGTGTTCACTTGTCTTTCCCTATTCTCACGAGGTCGTCCACTACTCACATCGTCATACCTTTGCAGGTACTCCAAAAACATTTCTCTATCTACTATGTTCTGCAACGTTACGTGTTGCCGAACCTCAACCTCAAAGTGTCGTGAAAGGTATTTAATCATTTGTCTATCTGTCAACGGTGGGCTTAATTGTTTAGCTATGCTGTGCTTTCGTATAGCATACTGTTCCCTACTTCCTGCATATTCACCCTTATACCTTCCTGTAATTAAGTCGTCACGTACTTGATCCTGTCTGTGATCGCTCCAGTAATATTTCAAAAATTTATCTTCAAACTCACTATACATTTCTATCTCCTGTCCTATAAGATTATACCAGGCCTCAGCATGATCTTTCAATAACGCCTTTACTATATTTAATTTTGCCTGTTCATCAAATAAATTCCCTACTAAGCTCGTAACAGTATTTATAAAAATCTGTGGATTTACTCTACTATCCCCGTAAAATTTCATTTGTTGGTCCAGTGACATATTGCCTGTAACAAATCTGAGACCATCCCACATTAAAGTTGACACATTTTGTTTGATGCCGCTTACCTCTCTCTCAACCCTTCCTAATTGATCTCGGTATGAATCTGTCACCTCCGTCATCTTTACATTAATCTCATCTTCACAAAAGATTATTACCTCCATTCTCAATTGTACCAATTTCAGGACTCGGGAGGATGGTTAAGAAAAAAATTACTGCGTGCTAGACATGCAACTGCTACATATTAACACATGGCAATTGGGAGAAAAAAAGTGCAGCCTTAATTTTATTCTTCAAATCAACATCAGCTTATAGGTAATTTATTCAATTATTTTATTTAACAAAAATCTGATATCAATACACTTCTAAATTTAGGCTCCTACTGAAACTTAAAGTAAGTTTATCGTTTTTAGAATAACTTAAAGGCTTTAGTTATAATAAATATGGACCATCTTCAGAAATACGGGTTGGTTGATAAAGCTTTGGTTTCTGATGTCGCAATGTTAAATCAAAACTGCTTCTTTTGAACAAATCCTACAATAGTATTAATCAATTAAATGCTCAAACCATCACGCTTTACATACCCACAAAAGCAGCAATTAAAATGTGATCCATAGCATTCAAATTATTTAATAAATATTTTCGTAAGTTAAAAAGCAAGAAACGTTTAAAACAAACAATTTTAAACAAAGTTATTTTTAAGGTCAACGAATGTACAGCAAATAACCTACAAATAACAGACACTGCTTGTGATGTGCACCACAGACAATTAATCGAGTATTTAATAAAATTACGCATTGTTAAGAAACGTAAATGTGCACACAAATGTCAAGAAAAGCTAAATACAGAACAGGAAAAGAAACTAAAACATACTGCGTCTACCAGAAAGTTATCAATTTTAAAAGCTAATAAATAATATGTAATAACAATTAACAAGTCACCATGTATAACAACAGACTTGAAGAAATAATAAAAAAACAGTTGCATGCACTCGATTTTTAATCAACAGAGGAGGTTACTAATTAAACGCATATGTGTATTTATTTTTTTTCATACATTATTTTTGATTGTATGAATAATTCCAATTGTATCCTTGTAAACTAAATCATATCTTCATGTATGAAAGTAGAAGAGAACTTGAGGGGTTGACCCCAAAATATTCAATAGCCTCCTGCAGACCCATTTAAATTACATATAGGAGCAAGAATATTAAGGAGTTGAGGTATATACTGTAAGACAGCTGGTTAGCATGTACACTTTGTAACACTTCACCCTCCTTCCCTGATCTATCTAGTAGTCCAAGAAACAAGTAACGAGTTACCTAATACATATATAATCGAATACCAACTTTATATCACTTTTATGGTTCAAAATTGCAATATAAGGGTCCACTTACCTATTCCAATAGTCTTTACTCTTTCTTCAAACGCCTCGGCTACTCTACAGCAGAGAGGACATGGACATGTCCCAGGGTGGATAGGCTTAGAATTCTGAAACCGATACTGGTGAGTTAACTTACCCAAAAGTTTACAAAGTATCTGTACCTAAATGTATTTCAAAAAACCCCTTTTAATTATAGATCTCAAAATTATCAAGTAATGAATTTAATAACCTTTAATGTGGTGATATAACTATATACATTTACTATACTGACATACTTGAATGCAATAAAATCAGTATCTCTTATTTAACTAAAGTTCCCTTAAGTCGGGTAGTTACATTCTACTAAGCATTGCAAATTCTACATTTAAACAAATTGGCTTCCAACTGAAACCTCGCCAATAACTCGTGATATTCTATACACAATTTATAATAATAAGTAGTAACGTTAATAAAGTCCCAGAATTTCAATCTTAATCTAGCAACTTAACATATTCATGTAAAAGCATATATATATATATATATATATATATATATATATATATATATATATATATATATATATATATATATATATATATATATATATATATATATAAATTCATACTTGCAAACCCCATGTATGCATGCAAATACACGTCCGTTCTCTCGAACCATGTATGCAAAGATTCACTCAATACCTGTGTTGGATATGCAATACCCACTATTGCTCCATCCTACACATTGCCGCTGATGTAATTTATTCTCACCAGGGTTGAAACTGTTAACACGGTTATTGATAACAACTTACGGTTTGGAGTCGAACTTCCAAAATCCAAACTTTTACCAATCAATCAAAAATGAGCCATATAAGTAAGTATCGTTAGTTATCATCTTATATGCCGTTAACAAGCCGGCGTTTCCAACCATTAACCGCACTACAACTTTGCCATTTCGTCGTCTAATTATACCGTCCTTTATCCATTATTTAAATCCACTAATCGTCCCGTAATAAACGTATTCACTTCTTATGTTTGTTACCTATACATTACTTTAATTTACGCGGTCAAATAACCACGATAGTTACGCGCCATTGCAGCCTAATTTGCCCTAACTACGGGCTAGTTACTTTTTTATTTTATTTCGTGTCTTTATTCATATCTTTTGCCTTTGTGTATCGTCTTTTGTCTTTGTGTGTCGTGTGTTAATTCTTCACTTCCCCAATTTATATACCTTTGATCACGTGATTGTTCTAGCCAATTAAAAACCTTACATATTGCACAATTGTGTATCATCCCTACACATGTTTTTAGGTTAATGGTTAAATCCATTTTTATTATTGCAATTGCTAATTGAAACTGCCCTATAATTAAATGTAAGTTATTCTGCAATATTCTGAACTATTTCCTGTTAATATTTTTATAGATATCACGAAAAATAACATTTTATTACGTATTTCCGGTTTTGAACTTTCTAGAACAAATTAGCATTTCCCTTTGGCGCCTAAATTTAAAATTTTCTACATTTCACTAAATTTTAGATTTCAGTTGATAGGTTATGTTAATTTAAAGTGTCAATTGTCACCCCAAAGGACTAGGATTGGATAACTGTATTAATTCATGGTCATTGATAGGTTATATTTTAAATAGAATTATTTGTGATTGGCCGAAAATATTATTTGAAATTTGGATTAATTTAAAAAGGTTCTTGGATGTTACAACTTTCATGTTTTAAATAACAAGTCAACGATTGTAGGGATGCTACATTTCTGGTTCGCATACGTATTATGTTCTAATAAATAAATATTGTCGTGTTGTAGCGATGATGATGACCCTGAAAAATCATGGTTGTGAAAGTATTAATTTTAATTCTCACAAAACCTCATTATGTTCGAATTCGCCACTCTACTTAAATAGCACTAAGCATTAATTTACTATGTAGTTAAAAGGACAATGAGTTCATTTTACTGACATTTACAGCAAAAAAGAAACACTAAAAAAGTTGTTTCTAGGCTGCCCCATTTGATTATCGCACTATATTCACTCACACTATAATAATACTTACCACTAAATGCTGATACCTAACATAGTACACTTATATTTTAATTGACAAATATTAAAAGTCAAGAACAAAATGGAAACTCAAACTGTCATAAATGGGCTAAGGAAAACTAAAACATTCATAAGTTGCTGGGTGGTGATTGTCTTCAATTTACAATAGAGTTATTATTAAGACATTTTTTTTCAATTCATCATTAATCTACTATACTGCAAAACGGACTTGTAGAAGGACAAATAATGTAGCCAATTTCTTATTCTCGTTTCTAGCTGGTTGCCGCAAGAGCAACATACAAAGTTGGCACTTTCTCTGCCAAGCGTACTCCTTTCAACAGCATTCATTTTTATTTCGGCAATAAGTTCACCAAAAATCTCTAGTTGTATGTCAAACTATTAAAAATACAAATCTAAAACCACTATAACTTCTCACGCCGATAATTAAAACCTAGGTTAGACTATTGCACACAGATAGTGAAAAATGTCGGCTGTGTAAATTTCAGGAAAATTGACAAGTTAGCTCAAAATAGGAAACAATGGTGGTACGCGTCCAATCAGTTCTAGTACCGAATGATGACGAACTATGAATTGGAAATATTTATCAGTTTAAAAGAAATCGTGCATTTATTCTTTTTCTGATACTAAAAATTCTGTTTATATAATTTTACAAAATGGAACAGAATATTCATTCCAATTAATTATAAAACTTTAAGGCATATACAATATAGAAGTAAAAATGAAAGGAAGTTAAATCTTTAAGCAAATGCATTTCTCTAACATATATTCTGAGAACTTGGTTTTTGTTGTAAAGCACATGTAATAGGGTTGTGAACTTCGAATACTTTTCGCTACTTTAACCTGTATGCATATCCACTAACCAATGTTGGAGAATGTCTCTTGTTAGCTGTCGGTGGGTGCAACTTAATCCGTGTTACAATGTGTTCAAATTACATATATAGAAAGTTTATTAGAAATATATCTCCAAGTTTTAAATGATAATTACAATTTTTACTAATTAAAATCAGCTCAAATCCAGCTGCTGTAGATAGCTAAATTTTAAACTTACTTTATTCTGTTTAATTTTATACAACATACACTATCAGGAGTAATTGCAAGAGAATTTGGTTACTATATGTGCAAACGAAAATGTACTGTAAAACAATGTGTTCACCAGCGCATTAATATTTATTACATCATACACAGAGTTCTTTCCATGTAACTTTATATAAAAATAAACAATTTTCCTCAAACAGTTATTATCTTGATATTTATGATTGTATTTATGTTGTTATAAAAATGTTTTACAACAGTGTAAGCTGTCCCTAGCTCGGAACTTATTATATTTTATCAAAACACTTACTTTTGTATTAAATTAAAAGCCATAATAATTTACTACAGAATATAAAAATTAGTTAATTGTTAGAATTGTTGCCATATTGTGCCAACATGTGTTATATAAGGCCTTGGTTTTGCTGTTTAGCTTTATGTATTTGTGAAGTAGGCTAACTCAAAATGTGTTGTTTATAGTAGATGAGGCATCCCTATGGCTTGAGATTTCCTGGCTTCTAGTTGGTCAAGGGCTCTGCCTGATCAGAACTGTGGCAGGGTGAGGGAGGGAGATTGGCAATTTTTTGGAGAATTATAAATTTTGCCGGTCGCCCCTTTTTGCCAGTTTCTAGGGTGGGAGTGAGTCATTTTCTCATACTTTTTGGGTTTTAAAGATTTGGGGACATGCCCACTCACCATCATTGAGTAAATTTGGAGGGTTGTTGACCCTTAAAACTTGGGTGGATGCAAATTTATTGCTCGCTGCTCTAGACCGCTGATGTCACAGCAATATGATCATTAGGAAAAAGCCAGTGCTACCAACAGGGGTCTAAACTGTTACCTATAAATTACAAGCCACCATCACTGACCGCACAGTCACAAATACATTACTTATTAAATACTGTTCAACGTTTATATATTGTAGGGACGTGGTCTTGCATGTGTGTTAACCGTAGTCAATTAATATAAACATAAAACTTGTAATTACTATTAATTAGGCCAGATGACAGTTTGAACACACACCACAGTTAATTTGATAATCAAAATTAGGTTTTAGCAATTCAGCTTGTTCAGAAATTTTTTTATCAAGATAATTACTATTGTGTAGTTATAATTAAAAACCAATATAATAATGTGACTCATTGCTTTTTGCTCTGTTGAAATTGCTGTCAACGCCCTTTTTTAGGGAAGCCAAATGCAAATTACCGATTCCCACCATTTGAGTTCAGAAATTTATGTCCGATACAAATATTCCTGCGATATTTAATTCATAAATTAATGTAAACTGTATATGCTTTCCCCTTGATATTCGATACAGCATTGTTATACCTTGTCAATATTTATTTCAAGATCAGAATCTAGTTTTTAAAAATTTCTATAAAAGATTAGTATAAGTTTCAGAGAGCAAGCATCATGTAACAATGGCACACAGACATATGCAGGTATATAATATGCATACATTCCATAAAAAATTAGTATTAACTAGGCTGTGGTAACAGTCAATCAAATTAGTTTTCTTTCGTGTTGATATTTTTAATACAAAGAAACTGGTAGTTGGCATTGCGTTCTCTTCCAATAATGGAGTTTACAATCGTAAATCATCTTACCAAAGTCAATACGTATTACAAATTAACCTAACCATTGTGTTCATTTTAAACTAAATGCTCTCAATAAAGGAGTCTTAAACACAGTAGTGGTTAAAAAATAGTTTCAAATAAATTTTAGATTATAGTATGAATAACCCGAACGTCGAAGATAATTGGAATTATTTTTACTGGAGACACGCTGAAATCAGATCTGCATGTTTTATTTATGCCCATGTCCAGTCTTAAGCTTGGCTCATTATAATAACTACTGATAAATTTATATGAAAATAACAGAAGTGCATACCTTTACAATAGTTACTACAAATTTTAGTTCACTTCCAGGCTTTGGTGGAATCCATAATCAATTGACCATTTTCCAAGAGCAATGTTCAAAACAGAGAGATGTAATTATAATCAAGAATAAAAATAACACGTGATACTGAAAGTAATCGCAGTAGCAAAAGGATGCACTTTAAACCTTTCAATTTTCAACCAAATTAAGCATAGTTACAACAAAATACAGGACGAAGAGATTCAGAAAGTGATTCAGGAAGCAAATTTTTGAATTCTATCACAAAGCGCTGGCATAGTACAACTCCAGCAGTTTCAACAATATCTTAAACATTTAAAAATCACAGTTTATGCATATTGTTCCAATAGTAGAGACATTTTATTTGAAAGCACCAATGCACGTAACAAAATTAACTTGTTGCATCACAACTATTATTTTAATGTTATCACTTCTCTTAATACGTCATTCGGTTATTTGTGCTTTTGCAAAAGATGTCATATTTCTTATGAGCACAAACAATCACAATGATCAATATCCTTAAACGTGGAATAAGAACACACGTTGAAAAGTGAAAACGTTGTTGCTCTGTCTTTTGATCACTTATTGACTGTTAGTAAAAAACAGTTTAAGAGTGTTGTTATTGCATACAATGATCAAGCATGCAATTTCCAGTTTATTCTTAAATACACCAAGAAAGAAACTAAGCCTGATGTTATTATGAAAAGGAGCAAGATTTTGACAATGACTGCTAGAAAAGATTTGCTCAACTATTTTTCAATGAAGTTTGCTACCCTGCCTAAAGGTTTCAATATCTAAGAGCTAAGCGAAGAACATTTTTCTTAATCTAGTTAACAGCAAAACAAATAAAGCTTTTCTTGGAGTTCTACTATACGAGCACCTTGTGATGGAATTCGACCATATTTCCTTCCTCATCTGAACTTCTCGGTTCTGCATTTATTCTTGATTGCAAATACCTCTCTGTAAAGGTATCGCAATCAACAGCACTTTCTGCCATAATTATTCAAACTTAACATCGGACACAAGCGTAAATGGACATACAGATCTGATTGCAGTGTGTATCCAGTAAACATAATTCCAACTTTATTTTCCGACATTCGGTTGATTCGTAATATAATCAAAAACTTATTTAAAACAATTTTTTAACCATTCCACAGTTTTCGACTTTTTTATTGAGAGTACTTTAAAATGAACACATTGCTGGGTTAATTTGTAGCACGTATTGACTTTGATAAGATGATTTACTATTGAAAACGCCATTGTTGGAAGAGAGCACAATATCAACCATCAGTTTCCTTGTGATAAAAATATCAGTACGAACGAAAACACTAATTCGACCAACTGCTACCGCAGCTTAGTTTACTAATTCTTTTAGGGAATGTATTTACATTATATACCTGTATGTGTCTGTGTATTATCGCTACATCATGATGCTCGTTCTTTAAAATTTATACTAAACTTTTATAAATCTTAAAACTAAGTTTCTGATGTCGAAATAAATATTTACAATGTATAAACAAAGCCGCATCGCATCGTATACCAAATTATTTTTGAGGGGTAAGATAGCAGTACCCCCAAAAAGAAACAAATTCTGAACAGATTTAGTTCCAACGGTTGATGGATGAGTACACACTTATCCCTGTCGTAACCTGTTTTCTTGCTCAGAAGTAAGAAATTTAAATATTGCATCATGCTTTTCAAATATGCGACATTCTTTTGTAATTGTAATAGTCGTAGTTGCTAGATCCTTAGTAAAAAAATTTATTGTTACTTGTCAAATAATTTAATAAAAGTATGACATCGAATTAATCTAACATACACTTCAATTCTGCTATTAGGAGAGAATTTTTAAATCAGTTATTTTGTTTATAACTGATAAAGACGCAAGAATGAATATAATCATGCACAAACGTTTTAGTCCTCGCATTACTGTTAAACATATGTCGATGTTACAAACTGAGTAATAAAATTCTTGGAAAGCATATACAGTTTATGTTAATTTGTAAATTAAGTATTTAGGGAAATATTTGTACACAAAAACGCTCAAACCGGACATAAATTTTGAAGCCTGACATGATGAGGTTCAATAATTTACATTTGGCTTCGCCAAAAAGAGGACGTTAACAGCAATTTAAACAGAGCAGAAAGCAATGATTCACATATTATATCGGTTGTTAATTATACAACACGATAAAAATTATATCGATAAATAGATTTCTGCACAATTACAAAAATCGAATTTTGACTATCAAATTAACTGTGTCTGCTCTAGCTAATAGTCATTAAAAGCTTTATGTTTATATTAATTCACTATGGTTAACACATATGCAAGACAACGTTCCTACAATATATAAACGTTGAACAGTATTTAATAAGTAATGTATTTGTGGCTGTGTGGTCAGTGATGGTAGCTTGTGATTCATGGGTAACAGTTTCAATCCCTGTTGACGGCACTAGCTTTTTTCTAATGTTTCTAATATTGCTGTAACGTCAGTGATCCAGAGTGATGAGAAATGAATGGCCGTTCACTCGATTCTAAGAGTCAACAATCTATCAAATTTACTTAATGATAGTGAGTGGGCATGTTTCCCAAGTTTTTAAGACCCCAGAACATTCAAGAGCATGGCCCACCGTAGAAGATGGCAAAAGGGATGACCACCAAAATATATAGGACTCCCAAAAAATTCACGGATTCCTCAAATCGTCTTTCTACTTGTTCTGATTGGGCCAAGTCATCGGACAATCAGAAGCCTGGAAATTCCAAACCATATAAACGCCTCATCTTCTATTCATGTATATTAACAGAAAACATGCATTTGAGTAGTTTTTTTAATTAGTATTATGAATAGACAATGTTTAAGAGAGTTTATATGAAAACTTTTTAGGCTATTAGGCTATTTTTTCTAAATGTATAGGCACAGTACACAGTATGTAGTTGTCTAATCAGTGATTTGAAGTAAATTATAGTAAATGTATATAAAATTAAGACTTTTAATACAATAAATAATAATAAACATTTAGAACTTGTAATTTATCTCTATTTACTGAAGATGTCAACAAGGAGGGACCTGTATATTAACAATAATGGTTAGATTGGAAAAAAGGTAGACATGTTTAGTGTCACTCGTAGACTCATATAACCATTAAAACACATTTCATTTCAAGGTAAGAATTTTCATTTTTTTCTAGCCATTTTAACATTTGAATTTCTTACAATGAAAGCCTTTCTCAATACCACAGATCTTCAAATAATTTAAGCTTAACGATAAATTGATATTACTGACATACCTAAGTCACTCGATAAAGCAGGTTGTTTTGAAAGATGGTAGCAACCTGGTGTCATCAACATATTTCAAGGATGCTACAGCGATATTCAATTTTAGGTCACCACTAAAATGTTTTTATCATCTTAATGTTATACGCTGATTTTAATTAATAAATTTTTATACTTTCAATGTGTTGTACTTCTATTTTAAGGAGATATGCACTAATTGTGCAGGCCTGAAATTAACGAACAAAGCAAACGATAAACCATAAAAAATATAGGATGAACATGTGCATTAAAAATATAGGAATATCACAAATATAATATATAATATTATATATATATATATATATATATATATATATATATATAGAAAAGATTTTGTTTTTTGGTTCTTGGGATAAAGTCGCTCATAAATTAAACACAAAACATTAAATGTGTATCATTTGTATTAAATCGTACGTTTCGGTGATAATTTACACCTTAATCATCGATCTACATGAAAAAGTATATAAATAGGTAATTCATATAACAGGTAATATATGTTTAACTTACTTATTACTTGATAAAATTATTTTATGTATTCACCCATAATAAAAGTAACAGAAGGAAGCTTGTCATATTACTGATTAAGAATTAAAATTAATTTTGAATGAAATGTCAGTTCACTTATTTGACAAAAATGTAGGATCAAGGATGACATCAAACAACAAATTATGACACTATTTGATTATATTTTTTTATTTAAATAGTAGTGTGTGGTTTATTTGTAAAAATTTTTTTTGTATGGTGGGTTGCATAAAATAGTTCGATTTTAAAATCATATATTTTTACAGGTGTAGTAAACAGGTTGACTTTTGACTTAAAATAAATAGAATTCTGTGTGTAAGCAATATCATTATAGTTAGTATATTTTTTTGGATTAAAAGTGTATAGGTATGAGTAAACTGTATGTAAATTATTGATGTCTTCTTTATGATTGATGGAATTTTGTTCTTGGTTTATATGAAATGATTCTAAGAAAAGTCTTTTTTGTAATTGCTTTCTATATCTAAAATTTTTACATTATCATAATTGACTTTGTGTTTTGTATTGTATAAATGTATAGAAAGAGAACAAGAAGTTTTCCTAATTTTGCATCACTTTTGTGTTGTGTCATGCGATTTCGGAGCCACTGTTTGGTTTGGCCTACGTAGGAAGCTTTGCATTCACATTGAATTTTATACACTAAATTGCTACATAAAGCTTTATTTGTTTTTCTTTTAGTTTAGTAAAAAGTTTCCAATGGACTTAGTATTTGAATTTATTATAGTTACAAAAGGTTGTTTTAGTAATTTTTTATTAGTGGTGAAAGATTAGTAATATATAAAAGTTTTTGTAAATGATATCAGTATGTTTATTTTGAGGTGGAAATATGATTGTGTTAGTATGTAGTAGTTTTGATAAAAGTGGTTTAGGGTAACCGTTGTTGATTAAGATTGATATTAGTTCTTTCAGATTTTTTCCTTAAATTTGGGTTCACAGATAGAGACCATACGATGTTTCAGTCCTAATATGGTGTTAATTTTTGTTTCATGCTATGATTGGAATGGTAATTTAAATATCTTTCTGAATTTGTAGGTTTTTGTAAATATCAAAATTGATCTTGTTGTCATTATTACGGATAACTAGTGTATCAAGAAATGGTATTGATTGGTGAGATTCTAGTTCATAAGAGAATTTCAAATGTTCGTTAAAATTGTTAAAATGTTGAATGGTGGTTAGTAAAAATGTTCAGGAAGTGAGCAGAGAATGTCATCAACGTATTTGACTAGAAATACCATTTTGAAAGGTAAGTTAGGTAAAACACTTTCTACCAGTTTGTCCATTACTATTTGTGCAATAATAGGGATAATGGTGAACCCATAGGAGTACCAAAAATCTGTAAGTAAAATTTTGAGTTAAAACTAAAATATGTGTTGTTGAAGATAAGGTTTATTGAAGTGATAAATAATTGTAATGATATATGGCAATGTGGTTCTATGGAATCCCATTTTCTGTAATAATTTGAATGACTAAGTTGACTGGTATGTTTGTAAATAAAGAGTTAACGTCGAGAGAAACGAGAATGTGATCTTGAGGTAGTTGAAAGTTACGGTATTGGTTTACGAATTGGAAGGTATCTACTATGTTGTGGCCTGTAATTGGGAAAGATTTTTGTAATATAGTAGATAAGAAAGAAGAAAATGCATATGTTGGAGAATTAATTGAAGAGATAATAGGTCTTAAAGGAATATCTGGTTTATGGATTTTGGGAGTCCATAATATTTGCTTGGAACAGAATTATTGGTGATAAGTAGTGATTTTTGTTCATTTGTAATCATGTCTTTTTGAATAATAATTTAATGTGATTGTTTATGGTGTTCTGTATGGTGAAAGTGGGGTCCTTTTTAGTTTTTATATGTAAGTTCATCATCTAATAAGGTGTTGGATTTATCTATATATGTTGATTTATTAAGTATAACTGTTACGGCTCCTTTGTCTGCTTTAGTGACAAAAATATCAGGATGGTCCTTTAGGAATTTCTTTAATTTATTAAAGATTACAGATCTGAATTAAATTTATTATTAGGATTTTTTAAAAAATTGGTTATTAGATTTGTAACCTGACATCTTTTATTCATTTTTTGTTGTGAAGTAATATCCATGGAGTCAAGTAATATTTCAATATCTGCTAATAAGTGTCCCATATTGATGTCAGAAATACATGAGTTTAAAATAAACTTAGGGCCTAAAGATAAAAAACTATTGATGTCATCAGGGATGTCTACATTACTTAAGTTACAAATCCATTTGCTATTGTTGACAAAGAGTTGTTTACTTTGGATTTGATGTGATTTTAAAGTATTAAATTTCTTAATTAGTAATTTTTTTATATATATAAATTGTCTGTTATATGATTGGGCTTGTTTGTTCTTGAAATTAATATATAAATCTATAGGTATAGAATCTTTGATGGTTTCTTTAGTTTTGAAAAGTTGATTATGCCAAAATCGTATTTCTGCATAAGTGTATTCAATTTCTAAATTTAATAAAGATTTTTCTAACCTGTGATTTAGGTTAGTAACTTGTTTATTAATCTTTTCACTTCGAGTACCTATTAGACGAGACATAAAAATGGTTGAATCAAGTATATGTTTAGGTTTCAATTCTTCTCTTCGACATCTTTCTAAGGTCTTCCTGTTATTGAAGTGGGCAAGTTTTTTTGTAATTTTGGCCCAATATTTTAAATTTGTGACCATTACTTCTCCATGTTCTATACGGATGTATTGATAAAATCCCATATTTTTTATATAAAAGGTTCTTGATAATTCTTGAGCGTAGTTAAATTAGAAAAGATTTTGTTTTTGGTTCTTGGGATAAAGTCGCTCATAAATTAAACACAAAACATTAAATGTGTATCATTTGTATTAAATCGTACGTTTCGGTGATAATTTACACCTTAATCATCGATCTACATGAAAAGTATATAAATAGGTAATTCATATAACAGGTAATATATGTTTAACTTACTTATTACTTGATAAAATTATTTTATGTATTCACCATAATAAAAGTAACAGAAGGAAGCTTGTCATATTACTGATTAAGAATTAAAATTAATTTTGAATGAAATGTCAGTTCACTTATTTGACAAAATGTAGGATCAAGGATGACATCAAACAACAAATTATGACACTATTTGATTATATTTTTTATTTAAATAGTAGTATGTGGTTTATTTGTAAAAATTTTTTGTATGGTGGGTTGCATAAAAATAGTTAGATTTTAAAATCATATATTTTACAGGTGTAGTAAACAGGTTGACTTTTGACTTAAATTAAATAGAATTCTGTGTGTAAGCAATATCATTATAGTTAGTATATTTTTTGAATTAAAAGTGTATAGGTATGAGTAAACTGTATGTAAATTATTGATGTCTTCTTTGTGATTGATGGAATTTTGTTCTTGGTTTATATGAAATGATTCTAAGAAAAGTCTTTTTTGTGATTGCTTTCTATATCTAAAATTTTACATTATCATAATTGACTTTGTGTTTTGTATTGTATAAATGTATAGAAAGAGAACAAAGTTTTCCTAATTTTGCATCACTTTTGTGTTGTGTCATGCGATTTCGAGCCACTGTTTGGTTTGGCCTACGTAGGAAGCTTTGCATTCACATTGAATTTTATACACTAAATTGCTACATAAAGCTTTATTTGTTTTCTTTTAGTTTAGTAAAAGTTTCCAATGGACTTAGTATTTGAATTTATTATAGTTACAAAGGTTGTTTTAGTAATTTTTTATTAGTGGTGAAAGATTAGTAATATATAAAGTTTTTGTAAATGATATCAGTATGTTTATTTTGAGGTGGAAATATGATTGTGTTAGTATGTAGTAGTTTTGATAAAAGTGGTTTAGGGTAACCGTTGTTGATTAAGATTGATATTAGTTCTTTCAGATTTTTTCCTTAAATTTGGGTTCACAGATAGAGACCATACGATGTTTCAGTCCTAATATGGTGTTAATTTTTGTTTCATGCTATGATTGGAATGGTAATTTAAATATCTTTCTGAATTTGTAGGTTTTTGTAAATATCAAAATTGATCTTGTTGTCATTATTACGGATAACTAGTGTATCAAGAAATGGTATTGATTGGTGAGATTCTAGTTCATAAGAGAATTTCAAATGTTCGTTAAAATTGTTAAAATGTTGAATGGTGGTTAGTAAAAATGTTCAGGAAGTGAGCAGAGAATGTCATCAACGTATTTGACTAGAAATACCATTTTGAAAGGTAAGTTAGGTAAAACACTTTCTACCAGTTTGTCCATTACTATTTGTGCAATAATAGGGATAATGGTGAACCCATAGGAGTACCAAAAATCTGTAAGTAAAATTTTGAGTTAAAACTAAAATATGTGTTGTTGAAGATAAGGTTTATTAGTGATAAATAATTGTAATGATATATGGCAATGTGGTTCTATGGAATCCCATTTTCTGTAATAATTTGAATGACTAAGTTGACTGGTATGTTTGTAAATAAAGAGTTAACGTCGAGAGAAACGAGAATGTGATCTTGAGGTAGTTGAAAGTTACGGTATTGGTTTACAATTGGAAGGTATCTACTATGTTGTGGCCTGTAATTGGGAAAGATTTTTGTAATATAGTAGATAAGAAAGAAGAAAATGCATATGTTGGAGAATTAATTGAAGAGATAATAGGTCTTAAAGGAATATCTGGTTTATGGATTTTTGGGAGTCCATAATATTTGCTTGGAACAGAATTATTGGTGATAAGTAGTGATTTTTGTTCATTTGTAATCATGTCTTTTTTGAATAATAATTTAATGTGATTGTTTATGGTGTTCTGTATGGTGAAAGTGGGGTCCTTTTTTAGTTTTTTATATGTAAGTTCATCATCTAATAAGGTGTAATCTTTAATAAATTAAAGAAATTCCTAAAGGACCATCCTGATATTTTTGTCACTAAAGCAGACAAAGGAGCCGTAACAGTTATACTTAATAAATCAACATATATAGATAAATCCAACACCTTATTAGATGATGAACTTACATATAAAAACTAAAAAGGACCCCACTTTCACCATACAGAACACCATAAACAATCACATTAAATTATTATTCAAAAAAGACATGATTACAAATGAACAAAAATTACTACTTATCACCAATAATTCTGTTCCAAGCAAATATTATGGACTCCCAAAAATCCATAAACCAGATATTCCTTTAAGACCTATTATCTCTTCAATTAATTCTCCAACATATGCATGTTCTTCTTTCTTATCTACTATATTACAAAAATCTTTCCCAATTACAGGCCACAACATAGTAGATACCTTCCAATTGTAAACCAATACCGTAACTTTCAACTACCTCAAGATCACATTCTCGTTTCTCTCGACGTTAACTCTTTATTTACAAACATACCAGTCAACTTAGTCATTCAAATTATTACAGAAAATGGGATTCCATAGAACCACATTGCCATATATCATTACAATTATTTATCACTTCAATAAACCTTATCTTCAACAACACATATTTTAGTTTTAACTCAAAATTTTACTTACAGATTTTGGTACTCCTATGGGTTCACCATTATCCCTATTATTGCACAAATAGTAATGGACAAACTGGTAGAAAGTGTTTTACCTAACTTACCTTTCAAATGGTATTTCTAGTCAAATACGTTGATGACATTCTCTGCTCACTTCCTGAACATTTTTACTAACCACCATTCAACATTTTAACAATTTTAACGAACATTTGAAATTCTCTTATGAACTAGAATCTCACCAATCAATACCATTTCTTGATACACTAGTTATCCGTAATAATGACAACAAGATCAATTTTGATATTTACAAAAACCTACAAATTCAGAAAGATATTTAAATTACCATTCCAATCATAGCATGAAACAAAAATTAACACCATATTAGGACTGAAACATCGTATGGTCTCTATCTGTGAACCCAAATTTAAGGAAAAAATCTGAAAGAACTAATATCAATCTTAATCAACAACGGTTACCCTAAACCACTTTTATCAAAACTACTACATACTAACACAATCATATTTCCACCTCAAAATAAACATACTGATATCATTTACAAAAACTTTTATATATTACTAATCTTTCACCACTAATAAAAAATTACTAAAACAACCTTTTGTAACTATAATAAATTCAAATACTAAGTCCATTGGAAACTTTTACTAAACTAAAAGAAAAACAAATAAAGCTTTATGTAGCAATTTAGTGTATAAAATTCAATGTGAATGCAAAGCTTCCACGTAGGCCAAACCAAACAGTGGCTCCGAAATCGCATGACACAACACAAAAGTGATGCAAAATTAGGAAAACTTCTTGTTCTCTTTCTATACATTTATACAATACAAAACACAAAGTCAATTATGATAATGTAAAAATTTTAGATATAGAAAGCAATTACAAAAAGACTTTTCTTAGAATCATTTCATATAAACCAAGAACAAAATTCCATCAATCACAAAGAAGACATCAATAATTTACATACAGTTTACTCATACCTATACACTTTTAATTCAAAAAATATACTAACTATAATGATATTGCTTACACACAGAATTCTATTTAATTTAAGTCAAAAGTCAACCTGTTTACTACACCTGTAAAATATATGATTTTAAAATCTAACTATTTTATGCAACCCACCATACAAAAATTTTTACAAATAAACCACATACTACTATTTAAATAAAAAATATAATCAAATAGTGTCATAATTTGTTGTTTGATGTCATCCTTGATCCTACATTTTTGTCAAATAAGTGAACTGACATTTCATTCAAAATTAATTTTAATTCTTAATCAGTAATATGACAAGCTTCCTTCTGTTACTTTTATTATGGGTGAATACATAAAATAATTTTATCAAGTAATAAGTAAGTTAAACATATATTACCTGTTATATGAATTACCTATTTATATACTTTTCATGTAGATCGATGATTAAGGTGTAAATTATCACCGAAACGTACGATTTAATACAAATGATACACATTTAATGTTTTGTGTTTAATTTATGAGCGACTTTATCCCAAGAACCAAAAACAAAATCTTTTCTAATTTAACTACGCTCAAGAATTATCAAGAACCTTTATATATATATATATATATATATATATATATATATATATATTGATATGATAACGCCGTACTCGGTGTAATGACGTTTTTGCTTAACTCCACCTCTCTGTGTTTTCTAATCAAATTTAAATCTCACTAATTTTATTATTATGCCACGGCTAGCCCTCTTTAATCTACACAGAGTGCACAACATTACGATGATCAATTTTTCTCTTTTCCACCCCTTTATGATTACCTATTTGTCTGAATTATAAAACGAAGTCAATTAGTTTCATATAATGAAAAGAAATATTATTTACAAGTTTTGAAAAATATTAAAATACACTCCTCAATCAATCAATATCATATGTATCATTTGCCCCCCAAAATTTATATGCTTTGAAATCATTCTAAAGTCACCAAAAACTACCTCTTTTTACCAAAGAGACCTGGAACGTTCTGGACCCCTTTATAATATATTATATACTTTTAACGTATGCAATGTTTGTTGCTGACTTTATCACAAGTTTATATAAATTGAATAAATTCAGTATTGAAATTTAAATAGAAAAAATATCTTAAAACTAATTAGATCTGACCTGCTACTGGTTGTTCAGGTTGTGGATCAACAGCCTCTTTTTGTCCTCATTCGTCTATCACTGCTCTGTTTAGTTGAACCCCTCGTTTTCCATAAATTACTTTGAGTTTCTTTATTTTATTTACATTGAATCTCTAAACTCAAAATTGTACCAAAATCGTCGACGCTGATTTGAAATATTATATTATTGACTCAGATTTGAATTATTCTCATTAACACATTTGAAATATTCTATCGCCCAATTCGAAATATTATATCAATCCATTTAAAATATCCCCACATTCGAATTATCATCAACACAATTGAATTATAATATCTATCCACTCGAATTTGAAGCCCTTTTATTATTTTTAAATAAATTACCCCAAATTCTACTCACGTTAAACGGCAAAAGAAGTCTTCATAATTGTTGCACTTTATTGTCACTATAACGTACTTGATATTTTATTATAATTACGCGTGGCCTTCTGATTAGCAGTGACGCAGCTTTGCCCTGCCTGAGTTTAAACTGACCCGTCTTATCACTGCTCGGTGTTAAATATAGGCTGTTCCCACTTACATGTGGGCTGGGTTTTCAACAAGTCTTGTAGATATCTTAACCAATAAGGTGTTTGTATTTCCTGCATTTTGAAGTGGTTTCTGATGTAATATATTCGGTTTTCCGTGTAATACCTATTTGCCACAGATACCTCGTTATCTTGACCATATGTTGTTTTGTTTAGATATCGCCTTTTGGATAATTGAACAAAATAAATGATGTAAACCTTAATTCTATTTTCGTTTATGTATTTTTGAAACTGCGTTTTCTTATCAAAATTGGTTTATTGTTTCTGCGTAATTGCGTAAAGCTTTGATAGGTTTTATCTCTTATCTTCGTATTTGTTTTATAACTAATTAGAACACTTCTCAACGCGTGTTTAATTACATGTACTATCATTTCCTTTGAATACGCGTACTTTTACTGAAAGATATTCTTACTTAGCATTACTTAAAATTAATAAAGGTCTATATACAGAGTGTTAAATGCTTGTTATTTATATAATGTATGAATGACCAATTTTCCTGCTAAATACGAGTACTATTGTTGTAAGATATGCTCATTTGCATCGCTTAAAGCTAATTATGGTCTATATACAGAGTGTTAAATGCTTGCTATTTCTATAATGTATGAATTACCTATTTTTCTGCTAAATACGCATTCTATTGTTGTAAGATATGCTTCCTTGCATCGCTTAAAGCTAATTATGGTCTATATACAGGGTGTTAAATGTTTACTATTTACATAATGTATGAATTATTTAATTTTCTGCTGAATAAATGCAGTTTTCTGCTTTCTATTGCAATTAATGTTTACTACACGACCCTTGCTACTCAATACACCCCTAAACAACCCCTTATCACAGAAATATATATATATTATATTATACCGCCCCCCTTTTGGGTTTAAACATATATTAACCCGCCCTACTTTGAGTTCCACCTATATTCTACCCTTTATTTTATAAACTTTTAAAATGTGCACACCTAATGCACGCCCCGTACTTGCACTGTTTGGTTGGTTCTTTAATTAATTATTTATTGCAATGCCTCGACTATTTAAGCTCTTAATCTCAGGGCGTTCAAGCTACTTATAGTGGGTTCCGTTATAAGTAGATGTGCTAAGTCCAACCAAAGTGCACTTTTTTTGTTTTACTACTAAAATTGATACTCTACTTTTGTATATGCCAAATTTTCTAATAAGATCAAAGTTGCTATGTGCCAAATTCAATTACAACCAAAATTTGTATGATTATTTTTGACGTATTAAAGATATATTTAAACACTCACCGGGTCTATACTCCGTTGATGCCTTCCTGAATGCTGGCTCAAAATCCTTATCACCGTATGCGTCTTCACAATGATGTTCTTGAATTTTCGTGCCGCTTCCAGGTGTCCTTGAATTTTAACTGCTCCCCAATACCTGAAATGATTAACCCAAATTTAGAATTTAGAAAAATCAGTGCTACAACTTCCCTTGTGCTAATCTCCGCTTCGAATCCTTGTTTTCTCTATAAATCCGTCCGCTTCTCCGTATCTAATCCCAATCTACTCGTTCCTGTATCTTTTTGCCCGATGCTCCTGCTACCTTTAAACTGCTCTCCAATATCCAACTTCTTTCCTTTGTCTAACCACTCTCGATGTCCTTCTACCTTTAAACCGCTCTCCAATATCACTTCAAATCTGTATAACCACTCTCCAAATCCAATAATTTACCGTCGCACAATCACTACTATTCACTTTATACTTTCGATGCTTGTTTCTTTACCACCTTATTCAATTGAAACTCCTTTTAAAACAACTACTTTTATTTTCTTTTTTAATATCTGTATACAAATTAGCACAGTTATGAAAACACGTCTTTTTACAAAATTGGTTCGAAAATAATCCCCTTTGTTTACTCTCTAAGGCGACCATGTTAACTCTCTACTAGCCTACTACATCTTAAAGTTCATAACAAATAACTACGTTCGTGTCGCACATACCAAAGTTCATGTCTTTTATACAATTTCATAATCACATTAAATTCTAATATATGTCCTAAATCTTTACATTCCACCAATCATATTTTACGTTGTTATAACTAATAATTTTGAGTTTACAAATATTGTCCAAAAGTTGATTCTATAGAAAATGAAACCAAAATAAATTATACTTGACCCTGGATGCATGTTGATAGTGAACATTCATAGACGTATCCGGCTTTTGGACGGCAAATGTACTTTCAAAGGCTTTTAAAATTCAAACTCGGTATAAACCCTTGAGCACTGCACATCTTATTACGTCACTTAGTCATTTTAAAATTGCCTTTTGGCACTTAATTTCAACTACTATATTTGAATGGTATTTTAGTATACATAAAATACGGCAAACATACATTTTTAAGTTTATGTGATCAAATATGTGGATTATTTTTGTTTGGCATATACTACCTTGTACTAAACAACCCTTATAACTCTTAGTAGCTCCCTTAGACATTATAATATATATACATATATATATATATATATATATATATATATATCTATCTATATATATATTATGGTGGTTTTAAAGGGTTAAAAATAAATACAAAAGAAATAATTTCAAAACACCCTGTATAAAGGAACAAACAGAAATTACGTGCGAAATTTATATTAATTAATTTTTATCTAAGTAACGGGTATTAATCAAATTGTACAAATAATAATTAAAAATTTAATAGCTTTGCAAAGAATTAAATGGCAGAAGCCAATGCCATGCATTTATTAATTTAATTGGAGTTAATTGAACAATTATTGATATATAATAAGCATAAAAGCCTGTATAAACCCAAGGTGAAAACGCGTTGCTAACAAACGGATATATCAGGAGGGTTGAAATACCATGAAACGAAGCTCGGAGAATTGTATTTAAAACGTTCGTTACGATCGAACACCTGCAAACTTTTATATGTCAAGTTCTAATAAATTTGAGTAGATAAACATGCAGATTCTACGTATATTGGAAACGGTTGAATGTTTTAGCATGAAATACTAAACAGGGGTTAGGTAAAGTCACGTCGCCAGTCCACGTGGGTTTAGACAGCAGATAGTCAAGAATAACAATTTTGTACCACTCAGACCAGGGTTGAAAGGGACAGAGTAAACGCATAAGTAAAAGACACTAATAGGATAGGAGGGATTTCTGAAGCGTCACGAGGTCTACGATTGGTCGATATGTTAGTTTGATTTGAAACAAGCACGAGGATAGTGGAGCGTGATATTCTTGAAATTTTATAAACGAGATATTGAAATTCGCGGATTTGAAAATGGAGTTGAGTGCAAAATTGCGAGAATGTGTGGTGTTAACAGGGGATTTCGCGTTAAGCAGGTATGGAGAGGTTACATTGGAGTGTATAAATGCTTTTAGAGAACGTGGTGAGGCCCCTTAAGTTTTCGATCGCTCCAAACAACGTATCTAAATATCACGAGTTGTAAGTATAACTAAATCAGTTAAATTATATCACAAGGTGGTGGTCTCTTAATTAAATACGCGGTTAAGTGTGCCGAAATTACATTTTAATAGAGATATCATCTATAATTATAATCAACTCGTGTCGGGACTTTAAGTAACGTGGTTTGAAGCATCTAATTAATGAAGAAATAATTTTAAATGGAATTTGGAATTGGTTACACCGGGGAGGCCGCGTTTGCAGTTCAATTTGGATGGAGTTTTTCTAGTAACAGCTAGAAACGACCTCTTAAACGGACAGAAAAAATAGATGGCATCATCCTCAGAGCAGAGATCTACTATAAAATTCCAGGTAACGATTTGAATTGTGACTTTATAAACTGTGAATATTGGGAGAATATATGAAAGTGAAATTCTAAGGTAGTGTGTATTATTTAAGTATTGAACTTAATACATGTAAAAACTTTATTATGGTATTTAACTAGGAAGTTAAAGGTGTCTATAAAGCTTTTACACGTTCCATCAGAACGTGCAATTTTTGTGAAGAGTACATGGCTTTGCTTTGTTATTTGTTTTAAAAGTATGCAAATGCATAATTAGCTGGGTTATTCTGAGCTCACCCTACCCCAGAGTTTAGTTAGAGTAAAATGAATAAATAAATTATAAAGAAGGAATTTTAGAGAAGGTATTATTCAAGGCCAATTTACTCCGGGTACAATTTATGTGTTTAATGATTTAAAAATAAAATACTGGACATTATAAAATAAGGTTTTTCTGAAGTGTAACGTGATCAATGGAATATGGACTATATTGCATTTCATTTGTAAATAGTTATAAATAAAAGCTCGTATGTTGGTTGTATTTGAGGTTTTATTGCTAGTGTGTGTGTATGATTGAGAATATGCGAGTGAATCTAGATACCCAAGAGGAGATCCGAATGAGCTAGCCGGAAGCAGTTGAAGAAGGCCGTTCAACTGAGGAAGAGAGGAAAACGGGTAAGGATAATTTTTTTTTTAAATTAGTTAATTTTTGAAAATTTGTTTATTGTCGAATTTCGAAAATTTTATAAAAATTTCGAAAATAATGTATGATTAGTAAGCATCTTACCTGAGTTCCACGGCATAATTTTGACGCCCAATTCAGGAGCTGAGGCGATTCTTATAAGGAAACACATTAATATATATATATATATATATATATATATATATATATATATATATATATTATTTTCTTCTTCAGGAAGACTATAATTGGAGGATTACAAAATGTTAATACGTTAATGCTACTTACGATTATATGAATCTATCTAGTAAATGGTTGGAGCATGATAATAGTTAGGATACGACGACAAACTTAGTGAGTACATTCAAAACACATAATACAGTTAACATAATAATTAATTAACTAAGGTGGTTCGTTTCTAAAAAACATTAACGGACAATTTAAAAATTATAAGTTACATAGGAACTAGTCAAGTTATAAAATACTACTAACATATAAACTTTGCAGTGGATAACTATAGATAAAAGTTTGTATTACACTAAAACAAGTATAGATTACGGTCAACAAGTACAACATAAAAGGAGGCTTACTGGTTAACTAGATGTACGATACGTAATGTTTTTTATAATTGAGATCAGATAGGAATATATATTATTTAAGTTTTGAGTGTCAGTTTTTTTTATTGATAGGATTGTCTTGTAAAGATATCGCGACCATTTCGAGGAAAATGCGTTTTTTGTAATGACTTTCCTTAAAGACAATTTTAGCGTTGTCGTAATCGATCGTGTGTTGGGTCTCAATAGCATGAGAAACTAATGCGCAGGTTTTGGTGTTCCTATTGGAGTCACTTTTGTGGGAAGAATGAGCTTTTTAAAAATACGCAGGTGTTCAAACATAATAACACTTCTACGATTTGCATTTTATTGGGTTTTTTCAAGTTTTTATAGATATTATATGTTACTAATGGTTCAATTAACTTCAATTAAAATTAATACCCTTTAATTTTTAGTGACTCCTAATCAAATATTCAATTATTATCAGTACATTTTGTTTAATACCGGTTACTTAAAATAGAGTTAATTAATATAAATTGTGCACGTAATTTCTCCTTGTTTCTTTACTAGGAATAATTAAATTACATGTAGAGCTTTTTAATACTGCTTCCTTTTTTATAGCAAGCGTCTTGTAGATGATTTAAATCTCTTATGTTTAATGAAACGAATGAATTTTTATGCTTCACGGTTTTTTAATAACGCGTACCTTTTCCCAAAGCTTCTACACGGTGATTAAAATTATTTGATGTGATTATTTAATTTTCTACCCTGGTCTAAATATGAGTAATATATATATATTCTTATGCTCGCCCCCCTTTTTTATAAGATATTTACTTTAAACTGTGGTTTATTTATTTATAATTTTATATACTTGACAGTGTGAATAATTTTACCTTTATATTTCGTGCTTTAACTATGTCTGGTCGGTCTACAAAACAAAACTATATAAATATGCCTCGACTATTGAAACTCTCCTTCTCAGGGTATCTACACCTACCTACCGTGGGTTCTGTGATAGGTAGATGGTCACGACACCGACCAAACTGCACTACCTTTATTTTAGTATACGTAACCTTATATTCGTATATGCCAAATTTAATAAACAGATCCACGTAGCCTTGTGCCAAATCAAATACTCTTACCAAATTGACTTTGACGTATCAAAAACACAGTACTCACCCGATTTATTCTCCGTTGTAGGCCTTTCTGAACTCTGGCTCAAGATCTCAGTCACCGGATGGGTCTTCACACTGCGTTTTTGATTAATTTAATTTTGATATCCACCCAAATCTATAAATAATGACTGAATTTAGAATTTTGAATACCTAAAATTTTAACTTCCCCGCGCTAATTTTCCTCTAATTATGCCGTCGTTCTTTATACACACTCCAACTAATCCAACAATATCCAATCCTTAACCTGCTCGTTCCAATTCTGTGCTGCTTTATACTTTCCCCTCAATACCAATCTATTCGCAATGTACTATCCAACTCACTCTAATTCGTTTTCCTTCCGTCTAATAACTCCAATCCAAATCCTTCCTACCTTAATCCAACTCGTTCTAAATATCCACTCTTATTTCCGCCTGTCTCAATGCCGCTCCTATATTCAATCTTGTACCTTTCTACTCTTCTTGATTATTATTATTCCGTCTAACTATATATACTCTTCTTTATTTCAATTAAAGGCTTTACTTTTCAAAATATTTTATTTAAATCTTTTAAATATCCAAATTAGCACAATTTTACCAAAACACGTCTTATTACAAAAATAATTCAAATCGATCTCTCCATTATTATGTTTACCTAGGTGATACCACCTTTAAAATTATGTCTACTCTTTATACATTTTTAACAAACCCAACATCCAATTAAATCGTCCCAACTAGTTTGTGTCACTAATACCTATTATTCATCTTTTACACTTTACAATTATATAATTAAATGTTCAATCATTGGTTCATATGACCGCGTTGCACTTCTAGATACATTATTTTCACATATAATTTTGATACTACAAGTTTGTTCAAAGGTTGATTCTAATAAATAACTGGCGAAATGTTTCACATATAAACCTGGCTCTGTGTTGTGAATAGTGGAACTTCCACAGACGCAACTGGCTTTTAGACCAGCAAATTTACACTCTTTGGCTTATCAACGTACAACTTAGTATAAATCCCTGAATACTGCACTTTCTCACGTCAGCAAGTCATTGTTTTACGTATTGGCCCTTCTACTCTGACTAATATACTTCAAATACTTTACCATTTGTAAAGTACGGCAAACACCAATTTTGCAGTTACGTGATCTGATCATTGGCTTCGTTTGGCATATACACAACCTTCAAACAACAAAATACTGTTTATACCCTTTTAGCTATTACGTACACTTCTATATATATATATATATATATATATATATATATATATATATATATACACTGCTATGATAATAGGGCTATAAGGCAATAAAACGCATAAAACAAACTTTTGAAAAATAAACATATTTGATAACGCAATAAGATATAGATATTGGGGCAAAACGCTAACATGACACTTGAAATGTAGAAATCGCTATATTTTTGTAAAGCCCGACATGGGTAAACAAAATATGTAACCATAAGTTTTGAATATTAGGATTACCTACTTTAAATAAATATTATTATTATTATTTAAGGGTATATAATGTCACAAGGGAGATATACTGTATGTAAACAACATAGAAATCAAGAAAACAAAACACTTAGATCATAAAAAGTACATAATTCGGTCATTATGCAAAAAGTAAATTCCAATCATCTTGTATAAAATCGACAATCGGCCACAATTAATAAAAGGAAGCTTATTCTGTATTAATTTAAATCAAAATCAAATAACTTTAGAAGTTATTCAATACATTTCTAAACATTTAAAAAACATACTCAAGCGCCAAAGCAAATACAAATCACCATGTACAATATAAAAGGAAACTCATTCTGTAATAGCTGAACCAGATTTAGTACAATAAGTAATTCTGGGCGCAACCAAATTCATTTTAGAAACATTTAAAGCAGTCATGAACTCCTAATTAGGCATATTTAAAAGTAAAACAATCTCTTAAAAACTCGAAACATTGCATAGGGAATGAAAGGCAATAAAACGCATAAAACAAACTTTTGAAAAATAAACGTATTTCATAACGCAATAAGATATAGATATTGGAGCAAAATGCGTACGTGACATTAGAAATGTAGAAATGGCTACATTTTTGTAAAGCCCGACATGTGTAAACAAAATATAAACCATAAGTTTTGGCATACGTGCAGAATTAAGCAGAAAATTCAATAAATTCCTGTACAAAATTATTGTCTACTTGATTTACACACATATAAGTCCTAACAACTAAATATTCGGAATAAATAAAATACATATATAAGCCAGGTATTTGACAGTTTGTTTTTATAATAATTTTTTTAATCTAATACTAAGTAACTAGTTAATTAACAACAATTGGTGTCAATCAGCAACTCAAAAACAAAATACTTATTCTAGTATCTGTAATTAACAATTATGTGGCAACTTATCAGGGCAGTATAAAGTAACTGCTTCAAGTGAAACGCCGTAAGAACAGTAGGTTGAGAAAACAATAGAAAATGAAACATCATATTAATCAGCAATAGTTGTCTTACTGTATCCAGTGGATCGTTGCGTTTATTGAACAAAATCGTGCATGATATCTCTACAAATTCAATAATTCGTAAGTGCTTAAAAAGTATTACTACAATAAAACAACATGTGAAGTAGCAGAAGAACTTAATATTCCTAAATCTACAGTGTGAAATATAATTAAGCATTATGGAGAAACAAGAAACATCCTACATAAAAACATAGAAGTCCGGATCATTCAAAAATAGTTTCTGATAAAAATAATAAAGTATGGCTGAACGAAATCACAAAACTGGATTAAATCAATTGAGAGAATAATGTCGCCAGTTGATTCATAGAAGTAGACAAGTTTCATAAGGTTGAATTACAAGTAACAATTTAGAGGTGTAATGTTAAACAAAATTGATTTCTTATAGGCAAAAGAAAAGCCACTGCTGACAGAAGAACAAATAAAAAGCAGGCTTGCATGGGAAAACTCTAAGCCATCCTGGTTGGTAGAATATTGGTCCAGAGTAATCTGAAGCAACAAATTCAAATTTGACGTATATATTGATGATCACCGTAAATACGTTATTTGTACTAAACATGAAAATTTCCAGAAAGATTATCTAAAACGTAGGATAAAACACATTGCTTCAAAAGTCATTGCGTGCATTTATACATCATGTTCTAGGCGTCAATCGCCATCACGCTATAGAAACCTTTGCACATCTTGATCGTCTTTGTTAATTTTAATTTGATGATACATTTCTTTTACGTTACCTGCTATTGTGAATCGTTGCTTTCTGTAACGAAGTAAAACTTCAAACAATGACATTAGGAAATTTGGTCTTCGTAATAGCAACAAGTTCAGCAATACCCCTTGTACCATCACTGCGCATTCCTAACAAGGCGGACTTTTACAAGTTTGTTAGGATTCGTGACGGTGAATATAGTAAATACCACTTTTTGGATTCTGTTGATTAACTGTACAATCTTCTTACGTAGTTTTTGTTAATATTTGCCTTTAATTCAGGTTTTTTTTAAATCTTTTTTCCGGCAAGTTAACCGTCTTTTGGCCATGCCAAAGCTATCCGCAAGTTTGATTTCATCGTATCTCAATAGCAATCCTGCCGTATATCAATCATTAGTTTTATTTGCTGTTTGTTCTAAAAGTCGACTCCAACAATGCTTCTGGGTTTTTAATAACAAAGTTTTTGGTAGAGAAAAAGTCTTTTATTTAGTCATGTAAATCAATGTCTGCAGAATTGCAATTGACGTGGAAATGGGAATATAATCTATTAAGCAACGATTCATTCACGTCTAGTTGCCCTTTCCAAATAGGACCATGCAGCATCCATCCCGATTTAGTTAAAGTTGCCACGAGTTCCCACACATTACTTCAAGAGTACGAATCGACGTGCCTAAATTTGCGTGTTGAATCCCAATGAGTGTTCGAGGAATCGCATTTTTGTAGTGAACAATAGGCAAACCTTTCAGGTGATGATATTCAGTGATTGAAATATCCTTACATCGCGCATCAAATACCTTTTTGCTCCACTGTAATTTCTGGAAATTGTAACTGACAGTTTATGACTATGGGATTCTTCACGTGTAATACCACTCGTCCATGTTAAACATTTTCAATTAGGGCACGGTTGAAATGTAATTGATCCACCAAGTGCTTTTCCACTAATGTGATGAATGAACCTTCATAAAAAAACATGCAAGTTTTTACAGTTGATGATTTTCTATATAATACAATATGTGCCATACGAAATAGTTGCTTAGAGTTCTGTGGACGGTGTGCACTAACCACACTAGTTACAACAGGAGTAACTTTTGGCTTTGATTCTTCAACACATACATTTTCTCGTCATGTATCAAATAATAATTATATTTACAGTGGTTTACGCCGCATTCTTTATATGATTTGCAATACACAGTATTGTGTATGCGAAGACATTTTTACACAGCTTTTCTTTTCGCAATTCATCCCAACGCCGTTGAACCGTTAATGATTTAAATTTTGAACATTCTGCTACAAGTTGATGCTTTGTTCCGTCCCAAATGACACAATTCTTTTTACCTTCGCTGACATTTGACGTAACTTTCCACTAACGACAAATTTATTTCAATGATGCGTCACTTGAATGTACTCGCGTCACACTTCAGGATGGCATGAGGTCTGTTTTGCTGACTTCAGTGGAGGAAGTAGGGTAATAATTGTATCAGCTAGATCTCTCAAAAACTCAGTAAATTTGGTAAATTAGGTGCATGATGTTTTGATTTGCACCGCCGTTATCGTGCCACATAAGTGTTAGATTCATAGTGAAAACTGTATTATTATATCTAGTTGTTCTGGGTTGATCGATGGTACAGCTTTTACTTTCCATCATTGATGCTAGTAATACTTCTGGTTGACCAAACAGGGTATCTAAAGTGTTCATAACATACGAAAGGTTCTGCATATGCTAATTGAGCACAAACTACACAGTGCTTTTCCCTTTAGACACCACTGGAGTCATAAGGTTGTCGTCATCAGTATAATCACATTGGCGAGTGGTTCTTACATACTGAGATATGAGTCGAAAGTAAATTAACACCAATTGCAGTAAATAATTTCGTACAAACTAATTTGAAAATCCCATGTTATAAATTCGCTAGCTGTAGAAGCCCACTTGTTTATTTTGGTGACTAGTATGTACTACTTCTATCTTATAACGAAATCCATGTTAAATATATCACTGAACTTCCATAGAAGAATCTTGTACTTTGGACAGTTACAAGTCATTAGATAGATCTAAAATGAAAATTTTGACAACGAATAATTCAAAATCTGCCACATTAGAAAGCTCAGGTCAACAACTAATGATAACGGGAAACCCATTTGATAATTTGACTTCATTGCAATGTATGTTATTTCCCAAGAAACATCCATATGTAGATAACGAAACCAACACATTTGAATTGAATCATACTCGCTTTTGATGCAACAGAAGTGATTTTTCATTAACCAAGTCGTCTGAAATCGCAATTATTTGCTTATGAATATCTTCGAAGGACTGCAATAATGATTTTGAAATGACCAAGCGATCATTCAATTCCATTATTAATTCTCTTGATTCTCAAGATTAGAGTCGAAAGTATTTTTGAAGCCATTTACAGAATAGATAAAGCGTGTAAGTTTGCCTTTAATAATGCCACGTTCCCGTACGAGTAACTTCATGCTTTAATATTGTAATAAAATCTTCTAATAATTACATAAAGGTGTCTGTACAAATGTACGAAGGAATAAAGAAAATCAGTTGAAAGTTCACAACTGTACTAAAGAATAATTTCGTTAACGGTATTTTAATTACTATCTTCAAAATAACTAAAATAAATTGGATAATAATATGAAATTATCAGTGTAAATACAACAACAGCATTTCAAATGTAATAAAATGTTATGCAGTAACACTAGAAAATTTTTTATTGTCATAAGATCTGCAATAATTATTGATAACTACCTAACGTTGTTGAACGAAGTAAATTTTAATTACGAAATGTACTAGGTGACCTGTCTAGACATACCAGTAAGCAAAGCTTTATCTAAAAATGTTTAGCGCAGATAGTGGCATAAAAACCGATATTGAATTTTATGAGTAGAACAGTAAAGGATGGGATGTTCTATATTACCTGAAATTTCTTCGTAAACGAGTTGAAATATCTTGTTTATTTGAAGCGTGCAATCCCCACTAGCTGCGTTGAACCTTCAATTTGTGCCTGCAGCCGTTGAATATATGTACAGTTTTGGAATGTAACTTTTTTATGATGGAGCTGTCCAAAAGGGATAGGATCCGGCTTGAAGGACCATATGTTTGAGATATGTTTGTATATCTTCTATGCGAGTCTGCTGCACGTGTATTTGTTGTAGTATTAAAACTCTTAGGACCAACTTAACAATAAAACTGAAAACTTGTTCCTTTCTAAGATAGAAATATGAAGAATGCTTTAACATGGAATACATTTACCATAACTGAATATAATTGAAGATTTAAGTAAAATACATTAGAATGAATGGGTATGAGCTGTCACGAGCTAACCCCTCAGACATCTTAAACGCAAATGAATTCTGGAAACGAAGCACGCAACAAAACATCAGTGCCTACCGCCACAGAAGTAGTTCTCGGCACAAACGTGAAGTAACCTCACATCCTAGTAACTATAAATCCCCAACAGTGACAGTGATGATATCCTTAATACACCACCTGAAACATTAAAGTCATACGAGAGGCAATACGTTTTTGGAATGGCGAAAGTCTAACAAATTACTTTTTAAATTTACTGTTACTGTTGATGGTCGTCTATAGCAACCTGTAAATATGGCTTTTTTATAATTTGATAATTGTCAAATTTTTGAATTCTTAAATATACGTCACTGTTCATTCTATATTAATAAAGTCGGTGATTACAGAAAAATCTATTTTATTAAAAAATGTTATATTTGTTTCAAACAAAAAGCGACATTATCGCTCTGAAGTGATTACTGTGCTTTGTGCCGCATTGTGTGGTAACTCACTTTCGAGCAATAATGTATCACATTTCCTCTTAATGTATAAATAAGTATTATATGTACACATTCAAAGAAACTACAGCAGTAACGTGTACAATTAGAACATATTTACGTGACACAATTATTACAAACAAAAACATAATGGAGTTGTGTTCTTTTTACAACTTTGATGTATTCATTTACCTGTGATGTTTAAAAAATTGATCAATAAACTATAACCTACCAATAATACACAACACTTCGAGAAACTTGTAGCAAATCTACCTACGACATTAGCACTAATGCATTTAAAAGTAACGTTTTGCAGCAATATAAATCATCCTTTTCCACTGGATAGAATATGTAAATATAAAGAAAGTTTAAACCACCCAAATCGTTAAATGTGGATGCGATTCTACATTTTCACCATTATTAAAGCTATACTCGCTGCTACAGGGAACGTTACACAATATTCATTTACAGCATAAAAATTATTCTTACATGTAACAATGTACACAAACGTTATATTACTTCTATTCTGTATAGGTTTTAATCTCTGTGTTAAAAAATATAGTGCTAGAGATTGTAAAATGTGAATGTAGGTTTAATGATATTAGGATTTAGTGAGTAGCAGTTGGCAGTTCTCATTTTATTGACATTGTTTAGTTTTGTAGTAAATCGTTTGTGCTTTATATTTGCTAAATAAAACAGTTCTTGTCAGAACTAAAACACTTTATACATTGCAAGTTTCGAGTATTTAACATTTAGAATGCGGACCCTGAACAGCAGAAGAGTATATTATGATATGTGCTTTGGTTTTAAGGTGTTAAACAGCATGATTGACAGTAGTCCCATTCTAGAAAGATTTCGTATTCGTGTCTCGCATTATGAAATACGCAATGGAAACTTTCTAGATATGGAAACACACCATTCTCTATATGGCCTTTATTCTCCCAAGTCCTAATAAATTTTAATAAATGTTATCAGCAAACCGTTGTATTTGAACAATCATTAGTCATTTAAAATGCATGTACTGCATATATTGGATATTCAGTAGGTTTCAAATTATCTTGATTATTAATATATAAACAAATATGTAACGTTTTTATTTTTTAAAACTGTAAAAATCTTTTGCATGAATAATAGTTATTTATTATACAAAGGAAAAAGTACTAGATTTTAGCTCGAGAGTTAAAATCTTATATTTTTACCCCTGTATAATACACTATTTTTTCTGTGACAGGCAAAACGATGATTTAATATTGAAAAAAATATTACAATATATTAAAGACAAAAAATCAATCCATGTCAAATTTGAAGTTTTAAACAAGTAATCAAATATCTGTCGTTATGTTACGTCCGAAAGTTATAAGTGTGGACCTGGCTATAAATTAAATGTTTTCGTATGCTTACTTATTTGCACATACCCAGGAAAAAAGTAAATTCATAAAAAGTGACATTTAATTACCCGTCAAGAAACATTATGTCAAACTTTTTTCCCATCATCATTAGGTCTTCAGTCCTGGAACTGGTTAGACGCGTACCATCATTGTTTCCTATTCTAAACTAACCTACAGATTTCCCTGAAATTTGCACAGTCTGCATCTATCACTATCTGATCTAGGTCTACATCTACCTCTTTTATCCTATCTCTGCTTGTAATATATCCCATACTATTCCCCAAAATGCTTTAGAACGTATTCCGCCCTTCTATTTCTCTTTTTCCCCAGATATCCTTGTTCCCCTACTATTTCTATAACCTATTTGTTATTATCTTTGTTTGTCCATGCTATCGTCATACATCTGAAGCATAGTATTTCAAAAGGCGGCTACCGTTTTTCTGTCTGCGTTTCAGGCTGCCCATATTTCATAGGCATACTGTGCTGTGCTCCACACATATGCTTTCAACAATTTTCTTCTTGTTCTATGTTTGTCTTTCCTCATAGGTGCTGTTCTTTCTTGTTAGATACAGTTCGGTCACCTTCTATTTTTTTACAGTTATATACCCTATTTTTCCTACCTTCAGTGGTTGTGAAGGGAGGTAAGCAGCCTGTGGCTGCCAAGTTCCCCCAACACTTAACGATTTACCGATTTAATATATTTTCCAATATATCTTCTCACACAGTCAATATTAGTTGCAGATATTTCGCAACCAACAACTAGTTGTTTATACTAATTATCAGATTTATCTACGCTTATTTTTTCGTCATTAAGTTTTCCGTCTCAGAACTGGTTGGACACGTATCTGCACTTATTTATATTCTGAGCTAGCCTACATAGTTACCTGAATTTGTCACACAGCATGTGTATACAGCTCTTTCCCCTTCTATTGTTTTCTAATTTTATGCCCTATATCACCGAGATTCAGTGAAGGGGGTTAAGCAACCTGTGGCTACCAAGATCCCCCAACACTTAGACATTTGCCGAAATAATGGTTTTCCAGTAAATCCTTTCACACTTAACATTATTCGAGAATATTGCCCAACCAATTCTTGTAGTTACTTATAATAATCATCATGTTTAAACACAGTTATTTTTTTCATCATTAGTTTATCCATCTTGGGATTGGTTGGATGCGTACCTCCATTGATTTCTATTCTGGGCTAGCCTACACATCTCCCTGAAACCCCTACAGCCTACATCTTTTACTATCTGTGTGCAGTAGTCTAACCTAGATCTGCCTCTTCTTCTCTTTTTTCCGATCTCTGCTTCTAATATATTCCGCACTATTCCCTCATGCCGTAGTATGTGGCCTATCATCCTATTTTTTACCGTTTTCCACATATTTCTTTCTTCCCCTACCATTTTTAGTACCTCTTCGTTCTTAACTTTGTCTGTCCATGATATCTTCATCATACGTCTGTAGCACCTCATTTCAAAGGCTTCTACCTTTTTCACATCCGTACAGTGCTGTGCTCCACACATATGTTTTAAGCAATCTTTTCCTTGTTTCTATGTTTGTGGTCTTTGAGCGCAGTAGTTGCTTTTTCTTGTTAAATGTAGCACGACCTTGTGCTAATCTTTGTTTTATATCTTTTGTGCTTTTCCCATCTTGCGTTATTTGGCTTCCTAGGTAGCAGAAATCCTTAACCTCTTGTAAGTTCGTGTTACATACTTGTATTCTTGTTTTTGATTTATTTTCCCCACCTTTGCATACTAGAACTTTAGTTTTAGTTTTGTTAATTTTCATACCGTATCTCTCTGTTAGAACCGTTTCCATTTCATTAAGAGCAGATTCTAACTCTTCTTTGCTAGACGCTAATACTGCTATATCATCTGCAAATCTAAGCATATCAATTTTTGTCCCTGCATAGTAATTCCAAATGTCTTCCTGCATTTGACAGTATTCATTGCCTCTTCTATGTACAAGTTAAAAATCAATGGGGATAGGGCACATCCCTGTCTCGCCCCTTTCCTAATGTTTACTTCTCTACGTTCCTGCTCTAATTCTATTACTGCTGTTTGCTCTTTGTATAAGCTATTTACTATTCGTCTATCCCTATAACTCATTCCAATCTTTTTGAGTATTTCAAACATTTTTTTCCATTTTACATTGTCGAAAGCTTTTTCCAAATCTACAAACCCTATATACACGCTTTCCCCTTTTTCTATTGTTTTTTCCATCACAAAAAAAATATTATTGTTATAAAATGTTCACAAAATGATGAAGTGAGTAGTTTTCTTCAATTTTAACTAGCAAATGCACCTAAAATAACCATGACAATGCAGCATTTGTTTGAATTGACTTCATCCTATATTTAACGTGAATAGGATATATTATTGAAACATCTTAAGGTTATCCTAAATTGTATGTTCACATTACACAAATTTTCACAACCTAATAGTTTTGTGAAAATATCTACTAACTTAATTAGTACAAACATAGCTCACCTTAACAATAGCTTCACTTACTTAACCGATCTAAAATAAAATGCAATTTTATATCTATATGCTTGAACCTTTAGATATTTTCAAAATTCCACAGCCGCTTAATGATACTTTAATTATCTTTAAATAACAGTGTTAACATAAGTATCTGTTAAAAATCTTTAAAATGAAAACAATTTATAAGAAGCAGCACAAACAGTAACAAATCCCAATTCTATACTTAGGATTCCAATATTGAGAACATCAGGATATTAAATTATTGTAAGAATTGAATTTGGTTTGAGCTTAACACAACCATCAACTCTGTTGTTTGCACATGCTGTTCAAGAAACACATTACAGGTACAACTAAATTCAATCTTTTCAGAAACATAGATTGCACAATATGTTTGTTGGTTTGAGAATTCAATTGTCTCTTTTACAATTAATTAACCACCTTTTCCAGCGTTCTAAGTCGATAGGGAATTTATAAAACTTATATTCCCATTTCTTGAATTATTAGAACAATTTACAACTGCATAAAACTATTTTTTTGCAAAAATATGTTTTTAAACCAAACATCAACAAACCCACATAACAGTTGACAGTAAGTGAGATCTAAAGTGGCAGATGTCTGCTGGTACCAGCTTGTGCTCCAATGTAGCTTATTATTCCCTTTATGAGAGATCTGCCAATTTCAACACTTCTGGAAATACACTCATGCACACAGGATTGCATTTTTTAAACCAGTCTTTGATAATAACGGGCAGATATAGAACTCCAAAACACATACTGGTTTGTTCGCTTTTTATCACAAACACTTTTTAGCATTAGTATCTGATTTATCACAAAATATCTTTATAGCAGCTCTTATGGCTCTTTCTTGTTTGTGTTAATGTTGTAATCCCCTCGAATTTATTTTTAATCTGCTTTTAACTACAAATATCATTCTGTTGTGGGAGACGAAATCCATTACAAGCATAACTTAAACAGAGTAATCGAAAATCAATTTTTAGCCACAAAAAACTCAAGATTATACATATGCAGATTAAAACTAATGCAAATAATTGGCCCATTGCACATCTTTTGTTTCAAACTGTATAACATTGTAAAATTAATGATTTGACAAAATCCAGCATAATCTATTGAAGATATAAAAAGAATTCAATATTGCATTCCATAAACTCAAAATAAAGCTACATATTTTGTCGATTAAAATACGATGTGAAACCTCTTGATAGAAAGGAAAGCGTGATTGGTAAAGGTATACAAGCATGAAGGATCAGTTAAATAAATAAAACACAACTTACTAGTTTAATTTATTTCTACCCCTACAAAATCCAATTAAATATGTTTCATAGTCCTAGACATCTAAACCTACATGAAAGTGTCCTGTATCTAAAGAAAACTAAGCACAACAATTTATTAAAACGTACACAAATACAATACTACTTCTAAATTACGTAATGTCTTAAAATGAAATGTAAAGTGAGATACGAAATCAATTTATTTTTCATTAATAATGTAATAAAGTAAAATTAAGCATATTACTGTAGATCCGGTTGGCTCATAGCGCGAGCCTGAGCTCGTACACGCTTCTCATACTCCAAACGATTCTGACTGTAAAAGACATGGATATTAGATTATTTTGCAAATAACAACAAGAAAAGTTCATTCAAAAACTCAAAAGGTATCATCAATCATACATTTCAATGAAAAAAAAATATGCATAATAAAAATTATGAAACTGACAACTTATCAGCAATATCATTCCAACACATTTAAACACCTTGTTTTTTTGCCTACTGCTACTTGATTTAATTGTCCTCAATAGCCTCATACTATTCTTAAAAGACTAACATCAAGTTTCTTATGAAAAACTTTTTGCTGGAGCAATAGATTGTTTAATAAATTCATTAAGGACATTGCATTCCTATCACATCTACTGAGTATAAATAGATTTATAAAACTACAATAAGTGATTTATTCCAATATAGCTTGCCGAAACAATAACCAGTTTATACAAATCATTATAGTTTATGAAATATAGTTGAGTCACTGGCAATCAATCAAGGTCTTTATAATAAAAGGTATGATGATGGCATTATACATCTTAATTGTCTTACAATGTTACATGCTTACTTCTCCGATTTAGTGATTCACTTATTCTATTCTAATGTAAAAAAATCAATCAAGTTCGAAGTCATATTAGTAAAACAATTATACAAAAAATTAAGCATAAAACAATCACTTGTTACTAGAAACTTCTTGGAATTGCAAAAAAATTTGCTGAAGACTATAACCATTTGAAATTTGTAACGTTTGGGCGTTAGGAGAATAAAAATCAGATGAGAAAGAGAGGAGTGGATTTAAAACAGGTACCTTATTATAGCAGCATCCTGCACAATTTCTCTGTTCATATTTGACTTCACATCGACAGTATGTGGTGGCAAACATCTAATTGTCAGATTGGTTCTCAGTCAGCTCTGGGGTTCCACAAGGCTAACATATAGGACCCTTCCTATTTGTAATATTTATCAATGACATATCTGACTGTTTCAAGTATTCCACATTTTTGCTTTAGACCGATGATCTAAAAATGTATCTCCCTATAAAATACACAATTGATTGTCAACGCTTACAAGATTTGGATACACTTACTAATTACTATTGCATAAATAAACTTTCTCTAAACATAAACAAATGTAGTAAAATCACTTCTACATGCAATCGCACACTTATCAACAACGCTACTACCTGCATGGTGAAATACTGAAAAATGTAGTTAATGCTAAAGATCTAGATATTACGCTAGATTCTAAATTTAAAGTTGAGACTCATAAATAACATTGTTAACCAAACATGTCGTAATGTACACTTCATTTTTTGACTAACTAAAAACTTTTCATCTTTAATTCTACTATTTAATACTTATGTTAGGAGTCACCAAGAGTATTCTGCAATTGTCTGGAGCCCTTATAAAAAATATACAGATCCCATCGAAAAAAATTCAAAAAGTTCATTAACCGCTTGATCTAAAGATTTAACGAAAATTTGTTTCCTAAGCCTTATGAAATCAAGGCTGAGCTTTTTCAAATTACATATACTTGCTAAACGAATGATTGTGGAGCACGATTTACTATACAAAGTTTTACAGGGCGCGATTGATTGGGAGTTGGTAGCTGTATTGTTTCTATACTTCTGGAAAACCAGAAGATCCAGGAAGACCATGAAGTGCAAAGTAAGTCTGCTACACAAAAATGCTACCAGACTCGTAGCAGTAAGAAATAGTTACGAATTGTAAAAGTCGCCAAATAATTTGCAATTTATATTATTGTAGTATTGTCTCCATTTTTTTTCTTTTTCTTATATTAACCCTACCATAATAAATAATGAATTATAATTTAAATAAACATATCATTTCCATTGCTTACAAGCATAATTTAAACTAATAATGAATCATAATTTAATAAATTATCACTGTACAAAATTTGTGTGGCAATAATGCTATAGGTGTAAAAATATTTGCGTGTTGCATTTGGATAAATTCATAGAAATAATTTTTTCTATTGTCGTATTGTCATCATTGCTCACATGCACTATTTAACACATTATGTATTTTAATTCAAATAATTTATTATATGTTGCGCTTGGTTTAGACATATTGCTAGCATCGTTTATAAACATCTGTGTTTCTTTTTGTAGTACGAAATACACTTATACATAACACACTAATTATACACATACCTCAAACATCTATTCAAGCACAGATAGAGTACCACATCAAACTAAATATATTTCATTAAAACCTTATAACTGTATAAAGAATGAGGTGTATCGAAATATACTACCAGAATGTTAGAGGACTCGGAACCAAAACACAAGAATTTTGTTTGAATGTATTAAATGGTAATTTCGATATTATATGCCTTACTGAAACATGGTTACATGCAGGAATATATGATTCAGAAATATTCGACAAAAGATACACTGTTTACAGAAAAGATAGAGATCCTGAAAGTAAACGAAGAGGTGGGGGTGTTCTTATAGGGATACATAAGGATTTCTCATCGGCTACGGTAAACGTTACGATTCATCTGGAGGTAGTTTTGATAAAGATAAGTCTTGGCAGAGTTACGTATTTACTATGCATCAACTATTTTCCACCAGGTTCAACCGCTGATGTGTATCAAGAATACATTGATATATTATCTAATTTGTTTATATCCTTGGATGTCAAAATGATATTAATTGGAGATTATAACTTACCTCTTGTAAACGGCAATAAATTTAAATTTGACAGTAACAATAATATTATCTACAGGAAAGTTTCTGAACTTCTTAATTTTTGTAATCTAACCTCATACAACAATATAATGAATATCTCCGGAAGAACACTTAACTTAGTACTATCCACAGTACATGTAGATGTTATGTTATCAGATATTAGTCTTGTTAAATCGGACCCATACCATCCAGCGCTGGTTATTGGATTAAAAGTAAATAAATACACTTTTATAAAATTAAAATCAAGTAATCAACATAATTTTAAAAGAGGAAATTATTTATTGATGTATAACATATTGCACAATACACATTTTGATTTTCTTAATACTTATACTGATGTAAATGATGCAGTGCTGCTTTCTATGATGTTTGGTACAACATAATAGAAGTGTGTCCCATACTACTCTATGAAAAATTTACACTTTCCCATTTGGTTTGATAAGCCGATAATCGATGATGTAAAATTAAAAAAATTTCACCATAAATACAAAAACACATCGACGTTTCATAATGAACGGTTTAAGTACCTAAGAGCAAAATCAAAAAGAGATATTGCGGCTGCTTATAAAAATTACATCAATTGTGTGGAAAATGGGATTGCGTCGGATCCTTCAGTATTCTGGTCTTTTGTATCCAATAGCAGGAAAAAGAATCGTGACACACTAAACTTCGTGTATGGTAGTGATCAGCTTGATACGTTAGAGTCGATTGCAAATGGGTTTTCAGACTATTTTTCATCTTTCATATAAAGATAAAGTTCATTGACATGCATGTGTTGAAGGAAAGCTTAAGAGAGGTCCTTTTAAAAGGTTAACTGGAATCCAATCAAATGGACCTCTTGAGCTTGCTCATATTGATTTATGGGGAGAAGCTCCTACTGTGAGTGCTGGAGGAGCCAAATATTTTTTAAACATTGTGGATGATTTTACACGTTGGGTTACTGTATATCTACTTAAAACGAAAAACAACGCATTTGATCGTCTTAAAGATTTTATTGCTCGATCTGAGCGAATGTTGGGAATAAAGGTCGTTTCCATACTTCTGATAATGGGATGAAATTTTGTTCTAACGAAATTGAGAATTACTTGTGTAGTATTGGTATTAATCACCAATTAATAAGTGTTTCTACTCCCGAGCAAAACGGTGTTGCTGAGAAAATTAATTTAGATGCAATTAATGCCGTTAGGACATTATTAGTTTCATCAAAGTTGCATGCCAGATTTTGGGCTGAAGCATTTCAATATTATATTTATACTAAAAATCGTATACCACATGACTAATCCAAGTAAAACTCCGTATGAAATGTGGACAGGGAGAAAAGTTTGTATATCTCATTTCATAATTTTTTGTTGTCTTGTCTTTATTCATGTTCCTAGACGTTATAGAAATAAATTAAAGGCAAAATCTAGGAAGGGAATATTCATTGGTTATGCGGCTTTTACTCGTGGGTATAGAGTATTTGTTCGGGTTTGTAATATTGTTTTAGAACTCAAACATGTTAAAGTAGATGAATCTATAATGGGTTTAAAAGGATTAAATGATATGGCAACAATTGCTCCAGAATCGATTATTTTGAAAGACGAAACCGATAAAAATTATATTGCAGGTTCTGATATTGTAGATGACATTAAAGTCGATTCTGTTGCTGAAAATTCTGGGCGGCTCCGTGGCATAGTGATATGTGTGTGACTACTACGCCCAAGGTCCCGGGTTCAAATCCTGACACGGTCCGCTTGAAAAATGTTAGGCGAGCATTTTTCACAAAAATACACCCTCGTTCGGATGAGAGGTAAAATGGAGGTCCCGTGTGTGAGTGTTGTCACGCACGTTAAAGATCCCTACCTTGCTTGGAACAACAAGGGTTCAGCAAAATTTCAAATTTTCCAGGTAAAAAAACTCGCTTCATGGCCAATGTAGTACCTTCGGGTGGAGCATTGGAAAATCAAATGTAGTGTGCTGAAAATTCTGACAATATGTCTGTTGAAAATTGTCCAGGTGTGAACTATGATTCAGGTTGTAGTTCGTCAATACAACCTGAAGGTAGTGAAAGTCGTAGCTCAATTTTAAAGGATCTACTAAAATGTGAGCACCAGGAAGTTCTAAGAAAAGATCACTCACGAACTGACGTTTATTATTGGTACGACAAACAGAAGTGCCATTCCAAAAATGAAGTCAAAAATCTTTGTTTTGAAAAAGGTCTGGAATACAAACCAGATATATTTGATTTTTCTGATCCTCTTAGAAATGGGAAATCCGCTAAAGTTATTGAATATCTCGACGAGGAACCCTTATTAATCTGTTTTATTCAGGTTACTGAAAATTACAAAGACGTGATCGAATCTGATCATCGTCTCGAATGGGAAAAGGCAATAACTGAAGAATTGTTAACTAACGAGGAACGAGGCGTATGGGAAGTTGTTCCCAGGCCACCTAAACAAAGAGGGATTTTTTTTGATGAGTATATAATTTAAAATCACACGATGGTACTGTTAAGCGCTTTCGAGCATGTTTGGTTGCTCATGGCTTTAAACAAATTCACGAAGCTAATTATTTCGATACTTTTGCTCCCATCATTAAATTCAATTTAATAAAATTATTTTTTGTTTTACTCGTAGTTACTGAAGGATGGATACATGCACATTGGGATATCAAGCGTGCATTTTTGTATAGTGATTTAGATGAAGTGGTATTCATGAAAGTTCCTGCAGGATATAAAAACACAAGATTCTAAAGCAAATGTTTTTAGATTGAGAAAATCGATTTATGGTCTGAAACAACCAGGAATTCACCACTATAATTGTCTTTAACGAATTCTCAAATATGTTGGGAATACAAGTAGTTACAGTAGTAAGCTATCTCTTACCCATTCTTATGAATTACTTATGTATACAGATGCATTGTGGGCCACTGCCTTTGACTCTCGTAGGTTTTTTAGTGGCTTTATTTGGTCGTTAGGTGGTGTTTTCCTTGGATGGCGGTGTAATATTCAAAAATGTATATCGCGAAGTGCTATGGAAGCAGAGTATATAGCTATGGATTCCGCGTGTACGGAAATCGTCTGGATTTCTAGAATCCTATCTGAATTCAAGAATTCTAATTTTAACAATATTAAACCAGTTATACTTTGCGATAACCAGTCTGCTATACATTTTTCAAACAATGCAATAATTAGTAACCGTACTAAACATATTGATATCAGATATCATGCTATACGAGAACTATTAAATGAGGGTCATTTATCAATTAAATATATTCATAATAATGTAGCTGATATTTTAAAGAAATCTTTATTATGTTCTAAGTTAAGAATATTTGTTAATTACATTTTTAATTATGTTATGAATAGGGAGAATTTGTGAAAAAGATTCATAAATATGTATCCCTTCCTATTGGTTGTATTTTTTTTAGGTTTTACCAATTAAAAGTTTAGTTCTAAGTTTAGTCGTCTTGAATGCACCGCCATGATTGATTTCCGTCATTCGTTACCAATTATAAAAAATATTTTATAGTAGAATGCAAATTGAGACAAATGTATATTGTAATAAAGGAATTAAACTAAAGACGACCGCTTTCTGACAATTTTGCTCACATATATTACTAAAATTTATAGGTTATATTGACAAATATAATTCGTTTCCGTTCGAAAACAGAATCCAAATGCTAAACCACCGCTTGATGTAAATCCATATGCGAGTCGCGTTATAAACTCGAGAATGCAGTTCAGGTAAAACCGTTCGAAAAAGTGGGCTTCATACAAGAATTATTTCAAGAATCGCTCCCCTGATAGTTGTGGCTTAGACTATTGTTGTGTTGCAGATATTTGTGATGTTGGCATCCTCTGTAATTCGTTGAATGTTGTTCACCGCAGTTAGCACAAATTGATTTTTCATCTCTTTGCTTATTACAACTTGTGTACAGATGATTACCTGCACATTTAACACAGTGTGGGCTCAAATTACAATAATTTTTGGTGTGGCCATATCTTTGACATCTATAGCATTGAGGTATATATTTGGATTTCCTCCTTGCTTCAACACTTACGATGGTATTGGCGTTTTTTAATTTTAACTTCTCCAATTCATAAATTTTTTAGCGCCATCATTATTGATCAGGCATATGGCACATAATGGTATAGGTTGCTTTTCTGTTATATAAGCGACTTATGTTTATAATTGGCAAGTTGTAATTGACGAGATCTTCTTGTATGTCTTCTGGTGATAACGGCATTGGAACATTTCAAATTACTACTTGTAAAGATCTATCTTTGGGGTTTTGGTACGTGTGAAATTCGATGTTATCTACAAAATATTTTGTAAGGCTTCGATAATCGTATACATTATTTAAATTGATTCGTAAATATTTGTAGTTTGTTATCATTCTGTAATTAACATCTGTAACGATTATATTAGTATCAACAATGCCTTCTTTATAGTTCAGTGAATTATGTAAGTCTCTTATGTTACAAATAACTGGGTTATCCTTACAACATGTCAGAAATAGGATACCCTGTGTAGGCGATAAAACATTATAATATTTTTGAGCTCCTCTAGTTCTATTTACTTCCAAATTATTAGTTTCAAATTCGATAGATTAAATTTTAGTTCCAATCTTACCATCCTTCTCCTATTTTATAAGTGGGCATAATTGCGCCCTACACAAAGTTATATGCAGGAATGAAGTGTCTACAACATGGTTCAAAATGTAGTTCGTTTGGCATCAAATGTGTAGTCTTCAATATAAGATTCACAATAGGCAGATATACTACCGTATAATAGAACGCTCCATACGTACAACTTTAAGAAACTTTTTCTATTATCTAACCTAATACTATTAGCTATTAGTAAGTCTTTCTTTTTTAAAAACATTTTTCTAGCTTGAGCTATTCTAGCTACTATATTCCTTCTGCTACGTCTGTCCTTTGTAATTATACTATCTAAAGCAAAATTCATCTACCCCCTCTAACTTAGTATTACCTATTTTTAATTTTGGTTCAGAACTAGACTGTAACTCACTTGTCATTATCTTTGTCTTTCGTGAGTTAATTCTCATACTATAGTTACACTGTAGTATCTCATCTAAAATATTTAAAAACTCTCCTAACTCTTTTAGATGATAGCAACTAAAGAAAATCTGTTTCTGTACATATATGTATATACCGTTAATAAGATATGTAACTCATTTTTAAGTAAGGTAAATTTTAACACATCGTAGTTTTCAAAACTTAGGAATGATGACGGTAAAGCGCTTTATGCTCATACAACTAAATAGCCACTCAGAAGTAACACTTGTGATGCAGCACACATCCCTGACCCCTACTGAATGCAGACAAAACATGAATGTTCCCATCATATCAATTTCTACAAGCGAATTTCAATACCAAATGTATGGAATATCGTGAGATGCACATGTATTAGGTAATTTAAACAGCTTCAGGTTTTATATGCGCAAATACAAAATTCCATAACATAATTTAAACAGGAAACTTACCATATATTCCTGTCAATATTTGCAGGTAGAATCGAATAAGTTTATGGAAGCCCCAAGTTGGCACACCATTGTAACATCTTTATTACTTGTAAATTAAAACCCAGAAACAGGATTAAGTTCATAGGTTCTATTCTTTTTATTACCATATACACAAAACTTGACAGACATTAAGGCACGTCCATTTTAACACATCATCACATAAAACAAATATCAAATTAACAACAGAAAAGGTTGCTTAAAACAACCACACTCGACCAACTTACTTTAAATTATAAAAATACAATGGCTCGCTAAAGCTCACAATAATTGAAGATTTATCTGTAATGCAGTGTTACAAATGTCAAGACGACATGCTCATATTGCAGTGAAAACCACCACTTCAAAGAATGTGAGAAACACGAAAAACAGTGCTGCAACTGTAAGGATGCATATACCAAGTTTAAGTTAAATCATAATACTCACCATACATCAACAGATGCAGACTGTCCTACTTTACCTTTTCATATAGAAAACTGAAATGTAAGATAAACTATAGGTAACAGTAAATAAGTTAATAATTGCAATTCCTTACATATAAATTATTATAAACAGAATTTGATATTAATTAATGTATAAATACTCACAGCACAATACTTTAGTTGTTAGACAAAAGTACAAGTAATATAAGCACAATAAATGAATATTAAACAGATACTACAAGACCACGATAAACAAAATCAAAATGAGAAAAACCAAATTAACGTGAATATTGATAAAGTTAAGCCCGTTTGTTGTATTATTATATATTACGACACTGGTTTCATAATAACGTTGTTTATTAATCGTATTAATTGAGAACTATAACATAATAATAATCCTTGAGCTTGTTCAACGTGATGCAACTTCCGCGTGTCTCCGGTGCAGCTGTCTCTCTCCACGCTATGCAGTGTTGAACATAATCATCAAACTAAAACTAATATTACAACATGCCCATTTTTTTTTCATTTCTATAAATACAGAATGCAAAACTGAAAATTTAATTATAATTCTAAATACTTTAACTTAGAATAATTTAACTAGCGCCATCTTCAGAAAAGTAAATCTTCTAGGCTTTATAACTCGTCTACCTCTACTAGTGAACACGCCATTTGCATCTAGGACTATTGTACCTTGAGTGTCGTCCACTTCTGGATTTAAGAACTCAACAGCAGGTGTAGGACTAAATTGTTCTACCATATGTCATGAAGTAGGCGAATTTTGATTCTCCTCTTTTGAGTTTAATATATGAAAACAGTTACGACGATATCTAACACCCTCGGAAGTCTCGATTAGGAAAGACCGTGGTAAAGTGCCTACTTGGCTACTGTCGCGGGTGCCCATGGTGAATCGGGAGGTTTTTTTTTATAATAGACATTATCCCCACACGCAAGGCTGGAAAAGCTTTAGCATTTTTATCATAATGCCTTTTCATTTTATTTACATTCTCTTTATATTTTTGACTATATTGTTGATAGTCAATTACTTTAGGCTTTAAATTAGTACTTGAGATAGACAATTTCGTCCTCAAGCTTCGTGACATTAAGAGTTGTGCAGGTGAATGTCCACTATCTTGTGGCATATTTCTGTATTGTAGTAGAGCGATATATGGATTCGAATTGGAGTCTTGACATTTGTTAAAAAGATTTTTTATTGTGCCAACTGTTCATTCTACAAGACCATTACTTTTTGCATGGTATGGACTTGTTGTGTCATGGGTTATATCCCATTCTTTTAAGAAATTTTTTAATTCTGTAGAGTTATAAGCAGGTCCATTATCTGATACAATAATGGAAGGTATTCCATGACGAGCAAACATAGATTTAAGGTTTTTTATAAGTTCATTAGCTTTTGTGGATGTGACAGTTACAACTTCAAAGTAATTAGGAAAATAGTCAACAACTAGTAAATATGTGTGTTTTTTATAATCGAAATACTCAATTTTTCCCAAGGCAGAGTTGCTGGTTCATGAGGTAACAAAGGTTCCTTTTGATTAGCATTTCTGAATTTTTTACAAGATTTGCATTGCTCAACTTTATTTTTTATATCGATGCTAATATTAGGTCAATAAACTATAGAACGAGCTTGTCTTCGACAACGATAAATACCTAAGTGACCTTCATGAATTTTATGCAATATTTGATCCCTCAGTGTCGTGGGAACTATCAAAAGGTTTCCCTTAAAAGAACATCATCTATTGTGAGAAGATCATAACGTATATTGTAATATGGTTTAATTGAATTTGGGAGTTCTTTTCTTGACATTGGCCAATCACTACGACAATAATTTATAATTATATTCAAATCTATGTCGCTCTGTGTGGTTAATTCAATTTATTGTAATTTTTTGTGTGTAACTGCAAGCTTACTGACAAGTAGATTCATATGAATATGTAATTCTTCTTCAAGTAAATCATTTTGTTCCACCGGTTCTACTGGAGTTCTACTGAGAGTGTCAGCGATAAACAAAAGTTTTCCTGGAGTATATGTGACATTAAGATCATATTTTTGTAAGTTTAACATCATTCGTTGAAGTCGTGTTGGTACTTCAGACAGTGGTTTTTTAAATAAAGTTACAAGTGGTTTATGATTAGTTTCCACTTGCACCTTACGGCCATAGATATATTGATGAAAACGAGGAAACCCAAATTGTATTGCATATAATTCTTTTTCAATCTGAGCGTAATTAGTTTGCCAAGATGTTAAAGACTTTGACGAATAAGAAATTGGTCTAAGGTCATGTAAAATGCTCCGACAGCAAATTCTGAGCTATCAACAGATAAGACTAATGGTCGATTATGATCAAAATATATTAAGACGAGTATTGGTTATAATATTTTTTAAATTATCAAATTCAGTTTGGTGAGCTTCGCTCCACTGAAAAGCAATATTTTTTTTATAAGTGATCTTAATTGCACAGTTTTGTTTGCTAGGTTGTCAATATATGTACCTAAATAATTAACCATCCCTAGAAAACGTTTAACTTCTGTGACTGTTTTAGGTCTTTCTAGCTTACAAATAGCAGTTACTTTTTTTGGATCTGGACGTATCCTTGATGAACTAAAAATATGTCCAAAATATTGAACTTCTGGCAAGAAAAAATTGCATTTATCCATGTTAAATTTTAAATCAACTTCCCTAGCTTTTTCAAAAACCCTTTTTAGTGTGTCATTGGGACCTTCTATTGTATCATTATAAATTAGGAGATCGTCTATATAAATTAAAACACCTGGTATATCAGAAAATAATTCCGAAATAGTTTTATGGAAAATTTCAGGTGCACATGAAATACCATATGGTAACCTTAACAATTTATAGATTTTGAGCGAATCTCCTCAAATGTAGGAAGTGGATAATGACACCGCTTAATAGCTTTATTCAAATTATGTGGATCTAGACAAATATGTAGAGATTCATTTTTCTTTTGGACTATTACTAACGAATTCACCCATTCACTAGGTTTGTTCATTTTAACTATGACTTTTAATGATAACATATGATGTAATTCTAGTTTTAATTTCCTATGCAGTGCAAAAGGCACTTTGCGTGGATGATCAACAATACGCATAATGGCCTGGATCAACTGTAATGACATGAATTTGGTAAATAGCCTAACCCTTTAAAAATGTCTTTATAGTCATCTATCAACTCTTTATGATTTTGACTACTAATTCTTTTTATAAGACCTATACTTTGACAGGTTGGAAGACCTATTATGGTTGAACAGTCAATTTGTACGACTATAAACTCAATACAAGCTGAGTTATTTAAAACACAGTTAATATCGATCTTACCTTCAACAGGTATATAATTACCTGAAAATGACGTTAGCTTCACATTTGTAGGTTGTATTTCACCTTTAATATTTAAATTTCTAAAATTTTTAAGTGACATGACATTTGCTTCAGCCACTGTATCCAGGTTACATTTCAAAAGAATGTTATTAATATAAATATCTTGAAACCAATTTGTAGCATTGCTGTTTAGATTGGTAACTGATTTTATAAACAAAGTCATCATTGTCACTATAATACTTATTATCGGTATTAGAGTCAACATTACCTTCTAGGTTAACTGTTTTGACCTTCTTAACATAACAGAATTTAGCAAAATGATTTAATTTAGGACAATAATTACATCTTAACCCTTCTGCTGGGCATTTATTATAATGTTTTTGACCACAACAGGTACATACTTTAGTATTCCCTTTATTATTAACAGTATTACTACGGTATTTAGCTTGTGGAAGGTAACTTTTACTTCTTGACGATGATTTAGTGTTTGATGAATTTTCACCATGGGACTGCTTGAATTTACTGATTACCATTTCATTATTTTTAACTAATTGCTGTACCTGTTCATGGGTAATTTCAATTGACTTAGCTATTTTTATAGCTTTTTCTAAATCTAAGTCATCTTCTTGTAGTGGGCATTCCTTAATTGAACGATTGTTACTATTCAGACCAGCTATAAATACATCCTTTACCAAACTTTCTCTAATTTGGCCTAATCCGCATACTAAACTTAAATTTTTTAGTACAGTAGCAAATTCATCAATATTCTCACCAGTCTTTTGAAATCTGGTTAAAAATTTATAATGTTCAAGTGTTAGGTTAGTTTTTGGTTGACATAGGGTTTCAAATTTTTTTAATTAATTCTTAATACTTACAGGTATCCATATCCAAATTAAACGAATTGAAAATCAAAATTGGTCATTTTCAATATAGTGCAAGAAAATCGCTACTTTGCGTTTATCTTCCTCGTTTTCAAGACCACTAGCACGCAAATATATTTTAAATTGCACGTACCAATTTTTCCAATTGTTTGACAAATTACCTTCAATAATTAACGGTTTTATTGACGACAAAAACTTTGGTGATTTCGTACCAGCTTCCATAGGATTATTAGACATCATTTCGTATTTTTCATTAAAAATTCCAAATTAGGTTATGTTCTCCTTCAACAAATTTTTAAGACTAACCTGACACCATGTTGTGTTATTATATACTAGGACACTGGTTTCATAATAACGTTGTTTATTAATCGTATCTAATACATTAATTGAGAACTATAACATAATAATAATTCTCGTGCTTGTTGAATGTGATGTAACTTCCAAGTGTCTCCGGCGCAGCTGTCTCTCTCCACGCTATGCAGTGTTGAACATAATTATCAAACTAACTCTAATATTATAACTGTCAACATGTTAAACAAGAGCAGCGGCTTACTTAAAATATATCACTTCAATATAAGTAGTTTTAACAAGCGTTTCGAAAGAAGTTTTAATACTGTTGGACAGTTGTAACCATAGATAAATAAGAGGAGATCCTCCGTTGGATAGGGAAGAATGGGAACTAAATTACGCGCATATGCGGTAGCACACAGAGGCGCTGCAGTATCATGGAACTATATTTATTTAGCCCTCATATGTCTCCGCTTATGTATGGCGAAGTATAAACAACTTAACCTCTATTCTATTTGTTTTGTTTGGGAAGCCCTTCACCATCTTGAAGCTAACTCTAATGGTATTGTTGTTTATTACGAAATTCAAATAATTGATGTTACAGGTATTCCATTTTTAAGTCAGGGTTTAAAATACTAATTATATTACGGTTTTTGCATAGTTCTCCTTACAGTTTTAGTTGCTTTGTTCAGTAGCATTATTACTGGCAAATTATGATTGACTTAGCAGGTACATAATTTTTTATATCAGCGTTTAAAATTATTAATTAAATATTGTTGTAGTATACATCAGGGTAATATTTTCCTTTTAATAGAGGAATGCAATGCCTATTGGGAAATTGATTTACCATTATGTTGCCAAAGGTTAAGTAAATGCATATTATACCAATATAACTGATAATAAGTACAGAAGCAAAAAATGTATAGACGTGTTTACTATATGCTCCTTAACTCTTACAATACCCGTTCTACAAGTGGAAAATATTTTTGCAAGAATATTATTAGTTTGATCTCAGTATGTCTGGAAGTGAACGTAATCTAAGATCTGCTGCTTCAGACAGTGATGAAAAAGATAATGCTGTTGTACTATGCATTGTTGAAACTTTTTCAGCTTCACCTACATCCTTCGAGCAATATGCAAGATGTAGTAGTTTGCGTATTTACGACCTGCCAGAATCCCCGAATGAAAATCTGATACTATACTTGTAAATATGTTTTAGAAAAAATTAGACATTGTATCCACGTGTTCCATTGATAGAATCATAGAATATTTCAAAAAGTCGAAGGTAAACCTAAGTTGATTATTATAAGATATTTAATTCATATAACATACGAAATCTTGTTTACAAACAAAGATTCAAATAAAAGGATGTGGCATAGTTATTAAAGAGGATTTAACATTGGCTCGTCAAAATTTGAAGGTACACCAAAATTTTAATTATCGTTGTACTTGGAGTAATTAGGGTAGTATTTTTCTTAAAGTTAACAATAAAATTCATAAATTAAACAATATAGCTGATTTCATTATCTTAACTAAAAATATAATTATTAATATTGTTGTTTACATTTTTTCATCTGTTACTATTTTAATTACGAGCTTATAATAATGAATAGACATTTACTGGTTCACATGTTAACCTTGAGCTCGTAATAACACAAACAATAATTTGAACTCGTTTAATTAGATTACATTAATTTGATTTATTTATTTTGAATTTTTGATTTTTGTTATTGTATATATGCTATAGTGCAGTAGTGTTACAAACAATTAATTTTGGCATTTTATAACCACTACTTAAATTCTATACTGTTATATAATTTTATTCGTTTTCAACTAGTATTCTTATTACATTATACTGGATTTACCAACTATTATCGATGATTTAAGTGCTTACCCTGTTGCACTTAATTCCTTTGACTGTGTTGAAGATGATCAGGCTTTTGTTTTGTAATAGAATTGGAGTCTTGAAAAGTTTTAGCGTTTACCATTTAAATATAAGAAGTGTTTTGAAAAATGTAGACCTCTTTTTATTCCATCTTAGTGAATGTAATACGTACGATGTTATTATTTTATTGGAAACTCTGATAATTAATAATATAAATTCTATTAGTATTCGCAACTGCTTGGTTTTTTTATAGTGAAGGCAGGTACAGTCAAAATGATGGTAAAATAGTTTGTTACTGATAACTGCATTATTGAATCTCAAAATCTATTTATTCCAAAAATACATTTATTCATTCAGTAATTCAAAAGAGTAACTTAAAATTGGCATTACTGTTGTTTATAGATTATCTCCTACAAACACAATGAATTTCATACAAGACTTAAACAGAATTATTTCCAATATCTCTACCACGTGTGAGATTTTTGTAGGAGATATTAGCATTGACTTGTGTAGCAAAAGAGATAGTACCTTTAGCAAGTACTTAGACATACTAGCAGCAAATGGTTTTTTATCTTTAATTAATACCACAGCAAGAATTACAAACCTTAGTAGCACCTTCCTTGATGATATCTTTTTTAAATTAAATAAAAGTAACTTAAAACTAAATTTATATTCTAATATCATTCTTAACAGTATAACCGATGATTACGTCATTACATATTGTACCAAAACCATCTGAATTTGAACATGCTAATAATATTTTCAAACCTCAGTATTCACACAAAGTATTATACTCAAATATAAATTGATGCCTTTCAAATATTGATTGATATGACTATTTCAATAATATTACCGATACTAATGAGGCGACAATTAAGCTTAACACTTTCGAAAGATTAGTTGAGATTAATACTGTTAAAACTATATTACCATCAGTTCCTAAAAAATCAAAACATGGGTTACAAACGGTCTTCTCAAATCAATTCGAATATGCAATAAATTAAACATGTTATATCAAAAAATTCCAATATTTAAAACATTTAAACTTACAAACAATATAGAAATCAGCTAACTTCATTAATACGTATTACTAAGGATAATTATTGCCAAAATTAACTTAATTATACGTGTGGCGACATTAGAAAGACGTGACATTATTAAAGACGCTAAAGGTGATATATCTTCCAAGCAAAATATATCGGTATTGAATACTGAAACTGATGGTGTAGTTACTAATACAGAAATGATAGCTTCCTTGTTTAATAAGGATTTTAATTCTGTTGGAAAGAACTTCAATAAATTAAAAGATACTTGCAAGAATGCTAATTCTAATAAAAATTGAGTCTATTATTAAACAATTAAAACATCAGTCTTTTACGATGTCTAGTATTTTAAATTCCAATTTAGTTAAACAAACAAAAAATAAAATTCTTGTGTTTTTCAATATAAAATTTAATGTGTTTTAGTTCTGGTGTTTTTGCTACAGCCTTCAAAAATTTGTTTGTAATCCCACTATACAAAAATGGTGATAAAACTATTATCAACATCTATTGTTCGATTTCTTTAACTTACGTTTTCGGTAGAATTCTCGAAAAATGCATTAAAATCCCCCTTTCATCTTTCTTCAAAAAATTTAATATTTTGACTAAGCAACAATTTGGCTTCAGAACAAATTCATTCATGGAACGTGTTTTATATGAAGTAACCAATGCGATCTATTCAAAAATGGTAAATAGTTCCAAGCAAGTAGCAGTTTTCCTCGATTTGTGTAAAGCATTCGATAGTTTCTCACAGCAAATTATTGCAGAAACTACATAACCGACGTGTAAGGGGAACTGCATATCTAGTTTTGGAGGACTGCCTTAAAGATAGATGTCAACGTGTTTTTGTTTAACGGTATACTAAGTAATTCTTTGACGGTAGAGTTTAGCGTTCTGCAATTCCTACTATGTTTAGTGCTAACCTATCCATTTCGAGTTTCAGGTTCTCTAGCTTACCTACTTGTTTCATACTTCTGACATTCCACGCTCCGACTCGCAGAATGTTCACGTATCTTTTTCTATTCTTTCAGATCACATCCCCGAAGTAGTCCCCTCCCGGAGATCCGAATTTTACCCCAGAGGATGCCATCATGTTTAACAATTTTTGTACGCAGTGTACTTGGGAGGTAATGTGGTGCTTTCCTGTTACCTTCCACATCGCAGTAGTGTGTCTTAGAATATCATACCAACCCCTATGGTCTCTGCCAATCTAAGTACCGAAAAAGCTGCTACCCTCTTTCGGGGACCTGTCTTAGTCTGGTTCCTCACTAGGACCTTACTAATTTGGTTAAACCTATAGTTTGGCTCTTTAGCTCATTGAAACGCGCAGGCCATTCTACCTGTTCTAGTATTTTAGAACATCGTCAAGGTGCAGGTCCGTTCTGAATGGTCATGCCTAAAAAGGATATATATTTTCCGTCAGATATCCTATTTTCGGAGACTAATTTACTACCACTTAGAATACTTTAATGTACTTTACTGGTACTGTACAAAAATCTCCACTCTAAAAAATGTATATACATTCTTATTACACTAGATTAATAGATTAAAAACCAATCAGACCTTACTCGACTGCTTATGACATTAACTCAACATTATGTTTCTTATTTAGGTCCAAGGCATTATTTCAATACTTTACCTGCTTGCTATAAAACTATAAACAGCATTTAGATTATATGAAAAACGAGTTACAAAATATTTACTTGATAATATGAAAAAAATATAATTTTACATTTACTAATGCTTTTCAAGACCCAATTTTAGGTTGAACTTGACCATTTTTTTTGTCAGTTTCTAGATAAATATTTTTATTTTTTTTTTCAATTTTTTATAAGTGTATTGTATTTATAACTTAGTTTACTAGTCTAATATATCTCTGTACTAACAAAACTATTTAATACAATACAAAAAAAAGATCGAGACTTCTAAATTAGCTCTTATAGATATTGACTAATGCATGTCTATAATAGATTTAATTAATTAACAAACTGAATTTCTGTATATTCCAATTATTTGCGTTTAATTATTTATTTAATTAAACTTGATATAATGATTGCATCTGTATTATATTTATGTTACATTAAGGTTATTTATTGATTTGTTATTTTGTACTGTTGCTAAGTGTGATGTATAATAAAGAATATTTATATCAATAAATCATTAATTTTTTTGTTTGGTTCAATGAATGAAATTACTGTAAAACTTATTAAAACTCAATATAGGTGAATAGGTTGAATTAAAATTCATTTATTTACCATATGTGCTTAAATGAATTTTAATTCAACCTGTTTCATACATATTGTTGAGTTTTGAAAATAAGTTTTTAGGTAAATCTTAGTGTCAGTATTTTGAACTTCCCGCTATTAGCTGTTGTTTTGATCAGTTGTCACTAGAGGCACCACCGGTTTTAGCCTCCATTATTGTCCCCACTTTTTTACATTGGATTAGTGACTCTCTTACTGTATGTTCTCTATGGTTGTAACCTAATAAATATTGATATAAGTATACTTAGTGAGACATGGCAGCTAATAAACCCAGCAAATTATTCAATATCCAGATTTGTAACATATTATAATAAACATACAAATAACCAAAACAACTTTTAATACAAAGTTTTTAATAATTGTAGATAAAGTTTTGTACGATACACGTGGGATACTAAATTATTATTGCACTCATGTGGTTTTACAACTCGTGCCTTTATCAGGCAAATTTGACATTGTATGTGATAATAATGTCTATATCCCACTGGTATCATAAATAACTATTTTGTATTGTTTATAGGTTAAATATAAATTCTGCAAACGATTCATTATGAACTTCTTCAACATTTTTATTACGTTAAAAGCTCTTATTGAATAAACATTGAATTAAATTGAAAACATCACAAAACACAAAATACATCCGTAAAGTGCCATAACAAAATTCTGATCCTAACGATTTTTTTTTGTGTAATGCCTAGTCATTTTTAGATGTTCAAACCTATCTCAGCACTGTGTGATGATACGGCCACTAACATTAATAAACTTACTCCTTAACAATCCTGTGCAATGTTTGCAATATAGTTTTTAGCAACAATGTGACAAAGAATATATTCGTTCTTGACAACAAAAATTGAAGTGTGTAACATCTCCTTTTAATTCAAATTAAAAGTAAATGCTGTAAGTAAGTAGTAAGTAGATTTATTGCATAACTCAATATAGGTTATTAAAGTATAAAAACAAAATATTATACTATAAAGCAAATTATTAAAAATACAGTTAATAATATACTTAGTGACCCGACCCGACTACATGGCACCGCACGGCAATGTGGTGCTTATGATTTATAGTGTTATACTTTAAGGTTCTATACTCTAAGGTATACTGTTAAAGTCCCGGCGCGTAATTTATAAGAGCCACTACGACAGTTGGTAACACAATAAATATTTGACTAATAATGCGCAATAAGGTCATTATTACACCACAAATTATTATCACATACAAAGAAAAAAGATAAAAGTACTCAGGTAAAATGTAGAACTCGTCACGGCATTGCAGCTATTCTCGCGTCAGGTTCTCCGCGTTAGTTGAGCGTTGTTGGGCGTGGGTCGTCCTTTGACCCCTCGTCGAAACCAAATTAAATTAGTCTTCTCTCTTCTTTTTTGTAGCGGAACAACAGGAATAGGGTGAGGAACAATGATAGATACAAGGCAGGAACCCTACATTACCTAAAAGAGAAGACAAGATAAAACGGCACACAGATAACCACACGGTTCGACGTTTGGTTCGCTAGTCCCAGACGTGACGGAAATCACCACTTCCTTGCCCACTCTGCATCTGCGCAATCCCGTACGCTGATGCAACTATCTAAAGTGACGAAAATGCACGCACAAGTCTATTTTTAAATTATTGGCGCGAATTCACTTACAAATTCAAAACTCAAATTAGAAATGTTTACATGCCGATTTTGGGCATGTAACAATAGTCACCGTCAATAAATATGCTGAGGCATCACCAGATTGGAATAGCCCGCCATCTTTTTATCAACACATAGGGGTTTTGCCGCTTAATTAAATAACTAATCAAAATTCTATTCAGGAATTTTGTAAATCACAATTTTTAGAGTAATTTGATAACAAGTCCGCGTGAGGAGAAGTTAAATTACGCTAGTTAATAGTAATAAATATTTTTATAAATTTATTGCCAGCATGTTTAAGTAGGTCAAGTTTAAACGTAGATTGTAAATAAGGAAGTAATAGTAGGATATTATGTAGGAAACTGGACCTTAACACATCTATAAGGGTGCTTTCAGAAGGAAATTGATAAGGTAAGAGTACCCCGAAGTTCTTTATAAACACTTTAAAGCTCCAGAAAGCCTAACAAAGGATCGAAAATTGATAAATACCAGCGTGTATTCAGTTTAGGATTATGATTATATTTTTGAGTCTCAGATAGGGTAGTGTGAAACCATTCGCTAGTAATCGTTGATTACTAGAATATTAGAAAGAAAAAAAAAGCTTTTATCTCGAGGGGAGCCTCGAGTAAATACAAAGTGTGATTAATATTTGGTTGACCGCATCGAAAGCGGTTCATTTCCATTTTTAAGTGATTTATCATCCCAAGTGTAACTGATTAAATAAATTGTGGGCGCGATTAGCGGTCCAGATAAACTGATTTCACTAAATTAGATTGGACAGCGGGCACGGATTGTAAAACATCCAGGTGCCCCGGTCTTTTCACTATCAATGTACGAAAGTAAAGGTATTTATAAACTCAACTAAATACCGTTAGCCCGACAAAGCAATCCTGTAGTGCAACCTTTAGCAGGTAGTTGTTGGTATAGCTACTATATACATTATTAGAATAGAAAGTGAGTGAAAGTGTTTCGTGCGAGAACAATAAACTACCCAAATACCGCGAGTATATTACCAAACACGGCGACACACATCAACCAGGACGCTGACCCAGGCTCTGGAATTTGCACCTGATCGTATACGCAACGCTGGTAGAAAAAAGCGGCACATGTAATGTAAGTAATTTTAATGTTAAATTGAACCTTAAGGCGATTTATGACATACGTGTCTGTAGTATACAAAAGAACTAGGTTAAGAGTATTTAGTTAGGGAATTAGGTATGCTTAAAAATGGATTCGTGGTGTATTTTGTTTTTACATCCTAGTAAAGAAGTTGCTTGTAAAGACTTATTTTTTTTTATTTAAATAAGGTTAAATACAGTTAGGTAAAAGCTTGTAAGTGGCTCACGAACAAGTACTGGAAGTCAGGGTAAAGCTTTTTAAAAAATTGAAATTCCAAAAAAAATTAAGGTGTTAGAAGTAGCCCCTACCGTGTTTAATAAGGGATTAATGATTATCTGTTGCAGGATTGTTATAAAAGAAAGAGTAAAAAATAGGCTCAAGAGCTTATTTTTATATTGAAACTATAGGTACCCGTTTTAGATGTTTTATTTGTCACCAATACAAATAAAACAAACCAATATTAAACAAAGGGAAACGTTACAAGTGGTTTAAGCAATTACATTCTGTGTCATTAGATTTGCTGTTGGAAGCTACGGAGGATAGTTGAGTTGCATCCAGATAAAGACGACATTGAACAAGTGATCACAGTGAAAACTACAAATGAAACTTGCAAGCGGCCATTGGTCAAACTTTTTTAGTTGCAAATAGAACCATAGTTTTGCCGTTTCGTTTGATCATATATGAATAATTATACATAATTATAATTTGTTTTCATTTTGTAGCATAAAATTAGTTTATATCTATCACTTAAAATTAATTTATTTTCATTTATTTTGGTGAGCAGAATGTTTGTGCAGGTAAACAAATTTGTAATATTTTCTGTTCACCTACCTTTATTTCCTAAAGCAATAAATACATAGATAGTTCCTGTTGGCGCCATTAAGGTAATTGTATTAAAAGTAGAAATGCTAACATTTGTATATAGTTTATTTATCTAGTTGATAACTCGCAGATGTTGAAAGTTAAGTTACATATTTAGTTGCTGTTCGTACTTTGCTTTGAAAGGTGTTGTTTCCAATATATAAGTAAAACTTGTGTCGCCGTTCCAATGTCAGCAGCCACCTGTCGAACTCGTCCGCCACCACCAATAGCTATATTGATTAAGGGTGCCCTTTTTGAATCTAGTAGAAGAGTGGTTTCCTGTTGATCTTCTGCAGTCGATGCTGAATTGGTAAGTACTTTTGTCTTGCACTTGCTTTATTTATGTATTTGGAACTTCCGCTAAAATTGTTCATAAAATTAGTTTGTACTGCCGCTATCATGCTCACCAGTTCCTAACACATCTTTGGGACGTTGCTAAAAGGGCGTGAGCAAATGTAAAGACATATTATTAGATGAAGATGTATCCAACCCATAAAATCGATGTTTGTCTGCGAAGTTAAAAGTGTTATTTTTGGTCATAATGCTTGACCTGCACGGTTATGCTATAAAACTTTCACTCTAACACTACGAAGGTTAACATGATGTTTAATCAAGAGCAAGCACTTATGTTGCACAGAATGATCAAAGAAAGGATAAACTTGAATTGAAATATGTTCCATTCATATTTAATTAGTTTGTACAATGTTGCATTCTTACAATATGTATTTAGAACCTCATATTCGATGTAAATTCACAGTAAAGAGATAGACAGAAATACCACATTAAGCCAAAATCTGAATAAAAGCCATTATATGAAAATAACTTACACTGTACAGGATGATTCATAACTTCATAGAAATATTTCAAGAATAGGACATAGATTGGTATTTCTTAAAACTAAAATTGAACCGGATGTTTTCAACGTACGTATAAAAATAAGGAGGCTATCCACCACATGCCCTAATTGAAATTCCTTGGTATATACTCCTCCGGTATAATGTTTATGCTGTAGGACAACTCTATTTTAAAAGTTTAAGGTATGGTTTGCAGTTTAAAGTTTACAAACCCACTAACTAGTTTTATTATCAGCAGTACTACACTGACAGATTATTTGTTACTCAATGGTAAACTGCATTTGTTGAGTTTCAATACAAACAATAAGTGTTCTACTTTACAGGTAGTGTGCTTGTAATATGCTACTTTCAAAAGCAAAATCTTTGATGTTTCCTACAATATTAAAATTTATAGCAACAAATACTTACTGTCACTTGATCCTTATAAATTTATGGCCGCGGTTATTGGATATTTTCAACATTGACAAGGCTCACAACAAAATTTCTTTTTAAAATAGTGACTTTAGTCGTTATTCCCAAAATGAAAAAGTGACCAAATGGTGACCATTTCGCTCAGACGTGTGGTTGTTAATGATATAACGATTGCCGAGCTGAAGTAAATAAGCAAATAAAGTAAAAAAAACATTTCTTGTTTAAAAAAATTACATAAAACTACAGAGTTAAAAAAAAGTATTACAGTACTGCAATAGCAACAAATACTTTTGAACCATCATTGAATCACTTTTTAAGTTTTTTTGTTACATAGTTATCCATTGTATTCACCTCTCCTTGACGTTTTAAAATGTTAGTTTGCAGGTTAATAATTTTTTTATACACTTGTTCCTCTTTGGAGGTAATTTTGGTTGCACTACCTAATAATATTTGTGCAACAGACACCAGCAAAATTCTTTTGCTTTATTGCATATTTTAATTTGTCTGTTACATCTCAGATTATCGTGTCTTTAATTTGTGAGTTTCTTTCTTTTGAACACTCATATCACATAACTCTTTAGCCATATTAACTATATAGTTTTATTTTCTTACACCTTCGCTTGTCGTTCTTTAAGTAATTTAGCTTCTTGTTCAAATTTGGCTGTTTTCTTTTTCTCTGCCTTTTTTTGTTCTAAATAGTTGCCGTACATTTTGTATGCTACCCTACTCATGTACATCAATTCTTTTGTAATAAACATAAGTTGAGGTTTATTATCATAGAATAATCTCAAATTCTCTTTGATATGCATAAGGGATGTCAGAGTTGAAACGTCCATTGCAGTTTTGTGTTCTGTTAATATTATTTTTGACAGAGAAAAACTTCTTTCAACCTCTGCATTTCCATGAGTTAATGTTAGAAAATCTTTTACTACTTTCCACAGTTCCTCGTGTGTTTTGGTCCCATTTGAATCAACATGTTCGAGTAGTGTGGTCCACATTGTATCAATTCTTGTTCTATCTAAATTTACTTCATTTATAATGTCTGCTTTTAAATTTTTGTACTGCAAAATAACTGTATCATAATCTACATCAAAAGGCAAAATTTTCAGGCATCTAGAAAAATATTTCTCCTTTTCCAGACTAACTTTTTTGGACAAAGGGTCTTTAATATTGAAAAAAGATAAATACTTGAAAGTTGTTTTAAGATGTGGAATTTTTTCATAGATATGTTTAATTGAAGCAATGTAAAAATTCTTTACTTTACTTAAAACTTTACATGACTCAACACTCCAGTTTGCACCAACTATTTGAAGACACAATTGCAATTCTAGCTTAGATGCTCTGTCTCTTGTCGAAATAAGTTGAAATGATGATGCTTTTGGAGTTTTTAATTCACCATGTGATCCGATCAATCCTAAATTAAAAATAACTACATTAAGTCAACAAACCTGCAGGGTGTTCTTCAATGTTGTCTACTTCTACCTTCAGTAACTGGATTTGCAACTGCATTGGGTTCAACTTTAAATTCACCAACTGAACTGAAATGCTGATATCCCTTAGCATGTTGATTTAATTTAATAAATCCATATGAAATACTAAATGTTTTATTGCACACTAGGCAAAATTTCGTGTCATCATATTTCTTAGCCCACTTAAAAATGGTGTGACCATTAATATACTTTTTATTTAACCACTTGTTTACAAACTTACATTTTCCCGTTTTAAACTCACTGTGTCTATGCAACGCAATGGTTATAAAATAAACAAAAATCACGCAATAAACATTTTAATTTAAGATTTAAATTACCATAATTAAACAAACAGTTTTTTAAATGAGATTTGACAAACTAAAATAATGCGTATCACAGCAGTCATATCTTTATAGTGCATGTGCGTTTAACGAACAGATACTGAGATACCGCTACTCTTACAAATGAGTGCGAAGTTTAAATAAAAAATTCGTATAGGTCGGTTTTGAATTGTTAATCTTCCGTTTATTGAACCTGTTCATTAAACGTGCTATATTAAAGTTTCATATAACATTAGCAAAGAATGGAGAATATCTGGCCAATAATGCTGTTTCTTCACTTATGCATCGTCTTGTTGGCGCCGGCGGCAACGTTTGTTATGTATACTTATACTATACAATTACGTTACTTACAGTTATTTAATTTCCAATTAAATTACTTGTCATTCTTATGAAGGAATTATTTTTTTTTTTTTTTTTTGGATAAAATGATAATTTATTTTTATGGAATAAAAAATTACGTTGTATTTCTGACGAGAGTGGAAAAACATATGAAAAAAGCGACTTTAGCAAGCAAAGTTTATAATTAGCGAGTTTTAGAGAGTTTACAAGGTTTTAGTATACTAGTCGCTAAAAAAAGAGACTATTTGTGGGGCCTGCATTGACACCAAAAAAAATTGCACTGTCAATCATGGGTTATTAATTTGTAAAGTAGTCTTTACAAGCTCGCTACTTGTAAAGTAGAACACCCGTTGTTTGTATCAAAATTTAAAAAATGCCGTTTACTAACAAGAAACAAACAAACATTGTTTAAAGCATCCGTCGGTGTCACTGACACCACTAATAATAAAACACATCAATTCGTGGGTTTGTAAAGTTTAAACTGAAAACTATACCATACATTTTAAGATAGGCTTGTCATACAACATAACATTATACCAGAGGTTACCGTCCTCCAAGGAATTTCAATTAGAGCACGTGGTGGGCAGCCTCCCTACTTTTATATATGTACCCTAAAAGCATCCGTTTCAATTTTAGTTTTAAAAAATAATTCTTTTGGGTAAATTACAAAAATCTAAAGCTCCCGTATGCTTGCTAAAAAATTGGTTTACATATTCCGTTTTATATTGTTTGAAGCTAATCAAAAATAGCTTTTTGTTTTAGTATAGAGACACTTACTTCTATATAGTTGACAATTCTATAAATATGTTTTGTTTTTATTCCACTGCATAAAAACAAAGTTCAGTGTATGTAACGTTTAGGATGTGTTAACAAAATAATTTATATTCCATATTAGTTATAAAAAGCAAACAACAAAATGAAGAAATCGGCATTTTGAGTAAGTGATTTGAACTCTCGATTATTCGGCATGTTGGAAATTGACAGTTAATCATAAACACCACCATGTTAGCTTTTAAAGCAGTGTATAAAAATTTCAGAAGGATCAGGCTGAAAAGTTTTTATTGTGTTATAAACAATCCAAGTTGCAGTACATTTGATGTACATTCTATGCTACATCTGATGATACTACATTGGCCAAGTAATTTTTTTATCTGTAAATTTTGAATTTGGTCGATCCCTTGCTATTCCAAGCAGGGTAGAGATCTTTAACTTGCATGATAACATTCACGTATTTTTATGAAAAATGCTTCCCTAACAGGTTTCCTTCAAGTGGACCGTGTCGGGACCTTAGCATAGTAGTCATACCAACTATGCCACGGAGACGTCTCGAATCCAACTTACAGTATAATGTAAGGGCCGCTACACTTGCGGTCAGATTCCCAATGCTCTACCCGAAGGTACTATATTGAGTTTCCATGCGAAAATAAACATGCTTCAAATAAATCTGACTTCAAAATTAATTAATCATGAATAAAATGTATACACTAAAACTAAAATTGAGGTTTAAATAATGGTATTCCTAGTGTTGACTGGAGTATGTCTGATCAACGAGACGCTAGCAAAAACTAAAAGGAGAGGAATCTGTAATATTGAATAGCAGCTGCTCGAATATTTATACAATACATCATTTTTGGGACACTCGTATGCTTTTAAAATTATTGCATACACCACCAAAAGATGTCAATTAAAAGTAGAAACTCGCACCCCAAAAATGGTCAAAATCTATCAACGCGTTTCCGAGTTACTTTAAAATATCAAATATTTTTCACGATTTTGAAGCCCTCTAGCGGCTAAATGAAGCAACTTGTATAATAGGTAAGTTGACTCGAATCGATCTATTTCGAGCCAAAGAATCTCTGTTCTTACGTTGTCCATGTATTTTCCGGACACCCTGTATATGTTTTGATAGCAAAGCCCACCAACATATTTTCATAAAATTTATTAGCATCCGATGACTATTTACAGGAGTTGCCATAATGTTAATACACACAGAACCAACCCAGAACATGTATAGTCACTTTAGAATTATTGCGGTTTCAAAACAACATTTAAAAGATGGTTCCACTGGCATTTTACCAAATTTTAACTTGGGAGAAGTTACAACTAAGACCAAAAACAGCAAAATCTTCTGACCAGCTGTTATTATTTGAGTTGTTATTGGAAGTTGTTGCTAAATCATAGTAAATAAAAGTAAAACTATCACCAAAGTCTAATTTAAGTATCTACTATTTTATTAAATGTTCAAACCCTTTGTACAAAATCAGATGATACAATATTTGTTTGAATTTGAACCTAACTTGCAGAAAACTGCTCCAATAAGACATCAACATACCTAAATAATTCTATTTTTAAGCTTACCGATATTTCTAGCCGAGATATTTAACAATTATTAAATTATATACCAAAGTTTCCTCGTAAAATTTAAATTATTTGTGGAATTTTAAATCTTCGAAAATGTTCAAGACAACAGTGCTGTGTTAAAATAAACAACTTTATACGTATTGAGGCCTATTGGTTCCTGATACTACATAGCAAATTCCACAATCAAAAGGATATAATATTAAAATATAAAAATGTTCAAAATAAATTCACAAACCCTACTTCGTGTTAGGCTTTATAATTATAAATATACTTACCAGTAAATAGTGTATGCCTCTGCTTGAGCAGGATCCTTAACGTTCGGTTCATTCAACAGATCTTGAATTCCGAGCAAAATCTGCTTAATTGTAATAGCTGGACGCCAGTCCTTTTCTTCATCAAGCAAAGAAAGGCAAACCGTTCCTGAAGGGTATACATTGGGATGAAATAACGGAGGCTCGAATTTGCATTTGGGTGGGCTGCTTGGATAATCATCTTTGAAAATCATGCGAAGCTTATAGTTACCTCCTTCCCATGGCGTCTATTGCAGGAAAAATACTTTAATGTGTAATAAATGTTCATTGAAATACAAATATATATACAGTGTAATCTTTCTTAATGAACACCTCTCATAAGTGAACACTATTCACAATACGGACAAAATCTCTATATGTTTGCCAATAAAAATTTCTCTTATAAGCAGACTCTCTATTAACCGGACACGGACACCAAATTGCGGTTCTTAGTATCACACCAACCCCTCATAAGCAGACATGGTTAACTTAGTAAGAAGGGTCAATCTGTGGAGGGAGATGTGTATAACGCAAAGTGCATCTTCAACAAAAAAATAAAGGAAATGAGTGGGGTGTCAGACAAGTTGTACATGTGCTGCTGTTGTGTGTAAATATACGTTAAACAATACAATTGCTATTTGACGGTTGAGTTATTTAAATTAATACATACATATTCACGTACTGAAAAAAGTTATATCTCGATCTAAAAAATGAATGCATACGCTTGAAAAAAAACTGACACTTTAATTCAATTTTAATTTAATTTAAATCTTCGATTAAAACCCAATTAGCAAAGAAAGAACTAACAGAGTTAGCAGATATATATCATGATAATTCTACATAAATAAATATCAATTTTTTGTCGATATTATCACATGACTAAAAATCTCTACAAAACCAGAATAATATAAGAATTAACTGTAATTTGATACATTGTTAAAAGGCTATGATTTTCTAATAAAATCCAGTAGTAAAGTGAGAAATCCCCAGCACTTAGGTCTTGCACTTGTGAATTCTCGAGTTACAGGGTGTTATTTAGTTGTATATTAGTATCACCATCCCCCCTGCTTTAGTTAAGGTTGGGTGAATTTTTTTAAAACCTGTATTCGATTTTATGATTAAAGTTTTTGATACTGAAATTTAATATTAGAGATTTGTGTTAGTATCTGCAAATATGCTCTAAGAGAAGCATCCTATAGCAAAACATTTTAATTGAAATACTTGTAAGGTTAAAATGCACAGGTCAGACAGTTAAGTATAGACACGGTTACGTAAAAAAGACAAAAGGAATGTAGAATACCATGTTAACACCAACGTAGAAAGTGGGCGGTTCACATAAACAAAAAAAGTACATCCACATAAAGTTTTTATTGACAATTAAAAGATAAAAATTTCTAATTAAACAAAAAAATAAAAAGTTATATTGTAAAGGACAACTTTAATAATTAATCCACGAAGTGTGCATTTCGTAGCTTAACATGTAAAAAGGAATGGTAATGAACAAAAAAATAAAACGTCTGAATTCGTTTACACAAACATTTTTAGTGACACCTATTACATTTAGAAGGATTTTAATATCAAAACGTATGGTCTCTTTTACCACACCAGCATCAAATGCTGACAAACAATAATTCCTTGGTATGCAAAAAAAGAAAACAAGGTCACATACCTTCACATGCCGGAATACTCATCTTGCTCCTTGCACAAAAATCAGCAATTTAAGTTCCATATTGTAAATAGGTGTGGATTTTTTTTTAAATAAGAAAACGAGACATCGGTGCCTAAGGACAGAATGATAAGAGGAGGCAAAGCGGTGTTAGCAAGTTAATTTAATTTAAGAAAGATCAGTAATCGAGATACCCAATTAGTTTAATTATCGAAAGGTAACTGTAACATCCAATATGGTGGTTCACGGTGATGATCAAAGGCGTCCTTGCTTCTCTTAATAACGAGTGAACAATTGTCTTCCACTGTCTATTTAATGTAACACTAATACGATGCACGAACGAGGGATAATCAAATATTACTCTCAACACACAAATCATGAAAATTACAACTGCGAATATTTATATCCAAGAGCAACGATGACTACTCTTCAAAATACAAATTAGTTTTTCTTCAAACCAGCCAAAAGCTTTCGCTGTATATGAGAGAGTGCTTCTTGTTGTAGAAAGCATTTCTTTTCAGCATAAAACCATGAACCCTGAGAAGAAAAACGTTTACTTCCCACGGTTCTGCATACTTTAATTTTACGAACAGTATAAATATCAAGGCGATAAGCGACACTACAAGCAACTATAACAAATTGTTCATTCCCAGAAATATGAAAAATAACAGTTGGAGCAACACTTTTTTGTTTATAACCAGCTATAATCAATGGACATTGCAGTTCATCGATTACAGGATATTATGGGAAAATATTTTAATGTAAATGAACAAAGGAGGTTGTATGAAGGAATGTGGAAATAATTATATAATGCTCTCATAAGTCAAACTGTATTTAAACTTAATTACCGAACAAGTACTAAATTCGATAATCTACAATTTTGGTTCACTATATTGTTGTACTGTTCCAAGTTAAGTGAGTGTAAAAAGTTGTTTCGTGTGCAAGTATGTACAGTAATATTATCAGTGTTCTTGTAGAGTGGAATGTTAAAATTGCCCATTACAACTATATGATGCTTGGCAAAATCTTACATGAACTCAAGCAAGGTATACAAATTAATAGCAGTTGTCGCTGGAAATAAGTAAATCACAAAAATGTACATAGCATGTTAGATTGACTGGAACTACTGGAACTTTACAACCAACTATATCAATCATTGGTGCTGCAGTTATAAGTATTCTATTGAATGCAGTTACCACATTTAAGGTGATTTGCAGTGGGGAACCTGGAGTCGTGACTTTCTGCGTATTTAGAACAAATGAACTAAATTTTTGCATTAAAAAAAGCAAATTATATAGCAAAATTGCAAATTATAAAGGCTTATAATCAGCAAAAAAAAAAATGAGTGTTCATAATTTAGCTACTAAATTTGGAATTGAATGCATATTGCATGATAAGTAAAATGGATGAACTTCTTCAAAGGTGGCATTTCAATGAAAATAATACCGATCAAAAGCGAGTTTTTTTTTTAAACGGAAGGGTATTAAATCGATGGATTTAACCTATGACTGGTTTACTAAAGCACAAAATAAAAAATATAAAACTATTTAGTGTTTTACTACAATCCAAGTAAAGGACATTGCGGAATATTTACATTACAAAAATTTTAATGCATCATCTGGATGGAACAATTTAAGAAAAGACACAATATCACATTTAAGACAATTTCATATGAAAGTGCAAGTGTTAATCCTGATTACGTTGCGAATTTCAACTCTAAAATTGCATCATTGAAACGAGACTATAATACTAGAAACATTTACAATGTCGACCAGACTGGACTTTTTACTGTGCTTTATCTGATAAAATGTTGGAGTTAAAAAGTGAAAGGGATGTAGGTGGTAAAATGACAAAGGTAAGATTAACAATTCTGTCTTTGAGTTAACATTGCGGGTGAGTCTGAAAAATTGCTTTTATCGGGAAGGCAGCGAGATATTGTGCGTTCCGTAACTGGATCCTGATAACTTACCTGTAATATAAAAATCGAATAAAGAAGTGTGGATGACTTCGGAGGTTATGAAGGAGTATCTACAAAATTTCCACAAAAAATGAGAGAGAATAGAAAATTTTGCTTTTTTGACAGATGCTAGATCTTACCTACGTGATCTTAACTTGACAAACATTAAACATCATTTCTTCTTTCCAGTACTGCAGTAGTTTGCTACCGTAGATCAAGAAATAAGAAAAAATGTTAAAACATGGTATCCATCTGCCATGTTAAAACACCTGCTAGTCATAACAGATTCCGTGAAATCATTCGAAGAGCTAATAACATTTATTTGATATCATTTATTTCATTAAAAATGCATGGTGCAAAGTTATTTCTATTACAATCCAAAATTGTTTGAAGACGGCAAGTTTGACACACCGTGATAGTTCTCAAGTTCGTGCTAGTTTTGATCCGGACGACGAATTGCTTTTGTCAGTGGTTTCTGAAATGTCTAAGTTAGTAATACCAATAATATTGATTTCTACAGAATGTGAAGATAAATGAGCACCTACAACATAAAGATGAAAACCTTGACATAAAGTATAAAAATATTGATGCACATTCATATGCAGAATCAGACAATGAAAAGAAGAAGTTTAAACAGAAGTGATTAACAATGAAGATTCCATTATAACCTATAAAGAATTGTTGTAAGTTTAAAACAAATAAAATCTTTTGCTTCAAATAACGGCAATTTAAAGGGATCCGGACTATTGAGCAGTGCAGAAGTACATTTTGAAAATATGCTATTGTCTAATAAATACACAGTTGTGGTGTATACAACTTTGAAGGGCTCGAGAGTACGATACATTGAACACTATATACTAATTAATACGTTTATTGCAATATGTACATGGAGTAATTTACATTTGGATACAACCATTTCGTATTGGAATACACGAATGTACTGCATCTGTACCTTGAATGCTGAATTGCAAGGAGAGGGCAGCAGTATACCCGTGCATGACAGAATGGTGGGATGACATGCTATAGTGCATCACCCTTCTCTTGTAAAAGAGAAATTGTAAACAACAATGTTAGATTTTTCAAACCAGTTTTAAACATGCGAGTTAACTACAAAGGTTTTTAGGTTCAAATTAATATCTATATTTGTATTATAATACATCTTGAAGACTGATATTGGCAAATCACTGTTTGTTAGTTCCTGATGGAACTAAACGAGATGTATGTGGTACTAAACTAGTCCAGTTAGGCCATAATGACGAAGTGTCCAGGAAAATGCTTACAATGTGCGAAAGTTAATGAACCTTTTGCTTGGAAAGGATGCTAGTAGACAACATAAAGAAAACTACTATAACCAATATTGGGTTGGACTACGTGAAAACTAGATACAAAAAACTGTACGAGGGTATAAGCAGACTTTCAGAGCCGTGCTTGCTTAAACTAAAACCTAATGCCCAAACCCTTCGCAACAACAGCACCACGTAGTTTCAATAAATACACGTACTCTTGAACATAAGAAACCATTTAAACGGACTAAAGAGGGCTAAAATTATTTCATCGGTTGAAGAAGCAACAGAGTGGTGTTCACCAATGGTGGGGGTTTATAAAAAGGATGAAAGCAAATATGTGTTGATTTGTTCATGCTGAACAAAGTCATAATGTGGAAATATCATCAAACCCTAGATGTTCACACTATACATTAAATTTTGTTAAAGATGCTCGTTTCTTTTCTAAATTAGATGGGGTCTATACCCAATGTTGCTTTCCTCAGGCTGTTCATCTTAATAGGTTTAATTTAAAGCAGCTTTGGACATGTAGAAGCATTAACGCAATTAGTTTGCTATTTTTAAGTTGTTAAATGGTCTGTTGGACTGCCCCATCCTATTAAGACAAATTTCCTTACATGCACCAGCTGAGTGAACTCCCTATTTTACTTACAAACCCCTTGAAACTAATATCTTGAAATTTCCTCAAGTTTATTATAATTATTTATGATTCCGGGTTGGGACCGTGTCATTTTAATTAAGTTCACTTCGTGGTCCTCAACTACTGTGATGTGCAGGACGATATTGACCTGTTCAATCAATCTCTTGAACAAATAATAGCCATCCTGCTCCAGGCAAATTAAATTAAATGTAACTAATTGTTTGTATTTGTAAAATTAATTATTAGTTATTTTTGATGTTATATAATTTAGTAATGTAACTGCGCCATGTGTTGTCCTATAATTGATTTTGTCTGTTGGACAAATTGATATAAATCTCGCACGGTTACTACGTTTATAACACCTTTTGGAAGATTTTGTTATAATTGCCTTCCATTAGGTATTATTAGTGCCCTACATATGATTTTCCAATCCTCCACCCGAAGATACTACATTGGCCAGGAAGCGAGTTTTTTTTACCTGGAAAATTTGGAATTTTGCCGAACCCTTGCTATTCCAAGCAAGATAGGGATCTTTAACATGCGTGACAACACACACACACACGAGACCTCCATTTTACCTCTCATCCAAATGAGTGTGTATTTTTGTGAAAAATGCTCGCCTAACATTTTTCAAGCGGACCGTGTCGGGATTCGAATCCAGGACCTTGGGCGCTATTATTAGTACCCCTGAACATTTCCAAAAGAGAATTTAACGAATCTTAGACAAATGTTTGGGTGTGGTTTGTCTTGTGGACGACATCTTAATATATGGAGTAACACAGGAGGAGCATAATGAACGACTAGCCAACGTTCTGAAGAAACTAAAAGATAGTGGGTTAACATAATCAGAACAAAACTATAATAGGCGTCACGGCAATCAAATTCCTAGGCTATATAAGGTAACAGCACCAATTATTGACACTGCACTAATAGTTGACACATGCAAAAGATTTCTGTTCAAATAAGCTCAATTTTTCTCAAACACTATTTAAAATTGCCACGAAAAACATATTGCGTCATCTAGGTATATACTGTATAAACTCCACAGCAGGTAAGCCACAGTTTTCAAAATGGTGGATATTAAAGTGAAGCTTGTTGCTACTCCTACCTCATTTTACATTATTTGTTACTGCATCTTGCAAACGAGAATGACTAGAGTTATTTTCAATTGATTGTCTGTTAATATAACTTTTAGTTTTCTTGAAACATATTATGTCAACTATTGGTTCCTAAAAATAAGTGCTATCCAGTAATTGACATGTGTGTCAACTATTGGTAATTAAACCTAAACTTACAACAAATAGGGTCATTTTTGCTCGTTGAAGCATGTTGATTCAATGAACGACCTTTCGCTATGGGAATCAACTTTTTCGTTATATTATGTCCAATAGTTGACACCTGTCAACCACTAGCTAAATTATAGGTGTCAATTTTGGTTCCAGAATATAGTCATACTCAAGTTTTCAAAATGCCTCCAAGAAAGGGACACATGTTTCAATATACTGAAGCCGATATGGAAGCGGCAATTCAAGATGTTCAACATGGAGTTCCAGTTGCAACAGCTGCAAGATTGTACAGTATTCCTAGAATTACACTTCTTTATAAAGTTAGAGGTAAAACTCCCGTGAAAAAAAAATGGGCAGGAGTTCATACTTATCAGAAACTCGAGAAGAAATATTAGTCACCTGGGTAAAAAAAGGTTGCAAAGGCAGGATTTCCTGTAACAAAAGACAAACTCTTAGACAGCGTGAAAAAGTTGGTTGATGAATTAAAAATTGATACGCCCTTTATAGATGGACGCCCTGGTAAACGCTGGTACCAAAGTTTTTTAAAACGTCATTCAGACCTATCAACTAGAGTAGCTCAAAATCTTACTTCAACTAGAGCATCTGTTACAAAACAACAGATAAGTAATTGGTTCGAAGAAGTAGCTGCTTATCTGTAAAAAACATAATTTTTTTGAAATTTTATTAAACCCTTCTCGTGTTTTCAATTCAGATGAAACAGCTTTTTTATTAAATCCAAAGGGTAATAAAGTTTTGGCAGCTAAAGGTGACAAATCTATATATCAGCAGGTTAATGCGGATGAAAAAGAATGCCTTACTGTAATGATTGCTGGAAATGCTGCTGGTAGTGTTGTACATCCTATGGTAGTTTTTAAGTACGAAAGGGTACCTAGAGAACTATGTCTAACTGTTCCTAGGTCTTGGGGTATTCGACGTTCAGAAAATGGCTGGATGACCAGCGAGACATTTTTTGAGTATATTTCAAACATATTTAATACATGGTTACACGAAAACAAAGTTCACAAGCCAGTTATTCTTTTCATCGATGGGCATACATCTCACTTGACTTATCAAGTAAGTAAGTTCTGCTCCGAGAACGACATTATTTTAGTTGCATTGTATCCCAATGCAACTCATCTACTACAACCCATGGATGTTGCAGTATTCCGAACATTAAAGGGTGCTTGGAAAAATGCTGTACATCAATGGCGTATTGAGAATATTGATTTTCCTACATTGAAGAAGGTCCATTTTTGTCCTTTATTAAACAAGGTAATCCAGGAAAAAATAGGAAAAATTGCTTCCTTGGAATCCAAAAGCTGTATGTGGTAGTGAAACATTTTTAAAAACAGAATATGCTAAAAATTTGAAATTTGTTCAAGAGTTGGAATCAGGGATTCTTTTTTGGAAAAATATATACATAAGGATAAGATTTCACTTTTCAAAACCAGCGATGAATGGTCCGGTAGTACAGAAGACAAATCTTTGTACGAGTTCTATAAAAAAACATCTTCTTTGTTAAATCAAACAAGAATGGAAATTGAGGATCCATCAAAACTTAAAATAAGTTAAAATGAAAATAATTTAACACGCTTAACAAATTTTAATAAAAACGAACAAAATCTTACATTATCTGTACCTGATAGCCAACACAATGAGCAGGTGGTAGAAGCGTTTGTAATACCACCAAGTGAAATCCATACGCCAAAAATAAACCTAGACTGTAATATTCTAACTACTGGTGTAGCTTCAAGTTTATATCCAGAAGCAGTAAGCCCTTCCAAAAATATTCTGTCAGAAACAATTGCTGGCGATCAACTACACTTAGGATGTAAAACTCCAGAACCTGAAAGAGCATTGCTGTCACCATTAAAAGAGACAGAATTTTAAAGCCCAAGATTCTGGTAATGAAATTGCATGTTCTAAATCCAATATTTTAATTCCCAGTCCTTTTAAGAGAGTTTTATTTTGGCCGGGACCCAAACAAACTCTCAAAAAAAGAAAAACAGAAAATTCCAGCTGTTGTTTCTTCGATTAACTGGCAAAAATATTACGAAAATAAAGAAAATAAAAAGGCAGCAATTATTAAAGAAAAGAACAGAAAAGCTAAAGAACGTAAACTACGAAAGGAATTTAATGAGAAAATGAAAAACAAAAACTGTTGAATAAACGAAATAATGAACGAGATGCTACACAGAAAAAAAAAAGTTAAGAGAAAAGTCTATTTTAATGATACAAGTTCAGAGAGTAGCGAAGAGTGGGTAGTGCCTGGGGATAGTTTAGATGATATTGATTCTGAAAAAGAAGAAAGTGAAAATAGTGAAGTTAAAGAAATCAGTACGGAAAACCTTAAAGAAGGTGATTTTTTGTTGGTTAGTTTTCCAGGAAAAAAGAAGGACTATAAATATGTGTGTATTGTTCAAAAAATTGTTGATAAATGTGAGGTTGAAGTAATGGCAATGATATGCTGTGATGTGAACAAAACTATATTTATACAAAATGAGACTGATGTTAGTATTATTAACCAAAACCAAATAATTGATAACCTCCCAATGCCAAAACTAACTTTAAGTATTAAATATTTTGAAAATGTTTTTATGTTATATCTTTGGTAATATACAAATACAGTGACTGAAATAATTTTGTTTTGATTTACTTAATAAAAATGTGTTATTTTTTTTATAAAAATCCATAATATTTTCCTTAGTATGTCAACTACTAGTGCCTTTACCTTAATAGATTCCCAAAGGATACATGTGTACCCAAATAAAATCAGCTCCTACTAATCGGACAAAATTACAAGTTTTTTTAGGAATGGTAAACTTTTTAACTAAATATATCTCACGGTCTGTGCATCAACTAGAACCACTGTCTTGTTGCTAAAAAGGATTACAACCTATACTTGGGGGTTAATCAAGAGAAAGCTTTTCAAAGTATTAAAAAATCTTTGGCAAATGCCCATGTTCTGGTAAACTTTAATCCAAATCTAAGAACGGATGCATCTGCATTTGGAATAAGAGGTGTCCTGATGCAAGAAGATGATCAAGTAGTCAAGCGCCCAGTTACGAATGTGTCCAGAACCCTAACAGACTCGGAAAAATGATATGCACAAATCGAAAAGAAAGCATTAACTATATGTTGGGTTTGCAAAAACTACAAAACTAGAATAGAATAGACAACTTGAAGTCTACGTTTTTGATTGAAACCAATCGTAAACCACCAATTCCTATTCTTCAGACAAAATCTGTAAATGATGTCACAAAGGATTCAAAGATTTGGTATATGTATGATGAGGTAAGACTATGACATTCAGTACGGTCCGGGGAAGCAGTTGATGGTGGCGGACACCTTATCGTGAAAACCAATTACCACCGAGACTGTGGATGTGTCAAAAATAAGAGAAAAGCATATCGAAAAATATGTGTGTGGTTTTATAGAAAGCCTACTGGTCAGTGGTCATCGCCTTAATAAAATTAATAAGTTACAACTAGAAGACAATGAAATTTCGTGTGTGCGAGCGTATCTTAAAGGAACTTGGCCTGAAAAGAAACACATCTCTAACGATTTAAGGCCATTTTGGGAAAAACGACACAAGTTCACAATAGTCAATAACATTTTAGTCATGTGTAATAGGATTGTTACCACCAAAGCTTCGAACTTATATACTGTCGTGTATAAATGTAGGCCATTTTGGCATGACAAAATGCTGTGAAAGGCCCAAACAAGTGTGGTGGCCTAGTTTATCAGTAGACATTCAACATATGGTAGAAAGGTGTGAAATATGTGCTAAACACATAGTAAATCGTCACGAGCCACTAATGCAACTACCATTCCCACGTAAGTCATAAGAAAGTGCATTAATTGAAATTGTTAAGGTAGAGAATAAATATAAATAGAGAATAAAATCTATCAATGTCAACTTATGGAGAAGATTGCAAGTATTATCACTAGCTTGATTGTAATTTTGCATAATACGGCTGGATCAGCAAAGCAAAACTCATTCCTATGAACTATAAATAACAACTTGTTTAAGAAAAATCTAACAAAATTTAATAATCAGAAAGTGCACTAAAGATCGTTGCATTGTTCACCTTAAAAATCGGGTCGCCTTACTTCAATACCTTAAGATCAGTGAATAGTTAAAACTGACCAACATTCGTGCATTTTTTGGCAGACGTAATAGCCCCCTTTCGTAAAACCAACCTCAAGCAATACAACCTCCTCCACTAATCAATGCAAGTTCCAGCGCATCTTCAAAAGTACCTGTTTTTAAAGCAACAAAATATCAATTAAATTATCCTTATCTGTAAAATCCTGATAAATTAAAACATTTCAAGTTATCTATTTGGTTTGGTCATATCTGTTATTAATATCTGCCGCCAAGAGTTGTCAACACCTACAGAAATGTGTCTACCTGCTTTGACTAACGAACAAAATAATTGATCCAAATTCAAAAGTATCAGCTTAAAAGAATTAACCTACTGTTTGCATTTTAGGTATATAGAAAAATAGTCGTCCCTCAAACCTGCTTACACCCCAATCCCATAACCAACCTCCCACTAGGAACAAACCAAATAATCAATATATTATTAAAATTTGAAATATTATGAAATGCATTTATAAAAAGCGCACAAATCACTAATAAAAAAAAGCGGTTGCTCATTATTTAGGTTAAGTTTTATAAGTACTTACACCTTTTTTCCCAGGAATTGAACACTCCCAATTCATTAAATTCAGTGAAGAGTCAGGATTTTTAGATGGTCTTGCGACAAATCCCTATTACTAAAAACGTTAAATGCTTGTTGAAAACTTATTAAACTTACAAAAGGATGCTCTTTGCGCCAAGATTTTCGTTCCTCGGCTAATCTGGCAGAAGCTATTCCCGACATGGCGTTTATGAGTATTTACGCAGAAGTTAAGTTCAATAACGTTTATTACTACAAATTCAATAGGCCTTTATACAACAATTTCAAAATTACTTTAAAACACAAGCCAAAGTCTACAATAATACCCAATTAAAAAATTGACAGCTTTATCTTACTCAAAACGGTTCGGTGTTCGTCGGGTCGGGAGGAAAGACTAAAAATGGCGTAAAGCGATCAATATAAATGCCGCGTTTATGACCTAAACCAGGAGAAAATTGAAGGGCTTCAACATTGCCAAACCACAAACACTATTATAGTTAATTCCACATTGTTTAATAAATATATTTTTGACCAATAGTATAATTAGTATGAGATGACGCACCACATCAGGGAGCATGCGCACAAGTTAAACCTTGAGAAAAAATTTTTTAGATAAAAATTCCCGTTATCCAAATGTTGTAAACAATAACAGTTTCCGATTTTTGCATTTGATACATCCATTACTAGTTAGAACACAATTTATTACATTTACTAACTTAAATTAAAATAGGATTCATTGACATACGCGCAATCTATATTTCTGTAGAAACTAACTGACGACGTAGTAAATCTGTACATGAAAAATGAAATACCTAAATAAGAACAAGTACGCATAAGATCATTGAATCCAAATTCTTTAATGATTAATAAACACATAAAAGTAAAAATAGTTGAGAATTTGACTGGGTATTACTTAAGAGACAAAGGAAATCGAAATAATATAATGCATACGTATTCCTCCCTTGACCTCAAAATACAAAATGCTGCGTTGCCATGAACATCTAAAATACCTACATTTATAGTAATTGTTTCTCAAATATTTGTATTGGATTAATTGGTTAGCTTAACAAGTATAGTTCAAAGACATTTAAGATCTATTTCGAGAACGTGTCGTGAATCTGTTAGGGGTCATCTGTCAATGGACAGGTGTTTACGTAATGATTTGATGGCAGCAACCTGATAGTACCACAAGCTGAAGAAAAAGTGTTACAAGGCTTGCAGAAATGGGAGTTTTAGTTATCAGTACAATCCTGTAGTTATAAATCAAAATATGAATGTTGATATTTGATCCAACGATCCTAAAAGGACAATGAGCAATTACATATGCAAATACTTCGTATATAGGCAAGAAATCTTAAGAATTTGAATGATGTATTTGCTTACGCCTTCGACACAGTCGACAATAATGATAATTACAGCACATGATGAGCATTTGTTTTTAATTTGTCACCCCGAATGTGTTCATTTAACATGCCATTTAATAAGAAATTGTAATTAGATTCTGATGTTGTTTAAAATAGTCAATCTCTAGTATTCGTTGATCATCACCTCTAGAATATGGCTGAAATGTTTTACAGCTGTTGTCCTTGTGTACGGGGTAACCTGTGAAGTGAGGCTATGTGTAAATTAAACTATAAGAAATACGTAGTATCTTTAAAAAGTAATTTTGAACAATGTACAGTACTTCCAAAGAATAAAGAGGAGCCCTGATTTAGAAATAGCACTAATTGATTTCATCATCATCATTAATTCTTCAGTCCTGGAACTGATTAGACGCATACCTTCATTGATTTCTGTTCTAAGCTAACCTACACATTTCCCTAAAATTCCAACAGCTTACATCTTTGACTATCTGTGTGCAGTAGTCTAACCTAGGTCTACCTCTACCTCTACTTTTTTCTATCTCTGCTTCTAATATATTCCGCACTATTTCCTCATGCCTTAGTATATGACCTATCATCCTATCTCTCCTATTTTTACTGCTTTTCACATATTTCTTTCTTCCTCTACCATTTCTAGTAACTCTTTCTTCTTAACTTTGTCTGTCCATGATATCTTCAGCATAGGTCTGTAGCACCATATTTCAAAGACTTCTATGTTTTTCCTGTCCACTTCTACTGTCCAAGGTTCACAGCCGTACAGTGCTGTGCTTGACACATATGCTTTCAGCAATCTTTTCCTTGTTTCTGTTTGTTGTCTTTGAACACAGTAATTGCTTTTTCTTGTTAAATGTAGTACGACCATGTGCTAATCTTTGTTTTATATCTTTAACGCTTTTCCCATTAAAACATTATTTGGCTTCCTGGGTAGCAGAAATCCTTAACCTCTTGTAAGTTCTCATTTCCTATTCGGATTCTAGTTTTTTATTTATTTTCCCTCCTTTGAATTCTAGTACAGTAATTTTATTTTTGTTAATTTTCATACTGTATCTCTCAGAACTGTTTCCATTTCATTAAGAGCTGCTTCCAACTCTTCCTTGATAGATGCTAATACTGCTATATTATCTGCAAATCTAAGCATATCGATCTTTTGTCCCTGCATAATAATTCCAAATGTCTTCCTGTATTTGACAGTTTTCATTGCCTGTTCAATGTACAAGCTAAAAATTAACAGGGATAGGGCACGTCACTGTCTCATCCCTTTCCTGATATTTACTTCTCTACGTTCTAGCTCTAATTCTATTACTGCTGTTTGCTCCTTGTATGAGCTTTGTACTATCCGTTTATCCCTAACACTCATTCCAATCTTTTGAATATTTCGAACACTTTTTTTTCTATTTTACATTGTGAAATGCTTTTTCCAGATCTACAAACACTATATACACACTTTCTCCTTTGTCTGTTGTTTTCTACATTATCACCCTCAGAGCTAAAATAGCCTCCAGTGTTTTCCTGTTTTGCATAAACCCCAATTGATCTTATCCTAATACTTCTTCGGCCCGCTTTTCCATCCATCTTTATGCAATTCTAGTTAATATTTTTGACATGTGTGCTGTCAAACTTATTGTTAAAAAATTTTCACACCGCCATGTCTTTCTTATTAAGTGATTATAATGTTACGTTTGAAATCTTTGGGTATCTCGGCAGTCTCAGACATATAGCTTACAAGTTGGAGGAGACGTTCTGTTACTGCTTGTCCAGAGGCTTTTAGAGTTTCTGCATGCACCTTATCTATACCTGATGCCTTACCATTTTTCAGGCGTTTTAATGCTAATTCAAACTCATCTTCAAGTATAGGATATCCCAAATCCTCATTTTCAATGTGACTCCTGTTCTAGTGCTGTTAGTTCCTCTTCTGCATATAAATTTGTATATATTCTTGCCATCTAACCACTTTCTCTGCATTTGGTATAATTATGTCTCCTTCCACGCTTATATTTTTGCTATACGGTTATGTTTGTGTTCATGAAATAGATATTTATGTTGCTAGGTATTCTGAAAACAAGCATGTCATGTTATGTCAATTCATAGCATATACAACATTTAAAAGTTCTCAGATTAAATTTTTTCTACTGCTTCCAGAATTGCTTAATATATTATTAAGGCATACATTACACAATTGGCGATGAGGATAAAGTTATGGCTATTATTGGAAAAATTGAGGAATTTAATACTACTCAACCTATGCCGAAAGATTAGAGTTCTTCATGAAGGCTAATAATATTAAAGGGGACAAACTTAAACGTGACACTTTATTAACAGTTTGTGGTTTAAAATGCTATTCTACGATTAAGTACATTTGTGCTCCCAAAAAAGTAATGGAACATTCTTATGAAGAAATAATTAAAACTGACTGAACATTTTTCTCTGAAACCTTCTACAATAGTTCAGCGCTATAAGTTTTATAAAAGGGTTCAAAAACAGAACGAATCTATTGCTACTTATGTTGGAGAATTGCGATCGGTGGCCGATAGTTGTGAATTTCCGGGTAATTCCCTACGAGACCGCATCGTTTGTGGGGTAGGAAGTGAATCTTTACAGCGTCGTTTACTTGCTGAAACAAATCTGACTATAAAAGTTGATTATAAGGTTGCAATTGCTACCGAAACTGCCTAGAAGAATATAGTTGAAATAAAAGCTGATTGCAGTAGTACTACAGATTCGTGTTTTTCTATAAAAAATAGGAATAAGGATGATGCAGAGCAGCAGTGTTTCAACTGTGGCGGTAATCATTCGTGTTCAAAATTGCAAACTCAAATATTCTAGGTGTGTCGCCTATTATTAAAAAAAATCACATTACAAAAGTTTGTTTTACAAAGAAGAGCCATTCAGCTGTTACAAATGTAATATCAGATAATGAAAACAGTCGAGAAGAAGAATTTAAACACGAAATAAATAATCTTTCAGGTTCTTGTATTGCTCCTTATACAATGGAAGTTTTAATTGATGGTCAACCATGCTTGTTTGAAGTTGACGCTGGTTCAGCAGAAACATTACTGTCGGAAAGATGTTTTAGGAAACTTTATCCTAAAATAACTCCTAGACTGGATCGTTCGAAACCTAATCTTATAGATTACAACAAAAGACCTCTTGCACTGGGGGGTAATGTTAATGTTAATCATGGGAATATGAGTGCAACATTACCAATTGTAATTGTTGCTGGAGATCGAAAAAATTTGCTAAGACGGAAATAGTTTAATGCATTGAGTATCGAACTAATAATAAATGACAATAAGGAAGTTGCGTGGAATAGCACTGAGACTAATACTACTAGTATTACAAATGACTCAAGTACAAATCAAAAATTTGTGATAGTATTCGATAAATTTACTGACTTTTTTCTGAAGGCATAGGTACTTGTAGCGGTGTCCATGTATCACTCGGAATAGATCCAAATTTTAAACCTATCTACATGAAGGCAAGGCCAATACAATTTGCTCTAAAATCACTTATTGAAAAGGAACTCGATCGACTAGTTAAATAAGGTGTTCTTGTTCCAGTTACGTGCTCAAAGTGGGCTACTCCAATTGTGGTAGTGCAGAAGGAAAAATCAAACAAAATCAAAATATGCGGAAATTATAAAAGTATGCTTAACAAAGCATTGTCCAAGCATCCATATTCTATTCCTTCTGTAACAAATTATTATCTAAATTGGCCGGTAGAAAGGTGTTTGGAAAGATTGATTTATCCCACGCTTATCAACAACTAGTGGTTTATGAAGAGTCTGTAATTGCCCAGACGATTATTACTCATAAGGAAGCATTCGCTGTTAGGCGTCTACAATTTGGCATTTTGGTGGCTCCTGGAATATTCTAAGAATGTATGGACAAACTCTTGCAGAATGTCGAAGGCACTGTGTCATTTCTGTGTCAACTCTGCTCAGACTGAAGAGAAATTTGCAAATCGCATTACACGAGTTTTAACAATTTTCAAAGGTAAAGGCCTAAAACTGAATAAAGAAAAATGTATTCTTGGGTCATCGTCTGGTGCATATCTTGGGTTTCGTGTTGATTCAGAAGGCATCCACCCAACCGAAGAAAAGTACCAGGCTATACATGATGCACCAGTTCCTAAAAATAAAGCGAAGTTGCAAGCATTTTTGGGCATGCTTAATTTTTAATCACATTTTTCTAAAGGGCAAAGCCATAATTGCTGAACCTTTACATAGACTCCTGGATTGCTCAAGCAATTGGATTTGGACTGCTATCCATGATAAAGCTTTAAGAATGTAAAAAGACTAATTACTTCAAATGCGGTGGTGGTACACCACGATACAATGAAACCAATAACGATTACTTGCAATGCTTCTCAATATGGCGTTGGTGCTGTTCTTAGCCACGTTTTACCATACGGAGTGGAAGCTCAAATTGCATTTTACTTTAGAAGAATGAATTCTACAGAAAGGGGATATTCACAGTTGGATCGGGAAGTTTTAAGCATCATTGCAGGAATAAAAAAATTCCATAACTACTTGTATGGCAGGAAATTCACAATTGTTAGGAACCACAAACTACTTATGGGTCTTTTTGCTCTGGAGAAGCCAACTCCAAATATTATTTCTCCTAGAATGCAATGTTGGATAATTACGCTAAGTGCTTATGATTACGAATTTAACTACAAATGTGGCAAGCAAATTTCTAATGCAGATGGGTTAAGTACACTGCCTTTGCCTATCATAGAACAAAATATTGAAAACCCAAAAGAAGTTCTATTATTGGAATCGATGGAAGATCCACCTTTGGATGCTAAGCAAATTTCTTTGCTAACGGCTAAGGATCCCATTATGGCACGTGTGGTAAACTGGATTTTGAAAGAATGGCCTGAAGGACGGGTATCGGAAGAGTTGAAAAATATTTATGCCTGCAGGAACGAATTATCGTCACATAAAGGTTGTATTCTCTGCAGATATCTCGTGGTTATTCCAAAGGTAACCACCACAGGAATTTTTGAAGTACTGCATGCGTGTCATCGCGGCATCATCAATATGAAAGCAATAGCAAGAAGTTATGTTTGGTGGCCAGGAATTGATGCTGAAATAGAAAATATTGTTAAAGGTTGTAGAAAGTGTCAAACAAATGCACGCCCACCTCTAGATTGCCCAGCATTTCCTTGGAAACCTACACATAAACCACGGTCGAGATTACATTTAGATTTTGCGAGGCCATTTATGGGAAAGGTTTTTCTAATAGTGGTAGATTCATTTTGTAAATGGCTTGAAGTTCGAATTGTTCCAAATACTTCTACTGAAGCAGTCACATCAACATTGTATGAGTTGATCGCTACTCACGGATTGCCAGATACAATGATAGGGACTACATTTACTAGCGAACAGTTTAAACAATTTGGGAAAATGTTTGGAATTCGTTTAGTGACCACCGCTCCTCATCAACCACAAGGAAACGGAATGGCAGAAAGAATGGTTCAAACAACTAAAGATTTTCTAAAAAAAAAAAAAATATTTCTGGCGATTGGAAATTTAAATTACCTAATTTTTATTATACCAGCACATTACTCCTAGCTCAACCACTGGCCTAAGTCCTAGCGAGATTCTCATGGGCAGGAAGATACAAATTGTGTTGGATACTCTAAATCCAGATTTGTTTTCAGAGTTGCAACTTAAAAGGGAAGAATCTACGACACCGTCTTCATTAAGTATTATAGTAGCGGTGATAAATGGGTACCTGCGATAATCTCTGAAGTTAGCGGGCTTGTTTCTTACAAAGTAGATTTATTGTCTGAGATGCAGAACTGTAATAATCAAAAAATCAGATAATTTATTTGATTGCGATCACTGCAGTAATCATCTGTGTAAAGACTGTGCTCAGTTAACTGAGACAGAAATTATATGTCTGAAGCTTAGTAAGCGAAAATTAATATTTCTATGGGATGGATGTGAAAAAGGTTTATTTAGAATTCCGGAATTTTTAAATAAATTAATTATTCTTGAACAAAAAGTAGAAGATTTACGGAAGAAAAATGAAGATCTTGAAAAACAAAAAAGTGCAATAGGTTGTGAATAAAATAGCAGAAATGTTGATAGGCAAAATAGATCACGAGATATTATAATACTAAATGATCAAGAATCAAATAGTAATTCATACACTGAAAGAAATGCAGAAGATAAAACCACTGTTGGTGGATTACTTGGGAATTTTGATATTGATTTAGATAATGTTAAAACCTTTAGACTGGGTAAACGCATGGAAAACAAAAATCGGCCACTTAAGGATTTAACGGGATATCGGGATGAAGCAATGTCTATTTTAAGAAATAGAACAAAATTACCATATCAAAATGTTCGGATATTTAGAGATCAAACACCAAAACAACGGCAATATTATGTGGATGTTAAAAAGAACCTTAAAGAAATAACTGAAAATGGAGATACCTCAAAAACAATTAAATATATTAATAACAAACCAACAATTGTAAATAAAGATAGAAATTCAAAAAGTAAATGGCACTTCGTCATTAATACTCAATTCTCAGATAATCTACTTAAAATGTTCAATGTATAATGTCTAATAAGTATCAATTAATGGCTGATGTGATGTGTTATAATCCTATGATGGTGTTGTTATCGGAAACTAGAGTAACTAATAATATGGAAGACAAAGAAATTGCATTTGATAATTATATCTTAGTAAGATGTGACTCTATTAGCAGGCATACGGGGGTGTGTGTTAATTTATATTCGTAAAGACATTGATTTTAAAACATACAAAGAATATGTATTGGAACCTAATTATTGGTGTAAAGCTGTGAAAGTGTTATTATTTGGGTCACTATGGTTCATAGGAGTGTGCAAGAGAGTGCAAGTGATGCAGTGTTTCTGAACAACTTTAAAGAATGGAGTGAAAACCTATTTAATACGAACCTATGATGTATTATAGCGAGAGATTACAATTTAAATTATGAGAATAAGGATAATTACTATGTAAAAAAGTTAAGTAATTTCATTAAGGTAAATGGTATACAGCAATTAATTACAGAGCCTACTAGAATTGTACAAAATAGTTCAACGTTAATTGACTATATCTTAACTAATGCTAAACAAGTCAGGGCTATTGTCCATCCGACACCAATAATAACTGATCACAATATTATATCAGTAGCAATTACTAAAGAAAATAAACACTATAATATTAATAACCAAATAAGTCAATTCAGAAACCTAAACGATGCAGCCATTCACCGAATAAAGCTAAGACTTTTTATTTATTTATTTATTTATTTTATTTATTTTACATACATCTATCTTACAGAAATTAATTCACTTACAAGATAGAGCTACAAACAAAGAAGATAAATAAAACATAACTATTATAGTGGGGGAAGTGAGAAGTGAGTGGTATTGTGAATACAATTCATTTAGCTAATATAATTTCTTTAATATTTTTAATTGAGGTGCAGAAAATGTCTAACTGTGTTTGAATTTTTGAGTAATTAGAACAGATTACATGCAATGGGGAGAATTTAAGAACATTAGTACGCGGTATGACACAATGAAACGTGATAGGGTTACGGAAATTAGAACGGGGTATAGAAAATTGTATCTGATAGAGAATTGTAGGGCAGTGAGATAGTGAAAGGATATTATTCAGAAATATTATGGAGTGCAGAAAACGACGGTTTTGTAACAAATGAACATTAAATGCAGCTAGTAAACTGTTATGTGGATATCCAATAGGTGGATAAATGCCTTGAGTACGCAACATAACTAACTTCAAAAATTTTCTCTGAACATTTTCCAGTAAGTTAATGTGTATAGCATAGTAAGGACACCATATAATTGAAGCATATTCCAGACGAGAACGTATATATGCATTATATAATGTTAGAAAAGTGGAAGGATTTGAGAAACTAGTTGAATTGCGGATAATGAAACCCATTGTCTGATGTGATTTTTTAACTAGATAGTTAACATGTTCAATGAAGCGCAATTTTCTGTCAAAAAACACTCCCACATCCTTAACATGAGATGGTCTATGAAGAGTTGTATCATTTAACAAATAATCAAATCTAATCGGATTATCAATTCTAGAGAATGTCATGACGTAACATTTTTTAACATTCAGCGGGAGATTATTGATAGTGCACCAAGTAGTTAAAAGATCCAAATTGGTTTGCAAAATTTCTACAATCCTCCTCTGAATTTATTTCATTGTAAAGTTTTAGATCGTCTGCATATAGAAGATAGTTTACTTTTAGTGTATCTCCAATGTCATCAATATATATTAAGAAGAGAAGTGGCCCTAGAATTGACCCTTGAGGCACTCCTGAAGTAACATTTATGAAATTCGATTTGTGGCCATGATACTGTACGTACTGTAAACGGTTTTCTAGATACGTGAAAATTTGACAACACAAATGTTGATATAATTCTGAATGATATACTAAATAATGTTACACATGCGTTAGACCATGAAGCTCCTATTCGAAACAAATTTCAACCACATAACTGTTTAAAGTGGTATGACAATGAAGTGCGTACCAAAGCTAATGAACGAAACTTTGCTTATAAAAAATTCAAGTTCAATAAATGTGCTGTAAACTGGAAAGACTATAAAACATGTAGAAATTAATTTGTTAATTTATTGAAAAGGAAAGTAAAAGAATTTTATGAAAAACAAATTGACAATAACAGAAGAGACAGCACTAAAATGTGGAAAATATTAAAAATGTTGGTTAGTAATAAAGAAAATAATTGTGACATACAAAGAGTACAATTTGAAAATAATCAACATAAAATCATTACGAGAGAACAAAAGGATATAACTGAACATTTAAATACTGAAGATATTGTAAGCAGTATCCTAGACACTAATAATCTATATCGACTAAACCCATTGCGCAGCCACGATGTCAAATTTACTAAATTTAAATTGTTAGCCTTACATGATATAAAAAAAATTGTGCATGATCTACCTAACAAGTGTAACTGGTCAGATACAGTAAACACAAAGGTAACTAAGGCAACCTTTGATGCAATTGGGCATGTTCTTCTTCATCTGGTCAACTCCTCCTTAAGAACTGGCAGTTTTCCAAGCAAGCTAAAATGTAGTACAGTAATTCCTATTCCTAAAGTTCAAAACGTCACATTAGCAAGCGAATACAGGCCAATAAACACATTTCCTTGTATTGAAAAAATATTAGAAATTGCTGTATATAACCAATTAATAAACTACGTGGACAGTAACCAGTTATTGGATTGTAATCAATCAGGCTTGAAACTGCTATTCAGCTAACTTTTAGTAAGTGGAAGCAATACATTGACCAAGATGAGTATATACTTGCTGTTTTCTTAGACCTTAAAAGAGCATTTGAAACAATAAACAGACAATTATTATTGACTAAGTTACAACAGTACGACATTGGTGGAACAGTGATAAAATGGTTGGATGACTACCTGTCAAATAGAAGACAAAAACGAAAGTAAGAAATTCAATATCTAGTTCAGTGCTAGTAAGAAATGGTGTCCCTCAAGGAAGTGTTATAGGACCGTTGTTATTTATTTTGCATTTAAATGATTTTCAGAGTATTGACGAATGTGAATTTGTTAATCTATATGCTGATGATACCCTACTTGTAATCAAAGAGTCTGATATGCAAACAGCAACAAATAAAATGATTAATAGCTTGAATAAAATTTATAGATACTTTCAAATAAACAAGTTGAAACTTAATACAAGCAAAACTGTGGCAATGTGGAAATACTAATAAATTAAATAAACTCGATAGAAATGCTATTACATTGAAGATTGGTCATGAAATATTACAAATTGTTGAACAAACTAAGTATTTAGATATTACGTTGGATAGTACTTTAACATTTAAAAATCACTTTGATTATGTTAAAAATAAAATTACAAAAAAACTATATTTCTTCTCAAGATTAGCACCTAAATTGTCTTTAAGAATTAAAATTACAGTCTACAAAACAATCATTCAACCACATTTTGACTACTGCGCAACAATACTATATTTATTTGACCAAAATAAGTTAAGTACTCTTCAAATACTACAGAAAAGAGGTTTAAGAATCATACTGGAATGTAGCAAAAGGACTAACATTCAAAAAATGTTAAGCACCCTAGAATGGCTATAGATTACTGAAAAAATTGAATATTTAACAATGATATTTATTTTTAAAATTATCAATGGATTAATGCCAAGTTATTTTGATGAGTTTATTGTTTATGCCAACCAAATACATAACCACGAAACTAGGTCACAAGGCAATTTATATGTTGCAAGGACCAAATTGAAAACGACTATGAATTCAATATTCTTCAAAGGTCTGATTAAATATAATACTTTACCAAAAGATATTCGAGACCGTAATACATTGACATCTTTTAAACGGGAATTAATGAAAAAAACTAAAACCTAACTAAAATGTAGGTACTTTATAAAATAAACCAAATGACCTAAACTTCGTAGGAGTAATTATATTTTTCAAACTTCTAGTTAAGTAATAGTTGCTTTTACTGATACTTAATTTTTCTTTTTGGTCTTGAGTAACTTCTAAGTAACAAGAAATGTATTTGTATTTATATTTACTTAAATTAAAAAAGCATGTTCTTTTTATTTTCTATTCTAATGTATTGTAATATTAGGATTACTTACTTTAAATAAATATTACTATTATTATTGAAAGTCCTATAGCAAATATAAATTTGTGTTATGTGAACGTGCATATCATACCGACAGGTTGTATATAAATAGACAAAAGTGTAATAAATAAATTATAGTAGTGTTAGTGTTGTTAAGAAGACTTATGGTTAAGGATTTAGTTTAAGAAGATATTAGTGCTTGTCAATAGCATTAATGTGATAGTGATTCATTGTTAATTGGACTGAAAACATCTATAAATAAGGCATATACTGTTAATTAAACTTGTGAATAGTGAATAATAAAGACCTTTGTTATTACTTGTTCTAAATTGGTAAACGCGTTAACAGTAGCCCGCTACAGTATTGTACCGGAACTAACTATACCTTACACTCCAGAAGAAAATGGTGCTTAACAAAGATGTAATCATATAGTTATTGAAATAGTTAGAGCACTCTTATTTGACTCTAGTTGTAACCTTTGTTTCAATTTCTTACCTTTATAAAAAATTAATGAGGTTAAGATTTTCTTGCTAAAATATAAATCGACTGCACTCTTATCTCAGGGACTGCAGTGGGATTCTTTGAATTGTTATTCCTACTAGTAAAACCATACACTTGATTTAATCCAAGTTAAATAAACAATAACACAATGCCACTATTTTAGTGAGTAGAAAAATGTATTATTAATAATTTTTTTAACCAATATGTACAACCTAAATTATACTTATAAATGTTTTTTACAATATTTACAGAATTGAAATGTTGCCACTTGAACAATAAAAACAAAAAAATTGCTGAAATGCAAACTGCATAAACAAATTGTTATATACTTTAATATTGAATGAAGTCGTCAAGCATTTTAAATCGAGCTCGTTTTAATTGTTTCAGACTTGTACAAAATTGAAGTCCCTAGATTAGTAATTAATTCAAGCAAAAAAATTGAGGTTAATGAAACTTCATGTGCTGCTTTAAAAAATTTTACAGTACTGTTTTAACTACTCACAGAATTAAAATTTTGCTATTATAAGAGGAATAAAATTTGTAATACCTGTTTGCGTGTTTGGTATGTAGATAGTTGTTGTCACCTGATAAATAAGTTGATAGCGAGGATACCTAGGGACCTCAACCAGAATTTCCTATTACAGCTCCAACAAGGACAACACCTGAGAAGATAACAGCTTAAAAAAACAATTGGACAGTGTGCACGGTTAACGGCTTTCCATAATTTACGATTCCATCACCAAAACGCATATTTGGATTCCAGGCAAAATAACTTATTAAACTGTAGATTGGTTATACTGACAATTGGTAACAATATTCTTCAGAAATGATGGCTGCATTGCAGGGTGCGTTCAGAGTGGCAACAAATGGTGTTTGAGATGTCCCAAACTTAGTGGTTAGAATTCAGCATATGCGAATTCTATTAAAATAATACGTATTTCTGATACCAGTCTGAATACGCCAGGATCAAAATTTGTTCCAAGTGCTTCCGGGAATAATTGATTATTGTGTACTTCTCGCAATAATTTAATGTCATGTGAACCTGTAACTAAATACTAAAGTGAAAAACCCTCATCAGATTTAACAATTTCAAATTAATAAAAGCGAAGTAAACTTACCCACGTTCGGCTTTGCACATTATAACAAAGTGAACAAACTAAGTTATGAGCACATAAGTACTGATGCTTTTCAGGCTAAGCTCAATTCACAATTAGGAAGACCCATTATCGTGCAGTGCTTAAATCAAAAAGAAAGAACAGAATTTGCATATTTAACAAAGTAGATAATATCCCTCCTAAGCACAGATGATTTCTAAAATTAACGAACAAAATGTTGTTTTCAACCAAACACGTTCCTACGAGGTGTGTATGTATGGTTGTCTATTTATCAGAATAAGTAGAATACATTGCCTAAATAACAAAATTGGCAACAGAAAAATGTAAACTGTTACATGGTTTACCAAAACCATATTGGGCTGTGTCCGTATCAATTGCCATCTACCTTAAAAGCAGAAACCCCACCGCTGCAGTTAAAGGTACGACTTCTGAAAGATTATGGACTGGCTCCAAAGTTAACCTAAGTCAGCTTAGAGAATTTGGTTGTCGTGCTTATGCACATATTCCGAAACAACAAATTTTTTATCCTAAATCTAAGGCTATGATAATAGTAGGGTACTGTGAACACAGTAAAGGATGCAGATTAGAAATCCTGATAATCCAGGTAAAGTTCAAAACACTAGGGATGTTATATTTCTAGAAAATATCATGCACTATGCAGATATTTCAAGTAACGAAATGGATTCAGGGACAAATGTTGAGACCGAATATGGTAGATGATCACATTATCGATGAAGGAATTATTCCCATGCCAAGTGAAGATGAACATATAGTTACTTCGGATACTCGTAGTTCTTCCAAACCGAACCAGGAAACATTTCCAACTACCTCCTCTGATAGAGTATGCCGTCCACCTGTTTGGATGAGAGACTATGTAGGTAATAAATCATGCTTACAGCTTTCTGTCACTAAATCACTCAAAGAAACTATATAAGTGGATGAGGCACTAGATTGTTATGATACGGATAAATGGATTAAAGCAATGAAAACTGAATATGATTCCTTAATCAAAAATGATGTAAAGGGCTTTAGTCAACCGTCTTAATGATGGAAACATAGTAGCTTGCAAATGGACCTTTAAATTGAAGAAAGACAGCGAAAATGATATTTGATATAAGGCTAGATTAGTGGTCAATAATTTTTACAATCATATTGTGTTGATTACCTTGAAACTTTTTCACCTGTAACTCATATATCTACCCTGAGGATGCTAATTATTGTCTTTGGAACTGGATTTATCAATAGAATATTTTGATTCGACTACAGCATTTTTACATGGTGAATTAGAGGAGCAGGTATACATGGAACAACACAAGTATTTTGAAAAACGTCGTGATGCATCTAAAGTATGTTTATTAAAGAAGGCTATATATGGCCTGAAGCAATCATCCAGAGCGTGGATCAAAAAAGTAATTAAAGTCCTAGAAGATGCTGGTTACAAAAGCTCATTAAATGAGCCATGTTTGTTTCTAAAGATAGAAAATAATTCTATAGGCATTGTTATTTTGTATGTGGACGATTTATTTATCTTTCACAATGATTTACAAGAGAAAAACCGTCTATTCCAAATTTTTAAAAATCGTTTTGACATTAAAGATCTAGAAAAAGCTCAAAATATATTAGATATGCAAATTTCTAGGAATGAGTCAAATGATGTTGTCTAAGCTTTAGCAAATGTGCTACATTAAATGCGTGAATGCAATACTCAAACTATAAATACCTTCGATAGCAGGACCATATGCGTAACAACAATTAATATGATATAATGCGTAACAGAGACTTACCAATTGCTGTAGATTATCACTTCATTCAACACGCAATAATATGGAACAAAGGGAAACAGGAGTGATATTTGGTAATTGGAGTATTATACTATTACGTACGGTCACTAGTTATAACCACTGGTGAGTCTTTGCTATATAATTAAACATGTGATTGACACATCTCAACACATACCAAAATTTAAACAAGTCGGTACAATTAGTAAGGTTCAACTAACTATGATTTTAAAAATGAATGAATTTTGTAGATAAGAACCAGTTTTATGTTGTACAATATAGACTGGATTTACCATCATTTATTTAGTAACAAATTAAATTACAATTGGCGCGAACATTCCCCCGGCCTGAAATCATGATAATTATTTCAGGATAAAAATTAATAGGATAAACTAAAACAATATACTAGCATTAACTGACAATTAACCAAAAATAAATGTTTTACCTAATGAAAATAAATATATTCATTTAAAAGGAAACAAAAATATAATTTTAATTTATTGAGCGGGCAAAGGACACAGCTTAACAACTGGCCTCTTTAAAACCGAATTATTAGTGCGAACTGTGGCGACACGCACCACACCGTCATGCCCCGGAAATACCTGTTCTATCACACCCAACGGCCACCTGAGTGGTGGGGTATTGTCCTGGTGTATAAGAACCAACGTACCAACTCGAACTGGATTCGAAAGGGTATTCCACTTTTTTTTAACTTGCAGTGTATGCAGATACTCAACATGCCACCGTTTCCAGAAATGCTGGACCATTTGATCGAGTAATTGTTTACGGTTTAAGCGATTTAGCAGTTTATCCAACACATTAACCGCCGATAGCGATTTTAAAGGGGTTAACGTTAAAAAGTGCGCAGGGGTTAAAGGTTGTGGGTCAGAGGGATCTGAACCCAACCATGTGAGGGGCCTTGAGTTAAGAATAGCCTTTATCTGACTCAAAACCGTAGAGAATTCTTCATAACTCAATATTTGATTACCCATAGTTTTATATAAATGCGATTTAATGCTCTTATTTTGAGCTTCCCACATTCCTCCCATGTGTGGAGATCTTGGTGGCAAAAACTTCCATTCGATTTTATTTTGCGTAAGATGAGTACCTATTTTTCTATCGAAATCTTCTGAAGTTACAAAGTTATATACTTCATCTAACAAGGCGCTGGCTCCTATAAAATTCGTACCACAATCGGAAAACATTGTAGCACATGGGCCGCGCCGCGATAAAAAGCGTTTAAAGGCAGCTAGAAATAGGTCCGCCGATAAATCGGACACTAATTCTAGGTGCACTGCCCGCGTTGCCATACACACGAATAAACATATGTATGCCTTTTGTGACCTTATACCGCGTTTTCTAGTTAATGTTATATAAAACGGACCTGAATAATCTACACCGGTATTTATAAATGGTTTAACCGACGCCACGCGGCAAACAGGAAGGTCGCCCATTATTGGATATGTCGGCAATGGGCGCCTTTTAAAACAAAAATTGCAAGTTTTTATTATTTTGCGAATTAAGCCTCGCACCGATAAAATCCAATATTTTTGACGTGAAATACACAATACTAAATGAGGCCCTGTATGCAAATGTAATTTATGAATGTGTTCAATAATTAGATTGGTTAAGCGTTCCTGCTTAGGCAACAAAATTGGATGTTGATGGTCATAGGCAATATTTGCGTTAGCCAAGCGACCGCCAACTCTAATAAGACCGTCCATCAGAAATGGGCGAAGTTTCTTTAATCGGAGAGTTCATTTCCCTTTCTCTAAAAGCATAATCTCGTCCCTAAACCATATTTTTTGAACAATACAAATTAACGTATGTTCTGCTTTAATTAAATCGCTAACCTGTATATTAAATCCTTTAGGTAATAATTTCAAGAATTTTAAAACATATGCGGTAGTATTTAATAATTTAGTCCAAGACGAGCATTTCGAAATCAATTCATAAAGTGGATTTTCCCAATGGCTATCAGGTAAAACGTTAACATGCAAAGTTGCAGATTTCTCTTCGAGGAAAATTGCATTGTTTTCTTGATAAGATTTTATTGGCCAATTTTTATTACCGGACAAAAGCCATTTAGGTCCAGTTAGCCAATGCGTTGCGGTTAATAACTGCGACGGAATTAATCCACGGAGAGACAATCGGCTGGATTCTCCGCCCTTCAACATGGTGCCAAACACGCGGTGGCAAAAATCTTGAATCTGGGACACCCTATTTGCAACGAATACACTCCACCGGTGCGGCGATGCGTGTATCCAACTAAGAACAACCATTGAATCCGTAAATGCGTAAATTTCATAGAGCTCTATGCGGGGAGTATAAGTTTCTATCACGTACTTTAGTAGCTTGGACAATAGAAGTGCAGCACAAAGCTCCAAACGGGGAATTGAGGTTATTTTTAATGGCGAAACCCTAGACTTTGCACAAAGTAAACTTATTTTGACTTTTACTTCAGGCGACGTACTCCTTAAATAGACTACGCCCCCATAACCTTTCTCAGAGGCGTCAGAAAATCCAATAATCATAACTTTCGAATTTTCAAACACTGATACGTGTCGTAACACTCGAACATTTTCTATCACATGAAGCTCGGAATAAAATCGATTCCAAAGATCGACAATTCTTTGGGGTGGTTTGTCATCCCAGCCAACATGAGCAGTCCAAAGTTCCTTAATTAATACCTTTGCGTATAGTATAACAGGTGCCAATAACCCAAGCGGATCGAATATCCGCGCGACTATGGATAATATATTGCGTTTTGAGCAAATGACATTCTCAATATTCACAGTAAAACAAAAGTAATCCGTATGCGGGAGCCATTGCAAACCTAATATTTTAGGCACACTGTCATCAAAAGTAATTGATTTTTCTAAACGAAAAGATTCGGGTATTTCTTGCATTAACTTGGGCGAATTAGTGCACCACTTTGCAATTTCAAACCCCACGGCCCTAAACAACTGTAATAATTCGGTATATAATTGCTTACCTTCTGATAACGAGGCAACACTGTGGACAAAATCGTCCATGTAAATGAATTTTAAAATTGCGTTAGAGGCTAACGGAAATGATTCACGTTCATCTAACGCGAGTTGTTGTACGGTGCGTATTGCCAGATATGGGGAGGACGTACTGCCAAAAATTAATCTTTTAAATTGATAAATAGCAATAGGTTCTTTTGGGGAAAACCTCCACAATAGCAACTGATATTTTCTGTGCTCGGTTTTACTAGAACTTGCAAAACATCTTCTTTAAATCGGCTGTCATTGCAATTTCAAAGATGCGGAAATTCAACAACGGGAATAATAAATCAGTCTGCAATTTTGGACCTGTGTGCAATAAATCATTTAATGATTTCCCATTAGTAGTCTTTGAACTACAATCCCAAACTACTCGTAAAGGAGTACTTTTGCTTTGCGGTTTGAGAACACCGTGATGCGGAATGAAATAACAGGGATTGGGTAGGTGAGGATTTACAAATAATTTCATATAATTGTTTTTAATATGCTCTTGCATTACTTGCGTATAAGCACTCTTAAATTCAGAAAATTTATTAAATTTGCGTTCTAGTGCCAGAAATCTATTGACTGCGGTTTCGTAAGAACGTCCTAATAATATAGGATCCTGTTTAAAAGGCAAACCTACTGTATAGCGCCCTGATCCGTCACGTTGAACGGTTGATGCAAAATGTTTCTCACATTCTGCGTCCTCACTACTAATTACATTAGCGTGCGGAACTTCTTCTAATTCAAAAAACCTTTTAACAGTTGTATCTATTGATTCAGATGCAAACGCACAAAAGGCTTGTGAAGAAATCGAGGACATTGCTACAGGTGCGGCTCCAACTACTAAGTACCCTAAAGAACTTTGAATCGCGGTTAAGTTATTTTCCGAATTCACTATTTTCGCGGTACCAATAACCATTGCAAAAATCTCGGCACCCAATATTCCTTCTATTTCAGAGGGTGTACAAAAAGCTGGGTCCGCGAGAGGTAATTGGTATAAATAATTAAGCGAGTCTACGTCTAATAATGTTGCAGGTAACTGATCAGTAATTTTATCAATTACGTATGCATTAGATGTTAGAGTAAAATTTGCATTAATTTTTGAACTAATTGTGAGTTTAACTTGCGATTTGATTGGATGCACCCGGCACCAATACCGGTTACCGAAGAATATACCTTGTACATAGACAACCCCAATTTTTACAACATTTTGTAGTTATAAAATTTGACATACTAGCCGAATCCACTAGTGCCCTTATTTCTACGTCCCCTTTAGGTGTGTCCACCTTAATCAATGCGGTAGGAAGTACTGCTACTTTATTTGGGATAGATTTAGAGTGTTGTTCTGATTGCGAAATTGAACAAAATGTATTAGTGTTCGGTTCTGGAACACTAATAACGGTCGGCGATAGACTTGAAGTACTTGTTTCTGGATTTTTAATACATACTGGCGTTAACTTAGGCCAATGTAACAAAGTGTTGTGACGCTTATAACAAACACCACAGCACTTTTGCGAATTACAAGATTTAATGCGATGAACAGAACTTAAGCAATTGACGCATAACCTTTTTTCCTTTGCAAATTTATATCTGTCATTTGGCGACATCTCTAGGAAGATATCGCACTTGTAAATAGGATGGGAATTCTTTTGACAAACAGTACATGAAATAATAGTACTATTAGCCACGAAAGACTGAAACTTTCCTAAATTGCGTATCAGGTTGTTTATTTTATTAACACGTGTATCTGAACGACACAAAATTTTACTTTGCTCTTTAACAAAAGTGAGCACTTCTGTATATGTAGGTGCGGTTGAATCTCTACGATTTATTTCAAATGATTTAATTGTTTCGTTATCTAATTTAGAAAGTGCTAAATAAGACAACATAAAATCCGCTAGATCTGGCAAGTTCAAACTTTTCAATGCGCTTACCGCTGTATCAAACTTCTCTAAGAATGCGTTTAAGTGATCACCTGATTCGGAACGGGCTTGTTTAAATTCTAGCATTGTTTGTATATAATGGTTTGCGATTAAACGTTTATCCTCGTATTTTTCAATAAGAGTTTTCCAAATTAGTTCATAATTTTCCGCAACAGGTGGCACGGTAGAACAAATTGTTAAAGCTTTTCCAGACAACCGACCTAACAAATAATGTAATTTACTAATTGGATCTAAATCCGCGTTTCCATGAATTAAACTTTTGAATGTTTGAAAGAATATTGGCCATTCCGCTATTTGACCTCCAAAAAATGGTAACTCCAGCTTCGGCAATCTTACTACGGTGCATTTAACCGGTTCGGTAACCAAAGTGGTTTGCTTTTCTTGAGGAAGCTGCTTGGCGGCTAGCATGCAGTATCCGCACAGTTCATCAAATGAGTCCAGAACATTAAAATCTGGCGTGAATGTTTTATCGATTTCTATCGAAATTGCGTTAAATCTATCGATTATACTATAAAACTCGGTTTTCGTTTCTTGAAAGGTTTCAAACCGTGCGCGAAACTCTTTGATGGCGGTTCTGTTTTGAAGATCTTTACTACAATCGTATAACCTTTGTATGCGCCTAAATAAGGTTTCCTTTTTTGCTATCAATATTTTCAGAGTTTCTTCCTTAGTCGGCATTGCAAAATGACGTATTCACTAGATACTTTAATATAAATTTTGAACTAGGAATATAATGCGTTTAAAATTATATAGATGCGTTAACAAATTATTGCAAAATTTAACTCACAAATTGTAAACAATCTTTTGTATGAGATTTTGTCTACAACATGCAAAATAAACTTGAGTTGAAAATTTATAAAATTGTGAACCTACTGTAAACAAACTTAACGTGCTTAGATATGTCAACCACTTTCCATAAGTCGCGATAACAAACCTGGGTCGTATGGACCAGATGTCTTTGAGTTTTAGCAAATGTGCTACATTAAATGCGTGAATGCAATACTCAAACTATAAATACCTTCGATAGCAGGACCATATGCGTAACAACAATTAATATGATATAATGCGTAACAGAGACTTACCAATCGCTGTAGATTATCACTTCATTCAACACGCAATAATATGGAACAAAGGGAAACAGGAGTGATATTTGGTAATTGGAGTATTATACTATTACGTACGGTCACTAGTTATAACCACTGGTGAGTCTTTGCTATATAATTAAACATGTGATTGACACATCTCAACACATATCAAAATTTAAACACGTCGGTACAATTAGTAAGGTTTAACTAACTGTGATTTTGAAAATGAATGAATTTTGTAGATAAGAACCAGTTCTATGTTGTACAATATAGACTGGATTTACCATCATTTATTTAGTAACAAATTAAATTACAATTGGCGCGAACAGATGTGATATATCATAATCAAAGGTCATATACGAAGGGTGCTCGATATATATCCTGACGTTTCTAACCTAAAGTTTTACATTTTTGACAGTATACATACTTATAACATTTTGCCATATGAACACTATTTGTTTTGTTTTGATTGAGTTGAAAATTTCGTCTCGGCCAAAAAATGAAATTAACTTGTGAACATTTTCGTGTGATGATTTTTTACAATTTCCAATGTGGATTATCTCCACAGCAGTTTCTGAATCAACTTATTTTGATTTTTGGGGAAGAAGCTACAATAAAACCACTGTATATCGTTGGTATGCTAAATTCAATCGTGGTCGTAGTTCACTAAGGGATGAATTTAAAGGTCGTCCAAAATTAGCTGTTGTGCTAGAAAACATCAATGCTGTGATAATGCAAAATCGTCATGTGACTTATTGTGAGATTCAGGCATCCCCAGGCATTAGTATGACAAATATACATTCGATATTACATTAATATTTAGTTGTGAAGAAGCTATGTGCACTTTGAATCCCACATAATTTGACAACCACTCAAAAAAAGACTCATGTCTATTGGTGCAAAGAAATGCTCAAAAATACGATTGTGGTGCATCAAACGCAGTATATAACATCAACACAGGTGACGAATCTTGGATTTATTCGTATGACCACAAAAGTAAACAGCAGTCGACTGTATGGGTCTTCCAAGATGAACGAAATTCAACAAAAATTTTCTGCACTCAAAGCACATCTAAAAAATGTTTGCCTGTTTTTTCGGAATAAATAGACATGCCACGACCATTGCTTTAGATGATCGCAAAAGTTAATTCTGCTTGGTATACAACCATTTGTTTGCCACAAGTTTTCGAAGAAAATAAACCGACGACTCGGAATCATTCTCCATCATGACAATGCGAGCTCTCACACATCAGCTCAAACAAGTGACTATTTGAGTACTGAAAAGATCGAATTGATGGATCATCCGCCGTATGGTCCTGATTTGGCACCTAATAATTTCTTTTTGTTCCCACACCTGAAAAACAAATTGCGTGGACGATTTCCAACACCAGATGAAGCGGGTTGGGTTGATGCATTCAAAATGCAAGTTTTGATGATATCTCAATCAGAATGTAAAAAATGCTATGCAAATTTCCATAATAAGTTGTATACCAAAAATTTTTGAAAATTTTTATCTCATCACCTAACCTTTACATTTAGGAATTTAATTATTGATGAACAACATGGTTTCTGTGTAGGACGCTCTACCACAACCAACCTACTGTTGTTTGTAGATTTTATTACTACTGCTTTTGAAAGAGGTCATCAGGTTGATTGTATTTATGGTGATTTTAGAAAGGCATTTGATATTGTCAGCCATAGACTAGTTTTGACTAAACTTGCAACAATTGGCATTGGAGGATTTTTGCTTAGTTGGATCTCTAGCTACCTTACTGGGAGAAGTCAGTTTGCTAAAATCCGAAATTTTATATCAAAGGAAATTGTAGTCAAATCAGGTGTTCCACAAGGTTCTCACCTTGGTCCAATCTTATTATATTGTTCATCAATGATATTAAATCAATCTTTAAGTTTGCAAAGTTTTTTTTGTTTGCAGATGACATTAAAATATATATGTCTATTTATTCTCCTGATGATCATTTGTTACTTCAATCTGATCTGGCTAGATTTTGTGAATGGTGTAATCATAACAAATTACAGCTAAGCATTAATAAATGTTATTGCCTAAGATTTTATAGAAAACATAATCCGTTCATGACATTTTATACTTTAAATAATCGAGTTTTAAAGATCTTAACTGAGACAAACGATTTAGGAGTGTTAATTGATAAGGACGTAACATTTGTTTTCCATATCAAAAACATTTCAGTCAAAGCAATGCGTATGCTTGGATTTATTAAAAGAAATACTAAACATTGCACAAATATTAACTCAATAAAAACCTTATACACCTCTCTGGTCCGTTCACATTTAGAGTATGCGTCGCCTGTCTGGAATCTACCATTGTAATTCTGACTTGATTGAGCGTGTTCAGAATAGATTTCTTAAATATATTTTATATAAGCTGAGTCTTCAAGTAACTTTAAATAACGAGCACAGTCATTTCAGTTTTGAATAAGGCCTCTCTATCTGATAGGAGGTTTATCAACGATATATGTTTTGTCTTCAATATCTTGAATTCTCATATTATCTGCCCTGAACTTTTACAGAAGATATATATACACGTGCCTCCTAAAGTTACTAGGAGTCATGAAATCTTGTTTATTGGGTTTCTAGAACCAACTATGGTTATTTTTCTTCTATTAATAGAATGTGTAGACTAATTAATAAGCATCATAATTCATTCCATTTGTTCGATTGTACTCTATATTCATTAAAAAATCATTACGATATGTCTCATTCAAATAGTGTAAGTTCTAGTTGTACATACATTACTATGCTATACAGCAATATTTTTAATATTTAATTACTATTTTGTTGTGTACTTCATTTTGTTTATACACTTCACTTATCTTACTGTACAAATTAATTTTATCAGTGCATATAATTTAATTTGCTAGTTGTTTAAAAGCTGCATAATGTTGTTTAAGTTACCTGTATCGATAATTATATTGTAATTTAAAATAATGGTGTTAACCGTATAAATATATATAAATAAATAAATAAATAAAAATTGGTTCCAACGTATGCAAAAGTGTATCAATCATTGTGGAGAATATTTTGAAAAACAGTAAAGAAGTTTTCACACGTTAAGTTTTGTTTTTGTTACTTATTCCCGATGCATATCGAGCACCCACCAAATTATTGACATAAGTGTCTGAATACAATGCGGATGTACCCTATCAAAATGCAATTGGTTGTCTAATCTATCTGGCAATAACTTTCCGTTCAGATATTGCTTATGCAGTAAAGAAGCTCTATATCTGCAAAGACATGGTAGAAATCTTACAGCTCGGATGAAATCCATCGACCTCCATATAGACAATGAAAGTGCCATAAAGATTGCAGAGAACCCGGTGTTTCATAACCTTACAAAACACATCAACATTCGCTACCACTTTATACGTGAGGCTGTTAGTGCCAGTAAAGTGAAATTAATTTTTAAACCTGTTACATGCCAAAATTGGCAATGCACATTGTTAAATATGTAAATAAATTCCCGCGATTATTTTTAAATAAACTGGTCAATTTCCGTCGTCCCCGAGTCGTGCCTGCACGGAGGGAATGGCGCAAGTGCGTGCGGTGTGATAGGACGTCATTAAACTACAATACATGAAGCCAAAAACATCTACCGGTGTTGCGTGTATGTCTTTTCTCTTTTTAGGATGTAGGTTCCCTTCTACCTTATTTTCGTGTTCCTTATACCTGGTTGTTCCTTCCCGTCCCACCTACGGATGAGTATAGAGGATGGACAAATAAAGTCTGACTCAGCATATGGCATGATGTGACCCACAATGAGATGGTCCTGGGATTTGGCGGTAAGGTGCGATTTAAGTGAGTACATTGCTTTTATTTATATTGTAAATGTAAATTTGATCATTGTATCACTTTTAAACGTGTTTGGTATTTGATACAAATGGCGTGTAATTTGCCGCATAATTATGTTATATTAAACAATTGCGCAATAATATGAAATGCGGGAAACAGTATCAAACCTACTAGTGAAATGACCGCGGATGCACTCAAAAAGGCTTGGGAAGAGTCAAGCATGAAAAATTTGTAAGAACCATAAGTCTTATAAAAGAATAAACTTCGTTTCTTTTTTAGTTCAAGCTTATGGGAGTGTTGGAACTGTAATCTTGACTACCACTGATGTAAATTAATGATGACACTGCTAAGTAGGCAGAGTTTTTATGTTTATCATTAATTATACTTTTGTTATAAAAATGTCATAACCTTTCACAAATAAGTTGTTCTATTTTGTAACATGTGTTTATTAAATCAGATACCAGATGACTACCACTCGTTTAACAGTTTGTACCTCTTTGCACTTTTCATCAATCCATTGCTCTTTAGTTTTCCTGCACTAATTGATTTATGTGAAGAAAAATCATCGATTTGCACAAGCAAAAGCGTAATACCCATGTGCATGCTGAAATTTCACAAATATTAAATCAACAAGGGTTAACTGATCGCTTAATAACTGGACATGACATTAAAATTAAGTTAAGCAGTAAGCTTTCATGAAACTGATTGTTTTGTTATTGTTTACTGTCTAAATTAGAGCTCAAAGGAAGCTTATTGGCCCATCAGGTGGTTCCAGATCTCAATGAACACTTTATGATTTAGTAAACAGAATAGTGGGATTGTCATGCAACAATCCCTCATTGATGGCGGAGTAACTGCCATTAGGTAAGTAAAGTTATTGGGATTTGATTTGTTTATATTCCAAAAGTATGATTATAGAAACAAAATCAGCCACTAGTGGATGATCAGTACACATGGTTTGAGGAAGAGCTAAATGAAACAGAAACACAGGTAGTTCACATGTTTTAATCAATATATATCCATTTACATTATTTTTTTTAGTTAGAATCGAGAGGATGCATCTGTCCACATCCTCGTCATGTAAAGCTCTTCCTCAAGCCGCTCTGTTACACCATCGTCATGCAGTTCCACATCTTACATGGGGATTTCTGTAAATTTAAAAAAAAATGTATGTACGACACGAAGAATTGGATAGACAGTTGCTTAATAAAATTAAAAGGCCAATGATTTGACTGAGTGTGATATAATTATGATCTAGTTGCCTGATGTTGTTTATAGACATTCACTTTCCTATCTGTCATTAGCTTTAATGTGTTTAATGTTTACTCTAATTAACTGTTTATTAAAACCTTAATAGAGGTTCTCCATTTGATTACAATTTAATAAACAGTTAATTAATAGAAATGGATCATTTTCATGCTCCGGAACGATTCGACATCGACCCGAACTCTATAAATGCAAATCTGGAGTGGGAACACTGGTATACAAAATTTCTTAATTTTTCATCTGGAAAAGAAGACCCTGATAAATTGCAAATCCTTTATAATTACATCTCTGCCAAAGTCTACCAGTATATTAGTGCTGCTGGAGCATATAAAGATGCTATTTCAATCCTCAATAATATATATGTGAAGCCAGTTAATGAAGTCTATAATCGGCATAAGTTAGCCACTCGAAGTCAACTATCTGAAGAAAATGTTGACCAATTTTTACAAGCTATAAATCTTCTAGATAAAGATTGTAAATTTAAAGCTGTTACCGCTGAAAAGCATCGAGAAGATTTCACTCGGGATGCCTTTATTTGTAGTTTATCTGATACCAATATTAAACAGAGACTTTTGGAAAGTCCTCTATTGACCCTAAGCGAGGCATATGAAAAAGCTCGATAATTAGAAATGGCTCTACAACAATCGATGCTTTATAATTAATCTCAGAATGTAAACTCTATATAAACTCACAATCCGGTCAATTATGCGGTTCCTTTGAAGCAAGAATTCAAAATAAAAAAGTTCCATATAGTGAAACTAAAAAAATATTAGCGGCTACTTATAGAAAGTGTTTCTACTGTGGATTTAAATGGCATATTCGATCCAAATGTCCAGCTCGAAATAGTCTTTGTAATATATGCCAAATAAAAAGTCACTACTCTAAGGTATGTAAATCACAAAAGAATGGGTCAACTCAAATCACGTATGGTAATCGATTATTCTCAATCAATAGATTCACTCAGTTAGATGCATATCCTCTTCCGCGTATTGAAGATATTGTAAATAGTGTGTCTAAATATCAAGTCTTCAGCAAAATTGACATGAAAAGTGCATATCACCAATTTCCCATCAAAAAGGAAGATCGGCCATATACTGTATTCGAAGCTTGTGGTATACTTTTACAGTTTAAGCGGATCCCCTTTGGAGTAATGAATGGAGTAGCCGTGTTTCAAAGAGGCATAGATTACATTATTCGCAATGAAAAATTATCAGATACATATTACTGACCTGGATGATATCACTGTTTGTGGTAGAGATCAGAAGGAACACGATGAAAATCTTCAACGTTTTATAGAAGCTATTCAGATATTCAACCTAACCATAAATAATGAGAAAAGCGAATTTTCTCTTCGTTCGATTCACCTCTTAGAATATTTGATATCCTACTATTCTATTAGACCTGATCCTGATAGACTCAGAGCGTTACATGAAATTCCACCTCCAAATAACACAACTTCACTAAAAAGAGTCGTTGGAATATTTGCACATTTTTCAAATTATATTCCTCGTTTTTCACACAAAATAAGTATCCTTTCTCATAGCAAATTCCCACTATCTCGTGAAGCTCTAAAAGTCTTCTATAGTATAAAAAAAGAGATAGAAAATACTTCGTTCGCACCTATACATAGTGGGGATATGTTTACAGTAGAAACTGATGCGTCAAATGAAGCAATAGGAGCAACTCTTTCACAAACTGGGCGTCCTGTTGCCTTCTTCTCAAGGACTCTTTCTCAATCAGAATGTAGACACTCGTCTGTAGAAAAAGAAGCATATGCGATCGTTGAAGCAACTAGGAAGTGGTGGCATTTCCTAATGAGAAGATATTTTAAGCTAATCACCGATCAAGGCTCTGTTACATTGATGTTTGATCTAAAATCCAAAAGCAAAACAAAGAACAAAAAAATGGTGGAGATTAGAATTACTGAGTTTTAGTTACGATATTATTTATAGACCTGGACCTCAGAATACTGCTGTGGATGCACTTTCTCGTATTTGTTCTGCAACAACTGGTAACAAAGCTCGATTTATGGATTTACATAATACTTTATGTCACCCTGGAATTACTAAAATGAATCATTGGATTCCAATAAAAAATTTACCTTATTCTATGGAAGATGTAAAGAAAATGACTTCTTCTTGTCCAGTATGTTGTGAAATTAAGCCTAGATTTTATATATTTAAGAAGGCTCATAAAAGCTACTTCTGCATTCGAACGCTTAAATGTGGATTTTAAAGGCCTTCTTCCATCCTGTACTAATAATCATTATATTCTCACAATCATTGACGAATACTCACGATATCCTTTTGTCATCGCCTGTCTAGATATGACTTCTTCAACTATCGTTACTGCTCTCAAAAATATCTTTTATCTCTTTAGGAACTCCCTCTTATATTCACTCTGACAGAGGGAGCTCATTTATGTCTAATGAATTAAAAATGTTTTTGAACTCTAATGGAATCACTTCTAGCAGAACTACACCTTATAACCCTCGCGGTAATGGCGTACAATTCAATTAGCTCTAAAATCCGAAAATAAAAATATAAATCAATGGAAAAGTGTACTTCCAAAAATACTACATTCAATAAGAAGCTTACTCTATACCTCTACAAATGAAACTCTGCATGAACGATTGTTCACGCATCAAAGGCGAAGTAGTAATGGAGAAATGATTCCAACGTGGCTTTTAAGTCCAGGTCCTATTTATCTATGACAATTTGTTCGTAATTCCAAATATGATCCCATAGTCAAAGAAGTTACACTACTCGAAAGTAATGCCAAATATGCTCATATTAGAGATTCTGAAGGAAGAATTACCTCTGTATCTATACGGGATTTGGATCCAGTTGGTAATGTTGAATATACTCAGATTGGAGATTCTGAAGGAAGAATGAACTCTGTATCTGCACGAGATCTAGCCCCAGTTCCTAATGTCCATATTAGAGACTCCAAAAAAGAAGTTTTAATTCCCAAAACTAACAAAATGCAATCAGACACTCGAATCACACATCGAATTAAATAATTTTCGAAACGTTCAACCTACTGTATGTAGAAGTTGTAGAACAAGAAGACTACTTTCTCACCTTCAAGAATACGTGTTATAATTTATAGGCAGGGGTGAATGTGATATAATTATGATCTAGTTGCCTGATGTTGTTTATAGACATTCACTTTCCTATCTGTCATCAGCTTTAATGTGTTTAATGTTTACTCTAATTAACTGTTTATTAAAACCCTGAGGTTCTCCATTTCATTACACTGAGCAGGAGTTGAATGACAATAAGGAAATGTGTCTAGGTCAGTTTCACTGTTTAACGGCAGTAAAAAAAGTGCTGAAGCATTATTATTGTTAACCAAAAATAAAGACTAAATGATAGAATTTATTATTTATTATTAAAATGATTAGAAATAGCATCTTGAGTTTGTGTTGCAGTATTGTCATTGCCAACGGTGGCTGTAAATGTGGGTTGACTTTTTAAGTCTTATAGGTTATCCAACCAATGGTCAGGGACCCCGTCATTGTAACTGTTACAAAAATTGCTTAAAATACTGCATACTTTAATAATCAATGGTACATTGTTGATATGCACATCTAGACCTTTTAAAAATCGTCGAAAACGAGCCTTAATCGCCCAAAAACATTTTCAACCACCCGTCGGCATTTTGATAAATGGTAATTTTTTTTTCTTTAAATGGAAATGATTTCATCATAAATTTAGAACGTTGAACTGACAAGTCTCTGATTAAAAACGCATGTTACGTTCATTTTTGGCAATAATTGGTTATTTTATTTACAATAATATTCAACTCAAATCCTTTGCTAATTAATTATCCGTTTATCTAAATTCCATGTTCACGGTTAAATAAAATCGTCGATTCATAATTAAAAAGAAATACGCTGGCTAATAATTTTTAACTAAAAAAATCCACTTTGCTTCTAAAACAAAACTTTATTCAATAAATTAAATATCCTGTATATTTTACTTGGTAAATACTTCCGCTAATTAAGAATAAATTCTACTTCCCAGAATTCCCTAACGTAAAGTTTACGCTATACTCAGTTAGTCGATAATGTGTTCCAAGTATCCGTTAATGGCTTCTAATGTGTTTTCCGTCAGAAGAATTCCTCAAATTAAAGCTGCGTATTATCCCAATATAAACTGTGTTTTTCCAGGTTAATCCTGAATAGAAATATTACTTGGAACTCTGGTCACTGGCTGAACGAAATTGATTTTATTTGCTTTCCAATCTACACAATGGAGACATGTGTAGAAATGTTTGGTTGTTTCTGTTTTTCGTTATGAAAATTTCGAGCACGCAATACAGCATGCTTGCTATTTAGGGTTTTTAGAAAATTGTATTTTTGGTCAAAATTAAATTAATTATACTGGTAATTGCCCTAGCTTCTTCCGGTGGCCTTAAAGCCATGATGAATTGCCGTCCCTTGCTGTAATGGGAGGCCAAGTGCGTTCTTTCTGAGTGTAGGCCCACCTACTCATTACCGTGTACCAGCTAGTGACAACCCCGACGTCAACAACTTCGAGGGTGGGTGTTTTCTTTCTCCATCATTTACGATTGCGACCATATCGGTTGGGATTTTCGGTTTACGCTCATGCATTCCTAAATTTAATCCATTCAGACGACAATTAGTGAATTAGTTTGAGATTTATTGACACTATATGAATGCATTAGTATTTGCTTTAAATAACTAAGATTGTACAACTTATTAAAGTGAAAATGATTTGAAGGCTTGCTGGCACGTTTCAAAATGTTATTGCCATTAGATGTATATGCTTAGTTTTAGATTTACCATGTTGATTTAGAGCTGTTGGTTTTAGAGAGGTAATTTCGCTTAATTTCTTTTTTCTTGAAATCTAGAGAGTAACCTAAAACCGGCAGCTAACCATTTAAAAAAAAATTGTTCTTTTGGTGGATATTTTCTTTTTAGATTTAGTGTGTAATTATTTATTGCGTGTACATATTGTGTTTAATTATAGGTTTCTTTTGTTGATATGTTGTGTTTTGAGTATGAATGAGTGTGTGTAATTTTCTTTCTTTATTTCAGGCCTCCCTTAATTTTTGTTGTAGGTATAATACCCCGCCCACCCGCCGATTGAGCCCGGTCCATTTCTTTTGTGGGTTTTTTTTCTAGGCTACGTCAATGCACGTAGCACACAGGTACACGGTTGTTAGTATGTATATATATATATATATATATATATATATATATATATATATATATATATATGGAATTTGACGATGTTCTAGTTTAATTGCAGAGCATTCGAAAATATGAGAATCATTATTACGTCCAAGAGATTCTACAGTTATGTATGTAAAATTACATCTGTAAAAATTCCTTTACTGTATTATTTAGTAAGCAAATTGATAAACTTACCTATGATCTGATACTGCTAGTAGTACTGCCGAATATCAACCTTAATAATTATAATAATCTACTGTTAGTCCTTTGGGTGGTTGAATCTCAATGTAACAGCCATCTTAAAATAATACAAATTTTATATCACTATTTTTGAAATTCGCCACTCATCAATAGCACCGGCACTTTAAGGAAACCACAGCATTTCAAATCCCACAACGATTTCTTTCAATTTTAAATTGGTCATAGGATATATAAATAAATATGTGCTTTGCAGTTTTGCCATTACAGCCTCACAGAAATCATGTACTATTTCCCCAACTATTGTTCTATTGACACCAAATAAATTAGCAGTGGTTCTATATTCGCCGATAAACATAACGTATATCGAGTAAATGCAATTTTTCTTTTTAATGGTATAACAGGCCAAAAGTGAGTGTCCTTTCGTGTCATATCCTTAAAAAGTTTAACTAATTTATTAAAGCCACTGCGATAGACACGGACATTTTCTCTGAACATACCATCAGTGTATGTGGAAACCTCTTATTCCCAAAATACACTTTTTCTTTCCTGAAAACAATAAGTATAATTTGCATTTCTTATTTAATCATTTACAAGCTTCCAGATTTGTCTATTCATGATGGTTTATCTCTGAAACTTCCTTCTGATTAGAAGCATACATATAAACTTTTTCCGTCGCAAAATCTGCGACTTGTTTTTTGCGATTGTAGTTTCCAGCATCATGTTCACTTCAAATAACTTGAATATGCCATAAATTGTTAATTCCTGGTACATCCTATAGGTATTAGAAGTATTTAAAATATAAATAAACTAAGTGTTAAGGTTATGTTTATGTGGCGGTACTTAAAGCACCTGAAACGGAATGAAATAATGCGTAATGGATTCAAATCTAATAAATATGATATCACCTGGCATTATTCCCACACAATTGCTTTCTTGTATTTACTGCCTTTGGTAGTTGGTCATTTCTATGGTTTTTACATACATTTTCCTTTAATGCACCTACATCTCACGCCATTTAGCGCAAACAATAGGCATTTTAATAAAGGGTCATTTACTGAAAATTGTCATTAGATTTCGGTGTGTCGAGGGTTTTATGGGGGAGTTTTTGATAGTACGGTCCTAAATCATTCTGATATTGTTGATTACAGAGTAAATATTTCATTTATTACATGGCAATGGATAGTCTGTAAATATATAAAAGTATGTGGCTGGGTATGACTGTATTAGCAACTTGTGGTTATTTTAATGCGATGTGTGTATATGTGTACATATATTGTGCGTATGTCCTTGAACGTGTGAGCGTTTGTGTGGGTGTGAATTACGTATAAGTATACTTGTGTATCTGTATATAGTAAACACGTGTGTGTGCGCGCGTGCGTGTGTGTGTGCGCGCACATGTGTGTATGTTGTTTGTATTGAAACCAGTTAGATATTTATTATTAGTTACTAGGTTACTCAACTTCCTAGTATTTTTTCTAAAGTTTACTGTTTTGTTAGTAGATATGTGTACACATCTATATATTTTTTATCAAATTTGTTTCTTTATTTAAGACTACAAGTTTATAAAATTTAAAATATGGTTTTGTTTGTTTAAGTGTTTTGCTAAGGCGCATAATTCATTTTATTAATCTTTATGATGATCTGTAGATCTTTATTGTACTTGGGAAGTTTGGTTTACATATGTTTTTGAGCAGGTATCGCATGATATCGCATATCGCACTATTGTGGATCGATTTATTTAACTTTTGAGTATTTTTATTTTTTCTTTTTTAAATATTGAAATTTGCTCATGTGTAAACTTGTCTGTTTGTGAAACTATGATATGTGGTTGGTTGAGTATTTTCATTAACTAAGTACAAACCGTCGTATACCAGGAAAGTTAAAAATTTGATTTAAGCTTCTGTTTAAGTAAAAGTGGTTCTGTATATGTCAAACACCTGTTACACAATACACCTGTTACACAATATTACAAATTTACAGACAAACTAAAAATACAACACAACTTAAAAAAGGGCACAGAGTATCGTTTTTAGAAAATATGAAAAGAAATAGATATAGTTGGTTACTTAATATTCAACTGCTAACCGAACAAATCAATTTAAGTAATTCTCTCCCTCTTTTTTTCTCTCGCTCTCTCTCTCTCTCTCTCTCTCTCTCTCTCTCTCTCTCTCTCTCTCTCATTCACATAGTTTTCTTTAACAAACAATATCCTCAAAGAAAGGAACTAATATACAAACATTACGATATAGATTCTTCTTAAGCTTCTTTGGGAATTAAACCACTCATAGTTTTTAAAATGATTTTTATTTACGTTTCGATCCATGACCTAGGATCGTTGTCAAAATAATAAAAACTTCAAGTTTGACGTTTATGACATAAATTGAAGGTTACTTTGATTTATTGATGTTTGAGTACACTAAGCACAAATTTTTAAAAATTTTTGCTTAGTGTACTCAAACCAAATATTTCAAACATCAATAAATCAAAGTAACCTTCAATTTATGTCATAAACGTCAAACTTGAAGTTTTTATTATTTTGACAACGATCCTAGGTCATGGATCAAAACGTAAATAAAGATCATTTTAAAAACTATAAATGGTTTAATTCCCAAAAAAACTTAAGAAGAATGCTAAGCAAACCACAACAAATATACAGGGATTAATTACGATATAGAGATACTTTAATATTGTCGGAATGGTTTAAGTTTAAGATCAAAAAAGGATTTATAACTACTAGATTATAATTCACTGAAACTAAAAGAGAGTCCATAAAAACCTTTCTTTCTAATTAGTATTTCCCTTCACAAAGCACTTCTTATCATAGTATGTACAAACTTGTACAAATTACGATGAATAATTTTTAATACCCCTCTTAAAACAAATTCAAATGTTACCGATCAGTTATGTTCAATAAATCCTTTTATAGTGGCCAAATTTACCGAAATTCGACCATCCTTGAATCAAATTATTCGTTAACCAAAAAAAAGAGATTTACACGCAAAATTTGTATACAATCTAATCTACTTAACTTATAAGAGGAAAGTCCTTTTAAAGATTTTAATAACAACGATTTACCGTTAAATTATGCCGATTGTTTTTTTTTGTTTATGTCGTAGCTTGTATCCATGTCCGAAATTGTTAAATGTAATTAAACCTCATGTATGTCTTCTCAAATCCATATCAGTACGGTTCAATTGTTTTAAAATTAAAAATTTATATACCATATCCTTCCATTTAAATTAAAACTATATTGTAGGAATTTATTACCATTATTTATTTTAAAAACTGTTTACTTATCTACTGTTAATTAACTACGTTATAGTTGTAAAAACTCATTATTATCGGTTGACTGATATCTTTAACGAGTAGTAAAACACTAACCTACACTAAACTCAACTCAACTAACGCATTCGCATTCCTTAGTTGGTTATATAGTATAAAATCTTACTACGTTATAAAATTTAAAAACATTCCTAGATTTCTGGTTGGTTTTTAAATGATCTCATTCGTGTGGATGATGTAATTGTCGCCGAACGTAACATTCTATTTCTTGTGGCAATAGTTAATTAATACATTTCATCCGCTTGTCTGTTATCTCTAAGATTAATAGCCGTCATTTGCTCATTTTACAATCGTCATCTACTTGATCTATTACCTTGTTGAATGAACGTTTCGATTGCTTACCTGTCATCTTGAAGATTAATAGTTGTCGGTCGCTCGTTCTAAGATTGTTATGCACTTGACTTATTGTTGTGTTAATTTATGAATAAATGTTGGAAATTTACTATCTGTAGTTATGAACAATCTAGATTTTTCTGGAATAATAAAATACATTTTTTAATTTAAAATACACGACTGCACGTTTTGTGTTTGGTTTTCAATTTAATTTTGTATGAAAATGAAATAAACGCGTTTAAATAGTATCGAGTAATTTAAGAAACACGCATTTTTACTTATGTACCATATTCTATTTCTATTTAAAGATACTATTAAGTTATGAAACATGAGGCTGTATAATAAACAGATTGTTCTCCAAATACTGAGTGTTTTTACACTGAAAATAGGTATTCATAAACATTTCTTTGTTTCTTCAGGTTTGACGTGTTGTATGTTCACGAAATACTGCTCAATGACCTTTACATGACCCTTTATCACGTTAGTATATATTTATGTACATGTATGCTTCAGTTTCTTTAAGTTTACAGCTCGGTCCGAGGATGACACTGTGAGAAAAAACAATTTCACCGGTAGATGGTAATATAGAAATTGTTTTAAAGGATAGTGATTTCATTTACTTTTTAATTATTTTAATATAGATTTGAAATCGTATCTCCCGAAGAACACGTCAAGTTCATAATACAAATGTAAAAACTTGAAAGCATCGAGCTTCATTGTAAATTTTTTAGATTTATTTATAAGCAAAATGTGAAAATATTGGGCTAGGTTGCAATACCATTCAGTACTTTAAAGCATCTTGCTTATCTTGCCATCAAATTCTGTATTTAATTAGTGATCATTTTTATATAATATCAAGAATATCCATGTATCAAAAGAGCACAATTATACCTAACGGAATATGTATTAAGAGCGAGTTTTTAAAGCATTTTGCTAAGGTAAATCTATTGGTGTATGGTCTGAATATTATTTATTATGACTAGAGCACTAGATGATACAAGTAGGTCGATTTGCCATTTTAGATCTCATTTACTGTTCAACGCTGCTTTGTTCATCTGTTATGGTTTAGAAACATATTTTTGCAGAAAATGATATGTTATGCAGCTGTAAATTGTTCTAATAATTCAAGACATGGAAATATAAGTTTTATAAATTCCTTACCAACGTAGAACGCCGGAAAAGGTGGTCAATTAATTGTAGAACCGTCAATTGGATTCCCAAACCAACAAACCTATTGTACAATGCATGTTTTTGAAAAGATTCAATTTAATTGTGTACAATAATATAGTTTTTTAAACAGGAACATTTTGAAGCGTCACAGTACGAACAACATAGAGTTGATAGTCGTGTTAAACTTAAACCAAATTCAATTTCTACAATAACTTAATATTATGGTGTTCTAAAAAGCCAACAATTGATATCCTAAGTATAGAATTGGAATTTGTCACTGTTTATGCCGCTTCTTGTGAAATGTTTACATTTCAAAATCTGTTAACTGATATATATATATATATATATATATATATATATATATATATATATATATATATATATATATATAGGTTATCATTGTTATTTAAAATAATTAAAGTATAAGTTGCTATGAAATTTTAAGAATAACCAAAGGTTCGGGTATATAGATGTAAAATTGTACTTTATTCTAAATCAAATTAGCGAAGTTATCGTTAAAGCGAACTGTTTGCACTAATTAACAGCTAGTAGATATTTTCACAGTCATTATGTTCTAAAACATACAATCTAGAGAAACGTTTGGATATTTCAGAAATAATAGTTTTTTGACACGAACAGACAAACTAAAAAATATACAGAACAGAAGTGCTATAAGGTTTGTACATATTGTTACATGTAACATAATAATTCGTACGCTGTAAAATTAAGACTGCGTAACGTTCCCATTATCAGCAATTACAGCTTTAATAGTAGTAATAGTGTTACATAATCACATACGTATTAATAACAGTCTGACTTGGGTGGCTTAAACTTTTTTATATTTACATACTCTATCCAGTGAAAAAGGATGATTTATATTGCTGCAAAAGGTTACTTTTAAATACATTAATGTTGTAAGTACATTTGCTGCAAATTTTTTGAAGTGTTGTCAATTAAAGTAGGTTATAGTTTATTGATCAATTATCTAAACATTACAGTTATTTACTCTATAATAAATCATCAAAGTTGTAAAAAGAAGTCAACTGCGTTTAAGTTTTTGTTTATAATAATAATTTTATGTAAATATATGTTCTATTTGTACATCTTATTACTGTAGTTTCTTTAAAGGTGTACATATAAAGTTGTCACAAGTAATCGGTACTGATTATGGATGGTAACGGCTTGTTGAACCAACAAGGCACACGATTGAATAGTACAGTAATAATATGATTATTATAATCAATAACCATTCAATTACTTCAGAACTAAGTTTGTTCTTTTGTGATAAAGCACCAAATTATGTATAGCCATTTAAATTTACTTTGAGATCTAAAATGATGGATCGTTCTGCTCCTATCATCTAATGCTTTAATTACAACTTATGTCTAATTGGTCAATTAATTTTTTTATGTCTGAAAAGTGGGTTCTCCTATGATTATCTCCCTTTACAATTCGTGATTTGCAAATTCTAAAATTGACATCCGGTCTAACCTGAATCGTAAATACATGATATTTTTTTGAGTTCAACTCTTGAGGAGTGGCAAGATAGTGACTTTTCTATATAATTTTTAATATTTTCAGTACCACTAAATTAAAATGGATCGTCTTCTACGCTTAGGTGGTGGAATGCCAAGCCTTTCACAAGCACCTCCGCCTCAAGATGCTCCAGTAGTAGACACCGCAGAGCAAGTATATATATCATCCTTGGCTTTATTAAAAATGTTGAAACACGGCAGAGCAGGTGTTCCAATGGAAGTTATGGGCCTGATGTTAGGTAAGACCATTTATAATATGTTTCTAAGTCTTTCAGTTTCAATATTTAGGCGAGTTTGTTGATGATTATACTGTTCGTGTAATCGACGTTTTTGCAATGCCCCAAACTGGAACTGGCGTCAGCGTCGAAGCTGTAGATCCTGTATTTCAAGCTAAAATGTTAGATATGTTACGTCAAACTGGACGACCAGAAATGGTTGTTGGCTGGTACCATTCCCATCCTGGTTTTGGATGCTGGTTGTCGGGTGTTGATATAAACACACAACAATCATTTGAGGCCTTATCTGAAAGAGCTGTTGCTGTTGTGGTAGATCCAATTCAGTCTGTTAAAGGGAAAGTCGTTATAGATGCATTTCGGTAAGAGATGTGAAAGTAATTTGTTTCAAATGCTGAAGAACAAAATAAGTAATTAAAAAGAATACATTTATAATGTATTTAGGCTTTTAATATCTAATGAAATTAGGTGTTTTACATAAACAGTCGTGTCTCGTATTAGTTTCAAAATGTCAAATATTAAGATATCTTGAGGTTGTGAATAACCACAGGTGTATGAGGTACGAATGTTTAAATTGCAAAATTCAAATAAAAGTTGATGACGTATTTTAGTTTCTAAAGGTCTTAGAACATCGCAATTTATACCAAATGATAACCTACAGGACAAGATCACAGTTTGATCCTGTAGGATCAGGGTTACTATGATAATAGTGTCAAATGTGCATATAACACTTTTCATATCACATCTATTAAAAGAATAATAAACTTCAAAACAAAGTATATTAAAACAATAGTTATTTATGCAACAAGTGAGTAAAGTAATATTTTTTTTCACGAGTAGAAAAATTTGACCGCACGAGCCGAAGGTGAGTACAGCAATTCCTACGAGTGAAAAAAAGTTACTTTACTTATACTATATTAGTATTCAAATTGTTAACATTTAATGAGTTTATAGAAATAATATCTTCTATAGTTGTAGCTATCTCCAATCATTTAAGAACAGTTTTGACAGTTTAGATGATTAATTGATGACATAGAGGGAAACATTCAAATCACACTACGTTTGCACAAACATTTTTAATAGCGGTAAAAAATGACACCCTACGACTCCTTTTTTAATGCAAAAGTGTGAAAAGTTTAATCGCTAGGCCACTTTTTTAATGCTTTTTGATCGATTCAATAATCATATACTTTATGGACGGAAAATAATTTTAAAAAACACGAGTTTTATAATGGACGTAGAAAAAACTTATTTATTATATATTTACTTAAGCATCGTGTGTTCTTATGTGTAGATACCTAATTTACCTAAAATAACATTTCTCTGTACTTGTGAAATTTAAAATATAAATTACTACATACTTTAAAGAAATGGAAATGTGACACATATGGTGTGCATATTTGCGATGTTTTTTTTTTTAATCTAACGCAGCACTATACAAGTAAAATAATAAATAAAATAAAAGAAATATGTAACAATAGGCAAATACTCACATGTGTTGTGTTTCAACTCAGATACCAGTAAGTTTTGAAAATCTTCAGGAGTCGGTTAGTGGGCCAAAGGCGCAGTCGATCTTTTGTACATTTTGTCTTTTGTGTTCCAACCCTAATGAATGTATAATGTTGTGTGACAGTAATTCTTTAATAATGTACAGTTCGACAAATTCACATTTAAGTTTTTCAGATCTCTCTCCTCTACTTACCACTAATTTTAAATTTATCACCTACCCTTCGTGTTTTATTTAAAACTGCAGTTTGTTTTTCATATTGCATCTAAGTCTGTTTACTACTTGATAGTGATCTACTGGAATGTAATTTGTTTAAGAGATAGATAAATCCGTGAAAACGGTTCGGATTTGTGGGGTCTGCCCTTCTGTCCAAAAACCAATTTAAATGGAGAATGTTCAGTCGATTTTTGTATGGCAACATTAATGACTAACTGCACTGTACTGATCCTATAGATGACCGCTAGTGAGTAGACATCGTGTAAGTCGTCTAAGCCTAATTTGCTTTATACTGAAAGAATTTGCAAATAATGTCTAATTCTGTTTCATTTGGTGTAGGAATTTATAGTTAACTAGAAGCGGTTTGTAGTCCCTACGGGACTACTTTGAGCGCCTCTACTCGCTTTGTGGACCACTCTCTTTACGCCCCACCATCTTTACGCCTCATCATCTTTACGCTTCACCATCTTTATGCCCCGTTCTCTCTATGCCCCGCCCTCTCTACGTCCTGCCCTCTTTGCGCCCCGCCCTCTGTACACCCCGTCTTCACTTCCCCTAGTAGAATTTATTAAAACGACTTTGAGAAGTTGAGCGAATCAAGATCATCTAGCTGTAGTAGACTTTGTCGAAATCACTTCTGGGAGTCAACCGAATCAAGATCACCTCGCTCAAGTAGACTTTGCCGAAATCACACCGGGAGTCGATCGGATCAAGATATATTTCGCTCTAGTAGACTTTGTCAAAATCACCTCTTGGAGTTGATCGGATCAAGACTACTTCGCCCTAGCAGACTTTGTTGAAATCACTTCAGGGAGTCGATAGGATCAAGATGCCCTAGTAGACTTTGTCGAAATCACCTCGTGGAACAATCGGATCAAGACCACTTTGCCCTAGTGGACTTTGTCGAAATCATTTCCGAGAGTCGATCGGATCAAGATCACTTCGTTCTAGTGACCTTGTCGAAATCACTTCGGAGAATCGATCGGATCAAGACCACTTCGCCCTAGTAAACTTTGTCAGAATCATTTATTTATTTATTTATTTATTTATTGAACATAGCAACCAACAGAATATAAGTTCCAATAACAGGCTGCTTAACATAAAGGGATCGGACGAATATTAGTTCAAACACATTAGTAACATGTTAGATTACAGCACATAAATCACTAAATAAAAACAAAGAAACTTAAGAATAATATACAAACTACAAATTGCAAATTTCAAATAAACCATATGTTTTTTAAAATAACTAACACAAAGTATTCCAATTCATTACAATTACAAAGTATATTATGTTATATTAGGTACAAGGTTAATCTAGTACTTAAACAAGTAATTTAAATTAGGCTGGTCTTGCTCATACGATAACAGTAAGCAAACTTCATTTTTGAACTTTGCTTTTGAAACAGTCAAAAACCAATCAACTGCATAATTTGTGTTATTTAAGGCTTTACAAATTTTATAATGAGGGGAATTGATCATATTATCAGTGTGTATTTTTTGGAGTGTACACTAATTCAAAAGACCTACTACACAACCTCGGAACTACAAAATAAAATTTACTAATAAAGTTCAGATTAGAATCAAACTCCGAATGAAAAATTGAAAAAGCAAATGTTAAATATTTTTCCAATCGAATGTTTACATTTATTGCTTAGTATTGCGCTTGTGCGCCACTTCCTTGTTTTGTATTTAAAACCGCTTAACCTCACTTTAACTTGTATGTTCACGTCAACACGTCAAGCCGTGTTGAAGCTTGTTATCTTTAAAATAAACTTTACTTCTCAAATAGTTGCTCTCTTATGGTAATTTCCTACAATTTCTGGTTCTTCGTACACGGATTTGATAACCATCTTTACGAAATACATCCATTGCTGCAAACTAATAAAACACTTGGATTATCGATTATTCAGCACAAGGTTACAATCGACCAGTCAAATAGTCAAATCACAAGCAACATTCAATGCAGAAATCGATTACGGCACAACTGGCTCATCGCACATCACGTAAACAGGTCGTATATCGCTTTCACTTTTTATCCCTTATAATAACAATAACACGTTACCTTACTAGGTCCTTGACCTTTACATTAAACTTAATTTTGCTTCCTTAAACTTAAGGTTACTTGCAAACAGAAAACATACATTACATTTTAATTGATTTACTAACAATTACAAGCACGCTTTATATAATATACTTGAAATATTTATTTTGCATGCACGCTTGCTTACACGTAAATTGTATTAATTATCTTATTTACAATGTCGCAAGAACTTTCAGTTTTAACACGAAAACGCACTAGCATTAAAAGCAAACTTATTACATTTAAAAACTTCATAAAATTATTACCTGACGCTGCTTATCCTATTTCACCCGACGCTAAAAATTCTATGCAAATTGACGCTATACAACTTGAAATTTGCGCTACGCTAGCGGAAGAATTACTTTCTAAATATGATGCTGTTCATTTGGAAATTATAGAGGTTGATACAGAAGCAAACTTGCAATTGCACTGTAATGACTATACAGAGTTTGAAAATAACTACTTTGAAAGCCTTGCTAAAGCTAAATCTTTACTTAAAAATCTTAATCTTGCCTTGACTTCTGAGGTACAATCAAACGCTAGTAACGATTTTAATAACTCTGAGCGCCTTATGCCAATATTATCGCCGCAACTATCTTCGAATATAAACCATGTTCAAGATAATGTGCAAACAATTAACCCTACTTTTTCTCGTGAATTAACACAAAACCAAAACAATATGCTGCAGCAAAACTGCGAAACTCGTTCTAGCTTGGTTAAACTACCAACGTTGCAGATGAAAACCTTCAACGGTGATCCACAAACTTTCTTAAGCTTCTTTGAAAGCTTCAAGTCTCTGGTTCACAACAATGATGCCTTTGATGACGTCACACGATTTCTATACCTTAAATCTGTCTTAGGCAACGAACCTTCTAAAGTAATAGAATCGCTAGATGTAATTCCAGCAAACTACCCTGTCGCATTAAGCTTACTTGAAAGGCGATATAAAAATACGAGATTTCTTATCCACTCTCACATAAAGGGAATATTCGAATTTCCTAAAATAACGAAAGAATCTGCCTCATCTATTAGGCAACTTGCTGATTCGATTCAAGCTCACTTGAGAGCACTTCAATCACTAGGCGAACCAATTGACTCTTGTGTCAGCTTTATTCAATATCTCATAACGGACAAACTTGAATACAACACCAAACGCGAATGGGAGATTGAATTTTCTAAACTTGATGTTGCACCTTCTACAAACACGTTAATTGACTTCTTAGAGAAACGTGCTAGATTACTTGAAAAGATAGACAAACCACATAAGCAGGCAGAATCAAGCATACAGCTGCATCACGCACGTAGCCCTAAACAAGGCAAACCACAATATAACTTGAACAAACAGTCATTCGTTCATGTCGTGTCTAAACAACACTCTACTTCAGAACATAACTGTCCTCTATGCAAATCTAACCACAGAGTAATGCACTGTCCTACGTTCTTGGAATTATCACCTCAATTGCGCTATAATAAGGCAAAGGAACTTAACTTATGTACAAATTGTCTACGCAGTGGTCATCTTATACTTAACTGCAAATCAGGTAACTGTAGAACTTGCAATAAAAGACATTCAACACTTCTACATGATCCCAATTCAAAACTACCTGACTCTAATTTACCAACGCATGGCACGCAACTTGTAAATCCCACTTCACAACCCATAACTTCATCTCTCTCATCTCGTACTTCTACCGCAGGTAATTTTATACAAATCCTTCCAACTGCTATCGTGTATGTTGAGGATACCTTTGGAAAACAACATAAATGTGTTGCGCTCTTAGACTCTGGATCTATGAGATCTTACATGACAGTTTCACTATGTAATAAATTAAAGCTGCCGGCAACGCAGGCAAATATTCCCATATCAGGAATTAATCAATCTAAATGCCACGTATCTGAAACAGTACTCGCAAAAATCAGATCGCTTAACACTGACTTCACGACTACATTAGCATTTCTGCTTCTCCAAAACATTTCTGGTGAATTTCCCGTCATCTCGTCTGACACAAACTTTCTGAAAATACCTGAAAATACAAATCTTGCAAATCCTGATTACCAAAACAAAACGAAAATCGACTTATTGCTTGGCGTAGATATCTTCTGGCGAATACTATCACCTGATCAACCACTAGCTACACAGTATCCTTATCTTTGGAATACCAGGTTGGGTTATGTTGTTACAGGAGAATTCCCATTGAACGTTCAGCAACCCGCTACTTCATGCTTTCTTACGACTCTTGATTTATCACGTCAGCTCACAAAATTCTGGGAACTTGAAAATGTCTCGTCAACGAAGCCTCTCTCACTTGAAGAGCAGCAGTGTGAGTCACACTTTACTCAAACTCATACTCGCAATCCCGATGGTACCTTTACTGTTTTCATCCCTTTAAACTCTTGTCCAAGCGTATTAGGCGAATCTAGGCAAAATGCACTCAAACAATTTCTTTCACTAGAGAAAAGACTCGAATCAAACTCTAAACTCAAATCGATGTATTCAGACTTTATGAATGAGTATGAGAGACTAGGTCACCTGACTCTGGTAAAATATCCCGATGATGCTTCTTTTCAATATTATATTCCTCACCATGCCGTTCATAAAGAATCTAGCTTAACGACTAAACTTAGAGTTGTCTTCAACTCCAGCAGTCCCACTTCTACGGGCATCTCCTTCAATGATATACAGCTTAATGGCCCTGTCCTTCAAGATGACTTGTTTTGTATTCTACTACGATTTCGACGCTTCAAATATATACTCACCAGTGAGTGCGCTAAAATGTACCGATCAGTCTTTATTGAAAAATCACAACGTTCGCTCCAGAGAATATTTTGGAGACCAGATTCAACTAAACCATTAGAAGTTTATGAATTATGTACAGTCACCTATGGTGAAAAATCATCAAGTTTTCTTGCAATAAGGTGCCTCTTTGAACTTGCAAATCAGTGTGAAATTGATCACCCCAAAATATCAAAGATAATTCGCAGCGATATGTATTGTGATGACTTACTCACTAGCTGTGAGAACTTTGAAGTTGCTAAATATGTATCTACCAATCTAACAAACATACTGCGCTCTGGCGGTTTTGTACTCCATAAATGGAACTCGAACCATCCCAATGTCCTATTTGACATTCTTTCGCCTGATATTCCCAATAATATCTTGAAATTTGGTCCTAACGAAAATTCAAAAACCTTAGGTTTACTCTATAATAGTTATTCAGATCAACTATTCTTTGAAATTACTGTCTTCGAGAAAATCTATAAAATGATTACGAAACGAACAATTCTATCTTATATATCTATGATCTTCGACCCTCTAGGATTGCTGTGCCCAGTTACGGTGACTGCTAGAATCTTAATGCAGCAGTTATGGCTCAACAATTCACCCTGGGACCAGGCCCTACCGCTTGCATTACAATCACAATGGCAGCTCTTCTGTCAAAATCTGTACTCGTTAAACAGCCTTCGCATACCAAGGCAAGCCATTTGCACTTCCTTTGAATCCGTTGAAATACATGCGTTTTCTGATGGCAGCAAAGTTGCTTATGGAACATGTTTATATCTCCGATCATTTAATGACTCTGGTCAAATCACTGTTAATCTTTTATGTTCAAAGACGAGAGTTGCCCCTCTCAAGTCGATAACGATCCCAAAGTTAGAACTTTGCGGAGCATTGCTAATGGCTCAATTAGTGGACAAGGTAAAGCTTGCTCTTGACATTACCGTTCGCTCAATTACTTATTGGATTGACTCCACTATTGCTTTGGCATGGATCAATACGGAACCACACTCCCTGGAAACATTTGTGGCCAACAGAATTTCACAAATTCAGTCGCTTACTTGCACATCTTCATGGAAGTATATCCCAAGCGAACTAAATCCTGCTGACTTAGTTACTCGTGGGATATCTGCCACTAAACTATTTGAACTCACTCTTTGGTGGAACGGACCTGACTTCTTATCAAGGTCTGATGGAGAACTTCACACTTTTACTGTTTTCCCGTCTGACAAAATCATAATAGAACCAAATCTTATTGTCTCAGATGTATCTGTTACCTCGCATGTATCATGCATAGCATTTGAACGATACTCAAGCTTGCACAAACTTCGAAGACTATTCGCTTATTGTTTAAGATTTATAACTAACTGTCGCTCTTCTGTGCAAGATAGAACACTCACAAACCTAACTGTACTGGAGCTTCAAAACTCTCTCATTCAATTAGGTAGATTGTCTCAAACGGAATCTTATCCTACTGAAATCGAACTTTTATCTAACAACAAGACCCTACCTAAAAGAAGCCCTCTGTTAAAGCTAAACCCCTTTTTTGATACTTCTTTGAAAGTATTGAGAGTAGGAGGTAGACTTGGAAATTCAACTTTCGCTCACGATAAAAAACATCCAATCTTAATCTCATCGAAACATGCTTTCACTAAACTACTATTTCAAGCAGAGCATATACGATTATGCCATGCTGGTCCTTCGCTTCTTCTCAACTCCATTAGAGAGCAATTTTGGCCTGTAAACGGTCGCAATCTTGCCAAACAAACTACTTTTCAGTGTATACCTTGCTTTCGCACTCGACCCAGGAATACTCACAATCTCATGGGGGACCTCCCAACGGATAGGCTAAGTATTCAATTCCCATTTGCAGTCGTAGGCACTGACTATAGTGGCCCATTCACTATTAAGGATAAAGCTGGTCGAGGCTGGAAACCTATAAAATGTTACATATGCCTATTTGTGTGCTTCAGCACAAAGGCCATGCACTTAGAGCCTGTGACAGACTTGTCTAGTGAGTCCTTCATGCTCTGTCTCAGACGCTTTGCTTCTAGGCGTGGAATGCCCATTAAAATCTATTCAGACAACGGTCGCAACTATTGTGGAGCGAAATCCATGCTAGATGACCTCGGTAAATTCTTAGTGAACAACCATTAAGACTTAATGCAGTTGTCCGCGAATGAAAATTTTAATTGGATATTTTTACCACCTTATTCACCATGCTTGGGTGGATTATGGGAGGCAGGTGTCAAATCTACGAAAACACATTTAAAAAGAGTACTTGGTAATGCAACATTAACACTAGAACACTTTTTAACAGTACTAACTCAAATTGAGGGAGTCCTTAATTCTAGGCCCTTGCATCCTCTTTCCTCTCACCCAAACGATTACCTTGCTTTAACACCTAGTCACTTTTTAATCGGCCGCTCTATCATTACTGTGCCAGATGCCGACGTTACTCATATTCAGTTAATTCGATTGTCTTGCTTTCAAAGCATACAGCAAATTCTTCAACATTTTTGGACCCGCTGGTCACAAGAGTACGTTTCGGAACTCCAAGTCCGCACCAGATGGCAAACAAGGGGATCCAACATAGAAGAGAACACCCTAGTGCTCATAAAAGACATTAATCTTCCTCCTACCAAGTGGAGACTTGGAAGAGTAGTGCAATCTATTCGAGGCAATGATGGTATCGTACGTGTGGTACGACTTCGCACCAGCACCGGTGAAACCACAAGGGCTATCTCCAAGGTCTGCCCACTTCCAGTGAACTCAGATTCAAAGACACTAACATGCGCTTAATTGTGCAATTATATTACTTAGTTTGTATTCATTTTTTCCCTTGGATGGATCTGAATCCTTCCAACGGGGGGAGTATGTTAAATATTTTTCCAATCGAATGTTTACATTTATTGCTTAGTATTGCGCTTGTGCGCCACTTCCTTGTTTTGTATTTAAAACCGCTTAACCTCACTTTAACTTGTATGTTCATGTCAACACGTCAAGCCGTGTTGAAGCTTGTTATCTTTAAAATAAACTTTACTTCTCAAATAGTTGCTCTCTTATGGTAATTTCCTACAGCAAACATTAATATTTTTAAAAATCTTCTGCGTTCTAAAGATAAGTATTTAAATCTACTCACTAATTCAGAATATTTCATAAATTGTGGATAAATTCCAGTTTCATGAAACATCAAATATTTTAGAAATCTTTTTTGAACATTTTCAATTTTCGTTATGCAATTATTGTATTTAGTGGACCAAATAATAGAAGCAAACTCTAGTTTTGACCGCACATATGCATTGTAGAGGGCTTCATAAGTTGAACGCTGTCTAAAAGATTTGGCATTCCTCATAACAAATCCCAACATTTTGTAAGATTCATTTACCATCGCATGTAAGTGAAAAGTAAATGTAAGTTTACTATCTAAAATAATCCCCAAATCATTTATTTGGGAAACTTTGTGTAGAGTATGCTGGTCAATTGAATAATTAAAGTTAGTAATTTTTTCTTACTGAATGTAATTGCTCTACATTTAGTATAATTCAAATATAATTCATTTTTATTACTCCAAGCAACTAAATTTTGTAGATCATCGTTCAATTCAGTACAATCTTTAACTGAAAAAATATTTCTCCAAATTTTAAGATCATCTGCAAACAACAGTGCACTACTTTTTGTTAAAACATTGGGTAAGTCATTTATAAAGATTAAAAATAACAGTGGTCCAAGATTAGCACCCTGTGGAACACCCGAGTGTACAGAATATGGATCCGATGATTCATTTAAAAAACCAACATATTGTCTCCTCCCTTGAAGATAAGAAAGAAATAATTTGCAAAGATCTATAGACACCCCAAAACTATACAACTTGGCTAAAAGTAATGTATGAGAGACTTTGTCAAAGGCTTTTTCAAAATCAAGATAGATAGCATCTGTTTGAATATTATTATCAAGCGCTTGTGCTAGCTCTTGAACGAATATATATAAATTAGTTTCTATTGATTTTTGCGGCATAAAACCATGCTGTAGCACTGAGATGTACGGTTGAACATGACACTGAATTAGATATTGATATTGGCCTGTAATTTACAACATCGTTTTTCTTGCCTTTCTTAAAGATAGGGCAAACTTTAGTAACTGTCCACTTTGATGGGTATGACTGTGTTTTAATAATACAATTAAAAATCATCAACAACGGATAACTCAAGATTTGCCAATAGGCTTTTATAATATAAGATGGAATTTGGTCTGGACCTGCGGCTCTTTTGGGCTTTAATCGCTTTACAGCCTCCTGTATATCATTCAATGTTATTTCATTTATAGCTAAAATGTCAGCCGTAAAATTCTCTTTAGGATCGAAAGTCACAGATGTATAGTTAGGTGAATTGACACTGTATACCGATTTGAAATATTTAGCAAATGCATCCACCACTTCCTTTGACGTATTTAAATCGAATTTAAATAAGTATCTGGAAAGGAATTGCCTACGTTATTTTCGCGTTTTTGTTTTAAGTAAGACCAGAAAGAAGAAGCATTATTATTAATATTATTTTCAATTAAATCCACATGATTCCGATGACAGTGTTTGATTTCAAGCTTTATTTGTCTACGCAATTGATCGAACTTTTCATAGTCAGTATTTTTCTTGTAACGCTTCCAAAGCTTATGCAGGCGATGTTTTGCTTTGATTTTAGCAATTAATTCGGGTGTAAACCAAATGGGGTAGTTATATCTATGTTGCCTTGTTTTAGGTACAGCTACATCCAATGCTAGAAATAAGAGTTGATAAAACCGATCTGTTTTTTGATCAACGTCAGAGAAGAGGTTTATAGAATTCCAATCCGTAGCATTCAAAATATTATAAAGAAGATCATAATTTGCACGCTTAAAATTAAGTTGAGGACCAGCAAAGCTAAATTGTTTTGACTCAATTCTCGCGTTAATAGATATGATTAGAATAGGATGGTAATCATCCACTCTTAATAAGGGATCTTCGCATCCAGAAATGTCAATTAGTACATTACAAAAAACATAGTCAAGTGTCCTTCCTAATCTATTTAGTTCAGCATTGTATTGGGTCAAATTATGGAAGTTTGCAAAATTAACTATTTCATGTTCGATGTTCGATCTAGGATTTGACAAATCATTTTTTAGATAGGGCAAATTGAAATCACCTGCTATGAGCAAGACCCCAGTGATAAGTCTATATTTATTGTATAAATTATTGTAAAAGGTATTATATGTGGTTATGGCAGAGGATGGGGGAGTGGGAGTCGATCGGATCTAGATCATTTCGCCCTAGTAGTCTTTGTCGAAATGAGGATAAACTTCGTAAATCTCCAGGGGTCTCAACCTTGAATATTTTTTGTTTGAATATTCAATCATTAAGCAATAAAATTAATGACATGGAAGCATTTTTTATCTCTAATAAAATTAAATGTGACGTATTATGTTTAACTGAAGTGAACATAAAGAATGATGCTCTACATTTTGTTAAAATTAATAATTTGGTACCTATATCTAGCTTTGTCAGATCTAAATTTTCTTGGGGAGGAGTGACTATTTTTGTAGATGAGAAATTTTACGCCACTCCTAATGTGTTGGAGTCAATCAATAAATACTCAATTGAGTTACATGCGGAATTATGTGCAATACATTTTAATCGTATCAATCTTACTATTATTACTATTTATAGATCCCCTAATAAGGGATCAATTGACATATTTTGTGAAACGCTTCACAGAGTATTTAAGCGCCTTGGTTTGCCCTTTAGGTCTCACCTCTTGGTCTGTGGTGATTTTAATGTACATTTTGAATCTACTGAGAAAGCAGCTATAACACTGATTGATTTTTTTCTTTCCTTTGGCTTGTACATTGTTAATAAAACAGCTACTCGTCTTTCTCATTGTCTTGATACAATCTTTACCAATATTCCATCTCTCTCTTGTAGAGTGGTTAAGACTCGCTTGTCTGATCATTTCGGCCTTGCCACTCAATTAAATCTTAACGATAATGTTAAAGTTGTTAATCATCATAAATCTTATCGACCTTATACAATATATGGGAAATTTAAATTTTTTAATCATCTCCAACTAGTTAACTGGAACTTTATTGATGATAATAGTCTGTCCATTAATGACAAATTTTCTAACTTTATGTCTATAATTGCTTCTGCGGCTGATCTTTGTTTTCCTATCAAACACTTAAGGATATTGAATAACTGTTCCAAAATAGTTGTCAATTGGTTTACAGATGACCTATGAAAGATGCGTGATAATTACTTACTTCATGTTGAATTCTATGATGCTTTTCCTAGTGCAGAACTCAAACTGCATGTTAATAAGTTAAAATATGCTTATCGTCATGCACTCAAAAATGCTAAAATTAATGCCTATGACAACTACATTCTTAGAGCTAAAAATAATAATAAAAGAAAATGGGATTTGATTAATAATTTCAAAGATTCTAAAAATAGAGCCAATGATATGAACACTCGTTTCTCAGCCGATGACTTTAACTATTCTTTTATTGATTCTGTTGCAGAAATTTTATCCAATTTATCTAATACTAACACCAGTACCACAACTACTTATACACATTGTTTCTCTGGTTTGGTACCCTCTTTCCATTTTGAAGAAGTTTCTTTCAACTACGTACGAGATGTTATCTTAGCGATGAGGAATTCCCGATCGAAGGATTTGTTTAATATTAACATCTCTTTAGTTAAATCAGTTATCAACAGTATTCTTATTCCGCTAACCAAATTACTTAATATTTGCATAAAGAAAGCAGTTTTCCCTGATATTCTACAACAAGCAAAAGTGATCCCTGTTCATAAAAAGGGTATGTTTGATGATATTAAGAACTATCGTCCTATTTCTCTTTTACCCACTTTTTCGAAAGTTTTTGAATGTATATTAAATACTCAAATTACTTCTTATCTTGAAAATAATAGTTTGTTTTGTGCTGAGCAATTCGGCTTCCGAAAAAAATTATCTACTAGTGATGCATTAGTCAAATTAGTAAATAAAATTTCAGATGTTTTTGAGGAGGGTAGTTATCTTGCTGTTAAATTCTGTGATTTGACGAAGGCTTTCGATTGTGTTGATCATGCCCTCTTAATTAACAAATTAAAAGGTTTAAATTTTGATGAAGATAGTATTAAGCTAATTGCTTCATATCTGACTGCTAGGTCTGAACGGGTTTTTTACAAAGGCAAATTGTCCAGCATGTGTGAGGTTTTTTCTGGTGTTCCTCAAGGTTCCATCCTCGGTCCGCTTCTTTTCTTATGCTTTATTAACGACTTACCTTTTTTTCTAAAAGACAAGTGTGATGTTGTCCTTTATGCAGATGATACCACTCTATATAATAAGAGTGATAATATGGCTCAACTGGTAGCTGACAGTACAACATCTTTATGCCTCACTGAATCATGGTTCAATGATAACAAACTTGCCCTGAATAGGGATAAAACCAAACAAATAATTTTATCATTAAAAAGGGATTCTTTTTCTAAGGAGCAATCAGCTAGTTTTCTCGGTATTACCCTGGATAGCAAATTAAGTTGGGACACCCACTGTGATCTGCTATGCAAAAAAATTTGCCGAACTATTTATCTCATAAACTCTTTGGTAAGATCACTTTCACCTAATGTGCTACTGTCATGTTATCATGGCATGTTCCATTGTCATATTTCATATGCTATAATTGTGTGGGGTCATTGTAGCGGCTCCCTTCGGGTTTTCAAGCTTCAACGTAGAGTTGTTCGCATTATGTCTAACCTTGGGTTCCGTGATGACTGCCGTGCATCTCTTATAAAAATTAAAATTTTAACTTTGCCTTGTCTGTTTATTTTACAATGTCTGCTTTACATAAAAAAACAAATCTTTCAATATCAACACAACACTGATATTCATCACTTTGACACTCGCAACAAGGGAAAATTGGTTGTACCTTACCATAGGCTAAGTAGGAGCAGAAATGGTTCTAACTACTTTGGCTGTATTTTTATAATGCACTTCATTCTGGCATAAAAGATTTGCCTATTTATCAATTTAAATTAAATATAAAAAGGTTCTTATTAGAAAATGCTTTCTACACAATACCTGAGTTTTTAGCTTCAGTTGGTTCTTTAAGGTTGTTCTCTGAAGATTTATAATATAATTTCCATCTTTTTGGTGTTTTTTTTTTAATTGTATATTCTAAATATATTTTTATTGTATTTGACAAATTGTTATTCACGTCAGTGATTCACACATGTTTTATTATAAATAAATAAATAAATAAATAAATAAACTTCGGGAAGTCGATCGGATCAAGATCATTTTGCCCCAGTAGACTTTGTCGAAATCACTTCGGAGAGTCGATCGGGTCAAGACCACTTCACCCTAGTAAACTTTGTCGAAATCACTTCGGGGAAGCGATCGTATCAAGACCACTACGCCCTAGCAGACTTTGTCGAAATCATTTAGTGGGAGTCGATTGGATCTAGATCATTTCGCCCTAGTAGTCTTTGTCGAAATCACTTCAGGGAGTCGATCGGATCAAGATCACTTCGCCCTAGTAGACTGTCAAAATCAATTCGGGGAGTCGATCGGATCAAGATCATTTTGCCCTAGTAAACTTTGTCGAAATCACGTCGGAGAGTCGATCGGATCAAGACCACTTTGCCCTAGCAAACGTTGTCGAAATTGCTTCGGAGAGGCGAACGAATCAAGACCACTTCGCCCTAGCAGACTTTGTCGAAATCATTACCGAGAGCGATTGGATCAAGACTACTTCATCCTAGTGACCTTGTCGAAATCACTTCGGAGAGTCGAACGAATCAAGACCATTTCATCCTAGTAAACTTTGTCAAAATCACTTCGGGGAGGCGATCGTATGAAGACCACTTCGCTGTAGTAGACTTTGTTGAAATCATTTAGTGGGAGTCGATTGGATTTAGATCATTTCGCCCTAGTAGACTTTGTCGAAATCATTTCGGGGAGCCCATCGGATCAAAACCACTTCGCCCTAGTAGATTGTCGAATTCACTTCGGGAACTCGTTCGGATCAAGACCAATTCGCCCTAGTAGACTTTGTCGAAATCATTTAGTGGGAGTCGATTGGATTTAGATCATTTCGCCCTAGAAGACTTTGTTGAAATCATTTCGGGGAGCCTATCGGATCAAAACCACTTTGCCGTAGTAGATTGTCGAAATCACTTCGGGCAGTTGTTCGGATCAAGACCAATTCGCCCTAGTAGACTTTGTCGAAATCATTTAGTGGGAGTCGATTGGATTTAGATCATTTCGCCCTAGAAGACTTTGTTGAAATCATTTCGGGGAGCCTATCGGATCAAAACCACTTTGCCGTAGTAGATTGTCGAAATCACTTCGGGCAGTTGTTCGGATCAAGACCAATTCGCCCTAGTAGACTTTGTCGAAATCATTTAGTGGGAGTCGATTGGATTTAGATCATTTCGCCCTAGAAGACTTTGTTGAAATCATTTCGGGGAGCCTATCGGATCAAAACCACTTTGCCGTAGTAGATTGTCGAAATCACTTCGGGCAGTTGTTCGGATCAAGACCAATTCGCCCTAGTAGACTTTGTCGAAATCACTTCGGGAAGTCGGTCGTATCAAGACCACTTTGCCTAAGTAGAATTTGTCGAAATCACTTCGGGGAGTCGATCGGGTCAAGTTATGTTCACCCTAGTAGAGTTTGTCAAAATCATTTCAGAGAGTCGATCGGGTCAAGGTCACTTCGCCCTAGTAGGCTTTGTCGAAATCACTTCGGGTAGTTGATTGGATCAAGATCAGTTCGCCCAAGTAGACTTTTTCGAAATCACCTTGGGGGGGAGTCGATTGGATCAAGACCACTTTGCCCTAGTAAACTTAAAAAAAAAATTCAAAGCTGTATGAAATATAAGTAATGGAAATGTAGTTTATAAATATTTTACAAACATAGCATTCGAAGGGTTTTTTAGCAATGCTAACAATGTTAGTTACGTAGATATAAAAGAGCAACGGATATTTATACAGTGGTTAAATAATCGATTGCAATAAGTAGTAATTGTAGAAAGCTTAACCAACTGTTGTTTAACAACTCAAGTCATGTTTCTGAACGTACCGTGGTCTGTCAAAGTTATTGAAATGAGCTGATTGCCTTAGTTTAATTCAAGTGCTTCGAATGTCCTTGTATATATATTTACAGCTAATTTAGGCAATTACTGGTTTTATCTTCTTATTTTCACGAATCAACTCTATGCTGCTTCTATCTAACAGTATATGTCTTGTTTTGTGCGACAAATGGAATAGAACAAATAAAATCCACACATGCAAACCAATCAAAATTAAGCAATATTTATTAATTGTTAATGTAGCTAATGTTACATATGAGCACATTTGTAATAACGTGTTTGCAAATAGCAACTTATGTTAAAGATAACCTTCAACTAAAGTCTATGCAATCAATTTTGCCATTAGTGATTTAGATTAAAAGAGGCTTTTCCTATGCCGCAATATGCGTTTAACGTTTCTCAATTTAAATTCAGAAATGAGTGTAATACGTATACGTAACCGGTATTGAATTCAGGTTTTACGCTCAGAAGCTTTGTGTTTCAGCACATATTTAGTATTTTATAAGGACTTTTAGTTAATGTAGGCCTCCGTATAGTTCTACCTTCTCTGTATATCATGCTACCTCGTTCTTACCACGTATTGGGTATGCTCGTTAAGATAAAGTTGTCAATAACTGTTAATGTAGATAAGGAATAATTAACTTATTGTACACAGTTGTATAGCGTTTATAAATTTAGTTTGAATATATTTTCCTTTGGACGTAAATAAAATTTCAATATAAAATAAAAAAAGTATTTGTATTTGTGATTATGAATACTTTAGTTGAAAATGCGTACGAATTTTTTCAATTGTTTTTTACTTTTGACTTTGGATGTTTGTTAAAAGAAAAGTAATCATAAGTGGATCCTAAATAAACAAATATCAAAGGAATGCAGGACGTTTCCTACGTCTGTATTTAAGATAAATGAAATATAGAAGATATTAAAAACAAAAACGCTTGAAATGTTAAGAGTTTTCAATTACTGTTAATGTAAATAAGGAATAGTTAACTTATTGTAGATCATTGTTTAGTGGTTATAAATTTTGTTTGACTATTTTACGCATATTAGACGCTTTTTAATGTTTAAAAAAATCAACATAAAATAAAAAAAAAATTAATTTAATTGGGCATTGAACCACCGAGGTTGCGTATGGTAGACGGAGGTGTTAGTCTTACGCTATTGAACCGTCTTTTGTAGTAAATCCTTTGGTTGTATACTTGTAGTAGTTGAAGCCTCGAAAGATATATAGCGTTTTCAAAATTATTTACGTAGACTTGAAATTTTTTGGATGTATTCGGTAATAAACGTCAAATTAATTTTTTAACTTTTTGTGTTTAAAATAGACCGCGTCTATTAATGTGTGAGACTTTTTTATAAGTAGAATTAATAATTATCAGTACTATAAAGAAGGTTTAATTTTAGAAATTTGTAAATTAAGTGTATTAACAGAGTTTCAGATAGTACGTACGCGTGCTACTACGTTTTTGTTCGTAACCTGTTTTGACATTTTTCAAATAAATTACACAAATCGCAGTAAAAATCTTAAAGATGTATAATTTATGATAGATGTAATATTTTTGGGTACATATTAGAAATTTGTTAAGGATCGTATACCAATTTTTGAAACCAACTCGATCGTCTGTTCATCAACGCAAATGTAGCAGTTGTTGGCTCTGTGCGTTTTGGTTTTTAGATCGAAAAATATTAAAGCTTTTTAGTTTTTATACACATATAAGCGAATTCGTACCTGCAAGTTGGGCAATCTCTGAAAAGTAAACTTTGTAAATGGTTTTTGAGTAAATATAATTCACAAATTATAGATTGTAGATCGCACTGAGGCATAAGAAAAAAATAATGTGTTGGTTTATTTAATGCATATTGTTAAGTAAATGCTATTGCATGATTTAAAAAGCAACACAAAATTAAATTAAAAAAATGAATTTTACTGGGCACCGAACCACCGGAGTTAGAATTCGTAACCAGTGATGTTAAGCTTGCGCTATCAAGGCGTTGTTTATTGAAATCGCGTTGGTTGTATACTTACTATTCCTAATGTCACATAAGAAATACATTGTCTTAGGAACAAATCATGGTTTATTGTAATTGTTCGGGCGACTCCGCAAACAAACGTCAAATGTAATAAATAATTATTTTTCAAATAAATAGCCCGTGTATATTAAAAACTCATGTTATTTTTTAATAATGATCAATTATCGGAACTAATACGTAATATTGGATGATTTATAATTTTAAATTTAACAAACTTTAAAAAAATTGTGTCCTCATAGATTTTGAAGGTACATATTCGTTCGCTTTCGTCGGCTTTCGCTACCTGTGTTTGACGTTTCTCGAGGTAATTATACAAGTTTTAATACGTGTTTTAAGAAAATACTATACCACCAGCTTGCAAACTGTTAATAATTCAGGTTTTAGAATACGAATAACGTTGTTTGGCATATATTAGAAATTTTTTAACGCCCGAATACGAATTTTAGAAACCAACCTGATCTTTCTTCTCTGTCGTACCAACGTTAACGGAACAGTTGCCGACCTCGTCACACGGCCCGTTCATTTTTTTAAATCGGAAATTTTTGAGGGATCCAAGCTTTTTTAACACGTTAACGAATACGTTGCTTCAAATTAATCTTTTCCCGGAAAATCCTTATTTCTCCGCAATTTATCGGTTTTCCGCGATAAAAACCGGCCTATGCAACGCACGCAAAAATTCTTCACCTAACCACCACCCGTCCGCCCCCCCAACTTCGAAACCCTCGGACACAAATCCCAAAAAGCGATCGATTTACGCCTCTCAACTTTAGCACAAAGACGGGCTAACGAAACTTATAGTTATTAGATACTTATCTCGTAAAATTAAGTGATGGCAGCTAGGATTATCTATATTAAGTGTTAACATGTTGCGAATATACTATTTATTATAATGAGCCCGAGCCAAAAAGAACTTCAAGGACTTGTTGAATTATTCATGGTGCGAATGGACAATTATGAAGCAGTCTTGCAAGATTCATTACAAGCAGGTGATAAGTACTAATAAATTCAACAGCTGGCAGATAGCTTTGCTAAATTTAAGGTAGATATACAAAATGCGGTTAAAGAATTAAATGTTCGTATATGCACAATTGAAACTAAAGTAGATGACCTAGCTCTTTTAGTGCCATTGGTTTTTACTCATATATACTTAGAAATGCCAAAGAAATCTTGGTTTTTGATGTCATTTACTCTTGTCTTGAAAAAAAACTGTATCTCTTCCAAAAATTGTCCAATTCTAATAATGTTTTCGGTGTTTTCCTTATATAAACTTGTACAAGGGTAATAAAATACAAAGAAAATTATGGAAATATATATTGTGAACAAAAATTATAACAAAAACTGGAATCTAAAAGTAAAAAAGTTAGCATATGTGCTTTCACGCACAGACGTCATGAAGTCACTTCCTACAACGGGCACAAATCAAGTTGCTCCTCTTCACAGCGCTGTAAACCTTGCTGCTGCACACTGTACAGCGCAGTAAATTACGCGCGGGTAACTTTTCTTATCCAAAACTTTGAGGGGAAGAGTAGTTGGTTCTGGTCTATTTTTGTGGAGCAACCAAATTGTCTTCTAAATCATCAATTATACTTTATGTAAATTTCAATCTTGTCATTTTTTTGCCAATATTTTTCTTACTATACAATATATATGCATTCACCAGCATCCTTACAAATACATTGAACACATCCTTTTTCCAAAATTTGAGAATTCTTCGTTCATCCAAATAGGTGTATAGCATTTTGTCGCTCTCGTCACTCCGCCTATAAATTGATTATACGTGTGAACCATTGATGTTTTATTTTTTATAGATTTGTAGTTTCCTCTCTTTTTTGTGACAGATACATTTGCCATATCGCTGTGCGTAGAAATGAAAATAACCTGATTTTTCTTGTCTTTTTATCTCTAAAGGAATGCATTAACACTGGATCGTTGATGAAATACTTGGGCTCCTTTACTGGTACCGCTTTGGCTTCTTTTGGAATAAGTTTCCTATTTCTTCGTATAGTTCCTGTTAGGTATGTGGCTCTCTGATAAAGGGACCGTGCAAGTTCTACATTGATGTAAAAATTATCCGTGAACAGGTGGTATCCCTTGTTCAGGTAATTTCTCATCAACAAAAGTTTTTCTGCCACAACAAATCCCAGACCTTTTCTTTGATCTCATCTTTGTCAACTTCAGATTTAGCACCACAGTAGCAAAAGAATCCAAGACAATATTTTGATAAAGAGTCGCAAAGCATCCAGAATTTTATACCCCACTGATGATGCTTCTTGTTGGGCAAATACTGTTTGATCACAGTATGAGCATTTGTTCCAACAAGAGATTCATCTATACTCAACTGTTGGTTGGGTATATAATGCTGTTGGAAAACCAAATTGGCGTGATCTACCAACACTTGAAACCTGGCACGTGGATCATATTCTGGATGTCCAGGTGGAGCTATAGTTTTATTATCAAACAAATGAAAAAATTACAATAGCAACTGAAATCTGTTTCGTGCCAACATTCTTCCAACCCATGGAATACATCTTGATTCTGTCATCGAATAAGAAAAAATAGTTGGCCTCCTTGTGATGCCCATTTCCAGTATAACGTCACTAAATCCTCTCGTTTCTGGGATGGTGACTGACTTCGACAATTATGCACGAGATTGAGGTTTCAAATTTGGATGATCTTGCAAAAACTGTGTGGCGTAACGGTTAGTTTCAACAACTATTTTTTTTATAGGAGCAGTCTTAAAAAACAAATTGAAGAAGTCAATAGGTTTTGCGTCACCTGGTGGGGTATGTTTTGGTCCTGGTAGTTCGCAAAATACGTGCGGAGTTTGTTTGTTGTATTGTATATCCGGTGGTAAGCGTGTGAAGGGGTCAAGGTCACATTGTCATTTTCGCAGTCCGGTACTTCTTCCGTATTAGTGAAATAATTGTTATGCCCACATGTCACTCCCACTATCACTTTCTTCACAACTTGAAGAACTATCATTTTCACTTGAACTATTTTCGTATTCAAACATTTTTGGTTAAAAAATTTCTTTTCTCAAATCCTTTTTATGTTGTAATTACTGATAATATCATAATTTGAACTTTATGTAACACGTAGAAGAAAAAAAATTACTGATGCGTGCAAGCGGCCTCCCTTGTGGCGCACTAAACGGCAATTGATTTTGCGAGCATGTTTTCACGCTCGTGGCAATTTTGGATAGTATGCGCACACGAGCAAATGCACTCGTCGGCACTCTAGCGGCTAGAGAACTATTAAAGGCGGAATTGTTTACTGCTTCATGGGGTTCCCGAACGTGACGATGGGCAATTAGAAAATGCTATAAGTGATATCTTTAAAAATAAATTACAGCTGGGCTCGATTAAATCGGAAATGTTTGATGGAATGCATTGCATCAGGTAACCACTTAAACAAAGAATTCGTTCAATTACTATGAAGTTTATATCATACCAGCACCGTAAAACTGTTTGGAACTGTAAAAAAATTACTGAAAGGAACAAAGTATGTCTTCACCGACTCACTTAGTGCTTATAGTTATCTATTACTAAAAACTGCTCGGGAGATGTTTGGTCTTAAAAATAGTTGGACTACCAATTCCAAGGTGGCGATACTTCTCCATAATGGTGAGAAATGTTTGTCACTTCCCGGGCTGACCGTGATGATATTAGTGCTGTTAATGAGGAATGTCAACTTCATAGCAGAAATAAGTAATAGCTAGGATGCTAGTTAGCTCAAGTTGCTGTACTTTACTTCTTCAATTTATTATTCACTGCATGTATAATTCCATTTCGAATGAACCTGCACCTTGCTGAAGTTCTAGATTACTAGAACAGGTGAAATGGCTTGCGTGTTCTAATGAGCTAAAAAGCCAAACCACAGGTCCCCGAAAGAGGGCAGCGGCTCTTTTGGTACTTAGATTGGCAGAGACTATAGGGGTCGATATGGCAGTCTACGACACACTACTGCGCTTTGGAAGGTAATGGGAAACCACCACATTACCTCCCAAGTACACAGCGTACTTAAATTGTAATAAACATGATGGAATTATCTGGGGTAAAAGATTCTGGAGTTAAAATAGTCCCCCTTTCGGATCTTCGGGAGGAGACTACTTGGGAAGATGCGATCGGAAAGTTCAGAATAAGAGTTGGGAACATTTTGCGAATCGGAGCGTGGAATGTTAGAAGTATGAAACAAGAAGCTAAGCTAGAGAACCTAAAAATTGAAATGAACAGGTTAGCAGTAGTCATAGCAGGAATCAGCGAAGTTCGGTGGCCTGAAGCGGGGGATTTTTGGAATGGAGACTTCAGAGTAATTCAAACTGGAGCAGAGGAAGGTAATTTAGGTGTGGGATAGTTATGCGAAAAAATATAGGATACTGTGTAAAAAATTACTTACCAAAGAACGAAAGAGTACTCATGGTTAAATTAGAATCCAAACCGGTAAACACAGTAATAATACAAGTATACATACCCACCTCTAGCTACAGTGACGAAGAGGTAGAAGCGATGTACAAAGATATTGAAGACATATTAAGATACGTAAAAGGACAAGAAAATTTAATAATTACAGGGGATTTTAATGCAGTGGTAGGCGAGGGTAGGGAAGGAACGGTAGTAGGTTTATTTGGTTTAGGCACTAGAAATGACAGGGGAAATAGGTTGGTAGAATTTTGCGACAAGAACAATTTAATCATCACAAACACATTATTTCAACATCATGCTAGAAGACGATATACGTGGAAGATGCCAGGAGATATAGGAAGATATCAAATAGATTACATTCATGTTAGACAACGGTTTAGGAATCAAGTAAAAGACTGTAGAAGCTACCCAGAAGCAGATATAGACACTGACCACAACATCGTAATTATAAAGGCCGCACTTAAATTTAAAAATTTGAAAAAAAGAAACGAAAAAAAGTAATTGGACCTAAAGAAACTAAAAGATAAAGATATTCAAGAAAGATTCGAAAGACAGTCAAATGAATTGCTGAAAGATATCGGGAAAATATCTGATACTAAGGAAGTAGAAACAGAATGGAATAACATTAAATCCAGCCTAGACATGGCAGCCAGCGATACTTTGGGGTATACACAAAAAGAAAATACGAAACCATGGATAACAAAGATATTCTGAATTTAATAGAAGAAAGACAAAAATACAAAAATAGATCAGACGAAGCAGGAAAACAGATACAAAGCCATAAAATGGGAAATTATTCGCAATTACAGAAAAGCTAAAGAACAATGGATTGATGAAAAGTGCAGAGGTACAAACTAAGATGGATGTAGGAAAGACAGATGAATCATACAAACTAATCAGAATCAATTTTAATGATATAAAACCGTATAGCAAAAATATAAAGGACGCGGGAGAAAACGTCATTATAGAAAATGTAGAGAAAGTGGGTAGATGGCAAGAACATATAGGGAATTTATATGCAGGAGAGGAACTAATAGCATTAGAACAGGAATCAGACATTGAAAATGATGATTTGGGATATCCTATACTTAGAGATGCGTTTGAATTAGCATTAAAGAGTCTGAAAAATGGTAAGGCGCTGGGTACAGATAAGGTGCAAGCAGATATTCTAAAAGCCGCTGGGCAAGCAGTAACAGCTCGTCTATTCCAAATTGTAAGTTATGAGACAGGCGAGGTACCCAAAGATTTCGAACGTAACATCATAGTAACCATACCAAAAAAAGAAAGGCCTGGATAGATGTGAAAATTTTCGAACAATAAGTTTGACAGCACATGTGTCAAAAATATTAACTAGAATTGTACAAAGACGAATGGAAAAACGAGCTGAAGAAATACTAGGAGAAGATCAATTTTGGTTTAGGCTAAACAGGAGAACACGACAATGTAAAATGGAAACAAATGTTTGAAATAGTCAAAAAGATTGGAATGAGTTATAGGGATAGACGAACAATACATAGCTTATACAAAGAACAAACAGCAGTAATAGAATTAGAGCAGGAACATAGAGAAGTAAACATTAGGAATGGGGTGAGACAGGGTTGTGCCCTATTCCCATTAATTATTAACTTGTACATTGAAGGGGCAATGACTACTGTCAAATGCAGGAAGACATTTGGAATTACTGTGCAGGGACAAAAAATTGATATGCTTAGATTTGCAGATGATATATAGCGGTATTAGCATCTAGCAAGGAAGAGTTACAAGCTGCTCCTAATGAAATGGAAACGGTTCTAACAGAGAGATACGGTATGAAAATTAACAAAAATAAAACTAAAGTACTAGTATGCAAAGGGGGGGGGGGAAATAAATCAAAAACAAGAATACAAATAGGTAACAAGAACTTACAAGAGGTTAAGGACTTCTGCTACCTAGGAAGCCAAATAACGCAAGATGGGAAAAGCACAAAAGATATAAAACAAAGATTAGCACAAGGTCGTGCTACATTTAACAAGAAAAAGCAACTACTGTGTTCAAAGACAACAAACATAGAAACAAGGAAAAGATTGCTTAAAACATGTGTGGAGCACAGCACTGTATGGCTGTGAAGCTTGGACAGTAGAAGAAGCGTACAAGAAAAAGGTAGAAGCCTTTGAAATGTGGTGCTACAGACGTATGATGGAGATATCATGGACAGGCAAAGTTAAGAATGAAGAGGTACTAAAAATGGTAGAGGAAGAAAGAAATATGCGGTAAAATATACGGTAAAAAATAGGAGAGATAGGATGATAGGCCACATACTACGGCATGAGGGAATAGTGCGGAATGAATATATTAGAAGCAGAGATAGGAAAAAAGAGAAGAAGAGGTAGACCTAGGTTAGACTACTGCACACAGATAGTGAAAGATGTAGGCTGTAGGAGTTTCAGGGAAATGTATAGGCTAGCTCAGAATAGACATCAATGGAGGTACGCAACCAACCAGTCCCAAGATGGATAAATGAATGACGAAAAAGGAACTTTACTTAAACATGATGATTATTATAAGCAACTACAAGAATAATGTTAATTGTGTGAAAGAATTTACTGGAAAACTATTATTTCGGCAAATGTGTAAGTGTTGGGGGATCTTGGCTAACTCCCTTCACTGAATCTCGGTGAAATAGGGCATAAAATTAGAAAACAATAGAAGGGAAACCGAGCTGTATACATGCTGTGTGAGAATTTCAGGGAACTGTGTAGGCTAGCTCAGAATATAAATAAGTGCAGGTACGTGTCCAACCATTTTTGAGACGGAAAACCTAATGACGAAAAAATAAGCGCAAATAAATCTGATGATTATTATAAACAACTACTGCGGATGGTTGTGAAATATCTGCAACTAATGTTGACTGTACGAAAAGATATATTGGAAAAAATATTAAATCGGTAAATGTTTGAGTGCTGGGGGAACTTGGCAGCCACAGGCTGCTTTCCCCACTTCGCAACCTTACATGTGATTTTGCAATGCTCTGCCCGAAGGTACTACATTGACCAGTAAATGATTTTTTTTTACTTGGAAAATTTGGAATTTTGCCGAACCCTTGCTGTTCCAAGCAAGGTAGGTATCTTTAATGTGCGTGACGACACTTACACACGGGACCTCCATTTTACGTCTTATCCGAGCAAGGGTGCATTTTTCTTAAAAACGCTCGCCTAACATTTTTCAAGCGGACCGTGTAGGCATTCGAACCTGGGACCTTGGGCGTAGTAGTCACACACATGCCACGGAGCTGCCTCCCACTTCACAACCACTGAATGTCGGAGAAATAGGGTATATAATTGTAAATAATAGTAGGGAACTGAACTGCATCCGACAAGAAAGAACAGCGCCTATGATGAAAGACAACAAACATAAAACAAGAAGAAAATTGTTGAAAGTATATGTGGAGCACAGCACAGTATGCCTATGAAACGGGCAGTCTGAAAAGCAGACAGAAAAATGGTACCAGCCTTTTGAAATGCTGTGCTTCAGATGTATGAGGATGGACAGACAAAGGTAATAACAAATAGGTTATAGAAATAGTTGGGGAACAAAGTTATCTGTGAAAATAAATAAGAGAAATAGAAGGGCAGAATACGTTCTAAAGCATTTTTGGGGAATAGTATGGGATATATTACAAGTAGAGATAGGAAAAAAGAGGTAGATGTAGACCTAGATCAGATAGTGATAGATGCAGACTGTGCAAATTTTAGGGAAACCTGTAGGTTAGTTCAGAATAGGAAACAATGATGGTACGCGTCTAACCAGTTCCAGGACTGAAGATCTCATGATGATGACATATTAAAAATAATACTTCATTTTCAACAACACTTAATATCAGTAGATCCATCGCAACACACATAATAATTTATAGTTTGCAATTCATTTTTCAAATTGTTTTTAATATTTTCTCCAATGCATTCAGTGAATTCACACACTTTTGAACTGTATTATATATACTGCTGAGATCTACGCCATGCCGCTTTTCCAGTTCAATTATTTTTGGAAATTTATTGAAGACTATTTCTTTTTCAGCTAACACAAATGCAATATCACAAGTTTCTCAACCTGTTTTCTTGTTTTATCACTAATTAATATCATAGATTTTCCAGTTGGTGTTTTGACAAAAATCCTGAGTAGTTTTGGCCTGTCTTCTTGATTTATAACATTTACATAATTCGTGAACATTGCATTTTGCGATGCGATACCGTTTAAAATAAATGCTGGTTTGAATAGCTTTTATTTAAATGTCTTACATTTATCCTGATATCGGCAATTTTCCATATATTTATTTATTTATTGTATGTTGGAAATATACAGGTCTAAACCTAATTACATATTTCCACTAAAAATAAAGTAACAAAAAAGAAAAATGTTAACTTAAGACATTTCCTTCCTCACATATTGATGAGAATGCATTACAAATTTTAAATGAACATGTTTATATAACTAGACAGTAAATTCATTTTATGCTATAATTCTGTTGTGTGTGGGTGTATGTGTTGGTGTGTGGATGGGTGAGGGTGTGTTGTTTATGCGTAAATATGCGAGTATTTATTACATTTTATATACTAATTTTACACAGGTTTCTTTTAAAGCTCTGTAAGGTTTTTCCAAACAATAGTATATTGGCTTGTTATTATAAATGTTATTATAAATCGACAATATTTTTATAAATGGTGAGTTCTGCCTTAGTTGAGTACGATAGTATGGAATATAAAAGAGAACTCTTCTTCCACCAAAGCGGAGTGGAGCGGAGCATAAAAACCAATTTTACATACTGCAACTCAACAGTCAATATAATTATTAATTATCTTGAACAAAAACGTGAGTACGATTGCTATCCTACGCCGCTCTAATTTCATAATATTTAACAATAATCTAGCTTCCACATATGATTGGAACCCAATAAACTTCCCATATTTTTTTTAGTAGATATACGCGAGATAAACTTATTCTGTACAGTCTCTATCATTTGCGAATGCTTATATGTGCCGGCATTCTAGACTGTAATTGCAAACTCTAATTTTGATCTTACCAGTGTAGCACATAATACTCTGATGCATTTTATATCTTGAAATTGACGCGTATTGCGGATTACAAATTCCAGCATTCTATATGAAGATGCACACAGCATTTTAATGTGCGTTTCAAAACCCAAGTTACTAGTAAATACAACTCCTAAATCTTTGATGTTATCGACTTCTCCTAATTTATCATTTAACAATTTGTAAGTATACTGAATTTTATTCAACTTCAGTGAATAACTCATCTTAATACATTTATTAATGTTTAGTTGCAATTTATTATCATTGCACGTCTTGTACCTTACTAAGTTCTGACTGCAATAAATGACAATTGTGTATATTCTTTATTTCCATAAATAACTTTAAGTCATCCGCAAACAACAAACACTGGCAATTTTGTAATACATCTGGAAGATCATTGATGAAGATCAAGAACATTAATGGCCCTAAGTTACTCCCTTGAGGAACCCCCGATATCATACGAAATGCAGTTGAGAAATAATTTTTATAACAGACGTATGATTTTCTATCTTTCAAATAAGACTTAAAAAATTCAAGCATAGGTTTCGATAAACCAAATGCTACAAGTTTTTTTAATAGTACGTCATGACTAATCCTATCAAATGCTTTGGCAAAGTTCGTGTATATAACATCAACCTGTCCCGTTTTGTCCAGAATCTCACTCACATAGTCAACAAAAACAGTTAAGTTCGTTTGTATTGATCTTTTAGGAATAAAACCGTGCTGATTAGTATTTAATACTAAATGGATATTACTAAAGATTTTTATATATAGAATATGTTCAAAAATTTTTGCTAGTGCAGAGAGAATAGAAATAGGTCTATAATTACCAATATCATTTACTGCCCCGGATTTATATATTGGTGTCAATTTTGCAAGTTTCCACTTAGTAGGAAATACTCCGGACTTCAAGGCCAAGTTGAAAAGAATATTTAGGGGGCGTACCAGGAATTCCATACACCCTTTGAAGATGAAGGAGGAATCCTGTCTAGTCCCGCAGACCTCTTAGCTTTCATTTGTTTTATAGCAATTTCGATATCTGTATCTGTAATAAAGCTAATGTGAAATACATCCAATAGGTTGTTCTTCATCTCGGAGTCATAATTCAAGTCGTAGTTAGATTCTTCACTATACACAGATGAAGAATAGTCTGAAAACCCATTTGCAATCGACTCTAGCGTATCAAGCTGATCACTACCATACACGAAGTTTAGTGTGTCACGATTCTTTTTCCTACTATTGGATATAAAAGACCAGAATACTGAAGGATTCGATGCAATCCCATTTTCCACACAATTGATGTAATTCTTATAAGCAGCCGCAAAATCTCTTTTTGATTTTGCTCTTAGGTACTTAAACCGTTCATTATGAAACGTCGATGTATTTTTGTATTTATGGTAAAAAAAATTTAATTTTACATCATCGATTATCTGCTTATCAAATCAAATGGAAAAGTTTAGATTTTTCATAGAGTAGTATGGAACACATACTACTATTATGTTGTATTAAACATCATAGAAAGCAGCTACTGCATCATCTATGTCAGTATAAATATTAAAAAAATCAAAATGTGTATTGTGCAATATGGGGCCTGGGGCCCCTATTATTTCTTCTTTTTATAAATGGCATTGTCAGCTGCTTCAAATACTGCTCCTTCCTGTTATATGCTGATGATTTAAAGCTGTACAAATCCATTTTTTATGCAAGTGATCACCTATTAATTCAAGCTGATCTTGATTCGCTGGTTGTATGGTGTGAATTAAATAGACTTTTTCTTAATACTAATAAATGTTATGTGATCACTTACTCTCGTGCGACTAATACAGAACATATGGATTACTTTATAGAAAATGTTATTCTTCAACGTGTTGTAAAAATCAAAGATCTTGGGGTTGTACTTGACTCCAAGCTCTCATATATTTCACATATTGCCTATGTTCAAACCAAAGCCTTGCAGATGCTAGGTTTTATACAAAGAAACTCTAGAAACTTTTCCTATGAAACCATTAAATTACTGTATTTATCCTTAGTTCAGAGTATCTTGGAATATGGGTCTGTTATCTGGTCACCTCATTATAAAACTCATATTAATAAAATAGAGAAAGTCCAAAAGAAGTTTCTACGGTACGTTGCTTACAAATGGAACATGTACGGTTCATCTTACTCTACTGTCAACTTGATGAATGAACTCCAACTCCTAAGTATACAACAGAGACATCTTTTTCTGGACCTGTGCTTTCTATTTAAAATTATAAACAATCTGATTTGTTGTCCTGAAATTTTACATCAAGTACACTTCAACGTTCCCAATAGAGTCACCAGAGGTACTCCAACTGCATTTGTACATCGTTATATACATACCACAATTATGGTTACCATTCATACCTTAACCGATGTGCAGTTTATTCAGATAAGTTTCCTCAACTTGATTGGTTCTGCCCTTCGATCAATAATTTCCGTAGTACTTTGCGGAAAATGTTGTTAGCAAAAAATTAGATCAAGTTCATTTAGATTAATTGTTTATGTTTTAGAATGTGCTTTTATGCTTTTTGTTTTGTGTTGTTTTTTACTATAACATGCTGTTGTAAATATTTGTAAGTGCTGGTAAAAAGGGGTTTCCCATTAAGTAAATAAATAAATAAATAAATGTTATACATCAATCAATAATTTGCTCTTTTACAATTATGTTGACTACTTAATTTTAATTTTATAGAAGTGTGTTTATTTACTTTTAATCCAATAACCAGCGCTGGATTGTATGGGTCCGATTTAACAAGACTACTATCTGATAACATAACATCTACATGTACTGTGGATAGTACTAAGTCAAGTGTTCTTCCAGAGATATTCATTATATTGTTGTGTGAGGTTAGATTACAAAAATTAGGAAGTTCAGGAACTTTCCTGTAAATAATATTATTGTTACTATCAAATTTAAACTTATTGCCGTTTTACTAGATGTAAGTTATAATCTCCAATTAATATCATTTGGACATCGAAGGATATAAGCAGATCGGATAATATATCAATGTATTCCTGATACACATCATGGTTGAACCTGGTGGAAAATAGTTGACGCATAGTAAATACGTAACTCCACCAAGGCTTATCTTTATTAAAACTACCTCCAGATGAGTCGTAACGTTTATCGTAACCGATGATAAATTTTTATGTATCTCTATAAGAACACCCCCACCTCTTCGTTTACTTTCAGGATCTCTATCTTTTCTGTAAACAGTGTACCTTTTGTCAATATTTCCAAATCATATATTCCTGCTATAACTTAATTGAACTTACTGGTGGGGGTTAATTGTATAATTAAAGTAACCCGTGGGTTCTTTAATTTCCCCAAATGAGACCAGTGACCTTTAAGGAAGGATTTCCTTAAAATGGTTGAACGCAAATATCTTCCGACTATGCTAGGGGTCTATTCCTTGGGTAGAGCTTATAAGGATTGGTCGTGGTTCTTTTTACAAAACATTATTCTCTTACTAGGGCTTGATTCTTAACAAAACAGGAGTTTAGGGAGGGTGCCACCAAGTTATTAAGTTTTGAACATAGGGTTTCCCTAAGGGGGACTTGGAAGTTCTTAGAGAGGAATATTGTATTAACTGCTAACACAGGAGCTGTAAAGAAAATTTAATTAAATCAACAAAATGAGGACACAAGAGGTATTCTCTTGTTACCTTATATAAAAAAACAGAAAAGGTTAATTATGCACACAATATTATGAACACAGATTTTATGCTTCAAATTCTGAAAAGGCTATTAAAGCTTCTTGTTAAATCGGGGTTACCACTTTATGCTATTTGTTCATATACCTGGGCACACTATTTCTGAACTTATTTGTTCAGAATAAAACAATTAATTAAGAAAATTAAATGTTGATTTTTTAATTAAAAGTTGTTTCTTCATAAAAAATTGTGTGTATAAAATTTATGTTTAAGAAAAGATAATACAAATTTCATCTACCCTGAGGTAGGATTATGAATTCAAAAGATATATCAAAAACTTTAAGTGTTGCTTTCGTTACAAAATTTAACTCAAATCTATACCAAAAATACCAGATCTGTTATTTGGTTTACACATATAATGTGTATATATATATATATATATATATATACATATATATATATATATATATATATATATATATATATATATATAAAAGGTTCTTGATAATTCTTGAGCGTAGTTAAATTAGAAAGATTTTGTTTTTGGTTCTTGGGATAAAGTCACTCATAAATTAAACACAAAATGATACACAAATGATACACATTTAATGTTTTGTGTTTAATTTATGAGTGACTTTATCCCAAGAACCAAAAACAAAATCCTTTATATATATATATATATATATATATATATATATATATATATATATATATATAAGAAATATCTAAATTGTCAATTAATTCAATGCTCAAAAGCTGTAAGTGAAATTATGCATAAATGAAACTTTAATAAGAACTCTTTAAATTTGCTTAATTTCATTAATAATAGTAACTGTGATTACACTGCATTTATAATGGCAATAAAAATTCATCAAAGTCCTTTTTAGTTTGTTAAACAGATTAGTGGTAATAGGTCATCACAAAGTTATTTTCTTATGCAGCCTTGTATCAAAGATCACCAATTGTAGACGTGATGTAAGAATAATACAAATCTCTTATCTCGTTTCAACAGATGTTGTTTATGTGATGGTGCTACAGCATGTTAGAACTGGCGTTAATACATACGTTCCTCGGGCAAACAATTGACGTAGGTTCCACATGTTGTACAGCACATAATCAGCTGCGTGATCCTGGTACCGGACCATATGAACTTAAAGCGTTTTTCTTATACGCACTAACGGGACCAACCAAAATCCAATACAAAACTTAGAGGTTCTATTATGTGTAGATTGTTACCAAAATAATTACCATCATATAGTCGTCCACATAATTACTTGTAATTTCATACTTGCAATTTCAAAAAGACCATTTCTATTAATTATCGGTGTTACGTCATCATCGAACAATTCGGTATTTGTGACAATAAATACCATCGGTGCGTTCACCCTACAGTTTAGTGAAACATTTTTACCGACAGTGGAAGTGCGTGAACACAGTCGCATTCGAACCCTTGCAGAAGACGGTTGTATGAGAGCTTTTGAAAGCGACACCGACACCCGGACGAGCGTGTTATTGGTTGTCCGTCGAAAGCTTTTGTGTGTGAACGTTTATTGCCCCCAGCGGCACAGTATAAAAGGTATTTATACCCTTTATTAAGTAGTTTGGTGTAGTTGTTTTTTAGTTATTACATAACCGCTACACCGCCATCAGTATTGCTACAAAAAGCAATTGGTCCTTCCCTGTAATTAGCATATCTTATCATTTATATCACACCTTTATCACTCCCCCCCCCCCCCAACCAATCCAATCGGACTTTAGATCCAAACCGTAAAATTTCTACGTATTTTGTAGAACGTTTCTTTAAAATTTAAATATACAGTTTCCTCGTTGAACATTTCATTAAATCCAACTATTCTAGTAAAGTTGAAGGACGGTCATACTAGATCAATATTTTCTTATCGCAACGTTGACGTGAATGAACTATAATTTGGTATTCGTAGATGCAAAAATAGGATTAATATCATCTTGAAACACAACATTTAGACGGCCTTATTTTTATAAAACCAGATAAGGCGAAATCATTCTAACAAATGAATATACAAAGAAGCCTTACAATTGGTATACAAAACGATTATTGAAAGGTTCTTCATCTGAATTTGCAGGAGAATTATAAAATAAATATTTAATTGAAGATTTTATGGAGCATTTTATGAAATATTTAATTGAAAATTTTAACGAAGTGTTGTAAGAAATATTTAACTAAAACTTTTGCGAAGTATTGTAATAGATATTTTAAGAGGTATTTTAAGAAGTATTTTTAGAAATATTTTAAGAAATATTTTTAGAGCGCTACAACAAAATTATTTAGTTTGTCTAGTAAATTATTTTTAACTGCTTACCATTATTAAAAATCACTGAGCCTAGTGTTCATTACACCTGGGCTCCACTACGGCATAAAACCACACGCAAATTACTTGCTAGAACTCTTTGGTTTCCCATGTTAATTTCGTTACGAATGTTCTAGCTAGAGTGAGCGCTGATACATTGTGCACGAAACAGGAAAGCTGTTTGGCCTTGATATATATTCATACTAACATTTAACGCCTGATGTTAGCAACCAAACTAGCATCTCTGTATGGCGATAAGACCTCGTAATTCCAATACAGATATTTATTTAATTGAAAATGTTTACGTGATATAATGAACTAGACAAAAGGTTTGTTAAACTAAGAATTTAGTGACGTTCTGCAGTGGTAAAAAAAACTGTTACACTGCATGTAACCATGTTTCAGTAAGGCATATAATATCGAAAATTACCATTTAATACATTCAAACGAAATTCTTGTGTTTTGGTTCTGAGTCCTCTAACATTCTCGTAGTATATTTCGATACACCTCATTCTTTATACAGTTTTAAGGTTTTAATGAAATAGATTTAGTTTGATGTGGTATCCTATCTCTGCTTGAATAGATGTTTGACGTGTGTGTATAATTAGTGTGTTATGTATGTATAAGTGTATTTCGTACTACGAAAAGAAACACACAAAGATCTATAAATGATGCTAGCAATATGTCTAAACCAAGCGCAATATATAATAATTTATTTGAATTAAAATACATAATGTGTTAAATAGTGCATGTGAGTAATGATATCAATACGGCAATAGGAAAAAATTATTTCTATGAATTTATCCAATCGCAACACGCAAATATTTTTACACCTATAGCATTATTGCTACACAAATTTTGTACAGTGATAATTTATTAAATTATGATTCATTATTAGTTTAAATTATGCTTGTAAGCAATGGAAATAATGTTTATTTAAATTATAATTCATTAGTCATTATGGTGGGATTAATAGTGGTTATAAAAAAAAGAAAAAAAATGAAGACAATACAACAATAATATAAATTGCAAATTATTTAGAGACTTTTGCAATTCGTAACTATTTCTTACTGCTACGAGTCTGGTAGCATTTTTGTGAAGCAGACTTATTTTGCACTTCATGGTCTTCCTGGATCTTCTGGTTTTCCAAGGAGACTTGAATATCATGAACAGCATTTCTACTGTCCATTTTTACATCATCCATATGTCTAACAACCAACTTCCTATTATCCAGTAAAACACAATAAATTTCCCCATTAATACTCCATGCTTTGTTTTTGCCAACTAAAGATTGTACTTGTTTCATTAACGAAACCTTCTTTATGGTAAGGGACTCTGTTACTACTAAGCGTGTGCCTTTTAGTTTGTTTTTGTTTGACCATATTAATCTCCTATACTGGTAAGAACAGAATTTCACCACGACTGGCCTCGGTCGATTATTCACCAGTTTTCCTAGTCGATGAATCCTATCGATCATTACTTCTGAATTAAAATTTTCTATTCCCAGTGAGTCATGAAATATATTTACTAATATTTGTTCAAGGTTTTCATCCTTTTTTTTCTTGTATACCATGGATAATCAAAGAATATCGTCTGCCATCCTGCTCAAGATCATCCATTTTATTGCTCATATTATCTATTAGACTTTTTAACGTAGTAACACTAATTATCATAAGAGTTTTAAATTCCATAAATTCGGATTCATTGTTCCCGTGTCACTAATTATTTTCTAAATCGTTCTTTATGTTGATAATAAAATTCTTCTATACTCAACGAAGTATATTCTTTCAATTTATTGACCCAACTATTACAAAGACAGGTCGTTATCACGCACAAGCAAATTTATAATTGAACTTGAAAGATAACAAACAAGTATTCTAATACTATCGGTATTTTGCCTTTTGTACATGATATAATAACACCCCCACTTACAAAAAAAATCACAAAATACAATTAATTATTCATTGATATTAATAATACCCAACAGATTCAATAAACTATGATGTTTTTCAGCTGTTAATCCTTTCGTAAGTAAATGAGCAGACATCATATCAGAGGGTACATGCTTTAGCAAAATCAATTTGTTTGTAACTGCCTCGCGAACAAAGTGATGCCTCATATCAATATGTTTGGAGCGCTTATGATATGAATGGTTATTTGACATGTTTATGGCGCTTCTATTATCACTAAAAAGCGTAATACAATGGTCATTTCCGGTGAGCTCAAAGAACAGATTTTTCAAATATATAGCTTCCTTAGTTGCCTCTGAAATTGCCATGTATTCTGCCTCCGTAGTCGAAAGTGCCACGGTCCTCTGTTTACTAGGCGTCGCCGTGGATCAATGTAGTAAGCGTAAGACTACGGATCCCAAGGTCCCGGGTTCAAATCCCGACACGGCCGACTGCTTGAAAAATGGCAGGTGAGCATTTTTCACAAAAATTACGCCCTCGTTCGGATGAGAGGTTAAATGGAGGTCCCGCGTGTGAGTGTTGTCACGCACGTTAAAGATCCCTACCTTGCCTGGAACGGCAAGGGTTCGGCAAAATTCTAAACTTCCAGGCAACAAAAAACTCGCCTCCTGGCCAATGTAGTACCTTCGGGTGGAGCATTGGAAATGTAAATGAATGGTCCTCTGTTTACTGCTCTCCCATGAAATCACCGAGCTGCAAAATTTGAATACGTAGCCTATATGATTTTCGGTCTATTGAACTACTGCCCCAATCGGCATCAGCAAAACCAACCAGCTCCGTGTTTTCCCTATAGAACCTTAAACAGTAGCCTTGAGTAGCTTTTAAATACTTAAGTATACGTTTTGCATATTTCCAGTGAACTTCAGTATGCGACTGATTGAATTGGCTCAAAAAACTTACACTAAACGCAATGTCAGGCCTTGTAAAACTCACAAAGCACATTTTAATCCTAATTACAAGTAAAATATACAAACTACATATTCCTTTTGATAACATTTATATATACAAACTTGTTAACGTGTTCCTACATCGTAAAGTATCTAAGATTTTAAAATCGTTCCGAAGGTTGGCGATCGTTTATCACTTTTTTCGTTTAGTAGTTGAACTGAAAGGTCGCTCCGTGTTGGGAATGCTCAACATGTGCAGGAAAACCAAGTTTTCCTGGCGACGAGCAGTCTGTCGAAGTTGTCCATGACAACTATATTAATAATGTAGTGTACAAATCCCTTAGCGAACGTGCAACTTTCAACCTACAACCTTTCAACCTACAACTTTTAACCTACTACTTTTAACGTACAACTTTAATAACGTACAACTGTAATCCCGTATAATTCTGATCCCGTATAATTCTGAACGTAAGGCTTTGATGCCGTGTAATTTTATAATCAAGAAATATGAAACTTTGATACCGAAATAAGGATGGTTTTGTAGTAATTTTGGAGGAGACTTCACTTTAATTTATGGAACTCGTTTAGCAGGCAAAGCCGTAAACTACTGTGTTCCACATGTGACGGATGTTGCTTGTAACCAGCACGTTCTACTGATGCACAGGTCGATTCAAGGTTGCAGGTCATTGCCGCGGTCGATAAGAATGTATTTGTTATAACATAAGGCGGACATTACAAAGTCCACTGCGTATATTGTGCATGCAATAATATGCTTTTGAAACTTGTTTTACATTACGTTGCTTTATGCAACTTAATATCACTTGTATAAATGTTTTGTGAATTGCATTTAAAAATTCCTTTGTAAAGTATAAGGTCCAATGAGTACCGTAACCTAAATTTCTTATTAATAGCGTGTTCAAATTATACTTCATATCTGACCGATTGTACAGGTGTGGATATACCTCCTCAGTTATCTTGTTTTGACAAATTGAAGTATTAATATGTTAAATTATAACACTTGAAGCTATATCATGTAAATTGGAATTTAAAGTAATCTGACTAGAAGCGGTTTGTAGTCCCTACGGGACTACTTTGAGCGCCTCACCCTCTCTGCGCCCCGCCCTCTACGCCCCGCCCTCTCTACGACCCGCCCTCTACGCCCTGCCCTCTTTGCGCCCCGCCCTCTGCGCCCCGTTTTCTTTGCACACCGCCCTCTCTGCTCCCCGCCCTCTATGCTCCCGCCGTCTCTCAATGTCCCGCCCTCTCAACGCCCCGCCCTCTCAACGCGCCGCCCTCTCAACGCCCCGTCTTCACTTCGTCCCAGCAGAATTCATTAAAACTATTTTGAGAAATTACGCGAATCGAGATCACTTCGCTCTAGTAGACTTTGTCAAAATCACCTCGTGGAGTCGATCGGATCAAGACAACTTCGCCCTAGTAGGCTTTGTCAAAATAACTTTGGGGAGTTGATCGGATGAAGACCATTTTGTCGTAGTAAAGTTTGTCAAAATCACTACGTGGAGTTGATTGGAGCAAGATCATTTCGCCCTAGTGGACTGTGCGAAAATAACTTCGTGAATTCGGTCGGATCAAGATCATATCGCCCTAGTAGACGTTGTCGAAATCACTTAGGCGGAGTCGATCGGATCAAGATCACTTTGATCTAATAGTCTTTGTCGAAATCACTTCAGGGAGTCCATCGGATTAAGATCAGTTTGTCCTAGTAGACTTAGTTGAAATTAGCTCGAGGAGTCGACCGGATCAAGACCACGTCGACCTAGTAGGCTTTGTCGAAATCACTTCGGTGAGTCGATCGGATGAAGGTCACTTCGCCCTAGTGACCTAGTCGAAATCACTTAGGAGGGTTGATCGGATCAAGACCACTTCGGCCTAGTAGACTTAGTCGAAACTACTTCGGGAGTTGATTGCATCAAGGTCAATTCGCCCTAGTAGACTGTCGAAATCACTTGAAGGGGGTGTCGGTGGGATTAAGATCACTTCGCCGCAGTAGTCTTTGTCAAAATCACTTTGGAGGAGTCGGTTGGATCAAGATCACTTCGCCCTAGTAGACTTTGTCAAAATCACTTCGGGGAGCCGATTGCATCAAAATCACTTCGCTCTAGTAGACTATGTCGAAAGCACTTCGGGGGAGTCGGTTGAGCCAAGATCACTTTGCCCTAGTAGACTTTGTCGAAATCACTTCGGGGGGAGTCGATTGCACCAAGATCACCTCGCTCTAGTAGACTTTGCCGAAGTCACTTCGGGGGAGTCGGTTGGATCAAGACTACTTCGCCCTAGTAGAGTTTGTCGAAATCACTTGGGGGAGTCAATTTCACCAAGATCACTTTGCCCTAGTAGACTTTGTCGAAATCACTTCCAGGAAGTCGGATGGATCAAGATCACTTCGCCCTAGTGAATTTTGTCGAAATCACTTCTGCGAGTCGATTGCATCAAGATCACTTCGCCCTAGTAGACTTAATCGAAATCACTTCCGGGGAGTCGGATGGATCAAGATCACTTCGCCCTAGTGGATTTTGTCGAAATCACTTCGGCGAGTCGATTGCATCAAGATCACTTCGCCCTAGTAGACTCTGTCGAAATCACTTCGGAGGAGTCGGTTGGACCAAGATCACTCACCCCTAGTAGATTTTGTCGAAATCACTTCGGGGGAGTTGGTTGGATCAAGACTACTTTGCCCTAGTAGACTTTGTCGAAATCACTTCAGGCAGTCGATTGCACCCAGATCACTTCGCCCTAGTAAACTTTGTCGAAATCACTTCGGGGGAGTCGGTTGGATCAAGATCACTTCGTCCTAGTAGAATTTGTCGAAGTCACTTCGGAGGGTCGATCGGATCAAGACCACTTCGCCTTAGTGACCTTGTCGAAATTACTTCGGAGGATCGATCGAATCAATATCACTTCGGCCTAGTAGACTTTGTCGAAATCACTTCGGAGAGTTCATTGGATCAATATCACTTCGCCCTAACAGAGTTTGTCGAAATCACTTCGGAGAGTCGATCGGATCAAAAAACCACTTCGCCCTAGCGAACATGTCGAAATCACTTCGAAGTGTCGATCGGGTCAAGACCACTTCGCCCCAGTGGACTTTGTCGAAATCATTTGGAAGTGTCGATTGGACCAAGACCACCTCGCCAAAGTAGATTTAGCCGAAATCACTTCGAAGTGTCGATCGGATCAAGACCACTTCGCTCACATAGAGTTTGTCGAAATCACTTTGAAGAGTTGATCGGATTTAGAAAATTTCGCCTAAGTAGGCCTTGTGGAAATCACGTCGAAGAGTCGATCGGAGTAAGATTACTTTGCCCAAGTAGACTTTGCCGAAATCACTTTGGGGAGTCGAACGGACCAAGAACGATTGAGAACAATGGAGAACGATTGAGAACGGTTGAGAACGATTTAAAACGATGCAGAACGATTGAGAACGATTTAGAGCGATGCAGGAAAAATAAGAATGTAGCAGAACAATTTTGAAGGAATAGAGAATTTCCAGTAATAACGCCGGTTGGTAGTTGCCGTTTCGTTTGAGAATAGATAATTTTAAAGAAGGGCAATTTGAACTATCTCTTAATTCTTTCAAAATTAATAAACAATATTTGAGGTTGTTTTCAGCAGTAGTTTTAAAAGTAGAAAGTAATATAAGTGTTGAAGTAGAAGTTGAAATGTAAACAATTCCCGGAATAGCATGTTAGAGTAAGTTTAAAATTCTTCTAAATATTTTCGAGTCTGTAAACTAAAGAGGCAACTTTGTTAAGCTCTTCCGTCCGTAGAAATTTTGTTTTAGTGGTTAAATAAAGAAGTATATGTATTTGTATTTGTTACTATAAATATTGAAGTAGAAAATGCGTACGAATTCTTGCTAATTGTCTTTTATTTGTGATGTTTGATGTATTATAAAGTGAAAGTTATCGAGTATATGTATTCTTTTATAGTGGATATATTTAAATAGAGATAATCTTATTCCAGTTTTCTATAAACAGGAAATAGTGAATGTTAAATAATAGAGTAGATGTGAGTCTACTATTGGAATATATTCTGTGTATTTAATATGTTCTGTGTATGTAATATGTATAGGTTATTAACAGTAATTTATGATGTTTAATTTGTTGCAGAATTATGATAAAACTCGGTTAAATAAATAACGATAAACCGACGTTAATGTTATGAACTATTTTAATTTTCTTAAAGCGGGTATCATTTAATTGGATATTAAATTAATGTAGCTTTCTATGTATAGCAAATGTACTATGTTAAATAAGTAAAAAAAAATTGAAATCTACTCTTTGAATACAGTATGTATATGTGTCTTAGATGAATCTGTTGTTGACGTTTCCCCAAATAATTGTACCAATCTTAATAAAAGTTTTATGAAAATACTACAGTAGCAGCTTGCAAAGTGTTAAGAATTCAGGTTTTAGGATACGGTTAGTGTTTAATAATGTATATTAAAGGCGTAATAGTAATTTTGAAAAGTAATTCGATGATCCATCTTTCTCGAACTAACACTAACCGACGTGTTGTAGCTGTCGGTGAACGCGCTTAGTGTTTGTAGTTGCAATTGTTCGTACGTTATGTAATGCATAAGCCAAGACGTTCCAAGAACTTGTAGAATTCCAGGAATGGGACAGTGTTATAAGTAGTTTTAGCATTTGATTTGGTTCTTATAATACATATTTTTGAATTTAATAAATTTAATAAATGCTGACGGTTGTTTATAAAGGTGAGCAAAAAATTAAAAAAAGTAAATTGAACTGGGCATTGAACCATTGAACTTACGAATGGTAGCCAGACACCCTAGCATCGCGCTACGGCGGTGACACTTTTGGGAGGTCGGTTAGTAGTATACTTGCATTTGTTGCGTCCACATACGGAATACACCGATTTCTGAGCAAATCACGGTCTATTGTAAATGCTCGGATATCGCCGTATGGAATCGCCAAATTTAAAAATTAATTATTTTTGAAATAAATAGCCCGTGTATATTAAAAAGCCATGTTATTGTATAATAATAATCAATTATCGGAACTAATACGTAATATTGGATGATTTATAATTTTAAATGTAACAAATTTTAAAAAACTTGTGTCTATAGATTTTGAAGGTACATGTTCGTTCATTTCCGTCAGCTTTCGCTACCCGTGTTTGACGTTTCTCCAAGTAATTATACAAATTTTAATGCCTGTTTTAAGAAAATTCTATACTACCAGCTTGCCAACCGTTAATAATTCAGGTTTTAGAATACGAATAGCGTTGTTTGGCATTTATTAGGTATTTTTTAACGCCCGAATACGAATTTCAGAAACCAACTCGATCTTTCTTCTCTCTTGTACCGACGTCAACCAAGTAGTTGCCGACCTCGTCGCACGGCTTGTTCGGTTTTTTAGATCGGAAATTTTTGAGGGATCCAAGTTTTTTTAACACGTTAACGAATACGTCGCCTCAAATTAATCTTTTCCCGGAAAATCCTTATTTCTCCGCAAGTGATCGGTTTTCCGCGATAAAAACCGGCCTATGCAACGCACGCAAAAATTCTCCACCTAACCACCACCCGCCCGCGCCCCCAACTCCGAAACCCTCGGACGCAAATCCCAAAAAGCGATCGATTCGCGCCTCTCAACTTTAACACAAAGACGGGCATACAAAACTTATAGTTATTAGATTATTGTTGATTTTTGCCAAACGTTTATTAAGCAATATTTAAACACTGTGACGTAGCGTAGCGCTACAAGACTAATTTATAAAATATAAAATGTCAATAATTAAATTTCTCACTTACAAATCATTTTCATAAGAATTAAAAATTTTTAACAATATTATTTATCATGATGTTAATTATTTTGCTTTAAAGAGAATACAGAATTATTTTATTGGACTTCAGTTCATTTTTCAATAATATTAAATTCTCCCAAAAATTGGTACGGTGTTTACAAAGTAAACTTATCCGAAAAAGTATCCAGATAGTAGACACAATTGAAATTAATTTAAAGATACTATATTCATATTGATCCGTAATATATATATATATATATATATATATATATATATATATATATATATATATATAGGGTGTCTATGTTGGTAGAAACTATGTTTCAGAGTCACCCCACTCAACATTAGATGTTTGAAGAAGACCAGCACATGTAAGTATCATATGTGTGACTATCAAACTTTGTATTCAAAGTGGTTTATGGTAATATAGGTTTCCAAATTTTCCTTTAAGCAAATTCATTTAGTTACTTGCTTCATAAAAAATTTTGGTGGCGTCCTTTATTCTGTTTCTTTCAATTCAAATATACCCACTGACCCATTCTCATGCAACCGTGGGCCAGAAAACCCAGCTAGTTCAATGTCTTTAGAGTGTTCTTTAACTATAAGCCAATTTCCATCTAATCCTTACCCTGGGCTTAATACAAATACATAAGAATTCTCGATAGGTAATGTTAATCTACCACAATTTGCTGTGGTATAGATTGACAGAAAAAATATACATAATAACATCAATTCCTAAACACTCTTTAATATCACCTAAATCTTTAATATCAAATTTACTACTTAGTTCCTCCCTTAAGAAATCACTTTCGGTACTATCATTTGAAAAAACGAACTGTTAGTTTATTGTTAATTCGTTTAATGAACACGCAAGGTTCATGCTTAGATTTTTTATATCCTAATTCTAACAAAACCGTGTTGATTCTGTCATTCCAACATTTGGAAGTTTGTTTCAAACCATAAATAGCTTTATTAAGCTTCAAGTATTTTCATGAAAATTTTTTCTTTTAAATAACCATTAAGAAATGCCGTTTGAACGTCGTAATGCTTAATGTCTAAATCTAATTTTACAGCTAGAGCAAATAACAATCTTAAAGTCGAATATCTAACTACAGGTGAAAAAGTTTCCGTATAACCAACACCTGGCTTCTGACTGAAACCCTTAGCAACTAATCGTGCACGATATTTAATCTCACCAACACTATTTACCTTTTTTCTTGAACACCCACTTACAACCTACCACGGTAGAATTTTCTTCAATGTCGGCAAGCTCCCAAGCGTTGTTCTTCTCAAGCGACTTCAATTCTTCTTCAATAGCGTCGTTCCGGGGTGCAGCGTCTGGTCTTTACAAAGCATCTGAAACACTAATCGGATCACTCAATATGACTCCGGTCGCTTTGCTAACATAAGATACCGAATCGCTTTTAATGACTGGTTTGTGGGTTCTTTGAGTCCTTCGTAACGGTGCTTGAGGCAAGCTTACATTTATTGAGGGTTCATAGTCGCTATCGTCATCACTGCTAAAATCTATAGTGTTTTCCTCTCCTGTACTTAGGTTTCTAGTTTCAGTAGCGGTAGGTACGTCCCCCACTGAAACCGATGTCGACTCTTCAAACTCACAATCTACAACAATACTTTTTTCTTTAGTATTTTCCATTACAGTCACATCTCGACTGATTATAATTTTTTGTGTGTTTGGGTTGTATAACCTATAACCCTTGACGACTGTTAGCACGTGGCATTTGCCTGGGCTCATAACCTGTTGATAATAAAATTCTTCTATACTCAACGAGTACATTCTTTCAATTTATTGAACCAACTATTACAAAGACAGGTCGTTATCACGCACAAGCAAATTTATAATTGAACTTGAAAGATAACAAACAAGTATTCTAATACTATTGGTATTTTGCCTTTTGTACATGATATAATAACACTTTAAAGCTCACAAATTTTCATTTTTTAATTTCAATAGACACATAAAAAATTTAATGTGTGAATGGACTGTTACTGCAGAGGTAGATAAATTGACCCGTTTAGAGCTTATATGTTGGTTTCATATAGTTACAATAAGTCTGTATTCTGTGTATAGATCGATGTAAAGACTTTTTCTAAACCATGTGAGGAATAAAGTTTTGTTCTTCATTATTTGGTGTGCATTTATTGTTGATGATCATTATATTACAGCAGCTAACGTGTTTTCTTTGTAGGCTAATCAATCCAAACATGATGGTTTTAGGTCAAGAACCTAGGCAAACTACTTCAAATTTAGGCCATCTACAAAAACCATCAGTCCAAGCTTTAATACATGGTTTAAACCGCCATTATTATTCTATTAGCATCAACTACCGTAAGAACGAATTAGAACAAAAAATGTTATCAAACCTTCATAAAAAGACCTGGATGGATGGGCTTACTTTAGCCGATTATGCAGACAACTGCAGTACAAATGAAAAAACAGTATCTAATATGTTAGATTTGGCTAAAAACTACAATAAAGCATTGGAAGAGGAGGAAAAAATGACACCTGAGCAATTGGCAATTAAGAATGTAGGAAAACAAGATCCAAAAAGGCATCTAGAAGAAAAAGTTGATATATTAATGACGAATAATATTGTTCAGTGTTTAGGAGCCATGCTTGATACAGTTGTATTTAAATAATATAGTTTTAGATTTTTATATTTAGGTAAAATTTTGCAAAAAATGCAAATGACACTAACGCCAACTTATTTTTCTCGTTTATATTGTGAGGATTTTCTTATTACTCCTAATAAAGTCATGCTTTTTTTAATTGCAGGTTAAAATCTAGCCTGCACTGACCTAAGCGAATTTCTAACATTTTTTTTTCTTTTTGCGAATAGAAAATCAAATTTTCCCACATATGAAAAAGAGAATCATTTCTGACCAACAAACTTCTATAATTATATGTCGGATGGCTTTGATGAAGGAAATCTTGAAAGAGACAAATGGCTAGTTGTGTTTGAACTGTGGGCGAAGTGAAGTACATGAACAGAGGAAAATTGGACACTGTCATATTTTTTATGCACATTTCATATGCTCACTGTTATATTTTGTATTGTTTATTGTCATAGCTTATAATTTAGTACATGTGATTAGCTTACGTCTACACTTCATGATTAACTACTAAGAACTGCCAGCCGCCTGTATTGGACTCGCGCTCCCTACTCTTCTATATACGAGTGCCTCTAATGGCAGCGGGCCTTACTACTCACTATTACTACAACATCTTCCCTTTTTTAACGGAAGGCAATATTTTACAATTTTTATAAATCTTAATCCTACCCTTATTTTAGTGTTGCCATCTTGAAGGAGTAACTATTACTCGATTGTAACGCGAAGTAATCGTGGTGCGATCTCGCTTTGCGTTAGTCTCTGTTGCACTACACTTTTCACCTGCCGCCACTTCGCTTGCGTCATTATGTGCTAATTTAGAGCATGATGGTGTGTCACTCATTACATTACTCTGCTGATTATTTACAATGACATCTTGTTCTAACTTATCACTATAATTAATTAACTTAGGAAAATCTATACTATTTTATAATAAGCTTTTGCATCTGCTCTACCTTCTTTCTCTTTTACAGTTTGATCTTTTGACCATGACACCGTTTTCGGAATATTGAGGTGTTGGTCGTCTTTTATTGCAGATGGTCTTAAAAATTTCCTATTTCTTATATAGAATAGAAAAATTTTTATTGTGTAAAAAAAAAACAGAAAGTAGATACACAAAAGGTAACATTCGTATATACGTTCTTCCATGTTACCTGCAATACACATTAAGTATAACAATAGTATTACAATAATGTAACTACTTAATAAGTTGAACAATTAAAAGAAATTCAGTATATTTTTTCTTAAAATTAATTAATGAACTGTGACATACATCATTATAAATTTTCGAATTGATTAGAATAATGGCAGTGTAAGCGAAAGAGTTTTCAAACTTAGCGGTCTTGTGCATTGGTATATCATACTTAACAATTTCGCGAAGGTTTTTCTTATGCACACTACGTCTTGAGATTATACTATCCAATAAATACAATGGGGCCTTGTTTTTACAAATTTTATACACGAAGACAGCAAAGTGCAACTGAATTCGATATTCAAATTTTAAATAACTATGTTGGTAATAACTAGGGGATATATGATCATACTTCTTAATGCAATGTATATATCTAATACAAGCATTTTGAGCAAGTTGAATCTTATTTTTATAATGACGTGTCAAAAAATTATAATAAACCACGCTGCAGTAATCAAATATAAATTCCATTATTTACAGAAACCTTATATCTACGTTTACCAAGCTTCTTTAATATTTTACCTGATTGCCAGATTGATTGAGGTTTTAATTGTACCCACACGTTTGTATTTGGTTTTAATATTGACAATACTTTCGCCCCCCTTTTTTCATTATAATTTTCTATTTGCTTGTTTTGATTAATTTTAATGTGACTGTTATACTGAGCCGTGTTAACTAAGTGTGATTTTAATTTTTTGGTTGCTGTGGGAAGCAAAGGGTTACGAGTAGCTCTCGACATTAATATTTCATTTGGCGAGTTATTTTCAAAAATAGGCGTATTTCGGTATTGTAGAAGTGCAAGATTTAAATCTGTACCATCTTCAATAACCTTTTTCATAATTTTTTTAATTGTTTGTATGTGCCTTTCACTCATTCCATTAGACTGACTATGGGTCGGTGAACTTACACCATGTTGAAATTGCCATTCATCTGCAAAATCTTGAAATTCTTTGGAGGTAAACTGAGTTCCTCCGTCACTAATCAAGTATTTGGGAACTCCAAATCTTGCAAAAATGGTTTTGAATGTGTTAATTATAATCTTACTAGTTATATTATTTCATTTTTCAATTTCGACAAATTTAGAATAATAATCTACCACTATTACATAATATTTTCCTCTAAGTTCGTATATATTGCAACCAATTTTATACCACGGGATTGAGTGTATTTCGTGCGGTTGAAACGGTTCTGCTGGTTGTGAATTTGCATATTTTTGGCAAAGTGCACAATTTTCAATCATTGATTTAATTTCGTTGCGAATCGTTGGCCAAAATACTGATTCTAGTGCTAGCTTTACACATTTAGTATACCCTAAGTGACTGTAATGAATTTTCTCTAGTATTGTTTTCCTCAGCCTTAGTGGAATTACACAACTGTTATTTTTATAAATGATCTCATTTTCAATTATTAATTCGCTTTTATATTTAAGATATGGCCTAACACAATTTTTTAATAATTTATTTTTTGGCCAGCCCTTAGCGATTACCATTCGTAATTGCTGTAATTCTGGATCAGCATTAGTTGCCGATTTAATTTTATTTAAATATTTTTCACTAATATTAACCTCAACAACTACACAAATTTGATCTTTTAAATCTAAATCATTACTCGCGGTGTCTAGAACAAGCTCGCGATAATGCATCCGCTATAACGAGATCTTTGCCTCTTTTGTATTTAAGATTAAAGTTGTACCTCTGTAAAAATAATATGCGCTGTAAACGAGCTGGTACTTTATTTAACGGTTTATTAATTAATGTTATCAAAGGCTTGTGATCCGTTTCAACGATCACTGACCTTGCAAATACGTAATCATGATATTTAGTTAACCCATAATAAATCGCTAATAGCTCTTTTGTGATTTGGGGTTGTTGTACCTGGGATTCCGTTAGAGCTTTTGATGCGTATGAAACAGGTATATTTTCCTGTAACATGCATGCCCCTAAACCATTCTGACTTGCATCTACAGATATAGTTATTTCTTTGGAAGGGTCGAAATACCTGAGTACCGGACTATTTGTTAAAATTTGTTTAAGTTTTTCAAATGCAGCTTTATGTTGATCTGACCATACAAAATAAACATCCTTCCTCAAGAGTTCACGTAAAGCTTTCATTTATTCTGAGAAATTTTCAACATACTTACTCATATAGTTTATAATACCTAACAGCCTCTGAACGTCTTTCTTGTCCTTGGGTTCCTGGAATTCTTGTATGGCTTTTAACCTGTCAGGATCTAATCCTATACCTTCACTGCTTAAATAATGCCCCATAAATTTAACTTTCGAAACACCTAAGATACATTTTTTTGAATTGAATTTAATGTTACGTTCTTTTGCCCTTTTTAATACTCCTATTAGTGCTTTATCGTGTTCTTCTTTTGTCTTTCCCCATATAATTACATCATCTATATACACTGCTACATTACTCATCTCAAATATTTCCCTGAACCTTTCATTGAACACTTCCGGGCCGCTTTTAATTCCATACGGTAATCGAAGAAAACGATAGCGACCATAGGGTGTACCTACTGTATAAAGTTTACTACTTTCGTCGTCTAACGGTATCTGATAGAATGCTTGACTTGCATCTAACTTAGAAAATATGCATGCCCCATGTAATTTCGCCGTTATTTCCTCTAACGTTAATAGTTTGCAATGTTCTCGTTTGAGTACTTTATTTAATTGCAAGGGGTCTAAACAAATTCTTAATGTACCATTTTCTTTTCTTATTAATACTAGTGGATGTACCCACTCGCTCGCTAGCGTTCTTTACTTTTTCGATAATATTTAATTTTTCTAATTCTACCAAATTGTCTTTTAATTTGTCCATCAGTGCAAATGGGACTTTTCTTATTGGCGTGATACAAGGTGGGTTGATATAACCTATACCTGAAAATACCTCACCAAACATTTGTATAATTTGTTCATAATTTAAATTGAAAGTATTATTAATGTGATCAATACTCTTAATAGAATGAGCTTCTGGTTCTATACGATTAATTAATTTCAGACTTATTGAGCTTGCTAACCCTAATATCGGTTCAGTGTCATCATTAACTACAAAAAATGCAATTTCAAGCTCTCTACTATTATACTTGCAATCTATTCTACATTCCCCTATAAGTGGCAAAATGTCACCTGTGTACGATTTCAAGAGGGTCTTTGACTCTACTAATTGTTCAAAAGGCATATTTAAACGAATAAAGTATTTTACAGGTAAAATGTTTACCATTGCACCTGTGTCAATTTTAAACGACATCTTAACTGCACCTATTGTTAAGTCTACCCACCAAGCCTTATCGTTTACAAGAACCCTTTTACAACTTGTATTACCTGTCCCTTCATTCAGGGTGCCTATAAAAACTACATTTTCTTGATTATAATTTTCCTGAGTTAAACTACTAATTTGTTTCTCGCTTCTACATACTGTTGCAAAGTGATTGTATTTTTTACACTTACCGCAAACCTTTTTATATGCCGGACATCTATTAATTGCGTGATTGAGCCCACACCGCTTACAATTTTTAATTTGCGACCTCCTACCTTGCGATTGTGATCTGGCTCGTCCACGGAAAGGTGATGTCGCGCTTCCTTTGTTGTCCTCGCCAAATCGCCGTTGTTGGCTTGACTGCTGTCTACCTGGACCAGACTGCCAGCCCCCCATGGAGCTTTGTTTGGGTGAAATCCTGTCAATTTGAGAATTTACCTGATTATTTGCGACGAATTTTTCCATTCTTGCCGCCTGCGATTTAGACTGCTCAATTATAGAACACAATTGGATTGCTTTGTCCAAATCCGCTTCATCTTCTTGCAGTAATCGGTGCCTTATTTCTTGACTATTTGTTCCACAAATTAGCATAAGTTTTATAAGATCATCATTTAATTTGTCAAATTTACAACTTGCCGCTTGTCGTCTAAGATCAATGATGAATTGTTCCATTGTCATTTCACTTGATTGCTTGGATGTAAAAAACTTGTATCGCAAAAATGTTAGATTCTTTCTAGGCGAGAAGTGGTTATCAAATTTTTCAATTACTGGCTCTAATTTGTCCTTTTCATCCTCTTCGAATTTAAACGTCGCGTAAATTTTCTGGATTTCAGGACCTGCAAAATGTAGCAACTGAGCGATTTGAATTTTTTCTTCTTTTTTATTGGCTTCCGTCGCTATTAAATATATGTTAAAGCTATTTTTACATTGTGCCCATTGTTCTGCAGCTTGACCATTGTTCAATTCTAACCTGGGTAGTACGTTACTCGCCATTTTTCTTAGTAAATTGTTGTAGCGTGTTAATTACTGTAATTATGCTTGCTGTTGTCGGTTTTGTCGCAGCGCCATGTTATATTTTGTATCGTATATTATCATAGCTTATAATTTAGTACATGTGATTAGCTTACGTCTACACTTCATGATTAACTACTAAGAACTGCCAGTCGCCTGTATTGGACTCGCGCTCCCTACTCTTCTATATACGAGTGCCTCTAATGGCAGCGGACCTTACTACTCACTATTACTAACTACAACACTCACATGAATAGTTCAAAAACAAAAATATAGAAATCTCGTGTATAGTATTTGATATAACATAACACCATATTAGGGTTATTGGAATCTTTATAAAAGACCTTGCTGAACTAGTGCTTGAAAGTCTCTGTAAGAAAACAAAACCACTATCCGCTTAGCGGATATTGTCAGGGTACTAACTATTTCATATGAAAGGCGAAACCGGTAGTTTTTCGGCTTATTAGACAGAAAATATAAATAACCTAGAATGGAAGTTAGAACTAAACCTAAACCATATCTTAAATTTATCTACTTATTTTCTTCTCTTATTTTAGTTTTCTTGCGAATACACATTTTTAGTTGCGTTTCTCTTGTACTTTTTTTCTCGTTTTTTGTTTAAAAAAATAGTTGTTTATTCTGCATGCAGTTGTATTTACTCTTGGCAGCATCACCTCCATTATCAAATAAATTTCTCTTTTTTTAATAAAAGGCATAAAATTAATTTGCAAGCATCAAAGAAGCAAGCATTTGATAAATATTCTTTAAAAAAACATTTTCTCTATTTCACTGAATATGAAATTGGACAGTTTTCTGAGAACAATCCAACTATATTTAACGTATTTGTATAAATTGGGGAATAACCACGCATGATTTTAAACCATTCATCTGAATCGGTGATTTCACTCATATTAGTCTCACTTTCTAATGCTCTAGGCCTGAAATGTTTTCCAATGATACTCTTATCAATCTTAATACTTGAAACAAAATTGGTTTGAACGTATTGATTCAACTTATTTTAAAATGCATAATCAACATATTTGGAAGTAGTATGTTTCGTATTAGCAAGTAAATTCTATTATTTGAGAGATATAAAATTTTATCTTGCTGTTCTTGAAGTTGAGCTTTTAAATTCATAATAACATTATTCAAGGCATCTTCATTAAGGGTAGCTTCTTCTAAATTTACTTAATTTTGATCCTTTAATTTAATTATCATTCTTTAATTAGTGATTTTCAGATAACAAGGTGCCGGGTACAGATAAGGTGCAAGCAGAATCGCTAAAAGCCGCTGGACAAGCAGTAACAGAACCTTTCTTCCAATTTGTATATTATACGTCTGAGACAGGCGAGATACCCAAAAATTTCAAACGTAACATCATAGTAACTATACCAAAAAGAAAGGCGCGGATAGATGTGAAAATTTTCGAACAACTAGTTTGACAACACGTGTCAAAAATATTAACTAGAATTGTACAAAGACGAATGGAAAAACGAGCTAAAGAAATACTAGGACAAGACCAATTTGGGTTTATGCGAAACAGGGGAACACTGGAGGCTATTTTAGTTCTGAGAGTGATAATGGAGAAAACAATAGAAAAGGGGAACGTGTGTATATAGGGTTTGTAGATCTGGAAAAAGCATTCGACAATGTAAAATGGAAAAAAATGTTTCAAATACACAAAAAAATTGGAATGAGTTATAGGGATGGACGAATAGTACATAGCTTATACAAAGAGCAAACAGAAGTAATAGAATTAGAGCAGGAACGTCGAGAAGTAAACATTAGGAAAGGGGTGAGACAGGGATGTACCCTATCCCCATTCATTTTTAACTTTTACATTGAAGAGGCAATGAATACTGTCAAATGCAGGAAGACATTTGGAATTACTATGCAGGGACAAAAGATTGATATGCTCAGATTTACAGATGATATAGCAGTATTAGCATCTAGCAAGAAAGAGTTAGAAACTGCTCTTAGTGAAATGCAAACTCTTCTAATAGAGAGATACGGTATGAAAATTAACAAAACTAAAACCAAAGTACTAGGAGGGGAAATAAATCAAAAACAAGAATACAAATATGTAACACGAATTTACAAGGGGTTAAGGATTTCTGCTACCTAGGAAGCCAAATAATGCAAGATGGGAAAAGCGCAAAAAATATAAAACAAAGATTAGCAAAAGGTCATACTACATTTAACACGAAAAAGGAACTACTGTGTTCAAAGACAACAAACATAGAAACAAGGAAAAGATTGCTTAAAGCATATGCGTGGAGCACAACCCTATACGGCTGTGAAGCCTGGACAGTAGGAGAAGCGGACAAGAAAAAGGTAGAAAAGCCTTTGAAATGTGGTGCTACAGACATATGATGAAGATATCATGGACAGACAAAGTTAAGAATTGAAGAGGTACTAAAAATGGTGGGGAAGAAAGAAATGTGTGGAAAACGGTAAAAAATAGGAGAAATAGGATAATAGGCCGCATACTACGGCATGAGGGAATAGTGCGGAGTATATTAGCAGCAGAGATAGGAAAAAAGGGAAGAAGAGGTAGATGTAAGTTTGACTACTGCACACAGATAGTGAAAGATGTAGGCTGTAGGAATTTCAGGGAAACGTGTAGGCTAGCTCAGAATAGGAATCAATGGAGGTACGCATCTAACCAGTCCCAAGATAGATAAATTGACGAAAAAATTACTGTACCTAAACATGATGATTATTATAAGCAACTACAAGTATTGGTTGGCCAATATTATCGAATAATGTTAATTGTGTGAAAGCATTTACTGGAAAACTATTAATTCGGCAAATGTTTAAGTGTTGGGAGGTCTTGGCAGCAACAGGCTGCTTAACCCCATTCACTAAATCTCGGTGAAATAGGGCATAAAAATAGAAAATAATAGAAGGTGAACCGAGCTGTATACAGGCTGCGTGAAAATTTCAGGGAACTGTGTAGGGTAGCTCAGAATATAAGTAACTGCAGATACATGTTCAACCAGTTTTTAGATGGAAAACCTAATGACGAAAAAATAAGCACAGATAAATCTGATGATTATTATAAACAACTACAGGTGTTGGTTGTGAAATATGTGCAACTAATGTTGGATGTGCGAAAAGATATATTGGAAAAAATATTAATTTGGTAAATGTTCAAGTGCTAGGGGAACTTAGCAGCCACAGGTTGCTTACCCCCCTCTACAACCACTGAATGTTGGAGAAATAGGGTATATAATTGTAAAACAATAGAAGGGGACTGAACTGCATCTAACAAGAAAGAACAGCGCCTATGATGAAAGACAACAAACATAGAAACGAAGAAAATTGTTGACAGCATATGTGTGGAGCACATCACAGTATGCAGTCAGAAAAACAGCAGCAGTCTTTTGGAATGCTGTGCTTCAGATGTATGAGGATGATAGCATGGACAGACAAAGTTAATAACAAATAGGTTATAGAAATAGTCGGGGAACAAGATATCTGTGGGAAAAAAGAGGAGAAATAAAAGGGCAGAATATGTTCTAAGACATTTTTGGGGAATAGTATGGGATATATTACAAGCAGAGATAGGAAAAAAGAGGTGACCTAGATGCAGACAGTGCAAATTTCAGCGAAATGTGTAGGTTAGATCAGAATAGAAAACAATGATGGTACACGTCTAGCCAGTTCCAGGACTGAAGACCTAATGATGATGACTTTAAAACTTCTGTCAAATAGAATTATGCCTACTTAACAGAAACAAAAAAGAACCCTAGCAAATGACCGCTCATATACACTACAAAGCATGATTGTAGGTGATACTTTGTTTGGATTGGTTTGAATCCTAACACAATCGAAAGTGTATTTGATGAATAACTTAAATTTGATAGGCAACAGAAATTATATTTTGTCGGTCAATTATTTATTAGCATGAAAACTCAAAACAAACACTATAAATTCAAAATAGCAGAGTAACAATCATAGTTGTAAGGAATGCCACGGAGATATTCAATAATTTCGCGATTAACGTGATCAAGAACAATGCGATTAATACGGGCATCGGCATCATGGTATTTTCTTAATTTACGTAGGGGTTGATGTCCAGCAACGAGCAACTGTAATATACATCGCTTCCTTTTTGAATTTTTTTAAGACCATTTATTAATTTCCACAAACTTCGGTGCTTCATACCTATTTCAACTTGAATCCAGCGATGGGCAGCTTCGGCATAATTGTTAGTACAATTTTGTTTATTTATAATGCGTTCATAGACTGACCACATTGCAGACGGAAATAAAGCTGTACGATTTGGTCTTCCGAAATAAGAATCTTTAAACCACTCAAGAAGGGGCTGCAAGTCTACAGACAGTTCTTCTGACAACCTTTTCAGTAATTTATGAAGAAGCATATTGTACGTAATCGCTGTTATTAGTTTGATTTAATTATAATACTAACAACCTATTAAGTATGCAAATCTAAAGTAATATTCATTTCCTATGTAACAAATTGATGTTATCCAAAGGTAAATCATGTCGGAAGAGCGGAACATTGAGGACTATTTTTAATGTTTCACTAGTAAAAAGAAACCATTTCCAAATTCTAGTTATTGAATCATAAATAGAAAACCACTGGATTGGTTGATAATGCACAAAAAGTACTGTAGTGATCCATAGTGTTTCTAAGTCAATTTTTCATTTGTTGATAATTATTGCAAATATTATAGTGTACATTTCGATATTCGAAGGCATTTGTGAGAATAACTCAGTAACCACTTGCAGGTTTCTGAACGCATTCCGTGACGTCAGAATTTACATTATAAGGGACGCATGTGTAGGGACGATCGATCGAGTCGACAAGGTTAAAGGACTGTTTTGATTTCAAGATGAAAGGTTGAAAAGATTTCACTTGGCGGGTTTTTATTAAAAGTAATGTTTGATAAGTTTATAATGTGGGGATTATTTAAGGTAATCTGATTACATATTGTAATTCCAGCCTGGTTTTGAATTTGATGTTAGTACTTATTTGTAAAACTGTTAGTTATTTAACCATCGAAAAAAATATTTTTATGATTACCTGTTGCTTTTTTTGAAATTGATGTATTCAATGCTGCCTTGCCAGTTGTTTTACTTGTGATGTTTAATAAGTGAATTTACGGATTTTATTGTATGTATAAATGAGTGTGGTTTGGTTTAACAACTGAAAACTAATATTTATTTATCTGAATTGTTTATTTAGTATCTAAATCAGGGTAAAACTAATATTTGTTTATTTGAAATAATTTTTATTTAGTATTTGATACAACGTTGTAACTCCAATTGCATTGCACCTGTTACCTAATCAATAGTAAATGTACCCTTACTGCGATTTTACGAGCAATTAGTACCAACATCATCCCTTAGAATATATTGAATCAAAATTATTAGGCAAGTTTGAATATGAACAGTATTATATTTCTACGTTATGTTTGTTTTGGTTTTAAGATAGTAATTGAATTAACCATAACGTTGTTGTGTATATTTTTTGGTTGTAACTTGTAATGCCACGATGTGTTTAATGTTTAAAATGTACGTTTTAACCGATGCAATCATAATGAATAATTTTTAACGTTTGCTTACTAGATTTAATATATTTAACTAACATGCATTTATATAAACATTTAGCGCCTGAGTCTGGGCTTGTAGTTATGCTATCGAATTTTGGGTATGTATTTGCTACCAACATATTTAATAATGTTTGATATTTTTATGTTTCATTTGACATTTTAATCCTGTGTAATTGTTTTATTTTAGAATATTAACCACATATTCCACTGCATCGCTCATATCTCGGTTTAAACTTAATTATATTGTTGTTGTGTGTTTATCCTATTATCTAGCCGATGTTTCTATATAATTAATTAGTATTTAACGTTTGTGAAATTGTTGTGATGTAATTAAATTGAACCTCTGGTATGACCCACCATCTCGTGCCTTCGCGTTTGCATTTATATCTATGTTGAAGATAGTCTATTCAATAATAAGCGCCTTTTTAATTATGCGCAATCATACCATAAGTTCATTTCAGCGATTCATGTCGTCTTGTCAATGTACTTGTAGTTGTACTCTTGCACATAATAGGAAGTCGGCTAGGCTTAGTGTAATATTTTGTAACACGGACTGGAAACTGTTAATGCATGTATGTAGGCGCGTGAGTTCGAGCCTTGTTGAATATTACTAACATTTTATGTCCGTGCGGAGAGGAACATTGGTAGTCAAGGCAGATTTTACCTTCCTGATGTTCCTCCTCCTTCAATTTTAGCTGGGTAGTATTGGTCATCTAACCTCAGTACCTACCAAAGACCAGCTGGTTTACACTAACATTTCTTCAGTTGTCATGTGTGGTAAGTCTGGGTAACAGTTGACATCCCTTTAAATTCAATGTTGGTGGCCTTGGTACTTGTACGTTACCCGTCCTTGTCGAGTTGTGACAAATGTAGTTGGAATTGTGATCGCAGTTTGGGGTTTTCTCTGCCGTGCTCTTTCCCCAATCGCCCAGGTTGAGTACTGCACTGTTTGCTTTAAATGTCATTTTTTATGCTTTCATGCGAATGACCTATTTATTGGTTATTCTTTTGATTAAAGTTAGGTAAATGCTGTAGTTTTATTTCAAACCGTCCCGCCTAAACGCCATCTTCTCAGTGTGAACTTGGATCACATGATAACAACACAACGTAGGTATCGTCGAGCCACTGCCACTAGATGTTAGATCATGGAGCCCGGTGTTGTCGTTTATACAGGGCGTTTGGGTCAGCCTACAGATCGGTTACACTACAGTCCCAAACGTGTAAAAAATTTCTGATGTTTACAATCTTGAAATTAAAATTTTTGCTGTTCCATTTACCCCTGTATACCATAGAGATACACCCCACATTTGATTTCGATTTTGTTCCACACTAACGAATAACCAAACAATTATATACGTACGCCCATAGTAATTTTTTTCTAATAAGTCATTGAAAGCTCACACAAACAGGTGTGACTATAAAAATGCAGTTTCACAAATGAGCATTCCTTTGAATGTAAGTCCATTGCATGTAAATGGACATTGGTTTAGTATGCCTTTGTATGTTTTCCTAACTGATTTTCTTTTATACGGCATAATTACGTAAAAAGCAAGCTAGTATGGGATTACGCATATTTTAGATTATTTTCCACTGATGCGAATTAACGACATATTCCAAACAAATGGGCGTTCAATATCACACAAATTGCATATGATTGGACGTTCGTTAGTATGCGACATCATATGCCTCTTCATAAATCCTTTGTGATATGGCATAATCACATAAATTGTCGTTCGTTGATGTGCGATTGCATATGTGTTTGTAAATTATCTTTTTGTGATGTGGAATAATCACATAAATTGCATGCGAACGAACGTTCGTTGATATGTGACTGCATATGTCTTTTTAAAATTGGTTTTCGTAATGTGGCATAATCACACAAGTTGCACACGAGTGGAAGTTTGTTATGCGACTGCATATGTCGTTGTAAATAACCTTTATATAACCCCCTATAATTACATAAATTGCATGAGAGTGGACGTTTGTTGGTATGCGACAGTATATGTTTTTGTAAATTCTGCTTTAGTGATGTAGAATAATTACACAAGATGCATGCAAATGGACGTTTGTTAGTATGCACGAGTACATGTGTTTGTAAATTATGTTTTTGTGATGCGGTATAATTACATAACGTGCATACAAATGGACGATCGTTGGAGTGCGACTGTATATGTCTTTTTAAATGACCTTTTGTGATGCAGCATAATCACACAAATTGCATGTAAATGGACGTTCGTTAGTATGTGACAGCATATGCGTTTGTAAACTCCGTTTTAGTGATGTGGCGTAATCACATAAGTTGCATGCGAATGGACGTTCATTGGCATGCGACTGCATATGTGCTTGTAAATGACCTTTTCGTTTCGCAACATAGCTACACAAATTGCATGAGTATCGACGTTCATTGATATGTGATTGCATATGTGTTTGTAAATTATGTTTTAGTGATGCAGCATAATTACACAATTTGCATGCAAATAAACGTTCATTAGCATGCGACAGCATATGTGCTTGTAAATTCTGTTTTCGTGATGCAGCATAATTACACAACGAGCACGGAAATGGACGCTTGTTGATATGTGACTGCATATGCCTTTGTAAATGCCTTTTTAGTGAAGTGGCATAATTACACAAGTTGCATACAAATGGACGTTCGTTTGTATGCGATAGCATATGCGCTTGTAAGTTCCTTTTTTGTGATGTGGCATAATTACACAATTTGCATGCAAATGGACGTTCATTAGCATGCGACAGCATATGTGTTTGTAAATTCTGTTTTCGTGATGCAGCATAATTACATAACAAGCATGCAAATGGACGTTCGTTGGTGTGCGACTTCATATGCCTTAGTAAATTCCTTTTTAGCGATGTGGCATAATTACACAAGTTGCAGGCAAATGGACGCTCGTCAGTATGTGACTGCATGTCTTCGGAAATGACTTTCTTGTATCAGCGTATAATTATATAAATTGTATGCGAATGGACGTTCGTTAAAATGTGACCGCATATGGAGTCTAACTTACTTTTACAAGATGCAGAATAAACACATAGCAAATCGGCGTTCCTTAGTTTGGGAGGACATACAAAGTTTTATAGAACCTTAGCAGAGTGAAGAATAATTTAATAAAATACGCTAACAAACTTTGCCTTCTATGTGACCGTGCTATGTATTTGTGAATTACTTTTTTGTTGTACAAAATATATGTAAATGGACAGTGTTTGGTGTTGAGACCATGCATGTCTTATTAGGTCAATTATTGGTAATGTAAAATAAACACAGAAATTCCGTCTGTATACATATGAACGTAAAGTTAGCAACGATACGCCTCTTTACCACCTCTCACGCATGTGTAAACCTGGGGTCCCAAATCTTTAATATATAAGTACAAAGTACGTTCTGTATGGTAGTTGACCGTTATTTATCACTGATGGTTGAAAGATATTAACACATAAAATATAATGTAACCCGTAATTTATATTAGCCAATTAAAGAAACATTAACAATGAAACTTTAATATACTACTTTAAAACATAAAATATATTTATTTTAAGATTTTCGTAATCACTAAAATACAAGTGCATAATGATAAGGGTATAATTATAAATTTATGGTAAAAAATAAACATAAAAACAGTTTTCTAAGTATGTATTATTTTCTATAAACCGCTTATATGAACATCTTATAAACTTTATATAATTCTAATACGAAAACGAGAGGCAACATTGTCTTTGAATATTTCTTCTGCGAAAACGAGAGGCGACATTTCCAAGGTAAAACCATTTTCTGTTAGACAATTTTGCATACATGCAACGACCAAAAAATCAGGGGCGTGCAATTTTGATAACAACGTGGTACAACGTGGGTTGCATTCCTACATGTTTGTTAGTAACATATCACATATGATGGATGTGTAAGAATTTGAAACTAGGTATTAACAAAAAAAAGTAGGATAATACTTTTAACACAATATACACCTTGTTAGTACGTTGTTTAAAAAAATTATTGCGTTGCGGGGTCGTATAGTGAAAAAGGAAAAAGTGAAAATAATGTTAACGACTCACGGAAATCAATCACTATTTAAGCACTATATGGTTACATATTGCGCATGCAAAAGATTGATCCTTATATCTGCCTGGCTCGGCATGTTCCAAGCAGTCGAAATGGATCCTTCTCTTGCAAAACTTACACTCCATCTACATGTCTGAGGCAGAGATGAAATGGGTCACCGAAAAAGTGACCCATGGCCAAGTGACCCAAATAGGTATGCGACCCACGACCCATTGATCCAAACTGATTCGGTAACCCAAATTGATCCGGTGACCTAAATTGTCCCATGAACCCAAGATAATTTACGTCTACGTTTATCAAACATTGTCATTAACAAAATACTTTATTTATTTTAAATAATCACATAAAATGCAAACAAAAGCACTAAAAATAAGAAAGAATTATAATATATAAATACAAATTATCTTATAAACCTACGTAATAAAAGAAGGTTACATCACTTATGAGTTTATGATGACTAAGCTATATTTTTAAAATTCCGTTTTTTAAAGATTCTGAAACAATAAGTTGACTTTCTACGGCATTTGTCTTGAGTCGTACTCTATCTTTGCGTGTTATTTTTCCAGCACCAAAAAAATGTCTTTCTGTCTCAGGAGCTGAAGCTGGAATTACTAGGATTTTTTTGGCAATTCTGCTTAGAAGTGGGTACTTCTTAACAATTATTTTCGCACAGCATTATAATGAAGGTTTTAGAAAATATATCTTATTTAATTTAAATCTTAGCCAATGAGAAGAATATTTGTTTTGGGATTTAGCCGCTCATCAAAAATGTTAGTGGTACGAGAAAACATACGTGTAAGGGAAGAGCATTTACTTTAAGTTGGAAGATATTATAGATTTACTTATGCAGGTTATTACATTTCAAAGCGAAATTGAGGTGCGGCCAAGCAATATTTGCCTACCGGCGGCAAATTTCAAAAGCCAGTCCTGGGAAGAGGGGGTGTAACCTAAAGAAAATGTAACAAAATCGCAACTTGTAATACGCGTTTCATATAATTTTAACCATTGTATTTGCTTTATGACTTCACCTCTCGGAGATTTACAAAAAGTTTATATTACAACCAAGGTGATGCCTATGCCTACTGCTACAAATTACTAAAATAATGAAATGCTATGAAAATAAAGAGATAATATTGTTGCGAGCTACTATTAGGCAACCCGTCAAACACAAGCGTTGTAGGGTCTGCATAGTTTCCAGGATTCTAGAATGCTTCTAGCAATCAAACACACAATACGCCGCCAGCACTGTTCATTCTCGCATGGACCGGGAAGCTTCTAGTAAGTACCAGAGGATGAATCATATCTTTAACTCAGAGTATATATAAGGCCGCTAAGAAATGCAGGAGTCAGTCTATACTTGAATGTCTAATATAAATTACATCGTGTACAATAAACGTAGTTGAGCTTTTAGGAGTTCAAGAATTTATACATAAATGATATATGCTGTGTCTAATGTGCATGCAGCTTGTAGTATATATAAATAAATAGAAGTGTATAAATAAATAGTTGTGTTAGTGTTGTTAATGGACCTATGGTAAAGCAGTTAGTTTAAGAAGATATTAGTGCTTGTAAATTCATTAGTGTAATAGTGCTTCATTGTTAAGTGGACTGAAAACATCTACAAATCAGGCATATACTGTTAATTAGACTTGTGAACAGTGAGTAATAAAGACGTTTGTTATTACTTGTTTTAAATTAAAGAAACGCGGTAGTAGTAGCCCGCTACAATATTTAGATTTTTTACCACAAACTACGTCAGGTAAGGAAAACTCTATTGGTAAACTAATTTAGGTGTTTATATTTGATACTATGACGATTACTAACCCTGATGTTAGTTCTTAATTGTTATTGTTTTTTAAAGTCCAACTACAATTCAGAATGATGCAAATTTTGAAATCTTATAGTATTATTGCTACAATAGTGAGAAGAGAAGCTAGAAACAGAAATTTTTTAATTTATTAAGATTATAACATACAAAATTCTATGTTTATAACACCGCATTGTGTGCTATAGCACGTTTCTTTGAAAAAATTTAAAAACGCATTTTTATATTAAAAGAAAGGCGCTGTACTTTTATCGCATTATAAATTATTTTGGCGCTTACTTTAAATTCATAAAATGAGTGCAAGTAACTAACTGAACCAATAACTTTATGTATAATTTTGTGAATGTACTTAATAAACTGACCTGAAAGTTCACTAAACTATGGCTTTACCTAGAGAAAACCAATCTGTCACTTTGATAGATAGATAAATTAATTTATTGTGGACTATACCTAAACCATAGCCCATACTAGCCGTACATTATAGTATTTACATGTATTTAAGACCTTAGAATCAATAATTCCTGACAACTGAGGTTCTTGAAGGTTTGGTGAGGGAGATTTGTGCCCCTACCTTTGTCGTCGACTGTGCACGGTAAAGTGGGACTAATTGTGTGCATAGTGCGAGTGTAAGTGTGATGTAGTAGTGAATTGCAAGAGTGTGTATTAAGTGTGTTAGTGCCACTGGTTGTGGGTGCTCTGTTTGGTTAAAAGGATTTCATTTAGGAAATGGTTTAATTCTTGAGGGTAGTTAGTGACTAGGATGTTTATGTTAGGAAGTGTGGAGAACGGGTCAAAGTTTGTAGATTGCTTGAGGTTGATTTGTAGTAGAGAGGTTAGGAGACAGGAGTATATCAAGTGTTGTGGAGTTTCTAGAGAATGATTGTTGCAAGGACAGTGAGGGGAAGGAGTTAAATGAAATTGATAAAGTTTATTACGGAAATTTCTATGGCCGGACAGAAATTGTATTGTATGGGGATTAGAGAAAGGAATATGTGAAGGGATGTTTGTAATATCAGGGAAGATATCAAATGTATATCTGCCGGTGGTGGAGAGGGACCAAAGATCTTGCCAGGAATGGAGTAGGGAGTTATGTATTCGGGATTTTATGTCAGTTTTAGGGAGAGTACGATATTCGTCATAGTGAAGTGTTCTGTCGTGTAGGATGATTAGTAGGTTATGTTTGAGGTTTCGGATTTGGATGTCACTTTATCAATTTGGATCACTGGATTAATTTCGGTCACCAGGTCAATTTAGGTTACCGAATCAATTTGGGTCGCCGGGTCAATTTGGGTTGCCGGGTCAATTTGGACCGCCGGGTCAATTTGGGTCGATACACGTGACCCATTGACCTGGTAACTGAAACAAAAAGTGACCACTTGGGCCCACTAGACCCATACCCATTTCATCTTTGGTCTGAGGTATCTTTTCCCATATTTTGTTTGTAGCACAGTATTTGTATATTCCTGCGAGAAGATAAATTAGTTTCTGTGCGTTTGAAATTTCCACAGTAGCTGTAGGACCAGAATAACGAAGGAAGTGAACGTTCTTCCTTTCCGCAGTATAGACAATACTCAATTACGCTGATCGAGGAACTTCGCAAAAACTGCATAATTTTCTTTCTGTGAGAATTTGGATTAAAATAAGAATTACTACTTAAATTATTAAAACTGCCATGAGAAACCAAAAGCTCAATGTAATATATAAGAAAAATACCGCGTTTGAAGCCGTCTTTCTGCTTAGGGTAGAAATTCCATTCAGTATAAGTCCATGTATCAGCATTAAAATTCATATTATTTTCAATTCCAAAACTTATTAAGGCATTTTGGAATTTAAGAAAAAGCTTCATGTCGATTATTACCACTTGGTAACAAATTGAAATAATACATACAATTAGTTTAGCTACCAGCAACCTCCAGAACCCAATGCCCATCAAGTCCAATATTAACATGAAGCGGTATAAATATAATATTTTTCTGTTGTGCTACAGCTCTCAATTTGGCAAGTTCAAAAACATTATTTGAAAATATAAATAACTCCTCTGAACGACACACCAAACATCCAAATTCCTCCTTCTGTTGTATAAGTAAGTTAACATAAACCTCGATTGCAAAACTAGTGGCACACTGATTATCAAAAAAAGAAGATAACTCTTCAAAGCACAAAGTTTTTGTATGATAGTTCTTAATGTGGTCATAGATTGCAATAATGACATTGTTAGCTACCCTATCAGTGGAAAGTGCAAATAAAAAATCATTGTATTTAAAAACACCGTTGCTGTAAAAATCGGAGTCTGTTTTTAATTCCGAGTTCGGCACATCTGTGATTAAATTTTGCAAGTGACCTTGTCTCAAGTAGGTATTCTTGCGGTTTGTACCGCGTTTCCACTTTTCTTCCGGCAAACTTTTGCAGTATTTGCGTTTCCTGTTGTTTTCGCTACTAAGCAAATTATATTTTATTTGTTTTTGAACAGATTCTAAATCTTCATACAGTTTTTGGATAAATCGCGAACATTTCAAATTGGTTTTCTTTCCATTATAGAATTTTTTACTATGCTGAACCAGCTTTCCACCAAAGCATTGGATAACAAATCTTTTTATCTTCTCTAACTAAAAGAGCCGACAACAACGGAACATAGGGCATAAATTTTTTTCAGGCATAGTTGTAAAAACGAAAGACAGGAGCACGGATTTTCAGTATCCGACTTATCAACTTTTTGCAAAGAAACGTTAAAAATTTGCTTGAAATCCAAATAGAATGGTCTGTTTTTGTAGATTGTTTTACCTGTTAGACTGCATTGTGGTTCCTCGTCATTAAAGAAATTTAAGTTTTCATCATCTTCTTCTTTGTCTATGATGGTATTAGAATCATCATCATTATCTTCGCTGGTAGTGAATTCCTTATTCTTAATTGTGCGTAACGAGGCTTCAACATTTTTATCTATATATCGATTATTCAGTATGGTCAGAAAATCATGAAACGCTAGTTTGCACTGTTCATAACTACTACATAGAGCAAGATTGTTCAACAACGCCGAAATTAAAAAATATTTCAATTTTTTATTGTTTCCAGTTAATTTTTTGGCGTCAGTTGCAACAATTTTACTAAAATGGGCACAACAAAAATGAATTGAAACAATAATGTATTGAGATATTTCTTCGAAATCTACAGTATCCACTAAAATTTTGTGCACCAAAAGTAAATATTCGGATATGGTCATGTTCAAAAATCCTCGAGTCACCGCATGAATTAATACCCATGAACAGTCTATCACTACGCTGTTAAATGGTAATAGTCGATGGTGGATCACGTAATGTTTCAACCATAAGCAAATGGTTTTAGCTGTATGGTCATTACTTATTAATTCCATAATTGGAATAGTTATAGCCTTTTCTTCAATTAAAACGCAAACTGTTCCAGCATAGTAAAGAACTCTTTTGCAACCCAAGTAAAATTTTCTGACTACAACACCAGTCGCGTCCAAATGCAAAGTTGCTGCATTAAGTTGTATCTATTTAACGCCAGTCTGTAAATAAATAAACACCAACACCACTTATACCAACAACCCTATAATGATGTTGAATGTAATTATTTTCTTTCAGATTCTGACAAAGTAACTCAATTGCATTGTAGTCATCGTCTACAATGTCGTTTTCGCAAGCAGCTTCAGATTTTATTGTTCGGAATGTCGATAATTGAAGGAGATCATGTGCAGTGTTGATTTCTAATAACTTGGTATTAGCGGAAAGTACTTTTTGTTGATGATACTTATATGCGGACATGTTTCTAACTTGGTCTTTTGTCAATATTCGTACATAGTTACGGATTTGTTTCCGAACGAGAAAAGTCTCATCGTGGTTAAAAATACCAATTACATTTAAAGTACAAAGAAGGTAACCATTTTCAGGATAGTTCTTCACATAATTAAAATCAATGTTACATCTAAATTTACGACACTGTGGATATATGCAGTACATATACAAAATTGCATTTTTTGTTTAAAATTTGACGGCGTACTTTTTATGTATAATGGACAAACATCTATTACACAACGTAGGTATCGTCGAGCCACTGCCACTAGATGTTAGCTCATGGAGCCCGGTGTTGCCGTTTATAGAGAGAGTTTGAGCACGAGCGTCTCACGGCAGTAATGCCGTGGCGGCAATGATAGGTTAGGTTACTGTTAGAAATAGATATTAGAGAGTTAAAGCAATACTAAAATCAACTTACGTATGTCTTGACGTATCCCTCAAGGTTACGTGAAGTAAACGATACGTTTTTGATCTATTAAAGAGTTAAAGCAAGTACAACAATTAACCGTAAGCGTAAACGTATTACAAGGATACTTCTAATAGGTTAGGTATGTTGAACACTATTTCTAACCTCTAAAGCTGTGTAGTGAATGTAAATAATTTTTTTGGTTTTAATTAATAAAAATGGATGAAATTATGTTTATGGCAGCTTTAAATGAAAATAGTGACGACGAAGAAGCTTTAATTTTACATGTGCTACATGATGAAGAAAATTTAGGGCGTAGAGCTGATTTATATGGCCGTTTCAATATAAATAGTATGTTCGAAAGTGAATGTAAAAATTTGTTTAGATTTAGTAACATTGATATTGTTAGACTGACCCGTGCACTTAACATTCCGGATTTGATAACCACATCCGACCGAATATCGGTATCAGGTGGGTAGTATTTTATCCCATTTCCAGAAATAAGTAATTTATGATTTATTTATAAAGGAGTGGAAGGATTCTGTATAGTACGTCGAAGATTGGTCTATCCCAATAGATTGTGTGATTTGGAACCATTCTTTGGTCTGTGTTCACAGGCAATTTCTAGTGTTTGCAATCACACGTTGAACCTAGTTTTGAATAACAAAGGTCATTTACTGGAAACTTTGCAAAACAATCTTCACTTTTTAAACTATGCCAAGTCCGTCCGTTATTCTGAGGTAAAATAATTAGTATGAAAATGCAATTGACAATGGTTGTAACTATATTGTTTATTTTGTAGGCAATTCATACCAAGGGTTGCCCTATTAAGAATTGTTGGGGTTTTATAGATGGAACGGCAAGACCAATATGTAGACCATCTATTAACCAGGAAAATTACTATTCAGGTCATAAAAGGTTCCACTGTGTAAAATACCAAGGTGTTATGTGCCCAGATGGATTGATTATTAGTTTGAAAGGAGCACACGAAGGGCGGCGTCATGATGCAGGTATTTTTAGAGAATCTGGACTCTATAATGAACTACAGCAGCACACCGTCTTTCCAAACGAAAATAGCCATTTTGTGCTCTATGGAGACCTGGGGTATGGATTAAGGGAGCTTTTGTTGCGGCCATATACTCAATATGAAATTCGTAATAACCCGAACAGGCTAAATTTTAATAATATTATGAGTACAATGAGAATTTCAGTTGAATGGGGTTTTGGTAAAATACTACAGTTGTTTGCTTTTGTAGATTTAAAAAAGAATCAAAAAATACTGTTGCAAGATGTCGAAATGATGTATAAAGTCGCAGTGCTTTTAACAAACTGTCATACTTGCCTATATGGCAGTAAAGTTACTTCTTATTTTGGAATAAATCCTCCAACCCTCGAAGAGTATTTGAATTTGTAAATTATTAATTTGTTGCACTAGGTTTAGTTGTTATTATAATATACTGTATAGGTATAAGTATTATTTTGTTGTATTTAATTGTTACAGTTGTAGTGATTTTTATGCAATGTGTTTAATAAGCCTTTTACAGTCCTGTTTATTTCTATTGTCATGAAAACAAAAGCTAAGAGTCTAAATACATTAAAAATTTATATATTATACAGAAGTGATATTAAATTTATTGTTTTATTTACATCTGGTGATTTTTGCTTTGAATACATATAACATCTATTAATTTTTGCTGATTTTCTATAAGCTTCATTTGTATTGCCACTTGCTTATCTTCTGTTTCCATCCGCTGCAAACGTTCACGACGTTCAAGCTCGAACTGTTCCTCTTTCAGCGTTTGAGCTCGTTCCTGTAGAGCAAGCTCTCGACAGCGAAGTTCGTAAAATTTGTCGCTTTTCTTGCTTAAATAGTCCAATGTCTCTTGCTTTATGCTACCATTAATTCTTGCTCTTAAAGGCCTTATAAAAAATATCTTTAGGATTATTAAAGTTGCAAGTTAGTTGAAAAGTGTATTTTATACTGAAGAAGAAATTAATTAATAAAGTTACTGCAAACAATACAATATAAATAATCTAAAAATGTTGCTCCACCTACGTTGAATGTTATTCTTCATCCTAGGTCTTTTTTACACTATTTCTTTTAAAAGTACCACTAGTGCTTGGGCCACTTTCAGTTTGAAGTTCTACTTCTATATCAGGTTCAGTAACTAAAAGTGCACAATTAAGTGTTACACCTTAAATTCATAAAACTTACAATTTTGTGTATCAAAGACATTAATATTATCATCGGTAATAATGAATTCTTCATTGATTCCACTAGCTGCTGCTTCTCGTTGCTGATATCCTTCTGCATAAGAATTAACTAAGGGATATTTTTGAACTGATTTTATTGCTTTAAATTCTTTGATAAGGTCTGCAATGTTTCTAAGAAGTTCATCTATCTCGTTAACTTCTTCTTCAAAGCCTGATCTGTAAAGTGATACCAAACATTAATTTTACAAATTCTGCCATAAACATTACTTACTTAATTCTCGCGGTTTTATCTTTGACTGAAAACTTTGCTACCAAATTATTAATTCGATCTTTCAATGCCCTTATTGAACAATTTTTTTCTGTAATTTGTAACAGATTTATTTGAATTAGGTTCCATCTGCTGGTATCTTCAAAGGGATTGTTACCTACAACCTCCTGGCCAAGTACAAATCATCTTCCCTGTAAATGTACCCTTTTGTACCTGAATTATTCATATCTCTTTCAAAACAATTCCTTGGAGTATGTATAAACCTTAAACGTACATTATGAGTTTTGACAGATTTTAAATTATTCGGTGATAACCGTTTAACCTCGCAGGATGATCGGTTCAATACGTTTGCGTTTACGGCATACCTAAAAACACTTAACGTTACGTGTGCCGTATCAACATTACGTAAATGTGAACACTTCTGCGCAGGCGCACGTTAGATTTCTGCGTTTGCGGATACGTTTCACCCCGTGCTTTAACACTCTATTATAACTCTCTATTATTATTAAAAAACACAAATCACTTAACACGCATATCATAACAGTTGTTCTAAAAGCATTGCATACTGTTCTGATATGCGTGTTAAGTGATTTGTGTTTCTTAATAATAATATCTAATTTGTGTTTTCTAATAATAATACCTATTTATAACAGTAACCTAATCTGTCATTGCATCTATGGCATTACTGCCGTGACACGTTCGTTTTGGTTCAGCCTTCAGGTCGGTTACACTACAGTACCAAAGGTGAAAAAATTTATGATGTTCACAATCTCGAAATTAAAATTTTTGCTCTTCCATTTATCAGTGTACTTTAGAGATACACCCACACTTGATTTAGATTTTGTTCCACACTAACCAATAACCAAACAATTATATACGTACGCCCATAGTAATTTTTTTCTAATAAGTCATTGAAAGCTCACACAAACAGGTGTGACTATAAAAATGCAGTTTCACAAATGAGCATTCCTTTGAATGTAAGTCCATTGCATGTAAATGGACATTGGTTTAGTATGCCTTTGTATGTTTTCCTAACTGATTTACTTTTATACGGCATAATTACGTAAAAAGCAAGCTAGTATGGGATTACGCATATTTAAGATTATTTTCCACTGATGCGAATTAATGACATATTCCAAACAAATGGGCGTTCAATATCACACAAATTGCATACGATTGGACGTTCGTTAGTATGCGACATCGTATGCCTCTTTGTAAATCCTTTGTGATATGGCATAATCACATAAATTGTCGTTCGTTGATGTGCGATTGCATATGTGTTTGTAAATTATCTTTTTGTGATGTGGAATAATCACATAAATTGCATGCGAATGAACGTTCGTTGGTATGTGACTGCATATGTCTTTTTAAAATTGCTTTTCGTAATGTGGCATAATCACACAAGTTGCACACGAGTGGAAGTTTGTTATTATGCGACTGCATATGTCGTTGTAAATAACCTTTATATAACCCCCTATAATTACATAAATTGCATGAGAGTGGACGTTTGTTGGTATGCGACAGTATATGTTTTTGTAAATTCTGCTTTAGTGATGTAGCATAATTACACAAGATGCATGCAAATGGACGTTTGTTAGTATGCAAGAGCACATGTGCTTGTAAATTATGTTTTTGTGATGCGGCATAATTACATAACGTGCATACAAATGGACGATCGTTGGAGTGGGACTGTATATGTCTTTTTAAATGACCTTTTTGTGATGCAGCATAATTACACAAATTGCATGTAAATGGACGTTCGTTAGTATGTGACAGCATATGCGTTTGTAAACTCCGTTTTAGTGAAGCGGCGTAATCACATAAGTTGCATGCAAATGGACGTTCATTGGCATGCGACTGCATATGTGCTTGTAAATGACCTTTTCGTTTCCCAACATAATTACACAAATTGCATGAGTATCGACGTTCATTGATATGTGATTGCATATGTGTTTGTAAATTATGTTTTAGTGATGCAGCATAATTGCACAATTTGCATTGAAATGGACGTTTGTTTATATGCGATAGCATATGTTGTAACAATTTTATTTTCGCAGTAAAAGAATCTATTCATTAAAGGTACAACGAATATTAAAATACCTTTATTAACTAAAATAATGATACGAGTAACAATCAAATTTTTACAGTATTACAATATCTAGAGTCATTAGTCTATTTGTTTCGGAGTTCGGTGCATTCCATAGCCACTGGCGCGCGCGTGAGAGGTTTTGACAACCCCACCCGGGACCCTCCCACCATGCAAGAACGCAGCGAAGGCACTCGTCGACAGTTAAAGGCAGCGACAAGATGCAGTTGAAAAGAATGGCGAGTGACCTCCGAGTCGCCTTATTTTTGTGAAACACTTCCTGAGTAACGCGCAACGATATGTCAGAAACCGCAACGATATGTCAGAAACCGCAACGATAAGTCAGAAACCACAACGACAAATTAGAAACCGTACGACCACTTTGAAATTACAATTTAGAAATCTTAACTTATAGACTACGTAACGAAAAATTATATTTGTAAATAAGATTAGACAACGGAAGATTACGCTACAAAAGTAATGCTGCCTTGAATCAATGTAAGAAATCCGCTTCGCTTCAACACCTGTATTAAAGCATGGAAAACAAGCATAATTAGCTGCAGATCCCGCACGGCGAGGTAGTTTCCATTACAACCAAGGACAACAGCCGGTATTTGGTTCGTAGTAGATTTAAGAACTTCCTCAGTACTTCATTCTGAAAGTACATTATTTCGTTTTGTTTGTTAGAAGTACAAAATTGTTATTCAGTTTACCTGTAACTAAGCTGGTTTTCTCCAGTATCAAATTTGATTTCACTTAGTTTCGTAAATATGTGACTACACGTGGCTTCAGCATAAATTAACAGCTGCGATTACGTCACCTGTTTGTTTGAACAAAGCCGTCAACAATTGCATAATGGCTAACAGATGTTTAGTATTACGGTACTGCCACTTTTGATAAAATTAGAGAATATCTTTGTGATTATTTTGACTTCAAATTAATTTCAATACCGTTAACTTAAAGAGAAAATCTTGTATAGTAATTTGTAAATGACCTACACAGATCTGATTGGGTTAGAAAACTTTAGCATAACCAGTCACACTGAATTGTAATATATTTGAGTAAGGATCAGTTGATAAACCTTACAACAATTTTCAAGTATATCAAGTATTCATTTTATTTTATCACATTGAATTTTATTTACTGAAACAAAGAAAATTCTTTCTAGTAAATTTATAATCCACATTTAAAGTTTTTTATTCTGATCTAGTTTGATCAGACCTGATAAACAAAAACAATAAGAATTAAATTTTTATAACTCCATTATGTAGAAAATATTCCTTATGCATTTTTAGGTATACTTGAGGGACGCAAATAGTGTTCCCATTTTGTAGGTGACTTAATTATTATTCTTTCTTACAGGAACAGCGTCTTATTCTGTTAAGACAAGCTTTTGTGTCAGCGAAGGCGATCTTTTTTTCTTTGGGTCTCCACGTCCGCCCTTAGAAATTTGCTATGCCATTAATATAAATCAATCTGGACTTGGTGGCGCCTGTTTGTTTTAGTTTGAGTGTGACCCCCCTACAGATTTCGACTTACCCCCCCATTGCTCATAGCTCTACCCAAGGAATAGACCCCTAGTTACGTCGGAAGACTTTGTTTTGCAGACACCTGACTTGGAGCATGGTGATAATAAAGTAGTGTCGGGCTGGTGTTCTAGTAAGCCAAGGAAGATAGGTTTCAATGTGCTTGTAAATTCTGTTTTCGTGATGCAGCATAATTACACAACGAGCACGGAAATGGACGCTTGTTGGTATGTGACTGCACATGTCTTTGTAAATGCCTTTTTAGTGAAGTGGCATAATTACACAAGTTGCATACAAATGGACGTTCGTTTGTATGCGATTGCATATGCGCTTGTAAGTTCCTTTTTTGTGATGTGCCATAATTACACAAGTTGCATGCGAATGAACGTTTGTTAGTATGCGATAGCATGTGAGTTTGTAAATTCTGTTTTCGTGATGCAGAATAATTACATACCATGCATGCAAATGGACGTTTGTTGGCGCGCAACTTCATATGTCTTAGTAAATTCCTTTTTAGCAATGTGGCATAACTACACAAGTTGCAGGCAAATGGACGCTCGTCAGTATGTGACTGCATGTCTTCGTAATGACCCTGAATCAGCGTATAATTACATACATTTTATGCGAATGGACGTTCGTTAAAATGGGACCGCATATGGATTCCTAACTTACTTTTACAAGATGCAGAATAACCACACAGCAAATCGGCGTTCTTTAGTTTGGGAGGACATACAAAGTTTTATAGAACCTTAGCAGAGTGAAGAATAATTTTATAAAATACGCTAATAAACGTTGTTTTCTGTGTGACCGTGCTATCTATTTGTAAATTACTTTTTGTTGTACAAAAAATATGTAAATGGACAGTGTTTGTGATGAGACCATGCATGTCGTATTACGTCAATTATTGGTAATGTAAAATAAACACAGAAATTCAGTCTGTACGCATAACGTATTCCAATAATATTCTACCTTTGAGTAGAGTTGGTTGAATGTTTTTGATAAAGGCATTTTCTGTTAATACGAAACGTTTTCTGTTAGTAATACGTTAGATTCTACAGAATACTTTCTTCTAAAGTTAATTTCGATGGTGTCGTTTACACGAGCTTGTTGAAAGAGCTAAATTAATAGTATAATTATTTAAATTGCCTTAATTTTAAATACATTGTAATACGATGCGTATGCTAAAGATCAGGGTTTAGTCACTTTTATGTACAGCATTGTTATATGATTTTAATGGTAATACCATCCATTCAGATGGCGCTGTTTTAAATCTAAGGTCCCTAAGTAATTTTAGGGACCCTAGATTTAAATTTAGACGCACGTCAGGCTACAGGTATCTAACCTATGCTACATGTTTTATATTTTTTGTTAAAAGTTTCTGTATTTGGGCTGTAGTTTTTACGCATTCGAAATTATCTCAACTAATTTTTATTTCAGAGAGACGACTCGTTTTTTTTCCTTCTTGGGTTTTGTTTTCGATTACTCTCCCACGCTCAATCTCCGATTGACGTTAACCCGGCTTCTCTTCCTTTGGTTACGTGATTTTGTGCGAATCTTTACCTTTAATTGGGTTTTCTGTTGGTTCTTCTTTACCCGCACGGTTTACCGTAACATAAATTTTGACGCCCTGGCGTGGGGCCCCGATTTTGTCTTGGGTAATGTTTGTTTCGATTTTGGATTTCGTTAATTTGTGCTCCGATTTTGTTTTGTGTAACTTTGGCTTCGATTTTCGTTTTAGTTAACATTTGCTTCGATTTTATTTCGCTTAATTTCTGACCCGATTTCTTTTGTTATGGCCGAAGTTCCTACATTATCCATTTTTCTCGGCTTGATACTGCTTATTTTTTCCTTTTCGCGCTCGAACTGTTATGTATTTATTTTTTCTTTCGGTTCGTTGGTGTTCCTCACATGAGGATCGGTTTTCTTTATTTCTTGAGTGGGTTCGATCGTCTTAAATTTTATTTTGTTTTCTTTCTGGATCGCTCAATATCCCTGGCTGGCTCATTTCAGATTATCGAAATTGTGTTTTCGCCGATAATTCTAGTCCGTTGAAAACGCTGGCGCCCAATTACTATTCCTACTTTCTATTTTGTTGTTTCGCTGCTATTGGTGTTCCCAAAGTTTATCCGTCGCATGTTTTAAATTGTCATGCATTTGCTAAAAATTTTTCGTGAGCTTTTATCGAGTTACGGTTAGCCTTTATTTAGTTATTTTCTACCAATTTCTTTCTTGTTCGTATTCAAAATGACTGATCATAGCTTGGTGGTGTTTAATATGATCTGTAAGAGAAGAGACGGCAGAAGTCATCCGAAAGCATTACTAACTATTTCGCGTGTATGACGGGCTTGTTTGAGTGGTACGGTTCTTTTAATGAGGATGATCAATTGTCCATTTTGCTTCGTAACCTAGATCCATTTTATAGAACCCATTTGCCTACCGCCCACTCCTTGCAAAAATTACAGAATGAATGTGTGAAGTTAGAACCGGCGAAGATTCTGGCCGATAATTCCGTATCACCTAGTCACAACCAACATGCTGTTACTGCTGAACCGAAATCAGCACCTGCTACAGTGCCTAAGTCAGTTGCTACTCCTTTTTTGGCTTCCCACCAAGATCTTCCTATGTGAGAGTGGAATTAAAAATTTTCTGGTTACCCAAACACTCTTACCGTACATGATTTTTTGGAACAAATCGAAGAACTCCGACGAACTCAACATGTGTCAAAATTGCAGTTACTTGAGTCTGCAGTGGACTTGTTCGAGTCTAAAGCGTCACTTTGGTATCGTGGTAATCGGCATAGGTTTTCTGACTGAAAGTCGTTGTTTAATTTACTGATTCAACATTTTGAACCTCCGGATTTGACTTATAAGTCTGCTACTATTGAGAAAAATATTTTTACTTAACACGACCAAGTTGTTAAGATTTTTCCTACGCCTACGCGTAGATCTGATACTTCTTCCGTACGTTCGACTGTTCTTCTTTCTAGTTCTGCTTCTACTCGTCAGGTCGTATGCTTTAATTGCGATAAACCTGCTAATGTTTCGACACGTTGTACTCGTCTTCAAGTACTCCATTGCTATGGTTGCGGATATAAGGGAGTTTTTCGCCGCAACTGTCCAGACTGTCATCCTACTACTAATAGGTCTTCGAATCATACTTCAAATTCTATCCTCACCTCTAGGTGCCTAATTTCTTCTACTTCTCACTCTACGTTCTCTTCTGTCCCTCATCCAGGTCATCCTGCTACTACTATCAAAACATATCCTTCTTCGCCAAATACAGCTTCAAACAAAATTTCTTCCGTCTCTAGTTCTACATCCTTCTCTACACCTCCTTCTGCTCGCCCTACTACCATCACCTCATACCCTTTTCAGCTATATGAACCTTTGAACTGTAATATTGATTTTTACGGCTTTCACGCCCCTACTTACCGAACCTCTACTAACAAGAACCAAATTCCTTCTGTCTTTTGCGATTCAAAAGATGACTAACTAGACCAGACGTTTTCACTTCTACCCCAAACTGTACCTTCAACACAAGTGCAACCCATACTTCTAATTAGTGACTTGCAGCTACCTTCTCAAGAGTTTGTTCCCGCTTTCTTAAACGATTCTACCCAAGAAATTCCTGTCGTGTCTGCAAGCACAAATGTCGCTGAAGTGACTATAATTTCTAATTTAGTTAGAGAGGGTTCTGTTGAAGTTTATGAACCTGTATCTTTAATGTCTGTTGCTATTGCTGTCAAAACTTTACACGTTCCTACTTTCTTAAATGGTTCTACTCAAGAAATTTCTGTCTTGTCTGCAATAACAGCTGTAGCTGAAGTGACGATAACTTCTAATACGGTTAGTGTATGTCCTTTTGAAGTTAGGGAACCCGTAGCCATAATGCCTGGTGCCGTTGTCGTCAAAGTTTTACCTGATCCTGTTTCCCCATCTACTATTGTCAAAGAATCAGTTTCTATTGTGGATGAAGTTCTTCCTGATGGTGTTTGTTCTTGTAAAGTTGATGAAATTCTGTCTGGTGCTGCTCCTTTTTTTCATGTTGATAAACTTCATTCGACTCCTTTATTTAACATTGACGAAGTTCTACTTGATACTGTTTGTTCTTGTAACGTTGATGAACTTCTACCTGATTCTGTTCCTTTATGTAATATGGTTGAAGTGTTATTGGATTCTGCTTCTTTTCCTAAGGTTGATATTCCTATAGCCAATGCTGTTCTCTTTCCTAACTGTGATACTACTAGTCCTTTATCTAACATCGATAAAATTTTATCTGTTTCTGTCCCTTTATCTAACGTAACTGAAGTGTGCTCTGCTTTTGTTTCTTTTCATAAGGTTGATTCTCTTACAGGCAATACTTTTTCAATTTCTACCGTTGATATTCGGACAACTATGATGTTTCTCTTTTTGCCGTTGACTTTCTTACCACTAATCCTAACAAACAACATCCTTCTATGACGCGTTTTGAGTTTTCTAAACTACCCTTGCTTCCACTTCCTCAACCTCGTGCTACGACTACTACACCCCCACTGTTCCTGTTTGGCAGAAACTGCCTAAAAGAGGCAGACATTAGTCTATGCTCCTTCCAAATAGGAAGATGTATGTCGGCGAAGTACTAATGTCCTTGATCTTGTTTCATTTTCTTGCTGGCGGCGCAAACGTCTTAAGCCCAATATCTAGTCTTCGCGCCCGTATCTTATGCCGATTTTGCTCTCCTTAGGACTTGATTTATGGATTTTACGATTTCGTTGTTTACTTCCCTGTTTTGCTGGGTTTTCTTTCTTTTTCTTCCACCCGTGTGTGTCCGGGAATAGAATAGCCCCATGGTACGACCTGCCTGTCATAAGAGGCGACTATAGCGGTCCAACATATACACACACGCATACTTTATACACGCACACTACATACATACAGTTCACACACACACACACACACACACACACACACACACACACACACACACACACACACACACACACACACACACACACACACAACTGCACTGGGATTCTTTCTTTTGTGCGATTCTTAGGTTTTTGTGGTTCTTGTACTTGTTGCTTGGGTGTTAATTCTTTTTGGTTTTTTATTTTTTCCTTCATTCTTTTCGTTCCACATTCCTCTCCTTTTTCCTGTGGCTGGTGTTACTTTCTGTCGGTCTTCGCGCTGACTTGGTAAAAATTTTTTTCTCGACCCACTTTCTGTGGTATGTGCTACTAGATCATTTTTTCTTTTCGTCGGAAATCTCGGCTTAGTCGACTTTCGGCCTAGTTAGCAGTTCTTTTCTTCGGTTTTTCGTTTGTTGCGATTCTTGGGTACCACAGCTTGAAGTAATTTGATTTTTTCTATCCGGCATTCTTGGTCTTCCCTGGCTTACTCTGAGGCTTGGCACTTTTGGCGTTTACTGTTGGTTTTCTTCCTAGCTTCTTTTCTTTACCTTTGGTTTTTCTGCAGGAAACTAATCTTCTTTTGTGGTCGAAAATTTCCGTTTCTTTTTGGAAGAAACATCCGTCCTTTGACAGTGTTGACGCCGTTTGATCTTTGCCTTCGTTCAATGATGCTACCTACCTATTTTTCCCTGTGCTTCCCTTAAATTTTTATTATTTTTTTGCTTCATCCGGATGAGTTCTTTTTTATTTTGGGGTGTTTCTTTTTTTTTGGTTTTAGTTTTCGTAAACGATTTTTTTTGTTTTTTCTTAAGCAAATTTTGTTTGTTTGTTTTTTTTGGTACTGCCCACTCCCGTGCTTTGCTTTCCTACCCCGATCTTTTAATTTTGCTGGGGGGGATTTGTTACGTTTCAGTTTTGTTGTTAAAATTATTTGACTAAGATAAGCCATTAATTATTATCTCGTCTGTAATCCAAATAAAATCATTGCCTTGGTTCATATCCTGTTCTGGCGAGCCTAGTGTTTGAACATTAATCTTCGATTTCGTAATTGTAGTTAGGTGCATTTAAATCATTTATTCTAAGCGGTCTTTATTTATACTGGATTATACTATCAATTTGATACGAGTTTTGCGAGTACTTTCGTTGAACTTTTGTTGCACAAATAGGCTATTAACACTCGTTGCATTGGATTTTATATATGAATTATTCATTCTGTTTTCTAATACCAACGGTTTTCGTTGGAGTACTGATTCATCTTCAGAGCGAATTAGTTTCCAACCCTATGAAGTAATCGAAGCTATTATACTGATATAATTTCGAAGCAATCTGTACTATGGCAAAAGTAAATAATACCGCCATCAGGTGGTAAAATACCAACACTAATAAGCGTGGAAGTACAAAAATTGAATCGAAACTACATCCTAGTTCTAAAGATGGCTATACAAGAACGTCTGGCCTTTTGAGATTTGCGAAATGTTACAGCAAAATTTATTGGCAAACGTAACAAACCGTTTATATGTGTATTCTTATTTTTCTTTGATAGACTAATGTTCTGTTTTTGTTTGTACTAATCAAATAATTTTTATTTCAGAAGACGACTCGTTTTTTTCCTTGGGTTTTGTTTTCGAATACTTTCCCACGCCCAATCTCCGATTGACGTTAGCTCAGCATCTCTTCCTTTGGTTACGTAATTTCGTGCGTCTTTATTTTAATTGGATTTTCGTTGTTTCTTCCTGACCCGCACGGTTTACCGTAACAGCTTGCTATCCACTACAAAAAGAAAGCCTTATGCATGATTGTCCCACTGGATATTTCGGTAGAACAGTCGACGATTAGTTTTTATTTTTAAATTTTAAACAATATAACCCAATTCCAAATTTTCATAATAAATTTTTAAATCTAATTTCCTTAATCATAAGATAGCAATTATAAATGAAGCACTGGACCTTAATTTGCACAAAATTTCTACCATAAAGCTGAAGTTGTGACACGAAATTGACTGAAAGCTCACCCTGGTGTGATTATAAGAATACATTTTTGTTCATGGGAATTACTTGTATGCAAATGCATTGAAGACAAATACACTTACGTTATTATGCGTTCGTATATGTTTTCCTAGCAGACATTTTTATTATACGGCATCATTACAAAAAAAGCAAGCAAATGGTCATCCCTTTGATAACCTATATGCTTTTTAGATTACTTGCTTCTGTAAACAAATAACCGTTTATTACTATGGGACTGCACATGCTTTCGTAGACAACTTTTTCCTGATGCAGAATAACCACACAAATTGCACGAGAATGGGCGTTCGTTAATATGCGTTCGTATATGCGTCTGTAAATTATCTTTTCGTGATGTGGTATAATAGCACAAATTACATACGAATGGACGTTCGTTTGTATGCAACTGCACATGTCTTTGTAAACACCTTTTTTCTGATGCGGCGTAATTACACAAATTGCACGCAAATCGACGTTCCTTAATATGCGACTGCATATGTCTTTGTAAATAATCTTTTCGTGACGCACTATAATCACATAAATTGCATGCGAATAGACGTTCGTTAATATGCAACTGCATGTGTTTTCCTAAATGAGCTTTTTGTAATGCTGTATAATTACAGAAATTGCACGCGAATGAACGCTCGTTGATATGAGATTTTAAATGCCTTTGTAAATCACTTTTTCGCGGTGTAGTATAAATACACAAGGTGCATGCGAATGGACGCTTGTTAATATGCCATTGAATATGTATTTGTAAAGTACTTTTTTGTGATGCTGCATAATTACACAAATTACATGGGAATGGACGTTCGTTGGTATGCAACTGCATATGCCTTCGTAATTTACTCTTTTGTGATGCTGCATAATCGCATAAATTACATACAAATGGACGTTCGTTACCATGTGACTGCATATGTGTTTGTAAATTACCTTTTCGTGACGCGGTATAATCACACAAATTGCATACCAATCGACGTTCGTTGGTGTGTGACTGAATATGTCCTTGTAAAATGTCTTTTCGTAATGCGGCATAATCACACAAATTGCATACGAATGTACGTTTGTTAGTATGCAATTGCATATGTCTTCGTAGATAACTCTTTCGCGATGCAGTATAATTACACAAATTACACACGAATGGACGTTCGTTAGTATGCAACTGCATATGTATTTGTAAACAACTTTTTCGTGGTGCTGCATAATCACACAAATTACATGGGAATGGACGCTCGTTCGAATGCGATTGCATATGTGTTAGTAAAGTATCTTTTCGCGGTGCTGCATAATTACACAAATTACATGGAAATGGACGTTCATTAGTATGCGATTGCATATGTGTTTGTAAAGTACTTTTTCGTGGTGCTGCATAATCACACAAATTACATGAAAATGGACGCTCGTTAATATGCAGTTGCATATGTATTTGTAAAGTATCTTTTCGTAGTGCTGCATAATCACACAAATTGCATACGAATGGACGTTCGTTAGTATGTGACTGCATATGCCTTTGTAAAATTTCTTTCCGTGATGCGGCATAATCACATAAATTGCATACGAATGGACGTTGGTTAGTATGGGGCCGCATAGGAATTCTTAATTTACTTTTACAAGATGCTGAATAACCACATAAAAAGAATGCAAATTGATGTTTGTTAATATGAGAGGATATATTAACTTTTATGAAACCTGTGCAAAGGCACGATTAATTACATAAATTGCATACTAGCAGGCGTTCTTTAGTTTATGGATGTGTTATGTATCTGTAAAGTATCTTCTTATGGTACAAAGACCACATAAATTTACAGTTTTTGGGGATTAGACTACACACGTCTTATAAAATCAATTACTAGTGATATACAAATAATACATAAATTGCCTGCTATACAAATAACTATTGCAATAATCTTCTACTTTTGCGTGGACTTAGTTGAATCTTCATAAAGGCATTTTCTTTTAATATCACACATTTTTGTTAGTAAGTAGGTAGTACAATACGACTCCAGAGTACACTTTTTCTTCAAAATTAGCTATCAATATACAGGGTGCCCTATTTCTTACACGTTGTATGGGTAACTCTGTTATTTGTGACATTAGAGAAAAAGTTAAATAGGGAAAGTAGTGCGGTTTTTAATGCCGAGTTCAACCATGAAGAGATAATTAACATACAGGGTGTAGCAAAAGCGTTATACCAAAATAACGAAATTTTGATCTTTTCTGTTTTGCTTTGTGGTTCATTTATTATGATAGATACAGTAAAACGTTGTAGATGTTTTTTACATTATTTTAAAAGGAGAATAAGATAAACTTATTTGTTTTTACATGGCTTTGGTCATGTTCGAGTAAATAAGTGAGGTTATGTTTTTTTAAATAGAAACCATAACTGGCGGTAGTTCTAATAGAAAGGCATTTTTTTTCTCTTTTCAGTGATGTACTATATTGTACATGTTCAACATAAAAATTTTTGAAAAAATTTTGTTTTTATGGAATACAAAACTTTGTATTAAATAATATGTGAATATTTGAGCTGATTTTAAGAATCAAGTAGTCATATGACACATTACAGTAGATTTCACTTGTTTGAATAACAGAAATTAGATAGTACTATTATTTTGTGTTTATACGTACATTATTTTCTTCTAATAGTTAGAATGTCCTATACAAATGAAGAAAAAAATGACATGCTCTTTTGCTACTATTCTTCGAATCGTAACTCACGTGCAGCAACTGATTTGTACTTTGAAAGATACATGAAACATAAGCAACCACATTGTCGTATATTTAGCAAACTTGAAAATAATCTTAAGGCATATGGTGCATTTACCAAACCTATATTTTTACGAAAATATGAAGAAACTGTTGAAACGAATGTGTTGGCGTTTGTTAACCATAAACCAGAATCTTCTACTGCCTTCTACAAGCGTTTGAGGAGTAGTAGAATGCACTTTATTTTTTAAATCATCCCACAAATAAAAATCTAATGGCGTAAGTTGTGGTGAACGAGCAGGCCAAACAATTTCCATTTTGTTACCAATCACATGCTCAAAACGATCATTTAAATATTGCTTCACTGATGTACCACTGTGTGCAGGGGCACCATCGTGTTGGAAATACTTAGTCTGTAATGGATGTTAAGAGGTAATTCATTCAAATATTCTTCCAGTTGGTGTTTTAAGAAATTTAAGTAATTTGCAGCGGTCAAATTGTCGTTATAAAGAAAAGGTCCAATAATTTTTCCACAAAATATTCCACACCAACAATTAATACCAAATTAATGTTGATCTCTAGATTCACGCACAAGTTTAGGATTTTCTTGAGAATAAAATACTTTGTTATGCCGATTAAATATTCCGTTATTTGTAAATTTAGTCTCGTCAGTAAACATAATGGTTCTCCAAAAATATAAATCCTCTTCACATTTATTAAGGTACCAACGACAAAAATGTTATCAGTCTTTGATTATCCACTGGATACAATGTATTCGAAATAGAATAGTGATAGGGATGATATTTCCGACTTTTCAAAATACATCTTACAGTTTCCTTAGAAGTTGCACAGTGGTTTGCAATTTCGGCAGTAGAAGATTCTGGTTTATGGTTAACAAACGCCAACACATTCGTTTTAACAGTTTTTTCATATTTTCGTAAGAATTTAGATTTGGTAAATGCACCATATGCCATAAGATTATTTTCAAGTTTGCTAAATATCCGACAGTGTGGTTGCTTACGTTCCATGTATCTTTCAAAGTACAAATCCGCTGCTGCACGTGAGCTACGATTCGCAGAATAGTAGCAAAAGAGCATGTCATTTTTTTCTTCATTTGTATAGGACATTCTAACTATTAGAAGAAAATAATGTACGTATAAACACAAAATAATAGTACTATCTAATTTCTGTTATTCAAACAAGTGAAATCTATTGTAATGTGTCATATGGCTACTTGATTCTTAAAATCAGCTCAAATATTCACATATTATTTAATACAAAGTTTTGTATTTCATAAAAATAAAATTTTTTCAAAAATTTTTATGTTGAACATGTACACTGTAGTACATCATTGAAAAGAGAAAAAAAATGCCTTTCTATCAAAACTACCGTTAATTATGGTTTCCATTTAAAAAAACATAACCTCACTTATTTACTCGAACATGACCAAAGCCATGTAAAAACAAATAAGTTTATCTTATTCTCCTTTTAAAATAATGTAAAAAACATTTACAACGTTTTACTGTATCTATCATAATAAATGAACCACGAAGCAAAACAGAAAAAATCAAAATTTCGTTATTTTGATATAACGCTTTTGCTACACCCTGTATGTTAATTATCTTTTCATGGCTGAACTCGGCATTAAAAACTGCACTAGTTGCCCTATTTAACCTTTTCTCTAATATCACAAATAACAGAGTTACCCATACAACGTGTAAGAAATAGGGCACCCTGTATATATATATATATAGCATTATTTTTATGACGTTGCTCAAATTATGTAAAAAGTCGAGTTTTTTAATATCTACGGATTTAAGGGATGAAAAGTAAGCCATTTTTGTGGTATTAATCAATGAAAAATGGTTCACTATAGAATGAGAAGACATTGTAATGATCCAACCACCCACTACATGCTAGTATTTGAGACACCAGAACACTAGGCGTTCCAATTATAATTGTAACTGAAACTGTTACTGGGAATGCATAATTGCTGTTGCAGAAAAATGTTTTAAAATAGTGGTTTCGTATTAATTAAACTTCGAAACTATATTGTGAAACAAAACTGTGCAGTGCGTTTGCGTTTCTTATAGCGTAACGTGTGCGAAAGTAGTTTTGTCAAGTTTTTCAACGACTCTTTTTCCGATCCAGCACCGGAACGGTTGTGTCGAGTTACCGGGCAACCTATACAAACAATGAACTATAGTGCCTTGTAATCAGTGCATTCAATCGACTCCCCCGGCGGCATTGCAGCAACAACGAAAAGGACAACACACCAAGAACAATATTAGTGAGTGACTTTATGGATTATTGTTTGTCTTTTACAGATACAGATATCGTATCTAAAGCTCGCGTTGAAGTGATCCGTAGGGTTTCTAAGTAGTTTTCTCATTGGTTGATAATTATTGAAAATATTATAGTGTACATTTGATATTTGAAGATATTTGTTAGAACAGCTCGACAACCATCCCTAGCAGAATCCAAGTACTTCATTAAATTATTTAATCAATGAATGTTACTTGGCAGCACAAACTGTAACATCCATGTGGTTCTTACTGTCTTGTGTGTATCGTTATTTATCGTGTGTGTGTTTTAGGTGTTTGTTTTTCCACCTATTGCTCTGCGTCTTGTATTGTGTTCTAGTTGTTTTTTTAAATTTTGCCAACTAATTACGGTCTGTTGTACTGTTGTCTGATGTTATGTTAACATGTAGTAGTCGGCGTGTGCGTTTTTTGTATGTTTGTTGCGTGCCTTGTAGCGGTGCGACGTCTCGTATGGATGGGTGTGGTGATTCGTCTATCGTTTGGGACATTTTTATAGCGTTTGTTCTACAGTATTCGTGTACTGTGGGAATGTTTAAGTCGTTTCGTATTGTATCGTTTCTGACGAACCACCGTGCGCCGATAATCAGTCGGAGGATGATGTTCTGGAATGCCTCTAGGCGTCGTACGTTTGTCTTAGATAGGTATGTCAGCCATGATTGTGAACCGTAGGTGATGATTGGTCTAATGTGCGTTTTGTATATTCTGGTCCGTGTTTCTGTCGGTAGGTTGTTAGAGGTCAGCATCGGATGTATGTTGATTTCTTGCTTCTTTAGTGTCTCGTCTAGATGTTTATGAAAGCAGAGGTTTCTGTCAATAGTGACTCTGAGGTATCGGATGGTGTTTTTCAACGGGAGTCGCTGCCCTTCAAACGCAGGCAGAGGATGTCGGTGTAATTTGTGTCTTGAGAATAGTATGGCTTCGCTTTTGTCCACGTTGATTTGGATTCTCCAACCTCTCAACCAGTCGGGTAGGGTATCCAGTTGACGTTGTAGTCTTTGTGTGGCTAGTCTGGGGTGATGTGCTGTAGTTATGAATATAGCGGCGTCGGCGTATAGTCTGCATTTAACATTATTGTTGCGAGCTACTATTAGACAACCCGTCAAACTCACAAGCGCCGTAAGCACTGTAATTCTCCATGGACCGAGAATCTTCTAGCAATTACTGGAGGATGAATCATCCTTTTAATTTAGAGGTATAAATAAGACCGATGATGAAGTACAGAGTTAGTCTATATCAGAATGTCGAATATAAAGTATATCGTGTAAAGTTAAATAGTTCAGCTTTTGGAAGTCTAAGAGTATACATAAATGTTATATTATGTGAACGTGTCTAATGTACATGCAGTTTGTAGAATACATAAATAGACAAAAGTGTAATAAATAAATAGTTGTGTTAGTGTTGTTAATAGACCTATGGCTAAGAATTTAGTTTAAGAAGAGATTAGTGCTTGTAAATTCATTGGTGTGATAGTGCTTCATTGTTAATTGGACTGAAAACATCTATAAATAAGGCATATACTGTTAATTAGATTTGTGAACAGTGACTAATAAAGACCTTTGTTATTACTTGTTTTAAATTAGTGAAACGCGGTAGTAGTAGCCCGCTACACTGGTGTCAGGCCTGTGTGGAGTACATAGTGATTAATTTAAAAGGAGAACACACAAGTCTAAAGACATTTAAGTAGTTTGTATATGCCTGTTACCAGAAGTCAAAGTAAATGGACACAGAAACTTTAATGAATTTCCTTAAGGATTTTAAATCTGGTGTGGAAAAAAAGTTAAGTGAAAATGGTGCGAAAATAGATGAAAAGCTTAGTGAAAATGCTCAGAAAATGGAGGAGAGGTCGGCTAAACTGGAAGTGACACTAAATGAAAACGTAGTGAGATCAGTTGATCTGGAATCAAACCTTGCCGAAAGGTTAAGTGAAAATGCTAAGAAAATGAAAAAAAGGTTTAGTGAAAATGCTGTGAAAATGGAAGAGTTGAATGAAAAGACTGCCACGTTAGAACAAAGATTAATGGAAGGCTCCATTGCATTGAAAGAAGATGTTACCGAACGGGTAAAAATAGTTGATCAAAAGTTGGACAGTAAATTGGTAAAAATGGAAGAAGATGTGATGAGGCTGCAAGAACAAATGATTTCACTAACAACGAGGCCACTTGAATTAGCAAACCAAGTTGTAAATTAGAATATTCCAGAAATAAGAAGCATGAAAGGAAGCTAGTCGATACCGTCAAAATTTAAAGTGAAACCACCCACATTCGATGGATAAACACCTTGGCCCACATATTTGAAACAATTTGAAGCTGCGACAATAGCCAACGGTTGGTGCAACCAAGAGAAGGCTCTCTTCTTAATAGTTGCCCTACCGGGGGAAGCTCTTAACATCTTGCAAACGATTCCCGATCACCAGAAGAATAATTACAGCTTCTTAACATCGAAGTTTGAGATGAGATATAGAGACGTTTACCTTTAACAGGTCTACTATGCACAAGTTAAGAACCGCTCGCAAAAGACAAATGAAAGCCTGCAAAAATTTGAAGCAGACATTGCCAGTTAGATTGACATACCCAACGGCACCAGATAGCTACCTCGAACAACTGGCTGTTCAAACATTTGTGGATGGCGTTAAAGATGGCGAAATACAGCAAGCGCTAAGATTAGCACGGCCAAAAATGTTAGATGACGCACTGCCTCGTGCGCTTGAATTTGAAGCAGCTAAGCAGACATCACACAGGATGAGTCACAAAGTTCGGTCTGCCTTAGAGGAACCTGGTCAAACGCAGAACAGCATAGATGAAATAATCAACCGTGTGTTTGAAAAGCAAAAGGCGAAAAGGCTGGAAAGACAACGACGGCAGTGATGGGATCTGCGATGCTGGAGCTGCGGGGAGGTTGGTCATATACAGAGACACTGTACTCAACCAAGAAAACAACCAGTTGAGCAGCAGCAAGATGACTTTGACACAGAACATCGTGTTGGAACTAGCCATCGAAATGCAGACGCTCTATCAAGGATACCTTGTGCGGTAGACTGCAATCATTGCTCCAAGATAAGTGTCATCCATAGATTGACGGTAACTGATGATACTTGGCAACCCGAAAGAATACGAGAAAACCAGGAGAATGACGCCGAATTGGGACGTATTATTGAGTGGAAAAGTAGAAGACAACGACTAACTTGGGAAGAAATTAGTATTTCAAGTCGGAGCCTGAAGGCATACTGGGCACAGTGGGACCCCTTGGTGATTGAAAATAGAATCTTGAAACGACGCCTGTAATGTGAAGATGGCACTAAGAGACTTCAAGTGATAGTGCCGAGAAGCAGAGTGTCGGAAGTGTTGCAGCACTTGCACGAGGGTGTTTCCGGAGGGCACTTTGGCGTGAAAAGAACTCTCGAAAGAGTGAGAGAAAGATTCTATTGGGTGAACTGCAAAGAAGATGTAAAGGAATGGTGCCGGAAATGTGAGTTGTGTGCCTCTGCAAATGGCCTGGTCACAAAACGGAAAGCCCCAATGAGACAGTATAACGTGGGGAATCCTTTTGAGGAGGGTAGCCATTGATATAGCTGGTCCGTTTCCTGAATCAGAGAAAAGAAATAAATACATCTTGGTTGCAATGGATCATTTTAGTAAATGGCCGGAGGCATATACTATACCTAACCAAGAAGCCGAGACGGTTGCAGATGTACTAGTGAGGGAGTTGTTTTGTCGCTTTGGAGTTCCGTTAGAATTACACTCCGATCAAGGTCAGAACTTCGAATCAGCGTTGTTTCAAAACGTCTGCAAGCATCTTGGAATCAAGAAGATTAGAACCACGCCACTTCATCCACAATCGGATGGAATGGTTGAAAGAATGAACAGGACGTTAGGAAAGTACTTAGTCAAAGTTGTCTCTGAACATCAACGAGACTGGGATCAATATTTAAATTTGTTCCTACTGGCGTACCGATCGCCGGTGCATGATAGCACAGGATACTCTCCCGCTTGCGTGATGTTAGGACGTGAATTGCGGCTACCATGTGCTCTTCAGTTTGGATTTAAACCTGGAGAAGAGATCGCAGGTGAAGATTACGTTAGTGAGCTTCGTGAAAGATCAAACAGCATTAACGAAAACGTCTGAAAGAATATCCAGGCAGCAAGCGATCGAATGAAATCACAATATGACACGAGAGCTCAAGGAGGTGGTTATCAACCTGGAGATTTAGTGTGGTTGTATAATCCACAAAGATAGCGTGGGTTGTCGCCAAATTTACAAAGATAATGGAAAGGCCCGTACGAAGTGTTAACAAAAATTAATGATGTAGTGTACCGGATCAGAAGATCTCCCCGTGGTAAACCGAAAGTGGTACACTTTGACCGATTAACATCTTATGCTGGCTACAACCAAAGAAACTTGAGTAATGAGAATGGTGTGCGAAGAGTTATTAATCGTGAGCCAAATGTAGATTTTGAGAGTTTCATGGCGGCGTATGGTGGTTCCGTTAAGGCGACATTTGGCGTTGTTGTTGAAAAGCAGCAAGATCTGTTTAGAGCACCAGAAGAGTATTCCCTTGCACATTGCGTAGCTCAGGACCTGCAAATGTCAAGAGGGATAGCTATTGTATTCAAGAAATAGTTTGGATGTGTGGATGAATTAGTACAACAGCAGCCAACTGTAGCTTTGGTTCTTCAGGATAAAAATCGTTATGTTTATTATTTGGTCACCAAAAATTCTTTATGGCAGAGATCTAGTTCTGGACATCTATGGGAGGCTTTGCTAAATCTTAAGGCGCAGATAATGGAAAATGGAGTAACGAGACTAGCGGTGCCCAAGCTAGGCTGTGGACTGGATCGCTTAGATTGGAGGATAGTCCGAAATATGCTAGAAGTAATTTTCCAGGGAACCAACGTCCAGGTCCTTGTTTGTTGTTATCAACCGGTTGCCTATTAAGACCAAAAAAAGAGTGTTGACTGTTATTTCCAACAACGCGGTGGATGCACCAGAGGAGATAGCTGCCAATACCGTCATCAGTCATCGAATTGGCCGCAAAATGTATTTACAGTTACGAGACGTATCGGTTTTAAAGAGGGAGCAGTGTTGCGAGCTACTATTAGGCAACCCGTCAAACACACAAGCGCCGTAAGCACTGTATATTGTCCAGGGACCGGGAATTTTCTAGCAATTACTGGAAGATGAATCATCCTTTTAATTCAGGGGTATAAATAAGACCGATGATGAAGTACAGAGTTAGTCTATATCAGAAGGTCGAATATAAATTATATCGTGTAAAGTTAAATAGTTGAGCTTTTGGAAGTCCAAGAGTAAACATAAATGTTGTATTATGTGAACGTGTCTAATATACATGCAGCTTGTAGAATACATAAATAGACAAAAGTGTAATAAATAAATAGTTGTGTTAGTGTTGTTAAGGACCTATGGTTCAGAAGTTAGTTTAAGAAGATATTAGTGCTTGTAAATTCATTAGTGTAATAGTGCTTCATTGTTAATTGGACTGAAAGCATCTATAAATAAGGCATATACTGTTAATTAGACTTGTGAACATTGAGTCTAGTGGTGTATTGGTTAGTTGATGTCTCCTTATGAGTTCTCTGTTAAGTCAGTGTAAGTTCCCTTCAGTCTCGAGAACATTGTTGATATGTTCCGCCCACTGTTGGTTATTATGTTCATCTAATAGGGTTTTGGATGCAGCTTGTGTTGTGTTTAGTTAGTTTTTAATGTCTGGGTCGCTCGTTAACCGCCATCTCCGAACTAACTTCCTTTTCTGTTTGATGCTGTCGCGAAGGTAGTGAGGAAGTCGTGGTCTGTTAGTGTTACGGATTCTTGTCGTAGTGCTGTGATTTAGTGCTTCTTGTAGTGTGTTGGTGATGCATTATGTGGCTGCATCAATTTATTCGAGTTTCCAGATGTTATTTTGTGTTGTAGGTACTCGTTGAACTTCCTCCAGTTTGTTGATGTCACGGTGTTAGTCGTCTCTTGTGTATGTGGCGTTGTGTGAATCGTAGTTATTATTGGTAGATGGTCGGAGCTCAAGTCTTCTATGACTTCTGTCGTAAAGTTGTACGGCATATTTTTGACTAGTGTGATGTCTAGTACGTCAGGTTGATGAACTGGATTTGGAGATGTTCTTGTTTGTGTGTCTGGTCCAGTGATGTTGAAATTTTTACCCAGTGAGTGAGTGAAGAGCGTCAGTCGGTCGTGATTATTTATTCTGGAACCTCATGTAGTGTGTTTGGCGAAGTCGCTCGTGATTATTGTAGCGGTATCTCCTCGTACTGGGTTGTCAATGTCTTGCGTAGATAGTGCTCTGCTTGGACTACGGTATTCTGAGATTATTTTTAGTAGTCCTTTGTCTGCGTTGATTTCCACGCCTGCAGCATCTAGCTGCGTATGCTGAAGATCTAGTGCGTGATGTGTAATTCGTCTGTGAACAAGTACGGCTACTCCTCCGCTTGATACGTGTCCTGGTTCAATAATCTTGCTTTTTCTGTGCGTTGTGTAGTTGGCGATCTTAAGTGCGTAGTTGTGGTTTAATTTCGTTTCTCCAAGTAGTGCAATGTCGATGTCGAATTCGGTGAGGAAGTGTCGTAGTTCAGTTAGTTTATTTTTGATTCCGTTGGCGTTCCAAGAGAGTAGTCGCAGTTGACGTCGTGTTCGTTGCTTATCCATTAAGCGTCGTGAAGATATCGCACAGTGCCTTCAGGAGAAGCGGTATATCAGGTTCCCCAGCCATTTAGGTCTATATGAGTCTTTGTGTCCATTGTAGTGTCTTGTTTAATAGTCTGTTGATGATGCTTTCTTGGTTGGTGTTTGTAGGGGACGTGACTACTTCAAGTGTTGAAGCTGCTGGAGTAGTCCTTTCTGTGGTGTGTGGTTTTGTTGTAGGGGTTGTAGTGGCAGTTAGTGTCGTTTGTCGATTTATTTTTAGTGGATCGTCTGCTTTTTTTTTCTCGTTTTTCGGGAGCGGAGTCTATGCTTACGTCGGTGGAGCTGTCGGTTTCATGCAGTAACCGCTTCTGTCGATTTTGTCGGTGCTTTGTGTGGAGTCTTGCGTGAACGTATTTTCTTGTTACGGTCGACTCTAATCTAGCCCTCCTCTTCGTCTGTGCCGGAGCTGTCTGATGTGTTTTGTGCCAGTATAGGTGCTGGTGGTTGGTGACTCTTTTTTTCTGTTCCAGCGGTGGTTGGTAAGCTGGACAGTTTCTGTAATTTGCGGGGTGCGGGCCTCTACAGTTTGCCCATGTCAGTGTCGTTTCGCGTTTCTTAAAGCATTCAGTGGCGTGATGTTGTTTACTGTACTTAATGCATCGAAATCTATATCCACAGTTTATACTTGAACGTCCGTAGCGTTGGCATGCGAAACATTAAGGTATCTCCACCCTCGATTAAAAGGCAGCAACCCATACTCCGTGACAGTATAGGAGTTCACGTATGTCGTAGATGGTCTGTGATGTCGGTTCGTTTTTCAGTAATACTAGGAATGTGTTGCTGTATTGCTTGTCCTTTGATTATAACCTTGTCACATGTTCTATTTTGTAGTTCTTGGTTGGTAGTTCGTTCATGACGTCCTCTGGTGTAATGTTTGCGGTCACTTCTCTGAAGGCGGCTGCGTAGTGGTATGTGTGTGACTACTACGCCCAAGGCCACGGGTTCTAATCCCGACACGGTCCGCTTCAAAAATGTTAGGCGAGCATTTTTCACAAAAATACACCCTCGTTCGCATGAGAGGTAAAATGAAAGTCCCGTGTGTGAGTATTGTCACGCACGTTAAAGATCCATACCTTGCTTGGAACAGCAAGGTTTCGGCAAAATTCCAAATTTTCCAGATAAAAAAAAATCGCTTCCTGGCCAATGTAGTACCTTCGGGTGGAGCATTCAAAAATCACATGTAAGGTCACTCCTCTGATTAAAACTTTTAGTTGTCTTTCCGATTTAAGTCCGTAGGTGTGAAAGTCTATTGCATGTCTTTTCAGGTGGTCCTGAACGAATCTGAACTCGTCTGCGTCGGCTGCATGTATTTGTACACCTAGTCCTGATGCTCGAATGTTGATGTCTCTTTTTGTTATACGTTTCATCTTTTTAGCATGTGCTACGTACTTTGACGTAACATAAAAAAAATCAAGAAAAAGAAAGAAAGGATGACCGGGCTCAATCGTTGAGTGGGCGGGGTTTTATACCTATAGATAAATTAAAAAGAAACCTGAAATAAATAGAGGAAAAAAATAAATATATACACTCACTCATTCACCCTCATTCACACTCAGAACAAAACATACAAAGGAAAAAAAAGACCTTATAATTAACCAAAATATTTACAGAACACAGTAAAAAAAATTATTCATGAAAATGGCGAGCTGTAGTTTTTAGGCAACTACCCCCTGACAGTAACTAGAAAAAGGAAAAACAAACGCAACCCTAAAAACCACAGCTCTAGATCATCGTAAATATAAACTTAAACTATATGTACATACATAATGGCAACATTTTCAAATGTACCCGCAAGTCTTTAAGCATTTTTTACAGTAATAATTAGTATAGTTTTAGTAATTTATAACCAAATAGTAAAACAGTACAAAAAGAGCAGGAAATACTCAAAATAATTCAATAATTTTCGTATGTAAAAATTAAATTTAGCAATGCCATAGTTGAACGGTACAATCACAGGCGTTCTGGTTCCGAAGCAAGAAGCGCATACAAAGAAAAAAACAACTCACTCTCGAGTCACTGGCATCGGGGTGGAGTCAGTCGCTGGTCTACGTCAGCGAGTAGGTAGGCTTACGCCCAGGCAGAACGCATGTGACCTCCCATTACCAGATGGAACGACAGCTCAAGGGATTAACGTGTCCCCCGCAAGAAGCACGCTATATAATGCGTGCCAGAAATTCGCATAACGCAAAAAAACGGAACGAAACAAAGCAGAACGGATGTTTTGTTATTGCTATTCGAACAGAAAATGAATATTACGTTTGTTTAGTTACAGCACCAAAGCTCAAGGAAATAAAACAGGGAAACCCTAATTTTATTGAAATAAATTTGCGGAATTCTTTAAAAAGGGAAAACACACCAGCATTTAATTAGTGAAATACTTAGAAAGTCGCCTATCTAATTATGGCGTAAATTCCACGGTACGAAATTCTTAGAAAGGATATTTATTTTTAATGAGCAGAAAGATTTATCAAGTAAAATATCTAGGATGTTTATTATTAATTACAATACAAATTTTAATACACAAAAGGAGATTTAAGTTAAAAATTATAGTATATAAACTACTCAATTATTTACGAAAATGAACGTAACAAATTCCCCCCAGCAAAATTAAAGGGTCGTGGTCGGGAAGCAAAATAATGGTAGTGAATAAGATCAACAAAAAAAAATTCGCTTGGAAACTAAAAGAAAACACTCTAAAAAAACTAAAAAGAATTTTCATCCGGCTTGACGGACCAAGGAACGTGACAAAAACCAAAAATGAAAAGGAGATAGGAAAAGGAAAGGAAAGGTAACAATCATCGAGGACAAAGATGAAATGGCATCGACACTGAAAAAGTAGTCGGGGACGGATATTTCTTGTGAAGAAACAGTAAAGTCTTCAACCTCAAAAGAAGTAAAGGAATGAGGAAGAAAACCAACAGTACAGCCAGAAGAGGACCCAAAGGTCAAGCCTCAAGTAAACAAAAGGAACAACAAGGGAGCATGAGAAGAAGAGAGGAAGAACGCTGGTAAAAGGACACGACGTACTCTCAACTGTGGTAACAAAGAAGCGCAACGAACGAAAACCGAAAAAGAGAAATGCTGACTAGTCCTAAAGTCGACTGAGTCGTGATTTCCGAAGAAAGAAAGACGAACTAGAAAGCACCTACCACAGGAGCGGATGGACGAAACACAATCGGTATAAGGACCGACGGCAAAGAAGACCAGTAAAAGGATAGGGAAAGGAAAATGGAATGAAAGGAACGAGGGAAAAAGAAAAAACCAAAAAAGAATAATGCCAACACCAAGTATAAAACCCAAAAACAAAACTAAAATCGCACAAAAGGAAATAATACAAAATCACAGTGTAGTTAGGTATGAGTAGGGGTGGCGTGTGCGTGCGTGTGCGTGTATGTATGTGGGTGTGTGTGTGGGGGGGTGTAAGAAGGGTGTGTGTATGTGTTATGCGTGTATAAAGTGTGCGTGTGTGTATGTGTTTGACCGCTGTAGTCGCCTCTTACGACAGGCAGGTCGTACCATGGGGCTATTCTATTCCCGGACCCACACGGGTGAAAAAGAAAAAGAAAATACCCAAAACGAGAACAAACGAAGAAGAACCAAACAGAAATGAGTGCATGTATGAAGTGTGTGCGTGTATGGAGTGTGTGTATGTGTGTATGAAGTCTATATGTGTATGTGTTGGACCGCTGTAGTCGCTTTTTACGACAGGCAGGTCGTACCATGGGACTATTCTATTCCCGAAATTGCAATATCCAAAAATCATGTCCGTAGGACAGCAAAGTCGTCATAAGAAACTGGGGCACGAGGACTAGATATCAGGCTTAAGGCGTTTACGCCGCCAAAAGGAAAATGAAACCAGATCAAGGACATTAGGGTTTCGTCGACCTATATCCTCAGGTTCGGAAGGAGCATAGAATAAAATCCGCCTCTTTTGGGCAGTTTTCTGCCAAATAGGAATAGCAGGGGGCGTAGGAGTTCTAGCACTAGGTCTAGGAGGTGGCAAAGGTAGTTTAGAAAACTCAAAACACGTCATAGTAGAACGTTGTTTATTGTTAGGATGGGTGGTAAGAAAGTCAACGGCAGAAAAGGAAACATTATGGGTTGTCAGCATATCAACGGTGGAAAAAGAAAAAGGATTGACTGTACGAGAACCAACCTGACGAAAAGAAACACAGGCGGAACACACTTTAGTTACGTTAGAGAAAGGGACAGAAGCAAATAAAATTTCATTGACGTTATGTGCAGGACTAGAAGTATCACAGTTAGAAAAGAAAGCAGAATTGGATGTGGAAGTATCCATCTTAGGAAAAGGAGCAGAATTATGTAGAAGTTCGTCAGCATTAGATAACAGAACATCACCTTAGTTAACAGACCAGAGGTAAGTAGCATTTTGTCAGCATGAGAAAAAGGAGTAAGAGTAGGTAACGAAACAGGATCGCGTAACGCTTTAACGACAACAGCAACAGGCATCACAGCTACGGGTTCAGTAACTTTAACAGGACCTTCTCTATCCGTATTAGGAATTATCCTCACTTCAGCTACGGCTGTGATTGCCGGCACAACAGAAACCTCTTGAGTAGAAGCATTTGAGAAAGTAGAAACAGGCAAAATTTTGACAAAAACGGGAAAAGGCATTAAAGATACAGCTTCGTGGGCTCCAACAGAACTTTCGCAGACGGAATTAGAAGTTATCGTCACTTCAGCTACGGCTGTTTTTGTAGACACGACAGAAATTTCTTGAGTTGTACAAGTTAGGAAAGTAGGAACATGTAAAATTTTGACAGCAACAGCAACAGATACTAAAGATAAAGGTTCGTGAACTTCGACCGAACCTTTGTTAACTAAATTAGGACTAATCGTCAACTTAGCTACATTACATTTGATTTTCCAATGCTCCACCTGAAGGTACTACATTAGCCAGGAAGCGAGTTTTTTTTTTACCTGGAAAATTTGGAATTTTGCCGAACTCTTGCTGTTCCAAGCAAGGGAGGGATCTTTAACGTGCGTGACAACACTCACACACGGGACCTCCATTTACCTCTCATCCGAACGAGGGTGTATTTTTGTGGAAAATGCTCGCCTAACATTTTTCAAGCGGACCGTGTCGGGATTCAAACCCGGGACCTTGGGCGTAGTAGTCACACACATACCACTACGCCACGGAGCCGCCCAATTTAGCTACAGCTGTTATTGTAGGGACGACAGCAATTTCTTGAGTAGAATCATTTAAGAAAGCATGAACAGGTAAAATTTTGACAAAACCGGCAGGAGGCATTAACGATACAGGGCCAAGGACTCTCGGAGGACCCTCGCAGACGGAATTAGAAGTTATGGTCATTACAACGACCTTTGTGCTTGCAAAAACGATAGAAAATTCTTTAGTAGAATCGTTTAGGAAAGCGGGAACAAACTCTTGAGAAGCTAGCTGCAAGTCACTAATTAGAAGCATGGGTTGTAAGCGTGATGGAGGCACATTTTGGGGTAAGAGTGTATAAGTAGGGCGAACAGAAGAAGGAGTAGAATAGGAGGCAGAACTAGAAACGGAGGCAATTTTGTTAGAAGATATATTTGCCAAAGAAGAGTAGGTTTTGATAGTAGGAGCGGGAGGACCTAAATGAAGTATCGAAGAGAACGTAGAATGAGAAGTAGAAGAAGTTAGGCAACTAGAGGTGAGGGCAGAATTTGAAGGATTATTCGAAGAGCTATTAGTAGTAGGATGACAGTTGGGACAGTTATGGCGAGTAACTCCCTTATATCCGCAACCATAACAATGGAGTACTTTAGGACGAGTACAACGGGTCGAAACATGACCAAGTTTGTCGCAATTAAAGCATACGACCTGACGAGTAGGAGTAGAAGTAGGAGGAAGAACAGTAGAACGTACGGAAGAAGTATCGGATCTACTCGTAGGCGTAGGAGAAACCTTAACAACTCGGTCATGTGAAGCAAAAGTATTTTTCTCAATAGTAGTAGCCTTACGAATAAGCTCGTTGTGTTCAAAATGAAGAATTAGTAAATTAGTCAACGACTTCCAGTCAGAAAACCTATGCCGAAAACCACGATACCAACGTAAAGCATCAGCCTCGAACAAATCCACTGCGGACTCAAATAAAGCAAATTCGGATACATGATTAACTCGTCGGAGTTATTCGACTCGCTCCAAAAAATCACGTACAGTAAGAGTGTTCGGGACACCAGAAAATTTCAAATTCCACTCCCACACTGGGAGACCGTAGTAGGAAGCCGAAAAAGAAGTCATTTTGAATACGAACTAGAAAGAAATGGGCAGAAGGTAACGAACTAAAGGCTAACCGTAACTCGATAAAAGCTCAAAAGAAAAGAAAATTATTGCGAATACAGGACAATTTAAAACATCCGACGGATAAACTTCGGGAACACCAATAGGAGCGAAACAACAAAATAGAAGTTAGAAAAGGGCTGTAGAATAAAGAAAAAATCGGAGGAAAAAGCTAACTCTAGACGTGATGGGGAGAACAAAATATACAGAAAGGGAGGAAGAAAAAGAAAAATCTTGGGCGCCAGCGTTTTCAACGGACTAGGACTATTGGCGAAAACACAAGACCAATAATCTGAAATAAGCCAACCAATAATATTGAACGTGAGGGACGAAACATAAGTAATATCGGGCCGAGAAATTGCAGGTCATGTAGGAACTTAGGAACTAACAATAATAAACAAAAAATCGGAGCAAAAATTAACCAACACGAACTCGGAGCCAAACTAACTAAAATAAAATTGGAGCCAAGGTTACATAAAAGAAAACCGCAGCACAAGAAAATTAACGAAAACCAAATCGCAGAAGAAATTAATCACAAAAAGAATATGAACAGAAATTAATTACAAAAAAAAGTCGCAGCCAAAATTAAGCACAAAAAGAATCGCAGCAGAAATTAATTACAAAAAGAATCGCAGCCAAAATTAAACACAAAAGGAATCGAGCCCCACGACAGGGCGTCAATATTTTATGCTGCGTACCTTGACGTAACATGAAAAGAAACAAGAAAAGAAAGAAGAAAGAAAGTCCGGGTTCAGGCGGCGAGTGGGCGGGGTTTATACCTATAGATAAAGAGAAACCTGAAATAAATACAAAAAATTTATATAAACACTCACTCATTCACACACAGAACAAAACATGCAACGGAAAAGAAAGAACTTATAATTAAAAACAATATATATATATATATATATATATATATATATATATATATATATACAAAAAACAGTACTCCCAAACCCAACCCCAAAAAAAGTCAATGTCCCCAATTTACATATTACATTTAAAAAAAATTACCCATGAAAATGGCGAGCTGTAGCTTTTAGGCAATAACCCTCTGACAGTAATTAATAAAAAAAAGAAAGAACCAAATGCAACCCTAAAAACCACAGCTCTCGACTATCGTAAATATTCACTTAATCTATTTTTACAAACAATGTATAGGGTTAGTAATTTAGCAACAAAGAGTAAGGCCGTAACACAAGAGCAGTAAATGCCAAAATAGTTTAATAATTTTCATATATAAAAAATCAAATTTGGAAATACCATCTTAGAACGTTCTGGTTCCGAAGTCAGAATCGCATACAAAGAAAGAAAAGGACTCACCCTCGAGTTACTGGCATCAGGGTGGGACCAGTCGCTGGTCTGCGTCAGCGAACGGGCAAGCTTACGTCCAAGCGGAGCGCATTTGACTTTGCAGTCCCCAAAAGAAGCGCAGCTCAAGGGATTAACGTGTCGCCCCGCAGGAAGCTAGAATAGTTACGAACAATAAATTAATTTAATGAAGCCGGAAACGTATTGTTTTATATAAACTCCATATACTCACCACGCTAAATAATGCGTGTCGGAAATTCGCATCAAGAAAACGAGCAAAATAAAACAACGTGTTTTCTGGTCGCTAATCGAACAGCAAATGAATTGTTACATTTCTTAAAGCACCAAAGCAAGGAAATAAACCAGGAAAACCCTAATTTTATTAAAATAAATTCGCCGAATTTGTTAAAAAGGGAAAACACACCAGCATTTAATTATTAAAATACTTGGAAAGTCGCCTATCTAATTAAGGCGTAAATTCTACGGGACGAAATTCTTAGAAAGGATATTTATTTTTCGAATGAAGCACAAAGATTTATCAACTGACATAGATAGGATATTTATTATTAATTACCATACAAATTTTAATACACGAAAGGGTTATTTTTAATTAACGGAATTAATTTTTGTGTTGAACGCCAAAGGAATTTAAGATAAAAATTATTGTATATAACTAACTAATGATTTAGGAAAATGAACGTAACAATTTAACAAGAAAAAGCAACTACTGTGCTCAAAGACCACAAACATAGAAACAAGGAAAAGATTGCTTAAAACATATGTGTGGGGCACAGCACTGTACGGCTGTGAAGCCTGGACAGTAGGAGAAGCGGACAAGAAAAAGGTAGAAGCCTTTGAAATGTGGTGCTACAGACGTATGATGAAGATATCAGACAAAGTTAAGAACGAAGAGGTACTAAAAATGGTAGGGGAAGAAAGAAACATGTGGAAAACGGTAAAAAATAGGAGAGATAGGATGATAGGCCACATACTACGGCATGAGAGAATAGTGCGAAATATATTAGAAGCAGAGATAGGAAAAAAGAGAAGAAGAGGCAGACCTAGGTTAGACTACTGCACACAGATAGTAAAAGATGTAGGCTGTAGGGGTTTCAGGGAAATGTGTAGGCTAGCCCAGAATAGAAATCAATGGAGGTACGCATCCAACCAATCCCAAGATGGATATACCACCGATGAAAAAATAACTGTGCTTAAACATGATGATTATTATAAGTAACTACAAGAATTGGTTGGGTAATATTCTCGAATAATGTTAAGTGTGTGAAAGGATTTACTGGAAAACCATTATTTCGGCAAATGTGTAAGCGTTGGAGGTCTTGGTAGCCACAGCTTGCTTAACCCCCTTCACTGAATTTCGGTGAAATAGGGCATAAAATTAGAAAATAATAGAAGGGGAACGAGCTGAATACACATGCTGTGTGAGAATTTCAGGAAACTATGTAGGCTAGCTCAGAATATAAATAAGTGCAGGTACGTATCCAACCAGTTTTGAGACGGAAAACCAAAAGACGAAAAAATAAGCGCAGATAAATCTGAGGATTAGTATAAACAACTAGTTGTTGGTTGCGAAATATCTGCAACTACTGTTGACTGTGCGAAAAGATATATTGGAAAATATATTAAATCGGTAAATGGTTAAGTGTTGGGGGAACTTGGCAGCCACAGGCTGCTTACCTCCCTTCACAACCACTGAAGGTCTGAGAAATAGGGTATATAATTGTAAAACAATAGAAGGTGACCGAACTGCATCTAACATGAAAGAACAGCGCTTATGAGAAAAGACAACAAACATAGAACAAGAAGAAAATTGTTGAAAGCATATGTGTGGAGCACAGCACAGTATGCCTATGAAATACGGGCAGTCTGAAACGCAGACAGAAAAACGGTAGCAGCCTTTTGAAATGCTGTGCTTCAGATGCATGAGGACGATAGCATGGACAGACAAAGATAATAACAAATAGGTGATAGAAATAGTAAGGGAACAAGGATATCTGGGGAAAAAGAGAAATCTAAGGGCGGAATACGTTCTAAGGCATTTTTGGGGAATAGTATGTGATATATTACAAGCAGAGATAGGAAAAAAAAGGCAGATGTATACCTAGATCAGATAGTGATAGTTGCAAACTGTGCAAATTTCAGGGAAATCTGTAGGTTAGTTCAGAATAGGAAACAATGATGGTACGCTTCTAACCAGTTCCAGGACTGAAGACCTAATGATGATGAACAGCCTTAAGGTTTTATGCTACCAAACTACTTTAGGGCATTTTATGGAAATGCATCAGACAACGGTTTCGAGGATTGTTAATAGACTTTCAACAGTGATAGCAGGTTTGCGACCAATATATGTAAACATGCCCAATGCCAATGATACACTGAGATCACAAACAGGAATGTTCCAAATTGCTCGATTTCCAAAACTAATTGGATGCATTGATGGTACGTATATTAAAATTCAGTCGCCTGGTAAATTACTGGTATAGTATGTAAAGTTTGTAAAAGTGTTCTCATTTATGCATTCATATTATAGATTGTGATGATAGTGAGATTTATAAGAACAGAAAATCTTATTTTCAATAAACACCTAAATTGTATGTGACCACCAAATGAAAATCAATGGTATTGTTGCTAGATGACCAAGTTCTGCCAACGACAGCGCTATCTATTGTTACATTCCAAATTTGGACATGTACACTTTCAAATTTGTGAGTAAATTCCCGCCATTATTTTTAAAATAGATTTGTTCATTTCCGCCATCCCGGACAGTTGCGTCGGCGCAAAAGATTGCGCAGGCGCGGAGTGATGGAGACGTGCACAGTTTGCGACACGACAGGACAGGATTATTAGGCACGAGACGTCGAACGTACCACTACGAACGACGAAAGAGGAAAGACAAATTTGGATTCAAATGGCATGACGCAATCCACCCCAACAAGGACCCTGAGATTGAACTGCAAGGCGCATTTTAAGTGAGTACTTCGCTTTATTTTCATTTTAACGTGCAAATTGTGTCATTGTAAACGTGTTTGGTATGTGATACAATTTAACACGTAATTATGTCATAATATTATTATTGTGCAATATTGTGAACGTGAACTGTATCAGTGTTGCCAACTGTAGCAGTGGCGCTGAACACGTACACCGGGAGTATAACACTATATAAATAGTAGAATAAGGACTCGTCTTGATGCTGGTGAATTTTAGAATTCTACCTTGGTAAATATCCTGATAAATTTCTAGTATAATTAAAACAAGGTGATGATGGTGGTTATCCTTTACGCCCAAATTTTTCAATAGCTCTAATCAATCCAACGCTTCGTGCTCAACGTTTATATAATCAGTACCACATTCGCATCAGAAATATAATTAAAAGAACTATTGGGATTTGGAAGCGAAAATTTCCAGTTTTATCATATAGACTTAGATGCAAATTAAGAAATAGTTATCCAATAATTATAGCTTGTGCTGTGTTACATAATATCGCCAGAGCAATGTACGAAGATTTACCGCTTTTACCAGATAATATAAATGAAACACAGTTAAACTACTTTATACAACGAGGGCAAATTACAAATCCACCCATTCCGCATAATAATAATGCAACAATATATGATTTCCGGCAAGAGCTTGTTAATAATTATTTTTCCAATTTATAAAAATTTATAATCAAAAATATGAACAGTGTTGCAATTCTACTGTATACATACAATGTTATAAAAAATTTTAATTAGCTAGTAAGATAACCTTAAAAATATTATATCATAATTGTCATTAAATCTAAATATAATACCTAAAGATAATAATAGAACAACGTATCTTACACTGCTAGAACGATATGAAAAGTAAAAAGGTAGAAATACAAGTCTATTCACAAATCTATTCAATCATTTTTTATTGTAGTAGGCTACTATTAACGCGTTCACCAATTTAAAACAAATAATAACAAAGTTTTTATTATTCACTATTCAAAGGTTTAATTAACAGTATATGCTTTAATTATAGATGTTTTCAGACCAATTAACAATGAAGCACTATCACTAATGTTATTTACAAGCACTAATATCTTATTAAACTAAATCCTTAACCATGTCTCCTTAACAAAACTAACACTACTCTAATTTATTTATTACCCTTTTGTTTATTTATGTACAAGCTGGCGATACAATATGTACGTTTACATAACACAAATTTATATTTACTATAGGACCTTCAAAACGTAATGACCAACTAACTATACACGACAGGATTTATATACGACATTTGGACGTACATTCATCACCGATCTTATATATTCCTTAAAAGTAACTAGATGAATCATACTCTGGTGTTTGCTCGATTGTTCTAGAGTTCTGTGGAATACACTTTGGTTATGCAACTTGCGTGTTTGACGGATTGCGTAATAGTTCGTAACACTGCCCCCTCATTAAAACCGTTACGTCTCGTAACTGTAAAAACCTTTTGACGCTAATTTGATGACTGATGACGGTATCGGCAGCTATCTCCTCTGGTGCATCCACCAACACCGTTAGAAATAACAGTTAACACTCTTTACTTGGTCTTGGTAGGTAACCGGTTGATAGCAACAAACAAGGGCCTGGATGTTGGTTCCTTGGAAAATTACTTCTAGCATATTTCGAACTATTCTCCAATCTAAGCGATCCAGTCCATAGCCTATCGTAGGCACCGTTAGTCCCGTTACTCTATTTTCCATCAGCCTTAAGGCTCAATAAAGCCTCCCATAGATGTCCATAACTAGATATCTGCCACAGAGAATTTTTGGTGACCAAATAGTAAACATAATTATTTCCATCCTGAAGAACCAAGGCTTTTCCTACAGTTGTTTGCTGTTGTACTAATTTATCCACACATCCAAACTAGATCATGAGCTACGCAATGTGCAAGAGAATACCATTCTGGTGTTCTAATCTACATTTGGCTCACACTTAATAATTTTCATTACTCCAGCCTTCCTGGTTGTTACCAACGTAAGATGTTAAACGGTCAAAGTGTATCACTTTTGGTTTACCACGGGAAGATCTTCTGAGCCGGTGCACTACATCATTAACTCTTTTTAACACTTTGTACGGGCCTTTTCATTGTCTGTGTAATTTTGGCGACAATCTACGCCTTCTTTGTGGATTGTACAACCACACTAAATCTGCAGGTTGGTAACAACCTTCTTGTGCTCTCGTGTCATATTGTGATTTTATTCGATCTTTACATGTGATTTTTCCAATGCTCCACCCGAAGGTACTACATTGGCCAAGAAGCGAGTTTTTTTTACCTGGAAAATTTGGAATTTTGCCGAACCCTTGCTATTCCAAGTAAGGTAGGCATCTTCAACGTGCGTGACAACACTCACACACGGGACCTCTGTTTTACCTCTCATCCGAACGATGATGTATTTTTGTGAAAAATGCTCGCCTAACATTTTTCAAGCGAACCGTGTCGGAATTCGAACCCGGGGTCTTGGACGTAGTAGTTACACACATACTAACTACACCACGGAGCCGCCAATTTCATTCGATCACTTGCCACCTGGATATTCTTTCGGACGTTTTCGTGAATGTTATTTGATCTTTCGCGAAACTTACTAACGTAATCTTCACCTGCAACCTCTTCTCCAGGTTTAAATCCAAACTGAAGATCACATGGCAGCCGCAATTCACGTCCTAATATCACGCAATTGGGATAGTATCCTGTGCTGTCATGTACCGAACATCGGCACACCAGTAGGAACAAATGTAAATATTTCCTAACGTCTTGTTTATTCTTTCAATCATTCCATCCGATTGAGGATGAAGTGGCGTGATTCTAGTGTTCCTGATTCCAAGATGCTTACAGACGTTCTGAGACAACGCTGATTCGAAGTTCCGACCTTGTTCGGAATGTAATTTCAACAAAACTCCAAAGCGACAAAATAACTCTCTCACTAGTACATCAGCAACCGTCTCGGCTTCTTGGTTAGGTATAGCATACGCCTCCGGCCATTTGGTGAAATAATCCATTGCAACCAAGATGTATTTATTTCCTTTCTCTGACTCAGAAAACAGACCAGCTATATCAATGGCCACCCTCTCAAAAGGATTCCCCACGTTATACTGTCTCATTGGGGCTTTCTGTTTTGTGACCGGACCATTTCCATAGGCACACAACTTGCATTTCCGGCACCACTCCTTCACATCTTCTTTGCAGTTTACCCAATAGAATCTTTCTCTCACTCTATCAAGAGTTTTTTTCACTCCAAAGTGCCCTCCAGAGATACCATACTATCAATTGAAGTGGTCTCTCAGTGCCATCTTCACACTCCAGGCGTCGTTTTAAGATTCTGTTTTCAATCACCCAGGAGTCCCACTGTGCCCAGTATGCCTTCAGGTTCCTACTTGAAATACTAATTTTCTCCCAAGGTGGTCGTCGTTCTCTACTTTTCCACTAAATAATACGTCCCAATTCGGCGCCATGCTCCTGATCTTTTCGTATTCTTTCGGGTTGCCAAGTATCAGCAGATACCGTCATTCTATGGATGACACTTATTTTCTCTTCCATATTGGAGCGATGATTGCAGTCTATCGGACAAGGTCTTCTTGAGAGAGCGTCTGCATTTCGATGGCTAGTTTCTACACGGTGTTCTGTGTCAAAGTCATATTCCTGCAGCTGTTCTATCCACCTTGCAACTTGCCCTTTATGATTTCGAAACTGCAGTAACCATTTTAGTGCAGCACTATACTCGAACGAGTACATGTTGAGGTTATGTTACCGGTAGAAATGCTTTGCTACTAACAAAAGATATTTAAACGGGTACATGTGTGAAAATGGCGTTGAGGTTAGGTTACAGTTAAGAATGATAAACTACGAAGAAATATGCTCAGATGGACGCATGTGTTGCGGTCACGTTACCGTTATGAACGTTTAACTACCAAAACAAAAAACTGAAACCGGTGCATGGGCAAAATTAGTGTTGAGGTTATGTTTGATTAGTTTAAACTGTGTTAGGGTAGGTGTGGTGAAACTCATTGATAATGTATGGTTGGTTGCAGCTATTGCAAGCACCTTCCATTGCTGTTAGTTCAGCGTCTATTGTGTCACACAAAGATCCGAGGTTTAACAATGAATTTTAACCAAACGATCACAACCTGCAGCTTTTACTTATTCAAAAAAAAAAAAAATTATCAAATTTTTACACAATACTAAATTAAAATTACATAAACGTATTGTTAGGTGTATTTATTTAGGTAAACGTTCTCCTACGTAACTTAAGAACATTGCTACGTACCTAGACATAGCATGAAGAAAACCAAATACCAGGCTAAATACCAACCGCGGAGAGTGGCGGATTCGCCTAAATACCAAAAAATAAAAAAAATAAAGTACATCGCCCACATAAAAATAAATAAAGGATTCTGTACAAACAAGCAAAAAGAAAATAAATTAAGTGTTATTATTTCACAGCAAACAATTATATTGTATGTACAATTTAGGAATCTAGATACGAAGTGCGCATCTCGTATTTACACAAAATAAAATTAATCAGTAATAAATAAAAACAGTGAGAGCTTTTGTCAAGCGTTTTTAGAATTTCACCTAATACTTTTTGTAAAATAAACTAGTCAGTAAAGCGAATAAACGTGTGCGTTCTTTTGACACACATGTTTAAAAATAGTACATCACACCTGTAGAGCGATAATATCGATTAGCGGCCACAAATAATAGTTTTACAATGTCGCGTTTCTTATCACGTAATTACACCAAACGCTGATTTGGAATATGCCATTGACACAGACAAAAGAAAACGAGTTGCATACCTGTAGGTATCTGGATACTTAGCTCGCAAACCGTCGGGGGTGAGTCAACACAAAAACGCCGGGGTATTCCAAAGTGTTGTAACATGTCAATTTGCCATTGTCTCGTCATGTTACATTGAGGTCCCACTTCCTTCCTTATACAAGTATTTCTTTATCTTAATTGTATATTAATACCGTTTACAATCAGAAGTTAGTTTTGATTTGTGTAACATTTCCCTTTAGTATTAGAAAATAATACACAATAAACGTCGATCTTTAGTTTTAATTTAATATTCTTTCTTTTGTATAAATAATAAAAATAATTATAATCAGATGTAATTTTCTAATTGGTAAATCTTTAAATAATGTCCATAAATACGCAGCTGGTGTATACATGAATCTGTCATTTAGGATGGTTTTCTTGTTTGTCCCTCTTTCGAAATATGTAGTTATTTTTAAACCAGAATAAATTTTCGTTGCTCTTCATATTTGACCGCCTTTTGAGCACATGCCGTTTCCTGATAAAGATGTCTTTTTTAAGGCCATGATGTCGTACCTGGTATGTAAAAGGTGTCTTTTCTTATATTCTTGTTAAAACACAAAAATATTGTTTTAGAATATTAGTTTAATGCATACGAAGAAAGCTGACCTGAATAACCCATTCAAAATGTTTAAAAATGGTAAGTTGATTAGAGATAAAACTTTCAGACGGTTCCTCGTGACGTATTACAATACTTCGTTTTTGTAACACGTTTATTTTCTAGGGTTCTTTGGTGAAGTATCTTCCGGTGATACATCCTCCGGTAAAACATTCTTTGATGGAGTATCTAATTATCTATGCTAGGCTATCTAAGTTTGATGCATAAATTCTATTACCTACAAATATTATCTATTATCGTACAAGAATTCTATTTGACGTTTATTCACCTTCTAAAATAAATTAAATGCTCCGTTAACAAAACATATGGTTGTGGAACAAAAGGATTGACTCTTACAAATTTGAAGTTTGAGGTTAACAACCAAAATAAATAACGATGGTGTTTGTCTCAACAAACCGTAAGAAGATTCTATAGTTCTGAACAAGCCGTAAGCTCAATGTTTAAGTATACGTTTTCTTTCATATATCATGAATACAGGTATGAGTTTATTTAATTTATTTTTGTAATGGAACAATGTGCACGTATTACATTTTAAATCTCGATTATCTAGAAAAATAATGCATTAAAATATAGTCATAACTTTATTTACCTATTACCTTAACTAATTTAATATTATCTTTGCTTTCCTGGTATAACCTTATAAGTTGTAAACATAAAAGCTTTCATGAAACCTTTTTTTAGTGGATTTGGAGGTTATGTTCAATTAAAATGTTTAATTCAAATTCTCGTTACTAATGTTAAATACAACAAAGCGTATTTATGATTTCTTTTTATTTAAAACGTTAATTTGTAATTGTGTCTAAGCACAATAGTAATTTTAGATTTTCTAATATCTTATTTGGTAGAATTTATGACAAAGTTTTAAAATTATGAGAGTGTAGGTATATAAATTACCCTTAGTGATTTTGTTATATGAAAATTTGGTTGTAAGAAAATAACGGTATATATTTAATTCTTTTTATTAATGTTATTAACTAAATGTCATTATATAAGTTGTATTAAGGTATTTTCTTTTGTCATGTTCTAATTTGCATCCCTATAACTTGTCTGGGTAAAATTTAACTTTATTCTCTAAACCCCTGATATAGTCTTTTGCAATCTACCGCAGCCACAAGCGGTCGGTGCTAGTCCCGCCAGAGTTTTGTTTAAACTTTGTTGTACATCTATTTATACTTGTAAAAAGGGAAGGGGTGCAGTGTTGCCGCCACATAAATTCGTTCATGTTATCTGGTAGCGATGATGAACTTAATACGGAAAGGCACTGCAAAATCCTTTAGGTTTACTCCAAAACCTTTCTATTTGACGGCAATTTCAATTCCTACAACAAACATAACAACAAATAGCCCTGGTGAAAATCTGCAACGAATGAAGCATTATCGCGCTGTGAGAATGCATACAGTTCTATGTTACTTGTTAGGTTCATTTCGATACGATTGGTATTTAAAAAATGCACATCGATACATGGAGAAAATAATTGAAATAAAAGTAAAGTAATAAACATGAAGGTATAAGTACATTGTTCCTGTCAAAGAACAGACAATGCGGATTTCTATACGTAATTTACAGGGTGTCCAGAAACTCATGGACAAAACTTCAGGGTGTGGTAGGGGAGGTCATTTCCTACCAAAATACTCCTGTATGTTAGAATTCAATTGTTTCTTACAATTTAAACGTTCAAGTTCTTACAGTTTAAAAACGTCGATAAATACATCGCGCAAGCGCGGAATAAGCGACGTCACGGGCGGTTGGTAACGCTAATCTTGTACAGATTTCGGCGCGCCCATCTGTCAATGACGTCAGCAATGCACAAATTTAATACGCCATTATCGGAAGATATAAATTTAAGACCATAGTTTATATCAGCGAACAAATTAAACAATGGACTACTTACATCAGAATTCCGGCGTCCTGCGGAGTTGAGTTAAAGTTGGCTTCTATTGAAGTCCATCAGGGCTACATCCCGGAGTGATTAGAGATGGTGCTCCGGCGTGGAATGCTAGCGGGCATGGCCTCCTATTAGTCCTCCGGGTCGTGCAGTACGGTTCGGCCAACGGCTGCAAATTGTCTCCTACCTATGTAGGGATCGGATAAGGATACATGGTAAGGGCGACAAACAAAGATAATGGAGGCAAGGATATCTACATAGATAAAGATAACGATACGTTACCGGAAAACGTCCACTGCACTCGAAGGTTCTGGCAAAAAAACCACGTTACAGAGAGCACCAAAAAAACCCCACTCCTCTGTCCTTTCACGCGTCGGCGCGAAATTATTCGTCCAACCCAGTTTTGACGTAACGGAAATACGCGCACCGCGTCTTTTGAATTTATGGCGCGAAACTTCCGCACATCAAAATTAACCTAAAACAATATTTAGTGCCAATTTATTGGCACGTAACATGTTTACGGTTTCAAAGTTTTCACCTTTTTGTGTTTTTTTTTTGGAAAAAGCGTGCCTAACCATGGATTATTAAGTATTAAAAATATAATATTTGCTTTTTAAACGTAATTCTTTGTTTGCGGTGTTGATGAAGGTTGCCTCTTTCATAAATGACAGATATTTCAAAAAAATCACCCATTATCACAAGATAAAATCGAGGTTATCGGCGTCGCTTCAGTCTTATGAAAAATAGTTCGTGTTATTCAAATCGAAATTACTCAAAAAAGTACCTCTTACCAAAAAGTGCACACCTATCTAAAAAACATTCTTAGTTTATCCCCTTTCTTTAGAGGTATAACTCATAAGCGTAAGTTTAGAAACTAAGAAAATATTTGAGTTTAATCGTACGAACAACACTTTTATTTGAGGATTCAGCTAATTAATTACATTACATTTCTTAAAAAATAACCACTAAATAATATTCAATCCATTCAAAAATTGATTGTTTAAATTCTTCTTATTGTTATTGCGGTTTCACGAGTCTTTCTACGTAGGTCATGCTCATCTATTATGTTTATTTGGTATACCATATTATAACCCCGTCGCCGCGTGTGTTCAGAGCCACTTCTGCAGTTGGCAACACTGATATTATCCACGTTAGCATTATTGCACAACAAAGATATTACGACATAATTTCGTCTCAAATTGTATCACATGCCAAATACGTTTACAGTGATACAAGATGCACCTTAAAAAGATAAAATATATTCACTTAAAAATATGGAACGCTTCACGATTTTGCGGTCATCCTTGCGCAGGGGCCATGTTGATTTCCATGTACCTCGTTTGTTTGGAGTGGGTTACGTCATACCCTCGTTGAAACCACATTTACTGTCTTCCCTCTTCTTCGTTCGTAGGCAGGACGAAGGAAAAAACAGGTAAGGAACGATAAGGAAAAAACCTACATTCTCAAAGAGAAAAGACAAAAGAACGACACAGGTGAACGTCACCGTTCGACGTTTCGTTGGCTAATAATATCGTGTCACACACCGCGCACTTGCGATATCACTCCGCGTCTGTGCATTCTTTTGCGCCGACGCAACTGTCCGAAATGACGGAAATGCACAAGTCTATTTTAAAAATAATGGCGGGAATTCACTTACAAATTTAAAAGTGTACATGTCCAAATTTGGAATGTAACAAACAAGTCGATGGGGTTCAGATCTGGTGAAAGCGGCGGCCAAAGGATAGCGCCACCTCGTCTTATCCATCGATTAGGGTAGTCGGCATTTTACAATTGTGTAACATTGCGGACATAATGGGCCGAAGCTCCATCACGTTGAAACCACATTGCTTGTCTTAGTGCTAAAGAAACATCATCTAGTAGAGGTCTTAATTCGTTTGCAACAAAGTGATAGTAATGTTGTGCATTCAGCCTACTGGGTAATTCAATGGGCCAATCAATACGTCACCAACTATACCTGCACACAAATTAATACTGAAACGATGTTGAAACTGTGATTGCCGTATCAGCCTTGGGTTTTCAATTGCCCAATAGTGAAGATTATGTATGTTAAAAATACCGATTCTGTGAAAGGATGACTCGTCACTCCATAAAATTTTATCAAAAAATTGTGGACCCTGTTGATTTCCACGAAGCATTTCCTGACAAAACGCCACCCTTTGTGCATAATCTGCAGGTAATAAAGCTTGAACTCGCTGCACATGATACGGATATAAGTTATTCCCGCGCAACATTGCATGAACTGTACTTCGCGCTATTCCAGACTCTCTGGCAATAGTTCTGATACTGATTGTTGGAGTTTGTAAGGCCCTTGCAACGACCTCGTCTTAACCATCATCTCTAGGTCTTTTTCCTCTTGAACGTAAAATACCAGATGGTACTCCTTCCAGGTACGCTTGATGCACTTTTTGAAACACCTTCCTATCAGGAAAATTAACCCGGTTAAGGTTACGAGCCTTGAACTCTCTAGCAGCTAGCAGAGCATTGCCGTTGCAGAGTGCATACAAGAAATGCATTTCGGCATATTCCCGAGCAGTGTATGGCATTCCTAATTGTGGAATTTACAAAAATTAACAGTAAATCGACAATTTGCAAAAAATAAACTCACAACTTAAACAAGAACTGCACGAATAAAGTCACCATAGAAGCGGATGTAATTGCCAGAAGAGCACACGACATACTAATATTTACTCTGGAAAACTTGAAATAATTAAATTGTAATTAACGCCTCATTAACGTTCGGGTTGTAGTTGAAGAATCTACTTAATTGTATGTAGGTATTCCATAGTTTGCTGTTGAATTACAGAAGAATTTTCACATTATTATTCATTCTTTTCATTCTAACTGAATTGTCGAATCCTTAGATAAAAGTGTTGTTCGTACGATTAAACCCAAATATTTTCTTAGTTTCTATACTTACGCTTATGAGTTATACCTCTAAAGAAAGGGGATAAACTAAGGATGTTTTTTAGATAGGTGTGTACGTTTTGGTAAGAGGTACTTTTTTGAGTAATTTCGATTTGAATAACACGAACTATTTTTTATAAGACTAAAGCGACGTCGACAACTTCGATTTTATCTTGTGATAATGGGTGTTAGAAATATATGAGGTTTCCTCTTTTGACGATATTAGGCGGTTTTATCGAAACTGTGCATACACGTGAAAGATAATACCCGTCCTATTATCTACAACAATAAAATAAAACGAGTCGTGTTTGATACTTCGTAACGTATGGTAGATGCACGGCTTTGTGCGCCACCTTTTTTGCGGTTCGTACCTGTATTCCCTTCGCGGGACTCATTTTTTTGTGCTACGCAACATTGAAGAACTTCTCGACAAGTGTTGGGTAAGTGTTTACACTGTTCCGATTTATTGCATTTTTTTATTGTCGAAATTGTAAAACCTCAGCATTTATTATTGTTATTATCAATTTGGTTTTCACCATTCACACAACAGTCCACTCAGCTATCGAAACATTGCACTTGATGAGCAATCTGGAGAAAATCCCAATGCAGGATTTTTTACATCCATTGCTTATCATACAAGATTTTGGTCACTTCGCATCGCTGGATTTAAAACTGGGATTTAATAATTTTAGATTGTTAAATTGGGGGTTTAAATTTTTATTTTGTAGTCAAAATTAATTGACCTCGCTAACCGACTTATAATTTATATAATTTATGTGATTACGAACATCGTTTGCTATTAAAATTGGAATTTTGTGCTAATCGTATTTTAACACTTGCATTAGAAGGTTTGTTTACAATTCCCTTATCAGCTTACTAATTGCCGATTTATTCTTAACATTCGTTAAATTCCTTAAAATGGAACCTGATAGGGAAACCCTCGCTTACTTTAAAAAATTAACTAATCGTAAAGAACGATATTGGCGTCGTTTACAAGATTGCCATGATCTAATTAAGGATTTCCCTACACAGCTCGAACAATTCAAAGCCCGTGTTACTCAAATTGATGAGACACGTAATCAATTTTTAGGAATTCTTGATGAACTTGCATCGTTATCTGACACTCACGCAACCTTGGCTACAGACACTGTAACCCTGGAATCAAATTTTAATTCCATATATTTTAATATTTTGTCCGTCGCCGGTTGCTACAGTTCATCAGTAGCGCCTAACATAACCGCACTTAATACCGCCGGTAAACAGTCAAATGTACATTTGCCTGAAATAAAATTGATAAGTTTCATGGTAAACCCGAACAATTCTCTTCTTTCAAATCACTTTATGATAGCTTAATTCACAATAACAAATCCTTATCGGATATTGAAAAGTTTACATACTTAATTTCTTATCTAGAAAATACGTCTTTGAAAGTAGTTCAAGGTGTACGATTCTCACCAGAAAATTATTTGATAGCTTATAATCTTCTTGTTCAACGTTACACGAACAAACGTTTAATCGCCAATCATTATCTGTCAAAAATACTTTCAATGTCTAAACTGAAAGCTGATTCGGAACATTCCCTCAGTAACTTGTGTGAAACGTTACAGGCTAACGTTTCTGCACTAATGGACATGAAATTAAACCATTTGTCCAATTACATATTTTTATATTTTTCTTTGGAGTTGTTAGATACAAAATCGCGACAAGAATTTGAAAAGGATTATTTAGAACAAGAATTTCCTTCATTTGAGGACCTATTGCATTTTCTGCGTAACAAATGTTCAATCTCCGCAATGATTGGAAGTAGTACTGCTTGTTCGTTAAAAAATATTCCTAACGCACCTAAAAAATCTATTTCACGCTATTTTGAAGCAATCGATAAACGTATAGCTATGGCTACACAACAAATTAATGTTTTCGCACCCAAAGCAGCGATAATTTTTTGTCCTGCTTGCAACGAAAACCATAAATTTATTAATTGTCCACAGTTATTGGCACTTTCGCCTAAAGATTGTAACGGGCATTTTTGTAGCTTGGTTGTTGTTGTTGATTTGATGGTGTTCCTCATGTATATTTTAACATTTTACGCTATCTTGAATTCATAGATACCTTTCTACAAATTACTATCTCTTTATTTAATATTTATTAACTCCTTAGGCGAATGCATCGTGTAATTAAATATAGATTGCATCGTTTCCTTTGAATCGCTGTTTCTATCAAGTAAATACGTCCGAATAGTTTTCATATGGTATGCAATTCGACTCGCATGTATTAATTTTAAAAGATAGTTTTAATTGTAAATTGGAATACTCGTAAAAGTACTTTCCAACTTAACAAGAATAAATAAAACCGCTGTAATTAATATGTGGATTAACAAGTGTAGATAAGAAGTTGTAATGGAACGTTTTGAATAAACAGATAGAGAGTCGTGTTTTCTTCTTGCTTGCGATATGTTCTTTAAAATACAAATACTGCTTTTCTGCTTTTAAAAATAGTGAAAATTAAGGCGCGCTTAATTTTCGTATCGTTCCTGAACAAACGCGGCATGTTTTGGAGTTGATTTTCTGTTGGACCTAAACGGAGTACAGCTGGTTAAACTCGACGCACGTGTGTTTTAAGAACATTTGAGGTACGGTTTTTATTGCTTACACGTGTCTTACTAATTGTTTTTATTTGTTTTCTTATGAAAGAAAAATTGTATATTAACTGTACACAAGTGTTTTACGGAACAGATTAGACGAACTTGCTTTAGTGATACACGTGCTTTACTTATTGTGGTTGTTTGTTTGATGACTTTGTCTTCTGATAGTTAAACGGTGTGTGCGATCTCGTTTCGCGGTTCCGTTGTTATTGTATCAGAGTAGTGCCTACTTTTGGGTGATTCCAAATACAGTTTATACTGTAGTTGCTAAATTTGTTAACCCCAACGAATCTCAAATAGAACATTGCCTGCGCAACTTTTGTTATTGGCAAAACATAACAGACTAGTGGCTTACAAAGGTAGTGGTTGAAATTCCTCGCTGCTTTTTGTATCTTTATAAAAATAATATACATAGTTCCTTCGCGTGATAAGGTCCGATTCTAACCCCAGTGAAATAAGTCGGTGTGATTAGGGTAATTTGTGATAAGTTCCATCAACACCCTCACAGTCTAGGGTGAAGTGCTTCGTTAGTGCCAGACATCGTGAAACCCACACTTCAATGGCAAGGAAGCGGTACTGAAGGACCTTGTGTAAGTTGAACTATTTCCTACTTGTCGTTACTTTAAATATCTATACGTTGTTTTGTAATATTCTTTGTCGTTCTGATACCTTTTTACATAGACTTGCAGGCTATTTTAAAAAAAAAAGAGAACAATCAACCATACTGAATGACTCATAACAATTGTGCTTCTCTATTTATCTATTTCTTTGTTAAAAATTTTACTGAATTACTTATATCAATTGTGTCTTACCTATTTATTTTTTTTTACATTTTGTCTGATTTATGTTTAATTGGTGTGTGAGGAAACGTTTCTGCTACTCCCCAATATTACCTCACTTTGTACTAAAGATTTGTTATATTGCTTTTAACGTTGATAAATTATATAGATTATTCAAACAGTTTTTTTTATTCTACAAAGTACTGAACAATTTATACTTGATCCGTATGCTATGCTTTTTCTTTGTTTCAGGTTTGCAGGACTAATTTGTTTTCTTTGCAGGTTTACTATTCTAATTTCTTTTATTGCAGGTACTGTTACTAACTCCTTACCGTCTCATCCATCATAGGTCAGTCTGCTTTCTACAACCACCCCTACTCTCCGATTGAGCCCGTTCACTTTCCTTTTTTCTCTTTGCTTTTCTTTTTGATACGCACGGCTACGAGCCAACGTAACATAACTTTGGCGCCCAACGTGGAGTCCGCAGAATAACGTAACAAGATAGACATGAAAAAGTGAAGCAACTACGCAGATGTTACGCGTGTTTAGCGCCACATAATGTTGCTTCATGTCGATCCAAATATCAATGCCGTCATTGCGGTAGCAAAAAGCATAATTCACTACTGCATTTTAACCATACAATCGTACAGTGTGGACCCACTGCGTCACACCCTGATAAGGATAACAGTTCCCAGTAATTCGAATAGTTTAGAGGAAACCACCTCTGCCCCTATTTCTTTGGTTCATTCTATTGCCAATGAAAAGGGAACTGTTGCGCTTTTAGCCACAGCACAAGTATGGATTTTATCTTGCGATAATAATTGGCATCGCTGTCGCCTAGTTTTAGACAGTTCATTTTACATTTCCAATGCTCCACCTGTAGGTACTACATTGGCCAGGAGGCGAGTTTTTTGTTTCCTGGAAATTTAGAATTTTGCCGAACCCTTGCCGTTCCAGGCAAGGTAGGGATCTTTAACGTGCGTGACAATACTCACACACGGGACCTCCATTTAACCTCTCATCCGAACGAGGGCGTAATTTTTGTGAAAAATGCTCACCTGCCATTTTTCAAGCAGTCGGCCGTGTCGGGATTTGAACCCGGGACCTTGGGATCCGTAGTCTTACGCTTACTACATTGATCCACGGCGACGCCTCTAGTTTTAGACACCGGGTCCCACTCCAATTTCATTACTGTTTCTTTGGCAAACAGACTAGGTTTGAAACGTAAAAAATGTCCTCTTGAGATACGCGGGGTGGGAGAATCCGTGTTAGACAATGTAGGCAGTCTTGTTGATTGTAAAATTTCGTCGCTAAGCCATGGCGCTTACCTTAATTTTCAAGCTGTAGTCTTGCCTCGCATTACCGCTGAGCTACCTACAGCAACGTTACCGGTTCAGCTTAAACAGCAATTTTCGTCGCTGCAATTAGCTGACCCAGATTTTTACATAAAATTCCCCGTAGACATTTTGTTGGGGGTACAATCCGTTTTAGATATTACCCCTACCGAACCGTCATATTTAAAAGGAAATCCCACTGCGGTTCTTACGACGTTTGGTTGGGTAATCATGGGTGAAGTACCCACGTTAGTTCATGCCCCTGCTAGTGTTTCTTTACATGTTAGTGTGTCGGAGGAACTTTCGCTCAACGAAACAATACGTGCCTTTTGGGAATCGGAAGAAATAATTTTCCCACCAATATTTTCACCGGAAGAAAGTATTTGCGAACAATATTTTACTCCACAACAAAACGCACCGACTGCGGTCGATATATGGTTCGTTTACCCTTTAAAGAAAATATTTCTCGCGAATTAGGATCAACTAGAGCGCTCGCAGTAAATCGCTTCATGAAACTGGAAATGAGGTTCCAGCATGATAAAGAATATCATAAATTATATTCGGAAAATATGTCTGACTACATTTCCCAGAATCATTTGACCCCTGCTCTAGTTTCATCTCCCTATATTATGACTCACCACGGAGTTGTAAAGAAAACATCACTTGGTACACAAGTTCGTGTTGTGTTTAGTCCCGCTGATAAGGACATAAATAATTTAAGCCTTAACAATATACTTTTAGCGGGCTAAATTATAAGCTGATATTAGTTTGGTTATCACAAGATTTCGTATTCCGCAAATTGCACTAACATGTGACATTCGACAAATGTTTCGTTCCATATTAATTCATCCCGATGACAGAAACTTCTTACGTATTTTCTGGCGTTTTAATCCAAGTGATCCCTTAACCGAATAGGAACATACTCGTATAATCTTTGGTGTTACCTGTAGCCCGTTTCTTGCTCTTCGCGTTTTAAAACAATTGTTAGAGGATGAGGGCGGTCGCTACCCACTGGCCGCTAATGCCCTTGCTATGTCCACATACGTGGACGATATTTTGACAGGTGCCGATACTGTAGAAGAAGCACTACTTTTCAAATCAGAATTAACTGATTTATTAAGGTTGGGCGGATTCGAACTTGGCAAATGGGCAAGCTCTAATACATCCGTAGTTAGTGCTTCTAATAACAATATTTTAGACTTACCCGATACGAATATTGATTCATCTATTTTAAAAGTTTTGGGTCTTTGCTGGGACGTTCAAGCAGATGTTCTGAAATGCAAAATTCAACATGTTGTGGACACGCCCACAAAAAGGGGAATTCTTTCTCGTATCGCTCGAACATACGACATGAATGGTTATATTAGTCCATTTACTTTCGTTCTTAAGTCCCTTATTCAACAATTATGGATATTAAAAATAGGTTGGGACGATGATCTTCCTTGCGAAATACTTCAAAAGTGGCAACAAATACAATTAGAATTGCGCTTTCTTGAAAATATAACCATACCTCGCTGTATTTGGAAACCAGGTGATATACAAGCTCGTATTGTAGGGTTTTCCGACGCAAGTGCACTGGGTATGGCCGCGGTTGTATATTTAAGAATAGAAATTGACGATAAAATTTTTATTCATTTAATAGCTTCGAAAACACGTGTAGCTCCGCTCATGACGTGGACTATTCCGCGTTTTGAACTAAGCGCTGCTTGCCTCTTATCTAAATTAATGAAACATATTGCTTTGGCTTTTGATAATTTTGGTCTGTTAAATCCGATTTGTTTCAGCGATTCTACTAATACGTTGTCGTGGATTCGTAGTCCTCCATACAAATTAAAAACATTCTTTGCCAATAGAGTTGTTCAAATTCACGAAAACTAACCCACTGCTACTTGGAGATATGTCCCTAGCGCGGATAACCCTGCTGATCCCGCTAGTCGCGGTTTGATGCCGTCCGAACTCGTAAATTGTAGTATTTGGTGGAATGGTCCTAATTTTATCTATACCAATTATACAAATTGGCCCAAGACTAATTTCACGGTCGATCCTGATGAATCGATTCAGCTTTCTGAATGTGTTCTACTGACCACAAATGAAGTGGAACAATTCACACAAGTATTACAGCGTTTTTCTAATTTATTGAAAGTGCAAAGAATATTTGCTTATGTTTTAAGATTTAAACATAACTGTCTTGCTCGAGTACGCACGTTTCGGTCGCTTACTGGTCATCTCACTGCTTCTGAATACCACGATGCCCTTCTTTTCCTTATTAGAATTACTCAACACGAGTACCTTCATACTGATATTTTACTTTTAGAAAAGGGCCAAACGAGCACAAAAAAACTTCGTGCGTTGTCACCTTTTCTTTCTCCCATGGGTTTTATCATGGTGGGGGGCCGTTTGCGCCATTCGAACCTCCCAAGTATGACTAAACACGCTTACTTAGTTCATAAAGAAAGTCGACTAGCTACATTGCTATGTGATTATTATCATATTTATTCCGGTCACGGAGGTATTCGTTTGGTACACTCACTAATAAACAGAACTTATTGGATTCCGTCTATTAGACAATTAATTAGAAGTAGGATTTTCCGTTGTCTTATTTGTTATAGATTTAAAGCAGAACCAATTCGACCTCGGATGGCCGACCTACCCCTTTATCGTTTGGAGCCCGGGAAATGCTTTAGCCCTACTGGCCTGGATTTTGCGGGTCCGTTTAATGTAAAATTGTCTTTGCTACGCACCGCTAGATACAATAAAGTGTACATAGCATTATTTATATGTATGATATCTTGCGCCATTCATATCGAGGTGGTTACGGCACTGACCACAGAGGCTTGCCTTGCTTCTTTAGATCGATTTATTTCACGACGCGGATTACCGACCAACGTTTATTCAGACCAAGGTAGTAATTTTCGTGGCGCCGCTCGTGAAATATCCGAAATTGCTAAATTTTTTGATATTTCTAATCCGGATGTCACCCATTATTTAGTCAGTAAAGGTATAAAGTGGTGCTTTAATCCTTCTTACGCACCCCATTTTGGCGGGTTATGGAAGGCTGGTATTCAAAGCGCAAAATACCACTTAAAACGAATAGTAGGTAACGCAGCCCTCTCCCTTGAAGAATTTATCACTACTATTACGAGGATTGAAGGTATTTTAAATTCTCGTTCCTTTTGTACACTTTCTGCTTCACTGGACGTGGGGGGTAATCGATGCCCTTACTCCAGCACATTTTTTGACCGGTGGTCCCATTTTATCCAGAGCTGAAATTGACTTAACTAAAGTTCCCGTTAACAGACTTAATCGCTGGTAGCTTGCCCAACAATTAGTTCAGTCGTTTTGGCGGCGCTGGTTAAGAGAATACCTTCACAGTCTTCAGCATAGACCAAAATGGACTACGCCCGCGCAAAAGTTACAGGTGGGCGACATTGTTTTTTACTATCTGAATCCCTACTCCCTACTTGTTGGCATTTGGCAAAAATAGTACAGCTAATACCGGGAGATGACGGAGTTGTGAGAGTTGTACGACTTAGGACACCTTCTGGTGAAAAGGTGCGCACTGTTGACAAAGTCGTACCGCTCCTTCCTCAATAGTTACATTAGCACACTATTCAGTTTACATTTTTTTTATGTTTAACAAACGATGTCTTAGTTACATTTTTCCCTTTTTTTTTCTTTTCCTTGCATTTAAAAAAATTATCATTTTGGGTGGGGGGTATGTTAGAAATATATGAGGTTTCCTCTTTTGACGATATTAGGCGGTTTTATCGAAACTATGCATACACGTAAAAGATAATACCCGTCCTATTATCTACAACAATAAAATAAAACGAGTCGTGTTTGATACTTCGTAACGTATGGTAGATGCACGGCCTTGTGCGCCACCCTTTTTGCGGTTCGTACCTGTATTCCCTTCGCGGGACTCATTTTTTTGTGCTACGCAACATTGAAGAACTTCTGGACAAGTATTGGGTAAGTGTTTACACTGTTCCGATTTATTGCATTTTTTTATTGTCGAAATTGTAAAACCTCAGCATTTATTATTGTTATTATCAATTTAGTTTTCACCATTCACACAACAGTCCACTCAGCTATCGAAAAATTGCACTTGATGAGCAATCTGGAGAAAATCCCAATGGAGGATTTTTTACATCCATTGCTTATCATACAATGGGTGATTTTTTGAAATATCTATCATTTATGAAAGAGTCAACCTTCGTCTACACCGCAAACAAAGAATTACGTTTAAAGAGCCACTATTATATTTTCATACTTAAAAATTTATGGTAAAGCACGTTTTTTCTAAAAAAAAACACAAAAAGTGAAATAACTTTGAAACCGTAAACAATTGGATTCTAACACACAGGGGTATTTTGGTAGGAAATGACCTTCCCTACCACGCCTTGAAATTTTGTTCACGAGTGTCTGGACACCCTGTATAGCCAGAAGGATTGTGCTGTAACAGATTTGACGTATGGTAACAAAAGGAAACACTTATGCGTTTAGTGTTCGAGTGATACACACGTACCCATAGTCTTGTATAATTACAGTACTGTGAACACTTTTAGTGCGTACTGACATAGGACGGTGAACTTGGTTTATGCAGATCGTAAATGTGTGGATCGGACGCATTAAAGCATAGCTCACTTATAGTGTGTGATGCAGAGACAGTGCAGTTCGTTGATCCGGTGCATAACTCTTTATTGACTTCTTAAAATCTAAATAATCAGCATTTTTAATTGGATTATAAAAAATACGTCATTTTTGACCTATTCGCTAATTAATTTTTTTACTTTTCGGTTTTTCACGACAGGTCTCAGGAAGTTGTTAAATGAAAGTTTCTAGAAAAAATGTATAGATCGCAACAGTCTCTTTATTCAATGGCCATCTACATACTCCGATATGCTACAATTAGATTTTAATTTATAGGGATCTCTTAAAAATAAAGTGTGTGAAACTAAGTCAATAAATATTAAAGAACTTTCTAACATAAAAACTCAAGCCTGAGAAATACGTCGAGAAAAACTAAGAAAGTTGTCGGAATAGAAAAAAGTATACGTGTTAATGGTGATTTAGCTGAAAATACTACTGAAGTAATCAAGCATCGCTCTTTGAGATTGTATTGAAATAAAGGAATACAATTAAAAATCGTGTCAAGTATGTGAGATTATTATTGGAATACTCTAGACTTAAAATTTTTTCAAAATAAGAAATAAAGAGTAAACGTGCAAATATTTTTTTTCAATTTGGCATCGACTGTAAAGGTCATTAGCCTTAGTAAGTATCAGTTAATATTGTAAAGGGTTACTATTAACGCATTTATTCAATTTCAAACAAGTAGTAATAAAAGTCTTTATTACTCACTGTTCATAAGTCCAATTAACAGTATATGCCTTATTTATAGATGTTTTCAGTCCACTTAACAATGAAGCACTATTACACTAATGAATTTACAAGCACTAATATCTTCTTAAACTAACTCCTTTACCATAGGTCCATTAACAACACTGACATAACTATTTATTATTACACTTTTGTCTATTTATGTATTTTACAAGCTGGCGGTATAATATACACGGTCACATAACAAATTTTATATTTATTCTTGGATTTCCAAAAGCTAAACTAATTAACTTTACATGATATAATTTATATTCTACGTTTAGATATAGACTAACTCCTACATTAATCACCGATCTTATATATACCCTATAATTCGAGGCTTCTGTAGAATATACATTGCTTACGGCGCTTGTGTGTTTAACGGGTTGCCTAATAGTAGCTCGTATCACTGTCCCCTCTTTAAAACCGTTACGTCTCGTACCGGTAAATACATTTTGACGCCAATTCGATGAACGATGACGGTATCGACAGCTATCTCCTCAGGTGCATCCATCACGTCGTTGGAAGTAACAGTCAACACTCTGTTCTTGGTCTTGGTAGGCAACCGGTTGAAAGCAACAAACAAGGACCTGGACGTTGGTTCCCTGAAAAATTACTTCTAGCATATTTTGGACTATTCTCCAATCTAAGCGCTCCAGTCCACAGCCTAGCTTGGGCACCGCTAGTCTCGTTACTCCATTTTCCATCATCTGAGCCTTAAGATTCAGCAAAGCCTCCCATAGATGTCCATAACTAGGCCTATAAATTTACTCGTTTGTTTTCCCTGGTCTAAGTAATTTATTAGCATAAGTCCGTCCCTAGCGTTCCTTATCATTCCCTAACTGATTTATATTGTAATTACAATCTTCTCAGACAATCTTCCTTCCTGTATATATATATACTGCCACCAAAAATGGCGGCAGAACGTCAAACAAATAATATCAAACCACAAACAATAAAAGCAGGAAAAAATATAAAATATATAAATAAATATAAATATTTATGTAAATATATAAGTAAGCATTAAGCGTTGAGCAGTGCATTAAATTGCAATAAGCATAACCCAAATTATCAGGTGAATTCGCATTAGCATTATACCGGCTAGCGCCATTACGCACAAAATGTGCTCGTTAAACTATTTCAAATCTACTAATTATCATAAATCAATGTTTATGCGAGCCCAACTGCCACAATTTTGTTCTTACCTCGTTAATATATTTCTCCAGCATCCTAAAAGCTGGTCGTCTGGATACATTTAAACTTACTGCTAAGGGAAATGGTTATGCACTGCTAAAGTTCCGGTGGGTATGCACTAATCGTCCTGGGGGTCACAATCACAATCACTTCACTTTTAAGTCCTGGAGGGATGCGCTATTTACTCTATTTTATTTCTTATTTTATTCCTTTGTTTATTTCATTGATTTAATCTAATGAGGGTTTTTGATTTATATGTTCTTATTTATTTATTTGCTCGTATTAAGTTTTAAGTTTTTTATTTATTTCCGATTTCCGCGCGTATAAGGTTTGATAGTGGTCATAGTGATTGTATTAGTGGTGCGGGGGTTGTCGTGCATATGGACTTTTATAAATATTATGATATTTTTTTTTGTTTTTTTTTAGTTTCTGTTTCATTTTTTTTTAATTTTGTTTTTATTTATTCTTTAAAATGTTTTTTAATTATTTAAATACAGGTTTTGGTCACCAAACTCATATCATTTAACTCCAGATCAAAATCTAAAAATTCCAATCCTCCCCCCTCTCCCCTTCCGATTTACGCGCGGTTATCGCTGTCTAATCTCGCGACCCTTCCCGCGAACTCTTTAAAGGCTGTCCAGAACGCCTTCTGGTTAGCCACCTCCCCAACCTCCTCTAGGCTTTTTGGCCATTCTAAACCTAGGATAGCTAATTTGCTATCAGCTAACTCTCGATTTGCCGCCTCAAGCGGGCAGTCGAAAAGCACGTGCTTTTCACTGCATTCGCAGCGGTCGTTGTCGGTTAAACCGAATCTTTGTAAAAACGCTTTTAGGGCACCGTGCCCTGTTATCAGTTGCACCATTTTAAGATCGAGTTCTACCTCGATATTACCTCTAGCTTCTAAGCTCGGTATGAATTTGTGGGTCAACCTGCCCGTGGCAGCGTTGTTCCACCTCTCTTCCCATTGTCTGATTGATTTTTCGCGCAGCTTTCTTTTAATTAGAGACCTTGGTATCGACGAATGTGATATTCAAAAGTCGCCCCTCGCGGCCTCTTTAGCTAATTCATCAGCCCTATCGTTCCCTACGTTACCATCGTGCGACCTAACCCAACAGAACTTTAAACGTCGAAACTCGAGCGCCGTATGCGCTATCCTCCAGACGTCCGCCTGGAGGTTTGTTAAGGTGTTCATGTTTGTCAAAGCCGTCAGCGCTGATTTGCTGTCATCTCTGCCCGTGTGGTTTATGTCGTAACCGATTGCCTCTCGTATGACTACCAATTCGCACTGGAAGATAGTGCTCCAGTTTGCGAGTTTGGTTTGATACCGAAACACTTCCCTTACCTGCTTAAACACAACAAACGCCGCGCCTGCTTGCCCGTCATTCATACGTGAACCGTCTGTATAAATTCTGATACCCGTCGCGTCCCTATTGCCTTCGACAAACTCGATTCCTTTAATATCGGCCGAGTGCTCTAACTCTGATACGACAATCTTTTTCTCTACCTTCCTATTGCCAAGATGAATATCTTCAATAATTTCGCGTCCCTTCCCTGTATCTACTAACCTTCTATTTCGAAACTCCCTAACGACATATTCGATAGGGAGAGTCCTACTGGTAACCAGCACCGCCTCCGTGGAGGTGGTCCTATACGCCCTCGCCGCCTTTGCCGCAGTAATGCGTTGAACGCTCGTTAATTGACGCATTTCTCGGGCTTTGCAACCTTCTGCCCATACGGATGCAGCGTACAGCATTGCCGGCTCTATCGCTCAGGCATAGACCGTCCTCAGCGATTCGCCCCTGAAACCCCAGTTTATTTTCACCGCCGCCATCATTTTGTTTCATATTTCGCTGCCCTTGCTTTTAACGTACTGCACGTGAGCTTTCCAATTTAACTTATCGTCAATCTTTACCCCGAGGTATGTATTTGCTTCCTTAAACGGTATTTTCCCCCCTCCTAGCTCTAGCCTAGGAGGTCGCTGTCCCGTTTTCTTTCCAAAATAGAGCGCCTCTGACTTCATCGTGTTAAATCTTAATTTTACCGCCTGCGACCATTCGTGTAGTTTATTAAGCGCCTCGTTCGGTTTTGTACGCATATCCATTAACAATCGCGATCTGATAATTAAAAGCGTATCATCCGCAAACCCAACGATTGAGCATCCTGTGGGCAACTTTACCCTAAAGATGCTCCCATACAACAACTTCCAAAATGTGGGACCAGAACATGACCCCTGCGGGCATACCCTTTCCACCTCACGCGACAGAACTTCACCCGGAATTTCAACCTGTGCCAATCGCCCCGAGAAATAACTCTTGACCAAAGATATAAAGTTTAGCAGACAGCATCAAATGCTCTTGAAATGTCCAAAGCAACAACGACACAATACTCCTTTGCATCTCTCGCCTGCTTAATTTCCCCGACAACAAACTATAATGCGTCGATAGTCGGCTTTCCCTCCATAAAACCAAACTGTCGGTTATTAGAACCGCCGCTGTCACGCACTAAGTGCTCAACTCGGGTAGTCATAACGCGATACAAAGCTTTCCCCAGCACCGGCAGCAAGCTAATTGGACAATAGCTGCCCGGGTCTGACGCATCCGCCTTTTTAGGTTTAGGTATGAATTTTACTTTCTGGACTTTCCAGCAACGCGGAAAGACGCCCCTCTCTAGACAAAGATTAAACAACCCGACAAAGGCGCACGGGGCTAACAGACACGCCTCCAGAGCTGCATCTGAAGTGATTCCATCATGCCCCGGTGCCCTCTTAGGGTTCATTCTCCTAAGAGCCCTGACGACCTCGTGAACTAGGATTGCCTTATCGGCACCTGTTCCTTGCGCTTCTGTAGCTTCCCGACGTTCTAAATCGTGCGACCCCTCATTCTCCTCGGGATTATCCGAAGAGAAGAATTTCTCTAATAAATATTCCGCCGTGGTTTTAAAACCTTCCGTATATCCGCCATTTGTCTTTTTTATGTTACCGAGCGCGATTTTCTGTTGTTTACCCCGTATTACGCGGTATGCGGTTCCAGGCGTCGCCGTGGATCAATGTAGTAAGCGTAAGACTACGGATCCCAAGGTCCCGGGTTCAAATCCCGACACGGCCGACTGCTTGAAAAATGGCAGGTGAGCATTTTTCACAAAAATTACGCCCTCGTTCGGATGAGAGGCTAAATGGAGGTCCCGTGTGTGAGTGTTGTCACGCACGTTAAAGATTTCTACCTTGCCTGGAACGGCAAGGGTTCGGCAAAATTCTAAATTTTTAGGTAACAAAATCCTCGCCTCCTGGCCAATGTAGTACCTTCTGGTGGAGCATTGGAAATATAAATGCACGGTATGCGGTTTCCCAAGGTTTTTTCTGCTAGTTTCGCGTGCAGAATTCTTTGAATTTATTTGTTCGCGTTTCTTCTATTAATATCTTATATTCGCGGTAACTTTGATTGTATTCTATTCTCCGGTGTTCTCTTATATTTCCCGAGGTGCATTGATAGCGGGGCCTTAGGTTACTCGTTTCTGCCCGCTTGGTGGATAGTTCCCGGCTCCACCAGGGTACGCTGTCTTTAAATTTTTTTCTTTCGCGGCATGGCGTACGACGATGCGTCTACCACTGCGTCGTTTAAATTATCCGCGAGTGTTTCTATTTCGTATGCCTCTCGGCAGTTAAATAGCTCGTTTTCGAGCGCTGGGATACTTTCGCCAAATTTTTGTTTAAATCGCTCCCAATTTGCTTTTTTATTACAGAACCGCGGAAATATAGTTAGCTGCTCGTTTGCGCTTGTTTTGATTTCAAGATGTGGAAGACATTATAATTTGAATTAGGGCCGCTATACTTGCGGCCACGTCCCCAATGCTCCACCCGGAGGTACTACATTGGGTTTAAACGCGAAAAATAGTCGTGCTCCTAATTTATTCTTACTTCATAGTTGATTCACCCTAAATAAATCTAACAAACCTAAAAATCTAACAAACCTAACAAACTCTAACAATCTAACAAACCTAAAAATCTGACAAAAACTGGAACAAAAACAAAACAAAAACTAAAAACAGGGTTGTAAATAAAGGTATCCCTAGCGCTGACTTTCGAGTGTACCCGATCAACAAGCAAAAATGAGAGGGGGAGGGATCCGTAATACCGGATAGCAGACGCCGGTTCTGCTTACCAGTGCGACCTGAAGGGTCGTCTTAAAACTATCCAAATCTAGCTAACTAATTTAAATCCATCCCTAGCTTTCCCTATCGTTCCCTAACTGATTTACATAATGATTACAATCTTCGCAATTCTGCTCGTCCTTCCCAAATATATACTGCAACCAAAATGGCGACAGAACTTCAAACAAAACAAATAAGCCACATAATACATGCTATATATAAATAAATATAAAGTGTAAATATAAAATATAAATAAATATAATTATGTAAATATATAAATAAATGTTTAATAAGCGTTAAGCATATAGCAGTGCACAAAATAGCGAAAGCATCACCCTATTTATCAGGTGCACTCGCACAAGCATTATGTCGGCTAGCGCCTTTACACACCAAACGTGCTTCTTAAATTATTTCAAAACTACTAATTAATGTAAATCAATGCTTGTGCAGTACAGCCGCCACAATTCAAGTCTTACCTCGATAATAAAATTCTCCAGCATCCGAAGATCTGGTCGTCTGTAACTTACTTCTAAAGGTGGGACGGGGTGCACTGCTAAAGTCCTGGTGGGTATGCACTAAATGTTCTTGGGGGGATCACAATCACTATCACTATCACTTCACTTTCAAGTCCTGGGGGGATGCGCGGTTGCGCTCTGTTTTATTATCCTTGTTTACTTTATTGATTTAATTTAATGAGGGTTTCTGATTTATTTGTTATTGTTTATTTGGTATTATTTATTCCCGATTTTCCGCACATAATTATGAAGATAGGCAGTGATTGTATTAATGGAGTGGGGGTTTCTCGTGCATATTGGACATTTTGGTATAATTTTTTTTTTTATTTAATATCAGGTTTTGGTTATGCTCGTATCCTTACTCACGCCAAGTCAATCTAAAATTTTTCAATCCTCCCACCAACCCCACCGAATTTTTACACGCGGTCGTCATTGATTGTCTAATTTCGTGACCTTTCCCGCGATGTCTTTTAAGGCTGTCCAGAACGCCTTCTGGTTAACCACTTCCCCGACTTCCTCTAGGCTCTTTGGCCATGCCAGACCTAGGATAGCTAGTTTGCTATCGGCCAACCCTCGATTTCCCGCCTCAAGCGGGCAGTCGAAGAGCACGTGCTCTGCGCTTTCCGCGCCCTCACCGCATTCGCAGCGGTCGCTGTTGGTTAGACCGAACCTTTGTAAATACGCCTTCAGGGCGCCGTGCCCTGTTATCAACTGCACCATTTTGTGATCGAGCTTAACCTCGATCTTACCTCTGGCTTCTATGCTCGGTATGAATTTGTGGGTCAACCTGCCCGTGGCAGCGTTGTTCCACCTCTCTTCCCATTGTCGAATTGATTTTTCGCGCAGCTTTCTTTTGATTAAAGACCTCGGTATCGACGAATGTGATATTCGAAAGTCGCCCGTCGCGGCCTCTTTAGCTAATTCGTCAGCCCTATCGTTTCCTACGTTACCATTGTGCGACCTGGCCCAACAGAACTTTAAACGTCGAAACTCTAGCGCCGTACGCGCTATCCTCCAGACGTCCGCTTGGAGATCTGTCGAGGTGTTCATGTTTGTTAAAGCCGTTAGCGCCGATTTACTATCACTGATTATATAATACTCGTCTCTGCCCGTATGGTTTATTACGTAATCGATAGCTTCTCGTATGGCTACCAATTCGCACTGGAAGATAGTGCACCAGTTCGCGAGTTTGGTTTGAAACCGAAACACCTCCCTTTCCTGCTTATACACGACAAACGCCGCGCCTGCTTGCCCATCGTCCATACGTGAACCGTCCGTATAAATTCTGATACCCATCGCGTCCTCATCACCTTCGACAAACTCGATCCTCTAATATCAGCCGGGTGCCCTAATTCAGATACAACAATCTTTCTTGCAATTTCCTATTACCAAGATTAAGATCTTCGATAATTTCGCGCCCTTTTCCTATATTTATTAATCGTCTATCTCTAATCTCCCTAACGACATATTCGATAGGGAGAGTCCTACTGATCACCAGGACAGCCTCCGTGGAGGTGATCCTGTACGCCCTCGCCGCTTTTACCGCGGTTATGCGTTGTACGCTCGTCAATTGACGCATCTCCCGGACTTTACAACCTTCTGCCCATACAGAAGCTGCGTACAGTATTGCCGGTTCAATTGCTCCGGCATAAACCGTCCTCAGCGATTCGCCCCTGAAACCCCACTTTATTTTAGCCGCCGCCATCATTTTATTTGATATTTCGCCGCCCTTACTTTTTACGTATTGTACGTGCGCTTTCCAATTTAATTTATTGTCGATCTTGACGCCGAGGTAGGTAATACAATCTTTGAACGGGATTTTCTCCCCTCCTAGCTCTAACCTAGGAGGTCTCTGTCCTGGTTTCGTGCCGAAATAAAGCGCCTCTGACTTCGCCGTGTTAAATTTTAATTTTACCGCCTGCGACCATTCGTGTAATTTATTAAGCGCCTCGTTCGGTTTTGTGCGCATATCCATTAACAATCTCGATCTTACAATTAAAAGTGTGTCATCTGCAAACCCAACGATTGAGCATCCTGCGGGCAACTTGACCCTAAAGATGCTCTCATACAACAACTTCCAAAATGTGAGATGTGGAAGACAGTTCATTTACATCTCCAATGCTCCACCCAAAGGTACTACATTGGCCAGGAGGCGAGTTTTTTGTTGCCTGGAAATTTAGAATTTTGCCGAACCCTTGCCGTTCCAGGCAAGGTAGGGATCTTTAACGTGCGTGACAACACTCACACACGGGACCTCCATTTAACCTCTCATCCGAACGAGGACGTAATTTTTGTGAAAAATGCTCACCTGTCATTTTTCAAGCAGTCGGCCGTGTCGGGATTTGAACCCGGGACCTTGGGATCCGTAGTCTTACGTGTACTACATTGATCCACGGCGACGCCTAGATGTGGAAGACAACGGGAAACCACCACATTACCTCCCAAGTACACTGCGTACAGAAATTGTTAAACATAATGGAATTCTCTGGGGTAAAAAATTCCGGAGGTATAATAGTTCCCCATTCGGATCTCCGGGAGGGGACTACTTCGGGGGATGTGATCCGAAAGAATGGAAAAAGATCCGTGAACATTCTGCAAGTCAGAGCGTGGAATGTCAGAAGTATGAAACAAGTAGGTAAGCTAGAGAATCTGAAACTCGAAATGAATAGGTTAGCACTAGACATAGTAGAAATTAGCAAAGTCCGCTGGCCAGAGGCGGGGGATTTTTGTACAGACTTCAGGGTACTTTATACAGGAGAAGAGTAAACAAATTCGGGTGTGGGGATAGTTATGCGAAAAGAGATATGATGACGTGTAGAAAACTACTTAAAAAAGAACGAAAGAGTACTCATGGTTAGATTTGAATCTAAACCAGTAAATACAGTAATAATACAAGTATACATGCCCACCTTTAGCAACAGTAACGAAGAGGTAGAGGCGATCTACAAAGATATTGAAGACATACTCAGATACGTAAAAGGATATGAAAATTCAATAATTACGGGGGATTTTAATGCAGTTGTAGGTGAGGGTAGAGAAGGAGCGATAGAAGGTTTATTTGGTTTAGACACGAGACATGACAGGGGAAATAGACTAGTAGAGTTTTGTGACAAGAACAACTTAACCATCACAAATACATTATTTCAACATCATGCTAGAAGACGATACATGTGGAGGATGCCAGGATATAAAAAGATATCAAATAGATTACGTTATTGTTAGACAACGGTTTAGAAATCAAATAAAAAATTGTAGAAGCTACCCGGAAGCAGATGTAGACATTGACCGCAACATCGTAATTATGAAGGCTGCACTTAAATTTAAAAAATCTGAAAAAGAGGAACAGAAAAAGGCGCTTTGACTTTGAGAAGCTAAAAGATAAAGATATCCACAAAAGCTTTGAAAAAAAGTCAAATGAATTGCTGAAAGATATCAGGAAAATTTCTGATAATAAGGAAGTAGAAACAGAATGGAATAACATTAAATCCAGCTTAGACATAGCGGCCAGAGATATTCTGGGGTATATACACAAACCATGGATAACAAAGGATATTCTGATCTAATAGATGACAAAAATACAGAAATAGATCAGACGAATCAGGAAAACAGAGATACAAAGCCATAAAATGGAAAAATATTCGCAAATACAGGAGAGCTGAAGAATAATGGATGGATGGAAAATGTGATGAGGTACAAACTAAGATGGAAATAGGAAAGACAGACGAGGCACTCAAACTAATTAGAATAAATTTTAGAAATATAAAACCATATAGCAAAAAATATAAGGGATGCGGGAGGAAACATCATTATAGAAAATGTAGATAAAGTAGCTAGAAGGCAGGAATATATACGGAATTTATATTCAGGAGAGGAATTAACAGCATTAGAACAGGAATCAGATATTGAAATTGATTATCTGGGATATCCTATACTTAGAGATGAATTTGAATTAGCATTAAAGAGTCTGAAAAATGGTAAGGCGCCGGGTACAGATAAGGTGCAAGCAAAAACTCTAAAAACCGCTGGACATGCAGTAACAGAACGTCTCTTCCGACTTGTAAGCTATATGTATGAGACAGGCGAGATACCCAAAGATTTCAAACGTAACATCATAGTAACTATACCAAAAAAAAAGATGTGAAAATTTTCGAACAATAAGCTTGACAGTACACGTTTTAAAAATATTAACTAGAGTTGTACAAAGAGGATTGGAAAAACGAGCTGAAGAAACACTGTGAGAAGATCAATTTGGGTTTAGGCGAAACAGGGGAAGGCTATTTTAGCTTTGAGGGTGATAATGGAGAAAACAATAGAGAAGGGGAAAAGCGTATATATAGGGTTTGTAGATCTGGAAAAAACATTCGATAATGTAAAATGAAAAAAAATGTTTGAAATACTCAAAAGATTGGAATGAGTTATAGGGATAGACGAACGGTACATAGCTTATAGAAAGAGCAAACAGCAATAATAGAATTAGAGCAGTAACGCAGAGAAGTAAATATTAGGAAAGGGGTGGGACAGGGATGTGCCTTATCCCTATTAATTTTTAACTTGTACATAGAAGAGGCAATGAATACTGTCAAATGTAGGAAGACATTTGGAATTAATATGCAGGGACAAAAGATCGACATGCTTAGATTTGCAATAGCGGTATTAGGATTTAGCAAAGAAGCTGCTCTTAATGAAATGGAAACAGTTCTAACGGATAGATATGGTGTGAAAATTAATAAAAATAAAACTAAAGTTCTAGTATACAAAGGAGGGAAAAATAAATCGAAAACAAGAATACAAATAGGTAACGAGAACTTACAAGAGGTTAAGGATTTCTGCTACCTAGGAAATCAAATAGTACAAGATAGGAGTAGCACAAAAGATATAAAAAAAGATTAGCACAAGGTCGTGCTACATTTAACAAGAAAAAGCAGCTACTGTGTTCAAAGACCACAAACATAGAAACAAGGAAAAGATTGCTTAAAACATATGTATGGGGCGCAGCACTGTACGGCTGTGAAACCTGGACAGTAGGAGAAGCGGACAAGAAAAAGGTAGAAGCCTTTGAAATGTGATGCTACAGACGAATGATGAAGATATCATGGACAGACAAAGTTAAGAACAAAGAGGTACTACAAATGGCAGAGGAAGAAAGAACTATGTGGAAAACAGTACTAAATAGGAGCGATAGGATGATGGGCCACATACTAAGGTATGAGGGAATAGTGCGGAATATATTAGAAGCAGAGATAAGAAAAAAGAGAAATAGATGTATACCTAGGTTAGACTATTGTACACAGATAGTGAAAGATGTAGGCTGTGAGAATTTCAGGGAAACGTGCAGACGCTAGCTCAGAATAGAAATCAATGGAGGTACGCTTCCAACCAGTCACAAGATGGAAAAACTAATGACAAAAATAATAACTGTACTTAAACATGGAGATTATTATAAACAACTACAGATATTGGTTTTGCAATACTCTCAACTAATGTTAATTGTACGAAAGAATTTACTTAAAAACTATTAATACGGCAAATGTCTAAGTGTTGGGGGATCCTTGGCAGCCACAGGTTGCTTAACCCCCTTCACATACCACTGAATCTCGGTGAAATAGGACATATGATTAGAAAACAATAGAAGGAAATCGAGCTGTATATCGGCTGTTGTGAGAATTGCAGGGAACGGTGTAGGCTAGCTTAGAACATAAATAAGCTGAGGTACAAGTGCAACCAGTTTTAAGATGTAAAACCCAATGACGAAAAAATAAGTGCTTTTAAATCTGATAATTATTATAAACAACTACAGGTGTTGTTGTGAAACAACTAGCGTTGATTGTGCGAAAGGATAAATTGGAAAAACTATTAATCTGACAAAGGTTCAGGTGCAGGTGGAACTTGGCAGCCAAATGCTGCTTACCTCCCTTCACATACCACTGAATATCGGGTAAATAGGGTCTATCACTGTAAAACAATAGAAAGTGACCGAACTGCATCAAACAAGAAAGAACAGCACCTATGCTCAAAGACAACGAACATAGATACAAGAAGAAAACTGTTCAAAGTAGAGTGTGAGGCACAGCACAGTATATCTATGAAATAGGGGCAGTAGAAAAGGCAGACAGAAAGAGATAGAAGCCTACTGGAATGTTGTGCTTGAGATGTATGAGGATGGTAGCATGGACAGACAAAGTTAATAACAAATAGGTTGTAGAAATACTAGAGGAATAAAGATATTTGTGGAAAATGAAAAATAGAAGAAATAGAAAGACAGGATACGTTCTAAGGTATTTCTGGGGAATAGTACGTGATGTACTACAAGTAGAGTTAGGAAAAGAGAGGTAGAGGTAGACCGAGGTCAGACTTTCGCACACAGATAGTGATAGATGCAGACTGTGTAAATTTCTGGGAAACGTGTAGGTTGATTCAGACTAGGAAACAATGAGGGTATTCGTTCAACCAGTTCTAGTACTGAAGACCTAATTATGATGATGTTGCATATGAGACATATATGCTGGTTGTTCGGTCTTTTTTATTATTTTATTAAATTTAATTTGAAGACGACTCGCTCCTATATCCTATTAATGTAGACATTGGAAATATGCATCCTGAATATATCACCCCTTTTATCACGAAGGTTACGCGTGATCAGTTTAACAGGTAGAAACTTGTTTTGTTCTCACTGCACCCCTAAATACAGTGTAAGAACAGAAGTCGTGGTTAATCGTTCGAAACGTTAAGACGTTATTAAAGCAACATACAATTCGGTATGTTTTCGAAGCTCGTTTTATGATTCGTTATATAAAATATTAATAATCGTGTAGTGTTTGGAATAAAGGGGTGTAATTACACAAGTGTTATTTATGGCCATAATAGTGCGAACTTTGTGAGTGACAATAAACTGGTCGTTTAATGGATATTTCGTCTCGGCTTGCAAAGGAAGCACTACCACATCTTCAAAATACAGTCCACAAATTCGTTGATTATTAATCGTTGGACCAGCAAACTTCGTCCTTCGATAGTATCTCCAGGTATGTAAATTGCTACAACCTTATAAGTACGTTCACTGGTAAATAGTTGTTTTGTTCAAAATCTTGGTTCTGGCAGTTTTGGGGTAACGCCTGACAGTTCAAAAACACTTTGATGTTGGTTATATTTGTATTCGTAAAACTTGTAGCATTTTCTTCCTTTTTATCATATTTTTCATTTTGAAGAGTCAATAGTCATCGAGCTTTTTCTGTTTCATTCGATACCTTAATTCTTCACACTTGCGACTTTGACTGCGATATTGAGGGGAGTTCGTGTAGTTGTCATTTCGTGAACGCTTTTAAACCAATCGTTTACCCTACACGACGAATTTATATTAAAAGTACCGCTAACAATTGGTTTTTGGTAAAACATTTAAAAATACAGTTGTTCCAATTTGTTCCAATTAAAAAAATTTAAGAGATTCGGGTATCTGGAGAAATTCTATACTAATTTGATATACGACACACTGGAACGCAGGAGAAATTAGTTATTCGAAGAAAACTTTTGTTGTGCGGGTGCTGAAAGTTAATCGTGCATAGTTGAAGAAAACTCTTACCGAGAGTTGTAACTTTGTAAGGAGTTGTACGATTTGAATAATTCAAAAAATCCAGATTTCCTCAAAAATTCCTGACTAAAAAAGCCCCCAAGAACAACCAAAATTTTTAAAGTGCAAAACTGTCCTGACCGCGCTATCACCAGTCTACTTGTTTAACTAGCTTTTGATGCAAAAGAAAAGTGACATACCCTAGAAGTGCAGTTTAGTGAAGGGTGGCAGTTTTAATTGTTATTGTGCATGGAACTAAAGTCTCAAATATTAACGTCGAAGAAAATAAATTTTGTGTTTAATTCATTTCAGTATAAACTTATTTTTTTATTGCCGTGAGGTGTTTTAACAGGTTTTTACTTCAGAATGGATTTACTTGAATCTAGTATGATTGGTTTACTCCAGTAGCAGTTAAAACTTGTACATGAATTTCTTGTTTAGGTTTATATCATCACTAGATCCGGCGGAGTATTACTAGATGAACTTTGGTGATTTCTAAACTTTGGTATCCTCTGAAATTTTCAGCTGGAATGCTTTCTAAGAGCCTTGAAATTAATGAGATCACGTAGAACCAACATAATATATAGATTAAGACAGGCATTCCCAAACGACAGCAAACTCAATTATTTTACACTTCTTTTAATTCAATTGGCACTTATTTTGTCGTTTACAATCGAGGTCGACGCCAATTTTCCAGATTACAGAATTTAGGTGGGATATTATTTCACCGAGCATTTATGTGAAATATATCAGTTTTTTTTTATAAAACTGTACGTAACCAAGCATTAGATCCACAGTTAATTTGACCAATTGATAGTGAAATTTTACTGTCGTAGCGAACTGATTCTGAAATATCATATTAATTACTATTTTAGTGAAGAAAATCTTCAGATTTTCCAGTGAAAGCGGTTTTAATAGTAAAAAGTAACTGCAAAACAATGCAAGCATAAGGAAGTGAATTCTAGTGAAACTTTAGATACGAATTTGATCTAAGGACATCCAGGATAAAAGTGTAAGTTGATACCACTTTAATTTATTTGTATTTTTGTTGCCTGATTTTACGTTAGCTTATTTGTTAAAAGTGTTAAACTCAGAATTGTAAGGTAAAGCACCCATTCCCTTATTCAAGCTGATTTCGGGGATTTACAGGAGTTATTGTTCTTTGTTCACTAGGTATAATTTTTGTAAATTGGTTTATAGTAGTAAAATTGCTTGTAATAGTTTTTCAAAAAACTCTTTCAGACAAAGTACCACTTCCGGTTGCAAGAAATGACACAAAAGTAGATACAAATGAACAAGTTTGCAGTTTAATTTGCGTTAGTCTTTTCGAGTGATTGTGTTTATATAAAAAATAGGCAGACACAGATATGCTTTAAAAAAATGGTATTTTCGGAAACAGGGAGGTTCAATGTGAAGGTCGAATTTTTGTAGATTATACTTTCGCTATAGTACATGTAATAGAAAGTATAACTTGCATAATATTTTCCAGAAAAAATCTCAAAAAAGTTTTAGAAATATTTAGATATCGTTTACACCAAGATATAAGAAATATCTTAAATCTGCCCGTCACGCGTTTCTGAAACCATTCATTATACATACAGGATATAAATTATACAATTGTGCAACGTTGTTTTTTATTCGTAAAAGTAAGTAACACAGACAATGAAATTCTTCGATTAGTAATAAAAACATTTCCTTGCGCCTTTAGCAAGATCTAGATCTAGAACGCATTACCCTTTCTTGTGAAACACCATTTGCGGGAGTTGTTCTTCGATACAGTACCACCAGTCAGCTGACATTTTAGAATGGTAAACGAATTAGTACCGTAGCAGCGCTGACGGGTTATCGAGGTTCATTGGAAGTGCACGTAATAACGGGTTTATTATTGTAATAATTATTAACTTTTACTTTTATTCACGACTTTTACTGACGACTCGGCTCGCGGATCAATTAGTTAACGTGAATACTATATTTAAATGCATTTCTTGTCGCGTATTTTTTGGTAGGTAAGACACGATTTCTTAATTTATTTAAAATTTTAATGTTTTTGTTGTTCACTTTCCTTTTGATTTAACTCTGATAAATTGGAAATCCAAACATGTGTAGAAAGTTCTATTCAAATAAGGGAGAACTGATTGATGCAATGAATTTTTTAGTGGTTATTTGAATATATATGTATTTTAGTGTTCGTTTTGGTATAATTATCCTAGCATTCTTTAACGCATTAATTTAGTTTTTGAAAGCCTAATTAAGATTTTTAAGTGGCTTCTTATATGTTTTTGGTTAGGTATTTTAAACTGCAATTAGTTTTTTATAATGAGTAAACCTGAAACGCTTTTTCATATACTTTTATTTTCAAAATTTTATTTTCTAATATTTACAAATTTTGTTAATGGATAAATGATTTAATACCGTTTTAAAGCAGCAATCCTTGTGGACCCGAAAGAACTTACATCTTTCGACACAAAAAATTGCAATTAACTTCTATAACGTTCTATTTATAAAACTAACAACTGGAACAGTCCCTAGTTTTAATTCTTTTAATAATCCATTTAGTCTACTTTAAAAAAAGTGAGGGTTATTTTTTATCAACTTTTAATAAATTGCGAATATCCTATTGGTTCTGTAGACCTATATAGATTTATTAAAGGACAATTTATTTTTAAGTTTTAGTTTTTGATAGTATTAGTTCATACGTTGGTTAGACCTATATTTTCACTGATTCCTATTCTGTTAGAAGTAACTTAATGTGGTCTATATATTTATTCCTCTGAACTTTTCTACTATTTATACAACATATCACTGTCGTAACTATTTCTTCCTGCTTAATACATGATCAATTATTTTATCATTCAGTCTTTAACTACACTATTAAAGATAATGAACTTCTAGTAATATTAAATGTTTTTAATGGGTTTGAGATCAGCTTGTAAAAAATGAAAACCCTTTTTTAATTTTTAAATTTTCGGATCTTCTTTAATCCTTGATCACAGGCTTAAGATGAGTTGTTTTAAAAATTAACATCTAAATTAAGCTTTAATTATTAACGTTTTTCTTTTTAACTTCTAATTGTAGGAATTTAGGTATTAAAAAAGTTTTTATTTTTTGTCAGCTGGCCTCACACCCAATAAAACACATTTAATTTAAAACGTTAGTATTTATCAACTTACCGTGTATAATTAACTACCTAATATATATATATATATATATATATATATATATATATATTCTCATGTCTATGTCCTATTACACTATACTATTTATACCTATACCTATTCTTATATCCAAATCCTATTCTATTTTTCTATGTATACATATTCATAATTTATTTTACATTTCCTTTTATCTATTCATCTGTCTTTGCATGGGTCAATTAAGCTTATTTATTTCTAGCCTCCCCCTTTCTATTCTTAAATCTGGGTACTTTTAATCTATATTTCCTTTGTATGGGTAGATTAAGTTTATGTGAAACTTTCCCCTTATTGTTCCCGAGTCTATTTCTTTCAGCTCATATGTGTTCCCCCCTATTAGATTATTTACTAAAAATGGACCCACATATGGTAAGTGTAACTTGGCACACGTATCTAGGTGCCTTTTTCCTACTCTCAAATTTCTAATGATCACCTTGTCCCCTATTTGGAAAATCGTGCGTTTTTTAATTTTTTCGTTCATTTTGTCGACGTATTTTCTTGCTCTCTCTTGTAGTCTCCTACGAGCCCTATGCATTTTATTCTCCAACTCGTCCTTTCTCGACACGATTTCCCATGGTCGATTAAAATAAACCTTTTTCATTAAACTAATAGGCGATTCCTCGGTAACCGTGTGAGGAGTATGGTTAATGAACATTTCCACTTTGGGTAAATTCGCTTCCCAGCTTCGGTGATCTTGGTAGGAGGTCATTCTCAGGAATTTGCACGTCTCCTGGATATATCGCTCTGCTGGATTTCCTTGAGGGTGGCGAATACTGCAGAAGACCACTCCTACTTGTTGATCTTCCCAATGCGATGTAAATCTTGCATTATTGAAGTAGGTAGCATTGTCCGCTACAATTCTTTTAAACCTTCCCTCTTCATTAATAAATTGTTCCAGCTTATTAATGGTTCCTGTGGTATTACAGTCCCTTGTGGGAAATAATCTTGTATACTTTGAAAAAACGTCTACCACTACTAGGATATGTTTGTTCCTCTTCCTGCTGGGTACCAAATTGCTCAAATAATCTATTACGACCAAATCTAAGGAATTGTCTACTTGTATGCTTTTGACGATATTCTGATTTATATGATTCTTATACTTCCCCAGGATGCAGATGTGACACGCGCTTACCACTTCTTTAATAAGTCCCAAATCCCTCTGGGCATAGAAGTCTTCTCTAAACATTAGCCACAGCTTCATGATCCCTAAATGACCATACTTAAGGTGTAATTCCTTAATGATTAATTTTGCGAAATTTTTCTCTACCACATACAGGTCTTCACCTTAAGGTGTTTTATGAGAAAGCCGTTGATTATTTCAAATTGTTTATAATTAGGTATTTCTTCCAACTTATCCTTTATCCTTTGAATGTATTCACTATTCTCCTGCATCGTTAAAATCCTTTCATATGAAAATATGGTACCATCCCTCACTAAGTTGTGCATCGCTACAAAAATATCATTCGATTTTAAATTATCATTTATTTTATTCCGACTGAGTGCATCCGCCACTATATTACTTTTACCTTTAATATGTCTGATTTCAAAATCAAAGCCTTGCAACAAAAGACCCCACCGGTATATCCTATTATTGGTAAATCTAGTATTCAAAAGTGAGCCCAGGGCTGAATGATCAGTTTCTACAATGAAATGCCTGCCCATTAAATAAAATTTCAATTTTGTGATTGCAAAGACCATTGCTGCCATCTCCTTTTCACTGATCGTGTAATTAAGTTCGTGGGCTTTCAGCGTTCTGGAGATGAATGAGATGGGTACTTCCACCCCATCCTGAATTTGGTATAGCTCCGCAGCTACCGCATTATCAGACGCATCCGTGCGTACTATAAACTCCTTTGTGAAGTCCGGGTGCCTCAAAATGACCTGCTCATGAAACTGTTTAATTAGGCTTAGGTATGCCTCTTCATGAGCCTCACTCCACGACCATCTAGCCCCTTTCTTCAACAAAGCAAAAAGTGGTATCGCTTTCTGCGAAAACGACGGAACAAACTTTTTATAGAAGTTCATGACTCCCAGAAAAGCTCTTAACGTTCGTACGTTCCTTGGTCTGGGATATTCTAATATCTCAGATAATCGATTTTTATCCATAAATATGCCCTCCGCGCTGATTTGATATCCCAGAAATTTAACTTTATCTTGAAAGAATTCGCACTTCTTTAAATTTAACCTTAAACCTGCTATATTTAATTCTAATAATATTCTTTCTAAATGAACAAAGTGTTGTTCCACACTATCACTAAATATTAACACGTCATCCACGTAGTGGATACAAAATTCCTCATACGGTCCCAAAATATTCTGCATCGCCTTCACCAATGCATCCGTACTCGAGGACAAACCAAACGGGACCACCCTAAATTGATATATTCTTCCTTCTACAGAAAAACCCGTATATTTCCTTGATTCGCGCGCTAATGGAATCAACCAAAATGAATTCTTTAAGTCTAATTTGCTATAGATTTTCTTATTACCTATTCTTGCTAATATGCTCTCCATCGTTGGTGGACAATTGTATTGCGGCTTCGTTCGCTTATTTATCTTTCTTGCATCCAAACATAACCTAATACTATCATCATTTTTCTTCACGACGACTAATGGATTCACAAAATGTGTACTGGAGTTTTCTATAATACCTTCACGTAACATTTCCTCAATTTCTTCCTTCACTCTATTCCTATATGCTACTGGAATAGGATATATTTTATTGTTAAACGGCTCTGTATTCGTTACTTCCAACTTGTGCACATAACCCGTGGCAATTCTCGACTTCGACCCCATTAATTCTGAATGCTTATTCAATAATATATTCACCCTATTTTTCAAATCATCTGGACACTTAATATCTTCATTTTCATTACCCCCATTATTTATCTCATCACTAAACTGATTAATATTTACGCAGTCATCTTCTATTACTATATTCCCCTCTTCATACCATTTAATATATTTCCCATTACACTCAATCTCTTTGCATTCCGCATTTATCTTCAACCCCAACTTATCTATCATATTCATCCCAAATATAACATCTATCTTCAGTCCAGGTACTACCATAAACTCATTTTCCCATATTTTATCCCCCATTTCACATCTCAGAATTACCATTTCATTTATTACACTAAATCTCTTATTATTTGGTGCCACTAAATTACACCTCGCTATAGCTATCGCTTTATCCCCCAATTTTTCTCGTTTAACAAACTCCTCCGCAACAAGTGATGCTTCTGCTCCAGTATCAACTAACACTTTAACTATTTTATCTTCCACCTTTAAATTAATTATTGGCAATAAGTTCCTTTAAAATCTTCCTAATTCATTATCCATTTCATATTTAATAAACTCGCGCTGTTGTTCATATCCGTTAATTCGTAGAATTTTCCTTGGTTCGTCCGTACTCAAAAATCTTGATTTCGCATCGAAGGTCCTGCCTGACTCATTATCCCTGTATCTGTGCAATTCGTATTTCTTATTTCCATACTATTAATATTTCTAGCTTGCGTCCGTCGATCATCATTTTCCTGTCTGTTTATTACTCTATTATTTCCCTCATGATTCGTTCTCTCCATTCGTTGCCTTGGTATCTGACCATTTTTCCTGTTTTGCCTAAAATCATTATTAAAGTTTCCATAATTCCCCCTATTAAAATTTCTTCCGCGATCATAATTATAATTGTTCCTTCGATAATTATTCCGAGTCTCCGTATTCCTTATAAAATTCGTGCGCCGATCCCTATCATTATTTTCAATTTCATAATCATTTTCCAAATCATCATATCTCTACAAATAATCAATAAACGTATCTCTATCCACTATATTTTGCGTCGTTATGTATCGCTTTACTTCAGCGTTAAAATGACTTGCTAAATACCTTATAATAATTTTATCTTCTAAAGGAGGATCCAATTGCTTCGCTACAGTAAATTTCTCAATCGCATATGATTCTCGCGTTATCCCTTTCGCCGAATCGTACCTTCCAATAATTAAGTTACTTCGAATTTGATTTTGCTGATTGTCATTCCAGAATTGACGTAAAAATTTGCTTTCAAACTGTTCAAACGTTTCTATTTCACTCTCAACTAAATTATACCATTTTTCAGCATTCCCTCTTAATATTGCCCTAATTAAATTTAATTTCAATAATTCATCTGTAGATCCCTGTATCAACATTTTAAAATTTTTCAGAAATATCTTAGGATTTAATTTTCCGTCACCGTAAAATTTCGTAAACTGTTCGATTGAAAGATTCGTTTGAATTAACCTATTTGATTCTCTATTAAAATTTATTGGATTACCTTTTAAATTATTTATTTCTTGATTTATTGTTTTGAATTCCGTTTCGCAATTTTCTTCAATTTTATTTAATTTAATATTTAAATTCGTAATTTTATTGTTGGACTCCCTTTCGTACTCTTCTCGTTTTCTTTTGATTAAAGAAACATGATCCCATAAACCGTCTATTTCCTCAGAAACTCTCCCAATTTTTTTACATTCAACTGTGCTTTAATCTCCGCGACAGTGTGGTTCGTCTCTTGCAACCCATTACTAAGAATCTTAATTTCACTCTCCAATTTCTCGCTGTATTCCTCCATTTTTGTTTTAACTGTATTTATGGTTTGTTCACTCTTATCCATTTTATCATTTAATGCCATTAAGATCTCCAACATTTTGGTTTCTTGTGAAATTCGCCTTTCTTCACTGGAACTGGTTTCCTGAATTATCACGCTCTCCTGGGATCCTATCTCCACTCCTTGTTGCCTTAAAGCTTCCCGTGTTTCCCGTATTCTCTTGTCCATTATTATATTTTTACTCTAAACTTTTAAATACTAAATAAATCTACCTAACTTTAAATACTGTACAAATTTCTCTATCTTCCTTTAATTGAAACTTTTCAAATCCCCGGTTTAGTTTAATTAATTTATCTGCACTCTCGCAATCGTATTTTAAAATTTATTTTAATTTAATTCGCGCCTCCTAATCTCAGGTTATTTTATTGTGGTTTAATTCATGCCCCAACTTGGGTAGCCATATTTATTTGCTATGAATACCTCTCTAAATCATCGTGCCCCTACTTTGGGCGACCATTATTTATTTGCTATGGTATTAGCGGAATTATCGAGCTTCTACGTTGAGCTGTTATTATTTATTTTGCTATGAATTCTAAATTATTGGACCACCATTTTAATATTCACGATTAAGTGTAATTATCTCCTCCTCCAGCTGTTTCTTACTATCAACTGGACTTTATCTTTAAACAACTCTATCGACCAATGGCAAAATTCGATTCGTTACCGCCTTGCGTGTTATCGCTTTCCTATTCAACTTGTGGCTCCGCCTTTGTACTATTTACATCCTATGACCTCGGCTAGCATTTATTTGCAATTATAAAATTCAGTAAACTTAGATTTTATATAATGAAACCAATATGTTATGTACAGCTTTTGAAATTATTTGTAATACATTTCTTATAAATTTCATTTATTAACAACCATTTAGTATGTACTCAAAAACCCAAAGTCACAAAAGAAAATTTATTATCTTTACCAACAAAGTGTAGAATATTCTAAACCTGTTTTCTTATTACTCATTCAATGCGTATGCAACCTCATTTGTTGACTTCTTCACAAGCATATAATATTTAGCAAATTCAATATTAAAAATAAAATAAAAATTCATATAGAAAAACAAATGTCTTATAACTAAAAATCTGACCTGGTTTTATCTTTTTCACATCGACACTTCCAATAAAAATGATCTTCCCCAATTCTGGATTCCATTCAAATTATTACACTATGGACCATCACCATTAAATTATATACCCCAATTTATTTCAATTCCTCAAACTTAGACTCTTATCATTCTTGCCCCAGACTTAAAATTGTAGTTTGTTTCACCCCTGTACTTCTAGATTGTATTATTCTTCTTTTCCCTTTGACATTTAAATTGCATTACTGTATTTTTTTCTTAACATCAGAATCCTAGTCTATTTCCCTCAGACCTCGAAACCCTATTATTTTTATGTCTTAGTTTACAATAAATTCATTAAAAACGTACTTACGTTTAAACGGTAATTGTAATCTTCATATTTGCACTCATTTTATTTTTCACTTTTATACTTATTACGTAATACTTTGTTTAATGGCTATGCACTTCGGCCTTCATTGAGTTCAAAACTGACTTTCTTATCAAGGTGCTTGCTAATATAATCTCAAATTCCCACTCCATCCGTGGGTATGGTCTAGAATTCGTCGCTTGTCTCTGACCAATCAAATAATTTTATTTGGATCAGTTTCTGATGCAATGCTCCACGCTTTCCCATAATCACCACCTGCCCGCAGCTGTGTTTTATTATCAACATGCTGTATTTTGATAGATTACCTGCTTTTCTATAAACAACTGATGCAACCCGACTTTAAATTTCCATGTTTACATGTGATTCACGCAATTTTTAATCATTTCTCTTATCAAAATGGTTAGATCTTTGTACGCATTTATATTAACTACCTGAAACTCTATTTCTATATCCGTATTAATTTAATCGTCTGGAACTCTTCTTCTAAATGCGTGTCTAATTACACTTTATCATTCTTTTCCCAATATACGCGTGCCTCCACTGAAAAATATCCTTATTTGTTGTACCTAAATTAACTAAACTTTATCTACAGGGTATTTAATATTTACTATCTACTTAATACATGTACTTCTCATTCCTACGCCAACCATGCGACTTCCTATGTTTACCTGCGTCGCCCAAAAACTATTTCTACTTTATATACAGGGTGTTGACTACTTACTATCTACAAACTATGTCTATTTCTTAATTATTTCCTTAAATAAGTGTGGTTTTCTGCTGACTATTCTAATTACTCCTTCCCGAACGACTTTTACTACAACGTGCACCCTTAAGCAACCCCTTATCACAGCAATATATATATATATATATATATATATATATATATATATATATATATATATATATATATAGGTAATGAGATAAAATAATAACTTAGACCTTTATGCAAAGCCCAAGTGATCATTTACAATTGAATTAGTAATTGAAACATGGAAAATGTAAGGTCCGGAACAGGATTCGAATTTGTATCTTAGGTTTTCGCGGCCCATGCGTCGCTTCTTATCTATAACTGACATAAGTCAAAAACTCGACACTCTCAGATACGATTGACAAAAATGCCAAACGTAATTGAAAGTTAGATTTATGTATGGTTGTGTACATGATTTAGATTTATAAATTTTCCAATTATCGTCATCGGTCTCGGTCACGTAATTGGAAAACACATGGTTTGCGAAATATCAAGATACAGGTTAGAGTCCTGTCCAAACCTTATATTTTCTATCTTTCAATTACTAGTTCCATTTGAAATGACCATTTGGGCTTTGCATAAGTCTAAGTTATTATATATATGTGTGTATATATATATATATATATATATATATATATATATATTACTCATATTTAGACCAGGGTAGAAAATTAATGGATTACATCAAATAATTTTAATCACCGTGTATAAGGAAGTTTATTAGATAATACGCTTTATTAAAAACCCGTGGAGAATAAAAATTCATTCGTTTTATTAAAAATAAGAGATTAAAATTATTTACAAGACGCTTTATATAAAAATAAGCAGTTTTAAAATGCTCAACGTGTAATTTAATTATTCCAAAGTAAAGAATCAAATGGAAATTACGTGCAAGATTTATATTAATTGATTCAAGATTGGACAACGAGTATTAAACGAAACGTACAGATAATAATTGAATATTTAATTAGGATGCACTAAAATTTAAAGGGTATTAATTTTAATTGAAGTTAATTGAACCGTTAGTAACAGATAATATCTATAGAAACTTGTAAAAACCCAAGATTATAATATCAGAAAATAAAGCTCTGAGAATTAATATTATGTTGAACACCTGCGTAGTTTAAATGTCACATACGGCGAAAAGTTTGCAGATAACGAATAGTTTCAGAGAATCTTGGGGAAAACGTCGCATAATAGTTACGAGAAATGCTAAAGGTGGGTTATTTCACACTCCATGTGGACTAAAATAATCGATAATACAGAATATCACTTTGCATCAATAAGAACAGGTTAGATAGAGACAGATAATATGCGCAAGACCGAGACACATATAGTAAAAGGCGTGAGTAGCTCAACGTCATGGGGTTGCGATTGGTTAAAAGCAAAAGGCAAACTTGAGAGGTAAAAATAACAGTTCTGTATAAAATTTAATCGGTTATTTCCAGACGTTGCGTGCCGTGTTGAAATTTCTGAAATTTAACTGGGGTGAGTACTAAATTCGTAAAAACCGATGCGCGAGCGACAGACTGGGAACATAGAATGAGGAATTCTTTAGAATTACCCGTTTAGAGGACAAAAGCGACGTGCCGGCTTTTTGCTATATATACCGAGATGAATATAAACAAGCCCTCTTAGACTTTTGACTATTCGATGCGTTAAAAGCTCTTACATCCGCGACTTGATTGAAGATGTTAAACAGTGCATTTTAGTTTGATAAAATAATGTAAAATTTTGCTCGTATATTTTAGTGATTCAAAATAGTTGGTTATTTACGTGCTAACATGAATGTACTTCAGTGCACTTAGATACAAGGTAATAAAATTTAGTTTCACTGTACCAATTAGCAAAATTTACAACGACAAATGTATACACAAAAGTAGGCAGTTTTGGCGTATATTGGTGAAAGAAGTATGAAGTTATTTGCTATTTTTCGGGGTGTTAATAATTAAATGGTTCAAATACGTGTCTGGATCCACGAAACAAGGGTCAGATATACATAGATGAGTTCCGGAAAAGCCCAGAAACAACTTTAAATAAATGGTGATGGAGAAAATTTTAAAAGCGTTGAGAATTAGAAGCCGTAAATATAATCCTGTTGGAATGGTGTGATTAACTAAAGGGACGATGTACTTTGAAGCTACGAGGACAGTAACCTTCAGGTAAATTATACTATTTTGTTTGACATTTTGTGTGTGTTGAATAACTTTATAATTGATTTACTTTAAATGGACATTAGTGAAATTGTACTAACCATAAAATTTTAATTTTAAGATGAAATTTGCTTGTTGAAGTAGAAAGGGTATTTAGTTTTGATGTTCGGTAATATGATGAAAATTTGGGTATGTCTTTGAGCTCAATTAGACGAACCTGGTTAATTAACGTAAAGGGGTGGTAGATGCTCCCTTTATACTCAGACTCCGGTCTGCTTATATTGTTATATTAATTAGTAGGCATGCACATTAAAATGATAATAAAATTAATCTTGAAATTCTTTTTAAAACTGAAATTTATGCTGAGTTTTAATTTTGAAATTTTAATGTATTCTGAATATTGATGTAAATAGAGTTAACGTTGATGTTTTTGGTAGGAATGTGTTGTTTTTTTTTATGAATGAGGAGGTTTATAACATTAGGTGAGCAGCCGAGGCGAAAACAGGATCACAGCCGTTTATGACGCCCAATCTGTGGGACTAGAATTTTTTTGTTGAAAGGACCCAGTTCCCGCATTCAAAGGAGTATATCACAGCAATATATATATATATATATATATATATATATATATATATATTGCTGTGAAACCTACAAAATCCGTGAACTACGTTTTTCGAATCGAGCCTCACGAATTGGGCGTCAAGAATGCTGTGAATCCTAAAAAAAGCTATTCATTACCTTAACTGTGTTGGTCCATTGACTTTCTTCTGTTAATCGCCTCGGCTGCTCCTCTAGATAGCTTTCATCCTCATACATAAAAACAAACACATTCCTACCACAAACATCAACGTCAACTCTATTTACATCAATATTCACAATACATTAAAATTTCAAAATTAATATTCAGCATAACTTTTAATATCGGAAAATTTCAAAATTAAATTTATTATCATTTTAATGTGCATCCAGAATTAAAGTCCTTGTAGGATGCCTACTAATTACTATAACAATATATGCAGACCTGAGTCTGAGTACAAAGGAGCATCTACCACCCTTTACGTTAATTAACCAGGTTCGTCTAATTGAGCTCAAAGACATACCCAAAATTTCATCATAATCCAGAACATCAATACTAAATACCCTTTCTACTTAAACAAGCAAATTTCACCTTAAAATTAAAATATTATAGTTAGTACCATTTCACTACTGTCCATTTTGAGTAAATCAATTATAAAGTTATTCAACACACACAACAATATCAAAGTTCAAACAAAATAGTATAATTTACCTGAAGGTTACTTGCACTCGTAGCTTCAATGTACATCGTCCCTTTGTTAATCACACCATTCCAACTGGGTTATATTTACGGCTTCTGATTCTCAACGCTTTAAAAATTTTCTCCATCACCATTTATTTAAAGTTGTTTCAGGGCTTTTCCGGAACTAAACTGTATATCTGACCCTAGTCTTGTGGATCCAGACACGTTTATGCACCATTTAATTATTAATACCCCGAAAATAACAAAGAAATTCATACTTCTTTCACCAAGATACGCCAAAACTGCCTACTTTTGTGTATTTATTTGTCATAGTAAATTTTACCAATTGGTACAGTGATACTAAACTTTGTTACCTTGTATCTTCTTTTCTAAGTGCACTAACATACATTCATTGTAGCACGTAAAGAACAAGCTGTTTTAAATCACATAATATTCGAGCAAACTGTTTAAATTATTTAATATTAAAACCGGAAAACTAAAAGCACTGTTTAACGCGTTCAATCAAGTCGAAGATCTAAGAGAGCTTTTAACGCATCGAATAGTCAAAAGTCTAAGAGAGCGAAATTCATATTACCACCGGTATATATAGCGGATAGCCGGCACGTCGCTTTTGTCCTCAAAACAGACAATTCTTAAGAATTTCTCATGCTATGTTCCCATTCCGTCGCTCGCGCGTCGGTTTTTACGAATTTTATACTCGCCCCAGTTAAATCTCAGAAATTTCAACACGGCAGCAACGTCTGGAAATAACTAATTGACTTTTATACAGAAATCGTTGTTTCTACCTCTGATATTTGCATCCTATTTTCAACCAATTGTGACCCTCGTGACGTTGCTTAAATCACGCCTTTTACTATATGTGTCTCGGTCTTGTGCATATTATCTGTCTCTATCTAACCTGTTCTTATTGATGCAAATTGATATTCTTTATTATCGATTATTTTAGTCCATGTGGAGTGTGAAATATCCCACCTTTAGCATTTCTCGTAACTATTATGCGATGGTTTCTCCAAGATTCTTTGAAACCATTTGTTATCTACAAAATTTTCGCCGTACATGACATTTAAACTACGCAGGTGTTCAAACATAATATTAATTCTCAGAGCTTTATTTTCTGGTATTATAATCTTGGATTTTCACAGACTTTTATGCTTATTATTAATAATGGTTTAATTAACTCCAACTAAAATTGACTTCTATCCTTTCATTTTTAGCGAATACAAATTAAATGTTAATTATTATGTGTACACTTTGTTTAATACCGGTTACTTAAAATAGGGTTAATTAATATAAATTTTGCACGTAATTTCCATTTGTTTCTTTTTTAGGAATAATTAAATTACACGCAGAGCTTGTTAATACTGTTTCTTTTGATATAAAGCGTCTTGTACATGATTTAAATCTCTTATTTTTACTGAAACGACCGAATTTATTTATGCTTCATGGTTTTAATGAAGCGTACCTTTTCCCAAAGCTTCTACACGGTGATTAAAATTATTTGATGTGATTATTTAATTTTGTACCCTGGTCTAAATATGAGTATATATATATATATATATATATATATATATATATATATTGCTGTGATACGGTAGCAATAACCCGGTGCGCCCTTTTTGTGAATTAAAAAGATTAAAAATTTTATTCTGTTAATTTTTGATTTTTAATATTAATTTTAATTACCTCGGCTAGCTCAGTTTTTAATTACGCACGGAGCTTGCGACAATACGACAAACAAAGCTTTTAAACTCTCCTTCTACTTCCTGTTACTTTAACAGGTCAAAACACCGTTAAGCTCAATTACTATGTTTTCAAAAATATTTACAAGGTATAAAACGTTAAATAGCACTTGTTTTTAATAATTGAATTAAATTCTTTTAATTATTATGATTCCTAAAATTACTTAAAAAGGTCAGCAAAAATCTCCGTTATTATTATTACTATTAGAAGCCCCATGACCGTTCAATAAACTTCTTTCATTATTTACGTAATTTATAACGTCTATTAATAATGATCTTTGTTAACTCTAACATAAAGATTCATAAAAGCAAATTTTTGAAATGTTTAAATAAATAAAAATAGGACAAAATAATTTATTACTTAACAATTAAATCACTTCAAATTTATTCACGTAAATCTAGTTTTCTGGGCAATGTGTACTATTCTTCAATTCATGGTAAAACTGATTTGTTTATTAATCCGGTTGTATATAAAGGCATCGCCTATCTATTGACAAGCTCGTAGTTCAATCGATTGCGCTTCGTACGTGATTCTTGTGTACAAAGTTTTGGATATTCCTATGATAAAAATAAAAATAAAATTAATTAAAAACCCTTAACCACAAAAAATATTTAAATAACTAGATACGTATTTCGACCACTATGTGGTCATCATCAGTAGGGAAAAAAAAAAGTTAGCTGTATAATTTACTATATTGTTGCTTTAAACACTATCGAGGATATTCTCCTCACCTGCAGGCTGGTGTTCTCAACAACAAACAAGTGAATTGTGACATTATAACTTAAATCTACCTAATTTATACTAATTCTAAATCTACTGAAGCGGAACCAGTTTAATCTTGCTTTCTCATTGGTTGTTGACCAATAGGGAAAGCAAAGCAGATGACTCTATTGGCCCTTTATCGGTGTTTAAGAGGGGTCCTGTATGTTTAACAATTTTAATTGATTCATAGGCATTTAAGGAGGAAAACGTTGGTACCGCTTTTAACAATTTAACATTTTCTAGTTTAACGGGGTGGCTGGTTTCAAATATATGTTTGGCGACCTGAGACCTTTCATATTTACCATATTTGAAGTGAGCAATGTGTTCTTTAAATCTTGTTGTTATATTCCTCTTGGTCTGACCAATATATTTTTGAAAACACCCTGGCCCTGCACAACTAATTTCATAAATCCCCGACTTTTGCAATTTTTCCACCTTGTCTTTTGGATTACCTAGCAAATCTTTAATTTTATTAGTATTAGTGAAAGCAATTTTGAAATTACACTGTTTGAATATTTTATCAAGACCCTTTGTGGTTTTGTGAAACGGAAGTTTAACATATTTAACATTATCGTTAGAGGTGGTTGATTGCAAAGTCGTTGATTTACGGATGTTGATCCTATTTTACACTTTCTAAAAATATTATCTATAATATCAGAAGAGAAACCATTGTAATTCGCTATTTGTTTAATAAGAGCAAATTCCTTATTAAATCTGTTTTTATTTAAAGGAAATTCAATAATCTATTAATTAAAAGTTAAATGAAGCCAACTTATGTTGTATGCTATGATTAGAGGAAGACAAAATAAAGCGATTTACATTGGTTTCTTTTCTATAAATGTCAAATTCTAATTTATTACCATTTCTAATTACTAATGTATCTAAAAAGGGTAATTGTCCATTATTCTCTAGTTCATACGTAAATTTTATGCTTTGAAATTTTGAATTCATTTCTTTAAGAAAATCATCAACATTTGATTTAGAAGTGTCAAAAACTGCAAAAATATCATCCACGTACCTTAACCATATTCTTGGGAAGTATTTGGAGTTTTCTCTTAACTCGGTTTCAAAACGAGACATAAATAAATTTGCTATGAAAGGTGATAAGCTATTTCCCATATATGTATAGATAAAGCTGATCACAAAAATAGGTATGTTTGTTTAAATTGCATTACAGCTGCTCAAAGCATTTGCTTTCAAGACAACATCTGTAAACTGTACAAAATAGAAAAATATGACGTCGAAAACACATGTTGAACTTATCGACGGTTCATATGGAACAAAGCATGTTATTTTAGAAAGCTAATTCAACAAAATTTCGTTTTACAGCTTGTAAAACCAACTCAACAATTAATTGAAGCTTACACAATTTTACGTGTACTAAACATAAAAGCAAGTTAACGTGTTCTAAACTTTGAAACACATGCAAACAAAGATCTTATGGCTAATTACGAACCAAAAACTGCATTAGCCGCTTCACAACAAACTGAGACGGGAATTCCGTTCTTCAAGCAAAGTCAACAGCGTTCCTAATTTGAAACGACTCCATCCAAATTAACTTCTATAATTCCTTGTCAGACTAATTTCTTATTAGGCAAAGTTTAAATCGATTGTTCCTAAATAACGGTAATTCTTTGGATCCTAGATGGCGAATTATGTTCGTTCCATTCTTAATTGTCGAATTATACCTGTTGCATTCCACATTGTCGAATCACATGTTGTTGCATTATATTTTGTTGCATTACATTTTGTCGCTGTCGTGTTCTAAAGGTCGCGCGTTATTAGAAGATATCTCCACAATTAATAACTGATACGAAGGTTGCCGGTCTCTAGCCAAAAATACATCTTGACAAAGCTGTTGCCCGTGGCCGACTGTTCATCGAAACCAGAGCCGAGCGGTCGCACCGTCGGAGGGGGAACACGAAACAATCAAATAGATATTTACTTGGAAATAGCTTTATGCGACACAGATATATTAATATAATTAGATCCCTAAGAAACAATACACGCTTAGCATGCTTAGCGTGTAATTCAATGCAATTAAATTGCGACTGGAAAAATAAAATGTTACAATAGTGGATGTTTCCTCCCCTGTGAAGTAATAAAGCTATTGTTTTGTTAATGGCTATACAACTATTAGCCCGATTTCTATTCGTCAATAAGCTCTTATTATTTTCATAAAAGTTTGTTTACAGATACATCTTATTTTATATATGTATATATATGTATATATATATATATATATATATATATATGTATATATGTATATATATATATATATAAAATTAGTAATATTGACTGTTTTTATAATGTATAAGCAAGATAAATATTGGGGATACAGTCAGATTGGGCATGGATTTAATATAAACTTCTTATAACCATTTCAAGCTTTCGAAAATGTTTATTTTCTTCATGATATGTCATATAGATGTCATTTAATGTTTATATAATTGTAAACTTTATAATCTATCCTGATGAAGAAAATAAACATTTTCGAAAGCTTGAAATGGTTATAAGAAGTTTATATTAAATTCATGCCCAATCTGACTGTATCCCCAATATTTATCTTGCTTATATATATATATATATATATATATATATATATTGCTGTGTTAATTTAGGGGTAGTTAGGACCAATAGAAGCCTTTGAAATGTGGTGCTACAGACGTATGATAAAGATATCAAGGACAGACAAAGTTAAGAACGAAGAGGTACTAAAAATGGTAGGGGAAGAGAGAAATATGTGGAAAACAGTAAAACATAGGAGAGATAGAATGATAGGGAATGAGGGAATAGTGTGGAATACATTAGAAGCAGAGTTAGGAAAAAGAGAAGAGGCAGAGCTAGGTTAGACTACTGCACACAGATAGTAAAAGATGTAGGCTGTAGGGGTTTCAGGGAAATGTGTAGGCTAGCCCAGAATAGAAATTAATGGAGGTACGCATTCGACCAATCCCAATATGGATAAACTATTGACCAAAAAATAACTGTGCTTAAACATTATGATTATTATAAATAACTACAAGAAGTGGTTGAGCAATATTCTCGAATAATGTTAAGTGTGTGAAAGGATTTACTGGAAAACCATTATTTCGGCAAATGTCTAAGTGTTGGGGGATCTTGGTAGCCACAGGTTGCTTAACCCCCTTCACTCAATCTCGATGAAATAGAGCATAAAATTAGAAAACAATCGAAGGGGAACGAGCTGTATACACATGCTGTGTGAGAATTTTAGGGAACTATGTAGGCTAGCTCAGAATATAAATAAGTGCAGGTACGTGTCCAACCAGTTTTGAGACGGAAAACCTAATGACAAAAAAATAAGCGCAGATAAATCTGATGATTAGTATAAACAACTAGTTGTTGGTTGCGAAATATCTGCAACTAATGTTGACTGTGCGAAAAGATATATTGGAAAATATATTAAATCGGTAAATGGTTAAGTGTTGGGGGAACTTGGCAGCCACAGGCTGCTTACCTTCCTTCACAACCACTGAAGGTCGGAGAAATAGGGTATATAACTGTAAAACAATAGAAGATGACCAATAACAAGAAAGAACAGCGCCTATAAAGATAGACAACAAACATAGAACAAGAAGAAAATTGTTGAAAGCATATGTGTGGAGCACAGCACAGTATGCCTATGAAATACGGGCAGTCTGAAACGCAGACATAAAAACGGTAGCAGCCTTTTGAAATGCTGTACTTCAGATGTATGAGGACGATAGCATGGACAGACAAAGATAATAACAAATAGGTTATAGAAATAGTAGGGGAACAAGGATATCTGGGAAAAAAGATAAGAGAAATAGAAGGGCAGAATACGTTCTAAGGCATTTTTGGGGAATAGTATGGGATATATTACAAGCAGAGATAGCAAAAAAAAGGTAGATGTAGATCTAAATCAGATAGTGATAGATGCAGACTGTGCAAATTTCAGGGAAATCTGTAGGTTAGTTCAAAATAGGAAATATATATATATATATATATATATATATATATATATATATATATATATATATATAGAGCTTTGAAATAAGATCAAATAAATTTATTTAATTAGAGAGTCGGAATATTTTTAACAAATTATTTTTTTTAACTTAAGTAGTGTATAATAATGTAGGATCAATGTAATTTAGCCAAGGATAATGTAACATAATATTTGTATAAATATAGAGCAAGATAAATAATAATTGGGGTAAAATCTTTCTAACGCATTTAAATTTGTAGTGAAGTAATTATATGAAAGTCTAAAAGCGTGGAACAGGTGTTAAAGCAACATATTTGTTTTAAAACGTAAAATCCGACACGTTGAAACAAAATAACGAGGGGAGATAACAGTTCTTGGAAAACTTGGCAACAAACAAGCTTTAATGGGTTATTGGAAAAGAACAGCCTTTGGGATTAAGGTAAACGCGGTTTTGTGGTTAAAATATTGATTTCAATCTTGGAGGTGGTATAGTAAGGAGCCAACCAAAGACCTAGACAAAATAAAAGTGTATTGAGTACAAAAGGGATGCGTATATATATATATATATATATATATATATATATATATATATATAATTCAGGAGGCAGTATTATTAGGAAACCTAAATAAAATCGATAATTTCAAGGATATTTAAAAGCAAACGCGAGTCTGTTAAAAAGTGGAAAATGGAGCCAAGCGAGGTGATTGGTGTAAATTGTACAAGAAGGACAGAGATCCAGCTGGTGGAAGCGTATGTGTGAGATAAAACTATAGGTACAAGGTAGATGAGAAATGTTTGTTCAAGTTGGAAGCGTTGATAAATAAAGACATTGAGGCTAAGTTCGGACAACGGAGTGACAGCTTAAAGCGATTTTCTGAGTATTGTTATGTTCGTTATAAAAATTTACAAGAACTCGAGATACGTTAAAGCTTTTTCCTTGAAATGCAGGGAGGGACGAATTTTACTTATATAATCACTGGCAGAGAGGGGTGTAGGTTTTTTTTGCTCTTGCTTTTTCGTTGAGATTTCATCCAGCATTGGTGAACTAGTGCAAGTTAATAAAATTTTATGTAGAAGCTAAAAGCATCTTTGTGGTAAAACGTTAAAGTGGTACGTAAGTACAAAGCTTGATAAGTTGGTATTGGAATGCACGCAAATTAAAGTTTGAAAGTGTTCGGATGATACAAAAAAGCGATGTTTGAATAATAAAAGTTAAGTTTGGAGATTGGAATTTTGGTTTGGTAGTTGAAAGCAGCGGTATGCATGGCGGAGATGGTAATTGGACCAGCGAGTTAGCTGATGGACTGGGTAGCTACTAGACGGCAGCATCTTCAAGGAGCTAGATGGTGAATCACACTTAGAAGTTAAAAACCAGGTAGGCGATAGAATAGAACATTGAGTGGTGAATATTTTTATGGTGTTTGTTATTATTTGGATTTGAGTTTGATGTGTTTTATTATTATTTGAAATTTTATGAACATTCATTTATGGGGCTTTAAAAGAAAATTAATCTTTGAAAATAATTAATGAATTTACAGATAACCAATTGTTGTAAAGAGGTATAGAGGGCTTATTGATATTTGGTAGTGCAGGAAATTTATATGCGCAGTTGTACAAGTTTATTATGAGCTCATGCGAAGACAAAAAGATAACGTAAGGGATGAGGAACGCCATCTTACTTTAAATAAAAATGTGTTTAAAAGGTTATCAATTTGCATGATTAGTGTTATAAAATTATTGAAATTTATGGTTGTTACCTAAAGGAATGGTGTTTTAAAATGTATTATGTTTCTAATGTAAATAGAGTGTGATATATTTGGTCAATTGAGTTATTTTTGAGTGCGTAATTGGTGTAAATGTCTATTTAGGTTTCAGCATGAGGATATAGAGAGGAAGTTTTTGGATGTAACAGGTAGGTGTCAACAATATTATTAGGAGCAGCCGAAGAATTATTAGGAGCAGCCTGGGGCAAGATTCGAGCTAAAATATGTCAGAATTATATCAGCCCAACAGTGGGGCATGATTCAGGGCGCGATTAATACAGGTAACCACAATAATATATATTGTGATATTTGGTGCGCCAGAAAAATGTTATTTTGTATTTGGAACATGATTTTTGAATTCAGCATATGAAAATACATCAAACAACTTTAGATTTTTTTTTAAAAGTAAATAGTTGAATTTTTTTGCGAAATTTAGAGGAACTGCAAATTTATTTTCATAATCCTTCAGACAGGTACTCAGGAAATATGACGCATGGCATATAAGAAACATCCCGTGTATAATACAGCATTTCAAATTTAATGTTTTAAAACGCAAAATTTAACCCTTTTATTTAATAATAGTAAAGTTGGTATTTATAATTTCTAAAAGCTTTTCGAACGAGTTCTGAACAGCTGATTTTTTCTTGCATCAAAGTAAAGGGGAGATAAGAAATGAAGAAACAACGATTCCAGGTAGTTTTGCTTTCCGGCGTTAACTAATGGTGTAAGAGAAAGATTTACGACTTCTGGAATGAACGTAAAACTTGTAGTAGTAGGAATGGGCAGCAATTGTCGGTTAAACAACTAACATTGAAAACAAAGTGACAGGGAGAGTTGATTTGAGCGCATATGTATAAATGGAATGGAGACCACACGTGTTAGGTAGAGGGGTATTTTAGACGTTAATTTTTGTCGACTTGGGGTGTATATCAAGGTTGTTGGAGTATTGATTTTTCAAATAGGTGGAACATAACAGATATTAGAACACGTTGCCGAAATTGATAAAAACATTCCAAACACAATAACTAGCTTATATAATAATTTAAAAATTCAGTGGAAAAATGATTAAATATTAGTAACAAAGTAATATAAAAGTTATTAATTATTAATTAATTAATTAATTAACTTTGTTACTAATATTTAATCATTTTTCCACTGAATTTTTTAATTATTATATAAGCTAGTTATTGTGTTTGGAATGTTTTTATCAATTTCGGCAACGTGTTCTAATATCTGTTATGTTCCACTTATTTATTAAATAGACTGTATAATCGTAAGTAAGCAATTTATGTACCAAGAAATTTTGTAATCCTTTTATTATAGTTTTCCTGATGAAAAAAATTAATTTTTCGAAAACTTGAATTGATTAAAAGAGTTTACTAATCGCCCAAATTGACTACTACGCGATATTTACTTTACAATAATATATATATATATATATATATATATATATATATAAATATTATAATTAGTTTTTTACACAAGGTAAGTTGATAAATACTTACGTATTGAAATTAATAAGATGAAATAATAACTTAGACTTTTTAAGTAAAGCCCAAATGATCATTTCAAATCGAGCTAGCAATTGAAAGAAGGAAAATATAAGGCCTTGGACAGGATTTTAACCTGAATCTCAGTTTTGCCGGAACTGTATATATATATATATATATTGCTGTGAAACCTCTTGAATTACCTGGTCTGTTGATTTTCTTCTGTTAATCGCCTCGGCTGCGCCCCTAGATAACTTTCATCCTCATACATAAAAAAAAACAAACACCTTCCTACCACAAACATCAACGTTAACTCTATTTACATCAATATTCACAATACATTAAAATTTCAAAATTAAAATTCAGCATAAATTTCAGTATCAGAAAATTTCAAGATTAAATTTGTTATCATTTTAATGTGCATCCAGAATTAAAGTCCTTGTATGATGCCTACTAATTAATATAACAATATATGCAGACCTGAGTCTGAGTACAAAGGGAGCATCTCCCACCCCTTTACGTTAATTAACCAGGTTCGTCTAATTGAGCTCAAAGACACATTTTTCATCATAATCAAGAACATAAATACTAAATACCCCTTTCTACTTAAACAAGAAAATTTTACCTTAAAATTAAAATATTATTGTTAGTACCATTTCACTACTGTCCATTTTAAGTAAATCAATTATAAAGTTATTCAACACACACAACAATATCAAAGTTCAAACAAAATAGTATAATTTACCTGAAGGTTACTTGCACTCGTAGCTTCAATGTACATCGTCGTCCCTTTTGTTAATCACACCATTCCAACTGGGTTATATTTACGGCTTCTGATTCTCAACGTTTTAAAAATTTGCTCCATCACCATTTATTTAAAGTTGTTTCAGGGCTTTTCCGGAACTCATCTGTGTATATCTGAACCTTGTTTAGTGGATCCAGTCATGTTTACGAACCATTTAATTATTAACACCCCCGAAAAATAACAAAGAAATTCATACTTCTTTCACCAATATACGCCAAAACTGCCTACTTGTATCTAAGTGCACTAAAGTATATTCATGTTAGCACGTAAAGAACAAACTATTTTGAATCACCAAAATATACGAGCAAACTTTAATTTATTTTATCAAACTAAAATGCACTGTTTAACATCTTGAATCAAGTCGCGGATGTAAGAGAGCTTGTTCATATTCACCTGGGTATATATAGAAGTTAGCCCGTCTGTCGGTCGAGTCCTCAAAACGGCCAGTTTCTAGAATTTCGCCTGCTCTGTTCCCAGTCCGTAGCCCGCGCGTCGGTTTTTACGAATTTTGTACTCGCCCCAGTTAAATCTCAGAAATTTCAACACGGCACGAAAACATGTCCGAGAATAACTAATTAAATTTTATACAGAAATCGTTGTTTCTACCTCTGATATTTGCATCCTATTTTCAACCAATTGTGACCCTCGTGACGTTGCTTAAATCACGCCTTTTACTATATGTGTCTCGGTCTTGTGCATATTATCTGTCTCTATCTACCCTGTTCTTATTAGTGCAAATTGATATTCCTTATTATCGATTATTTCAGTCCATGTGGACTATCTGGGTTAAATAACCCCGTATCGCACCTTCTCGTGAATATTAAGCCACGGTTTCTCCAAGATTCTTTGTAACTATTAATTATCTGCAACATTTACGCAGAATGAGCTTTTTAAACTACGCAGGGGTTCAAACATACTATTAATTCTCAGAGCCTTATTTCGTGGTATTTTAATCTTGGATTTTCACAGGCTTTTATGCTTATTATTAATAATGGTTTAATTAACTCCAATTAAAATTGACTTCTATCCTTTCATTTTTAGCGAATACAAATTAAATATTACTTATTATGTGTACACTTTGTTTAATACCGGTTACTTAAAATAAGGTTAATTAATATAAATTTTTGCACGTAATTTCCATTTGTTTCTTTCCTCGGAATAATTACATTACACGTAGAGCTTGTTAATACTGTTTCTTTTGATATAAAGCGTCTTGTACATGATTTAAATCTCTTATTTTTACTGAAACTAATAAATTTTTATGCTTCACGGTTTTAATAACGCGTATTATCTAATAATATTCATTATACACGGTGATTAAAATTATTTGATGTGATTATTTAATTTTCTACCCTGGTCTAAATATGAGTAATATATATATATATATATATATATATATATATATATATATATATAGGGTTACTTTAGGAGTCAGTGGGTATTGGTTAAATACTATCGAACAATAAAAATATACAATACAACATCTAATATTAAATATTTTTTTACGCGTTTGAGATCTGCTAGTAAAAAGTGAAAACCTTTCTAGTACCTAAATTCCTACATTTAAAAGTTAAAAAGAAAAACGTTAATGATGAAAGCTTAATTTAGATGTTAATTTTTCAAAACAACTCATCTTAAGCTTGTGATCAAGGATTAAAGAAGATTCGAAAATGTAGGCATTAAAAAAAGTTTTCATTTTTTACCAGCTGACTACAAACTCATTAAAAAATATTTAATATTACATATATATATATATATATATATATATATATATATATATATATATGTATATGTATATATATATATAAATTGTTGTGATACTGTAGCAATACCCCTTGCGCTCCCTTTTTGTGAATTAAAAAGGTAAAATTTTTAATCTGTCAATTTTTGATTTTTAATGTATAAATTTAATTGCGTCAGCTAGCTCAGTTTTTAAATTACGCACGGAGCTTGCGACAATACAACAAACAAAGGATTTAAATTAACCTTCTACCTCTTCTAATCTTTAAACCAAAACACCATTAAGCACAAATTATTATAATGTTCTCAAAAATATTTACAGCGTATGATAAGTTTAAAGATTCTCTAAATAGAAATTTCATTGAAAAAAATTAATAATTATCTTTCCCAAAGATGATCAAAAAGCCAGCAGAATCACTATTATTATTATTATTATTATTATTATTATTATTATTATTATTATTATTAACTGAAGCCAGATGAACGTTCATTCAACTTCTTTAAATATTTACGTAATTTACAACGTGTACTCAAAAAAACGATCCTTGTCGACCCCTTACATAAATTTCATGAAAGCAATTTTAAAGTATTTAAATTAGAAATATTCCAGAAAATGTTAATTTTTAAATCATTCAGTTTAGAAATGCACAACGAAATAAAATAATAAAACATTCAGATTGGCTAACTTGTTATTTTCAGCTCGAATCCGTCCCTGGTCCAACTACTTTAGATATTGTCTGCATCTCTCTTAGCATAGCCTTAAATCACTCTAGCGTCCTCCGCTAAACTCCTTGACAATTCATAGTTGAAGTAAATGCTTGTTGCATTTCCTCATTTGTTCCAGTAATTATTTATAATCGCTTATCCGTTAATTATTTAGAATTCTTCTCCAGTAATTATGTAGAATCGTCCTCCATCCAGTAATTATTTAGAGTCCTTTTTATTAAGGTTAATATTAGAATTTAAATTAAAACAACTTTTAGTTACTTACGCCTTTTGAAGCGTAAAACGACAAACCTATTAATTTTCCATAATTAAAATGATATTATTTCACACTTCACAATAAATCACTTTACGTAAATATCTTTGTTTTGAGGGATGTGAACTAAGCCTTACTTCATGTTGAAAATGATCTGTTTACAAATCCGGTCGTATTTAAATGCATCATCTATCTATTGACAAGCGCAAAGTTCGTTGTTGTGCATGTTACTTTCATACCAGATTTTTGGTTATTTCATCGTATATTATTGTATGTCACCCATTCCTTTAAATTTCATTTCATTCTTGTCGCTTTTTAATTTTAAAATTTTCCTCAATTTTACTACATTCTCTCCAAATTCAGCTCGTAACTCCTGGATATTGCTATCAGATTCCTCACTCATTTCTTTGATACATTTCTCACCAATTTCTTTTATATTTTCTCTTATTTTCTTCATGCCTTTTCATTCTTTTTACTCATTTCCTTCTGTTCCTGTATACTTATATTTAAACTTAATAAAAGAGCCATGGTTTTAGATTCCTGAGTCTCTCTTACACTCTGTTCTGCCTTTACCTCCGGCTCTGCGTCTTCGGGTCTTCCACATAATCGCTTTCTTGAGAACCAATTCCCACACTTTCAACTCTCAATCTCTCACGAATCGCTTTCATTCTGTCAGTCAATCTGGAAACCAATTAGATGTACTACACGGAGAAAAATTCCTACAAAAATCCAAAAACTCTTAATTTCCATGCGGTTTAATGGAACACCAAGTTTGGACGCCAATAAAAGTGCCGTGGCTGTAATGTATAATAAAATAGAAGTGAAATGAGTCCCTATGTTGAGGGCCAATAAAAATGTTGTGGATAGTAGCGAGTTACGTACCTAGACGTTGGGCATCAATAAAAATGCTTTCTTCTGTTGCTAGTGCGACTCGACTTTGGCCGTTAATAAAAGTTCCGTGACTGTAGCATGTAAAATAAAATAGAAATGAAATTAGCTCCTATCTTGGGTATCAATAAAAAATTGTTTTGAGTTATAGCCTAAAATGCCCGAATTACCTTGTTAGCTCAGTTTAAATTAAACAACGAGAATCCAACATCAAGCTTATAATGAATGATATCAAATATTCATTAACAAACAATCCTTCGAATACAGATTGCTACATCCACACAGATCTTTCTTTAACACACATTATCTGAAAAATATTACTTACAACCATTAAATATAGAAATAAAATTCAATATCTTCGGTACTTTATAAGTAAAAAAAAATTTTATAAGTACCTTAAAATCGCTCGTTCATAAACCTTCCTTATGTAAATCACGCCATGTATAATTTTGTTTAAAAATGAGCATGGATAATTTTAATAGTCAAACGAAGCTGACTAGATACATTTAATAAATCCCTTTATAATGGTCAAATCTATACTCGAAATTCGACCTCATAAGTTTCTCAAATTTTCTGCCTGCAGAAAAAAATCCATATACCAAATTCTTATGTAATTTAATCCACTTAGGTAAATGAATAAGCACAAATATCAAAAAATTGAAAACAATGATTTACCATTAACTTGTTGTTAATCTATAGGAACACTGTGGCACGATTTAAATAAATAAACTAACAAAATATTTAAATTACACGATGACGACCATGTGTCATCATCAAAAAAACAAAAAAATACAGCTACATGCTAGAAACATCGAGTCACCGATGGCGGTCAACAGAACAGAGCAGCTTACATCACCAATACATTTCTACGCGAACCAGTCGTCATTGCGCCAAAGCAGCAGTATTATTGCCTATCGCAGAGGTCCATGTACACTATTTCACATGGCGAGGAAAACGTTGGTCAGATTTTACACCATTTCTGTTAGCTGGTTCAACATGACCCAAGACTCATCTCATATTTGAAGTGAGCAATGTGCATCTGTTATTCTGTCTGACCAACATTTTGAAACACCTGTCTCGCATCAACCATAACCCGACTCACCATCTGTCTTGACACCAGCAACCACCTACATTGAAAGCACCTGAACACACTGCCTGAACATCACACCCCAGAAACGGACATTCACACGTCGAGGTGGCCGATCGTCGTCGCGACCGATCCGATCCACTCTACACAACATATCAGAAGAAACCATTGCACGCATTTCACAGCAAACCTCAACCGTTTCAGCGAAATCATCCACACTGTTAACGAGTCAACTGACGCAGCTGAACAGACAAAGCGATCACACTGGTTTTCATAACCAAACCATCATTCAATCACTAATGCCTGTGCACATGTCCACGTTCCACACGTCATGCTTGAATCTGAATTCTTTAATCACATGTTAGAAGAAAACCGCAAATATCCACGTACCTAACCATCTGAGTATTTGAGTTTTTAACCGAGCAAACGACATAAACCTGTTAAGATGTTATTTCATTGTTGTTTCATGTGTAATCTTTGTTGACTGAAAATAGTTCTGGGACATGCAATGCGAAACAAGCTGAGGACTATATCGCTTGTTTCGCATTGCATGTCCCAGAACTGTTTTCAATTCAACAACAAGTTGTACGAACAACATGAAGGCACAGCAATGGGAAATAGCTTATCGCCTTTCATAGCAAATTTATTTATGTCTCGTTTTGAAACCGAGTTAAAAGAAAACTCCAAATACTTCCCAAGAATATGGTTAAGGTACGTGGAAAATATTTTTGCAGTTTTTGACACTTCTAAATCAAATGTTGATGATTTTCTTAAAGAAATGAATTCAAAATTTCAAAGCATAAAATTTACGTATGAACTAGAGAATAATGGACAATTACCCTTTTAGAGACATTAGTAATTAGAAATGGTAATAAATTAGAATTTGACATTTATAGAAAAGAAACCAATGTAAATCGCTTTATTTTGTCTTCCTCTAATCATAGCATACAACATAAGTTGGTTTCATTTAACTTTTAATTAATAGATTATTGAATTTCCTTTAAATAAAAACAGATTTAATAAGGAATTTGCTCTTATTAAACAAATAGCGAATTACAATGGTTTCTCTTCTGATATTATAGATAATATTTTTAGAAAGTGTAAAAATAGGATCAACATCCGTAAATCAACGACTTTGCAATCAACCACCTCTAACGATAATGTTAAATATGTTAAACTTCCGTTTCACAAAACCACAAAGGGTCTTGATAAAATATTCAAACAGTGTAATTTCAAAATTGCTTTCACTAATACTAATAAAATTAAAGATTTGCTAGGTAATCCAAAAGACAAGGTGGAAAATTGCAAAAGTCGGGGATTTATGAAATTAGTTGTGCAGGGCCAGGGTGTTTTCAAAAATATATTGGTCAGACCAAGAGGAATATAACAACAAGATTTAAAGAACACATTGCTCACTTCAAATATGGTAAATATGAAAGGTCTTAGGTCGCCAAACATATATTTGAAACCAGCCACCCTGTTAAACTAGAAAATGTTAAATTGTTAAAAGCGGTACCAACGTTTTCCTCCTTAAATGCCTATGAATCAATTAAAATTGTTAAACATACAGGACCCTCTTAAACACCGATAAAGGGCCAATAGAGTTTATTCTGTTTGCTTTCCTATTGGTCAACAACCAATGAGAAAGCAAGATTAAACTGGTTCCGCTTCAGTAGATTTAGAATTAGTATAAATTAGGTAGATTTAAGTTATAATGTCACTTGTTTGTTGTTGAGAACACCAGCCTGCGGGTGAGGAGAATATCCTCGATAGTGTTTAAAGCAACAATATAGTAAATTATACAGCTAATTTTTTTTTTTTATTTTTTTTTTTTTTATTGATGATGACCACATAGTGGTCGAAATACGTATCTAGTAATTTAAATATTTTTTGTGGTTAAGGGTTTTTATTTAATTTTATTTTATTTAATTAACTTATTGATTGTCCTTTTCTCTCGTTATCGTATGTTTGTGTTTATAAAACTTAATACATTCTTTTTCAAATCCATTTCAGTGTCGTTCAATTATTTATAAAATTAATCCACCATTAAACATGCATTTCAAAATCCATATCATATTCTTCAACTTCAACTTGAAATGTCGGACAAAACGTGATTTAGGTGATTCTTTACATTCCATAATGAGGCTGTATTTGAATGACAAGTTTGATACTCCAATCCTGATGAGCCTTAATATGTAACATATTTTATAAAATTATAATTACTATTGTTAGGTACATATAATTTTTGCAAACAATACACCTTTTGTAAAGGATTAGAATTATAAATTAGCCCTACGTTAACTACATTTCGTTGACCTATCTAAAGACAAGTTTGTCTATTTTTATCTCGCATCTTACAAGTTATTCAGATTTCCTTTTTGAATTACGCGCGTACATCATCATACTCATCATAATAAATTTATTAGGAGTTATACCTGGGTCTGAAATCCTTCCCAGCTGTACATTTCTAGGCAAATAAGTACATTTGTATAAAGAAATTGTAACAAAGTGAAACAAAATCAAATTATTAACTTAGCTTTGGTTCTGGATTTGAGGCTTTGTGTCATTGCCCTTAGTGTCTGAGAAGCATGTGGTGGTGTACTGGGGATGTGGAAGCTGGAGTTTTAAGCATGCCGAGTGGGAATGTAGATGAGTTAGTGTTGTGTTTATTTTAGTGTCGAGGAAAGTGAATGGGTGGTTTTGTCTGAAGGATTTTATTGAGGTAGTGGTTTACAGCTTAGGGATGATTTGAAACTAAGCATTTTATGTTCGGGATGGGAGCGAATTAATCAAGGGATATTGCAGTTTTTAATTCAGATTGAAGTTGGAATGTAAGTGGGCAGGTAAGTGCATTGGGGTTTCTGGGGATTGGTTGTCGCAAGGACAGAATGGGAATGAGATTATGCGAAATTGTTGCAATTTTTGGTGGAAATTGCCATGGCTGGATAGGAACTGGACGGTGGGTGGACTAGAAAGGGCGATATCTGTAATATTTGGGAGGATGTCAAAGGTATATCTTCCAGTGGACGAGTTCTTGCCATGTGTACTAAAAGGGGTTTGGATTAGGGATTTGATTTTCGTTTTCGTAAGTTTACGATAATCTTCTTTTAATAGCATCCTGTCACGGAGGGTAATAGGTAAGTAATTTTTTAGATTTCAAATTTGTAAAGCAGAATGGAATTATATCACAATTGGTGAGATTAAGAGCAAGGTATACAAGGCTGAAGTGGAGGTAGGGGTGCGCGTACAAACGTTTTATATATTACCAGTGAGAAATTCTTTATCATTTATAATAAATGGCATAATGATACAACTGAAATCAAAAAAACAATCAACCGAATAATGGATTAGTGAAATACTTGTTTCCTGAATCACAAACACTAAATTTTTCTGCGTGTACAAGACTTGAAGATGAATTAATTATTGTCTTGTAAAATACTAAGGGTAGTTTAAATTCTTGTAAAATCCTTCTAAACGCAGGGTTCAACATATCACAGTTTTTCTGTTAAATCGTAGTTGAACAATTAAATAGTTTATTTCCCAAAATAAACAACATGAATTTATTATTGAAATTTCCATAACACAAAAACTATTAATTGGCATTAAATTTGGCGATATGTATGCTACCTGAAGAAATATGAACAAACATAATTTGTCCTAGTAAAATCTTAAAACTAAAAATTCTCCTATTAGATGATCACTTTAACTATGCATCTTTTTCAACAATAATTTATTTTTTAATTCCGCAATGTAAAAGTCATTAATATTAAGGCTATACTGGTTTTGACCTCTCTAAGGGAGTGTTACACATTTCTTGGATTACTTGGAGATGCGTCTGCTCGTTCAGAAGTAGTAATTTACGCGTTGTCCTTATGGTATTCGATAAAATAGTAGATGAAACGTTGACTTTTAGTATAAAATGTGAAACGGTTCAAACACCTACCATAGATCATGACTCCGGCAGTAATATAGTCTCTTACATGGTATAAATTTAATGAATTACTTAAGACAAAAAGCTATTTTATGGTGTTTACTTGGAATTACCGTTTTTTAACCAGATGATTTTTTTTTGTTAACTTACAATTGGATTTTTTTTTCGTATACACTTTTATTTATCATAACAACAATAGCTTTTCCACTAAAAATCTGACTTTGTAAATGTAACTGATTAAAACTCTAATTCTGATTAGGTATGTTTAAAAATTGCTGTGGCAGTATGACAAATTTTCTGAACAATTGTATTTACTCTATCTTTTTATATTTCATGCTTACTCTTTTTTGCTGTGGACTTTCTAATAAAAGTTAGCACGTTTGGTCAGGATAAAGAGATCAGCTCTTACTTGCCTAGGACACCCGTACTCACGATCCTATACTTTAACCTCATGTTTCACTCACATTTTACTATACAGTGAGCAGCGATTTCTTCTGTCTGTCGCAGATAAGGCACCTGGAATCTGCTTCGAATCCCCATAAAGGTGATTTGTTTGTCTAATGTGAACTGGTCGGTGAAGACACGCATCAACAACTTAGGCGTTTTCCTTTTCTATTTAGTAACCACGCCGTTCTTGATTCATCCGGACGGATTGGTTATCGTTATTCCTAACTTCCTGCAGTGGTTTCCACTTTCCAATACCGTTTCCACCTCTTCAGCGTTAATACTTAGGATGCCAGTAATTTTTTCATTAGTTCAATGAATGATGCAGACCTTAAAAAAGTTTAAGTAGCCTAGTAGGTTTCTTCTTTCCTTGCACACCGCTGTCCTGAAACCCACAACAGTTGTACCCCTTTCTCTTAGACCAGTGAAAACCTGGCTCTGTGGTATCAAATTGTTTGGGACACTGCTTGACAATCTAAACTTCCCTTCTTATCTTATTTGCTGACTTTGAACCATCTTGGCATATTCGCTTAGGAGCTGAATCCAGCCCACCCTTTGCTTTCCTAATATACCCTGCTCTAAAAAAATTCTGTGTCTGCTACACGCGAGTCCTTGGGGAAAGTACCTTCAATCTGTTCCCATTTTTTTCTTGAACGATTTATAAGAGTAAATTGCCTTCGTAACTTTAATTTCTCCCACGCCTGTCTCACGTAGAAATGAGAAGCTTCCTTTCTACTATGAAGTTTAGCGTGCTCTATCAGCCTCCTCTTCTGCTCCGCCATCCACCGGTATCTCGCTAAGATACTTTGCTAAAGCTTCTCTCTAGATCCATATGCAAATAGCTGAGAATCAGCACAATTTGTAGTGCCAAGGTTAATGTGGTTCTCATTACTCCTGAGATTGCTAAACAGGACAGACTTTGAATTTTAGACAGTCTAGAGACGACTCCTACAAATTAGTTCCAAAATCACCATACGATTGAACCATATTAGAACTTTGGGCTAACAACTAAACACCCCTCTCAATGTTTCTGTTAGAAAGTAGCTAATGTCTTCTATGTTACTCCTTCCACATGTTTACGTACGCTTAACTTTTTGCTCTAGCAACCTCCTCTTCCGCTCCGCCATCCACCGGTATCTCGCTAAGATACTTTGCCAAAGCTTCTCTCTAGATCCAGATGCAAAAAGCTGGGAATCTGCACAATTTGTAATGCAAGGTTAATGTTGTCCTTATTACCCCTGAGATTGCTAAACAGGTCAGACTTTGAATTTAAATAGTGTGGGGATTCCTACAAATTAGTTCCGAAGTCACCATCTGATTGAACCATATTAGAACTTTGGCCTAACAACTGAACACTCTTCTCAATGTTTCTGTTAGAAAGTACCTATTGTCTTCTATTTTACCCCTTCCACATATTTACGTACGCTTAACTTCTTATTAAGAATTATGCCTAAGTACGCAACCTACGGTTTTAAAAATTTGAGGTTCTTTATTCCTTTGATGCGCATTCTTCTACTGAAGGACAACATCTTCGTCTTTTGTGGATTTACCGAGGAACCTTCCCCCTCGCACATAAGCGATGACGAGATATCCGTACGTGTTCAAAGTAATATTCATTAACTGTATGTTGGAAAGTTTCATTTCAGTCTACGTGGTGAGAAAAATGGCCTCAAAAAGGTTCTTGACAATCGTAAGTGTTTTTAAAGGTGTTTTAAAATGTTGCTACTGAAAGCGACCCCTTAGTGGCCGAAACGCGTATTAAGTTAAAAAAAGTGTGCAGTTAGGGGTGTTTTATCATATATTTAATTTTCTTTATAAATTTATATGACAGATTACTATTATTAATTTTTCTTACAGGATAACATCTCGTTCAAACCATTGTTATTCGAAAAACCAGTAAATGTCTGTGCACACGTATAACTCGTCATTTTTTGCAACCCCATCGCCTCCAACAACAAATTTTTATCACCAGTATCAGCATCTACAACAACCTCAGTATCAGCCTCAACCTCCACAACAACCTCAACCATATTTATATCCAACTCCTCAAAAACCGTTTACGGGCGAAGATCAACCGCACACTCAATCGAAACCGCAAGTTTATACAAAAGTAACCGCAGGAGTTAAGGGAGGCACAACTCGGGTGCATGCGGTTATCGATTATGACGATGGGGACTATTATGAAGTGCCTGACGATGCTTTACATCCTCCAGTGACACCCATACAAGGGCCGATTTTAATTAAAAATGGATCTGTTCCAGTAGTGCCATTATATTCGTATCCCGTGGTAAACAACGGAACCTTTGTGCAAATTCCGGTAAGTTTTTGTTTTATGAATTCTATTAACTGTGATGATAAATTTTGTTATTGTTAAATTCAAGATTTAAATTCTATATCTAACAGAAGATTATACTTTGAGTTCGTGTTGAATCTGTAATCCGCAAAATTACTGTTGATCTCGGCTGCGAACAATTTAAATGTTGCAGAATGCCTGAGAAGAAGAGTTGTTGCTTGCATAGGGATAAAAGTATTATTATTGAGAAATATTTAAGTTAGTAATTTTTTGAGCATCACCTAATTTTGACTCGTTCTGGAACTGCTTAAAACAGTCCCAGTTTTTAAATATATTGGGGACTGGAGCACAAAACCAGGAAAATGGGCGTGGCAAGGCATCAACAGTTCTGAGGGCACTCACACTCGCACACACACACACACACACACACATATATATATATATATATATATATATATATATATATTACTATGATATCGCTGTACTCTGATGTATTTAACGTTCAGTTATCTGCTGCTTGCCCCCGCTCTGTGTCTCTAAATAACCTAGGATGAATTTTAAATTTCATACAATTGGTTTTGTTTTGCCTCTACTAGCTCAGTTCAATCCTACACAGAATGCACAACGATACGATAACAAAGAAGTTTTTATCCCCCTTTTCTCTAACGCTTTCCACCAGAATGAGGTAAACAAAATTAACCAAAATTTATATAATAACCAAAATATGTACAATTTGTAGCTCCACAACCTTTAGAATATCATTTGCTATTTAAGACAGCCCCTGAATCAAAGTAACAAAATAAATTAGTTTGTCCCCAAATTATGACTCCCTTAAATCAGTTTAGAGCCAGCAAAAATAACTTTGTATACTACTGGAAGTACGTTGAATGTTCAATGACCTTCTTTCCTCTTTACGTAATTTCTATGTATCAACCAAAAATTTTTGATGACCCTTTACATAAATATTTCAGTACATGCAAAATTTAGATGTTCAAAAAGAAACTAATGCCTTATGCCATTGATAAATTTTATCTCTGACTTGTTTTTTTCTGTTGAACTCCTGGTTGTGAATGCGTGTCTCTGCATGCACCCCAATTTTTAGAACTGCCGCTGTGTGCTGTTGACCAGTACCCTTGGATTGTTTTCAGTTTGATTTTCTTATTGATTTTGTTTTGGTAGTACAGCTTGGTTATACGCCCAGTTTAACACTTAATCGTTTACTTAGTGGAATTTAGTTCAATCTTTAGTTTAATCCTCAGTTTAATACTTAGTTCAACCCTTAGTTCAATAATTAGTTTAATACTTGGTTCAATACTCAATGCAGTGCTTAGTGCCCTAAGTTAATAACATATTAAAGATTATATTTAATTAGAATTTTGGAATTACGTTTTTAAATGTCGACGTCGAATTTCTGTTGTATATTTGCACTTGTACTAGTATTTGAAAATTTTCTATCACCAACTTTTACTTATATTATTATTTTTGATATTTTAACTTCGCGTGTTATCTTGCTTCGGATAAGTACAGAGCGTGCCTTCGTTGTATAAAGACTGGCCCTTTATCAGCTCGTGCGGTATTTAAGGGTACACCTATCACTTCTTATAATTGGTTTACCCAGTTTATCTTGTTGATTGAGGCGTTGCACTTGTCTTATCGTGCAAGCCTTCGGATTTTCATGGAGTTACCATCCTAAGTTCAATGCTTTTGCAAATCACGTAGACATCAAATTTTGTATTGTGGATTCCGGTGTCCATGAAATCTTGTACCTTCTCAAGTCACGTCCTCTTATTTGTATAGGAATTTATTACTTCAAATCGCACGTAGTTAAATTTATTTTTGTTTTCGTAATCTGTTGGGTTTGCGTTGATTGTATATTAAAGATCACGTAAGCAAATTTTATAATGACGTAAATTAAATACGTTTATTTAGTTCCTGTGTTTATAAAACATGTTTGTTTTGAAAGATTTGTTTTTATGAGTATTAATGCTTCGAGTTTAAAAAAATTCGTTTCATGTTTATTTGACTTTTGATGTTTCCTAATGCGTATTTATTTAAAGTTTATGGATGCATTGCTATTCTTAAAAATGAATTGGATTGCGTATAAAGTTATTTACCTTACTAAATAAGGTTGAACTCTTGAAGAATGAGCTTCCTTTCATTGATTAAAGTTGGTTGTGAGTTTTATACAGTGTGTTGGATATTTTCTTTTTGTATAATTGGCGAATTGCGTACTCTTTATAATAATATGTTTAATTTTATAGACTTTGGTGACGTTTACTTGGGGTGTACAACCCTTGTGATCCTATATACCCCTAAATAACCCTATTATCATAGCAATATATATATATATATATATATAATAAGTAGTTATTACACAGGGTAAGTTGATAAATATTAACGTATTATAGTTGATAACTTGAAATAATTACTTAGACTTTTATGGAACTTGCCTTGTGTAATAACTACCTAATATATTTAAATATTTAATACTTGGCTCATAGCCGTAATTTTGAGCGTCGCTTCAAGTCAAAAGCTTGACAATGTCAGATATGATTGCCAAAAATGCCAAACATAGTTGAAAGTTAGGTTGATGTAATGTTATGTACACGATTTAGATTTGTAAATTTTCCAATTGTCACCATCGGTCTCGGTGGCGTAATTGGTAAACGCATTGTCCTAGAAAGACTAAGATACAGGTTCAAGTCCTGTCCAAGACCTTATATTTTCCATCTTTCAATTACTAGCTCGATTAGAAATTTTCATTTAGGCTTTGCATATGTATGTATATAATAAATTCAAGGCTGTAGCTGACGTAATTTATGGTATTGACTTATTATATCACCTGTTGCAAAAATAATTGATTATTTTGACATGAATTAAATAAATTTGAAATTGCTATCAAAATAAATCTACATAGCACAAGAAAAATATTATTCTTACGTATACATTAATGTTACAACGTTTTGTCGTCCATTATATTGATATACTACTGTATAGAAAGTAAAAATCTCGAATGTATTTAAAAATATGTTCATATAAGTAAAAGAACTGCATCTATAGAGCATAATGGAAAATATTTCATGTGGCCAAGACTTCCGGACATATTTGAATGTTGTTTCAAATATCGGACCTATTTGAAAAACCACAACTTGTCCTTCTTCTTTTTCTTAGGTTATTTTGAACTTTTTAATTAGTCAATTCTACCTCTTCGTCTAAACTTTACCTTCAGTGGTGTTTAAGATATGTTTGCACTTCGACGTACTCGTAGAAAATGTTGAATAACTTACATTTTGTAGGCAAAATGCGATAATAATTGAAACCGTTCCAGCTAATCAATTCTTCCGTACTTAATGCTATTCCTTTTTATTACAAGATATTTTGGATCTATTTCGAACTTTGCGAGTACAAGAATTTTATAGATCAGCAGTAAACTGTGAGAAATTCTTAATCAATTAAAATGTATAGCGCATAATCCAACCGGCGGTGGCGCCTAGAATACAACAGCAGAATAATCGATTATCGAATTGGTTACTTGGGAAATTACAGATGTTTTATGAATTAAACAAAGATAAATTATAAATAATTTTGTATGGTGTTGGGAAAGTAGTTCAGAAAAAGTAGAGAAAAATTAAATTGTTGGTTACTTTACAAAGAGAACAGAGAATGATCGGTCGCTGTGGTTGCAGCTTATCAGATTTTGCAAAATAACCAACAAAGTTCTTGAATTATAAGAGAATCATGCAGTATTAATAAATGCAAAACATTTCTCATCCACCCTCTATACTTGAATGTAAACTACTAATTATCGGTAACGTCTTCAAGTCCCCGACATGGTAGTAAAGATAGCATTGCCAGACAAAATTTAATAACTGTCCAAATAACAACTAATCTGAAAATAAACAAATGGTCAATTACCTACTCTAACACTATTCGTGGACTTATAAGAAAGTATATCTAATGTTAATGGGGACGTTGGTTATTTTGCAGAGAGAAATCCGCCAATCTGGTGAGCTGCAACCACAGTGAGACCGGTCACTGACTGTTCTTTTTGTAAAATAACCAACAATTAAATTTTCATTCACTATGCTTGAACTTCCTATCGTAAGACAAAATTATTTATTACTATTAGGCACGTGGTGCATTCTTCTCTGACGACCAACTTTCCCATTAACATTAGGTGTAGTACTTTTTTAGAAAGCCATCTAATGTTATAGTGGGTAATCGATTATCTGTTTATTTTCACTTTGTAGAATACTAAAAAGCAATTAAAATAATTTATTCTTATAAAATCCCTCTACATACATAAGTAAAACCTTGAATGATGAATAAATTATTCCTCACCGTAAATAACAATCAATGGATTGATAAAATTCCCTTAACACAAAAAATACTTACTCCATGAATACTTTTTCACAAAATACGGATAAACTATTTGTGGGAGTACAGATTAAATAATATTAGACTTTTGATTTCAAAATTTCTAAACGAATGTAACAAAGTTGATGCATGGTCTTAAAAATTCTAAAATGGACATGGTAATTACGTCATCGTATCACTGTTTTCTAAAAATTTGGATATTGAAGTTTTCCCGAAAGGTTAGTTCTGACCAAAATATTTTCAATTTTCTGTCACCTCTGGTTATACCGGAAATGGACCCCAACTTCGTTATTTTAAATGGATTGCTCCTATTTTTCTTGAATTTTTGGAATTTACGCTAAATTGCAATGTAGTTTTATATAAGACATTCATATGCCTAAAGTGTGTCATTTCTGAGTTATTTCAGTTTTTCCATTGTTTTTAACAGTCCTCCATATAAAATTCCTTTTTTCGACATCCAAGCGTGTCTGGTTAAATATTTTCAAGATTT